>CM076610.1:39854175-41329607 GCA_038502775.1 Hippodamia convergens
TTTGCAAGCTTTACTAGATTATTTAAATAGAACTTTCAATGCAATATCTGATTGGATTACTAATGAGGGCTTAGTATTAAATGAGAGCAAAAACAAATTGTGTTATGTTTCATACCAATAGAATTAACCCAACAAATATAAACATGGTAAAGTTAAATGACTCGGAGATTAGTTTAAGTTCAGAAACAAAGCTCTTGGGATTGATTGTTGATGATGTATTATCATGGGAAAGTCATATATTTAAGTTGAATAAGAAACTGAGTTCTGTATGTTATACCTTGAGAGTTTTATCCAGTTATTTGAATGAAAATTGCCTGAAAACTGTTTACTTTTCTAATTTTGAATCATTGGTGAGATATGGTCTAGTTTTTTATGGGAGTGCAAAGTCAGCAGCAACAATTTTTCTAAGTCAGAAGAGAGCAATTAGAATAATCAAAAGATTAGGTTTCAGAACATCTTGCAGAGGTCACTTCAAACAAATGAATGTGTTAACTACATCAGCACTCTACATCGAAGAATGTTTAATGTTCCTTGCGAAAAATAAGGAATATTTTAGAATGAACTTAGCATCTCACTCTTACAATGTCCGAGACTGTCACTATATGTATCCTGTGCATAGGCTATCCCTCACAGAAAAAGGAGCTAAGTATTCATGTATGAAACTTTTCAATAAGCTGCCATCAAGAATAAGAAGAATCAACAACCAACGACTTTTCAAGAAAGAAATACATGGGCTTCTGATGGAACTTGAGCCATATACAGTTCAAGAATTTTTGGATTCAACTCTGTAATATTATTTGAGCAATCACTTTTTCACTTTTTGTTATCTTGACGAATATTTCATTCTGATTGTATATAGGTATATCATACATGTATGCAGGATTTCTGAAATAAATGATATTATTATTATTATTATTATTATTATTATTATTATTCTCGAAATATTCTTGACTAAGAATTTGAAAATGAATAAGTGGTGTTTTCATGGCACTTGTAGTGTTTTTTTGTGAAAAACCTTTCAAATGAGGCATCACTCACCCCATCTTCCCTATTCAAAAATTGGGGGTGAGAGTTGTAGTTGCAAGGGTTGAAGCTCTATGCGTCCGTAACCCACATCTTAAGTTGTCCCCCTCGAAACAGAAATTGACCTGTCCGAGCATTTCTATCGAAAAAATTTATTTCGTCTGTAATCTCGTCTGTTTCGTTTTCAAATGGCCACCCTGTATATCGCCCATAACGTGGAAGACTTCAGCTTCTTAGACTTCTCGCAAAATATGCCAACTGCACATTTTCGGATATTTTTCCGGCTTTATTTGCTTAACATCACTCTTCAAATTGCTGATATGCAATTTTGTGAATAAAAGACTCCATGAGTGTGTTTGATATCAAATAGAAGAGAGAAAGAAAAACACACTTATTAAAGAATATAATTGTTTTAATAAGTGTGTTTTTCTTTCTCTCTTCTATTTGCTGATATGCATTTTCATACTGGCACCTCGATTTCCCCGGTAAAAGATTTGATATTACTGTCGAGTTAGGTGGGGTATTGCTTACTTCATCGTCGCTCGAAATTTCCATTATTTTACAGTTATAAATATCACGCGAATTGACGCGAATAAAAACTCACTCCAAAATAATTATCAAGAACTGTCACTTTGAAATAATTGTCAACAATTACCATTTTATTTTCAAAGTAACAGTAATTACTTGATTTGGAAAAACAGTTTGAGCCAGTTCAATACTTTTTTCATATTAAGCTAAGCATGTTACTTATTTTAGAAGAATATTTTTGAAGTTTGTATCAAAAATTTTGTTTGCATCTCATGCGCGAAATACTTTGGTGATCTCGACTATGTTTTTTTACTCGGCTGCGCCTCGTTAAAAAAAAATAGTTCTCGATCACCAAAGTATCATTTTTCGCACTAGATACTGAAAAAACTATTTACACCAAAATCAATAAAAACTGTGCGATTCATTTCCGAGATAATCCAGTATTTCCAATACTCAGAACTCGCTCTGTATGTTGATCAACGAATGGAATGGATTTTGTAAATCGGCTATGCTAACTTCAATAGGATTAAAACAACCCAGAACTAAAATACATTTCATTATCCCTCTTCTGGTACATTTCCAATTTCTCTTTGTGAAAATTGACAAAATGTCCATCCAGGTGCAAGTCCAGTGCTTTCACAAAAATAAAACGTGTTTGAATTTCATAACGAAAGAGCGCAATGAAATGATATTATTGTTTGAATTCGATTCGATTAATTTAAAAATGTTTGCATTTATCGATTTGATATTTCGTTGACAGACGTGGCCTGGTTTTCCATCTGGATGAATTCAATTTTCCGGATATAAAAAAACGATTTCGTTTTTTCCTAGCTGGAAACTGGGATGGACATATATGAGGATATTGAATAAACTACACTCCATTTCGTTGGATAAATAAATCATCCCATGTGATGCCAAGTATATTTTATTTCAAAACGCCTTCTGAGAATGATCGGCTTATTCATTTAATAGATCGGTTGGACAAAAAAGTAACTAGTTTTTTACTTTTACTAAATAACACTCAGTACGTTAGGAAATTAGTTTTTCTGGAATGTACCGTGTACAACTTTCACCCTGTTTTCCTCTTCTTATTTTATTTTTCACCCCTGAAGGCTTCGTTTGTCCTAATCACAATAATTTCATTTCCTAATACTGATGAAAATCGTGAAAAATATTTTTTGTACAACTGCCATTAAAAGTGACACTTTTAATGACAACAAACAATGTTGAAATTGATTGTTCACTTGGAAGCGTGTTTAAAATATATTTAACATTGGTGTTAAAAATATTTTTAGCTTCTATTTTCTTATGATGAAATTGCAAATTTTCATTATAAATATTTAACAATCATTACTTATGAACATCAATATTAATCGTAAAACTAGGACAAATACTTACATTAATGCCCTGTGACGTTAGGGAGCTTCACAACACATTATTAGAATCCTCAGCACCATCAGTACTTGTAGAAACCGAAAGTACAATATTGGATGATGATCCAAAATCTGTTGAGGTTGGGAGAATTTTTTCAGCAATGACATTTCTATATGCAATGGAATGATCAACATAGCCCTCGGCTACCGTCGTAGACTTCCATCCACCATGTTTTTTTATATCCGTAATATTTGCTCCTGATTCTCTAGCAATGATGTTGAGGATCTGTCCTGTTTATTGCTTTTGTTCTGGCAGTTTGAAAAATTCGGCTACAATAGATGGAATTTTCCCAAATGTATTCATACCAACTGGATTGGCATTGCATTTATTATTCATGTATTTTCGGAAAAACGACGATGTTTGATGACAGAAGGGCGAAGTGCAAAGAACTTATGAAAACAGTCTACATACTTCCCAATAATACTTAAAAAACGACTGACTTTCGTTTTTGTATTCGGAAGTTGTATAACCAATGATTTATTTGTTTTTTCGATGTCTTCCATTGATAAATTACACAATTCTTCACGCCAACAGGCTCCAAATAATCCGAAAATAGTCAAGTATTTCTCATTTGGTGACTTCTTGATGAACTTTTCAACCGTTCACCAGTGAGAATTTTCGATTTTTTGGGACGATATCCTTCACTTTTCCGTTTTAAATATGCTATTACCTCAATATATTTACTAACATCCACACCATTTTTAACAAGGGCGCTCGACTTTATCATTGAAAATTTGCTCCACAAAGTTGATGAACTCCATATTTTTGATTATTTTTCTAAGTATGCCAGGAAAACAGTTTCACTGAAGTTCTCTTCTACATTGTTCAATTTACACCAGGCCATTAAATTTTATATGCAATATCGTACTGCTAAACAGATTCTTCAGGTATAAGAGTTCCAGATTTGCTTTACTTGCAGACTCTTCAATATCCAGTGGAACAACCAAATCGTCACTTTTATTAATAATTAGACCCTCGACAAACATATTAAGCACTTAAAACTCAAGACGAAAATTGGACAGGAACGAAATTCAAAAGATATCGTCTTTTCTCATTTGTTAGTAATCATAACGTTGGCAACGTTTGCCATACACAACAACCTTTTGATTATTTGCAATTGTTCAATTCACTCTTCTCATTTCACAAACTTTTTCACTCACAAAAAAACGTCACTTTTGACACTCATATCATAAATAACTATTTATGAGATTCAGTAAATCGTGTCTCTCTTTAAATGAAGAATGTTCACTTTTTGAGTTTTTATTATATTCAATGTCTGAAAAAAATTTTTTCGAGCTATATCGACCTAGGCCATTTTTTCTTGACTAATTCGCGGTCGTAAATCAAGTCTGTGCAATCAGTTTTTTTTTTCAAGATCAGTATTTGGGGAAATACATTTTTTTTGTAGAAAATTTTTAATAATTTGCTCAACTTTGAAGTGTTATAGCAGCCAGAAAAATCAAACAGGGTGAATGCTGATTTTCTTGCTTATGCATCGATTTTCTAGGAATAGAAAGATCCAATTTGATTCATCTATCGCGAATGTTTTAGTTTTTCTGTTTCTTTTCGCGAAGGTCCAAAATTTCGAATTTTCCATTGACCATAACTTGAAAAATAATCCTTTCAGAAAAAATCTATTTGGATATTCCTAATCTACGTCCTCGAATTGGTCAACAGTATAAATTTGGTTCTGATCGGGGCAAATTTTTTTTTTCACAAAAATTGGCAATTTTTCCATACATATGTATGGAAATTTTCACAAAAATTTAATTTTCTCCGATCGACATCAAAATTGAAATATTGAATAAATCGAGGGCGTAGATTACGAATATGGAAATAGATTTTTTCTTAAACCATTATTTTTTTAGTTATGGTCGATGGAAAATCCGAATTTTTGGACCTTTGCGGAGAAATCTGAAAATCTGAAATGTTCGTGACAGGTGATTGAAAATTTGTGTTTTCCATTCGTAAAGGATCAATCTATGAGAAAAAAATCAACTTTCGTCCGGTGCCGTTTTTCTGGCTGCTATAGCACTTCAAAGTTGACCAAATTCCCGACGATTTTTTACAAAAAAGGATTTATTTTGCAAAATACTTGTCTTGGAGAAAAACTGTTAACATATTCGGAATCTACGACCCTGAATCTATATGCATAGTGACCCAGGTCGATATAGCTCGAGAAAAAATTTCAGTGATTCATATGAATATAGATAATAGTGCGACGAAGTTTTAATCACTTTAGGATAACTGTGAACATTCGTCATTATAAGAGGTGGCAATTTTGAAGCTGAAGACTCACTTCATCTAAAATTGGAGTTCAAAATAAGACAATTTTTTTGCAAAACGCTCTCTATCTTATTCTGGAAAATATTCACCTTCCCCCCTAAAGCATCACAAATAAAGTTGGATTAATTGAAACTCCTATTTTTGAACGTCAATACAACAACCTTTTGGATGATTCATGGCTCGTGAAGATCAAATCATATTGAAGAAAGTTATTCAGGTTTGAAATTTTCAATATGCTTAGATCATTCCAATGGGTGTATATTATTGCATGATCGTTTCTCTTACCGTCAAAATCAATATTCAATTGAATATCTCACGCACAACTGATGGAATACAGCCATAAATGGTACTATCGATATTAATTACGATGGTACTTATGCAACTTGTAATTATTCGAAACTAGTGTAGGATGAGCACCATTTCAGCATTGCCAAGTATGGATTTCTATGCACTTAAATAAAAATAAAATTCAAACCTACTTTCGTGAAATATTCTACCATTCATCCATAAAGAAAATTACTCATAACCTGTCTGAAGGAGGTGTTATGTTTTAAATATTTAAGCTTATTGTAAGACATATAAGATTCATTTATTTCAACTACCATTTACCGCTACAGTCAGCTATTGCAAAAAGGCAGAAGTAAAGTTCTACATCTGAAAGATTTGCAATTACTGCATTTGATTAACTCATCAAAAAAAAAGTACTCTTTTAGATGTTTTTATTTCGAGAGCGGATTATAGCGAATTATAATTATTGGCCAAATTCTGAATTCGCCCTATAGCAATCAAACTAGACAACGTAGTAGTATTAAGCAAAGAAGAATTGATAAAATTTTTCAATCATATCAATAATAAAGAACCTACAATAAAATTCACAATAGAATTGGAACAAAATGATGTACTTTCATTTTTAGATGTTTCGTTAAGAAAATTTCCAAATCATTTTGAAACAAGTGTGTTCAGAAGAAAGACACACACAAATCGTTATCTGAATTTTTATTCTAATCATAAAATGAGTGTTAAAAGAGGTATTATAAGAAGTCTTTATGATAGAGCGCAATTAATTTCATCGACAATTGAAATACGAAATGACGAAATTAATTTCATTAAAGATATTCTTGAGAATAATCAATATCCAAAAAATTTCATAGAAAAACTATTTCAAATTTGGAGAGAACAATTTTGCGTCAAAACGATAATAACAATCAGGAACCGACAACAAACCGTCAAGAACAACCAATTTTAATAAATTTGATTCCTTATGTTCATGGACTTTCAGAAAAAATTGAAGAATTGGTTCTAAATTCAACATAAGAACTGTTTTCGAAACAAAAAAATGATTTACGGTCTTTATTAACAAAAACTAAACCTTTGAATGCGAACCAAAAATCAAGAAATTGTATTTACAATATTCCCTGTATTTGTGGAAAATCTTCTACAGGAGAAACATCAAGACCCTTAGAAATTAGAAAACGTGAACATAAGAAAAACATAAAAAATAGAGATATTGATAGATCGCAGATAGTAGATCATGTGTGTTCCAATACCGGCAATCACATGATGGATTGGAATGGCACAAAAATTCTAATGACGGAACTTGATAATTATAAAAGAAAAATCAAGGAATCAGCTTGTATTTTGTTGGATGAGGCTTATTATCTCGCCGATTGTTCAGTAGGAATAGATCGAATTTGGATGGATTTATTGAAACTGGTTTCAGGGAATTTTGAAATAAAATAACGATATCAACATCTAGTAATCAATATTAATCTAAGTTCATCATATGTTGACAAATGTCAAAAAATCAAAATATTGTCACGATTCTACAAAGTTGTATAAAAACTAGTAATTGTCTGATGAATGAGTCTGATTTAGACTCCGAAACGTTACGCTTCAGAGTTCAAAGTGTTTTCTTTTTGTTCATTGTTAGGCAACAATTTCTTCTTGTAAAGTTTTGCCCCCTGACAAATTAGTGCTCAAATTTTTACGCAGGGGCCTTTCTTCTTTTATTTAAAAATTTTTTCTAATTGTTTCTTGTTTCAGAGACTGGGAGAGAACACCCAAATTAAGTTTTCAGGAATATACATTTAATGTTTCTCGAAAATATTAATTTTTTTCTCTTTGAGTTCAGTAGATGCGGTACGAAATCATCGAAATCTGACCACCCTGTACAAATGTGAAGTTCAAATCAGTTCAGGCTTTAGTAATCGATATCTCAGAGTCCATCGAATTTCCATTCATGCAAACGGTAAAAGTGCTCCGTTCGAAATCCGATGCATTAACTCCCGAAATAAGTTTGTTTATAACATTTCCTGCCTTCTGGGAATCATCCGTACAATCACAAAGTGGGATAATTAAAGGAAAATGGACTCGTAAAGCATTTTTCAGGAATGAGCGAGGTCCTGTCCGAAAATAAACTTTCGTTTTGAAAATAATCGGAAATTGTCAGGATGCATTCGTGGTTATCTTATTTTTACAATGAACAAGAGATGTCAGGAACAAGGTTTATAGCAGGAAGCTTTTCATTCGCTGAGTTCTTTGATTGTTTTTTTATCTTTCGTCATTCTGGACATATTTCTCTTGGGTGAGAAAGTTTTTGTCCGATTTTTTTGTTGTCATTTGCGTTGCTGAAATCACTGCACTTACTTAACATAAATTACTCTCGAATTGTTTTCCGTAAGTCTTCATGCTACCATTCTACCGGGTGATTCAAGAGTCTAATCTAAAAATTAAGAAACATACAGACATCCTCAAAAATCTTACCCTCCCTAGGTTTCTGAAACAATAAACAATCGATGTTCTGGAAATGAGATGAATTTTCCTCTATTTCAACTGGAATATATTTGATTGATATTGATTTCTCCAAAAAATCCTATATTTACTCATTTGGATTCATGTCCAGTGAGTTTGCTCCAGTTCATTCTCTGGATATTCTTCTCTTGAAGAATGTTTTGCACCCTTTCTTGCGGTTTAGTGGGAAAATGATTGTTTCAATGATGTTTCCTACGTAGATGGCACCAGTCATTGTTCATCGATAATATGACCGAACATTATACTAATTTAAGACTATCAATACAATGTATGGCCTCCACGGGCATCAATAACAGCTTGACATCTTCTTTGCATACTACACACGAGGTTGTTGAACATTTCTTGAGGAATTTGGTTCCATAAATGGGACAGAAGCTCTTTCAGATTTTTTAAGGATTCTGGGGTAGGTTGATGATTATCTAATCTTCTCTGGAGCATATCCCATGCATGTTCTATGCAATTCGAATCTGGCTAGTGCGGAGGTATTGGTAAATGTGGAATACCAAGCTCCTTGCGCGCATTCTCAACTATAGCTGCACGGTTCGGTCTAGAAATTGAAAAGTTTCACCAATAGCAGCGTGAAAGTTTGGCAAAACATCTGTGCACCCGTTGAAACATATCCAGGCCCGTACCATAACACTACTCCCTCGGAATGGATGGACTTCTTGGACATAGCGACGATTACGGGGTATGCGTGGGATTATCCATACCCTTATTCTTCGAGAATCTGAAAATCGTCCATATCTGGATGCATCAGTGAAAAGGACACTACGCCATTGATCGTTCCAATTGATATGTTGCCTTGCTCATTCCAGTCTTTGACGCTTATGGTCACGTGTTAATGGAACTCCTCTTAATGGACGTCTAGAACCTAGATTCACCTCTCTCAAACGTCGTCTGATGGTTTCGATGGAAACTTGGACCCTATCTGCATTTTGAAGAGTATTACGTAGCATTCTACACGTAGATGTAGGATTTCTTTTCGCCGAAACGGTGATGTAACGATCCTGAGCAGGTGTTGTTTTTCGTCGCCCACCAAGACTTGGTCTTTCCAACACGGAACCTGTCTCCCTGAACCTATTCCAAAGTCGAGATATCACACTTTGACTGACTTGAAGCCTTTCCGCTACAACAACCTGAGTTAGGCCACCCTGTAGCATTCCGATAGCACTATTAGCCTCAGCGTTTGTTAATTTACGTCTTGGCGTTTTCAGAAAACTTGTTTCAAATCGAAGCTTTTGATAAACTGACTCCATTTCAAACTAAGAACATTCATGAAACATATGCAAAGAACCAAACTTCAGAAAAAAGGTGACCAGATTGACGAAATGTCTCATACTGATTTTTATTGGATCGATTCAAGTTGTTATTGAGTTTTGAATGATTTTACAGCAATTTTCTCGAAGATTACATACGTTTTAAAACGATTGAATACGATATCCCTAACTCTTTTGGACCAGTATATTCTTAATAAAACGTGAAATGAATTTTTGGTCGATGAAGCTTTGTTTCCCAGTTTTTTTAAAAATTCGGATCTATTCTGCTCATAGTAATTCAAATTCATGAGATTCGTATGGAAGCTTTAAGGTCCTTTTTTAGTTTCTTGTCGAAATAGCGTTTTATTGCTCTGATGAGGACGAATAAATCCGAAACGATCGACAGAATATCTCCTAATTGACTGGCACAAGAGGATTTTTATTCATTTTCTACTATTATGGGTCTAGCTAGTTCATCTCAGACATTAATTGTACGGATATTTTTATCTGATACGATTGATCAATCAGTACAGAGATTCGTCTGAACCATTCGAAATAGAAGCACTTCCAGATGAATTCTAAAAATATAAGAAATCATAAAAATTATATGTGGAAAAGTTCACATGTACCTATTAATCTGGGTTCAATCATCTTCAAAAGTGTAGCAGATGGCAAACACCTGAAGAGTGAGGTTAGTAACACACTGACAGCAGAATCTTGTCCCGCATTTTAAACTACTAGAATTAATATCAATGTTTGCACACGTATTATAAAATTATATTCTATAACAAGTAGAAGAATGCACGAATGCAAAATTCGAAAATGAGCGACGAAGGATCATAAAATAATCTGAGGATTAAGATCACGAATTTACGGAACCTTATTCTGAAACACCCTGTATAACTGAAAACAATTCTGTTCATTACAGCACAAGACTGAAGAAATGCTTAAATCCAGAGTCCAGTTAATCAAAGAACATAATCTAGAAACAGATAGATCAATTTTGCGACAGCTTATTAAATTCCAAAAACGTCACAAGTCAGTGATTTTTTATCAGCAGCAACCTCAATCCTGGAACTCAAAAATTTCTGTTGGGATATTACCAACATAATATTCATTTTTCGCAGCAGTTTTCGATGACGATACTTCTTGAGAATAATGGGATACCCAAGAAATAGCAGAATGAGTAGATTTGTCAAGGAATTAGACGAATTTTTTTCATATCATGAGCGCGGTAAATAAAGAAAGAACTTTTATTCCTCCCAATCAGAACACTTGGAATTTTCATCACACAGAGGAGCATACCTAACGCCGACGCATAGATCTTGGTCAAATTTGTCATCGGCCCACTACGATCTCTACCTTTTATTCTGTCGTCACATCCAACACTCAACCGATATTTAATGTCGCGTTGACTGTTTGAGCACTCATGAAAATCCGATACTTACATCATTCCGCTTGTTTGGCGCCATGGGGACCGATGTTTTTTGTCAAATTCGAGTTACGACGATGTTCTATTCTGAACCCGTGGAAATACACTGCGCAAAAAAATTAACGCACGTTCTGAAAATCTCAATTTTAATGAAAGTTAACTCTACATTGACTTTATAACTTATTTTTAATGTTCTCTCGGGAAGGTTTTTGACGAATCAAGACACATTAAATGGGAGAAAAATTCAGGATTTCACCGAATCTTATGTGAAAGAAGAGAAATGAACAATTTTCAAAATACTGAAATGCTGATGAGTGATTTAATACTTGGTATTTCCACCCCTTGCGTTAATTACAGCTCGGCAACGACGGTTCATACTCAAAATGATGAGTGATCTGAAAATGTTCCGATCAAATCCTTCCAGATTTCTCCGAGTTTTCTGAACTTCTCAACCTTCTATTGAGGTTGTCCCAAACCTGCTCAATCGGATTGAGATCTGGACTTCTTGCTGTCCATTCCATTCGAGAAACTTCAACCTCTTCAAGGTACTCCTGAACGATGCGCGCACGATGGGGTCTGACATTATCGTCCATAAAAATGAAATTTTCACCAATGGGGCGAATGGCACTACATGCTCTTCAAGAATATTCTTTATATACTTATCAGCATTCATAGCTCCAATATCAACGACCACCAGGTCTGTGCGAGCAGTCAAAGATATTCCACCCCATACCATAATCGATCCTCCCTCGAAACCAGTAGTATTCAGGAAACTGTACTGAGCATATTTTTCATGTGGACGTCTGTATACAAGGAATCGTCGATCACAATGGTAGAGACAAAATCTAGACTCATCTGTGAAGAGAACTCTTTCCCAATCGGCCTCTTCCCAATGGATATGCTCTGTCGCAAAATCCAAACGCGCCCTTCGATGGGCTGGGGTAAGAGCTGGGCCTCTTGCCGCGACACGAGGCCTTAAATCATATTCTCTGAGGCGATTTGTTATTGTCTGAGTGCTAATTTGCACCCCATGAGTTTGCTCAAGCTGATTTTAAAGGAGGCAAGCGGTTGCAAACCGTTGTCTCAAAGAAGAAACTCTCAAGTAACGTTCTTGAATGGCAGTTGTTACCCGTGGTCCACCCTGTCCTGGTCTTCGGACATTCATACCTGTCTCCCTGAATCGCTGCAACATTCTGGACTCACTTGTATGGGAAACTCAAAACCTTTCTGCAATTCTTGTGTATGTCCACCCTTCTTCTCACAAAACTACCGCTTGGGCACATTCCTCTTGGGTCAAATTGCGTGTTTCGCGTTGCATAGCGATCGAGTGTAGAAAATCAAACGAAAGAAAAACTATTGATCACTAGAATTGATCGAGAACAACTGATTTTAGAATGGGGCCAATATATTCTTAATCTGATAAAATCATCTTTTTTCATTCCTGCTGGGAAAAAACATGTGTATTGAAGAAAAACGTTGAAAGTGGATAACATATGCATGCATAATTCTGATAAAAATAATTATCATTGAGAACACCTTCAGTTGTAGAATAAATTTGAGATTTCCATAATGTGCGTTAATTTTTTTGCGCAGTGTATTTCTGACAAATCGTTTCTCTACTTCACATAGAAAAACTGACCGATTCATTCCCAATCTCCGATCTCAAATCAAGGATCGGCAAGCAGATGCCCAGAATCGACAGGAGTTCTTCATTATGAGCGACAAAACGAAGCTAATGAAAACGATTCATATCCTAATTGGATGCCGAATAAGCGAACCTTCAT
Source organism: Hippodamia convergens (assembly GCA_038502775.1). Lineage (NCBI taxonomy): Eukaryota > Metazoa > Arthropoda > Insecta > Coleoptera > Coccinellidae > Hippodamia > Hippodamia convergens. The sequence goes on from CM076610.1 coordinate 39,866,730, forward strand.
TATCGAACGCACTTACGACAAAAGAAATGGAAAGTAGTGATAATCCCGAACAATAAAAACAAAAAACAGGTAGCTTTACAAAGAGACGATCACCTTGTGTTGCTCTGTGCGGTGAAAACATGAATTTCGTATCTGCGGGGTTGCCAGCGAGTCTGAAGGAATTTCTGTCAAAAATTACGTTCGGGAATGAAAATTTGTACTGTTTGAAACCATTCAGGTAATTCATTCAGCGAATTTTTATGATTTTTTGACAATTCGTAGTTCAAAAGTACCTCGCACAGGGTAAATATTTTTCTTTTTCTGTGATCATGTCAGAATTTTCCACTTTGACAACTTCTCTTCATTGACATGTTGAATTGACTGAGTTATCCGTCATATTTTTGGAGGATTTTATTCAATTAAATCTCAGAATAGCAAGAAATGGAAATATATAGAAAATATACTACCGCAACCATATTCTTTTGTATCTTTTCAAAAACAGACAACTTTGAGAGTTTATAGCTCAGTCCTCAGTTGAATCCATATTTCTATCCTTCTGTTGAACTGACCACACGGAACTGTCTTATTTTCATTGTTTTCGTAAGAACTGTTTCTTTATGGATTCGATTTCAAGAAGTAGATTTTTATTTTTGAACATGTGGCTAGCGTCTATGACTATCTTGTCCAGTATGACTGACAGTACTGATAGTTTATATCCATAGTGAACTGGACTCGACTGTGCCTCAAGAAAATGATCTGAAAGAAGAAAATAAATCACATTCTTACAGCTAAAGTGAATTAAACCTTTCTTTGATTTATCAAAGTTTGATAGAAGGTGCTTCTCCTGAACAAAATAAAAAGTGACGTTTCGGGTGTTACAGTGTGTGATTTGTGTTATTCATCTTGATACTTTACAGAACTGTGAGTACTTCACTAACCTCAAATCTGATTTTTGGAAAATCTTACCTCATATCTATTTTGACTTGGAATACTTGGATTATGAAATTCAATTATGTCACTGTTGCGGACTGTTATAGGCTCATCTGGGCCTAAAGTTTGAATGTTGGTTAATTTTGTTGTATGAGACTTCCGAATCTTTGATGCTAGTGGTCTGAAAATTTATTTGAAGGGAAGACTATTTGTTATGAAAGTTATTCAAGAATTTCTGGTTGAAATCACCCCCACATTTCGATTAATATCAAATACTATTTCTGTCTGTCTGTTTTCAATTACTTTGTTGTTATATTCGTATCTGAGGTTATGATATGGTTTGTAAGTTATAACTACAACAACAATTTTCAATGTCTAAATACACGTTGTGGTGGCAAATCACAAATACAGGGTGTGCAAAATTGGTGATACTTGAACTACAATTTTTTTTTTGGAAACATAGATGAATTCAAAATAGTAATAATCGAAATGAATACCATTTTCAATTCCCAGGCTCAGAGATCTTTTATCATGAGGTTGGAGAAATGATATTAGATTTTGTCACTGTGGTGAGAATTTCAGCCTTGTTTGGCATCATCAGTATCCCATACACCTCAGGGATAGAATCTTCATAAAAAACTTCGATATTCAAAGCAATTTTTTACCGAAAGAGATAGAGGAAAGTGAATGACACATAACGGTCTTTTTCCTGAAAACATAATATGGGTTTTCTCTCCCAGTCTCTGAAACAAGAAACAATTAGAAAAAATTCTTTAATAATATAAGAAAGGCCCCTGCGTAAACATTTTAGCACTAATTTGTCAGGGCCAAAACTTTACGAGTAAAAATTGTTGCCTAACAATGAACAGAAAGAAAATGAAAACACTTTGAAATCTTAAGCGTAACGTTTCGGAGTCTAAATCAGACTCCTTCGTCAGACAATAACCGAGTTTCATTCAACTTTGTAGAATCGTGACAAACTATAACATAAAGTTGTGTTTTTGGTTTCCCCTTCGGAAAAATCATAGTACGGTACTGGATTGGGTTATTATAATTTTATAGGCCCCGTCAACGATTTTGAAAATATTTTTCACAGTGAATCTATAGGACTTCCTGATACTACTGTCTCAATTACAGCTCTGGGGAGGCAGTAATTTTCGAGAAAAAAAATAAATGAAACTCATAAATATACTCCATTTACCTCGGATACGGCTCTGATATAGTCTAATATAGTTTAGTTTAACAAGGTTAGGTTATGTTAGGTTAAGTTAGGTTCATTCTCCCCACCAAGAATTGAAAAAAAAATTGTATAAAAAAAACATCGATCCGCATTCAGGTTAGGTTAGGTTAGGTTCATTTTCCCTACCTCAAGATCACAAAAAAAATACAACTGGGCAAGGTACTTTATAATTACCCTGGATTGCTATGAAAAAAGTGTCTGAATAATGTTTTCATTTCAACATCTTAGCACAAACAGAAACAGGATCTTAGCTTGAACTTAGGAAGGTGTATGTATACTTCTCCACCTCGTACGGTGTTGATTTTGACATGGGTTCTAAATTAGTGTCACTTGAAGACTTGAAGTAGATCTGGAAATAATTATATTTCATTTAATTATTATTGAAGAAAAAATGAACAAAATTTTACATGAAAATGTTATTGCTGGGATTGATATTTATTAGAAAATATATTGGATCACAGTACCTGTGGACTCGAGGGAAGGGATATCTTTTTCTTAGGCATGGGCTTTTCTTCAATTGTTAAAAAAATCGAATTGTAGTTGACTACACTGCGCAAAAAATTAACGCACATTATGGAAATCTCAAATTTATTCTACAACTGAAGGTGTTCTCAATGATAATTATTTTTATCAGAATTATGCATGCATATGTTATCCACTTTCAACGTTTTTCTTCAATACAGATGTTTTTTCCCAGCAGGAATAAAAAAAGATGATATTATCAGATTTTGAATGTATTGGCTTCATTCTAAAATCATTTGTTCTCGATCAATTTTAGTGATCAATAGTTTTTCTTTCCTTAGATTTTCTACACTCGATCGCTATGCAACGCGAAACACGCAATTTGACCCAAGAGGAATGTGCCCAAGCGGTAGTTTTGCGAGAAGAAGGTTTGGAGTTTCCCACACAAGTGTGTCCAGAATGTTGCAGCGATTCAGGGAGACAGGTATGAATGTCCGAAGACCAGGACAGAGTAGACCACGGGTAACAACTGCCATTCAAGACCGTTACTTGAGACTTTCTTCGTTGAGACAACGGTTTGCAACCGCTCGCCTCCTTCAAAATCAGCTTGAGCAAACTCATGGGGTGCGAATTAGCACTCAGACAATAAGAAATCGCCTCAGAGAATATGATTTAGGGCCTCGTGTCGCGGCAAGAGGCCCAGCTCTTACCCCAGCCCATCGAAGGGCGCGTTTGGATTTTGCGAGAGAGCATATCCATTGGGAAGAGGCTGATTGGAAAAGAGTTCTCTTCACAGAGAGGTCTAGATTCTGCCTCTACCATTGTGATCGACGTTCCTTTGTATACAGACGTCCACATGAAAGATAAGCCCAGTGCAGTTTCCTGAATACTACTGGTTTCGGTATGGTATGGTATGGTATGAGGTGGAATATCTTTGACTGCTCGTCCAGACCTAGTGGTCGTTGATAATGGAGCTATGAATGCTGATAAGTATATAAGGAACATTCTTGATGAGCATGTAGTGCCATTTGCTCCATACATTGGTGAAAATTTCATTTTTATGAACGATAATGCCAGACTACATCATTCGCGCATCGTTCAAGAGTACCTTGAAGAGGTTGAAGTCCCTCGAATGGAATGACCAGTTAGAAGTCCAGATCTCAATCCGATTGAGCAGGTTTGGGACAACCTCAATAGAAGGCTGAGAAGTTCAGAAAATCATCCGGCTACTCTTAATGACTTAGGAATCCAACTCGGAAATTGGGGAAGGATTAGATCAGAACATTTCAAGATTTTGAGTATGAACCGTCGTTGCCGAGCTGTAATTAACGCAAGGGATGGAAATACCAAGTATTAAATCACTTATCAGCATTTCAGTATTTTGAAAATTGTTCATTTCTCTTCTTTCACATAAGATTCGATGAAATCCTGAATTTTTCTTCCATTTAATGTGTCTTGTTTCGTTCAAAACCTTCCAGAGAGAACATGAAAAATAAGTTATAAAGTCAATGTAGAATTAACCTTCGTTTAAAATTGAAATTTTCAGAATGTGCGTTAATTTTTTTGCGCAGTGTATCTGAAAAAAAATTTCTTGACTCAACTCTAGTTACGCCAATGATGTGATTCGAATAAATTCGATTTTATTCCGATTCGATTACGGTTCACGACGATCAATCTACGAAATCGAATCGACAGACTCCAAAATCGGGCGCTATCGGTATTTTCGGAGGATTTGGCAACCCCGCGCTACAGAGCCCTTGCGTACCTCACCGGAGCTTACCGCCATAAAGATGGGTATGAATCACGGCGCCATTTAAGGAAATCTTTTTCAACGGACGCCGGCTGGCCCATATTTACGATGCACCGTGATTTGACAAATAGCTCAGACACCTTTTTGCTTATTCATCGGTCCCGAAAAAACGCGTTCTAACGCGGGTGATTGATGGGAACGCGCTTTCCGTATGTTGCTTACGGGAACGCGCTCATGTACGGATTTAGATGATCGGATTGGACGTATTTCTCACGATGCGTGATGATATAGATTGAAAAACAGGGTGTGAAAATACAAAGTTTCAACATTTTTGGAGTTGATTATAGGCCTCAAAAAGGGTAATAGTATATAACATTATTAGCAAGGTAAGAGGGTTTTTACTAGCGAAAATCACATAAAGCTGCGGGATTCGACGGAATTTATCCTGAGTTTATTAAACATTTAGGGAAAAGGGCATTGTAGTGGTTGTTATCCTTTTATAATAACATTTTGTGTACTGCCAATTTTCCGGTTGAGTTTCGCAAAGCGAAAGTAATAGGCATTTTGAAACGTGGGAAGAATCCTTCCGAAGCGAGTAGTTATAGATCATTGAGTGTTCCTATGAAAATTTTTGAAAGGTTGATTTTCTCCAGGATTGAACCTACTATAGAGGATGTTCTTCAAATTTGACCACATTTATCGAATAAGGTTTCGATAACAAATTAAAGACAGGTTCAGCTTTCATATATTTATCGTCTGCCTACGACACGGTATGGAAAGATAGGTTGATCTATAAACTTTATACACATCTTAAATGTGGAAAGATGATTCGTCTTTTAGAGAATATGTTGTCGGATAGACTATTTCGTGTTTTTGTTGATGAAAATAGTAGTAAACTCAAAACTTCCAACAATGGTCTTCCACAAGGATCTGTTTTAGCATTCCTTCTTTTTAGATTTATGCGATATTCCTTTAACTTATGATCTGAAAATTTTGAAAAATGATCTTTTCGAATGGCGTTTGTGTCCAAATCCGAATAAAACCGAGGTTTCGTTATTTCATTTGAATAACCATCAAAAATTTTGAAAATTAAATGACCTTTTCGGGAACTTTCCTTTGAAACATAATTTTACTCCAAAATACTTAGGTGTTAAATTAGATTCCTGTCTGAAATACAAAGCACAGATGGGGTCCGAGTTTTCATCGAAACCATCAGACGACGTTTGAGAGAGGTGAATCTAGGTTCTAGACGTCCATTAAGAGGAGTTCCATTAAAACGTGAACATAAGCGTCAAAGACTGAAATGGGCAAGGCAATATATCAATTGGAACGATCAATGGCATAGTGTCTTTTCCACTGATGAGTCCAGATATGGACGATTTTCAGATTCTCGAAGAATAAGGGTATGGACAATCCCACGCATACCCCGTAATCGTCGCTATGTCCAAGAAGTCCATCCATTCCGAGGGGGTAGTGTTATGGTATGGGCCGGGATATGTTTCAACGGGCGCACAGATCTACATTTTTATCCTGGGAATATGACCGCTTTACACTAAAGGGAGCTTGTCATCATCATGCTAGCAACCAAAGATTATAGAGTATAAAGATGGGAAACGAAGCGACTACAGTGATGTCAGTGACATCTGTTTTTCAAAAGTAATCGGGTTATGGTTAAAATATTTAATTAGGGTCCATCCATTCCGAGGGGGTAGTGTTATGGTATGGGCCGGGATATGTTTCAACGGGCGCACAGATCTACATTTTTATCCTGGGAATATGACCGCTTTACACTAAAGGGAGCTTGTCATCATCATGCTAGCAACCAAAGATTATAGAGTATAAAGATGGGAAACGAAGCGACTACAGTGATGTCAGTGACATCTGTTTTTCAAAAGTAATCGGGTTATGGTTAAAATATTTAATTAGGGTCCATTTGGCATAGATTAAATAGAGATTATTAGTAGGCTGTTGTCAATTTTGAAAGAAATACTTGAATAAATATTGAATTATTTCAGTGCTGTCAAATGGATAGAGGTTTCGGGGCAAAAATATATTGTTCTGAATAATTTGTTTGCGAACCGAATTTTCTTCGGTCTTATTCATTAGATCAAAAAGTTCCACTCATAGAGACAATGGTAGTCAGAAGAACGACTTATAGAGGTGGTGGTTTTCTTGACGACCCTTCCAGCAGTTCGATTTATCTACTAGACCCTCTAGACTCATTGAGGTTAAAATACACTGGGTAAGATATGTATGAATCGGGTCCAGAACAACTGTTCGATATATCGATGTTCGATTTATCGGGAGTTCACTGTATGAATAAGTTCTTGAAATTGTTATAATAATTCTCTAATATGTGAACAAACTTTTAAAATGTTCTCAATTTCATAATTATTGTATTGTAGTTGATTTAACACAATCATTTCAAATAAAATATAAAGAATCCAAAACGTATTTCATTTGATTCAAAAAAATGTGTAGATGGAAAATATAATCCTGATCAAAAAACGGAGTCCCACTTTTGTTTTATCGATCAGGATGTTTCTCTAAAAGCTCGACAAAGAGTACTTAATTTAATGGAAATTTATGAAAAGTATAATTCGAATTTCGCGCCTATTAAAATAGTTTTCTGTACTGAATTATGTTTTCAGCGCCATCTAGGTGTCACAAGTAAGAAACTAGCCAAAAATCGTAGTCGGATTTTAGTATCACAAATGTAAGGGCGTTTCCTATCTTTCTAACTCTATAATCTTTGGCTAGCAACATTAATCCGATTTTTGACAGCTTCTTGAGATGAAAATAATCCTCAAAAGATTCATACACTCTCCAGCTCATTTCATCAACTTAGACAAAAGACGGATCCGAAATGTTTAATTCAACATTAAAAAGGATCCAAATTATTCATCGTGAAGGAACATCAGATCCGAAGCCTCCCGATAAAACCCTCCAATCGACGATAAAGCTTCATTGACTACCAAATATACGGCGCGCACTAAATCACAATGAAAGCAATTTCCACATACCAGCGAACAATCTCGCCGAAGTAACACTGGCAAAATTAAATGAGTTTCTGCCCCGCAAGAATTGGGCGTTTGTACGGATTGACATTATTACAGTTTTTGCGTGACGCTAGACAAGATTGGGATAGCTGGGTGTTGGATTGGACAAGGATTCTGCGGATCTATCTATTTGGCTTGGCGAGTGTGGTGAGGTTTACCGAAATAGGTGGATTTTTTCATTTCGATATTTGGTGGGGGGAAAAAAACGTGGTCATGAAGAATCAGGGAAGCTGCTTGAAGATTTTAATTTATTATTCATTTATTAACGACTTCTTTACAAAATATAAGAACTATCGAGAGGCGAAGTTTAGCCTACGGCTACTCTTACACTTAACCTCCCGACAGTTCACAAACATAACTAATTTTACTTTACATATTATATTATATACAAACCGCTGAAACAAAAAAAAAAAAACAATTGCCTACTCTAACACATCCATTGCACAATAAGAGAAATTATCAGTGAGTTGGGAGCCAAGATAGAAGCGGTGGAAATGAGAAATACAAGCCTACTGATCCCCGAGTAGACTCATCTTCAACCTGATCCTGAAGCTGAGGAAGGTCTCGTGATGAATATTAGCCCGAGATTCATTGAATATCATGATTGCGTTGAACCTCAATCAGATGCCTATCTAAACTGCTCCACATGAGTTAGGGATATTGACATAAATTGCAAAAAAATTTGTTTAAATGAGATTTTTTGATGAAAATTCATAATGATATGATTTCAAGTTGCAGGAAATAAAATTAATTTTAGCCTGTAGGTCTGCAGCGTATACAGCTGGGTTGAGAAAAATCGAGTAAAATAACAAAATACAATGTATGGCCTCCACGGGCATCAATAACAGCTTGACATCTTCTTTGCTTACTACACACGAGGTTGTTGAACATTTCTTGAGGAATTTGGTTCCATAAACGGGGCAGAAGCTCCCTCAGATCATTCAAGGATTCTGGGGTAGGTTGATGATTATCTAATCTTCTTTGGGACATATCCCATGCATGTTCTATGCAATTCAAATCTGGTGAGTGCGGAGGTATTGGTAAATGTGGAATACCAAGCTCCTCGCGCGCATTCTCAACTATGGCTGCACGGTGCTGTCTAGCTTTATCGTCTAGAAATTGAAAAGTTTCACCAATAGAAGAGTGAAAATTTGGCAAAACATTGTCAATGACATGGTCTCTATAGTGCAAGGCGATCATATTCCCAGGACAAATGTGTAGATCTGTGCGCCCGTTGAAACATATCACGGCCCATACCATAACACTTCTTGGACATAGCGATGATTACGGAGTATGCGTGGGATTGTTCATACCCTTATTCTCCGAGAATCTGAAAATCGTCCATATCTGGATTCATCAGTGAAAAGGACACTACGCCATTGATCGTTCCAATTGATATGTCGCCTTGCCCATTCCAGTCTTTGACGCTTATGGTCACGTGTTAATGGAACTCCTCTTAATGGACGTCTAGAACCTTGATTCACCTCTCTCCAACGTCATCTGATGGTTTCGAAGGAAACTTGGACTCCATCTGCATTTTGAAAAGTATTCCGTAACATTCTACACGTAGATATAGGATTTCTTCTCGCAGAAACGTTGATGAAACGATCCTGAGCAGGTGTTATTTTTCGTCGCCCACCAAGCCTTGGTCTTTCCAACACGGAACCTGTCTCCCTGAACCTATTCTGAAGTCGAGATATCACACTTTGGCTGACTTGGAGCCTTTCCGCTACAACAACCTGAGTTAGACCACTCTCTGGCTTTCCGATAGCTCTAGTAGCCTCAGCGTTTGTTAATTTACGTCTTGGCATTTTCAGAAAACTTGTTGATCGACTAAATCCAATTCAAAATAAGAACATTCATGAAGCATATGCAAAGAACCAAACTTCAGAAAAAAGGCGACCAGATTGGCGAAAGGTCCCATACTGATTTTCATTGGATCGATTCAAGTTTTTATTGAGTTTTTAATGATTTTACAGCGATTTTCTCGAAGATTACATACTTTTCAGAACGATTGAATACGATATCCCTAACTCTCGTGGGGCAATATATTTGTGTGTAGTTGTGTACCTGCCAATATTTTCATCTTTAGACATATCTTTATCCTCTTTGACAAACCATTTATATATATGATATATGATGCCATTTATATATTTGATTCTTTTGATTGAGAGAGGTGAAATAATACAATACATATAGCTATTATTTCAAGTCGAAAAAAAACAAACGCGAACTAAAATTTCAGATTATTTTTCTAAAAAAAGAAAAAGTTCTTTATATTTAGTTTTTTTTTTGTAAGAGAAGCTATTTTTCATTTTTTCAATAAAGCAAAATCTGAATTTGTCGTTCTTTTCTCAAACTGAATAAAAAAAAATTCCATCAATTCTGCTGAAATTCTGCTTTATGTGACTTCCGGTTATTATGACGTATTTTTCATTTCCCCTCGATGTCATTATAAGCGGATTCTACTGTAGTTTCAATGATAAACATTCCTGATTAACCTACATGTATTGTAAGGTAAATAAAAAAATGCTTTAAATCAACAATATTATTTTTCTATTTTTGAATATATTATGCTATGCAATAGTTTCACAGCGGCAGATCTCGAGTGCCACACGTGTTTTTTTCTCGCTTAATTTAGATGTAGTACTGAAACATCGAAATCTGACCACCCGTACACTTAATATTTTTCCATTTTCCCCATTTCAAATGCGTTTGTTCTTTTCAAGTTATTAATAGCTTCCATGGAAACTCTCCCCAGTTACTGTTATGAAACGAAACAAAATTCTACCAAAGCAGCTCAAACCTAGCACAAATCATCACAACAAAACATTTCCGAAAAACCCAAAACCTCCGATCCAACTCCACGCACATTTCCGATCGCGTCCCGCGACCTCTCGACATCCTCTCACTTAATCTACGGAAGTGCATTATCTGGCACTCGTGTCTAGAGACAGAAATTTCTACTTTGGCTTCGTGATTCCGTATGCGCAATGAGCAGTCTGTTGTTGGTTTATTATTGTTGAACGTTGAATAGAATTACGGAATAGGTATTTCGATATTATTCCTTTCGGTACTTCCAGTATTTTGTAGTGTTCTCAAAAGTTTTATCGAAAATGGTTGCGGCATGCGGAATATGCAAAACCACATTCAGCACGTAAAGAAATTCCATCCTGATGAATACTACGTTATGTTTATTTATGTTCACAATTTTGATGTTTAATTTTCAGTAAATCAATTTAGTTCACTTCTTATTGTTCCTACTGTTTAAAAACACAATCTTTCCTTTATCTTTGCAATAAATTAAGGTGGGCTATTATGAATGGACTCCATTTTTGTCGGTGTAGTAAATAAACTACTTATACCTGCCTTTACCTTGCCTGAATATCATGAAAAAACTGGGAGGAGCGATTTTTTGAGTTTACTCTTATGAAAAGGGGTCCTAAATTACTTCCCTTCTGGGAAACGGGGTATTAAATTTCTAAGAAATAAGAAATAAACCCATGTCGCTAAATCCTGATATACATGGTATCCTGAATGTGTGTTGTTTTTTTATAATTTTCAGCGAAAATAAAATCAGGTATTACTCAAGATAGTTCAATTTCAATGAATGTATCATTGAGGATTTATTTTTAATAGTAGCAATATCACCTTTTGTCAATCACGTGTAATATTTTGTTTCAGATCAGTTTACCAAGTTAACGTATCAATATAAAGAAACTTGCAACGAATGTAATAAAAGTTTTGTGAATTATTCAAATTTAGTACGACACGTTAAGAGGCTTCATCCAGGTATGAATAATTTCTTTATGGGTGAATTTATGTATTTTTTGTTAGTTACAATATGAATATTAATAAATAGTACTAGTGATAGCATAATTTGAAGAAATAAATACCATGCCATGAGATTTTATTTAACGAATCGAATTAATGAATCATATCAGTTCACGCAGATATCAATTGATAGATTCTTGAAATTCTTTATACAGGATGATTTCGCGAACTGTTTAGGACTGTCGAAATACGATGTATCGTTATATACTTTACTTGAACCTCTTAGATCTATCTTCATTGCAAATAACAAAAATATCGGTGATTTTTTTTCAGGGGATCTACAGGTTTTAACTTCCATTCAAATTTGAAAAATAACCCTGTAAATCAGAAATTAGGACTTATAGTTACTACACATGGGGGTTTTTCTTGATCCTCTAGTTGCCCTCTGTCTATCATTAAAATTTTTTCCATCTTATCCGGGATACCCTATATTATTGTTTCAGAACTCTTGCGGATACTATTTATTAATATTCATTTTGTAACTAACAAAAAATTATTCATACCTGGATGAAGCCTCTTAACGTGTTGTACTTAATTTGAATATTTCACAAAACTTTTATTACATTCGTCGCAAGTTTCTTTTTATTGATACGTTAACTTGGTAAAATATTACGCGTGATTGACAAAGAGGGAAGCTATCAATGAAAATATTGCTACTTTTCAAAATGAATCCTTGATGATACATTAATTGAAATTGAACTATCTTAAGTAATACCTGATTTCATTTTCGATGAAAATTATAAAACAAAATCACCACATTCAGGATACCATGCATGTCAGGATTTAGCGATATGAATTTATTTCTTATTTCTTCTTTCTTAGAAATATAATACCCCGTATCCCGGAAAGGAAGTAATTTAGGACCCCTTTTCATAAAAGTAAACTCAAAGAATCGCTTTTCTCAGTTTTTTCATGATATTTAGGCAAGGTAAAGGAAGGTATAAGTAGTTTATTCACTGCACCGAAAAAATTGAGTCCATTCATGATAGCCCACCTTAATTTATTGCAGAGATAAATGAAAGATTGTGTTACAGTAGTACAATATAAAACTTTTGAGAAAACTACAAAATACTGGAAGTACCGAAAGAAATAATATCGAAATACCTATTTCGTAATTATATTCAACGTTCAACAATAATAAACCAACAACAGACTGCTCATTGCGCATGCGGAATCACGAAGCCAAAGTAGAAATTTCTGTCTCTAGACACGAGTTTATCTGGCCGTGCCACTTCACCCGCACTTCGCGTAATCCGAGCTTCCGAGCCACAGCGGGCCGCGATCCCCGATTGCCGCGCCCCCTATCGTCCCGCCGAAAAAGCGGCGCGCGGATTCTCGCGGGCAGTACGTCGCGGTCCACCTGAGTCGCTGCTCCGATCTGCCGTTCACGCGCGAAGCTCGCCACGCGATATTAGCGAGAATTGGCCGCGTTTCGCGACTGGCGTATTTCGGTCGGACGTTGCGAGTTTTTGAGGGAGTTTTGGGTGGTTGGGAGAGTTTTTGGGTGAAGTTTGGGATTTTGGTGACAGGGGAGCGCAGATGGGGGTATTTTGGGGCGATCGGAAGGAGTGAGAAAGTTTTCGTAAGTATTTTATTTCACGCAAATTGGAGTGCGAAATGAACTTTTGCTTTTCTTTTCCTAGTAATAATAAGAATGGAAATTTATTATATCTATGGACAGAAGGAATACATTCAGAAGAAAATATCCAGAACTTCCACTCCTAACTAAAATCAAAAATTTAAACTAAGAAAATTCAAAATATGTAACATTTTAATTTTTTATTTTTACTTAAGCAATGATTAAATATATCAAAGATTGTAAAATTACAGGCTGAAGGACCCATGGTGGATGGCCAATTGCATATGCAATAAAGAGCTGTTAGTATTATTATTATTATATCTATGGCCCTTTGGCAAGTTCAATGAAGATTATTATTATTATCATTATTATTTTTTTTTCACAATTAATTTGGAAGTGATGATATAAAACAAGGTGTTGAACACACCATCGATTTAATCTTTAGCCATTATTTGTCTAATCGTTGAGCAAGTAGATAGAATCACTGCTTTTTGCATGAGACTAATTACTTTCAGGAGTCCCCTGACTCTTATCATTTTCAGAGCCCTAGGCAATTCTTTATCTATGAGGCCGATAGCAGATACAATTATTGGTACAATATTCACCCTTGCGAGACTATGAATTTTTTTAATCTGCCAAATCGAGGTATTTTCTCATCTTTTCCTGTCTTGCCTTTCTCACATTCTCGTCAAGGGGTATAATCCCCTATATATATATATATATATATATATATATATATATATATATATATATATATATATATATGAAAATAGAGAGCTAAAATAATACAATAAATGTTGAAACAGAAAGAACCTAAGCTGAGGTAGAAAAAGGACGGGGTATCATAACATTCTTCGTATGTTACTATAGAATCATACGATACTATCATCACTAGTATCACACGATACTATACAGCCAGGGGAAAAAACCTCAGCCAAAAAAACCTGTCTCCCCGTAAAAAAATTACATAAAATATTAAATATCAGGTAAATCTTGAAAGACATCTGTGTGATCATCTTCATGTTATCCGTCGATGGGCTCGGATAAACAGAATCTTCCCAAAACGACTCGCAATTCTTAATCTGAAATGAAAAAAGACAAAAGCAGAAAAGAAACCGATTATTCAGAATAAATCAAATGCATTCGGTACTTTAAAAATATCAAAATTAAGATTTCTTGGCCAAATAATGTCCGGAGGTTTATAAATATTTATGACAGAAATGTCACAAAATTTGAAAGAAATGAAAAAACTCCATCAATTTCCCCTTTCCGAATCTGTTGAAATTCACAAAACTGATAATTTCTTAACATAACAAGCTGAACTTATAAAAAATCAATTAATACATAACTTTCAACTGTCCTCACACGGATTTTTTTTAGTTGCCGTGTGGGTTTCTTGCGGAAAAATCACTTCGATACCATGTTCATCAGCTAATTTGGAGACGTAATCACACTCGTCTTTCGAAATTCCTTCGATATTCAAATTCAAAATCCACAAATTCTTGCTCTCTGGTCGTGAGGGTTTTTCAAACCGGATACGACCTTCCAGGTGATGATTTTTCGGCACTTCAGATGTTTGAAGACCGCTACGGGACCCCAATGAAAGGCAATCATCTCCCATAGATAAACCAAACATGTTATAACACAAGTAAACAGAATATTTTTCGGGACCAAAAACTAAGACATATTCCGAGAATTGTCATTCTGACAAATTTTTGAGGTATTGTTATGTTTTAAATTGTTATAAATTTTGAAAAAATGCAACACTTTCTTTGAAAATGTGTACCTTTTTTAAAACAGATACTGACGTAAATCAAGAAACATTTTCTTAAGAAAGAATCACAGTTCAAATTATAACTTAATGATATCAAATTTTCCGGGTATAAAATAAGGTTTTGTTTCACCCTGTATAACGGATAAACTACAGGTATTTTTGCAAAGTAAATTTCAGGTTTATATCACAAGACCCAATACTATACCTGGTGAAAATTTCAACAAAATCGCAGCACCATGAAAAAAGATACAGGGTTTTGAATTTGACAAAAAATATGCCTGTCCGGAATTTATTGATGGGGAGTGTATGTGACAAACGCGTTGTTCTAATATCTTTCTCATTTTAATTCGGCGGTTGTCTAGCACCATGTGGTGAATTTTGGCGATGTTTTCGTCGGTAGTTGAAGTTTTTAGACTTCACGAACGTTAATCGTATTTCAAGTTCGACAATTTCGACTTATGAGTTTCTGAAAAAATTATCTGTTCGTAATTGTGGTTTTTTTTTATCAAATTCGATACTCAAATATGGTCGAGAGATTAGTCCTGACAGTGGGTTTAGATGACTAGACCCCGTTTCTCCAAGATGAACGTTATTACACGCCCTTGAGAACATATTCTTTTCTTTTGAAGCTATATCATCCCTATTTATGTTATTGTTAGGACTAATTTACATTTCGAAAAAAGGATCGTTGTTGCCGCGGTTAATGTGGTGTAAACTTCTGAGATAATTAATGAAAGCTTTCCTCGGCGGTCTGCGGAATATCAAGAAGATAATTCTTTCACCTACTTTATGAATATTCACTGGCCATTATAATTTGCTTCTCCTTCAGTGAATATATCATATCTCATTGGGGCTTATCCTTGGAGCTGAAAAGATCAGAAGGATATATCGAGTTGATATGCAGGAGACTCGGATTCAAGATTGATATACAGGGTGAGTCAATAGGGCTCGATCAATTGATCACTCTTGGAAATTTGAGCTTAGGAGAATGATTCAAATATTGACGGAACTCAGTACACAGTGCATAAGCTTATATTTTTCTTGATTCTACAGGCTGGTTCAAAAGTGGTGAAATTTTGTTTCGAAATATGAAAAAACTTGCAAAACCTAGATTCTAACAGAACAAATTGTATTTCCAAACTGTTAAGGTATTCACGACTATCCAATCCATACTGATATTATAAATGTGAAAGTTCGTGTGTTTATTTGTTTGTTTGTCTTCAAGAGAATTTATTCGTTAGGTTGTCATGTTGAATTCAATCCTCAAGGTACAATAATGAAATGAAGAAAAAAACACGTGTCGCACTCGAGGACTGCAGCGATAAAGCTATTGCATAGCATCTATTCAAAAATAAGAAGATAATATATGATGACTGAAATAAGAAACATAAGTTTGAGACTCAATGTCTTTTAAATATCTGGAATATACCACATCAATAGTGGTCCCATATTTTGTTGTGGATTCTTGTGGATCATTATTCATTTTTAAATTCAATTTTTTCGAAAGAGAAGTTGTCAACCGCTCTGATTTTTTATCAGCGAAGTTAATATTGAACTCGTCAGCCAAGATAAGTGGAAATTTCTACTAAGTATTTTCGTACCTTTTCAGTGTACTCCAGTGAAATGCGATGAATAAAATGCTCTACCTCGTCCAATTTTGGATTAGGAGAAATGTAAATTGCTACCATGACTATGTGTAGGCCATTTGTGAGTTTGCATAAGCATTCACAAATATCTCCAACAAATGAGCGTCTAACATTAACATTGCTAACGTCTTCAATATTTATTTCAATATTCGGAGTCATAATATTAGTAATATTATTACTTTTTTGGTAAATAGCTACCCCACTTTTTGGAACAGTTTCTCGTTTGAATTGAACAATACAATTGAAATTAGGTATTTCAATCGGATTATCACGCGTCATGCATGTTTCGGTAATAAGTAACACATTGTTTTGTCTCCTAACTGAATCTTGTAAATCGTATTCGTGACTATGTAGACTTTGGCGATGGAAAGTCATTATTGAAATGCCAATTCTCTTACTAATGAAATCTAAGACACTTTGAGCTATCGTCTGAACACTATTTAAAGACAGTCTTTTGAATTCTTGCAAGAAAGATGCAGTCGATGCAGCTTGCCTTCGATTATGATAAAACTTAAATGCAGAATTATCATTTTTTGTCGAAATACACAATTTTTCAATATTAGTCACCCGAGAGAGTGCAACATAGACGAGTTCCTGGGAATGTGATTTACTATACTCATTTACTATTTCGTCAAAAGTTCCACCTTGCGACTTATGTATAGTTAGAGCAAGAGCTAAAGTTAATGGAAAATGTTTGCATTTGGCTATACATTTTCTGTCCGATGTCAATGAAATATTCGCCGTACGTAATTCAATGGGAACAGCGAGATTGCCGACTCCATTTTACACTGCTAGAGTGGCTGCACGTATCCGTCTAGTCGCAAGCACCAAAACACCGTGCCGAAGTCTGCCGAACTGAACCGACGATACCAGGCTGTGTTAGGTGTTTTCGTTACGGAATTTCTATATTTGGTCGCCGCGCTCAAAGCCTGAGATGAAAGATATGCAATAGCTCAATATCGATTTTTCATGAACAAGTTGTTAAGAAAACAGTTGATTCTTGTCAGTTTTTAAAGTGTTTTAAATTCTCTTCAGACGCCTTCATCAGTCTCTGTCAGTTGCTCTTCAAAGGAGTCCAATTTATTCCACCCTGTAGGTCACATGTTCACCGAAGAAAACAGACAATACTTCCGCGTCAGCGCGAATATTTGCTTGTGAAGCCATCAAAACTTTCATGCCCCATCGATTTCCTCCTCTTTTTTTAATCTGGAAGAAAGTGTCACTCTCCAAGCCATCTGTTGTATGATTGATTACCTCTTCTAGAATCTTGAGATGGGGCAATTTCAACATTACGTCACAATCCTGGTTGAAAACCTGGTAAACATCTTATGATATTTTCTAAATGAAAACTGTGTTTAATAGATATTATT
Organism: Hippodamia convergens; assembly: GCA_038502775.1. Lineage (NCBI taxonomy): Eukaryota > Metazoa > Arthropoda > Insecta > Coleoptera > Coccinellidae > Hippodamia > Hippodamia convergens. Next base: position 39,884,353 of record CM076610.1, read on the forward strand.
ATTAACAGTTCTTTATTGCCTATGCAATTGGCTGATAGATACTTTTACGTGAAATTTATTGGAGTTCACTGTGTTATCGTTATCAGGTTATAACTCAAACTTTTAGTTCGCCAAATTTCTTCTGCTTGAAAAAATATACAATACTATCTAAAAATGATTTTCATGATTAGAATTGTAGTTTCGTATCAAATGAACAAAGAACAAGTTAGTTGAAGCTCCCATGAATCTACTACAAGAATAAAACACACTCTGTAAGGGGTCGCGAAAATAAAATTCTCATTTAAATTGCCAGAATTCCACATCGCAGAATAAAACAGTACACTCGCTCCAATCAAAACGGCTACACTTTTACAAAAACGAACGAAATAATTGAGAAATGAGAAACACAAAAGAATCGACATGAAAGGAAACATCAAAAGAATTCCGTCAACAATTTCCCCATTCATTATTTTCCACCAACATGGCAGCTATGTGCAGTAGCTGCTCATGGACCGATTCGGCACCTATCTCGATCATAATAAAACAATGGTTCCCAGGGAGATACGTCGACAAGTTGGACATTTAATAAGTTCTTCTCGACGTCGCTCTTTCACGCAAGGCTATTACAGAAAGAGTTCACGTAGTTAGATGTCCATGGGAACCTGTCAAGAAGTCTTCGATCTCGGTATGAAAACAAAACGGACGATTAACTGAGATTATTTCTGTGGGAAATGCGAATGATCGGAATTCTTCCCGAAGTGACGGGAATTCTGCAATTTTTCGAGCATTTCATGAAGGAGCTGGCTACTGTTGCCTCATATGAGAAAAAACTGTTGTTTTCTAAGCTTCTCAGGCTTCGAGCGTGGCGACTGAATGTAGAAATTCCGTAACGAAAAAACCTAACACAACCCAAGTATCGCCGGTTCAGTTCGGCAGACTTCGGCACGGTGTTTGGGTGCTTGCGACTAGACGAATGCGTGCAGCCACTCTAGCAGTGCAAAATGGAGTCGACAATCTCACTGTTCCCATTGACTTACGAACGGCAATATTTCATTACCATCGGATAGAGAATGTATAGCTAAACTCAAACATTTTCCATTAACTCTTGCTCTAACTATACATAAGTCGCAAGGTGGAACTTTTGACGAAATAGTATATGAGTATAGTAAATCACATTCTCAGGAACTCGTCTATATTGCACTCTCTCGGGTGACTAATATCGAAAAATTTTATATTACGACAAAAAATGATAATTCTGCATTTAAGTTTTATCATAATCGAAGGCAAGCTGCATCGACTGCATCTTTGTTGCAAGAATTCAAAAGACTGTCTTCAAATAGTGTTCAGACGATAGCTCAAAGTGTCTTAGATTTCATTAATAATAGAAATGGCATTTCAATAATGACTTTCAATTGCCAAAGTTTACATAGTTACAAATACGATTTACAAGATTCAGTTACGAGAGAAACCAATGTGTTACTTCTTACCGAAACATGCATGACGCGTGATAATCCGATTGAAATACCTGATTTCAATTGTATTGTTCAATTCAAACGAGATACTGTTCTAAAAGTGGGGTAGCTATTTACCAAAATAGTAATAATGTTACTAATGTCCGAATATTGAAATAAATATTGAAGACGTTAGCGATGTTAGTGTTAGACGCTCATTTGTTGGAGATATTTATGCATGCTTCTGCAAACTTAGAAATGGCCTACACATAGTCATTTACATTTCCCCGAATCCAAAATTGGACGAGGTAGAGCATTTTATTCATCGCACTTTACTGGACTACACTGAAGAAGGGTCGAAAATACTTGGTACAAATGGTAATAAATTTCTACTTATCTTGGCTGGCGATTTCAACATTAACTTCGCTGATAAAAAATCAGAGCGGTTGACAACATTTCTTTCGGAAAAATTGAATTTAAAAATGAATAATGATCCACCAGAAACCACAACAAAATATAGGACCACTATTGACGCGGAATTTTCCAGATATTCAGAAGACATTAAGTCTCAAACTTATGTTTCTTATTTCAGTTACCATAAACCTATAGTTTCAATGATAAACATTCCTGAATAACCTACATGTATTGTAGGATAAATAAATATTTTAAATCGACAATATTACCTTCTTATTTTTGAATAGATCCTATGCAATAGCTTTACCGCGGCAGTCCTCGAGTGCCACACGTATTTTTTTCTGAAAATATCACATGCACAAGTTGGCATTATTGCAGGGGCACAACTTTGACTACGTGTAGCACAGTTTTTTCGAACATTTTCGCTTCAAACAGAAGAGGAAATGTGCAAGACTAACTTTCTCCTGAAAGAATAACTACTGAAGATGCCAAATACTCGTACTGGCGAAACGTCGAGAATAAGTGACATCGAACGATGGCCGCCAAAGCCGCAAACAATTGATTTATTATTTTATCTACACTCTTAATTTATTTTTTTATAATTATACTTATCGCGCAAAAAGCTGCCCAAACCTATAAATTTTGAGAATCCCAGAAGCACCTACCTAACTCATAACAATCGTGTAATGAAGAATCTAGCTGGTGAAGACAATCCCTTATTATAATTACTGTTTCGATTCATAGCAATGTGGAATGGTTTTATTCTTTTAATACCCATTCAATCTGAACCAAGGCAATTACGGCATCATAAAATTACAGTTATTTGTTTTAGAAGCAATAAATTCTTCGCTGGAAGAATATCAAGCCAATCTTCTCGCCTTTTGTCGGACTACAATCGTTTAATTGCAAAAAGATAGAGCGTCCAGATGAAAATAGAATAAAATATGCTCATACTAACAATAGAAGTCGGTATTCCAACAATGAGGTTACCTGAACATCAGCTTCATTATTTCAGTGTGTGAAATAGGCGGTCCTTCATGGAAGATCATCAAGATCAAGAAAACCATGTGCAGGATATTTTGATATAATATTAAAGTTGTTTTTTTATTTATCGATTGAGGCAGTACGAAGTCTGCCAGGTCAGCTAGTTTCACAATACATGTCCACTAAATACTGGTGCAACAATCGACGAAATCTCAGCAAATAGTTATCAGCATTTCAACGAACCATTAAACGAAATGAATAATAATTCATCGAGCTCACTTTCTTGGTGGTTTCTTGGCCTAAAATCAAATAATTCAAATTTGTATTAAGTGGACATTTTAAATTTTAATAAAGGTACTCACCATTCAATGGATTTGTCATCTTGATATTTAAGTAATATTCATCATCACCTCTCCAAAACATTAGCGGGTATGGTAGAGCAACGTATGAACGTTGTGCCACTTCGTCTATTGTAGGGGCGTTGAATTGGCGTCATGTGCTCCAACAGGTCGTTTATCTGCTCTAATCACAACCTTGTGATCGTCACTTGGCATACGCTCCAAAGCAGTTTTGAACAATCGAACCATTGCATGATGTTCATGACGTAGTTGCTGCAGATCTTGAAGAATTATTCTTATCACATCTGCATTAATTGATTGACGTTGATCATCCATATTGCTTATATGAAGTAAATTTGGAGGAATTTATTATATGTATCTTCGAGTGGTTGTAATGATCCAATTCGAAGGTGAATCTGGCTTTGGATCTAAACTGCTGAAGGGAAAAAAAAATGAGTGATTTGGAATCATTAATGTTAATATTATATTCTTACCTGGAATGTTGGATTGAATCCACGTCCTTTAATTATATCTACTCCAAATGAAGTCATTAGGAAACACATTGTGTTTTTGTGTGTTCGATAGAAAATGTCAATGTCTTGATTCGGACGTTTAGGCAACTTAAAATTCACAGTAATTGTTTACATTGTCTACATTATAGATATAGATAACTATCTATATCTATGATTGCCATCTAATGGCGATAAATAATTGTAGAAAGGGGATTTGTTCAGAACATTTCGTTATAAACTTTTCCGTAGTGTTCGGAAGAGAGATGGGTGTATTAACACATGGACACAGATGCGTTAATATTATTAAAAAATGTACTGTAGCGACACCTATTGGCGTTATTCGCAAGAAGGAAAATTATTTCCTATTTTTTTTTCATTTCATACAATTTTTCAGTTTCAACGTATTTTATGTTAACTCCGCCGTAGAATAATCCAACAAAAAATCTTTCATGACAAACATATCATTAAATCTGGAGGTATAAATGGTGTAACCAATAAAACGGCTGACTTAGTTTTATATATTTAGATATCTCAATGGCTTCCATGTTTGTCCTAGGATAGAAACCTCTGATATTTGAAATAGTCTCCGCCTTTGAGAAAACTGTATTGTTTCCATCTGTTAGAGCATGTTCCGCTATAGTGTGGATTTTTCTGTCTGACTGAGTCTCCTTTATTCTCGTATCGATACTCCGTTTCGTTGTACCGATGTAGACTTTGCCGCAGTCACAAGGTATCCTGTAAATACAGGGTCGTGAGAGTGAGTCGACTTTGTCTTTGGTAGTTCTGATCATTTGGCCAAGTTTTTGAGTTGGCTTATAGACGGTCTCGATATTGTGACTCTTCAGTATTTTACCAATTTTTCTAGGGATGCCTATTATGATATTTATGTTGAAAGTGATTTAATTTTGTTCTCACAATTGTTCAATTCGCTTCGTTCATTTCATAAACTTTTTCACTCTCAAAATAGAACATCACTGTATACATTCACATATCTAAAAGATCTATTTTCCCGTTGTTTGTTATTCGAAGGATTCAGATTTGGTAGTGCGTACTAACCTCTTTCTTTTTTGTACTTATTAATTTTTTTTAAGTCGGCTTTTTCCGTTAAAATTTTTTTTTCCACATCGATGAAAGAGAAAAACGAGAAGCAATAATTCCAATCTGAAACGATTCCTGAGAAATACGTTATTTATCTAAGACGACCTCCTCGTGAACTCTTCCAAGTTAAATTCGCATCAAACGAGAGACGCACACTCTCGGGTGTCATGAAATTGGATAGGAGTTTATATTTCTCGGTGTTTTGCCATGAAAACGCTCTTGCGGTGATTCAGGAAATTCCCATTTCCATATAGAAGGGACGAGAAGAGCAGGCTACTTTGGGGGGCGAACTTCCTCTTGGAATCACACGAGGACGTTCTAATATGGAGAATGGGATTATTATTGTGGGTATTACGCACGCTTCGGTTGTGTTGAGAAACAGGACGTTTGTTTCTGAACGGTGTCTGATTTTCCGCCTTTGATCTATCGTAGGCTCTGTTGAAATCAAAAATAAAATCTTAGGACTTTTCGTTCTCGGATAGGTAATTTTGGGTGGGTGAAATAAGAGAAGCATTTTAAAACAGTCTAGATATTTTATTCACAAAAACAGTTTACATCTATTTCACAAAGTACTTACTCGTGTACGTTCACCACAGTAGAATAACAAGAAGAGGGCCTTCGTCTCCGCTCCTTTTACGTCTTTATCCCCACTCTTTTCTATCCCTACTCGAATATCGGTACTTGCCAAACCCCCTGTGACCTTATGGTTCGCAAAGTTGCCGACAGGAGAGGCGTTGCCAGATTTAACAGGTTCTGTTTAACTGAGGATCAGACTTGCAAAGTAAAGTTTTGGCTCCTGACAAATTAGTGCTCAAATTTTTACGCAGGGGTCTTTCTTCTATTATTTGAAATTTTTTTTTAATTGTTTCTTGTTTCAGAGACTGGGAGAGAAAACCCATATTGAGTTTTTCAAGAATTTGCAAAACGTACTCTGTCCAAAATTGTAAATTTTCAGGAAAGGCAAAAAACTGATGCTCAGAAACGGGTTGAGTTACCGAATTGCGATTTGCACCATAAAACAGCAAAAATTGAATGAGTGTTTCCCAATCTGTAGACTGAGGAAAGCGAAAATAGCTCTATTATTAGAAAAAAAGGGGTGGACAAACAGCGTTTTGATAAAGCTCAAACCGGTTTCTGGGCGAATTACACTGCGCAAAAAAATTAACGCATTCTGAAAATCTCAATTTTAATGAAAGTTAATTCTACATTGACTCTATAACTTATTTTTTGTTCTCTCGGGAGGTTTTGAACGAAACAAGACACATTAAATGAAAGAAAAATTCAGGATTTCACCGAATCTTATGTGGAAGAAAAGAAATGAACAATTTTCAAAATACTGAAATGCTGATAAATGATTTAATACTTAGTATTTCCACCCCTTGCGTTAATAACAGCTCGGCAACGACGGTTCATACTCAAAATGAGTGATCTTAAAATGTTCTGATCTAATCCTTCCCAGATTTCTCCGAGTTGGATTCCTAAGTGATTAAGAGTAGCTGGATGATTTTCTGAACTTCTCAGCCTTCTATTGAGGCTCAATCAGATTGAGATCTGGACTTCTTGCCGGCCATTCCATTCGAGAGACTTCAACCTCTCCAAGGTACTCCTGAACGATGCGCGCACGATGGGGTCTGGCATTATCGTCCATAAAAATGAAATTTTCACCAATGTATGGGGCAAATGGCACTACATGCTCTTCAATAATGTTCTTTATATACTTATCAGCATTCATAGCTCCATTATCAACGACCACTAGGTCTGTGCGAGCAGTCAAAGATATTCCACCTCATACCATAATCGTTCCTCCCCGAAATCAGTAGTATTCAGGAAATTGCACTGAGCATATCTTTCATGTGGACGTCTGTATACAAGGGAACGTCGATCACAATGGTAGAGGCAGAATCTAGACTCATCTGTGAAGAGAACTCTTCGCCAATTGGCCTCTTCCCAATGGATATGCTCTCTCGCAAAATCCAAACGCGCCCTCCGATGGGCTGGGGTAAGAGCTGGGCCTCTTGCCGCGACACGAGGCCTTAAATCATATTCTCTGAGGCGATTTCTTATTGTCTGAGTGCTAATTTGCACCCCATGAGTTTGCTCAAGCTGATTTTGAAGGAGGCGAGCGGTTGCAAACCGTTGTCTCAACGAAGAAACTCTCAAGTAACGTTCTTGAATGGCAGTTGTTACCCGTGGTCTACCCTGTCCTGGTCTTCGGACATTCATACCTGTCTCCCTGAATCGCTGCAACATTCTGGACACACTTGTATGGGAAACTACAAACCTTTATGCAATTCTTGTGTACGTCCACCCTTCTTCTCGCAAAACTACCGCTTGGGCACATTCCTCTTTCATTTTTTTCTTCAGTTTTTTCTTGATATTTTGAAAAGTATTTTGACGAATGCAACGATTTGAGCACGAATGTATTTAGAATTGCATACTCTATCAAATTCGAAAACAAACAAACAGAAAAAAAAATTTTTTTTTTCATTCCCTGTACAACTGAAAGCGGTCAGGCTCCTAAAATATTTTAAATCGGTAGATAATGTCAAACAATAACATAATCCCAATTTTCAGATTTCAAATAGCTCTAGTTCTCCAGAAACGATTAATAGGCCGTCGAACTTGGCACACCCTGTAGACTTTATAACACAGTCCCAATTAGATTACTATGAATATTTCCCTCCTGTCAAAAACTTCATGAAAATGAACTCATGCAGTTTTTTGACAACACGCTGTCTTGCAAAATTATCGTTATGGTCAGAAATGACAATTCTCGTAATATGTCTTAGTTTTTGGTCCTGAAAAATATTCTGTTTTCTTGTGTTATAACATGTTTGGTTTATCTATGGGAGATGATTGCCTTTCATTGGGGTCCCGTAGCGGTCTTCAAACATCTGAAGTGCCGAAAAATCATCACCTGGAAGGTCGTATCTGGTTTGAAAAAACCCTCACGACCAGAGAGCAACAATTTGTGGATTTTGAATTTGAATATCGAAGGAATTTCGAAAGACAAGTGTGATTGCGTCTCCAAATTAGCTGATGAACATGGTATCGAAGTGATTCTTCTGCAAGAAACCCACAAGGCAACAGAAAAAAATCCTCGTGAAAGAGGACAGTTGAAAGGTAATGTATTAATTGATTTTTTACAAGTTTAGCTTGTTTTGTTGAAAAATTATCAGTTTCGTAACTTTCAACATTTTCGGAAAGGGGAAATTGATGGAGTTTTTTTCATTTCTTTCAAATTTTGTGACATTTCCGTCATAAATATTTATAAACCTCCGAACATTATTTGGCCAAAAAATCTGAATGTTGATGTTTTTTGAATTAGCAAATACATTTCCAAAATGCATTCGATTTATTCTGAATAATCGGTTTCTTTTCTGCTTTTGTCTTTTTTCATTTCAGACTAAGAATTACGAGTCGTTTTGGGAAGAATCTGTGTATCCGAGCCCATCGACGGATAACATGAAGATGATCCCACTGATGTCTTTCAAGATTTTCCTGATATTTGATATTTTATGTTAATTGTTTACGGGGAGGCAGGTTTTTTCGGCTGAGGTTTTTTCCCCTGGCTGTATAGTATCGTATGATACTAGTGATGATAGTATCGTATGATTCTATAGTATCATACAAAGAATGTTATGATACCCCGTTCTTTTTTTACCTCAGCTTAGGTACTTTTTGTTTCAACATTTATTGTATTATTTTAGCTTTCTTTTTTATAAGAATGTATGTGTATCGTTTAATTTTGAAGCACTTCTGCAATTACTTCATTCCGAAAACGTTACAGTATTTTTATGGTCCGGCCCTGTTGTGTTGCCATCGTTTGGCAACACTTCATCGCAGCCAGTGCATCCAATATATTTTTTGCTTGTTATTCTTATTCCCGAAATCCTTTCAGACTGATTCTTCATCGGTCTATGCATACCCAATCCTGGTTATGTCATGCATCATACAAATCGGCGTTGTCATCCCTATTAGCCCCAGCAGCAATTGAGAAATGTCCGCCACTCCATCAGTCTATCTAGTTATCCGAACTGATTTCGCAATAGTCTGGAGCGAACCTCGGATTTTTCATCCAGCAACAAGGATCGCTCTTTTTTTCGCAGAGAAACGGGAAACAGCAGAAGCCATCTTATAAATTGAACCGAATAGCGAAGGTTCTTCGAGAATGAACTCGACGCGATGTGTTATTATGGAGAAATGCGGAATATCGAGAAGTTTTTCATTTTTTTTGTTCGGGGATCGCGGTTTTTGCCGAGGAAATGGATGAAAGTGAATCGAACGGGTTTTGTGGGTTTTCCACCGATAACGTTGTAACTGCGATAGGGAAATATCATTGCCTTTATGTTCTCGGTATTTCTGGTTGTGTTTCGAATGATTAGAATGCACGGCATTGCAGAAAGAGTCACAGAGTGTCAGAGAAAGATCTGTACAATATGGGACTACTTTTCATTCATTTGCATGGAGAAGAAGCAGCAAAAATAGCGGAAGAAAATTTTCTACCAAACAAAAGCCGACCAAGAAATGATAAGACCTATGATATGTTTAGAGAATGGCGTAAGAAAAACAAAGTTAAAAATCCTGGCTCTGAATCGACGTTATTTTAACAAATGTGCGAAGATGAAGAAGATATCAACGCTTCGGTCAGTATACTCCATGCTGAGGACCGCTATACCATTTTGAAAAATCAATATCCAACGAAATTAAAAAAAAAATTATGCTAACCTTCCACCTTTCAAAGATTGGTGAAATGTCATTATTACATAAAATGTACTGCTCCACATGAGTTGAAGATATTGACTCAAATTGCAAAAAAATATTGATATGATTTCAAGTTGCAGGAAATAAAATTAAGGTTAGCCTGTTGGTCTGCAGCATATACAGTGTGGTTAAGAAATCGAGTAAAATAACGAGAATTCAAGCATCAATAACACTTGACATCTTCTCTGCATACTACACACGAGGTTGAACATTTCTTGAGGAGTTTGGTTCCATAAACGGGGCAGAAGCTCTCTCAGATCATTTAAGAATTCTGAGGTAGGTTGATGATTATCTAATCTTCTTCGGAGCATATTCCATGCATGTTCTATGCAATTAAAAACTGGTGAGTGCGGAGGTATTGGTAAATGTGGAATACCAAGCTCCTCGAGCGCATTCTCAAATATGGCTGGACGGTGCGGTCTAGCGTTATTGTCTAGAAATTGAAAAGTTTCACCAATAGCAGCGTGAAAATTTGGCAAAACATTGTCAATGACGTGCTCCCTATAGTGTAAGGCCATCATATTCCCAGGACAAATGTGTGTTGATCTGTGCGCCCGTTGAAACATATCCCGCCCATACCATAACACTACCCCCTCGGAATGGATGGACTTCTTGGACATAACGACGATTACGGGATATGCGTGGGTTTGTCCATACACATATTCTTCGAGAATCTGAAAATCGTCCATATCTGGATTCATCAGTGAAATGGACACTACGCCATTGATCGTTCCAATTGATATGTTGCCTTGCCCATTCTTGTCTTTGGGAATGGAACTGCTTTTAATGGAGGTCTAGAACCTAGATTCCCTCTCTCAAACGTCGTCTGATGGTTTTGATGGAAACTTGGACCCATCTGTATTTTGAAGAGTATTCCGTAGCATTCTACACGTAGATGTAGGCTTTCTTCTCGCCGAAACGGTGATGAAACGATCCTGAGCAGGTGTTGCTTTTTGTCGCCCACCAAGCCTTGGTCTTTCCAACACGGAACTTGTTTCCCTGAACCTATTCCAAAGTCGAGATATCACACTTTGGCTGACTTGGAGCCTTTCCGCTACAACAACCTGAGTTAGGCCAGCCTGTAGCATTCCGATAGCCCTATTAGCCTCAGCGTTTCTTAATTCACGTCTTGGCATTTTCAGAAAACTCGTTTAAAATCGAAGCCGTTGATAAAGTGACTCCATTTCAAAATAAGAACATTCATGAAGCATATGCAAAGAACCAAACTTCAGAAAAAAGGCGACCAGATTGACGAAATGTCCAATACTGATTCTTATTGGATTGATCAAGTCGTTATTGAGTTTTAAATGATTTCACATCGATTTCCTCGAAGATTACATAATTTTCGAAACGATTGAATACGATATCCCTAACTCTTGTGGAGCAGTATATTTTTCTCTATTTCAGTATCGTAATGAGTTCATTACAGTACTAAGGATAGTGCTATAATGTATTGTTTTCAGTTAAATTTTTCGTTTTGTGGTTGTCATTTTGACCTACGATTTTATCAATTCTCAAATCAGATCAATTCAAATTTCGTTATCTGTCAAATGTTGTAAGTCACACCAACTGCCAAGATACAATACAAAAGTCACTGATCTGAATTTTTATTTGAATTTTGAGAGTATTTCATAAAACTTGACCGAAATAGAGAGAATATCGTCTAATACTCGTAGATACCTGAAGAATTGAAAGTAGGAGTACAGTATAATTGGAAGGAAGATAGACATGCTGCATTGGAAAATAGTATAAAACACCAGCAATACAACAAGAAATTATTTGCTGCAAATAGAAATGACCATAACTTCAAAGTGGGTGGTGACTTGGTCTACATTGAAAATGGACACCGATTGAGTAGAAAGAAATTAGAAGAAATAAAGATCGGTCCCTTCATTATTGAAGAAAAAATTTCGAATTCCATTTATAAAATCAACACAGGACATACGAAAAGAGAAACGAATTTTTTTCATGTTACGAAACTTGTCCCAAAAATTCAAAATTCCTAGAATTTTCACTCCAACGAGGGAGGATGTAAGAAAGCTAACTCTTTCTCAATCCCATTTCGTCATATTTTCAAATATTGTCCGATGAAAAATCGTTGTTTTAAAATCTGTCAGAATGAAATTCAGAAACTTGTCAAAAGTTGGAAAAAGGACATTGAATGTAGTTTCTTCATTTCAGGATAAGAAACACATCTTGTTTAATCTCCAAAACATACCTATAACATTAAAAATATACTATTAACATTCTTCTGAGTAAACAATCACTTTTAACAATGTTGGTTGTCATTTGAAACTGTCCCTTTTATTGGCATCTGTGAAAAAAAATTATATGGTTCATTTGGGCGGTATTTAAATGCTGTTGAGTTCCTTCCTGTATGTTGTGTTCGTTCGGTTTGACTTTCTCGATTCATCCGAAGATTGATGCTGTCGTAGACACATCAACGAAATGTAGAAACAACACGCCCACATAAGATATGTGCATATAAAGGGAATAAAAACACGTTCCGGCCCTGTCTCGAGCCTCTATCTTGTCAGTTACATCTTTGAAGTTGATTAATCGATTGGCTATCTTCTCGTCGACCCCTCTGTTTATTCACCCTTCCGGGACTTTTTGTCGGACTTACATTAGAATAATAATGCTTTCACCCAAATACCGTTCTGTCCGGAACAAAAAATTTTATCCGCATTGCGATTGTGGATTTTATTCGTTTTTCAGAAAGGACAGAGGGACTTTTTCTTGATTTTCCTGAAAACTTAATATGGGTTTTCTGTCCCAGTCTCTGAAACAAGAAACAATTAGAAAAAATTATATTATAAAAACACTTTATGATAGAGCGCAATTAATTTCATCGCCAACTGAAATGCGGAATAACGAAATTAATTTCATTGAAGATATTCTTGAGGATAATCAATATCCAACTACTTTCATAGAAAAAACTATTTCAAATCTAGAGAGAACAATTTTGCTTCAAAACGATAATAACAATCAAGTACCAACAACAAACCGTCAAGAACAACAGATTTTAATAAATTTGATTCCTTATGTTCATGGACTTTCAGAAAAAATTAAAAGAATTGGTTCTAAATTCGACATAAGAACTGTTTTCAAAACAAGAAATGATTTACTATCTTTATTGACACAAACTAAACCTTTGAATGAGAACCAAAAATCAAGAAATTGTATTTACAATATTCCCTGTATTTGTGGAAAATCTTATACAGGAGAAGCATCAAGACTATTAGAAATCAGAAAACGTGAACGTAGATCACAGATTGCAGATCATGTGTGTTCCAATACCGGCAATCACATGATGGATTGGAATGGAACAAAAATTTTAATGACGGAACCTGATGGTTATAAAGGAAAAATCAAGGAGTCAGCTTGTATTTTGTTGGATTAGGCTAATAATCTCGCCAATTGTTCAGTGAGAATAGATCGAATTTGGATGGATTTATTGAAAAAAGAACTGGTTTCAGGGAATTTTGAAATGAAATAACGATATCAACATCCAGTAATCAATATTAATCATCATATATTGACAAATGTCAATCCAAAAATCAAAAAAATTGTCACGAATGAAAATTAGTTACTGTCTGATGAAGGAGTCTGAATATTAATGTTCATAAGTGATAATTGTTAAATATTGATAATAAAAATTTGCAATTGCTGAATTTTTCTCATCTAATTTCATCATAAGAAAATGGGGTGCTGAAAATATTTCTAACACTTATGTTAAAAATATTTTTAACACGCTTCCACGTAAACAATCAATTTTAACATTGTTTGCTGTCAATAACAGTGTCACTTTTAATGGCAGTTGTACAAAATAGTATATAACATTACTAGCAAGGTAAGAGGGTTTTTACTGGCAGATGGAGGATATAACTGACGTGCCGCAGGCGAGTCAGTTACCTCCTTGAGCCAGTAAAACCCGTTTCTTCGCGTGTATTGTTTCATATTTTGTTTGTTTCTCATTTGTAAAAAGGTTAGATGAATTCCAAAAAAAATCTCAATAATTTTTCGCAAATGTCGTAAGCTATGGAAGCGATGCCATGAACATGTCTGTTTATTTTTCTTTACATTTGTTTTGGCGAAAGCGAAAATGAATGTACCAAAAGAAATGATTGAGGCAGCCAGCAGTGTAGCATCAAGTTTATTACCTGCAAAATCAGCTTCAAGGTACGAGCGAGAATACGACGACTTTAGAAAGTGGCAAAACAAAAATAGTGTGACTTGGGTAACTGAAGATGTTTTGTTGGTCTACTTGAATCAACTATCAGCTAGATTCAGCCCTTATACTTTATGGGCAAGATGGTCTATGCTGAAAAAATGCTTGGAAATGAAAGAAAATGCCCCTGTTCGCAGGTTTTTTTCCTTAAAAAATTTATTGAAAAATATGACGTTTAGTTGTCATTTGCAGATTTCAAAAGGTAATAGCGTTTCTGAAACGAAAAAATGAGCGTTATACGCCAAAAAAAAGCCAAGTTATTAAGTAAAGAAGAGGCTGAACAATTTCTTTCACATGCTCCTGATGACCAGTGGTTGCTGGCGAAAATTGTAACAATATTTGGGATTTTTGGATGTTGTCGATGTGACGAAATTCTCTCCTTAAACATGAATAATGTAGAAGATATGGAAAAATACGTTATTGTGACATTGCGGCAAACAAAAAATTCAACAACAAGAAGATTCACCATAACCGATGATGGTTGCAGCTTCAATTCCTGCATGTTATACAGAAAATATGTAAATCTTCGGCCTCCTGGAACAGAAAACCTTAGATTTTTTTCGACATACCGACATGGAAAGTGCATTTCCCTTAATGCTGGCCAGCACACTATTGGTGGTGTCCCAAAGCAAATAGCGAAATATTTAGGTCTTAAAGACCCAGAGTTAAACACCGGTCACTCTTTTCGCAGAACTAGAGCCACTATGGTTGCGGATTCGGGTGGAGATATTTTAGCACTAAAGCGTGCAGGAGGGTGGAAGAGCACCGAAATTGCGATGAGTTATATCGATGATTCGGTCAACGAAAAATCGAAATGTCTAGCAAATTATTTGGTAGTAAATGTTCTGCAGTCCTCGAGTTCAGCAGTTTCTGAGTCAACAGATGGTTCATCATCATCAGTATCAACTCTTTCATCATCAAAAATCTGTGTACTGGAAATAACAATTGTACCATGATTTTCAACATATATGACGATAAAACAAAATTTTCAAATGTAAATAATACTACTCACTTGTAAAAATTTTGCAAGTTAACTGTCAGTTTTACAAGTTAGTGACTTGATAAAATAAACTTTCTTGATTAATATTGTGTTCTTGGAAACTGATGTTTACAAATGAGAAACAAATAAAGATATTTTCTATTCAGTTCTATATTGTATGACATTATTTTAATCTTGTTCGATATCAGGAGATTACATTTTTATATCGACGAACCACGAAAGAATTTATTACTATCTCGTTAGATGTCAGATTCGATGTCTCGACACATTATACGGACACCTGCCCATTATTTCCTCATAAATTTTCCCGAATTCGATTGAGTTATTCAGCCCGTAAATAACAGGAAGATACGTTTTCGATCTAGCGCGCCGATAACAAAAAACAAATACCCAGATCTCCCGGCGCACCTAGAGTTCTTTCCTCTCGCCTCAAACCTATCCGACCGAAATTCCCCGATATAAAAACATCATCCGCGATAAACGGCTCACTTCTGGACCATTCGGTAATTATACGTCTCGGATAACAGAAAATCTACATATAATGCAAGAACGGAGCAGGCCTAGCTAGACGAGTCATCCGCGGCCTCCTATTCACTGCCATTCTATTTGAAATATATCCTGGTGTATGAGTTATTGTTGATCGTAGTGAGGTATAATTACGCTCGTATGAATGGTGCGCGTTTATTCGAATTCGAAGATTGCGCTCATCGATAAATTCAGATCCTAATTAGCTGGTTTCGCAATGAGAGTATCGTCTTCTGCCGAGAGACGAAACTATGCATTATAATGCTAGGCCAAGCAAATTAGCTTCAAAAAACGCACATCCTGAAAATCTCAATTTTAATGAAAGTTAACTCTACATTGACTTTATAACTTATTTTTTGTGTTCTCTCGGGAAGGTTCTGAACGAAACAAGACACATTAAATGGAAGAAAAATTCAGGATTTCACCGAATCTTATGTGAAAGAAGAGCAATGAACAATTTTCAAAATACTGAAATGCTGATGAGTGATTTAATACTTGGTATTTCCACCCCTTGCGTTAATTACAACTCGGCAACGACGGTTCATACTCAAAATGAGCGATCTTAAAATGTTCTGATCTTATCCTTCCCAGATTTCTCCGAGTTTTAGTCTTAAGTCATTGAGAGTAGCTGGATGATTTTCTGAACTTCTCAGTCTTCTATTGAGGTTGTCACAAACCTGCTCAATCGGATTGAGATCTGGACTTTGCTGGCCATTCCATTCGAGAGACTTCAACCTCTTTAAGGTACTCCTGAACGATGCGCGCACGATGGGGTCTGGCATTATCGTCCATAAAGATGAAATTTTCACCAATGTATGGGGCAAATGGCACTACATGCTCTTCAAGAATGTTCCCTATATACTTTTCAGCATTCATAGCTCCATTATCAACGACCACTAGGTCTGTGCGAGCAGTCGAAGATATTCTACCCCATACCATAATCGATCCTCCCCCAAAACCAGTAGTATTCAGGAAATTGCACTGAACATATCTTTCATGTGGACGTCTGTAAACAAGGGAACGTCGATCACAATGGTAGAGACAGAATCTAGACTCATCTGTGAAGAGAACTCTTTCCCAATCGGCCTATCCCAATAGATATGCTCTCTCGCAAAATCCAAACGCGCCCTTCGATGGGCTGGGGTAAGAGCTGGGCTTCTTTACGCGACACGAGGCCTTAAATCATCTTCTCTCAGGCGATTTCTCATTGTCTGAGTGCTAATTTGCATCCCATGAGTTTGCTCAAGCAGATTTTGAAGGAGGCGAGCGGTTGCAAACTGTTGTCTCAAGGAAGAAACTCTCAAGTAAAGTTCTTGAATGGCAGTTGTTACCCGTAGTCTACCCTGTCTCAGTCTTCGGACATTTATACCTGTCTCTCTGAATCGCTGCAACATTCTGAACACACTTGTATGGGAAACTCCAAACCTTTCTGCAATTCTTGTGTATTTCCACCCTTCTTCTCGCAAAACTACCGCTTGGGCACATTCCTCTTGGGTCAAATTGAATGTTTCGCGTTGCATAGCGATGGAGTGTAGAAAATCAAACGAAAGAAAAACTATTGATCACTAGAATTGATCGAGAATGACTGATTTTAGAATGGAGCCAGTACATTCAAAATCTGATAATATAATCTTTTTTTATTCCTGTTCCGAAAAAACATCTAATGTATTGAAGAAAAACGTTGAAAGTGGATAACATATGCATAATTCTGATAAAAATGATTATCATGGAGAACGCCTTCAGTTGTAGAATAAATTTGAAATTTCCATAATGTGCGTTAATTTTTTTGCGCAGTGTAATTCCCAGAAATTTAGTACTTTCTACTGTATCAACGTCCAGATCGCAGATATTCATTATGGATGGTTTTTCTAATAAAAACGTAAACCTAGATCAAACATTCTGTGATTTAATAAATGAATTGCTTTTTTTTCAATCAGCAATTCCTGTGAAATCGCCTCTTTCCATGCATTCTCTAGATCCATCGTTAAAAACTGGACAGAATCTCATCTGTATCAGGTTTCACATCTCGGCAACACGTTGAGTTAATTAACCGTCCAAATCGTGAAGGAAAAAAAGGAAGGGACCGTATTACTCAATTCTATCGTATTGTGGCCGAAAAACTCTAAAATGGGTGAGTAATAACGTTCTTTCGTTCCTGAGGTGAATATATAGGTCCTGCTCAGCGTCGGAATTAACGGAATTTGAATTTATTCATTCCTGAATTTTTCCTGGGAGATTTATTGTGTGGCGTAATTGCATTCTTCCATTTTTATTCCTTAATGAACACGATCGGCGCTTAGCGTGAATAATCCATTTTGTTTTACCCCAAAAACAACAGAGTGCGGTCAAATAAAAAAAAGGTGTCAACTATTGCTCCTATTGGAAATAAAAACTTCAGTCTAGGTACCGAAAAAAATACCACTGTTCATTTTTCAAAATCAATTTGGAATCTAAAATTGGAGTTGGAACGAAATAATGTACTTTTCTTTCTAGATGTTTCGATAAGAAAATTTCCAAATCATTCTGAAACAAGTGTGTTCACAAAAAAGACACACACGAATCGATATCTAAATTTTTATTCTAATCATAAAATGAGTGTTAAAAGAGGTATCATGAAAACTCTTTATGATAGAGCGCAATTAATTTCATCGACAATTGTAATACCGAATGACGAAATTAATTTCATTAAAGATATTCTTGAGGATAATCAATATCCAACTAATTTCATAGAAAAAACTATTTCAAATTTAGCAAGAACAATTTTGCGTCAAAACGATAATAACAATCAGAAACCAACAACAAACCGTCAAGAACAACCAATTTTAATAAATTTGATTCCTTATGTTCATGGACTTTCAGATCAAATTAAATGAATTGGTTCTAGATTCAACATAAGAACTGTTTTCAAAACAAAAAATGATTTACGATCTTTATTAACAAAAACTAAACCTTCGAATGAGAACCAAAAATCAAGAAATTGTATTTAAAATATTCCCTGTATTTGTGGAAAATCTCATACAGGAGAAACATCAAGACCATTAAAAAACGTGAACATAATAATAACATAAAAAAAATAGAGATATTGGTAGATCGCAGATAGCAGATCGTGTTTGTTCCAATACCGGCAATCACATGATGGATTGGAATGGCACAAAAATTTTAATGACGGAATCTGATAATTATAAAAGAAAAACCAAGGAGTCAGCTTGTATTTTGTTGGATGAGGCTAATAATCTCGCCAATTGTTCAGTAGGAATAGATCGAATTTGAAGGGATTTATTGAATAAAGAACGATATCAACATTTAGTAATCAATATTAATCTATGTTCATGATATATTGACAAATGTCAATCAAAAAATTGTCACGATTCTACGAAGTTCTATGAAAACTAGTAATTGTCTGACGAAGGAGTCTGATTTAGATTCCGAAACGTTACGCTTCAGAGTTCGAAGTGTTTTCTTTTTGTTCATTGTTAGGCAACAATTTCTTCTTGTAAAGTTTTGGCCCCTGACAAATTAGTGCTCATATTTTTACGCAGGGGCCTTTCTTCTAGTATTTAAAAAAAAATTTCTAATTGTTTCTTGTTTCAGAGACTGAGAGAGAAACCCAAATGAAGTTTTCAGGAATAGGCAAAGACCTCCCAGACAATATTTCAATAGATATCCCATATTTTAGGTTTATCTCAACGATGTTCACAATGGACACCTGGAAATTATCTAACCACGAGAGTGTTGAATGAGCCCACGTATTGCCGCCCAGTTCTTTTATCTCTTCTACCCTAGTTCAGAAGAATGAGACCGTTTACATTGAAGTTATCGCTTTGACCTATTTAAACAATTACAACGCGTAGTTATCGATTAAATTAAAATGAAGGCTATTCGTTCATTCAGTTTCGGACCTCGCTTAAATTTCTACAACCTCCTCAAGAATTTTAACCATTTCATCTCAACAAATGGTTGAAAGTTTTTTTTTTATTCTGCAGACATCGCCATGTCTTACCATTAAAAAAACTTAAGGGTTATTGCTACCCTCAGGTGGTTTTTTCGGAACAATGTCATAGTACTTCTTCTCGCATAATTCTTCAATACTCTTAGGTTGTTGAGTTAGGGTTGTTGAGTTTTGAAGGTAAATTCACCATTCTATTTTATTTCGTGAACAACAAACTGATTTTGAAAAAGTTAACTGGGTAGAAAGAAAGAGAGAATGAACTTTAACATTGAAACAAATTAAATAACATCTTCTAAGATTAAATGTTGTCATTCCAAGACATGTCAGCAGTCAGATGTCGATGGCAAATTTTAAAAAATCCACTGTGTATATTCTGCCAATAACTATCTCCTCCTAAATGGTCTTATCCAGTTTAAAGTTTTGCAATGCTCCGTCTCCCGTTTTTTCCTCAACGGCAATTTAAATAATGAGATAATAACACCTTCTAGACATCAATCATTTTCAGCGATCCGAATGATGACACTTCTGTATATCGTGGCATTAACTACTGAATCAGCTGTCTCATTTTACTGAAATATGATCTCGGAATGGACCATATGGACGGGTAATAACCGAAGTCCATTAAGATTTTCGGAATTAGACGCGTTTCCATTATATTGATGCGAGATTATCTAACAGTCGGTGTGGGTGAGAGTAATCCTTCCTTGAAGGTGATTGAAGTATAAAAACAGACAGAGGTTCTATCTGAGTCTGAACATTGTACAGATTCATTACCAGAGCGGTTGTCTATCCAGATACTGAACTAGAGAGACGTTGCTTGGTTTCAATCAGAACAAAATTTCAACAACAATTTTATTTTCATAAAATTGATACTGGTGGATCTCAAACAAGAAATTATAAACAAAGGATATACAGGGTTGGGATAAAGAATAGAACCAAGAAAATTTGAACAATTTTCGAGAAAATATTCATTTGAGAGGAGAAAAAACGTCCCTGGTAAAGAAAGAAGGAACTAGTTAAAAACTTTTCAGAATTGAGAAATTCAACGAAACTTTTTCTCACCAGAGAGAGATGTTGGTTCGATAAGTTCCAGCAAGCTCTTTATCATTCATTGATCTTCTTTTAGACGGAGTTTGATAGCCTGCAGAAAATTGCCAATTTTTTTTCCGTAATACCGGTTGGAACCATTCCGCATTCGATGGGTGTACTTGGGAAAAAATCAACTCCTTATGACGGTTATTTATCCTGATGTTGTTTTAATTATAGGGTCAAGAATTCGGGCAAATAAAGAGCGTGAATAATACATAATTATAGACCCTTTTGTGTTCCGTTGCTTTAATTCACGTACGATCCAGAACAATTATGTGCTGCCGACTTGACGATAGATTGTTATTAGTCGTATTTTTAGCGAAACCGATTAATAGATACCGGGAGATTTCGAGGATCAGTGAACTTTAAATTGGTTCCTTAACGTTTGTGCTTCTGGAATGCCAAAAGAGAAGTCGCTGCAACATTTTTGGCCTCAAATCTACTAACTGTCATGAAAATTTTCTAACGATACATGAATAACACTAAGATTAGAAATCCATTCTACCAGGTGTACAACTTTGCTTCTTGGATGAGAAATATTCAAAAATATGAATAACAAACATAAATACACTGCGCAAAAAAATTAACGCACATTATGGAAATCTCAAATTTATTCTACAACTGAAGGTGTTCCAATGATAATTATTTTTATCAGAATTATGCATGCATATGTTATCCACTTTCAACGTTTTTCTTGATATCATCAGATTTTGAATGTATTGGCTCCATTCTAAAATCAGTTGTTCTCGATCAATTCTAGTGATCAATAGTTTTTTTTGTTTGATTTTCTACACTCGATCGCTATGCAACTTGAAACACGCAATTTGACCCAAGAGGAATGTGCCCAAGCGGAAGTTTTGCGAAAAGAAGGGTGGACATACACAAGAATTGCAGAAAGGTTTGGAGTTTCCCATACAAGTGTGTCCAGAATGTTGCAGCGATTCTGGGAGACAGGTATGAATGTCCGAAGACCAGGACAGGGTAGACCACGGGTAACAACTGCCATTCAAGAACGTTACTTGAGAGTTTCTTTGTTGAGACAACGGTTTGCAACCGCTCGCCTCCTTCAATATCAGCTTGAGCAAACTCATGGGGTACAAATTAGCTCTCAGACAATAAGAAATCGCCTCAGAGAATATGATTTAAGGCCTCGTGTCGCGGCAAGAGGCCCAGCTCTTACCCCAGCCCATCGAAGGACGCGTTTGGATTTTGCGAGAGAGCATATCCATTGGAAAGAGGCCGATTGGGAAAGAGTTCTCTTCACAGATGCGTCTAGATTCTGCCTCCACTATTGTGATCGACGTTCCCTTGTATCCAGACGTCCACATGAAAGATATGCCCAGTGCAATTTCCTGAATACTACTGGTTTCGGGGGAGGATCGATTATGGTATGGGGTGGAATATCTTTGACTGCTCGCACAGACCTAGTGGTCGTTGATAATGGAGCTATGAATGCTGATAAGTATATAAGGAACATTCTTGAAGAGCATGTAGTATCATTTGCCCCATACATTGGTGAAAATTTCATTTTTGAGGACGATATTGCCAGACTCATCGTGCGCGCATCGTTCCTGAGTACCTTGAAGATGTTGAAGTCTCTCGAATGGAATGGCCAGCAAGAAGTCCAGATCTCAATCCGATTGAGCAGGTTTGGGACAACCCCAATAGAAGGCTGAGAATTTCAGAAAATCCTCCAGCTACTCTTAATGACTTCGGAATCCAACTCGGAGAAATCTGCGAAGGATTAAATCAGAACATTTTAAGATCACTCATTTTGAGTATGAACCGTCGTTGCCGAGCTGTAATTAACGCAAAGAAAGGAAATGCCAAGTATTAAATCACTTATCAGCATTTCAGTATTTTGAGAATTGTTCATTTCTCTTCTTTCACATAAGATTCGGTGAAATCCTGAATTTTTCTTCCATTTAATGTGTCTTGCTTCAATCAAAACCTTCCCGAGAGAACATAAAAAATAAGTTATAAAGTCAATGTAGAGTTATGTTTCATTAAAATTGAGATTTTCAGAATATGCCTTAATTTTATTGCGCAGGTTATGTTTTCATTGTTATCATTATTCGAAATGTCGAATATCTATTTGCCCACACTATCGAATTAATTCGAATTGTTCCATTGACTGCAGTATTTGACACTTTTCAACACTACTTGATTTATGAAAGCGTAATTCGCATTGATCACCGAGAATACACATAAATGTAATTGTGCAATTCAATCGCCTCTTTCCCAGCAAAAAAAAATAATGAGGTAAACACCGCGCACTCGGTAACTGCATTAAGTAACAACATTTTATATGGGTCATAACTCATGTTGATATTTAAAATAGAACGGAGTTCGCGTTAAGAGCAAAAAAAGATCTCGAACAGCTAATGTTTAACCGCCTTGGACTAAGATGTGACAGTCTGACAAAGTGTTCCACAATTATCGCAATTTTTCTGGGACGCATTCTGCGAAGAAATTTCGAATTAATCTTGATCCAGAGATTTCTTTTCAACAACTCATCGTTGGGAGATGAATAATGAAAACGACGATATTCTAGAGATTCGGCATCAATCTGAACGCAGTATTTTCGAGAAATATCTTTTGATAGAGTTCCTGGATTCAATCTTAATAGAGAAAAATGGTATTATCTGAAACGTATAAGAACAGGTCATAATGGTCCTAATAGTTTGTTTTTGTAACGGATTCAATTCCCATCTACAGTTGATGTGAATGCGTCGAGTAAAGAAGACAATAGCACATGTCATAAATTAATAATGAATGTTTTTTATGAAACATTCAGGATGATTTTAGGCTGAACATATCAGCAATCAACTAGAGAGAAACTATCAGAACTGCTATATAGATAAAGAAAATCCTTATGGAAAGCTACCTTATCTAATTGCCAATTGCCACAATTGGTCCCATCACCAGATCCCCTACGCTCTTTAGTTTCTGGGATAGTTAATAATTGTAAACACTTCTTGGCCAACATTATACCATAATACACTGCGCAAAAAAATTAACGCACATAATGGAAATCTCAAATTTATTCTACAACTGAAGGTGTTCTCAATGATAATTATTTTTATCGGAATTATGCATGCATATGTTATCCACTTTCAACGTTTTTCTTCAATACAGATGTTTCTTCCCAGCAGGAATAAAAAAAGATGATATTATTAGATTTTGATGTATTGGCTCCATTCTAAAATCAGTTGTTCTCGATCAATTCTAGTGATCAATAGTTTTTCTTTCGTTTGATTTTCTACACTCGATCGCTATGCAACGCGAAATACGCAGTTTGACCCAAGAGGAATGTGCCCAAGCGGTAGTTTTGCGAGAAGAAGGGTGGACATACACAAGAATTACAGAAAGGTTTGGAGTTTCCCATACAAGTGTGTCCAGAATGTTGCAGTGATTCAGGGAGACAGGTATGAATGCCCGAAGACCTGGACAGGGTAGACCACGGGTAACAACTGCCATTCAAGAACGTTACTTGAGAGTTTCTTCGTTGAGACAACGGTTTGCAACCGCTCGCCTCCTTCAAAATCAGCTTGAGCAAACTCATGGGGTTCAAATTAGCCCTCAGACAATAAGAAATCGCCTCAGAGAATATGATTTAAGGCCTCGTGTCGCGGCAAGAGGCCCAGCTCTTACCCCAGCCCATCGAAGGGCGCGTTTGGATTTTGCGAGAGAGCATATCCATTGGGAAGAGGCCGATTGGGAAAGAGTTCTCTTCACAGATGAGTCTAGATTCTGCCTCTACCGTTGTGATCGACGTTCCCTTGTATACAGACGTCCACATGAAAGCAGTGCAATTTCCTGAATACTACTGGTTTCGGAGGAGGATCGATTATGGTATGGGGTGGAATAACTTTGACTGCTCGAACAGAGCTAGTGGTCGTTGATAATGGAGCTATGAATGCTGATAAGTTTATAAGGAACATTCTTGAAGAGCAGGTAGTGCAATTTGCCCCATACATTGGTGAAATTTCATTTTTATGGATGATAATGCCAGATCCCATCGTGCGCGCATCGTTCAGGAGTACCTTGAAGAGGTTGAAGTCTCTCGAATGGAATGGCCAGCAAGATGTCTAGATCTAAATCCGATTGAGCAGGTTTTGGACAACCTCAATAGAAGGCTGAGAAGTTCAGAAAATCATCCAGCTACTCTTAATGACTTAGGAATCCAACTCTGAGAAATCTGGGAAGGATTAGATCAGAACATTTAAAGATCACTCATTTTGAGTATGAACCGTCGTTGCCGAGCTGTAATTAACGCAAGGGGTGGAAATACCAAGTATTAAATCAGCATTTCAGTATTTTGAAAATTGATCATTTCTCTTCTTTCACATATGATTCGGTGAAATCCTGAATTTTTCTTTCATTTTATATGTCTTGTTTCGTTCAAAACTGTCCCGAGAGAACATAAAAAATAAGTTATAAAGTCAATGTAGAGATAACTTTCATTAAAATTGAGATTTTCCGAATGTGCGTTAATTTTTTTGCGCAGTGTATCAAGATGAAATAAATTCGAGCAAAGTTTCAAGTGCATAGCTCGTACAGATTTTATAGATATCTAAAAACCCCTGATTTCGTCACCCATTTACTGATGATCATAAAAACTGTTAGGGTACTTCCCGAAGTTCTATCAAGTTAAAACTCAAAATACACAGTAATTGTTTGATACTTTCACCTACTGGCGTTATTCGCAAGAAGGAAATTTAAACCTTTTTTTTTTCCTTTCATAAAATTTTTCATACTTTTTATGTATTTTATGTTAACCCCACCGTAGAAGAATCCAACAAAAAATCTTTCATAACAAACAGTCCATCCAATCTTGAGATATAAATGGTGTAACCAACAAAATGGCCGACTTAGTTTTATATATCAAGATTATAAGAATCTTGAGTTCTCAGGCAAGAAGATCTCCTGTAAACAAAACGCAAACAATCGAAAAGACAAATGCTAGAAGGTGCAGCGCAAAAAAGAGGTGCTGCCCACTCATTGCCTCATCTCTAAACGCCCTCGAACAAAGAAAAGAACGTTAATGAACTAAAAAAAAACCTGATTCTTAAATGTGTTGACTTTCATCTCGTCCTGCATATTTCCGAACAACGAAAATTCGTCCTCCGTCCAGAGAAGTGCACAGCTTTCTATCCATTATTTCCACAACAACGTCGTTGTATTTCATTGAGATTAATCTACAGAAAGCTTTTGTCAGTAATATTAACAAAGGATCTAATTTATAACGGAATCTCTTGTAAACAAGCGCAGTTGACCCTACTATTATAAATTGTACGTAGAGCCAGCTTGAAATGACGGCAACATTGCCCGATAGAGAGAATTGATAATGAAGCGTTTGGGGAGGGGGCGTGATATTAGGGCTATATTTGGCCATGAAAATTAAATTATGCAGAATGGATGAACGCAAAGTCGCTCGCGACTGCTACTGTTATCGGATGTTTATAAAGGTTGAAAGGGTGAAAGCTGTTTCTACCCTGAAAATCAATTTTTTGATCGTTGTGAAAAAAAATCCCATTTGGAAAAAAAAATAGTTTTGAGGTCATGAATGACTTTGACATTGAAATCGAAGCACCCTGTGAGTTCGATTGAATTTTAAATTGATGGAAGAGATGCATCGGTATTCTGATAGAAGCTAGGAAATTAAAAAAATTTCATGCACCAAAGATCTCAAAGTTATTGACATTGAAATGATGTTGCTTCTGAGAATTTTTTTTTCAGATTTCAGACATATTATCAGGGAAAATATACAGTTTTTTTTGAGGTTTCATCTCCAAAATTATATACTATATATACTCCCCGTCAATAAATTCCGAACAGGCAAAATTTTTGTCAAATTCAACACCCTGTATATTTTTTCGTGGTTCTGCGATTTAGTTAAAATTTTCACCAGGTATAGTATTGGATCTTGTTATATTAACCTCCATTTCTGAACAACCTGTGGTGAATTTAAGGCGGAAAATTTGATATCATCAAGTTTTAATTTGAAGTGTGACCCTTTCTCAACATAATGTTTTTTGATTTACGTCAGTATCTGCTTTAAAAAAAGATACACATTTTCAAAGAAAGTGTTGCATTTTTTCAATTTTCATAACAATTTAGAACTTTACAATACCTTATCGACTAGCAAACATAAACAAACATCTGAAAATTAATAGCATGTATTTCCACCTCGCTTTCTCATCACTTCTACCATACGACGTGGCATACTTTCAATGCATTTCCGAATTGCTTCTGGGGGAATATTTTCCCGTTCTTCGAAAAGGGCTGTTAGTAAATCGGGCAAAGTGTGGGACTGCCGATTTCGAACATGTCTACCTAGCATATCCCATACATGTTCAATTGACCACATCAATCGTTGAATATTCTTCTCTTCTAAGTATTCTGTTACAACCCGTGCAACGTGAGGCCTAGCATTGTCCTGCATTAACAGAAATTGTTGGGGTAAAAATTCCCCCAAAAGAAATTCGAAACTGCATTGAAAGTATGCCACGTCGTATGGTAGAAGTGATGAGAAAGCGAGCTGGAAATACACGTTATTAATTTTCAGTCGTTTGTTTATGTTTGCTAGTCGATAAGGTATTGTAATGTTTCAAATTGTTATGAAAATTGAAAAAATGCAACACTTTCTTTGAAAATGTGCATTTTTTTTTTAAAGCAGATACTGACGTAAATCAAAAAACATTATGTTAAGAAAGAGTCACACTTCAAACTAAAACTTAATGATATAAAATTTTCCGCCTCAAATTCACCACAGGGTGTTCAGAAATGGAGGGTATTAAACAAAGTTTTGTTTCACCTTGCATAAACTACAGGTATTTTCGCAAAGTAAATTTCAGGTTATTATAACAAGACCCAATACTATACCTGGTGAAAATTTCAACAAAATCGTATAACCACGAAAAAAGATACAGGGTGTTGAATTTGACAAAAAAATTTTCTGTCCGGAATTTATTGACGGGGAGTATATATTCGAAACCCAAGTTATGAGGGTTCGAAAATACAACGAAACGCTTCGAGAAAAGATGTGTAATGCTCCGTCGCGGCGCTTCGCTTGGCTCGTCTTGGCGGGGGCACTATAAATTTTTTTTTCCCCGACCAAAAATGCACCTGTTTTACGACTAGCGCATCAATTTGGCTGCATTGTCACGGACTTATTGAATATTGACTCCCATGATTTCGAACGTGTCCTCGTAAACATCGTGGAAATCCGAAGATTCCCTCACAATTCCGTACCCAGTGAAAGTCCCATGCAATACATTCTGTTTGGCTCAAGTTATCACGTTGGGTGACTCCGCGTTCGGCTCTGGGAGATCGGATTACGATGACAAATGCGGTCATTTAGGTATTTATGACGCGTCACCCACTTAGACATCATAAAGATATATCGCCGCATAGATTTTCCGAAAGACGGTCTGGGATGCATTAAAGAGTTCTCCAGACGAATGTTGCAGTTTGCATCGGAGATACCCACTAAACTTGGATGGTGTGCTTCGTCTGCGAAAAATGGTAATTTCGGGTTTCTGGAGGATTATGAAACATAAGGGAAGTACGTTGGTTCGTTCACATGTATCAGAAATGGAAAAACTTTACGATGTCTCTTCTTATGCTCATGAACATAACACTGTAGTTAACATTGTGTTATTCGAAGTCGCAATCGATAAGTCCTGGGTTCGAAACCACGATCTGTTGAGAATTTTCTATTCTTTAGACTTAAGACACAACAGTATATAACTATTTGAAAAAAAATACAGGGTGTACCATTTAAAAAAACAACGGTTCACAACAAATTTTCAGGTTTTCGATGCCTTCATGAATTTCTTAGTACTGAATTCTGAATGCCCATGAAGTATACTTCAAATTTGCCCATTTAAACGTTTTTGTACGACCAATATTAATTGAGATAGCTATTGCGTAAAATATGAACAATCACCCTGTAGATTGATATTCATACATCAGAAGAATTCTCTCTATTTAACAGTTAAAGAGATACTTTTTTTATATTTTAGAACATTTCTAGTTTTTTTTCCGAGAACGCGAGAATAAATAGGGCAGATTGCTGATTGTCCACTGTGAATAGGCAACTCAAAATACACAGTAATTGTTTACATTGCCGATAATAGTAGAATGCGGATTTGTTCAAAACATTTCATCATAAAATTTTCCGTAGTGTTCGGAAGAAGGATAGGTGTAATAAAACATGGACTCAGATGCGTTAATATTATTAGAAAATGTAGTTCACCGAATTAATATCAAATATAATACTTTCACGAAAATGCTATTAACCGTAGCGACACCTACTGGCGTTATTCGCAAGAAAGAAAATTATTTCCTATTTTTTTTTCCATTTCATCAAATTTTTCAGACTTATGGTATTTTATTTTAATCGCCGTAGAAGAATACAGCAAAAAATCTTTCATAACAAACAGTTCATCCAATCTTGAGTGTAACCCACAATATGGCCGACTTGCATGTAGAGCCAATATGCTAACTCTACACTCTTCCTCTTCACAAGTCCTTTTTTTATCCAGTTATTCAAAATGTGTGTGTAATTTTCTCTGAGAATTCTTGAATATTTTTTCTACATTTATAATAAGCAGTCCTTCATACAAGTATATCAATTTTCGGACCACTAGCATCAAAATTGGCGGAAGTCTCATACAAACTTATACATCCCCTGGTTCTAAAGTTTGGGGGGTGAAAGTTTCAAGTTTAAGAATAATTTTTCCGTTGTTTCTGTACTAAAACTGGCTCACATACTAAATTTCAACTTGATAAGGCATTCGGAAGTACCCTAACAGTTTTTATGATCATCAGTGAGTGAGTTACGAAATCTATAGATATCTATATAATAGATATCTATAGATATCTATATAATAGATATCTATAGATATCTATAAAATCTGAAGTGGACGAGCTATGCACTTGAATCTTTGCACGTTAGATAAGTTCACTACATGCATTGTATCCTGAATATTTTGTTCATCTACCATATTCCAAACTGAAGTTATGAGGGTTGAAAACTACGACGAAAAACTTCAATAAAAGATGGGTAGTGCCCTGGCGCAGTGGTTCGCTTGGCTCGTCTTGATTCCAAACTCGGTGAGAAATGCAACTCAATAGTGTTCAACGACAAAACATTTGGCTTCATTGGGCGTCAGAATGAGGAATGTTCACAGGTATGCAAAATCGATTGAAACTTCGTCACAGTATAACCTATATGTATATGAAATCACTCGTTTTAGTTTCAGTCGAACAGACCTAGTAGTTCGGATTTTACAACCCCGTGAATATTCAATTCCTCGCAGCGATGTGACGTCATACTACATTCGCAAATCGCATTCCGTGAGACGAGAAGCCCTTATATTGGACCCGGCTACGTTCTGAACCTCGCAAGTCGTTGGATGTAAAGTAACGTCACACGGATCCATCGAACTCATTTTTATAACTCGATATCTCTGGCGCTATTTGAAGTATTCAAATAATTTTTGGACACAATATTTTCATTTTCTACGGAGAATAGGAATATGTCGAAATTGAAAAATGTGAACATTCCTCATTGTATAATGGTTGTGTTACCCCGATCGTTCCCGCTGGATACACACAGTCCGAGCTTTGACATCGGAGTGCCCCCCACCCCCTTGTCACTTGTTTCACGGCGACGGACAGGTTCGGCTTGAATTACGAGGGGTCTATTGGAATTCCATAAATGCCAACATCAATGATTCGGATTATGGATTTCGGGGATTTCGATTAAAACCGTTGTTGGTGCAGACGTCTCGGATGTAAAATGAGAGACGAGCGATGGTGAATTGAAATGTTTCAATGAACGAGACGGGTGCAAGTCAACAGGTTTCGTTTCTATGAATGAGAGCGCCATGTTCTGGTCCAAATGTCTATGGTTTTTTGTGCCACTCGAAGGCAAATTAGTGCCTTTGTAATTTTCTTGAATTGTATTGTATACTAGCTGACCTGGCAGTCTTCGTACTGCCTCAATCGATAAATAAAAGAGCAACTTTAATATTATAATAAACCATTATTGTATAATACCTTGAAAGTGGCGACAAAATTGTTCTGTACAATAAGTCCAGTCAATGAGGGCGAAAATTAGGCATTAACTCAGAATTCTATCAAGATGCTTCGATTTTGATAAAAATTTTTGATATGGGCTTTACTTGTCTCCTACCCCTACCCTATGCCGACTTATGCTTATTATTCTTAAGGGGTGAAAATAACCCCTTCATCAAAAATCAAGAGAAACTTGTTCTAACGTAAATCAAAGTCATTTTTGGGCCTCAGTAACGTTTTATGAAATTTAATGGAGGTCTTTATATACTTCAAGACCGTATAAACCACCACCTTTCAGCATAAAACGTGTAAAAATGAGTCCCCATTAATTAATTTCAATCAATTTTATAACAGTTTTTTGGATCAATGTTAGTTTTAGTTATTTTTATTTTTCATCCTCTATCTGTTCGAAATAATAAAATGAAAATATCATTTTAACTGAAGGCTGTCGCCGCTGTCAATTATTTCTTCATCTTTACCAAAGATTGGACAACTGCTTTGGTGGTTAACACCTGTACATTCCCCACATGTAGCGTTACAAAAAAGAACTCAGTTTTCTGCAGGTGCATGACGCATTGTTCAAAACATTCCGTCATAAAATTTTCCGTAGTGTTCGGAAGAAAGATAGGTGTAATAACACATGGACTCAAATGTGTTAATATTATTAGAAAATGTATTTCACCGAATTAATATCAAATATACTTTCACGAAAACGCTATTAACCGTAACTACACCTACTGGCGTTATTCGCAAGATGAAAAATTATTTTCAATTTTTTTTCCATTTCATCAAATTTTTCAGAATTTCAATGTATTTTATTTTAACCCCGTCGTAAAACAATCCGAAAAAAATCTTTCATAACAAACAGTTTATCCAATCTTGGATTATAAATGGTGTAACCAACAAAATGGCCGACTTAGTTTTATATAATAAGATTTCCATGCCACCTTGATTTCAAAATCGAGCTGATTCACCGAAAAAAAAATCCGAAAAAGTTACCCTAGTATTTTTTTTTTGCCGGAAATTGCTTTTCTAAGATTTTGTCGCAATTGTGTTATCTTGTCCACAACAGATTTTAGGAAAAAATCAAAAAATTCGTGTGAAAAAAATAAGAAAAAGCATGCTGTAATGAATACATTACAGCATTGTTTTTAATTATATGATTCGTTTTGTGGTTGATAACACTGACTTTCGATTCTATCAATATTCTAACTGCCAAGATACAATACAAAAGTCCTCAGGATGTATAATATGTAATTTACATTGAATTTCGAGATTATTTCACAAAACTCGACAGAAATAGAGAAAATATCGTCTAATACTCGTTGCAGAAGGCACAAACCTAGCATGATTCAGTGCAACAATTTTTTTTCGAAAATCCAAAAGTGCTGGACCAAATTCACAGATATACCAAATTTCGCAGATTCATCCATCGCAACAGAGCAGTAACAGGCCGGTTTCGTCCTAATTAGGACTCAGCAGTACTGAGCTAAATGACTAAGAGGATTCTACCTAAACAAAAAAAAGCTGCATCCAATGAGTATGTTATGAATTAACTCATTTCACTACAAATCCTGTTATGTCAACCGAGGCTTTCGCTCGAAAATTGTTTACCAATTATCTGCTTGAGAGTGTTCAGAAGGAATCAGAATGATTCTGCCGTGAAAAGAGTCATAATCGAACATGATTAATCTCAGACGTCGTAATCTTCCAAGTTCTTTGCTTCGGAGTTCCGGCTCTGTAAATTAGATTGGTCGGAGTGCGGATCCAGAAAAACCCGATGAGGATTAGATAAATCTCTCTCATGGCTATCGACTGAATTTATTATGTCATTTTATTCCCCTGGCAACTATCCAAGAGGAAGAGAGTTCAATCAATGAAAAAAGCCCCGATATTATAACTCAATTTTGATCTTTTATCCGCGGGAAACATTCGAAAATAAATAACGTTTCTTCATTTTTCAGACCAGTGGCTGCTGGAAAAAGCCTACAAATTATTTCAAATGAAAATTTATTGGTGTAGATTCGCGGTTTCGATGTATAATTTGCATCGTGTTTTTCTCCGTATCACGGTATATTTTTTATATTTTATTGTTTACTTTTCGTCCAGGATATACATTATTCGATTCATATACATAACCAAAACAGGGTGCACGAAAGGGAAGAATTGAGGGACGTGACTGTCTTAGGTCACGTAGCAATGGATGCGACCTTGGGCATTAGGAAAAGGTGTAGGTATCTGATGTTTCACCCACAACAATCATGAGAATTCTGAAACAACACGAGTTACATTGTTATACGATTGTTTCAGGAACTGAATGAGGATTATCCGGGTTTTCTCTCTAGTCTTTGAAACAAGAAACCATTAGAAATAAAAGAAAAAAAAAATGAGATAAATTAATCACTTCGAACTACTGCAACAATTTTTTGAAGTTTCGACTCCTGACAAATAAGTGCTCGAGTTTTTAGTCAGATGCCTTTCTTCTATAATTAAAAAAAAATTCCAATTGTTTTTTGTTTCAGAGACTGGGAGAAAAAACATTTGAATAACTTCCACAAAAATTCAAATACCTCCCAACAAATCTTCATATATAAAACTATGAGATCTAATAACTTTTTGACAATGTTAGAAATACAGCCTCGTCTTGGCAATATTTTACATATAAATGTTTTTGGTTAGATAGATATTTATGATATAAGTGAAGAAAGCATTGATATTCTTATAAGAGGAGTGGCGAGTTTTTGAATGAACGAGTATTATAAGGAACCTTCTGTACGAGTATCATATATTATTTTCTCTGATTCGCTGAATTTTTTTCGAAATTAATGAAATATTTATTATTGTCTTGAATATCGTTTAATGATTTTTGCATCGAAAAATATCGATTGGCAAAACTATTTTCTTTCTCATGAATTTGACAGATGTTAAATGAATCCGTGGCAGAAGGCCATCATGTCATCAATGAATATTACGGAAAACGGTGCTAGAATGAAATATTCTAACATTGTTTTGTTCTACGAGATGTGGCAGAATGAACGGATTTGACACATAATTAGAGAAATATATTATTCGGTATACAGAATCCAACAGATGCTAAAAAGTGTTATGAATTCTGAAAAAACATTCAATTCTGATATACAGTACCAGAAATATAGTCGAATGAAATTTCGGTCAGAATGAATAAGTCATCCTGTATATTGGCAAGGAAACATAGGAGACTTTTCCAAGTGGCCATTTCCTGATGCTGATGGTTGACCCTATACAGGTGTTCCAAAAAAAGGTGACCGCCTCTCTAGAATAGATAGAAGACTGAAAAATAATAGGGGTTTGCTGAGTAGAAAATTTTCGTTACATCATCCGTATTCAAGATACAGGGCGTTGAAAGAGAAAAAAAATATACAGATTTTGTACGATTTTGCTACAACATTGTAATGAAATTTCACACGAATATGTTTTGGAAGCTGATACATCTAATGAATGTGTTTGGATGTCTGAATTGAAAATCATGAAGTTATAATCGATGCTGGTATAAAGTGATGATGAATGTATTAATTGAGCAAAAGATCACAAGAAAATCTTAAAAAAGGCTAAAAACATAAAAAACAATTACAGTAGGTGTTCAGAAGTACACAAATTTATCCTTTTTTCTAAAAAACCCATTAATCTTCTCAACGCTTGGGAGTTAGCTTGAAATCATTGAAGTGACGTTGAATTCTGTCCTTCAATTCTCGATGTGAATTTACCCTTATTGCATAAATTTTTTCCTCAAGGTACGACGAAACTGTATAATCCAATAAGGGATTGAAATCGCATGACCGAGGAGGCCAATGATTCGTAGCTTTTGCACCTCTACCAATCCATCGATTCGGAAAATGGTTACTCAACCGATTATGAGACCTTCTAATGAATAATGATTTTATCGATACTTTATACCAGCATCGGTTATTGTTTCTTAATTTTCAAAATAAAATATTCCGAAAACGGTGCATAGTATCGAGTTTAATCAAGAGTACCTTTTTAGTGTGAAATTGAATGATGTTTGAGATGGCTCAAAATTCAGCTTAAAAAATCTAATATACGATACGAAAATTTTTTACTGAACAAACTCCCACTATTTTTCAGTTTTCTATGTATCCTAGAGGGGGTCACCTTTTTTTGAAAAATCCTGTATATAGTAGGGGTATTTGAAGTTTCTCGGGACATAGTTATAGTAATTTTTATTGTGGATAATATAAATACACACAATTGGATTGCGTTCAGTTTCCTGATCTTCCACACAACCCAAAAAACAATTTATAAAATATTCTATACAACAATATCTGCATCGAATCAGTCACATAGTCAATTCATGAATAATTTCTTTTAATTTCAATCCAGAACATCCTTCGGACAGTGACAGCCAACTGAAAAATCTGATTCAAGAAGTGTGGAGCAGTGTACAGAAAACAACCTCTGAATTTCGAGGTCCTGAGCTCTACAATAGCGAAACTGTCTCTCCTCAACTCCACTCCTCTCTTCTCTGATCTTCTCACAATATGTGTTCTCAAAAGCATAGGTGCATCATTCTTCATTAATAAAAAAAAAAATAACATATAGGAATATATAATTCTCTCATGTATCTTGTTTGCCTCATAAACTTTCATATAAGCTAGATCTAAATATCCACGAGTCGCCCCTGCTCCAAACCTCCTACCCCCCCAAAAACACCAACAACGAAACAACACAAAATTAGTATCAACCAATCACGATCGAAATCACCCCAAAACGACCCAGGGCAATAAACCCCGAAAATGCTCACCGATTGAATTTTTCCAGATGGGCAGCCCGGACCGACGTTAACGACCCCGGCACGCGATGCCCTGGCCGTCGAGACGCCCGCAGCGCCCTTCGAGGCCCGAGTGAAGGTGACAATCAAAGACAATTAGGGGAGAATGAGTGGCACCGTGATGGACCCAGGCTCGAGCGGGCCTTTCCTCGATTTTCTTCTGAACACGAACGCCACTGAGGCGGTCCCCGCCATGGTTCTGCCGGCCGTTCGACCGCCGCTCCAGAAGGTCCTGGACGCCGTGCTGGCCACAAACGACACCAACGGTTCGTCTGCCACTTCTACCCAGACCAACCTCAATTCGTTCTACTTTTACAAGGTGAGTGGTCTCGTTCGCGCCCAGTTTTTGGGCGTATAAG
Organism: Hippodamia convergens; assembly: GCA_038502775.1. NCBI lineage: Eukaryota > Metazoa > Arthropoda > Insecta > Coleoptera > Coccinellidae > Hippodamia > Hippodamia convergens. Next base: position 39,919,960 of record CM076610.1, read on the forward strand.
TCACTTAACGCCCAGTATGTGGGCGTATAAGTCACTTCACGCCCAGTATATGGGAGTATAATTCAGTAAATGACCAGCTTGTGGAAGTATAAGTCAGTCCGCGCCCAGTTTGTTGGCGTATAAGCAACTTCACGTCCAGTATGTGGGCGTTTAAATCCCTTTACGTCCAGTATATGGACGTATAATTCACTTGAAGACCAGCTTGTGGGCGTATAAGTCAGTCCGCGCCCAGTTTGTGGACGTATAAGTCACTTAACACCCAGTATGTAGGCGTATAAGTCACTTCACGCCCAGTATATGGACGTATAATTCACTAAATGACCAGCTTTTGGAAGTATAAGTCTGTCCACGCCCAGTTTGTGGGCGTACAAGCAACTTCACGTCTAGTATGTGGGCGTTTAAATCCCTTTACGTCCAGTATATGGACGTATAATTCACTTAAAGACCAGCTTGTGGGCGTATAAGTCAGTCCGCGCCCAGTTTGTGGACGTATAAGTCACTTAACGCCCAGTATGTAGGCGTATAAGTCACTTCACGCCCAGTATATGGACGTATAATTCACTAAATGACCAGCTTTTGGAAGTATAAGTCTGTCCGCGCCCAGTTTGTGGCGTATAAGTAACTTCTCGTCCAGTATGTGGGCGTATACGGACCTTTACGTCCAGTTTATGGGCGTATAATTCAATTAACGACCAGCTTGTGGGCTTATAAGTCAGTCCGAGCCTAGTTTGTGGGCGTATAAGTCACTTCACTCCCAGTATGTGGGCGTATAAGTCACTTCAGGCCCAGCCTGTGGGCGTATAAGTCACTTCACGCCCGGTTATGGGCGTAAAGTAGTACTTTATGCCCGTGTTAGGCACGTGAGTACACTTCTGATCAGGTTCGATCCATCCAAAGGAATTCATGGCGCTCTATAATGAAATAACGTTCATTGAATACCATTCTTGTACATTTTCAACGCTTTTTATCAAATCGAATCATTATATCGAAAATTCTAGATCGTTATAATGAGAAAATAAGACAATTTGGGTGACCATTTAGTTCGCCTATTTTCTACGAAACTACAGAAATAATGAGTTTTCAATTTTTGGTAAATGAAAAAATATCAAATGTCCTATCAGTTAGTTGGTTTTGTTGGGTTAGGGAACGTAGGAGAACGTTCTCTAACTCAACATAACCAGCAATATATTGAATAGTTTTTTTAAACGAAAATTCATTAAAAAAAAACTCTTACAAAACACCCATGAGAGCTTTATCGTAGCTAGGAGTCATTCTTGAATATCCCGAAAATGGTTTATTTAAGATATAGGGAACCATTAAATTTGGAAGTGACACAATATTTAAATGGGTTTGAATGAAACATAAACTATAATGTAAGTAAAAATCTTCACTCAAAGCAATTTCCTTAAATACGGGAGAACAAATTTCTTTTTTCTCCTCACTCAAACGTTTCGAAAATATTTAATCTTCGAGAAAATCGCTGTAAAATCATTTAAAACTCCTAATCAAGTTCGGTTCTTTGCATATGCTTCATGAATGTTCTTTTTTTGAAACGGAGTCAGTTTATCAATGGCTTCAATTTGAAACGAGTTTTCTGGAAATGCCAAGACGTAAATTAACAAACGCTGAGGCTAATAGGGCTATCGAAATTTTACAGGTAGCTTATTATTATTATCTTGAATAAGGATCGTTGTGGCTTCGTTTAGCCTTCCGGGAACTTCGACTGCAAGAATCTTTTGTTCTTTACCCAACTCGTTCATTTAGCCTAACTCAGGTTGTTGTAGCGGAAAGGCTCCAAGTAAGCCAAAGTATGATATCTCGACTTCGGAATAGGTTCAGGGAGACTGGTTCCGTGTTGGAAAGACCAATGCTTGGTAGGCGACGATCGTTTCATCACCGTCATGAAATGAGGCCAGACTGTAATTGTTTGAAAAAATGTTTTGATGTTGTGCTTTATGAAATAAGAAAAAGTGTATTAATGCAGTTCAATATGTTAGGTTCGACTGATGCTCAGAATTTATATTCTTGTGGATTGATAGCAGTTCTACCTGTTCGACTTAAACTTTAAAAGAAGGTACGAAACACAAAGGTGCATTCTATAAGTACAGGATACCTTTTCCTTTTTTTTTTTGAAAATTTCTTTCTCTTCCTAACTAACGACGATCGCTGTAAGTGGTACAGTGGAAGAACGAGCTCATTTCAATGAAATGAACCCCTTTTTCCCTTGTAGTTTTGGTAGTTGTGAGTATTTTTTCAATATTTCTTTGTCAAAAGAAATATAAACTGTCTCAAATATTCAATGTAATTTGTTTGTTATTTATCACCTTCAAGAAAAATTTTGAGAACTTGAAAAAAGCAACGTAGCGTTCGCAAACTAGAATTTCAATCTTGAAAACGCTCTGATGGAAAAACATAGAGCTCCTTTTACCCCTGTACCCTCCAATTTTGTTTGCTAGTTTCTCAGTGTTAAAATGCATAGTACCATAGGACCCTCATATCTCTCACAAGCTTTCATCATATCTTAATGATTTTTTTGACATAGCTGGCTTTAAATTCATCAGAGAAAAAACATGTGCCTCCTTAGACCATTTAATTCATTTCTCAATCTCCTCATTGCTGGATATAAGAGACCTACATTCACTGAAGCAATAGGACACTTTCTTCCTATAAATTCTGCACCGCAAGGAGTGGATTGTATTCTTCAATTCCTGAATCTTTTGATCATTAGGGTCTTCCCGAACCTGAGGTTTTTCATCTTTTCCTAATTCCGCCAAAGAAACCTCTGAAAAGAAGGAATATTTGAAATAGCACAATTACACGAGTGAAGTTTCAACACTTACAAGTCCATTTTCATTGGTAATGTAAAAAATGCTACTCTAGGATTAATCTTTCTAAGAGATTATTACCATTTAACACGTTCCGGAAGACATCTTAAATGCGAAGAATTAAATGGAATTCGACTGAATAAACAAAACCATACAGATACACGAAATAAGAAATGTCATTTGACATGGCCATCTTGTATTCGCTAAATCTGCATTCTAAATTCTAGTGGACCTCTGAGAGTATAAGTGGCGTTCACGTAACTATTGTTGCTTCGTTTCCAATCTTCTCGATCTATAATCTTTGTATTTACGCATCATGAGCAAAAAGAACTGCGATCAGAACATCAAAGGCAAGCTTATTCATTACTTAAAACACTCTGTGTTCTGGCGGCCCTTAATATGAATTTATGACCAGATTTAACTGTGACAAAGTGTCACCCTGTTCTTAACTTTCCTCGGAACCGATAGTCATTAAGTTGTTCGTTCGGATATTTTCAATGTCACACGTACGCACATAAATGTTGAGAAAGAAACACTTTTTTCCTTTAGTAACTCTATCCCGGCCGAATTAGGTAAAAAAGTCCGTGTTCCACTTATCGTCCCATCTACGTTCCACGATTTGCTTCACAGAAACACTCGAGAAGAAGAAAAAACTAGTTTTTCCTTCCTCTATGGCATCGGTTTCTCGAACCATTCATCCGACGGTATGCTGTTTATTCGCTCAATTGATAGATGTCTCGTCAATGTCGAACGAGGAATTTCTTGTGTATTATCCCATCAGGATTTTCGCCATATAGGTACTAATCGGGAGAACTGTAAAGCATCCGGCTTTGCGGATGTTTATGCGGACTGTTATCTTGTCCTGCGATCTCGGAAGATGACATGTTGCCTTTTTCGGAGTTTTTGATCGGGAGAGAAGTATTTTTAGGATCTCATGCTTCAGACGATTCTGAAAAAAATTTAATGAAGTATGATGCTTAATAGATTCGATATCCAGGATGTTGAAATTTTATTTTTGTACAACTGCCATTAAAAGTGACGCTCTTAATGACAGCAAATAATGTTAAATTGATTGTTTACGCGGAAGCTTGTTAAAAATATTTTTAACATTAATGTTAAAAATATTTTTAGCACTCCATTTTCTTATGATGAAATCAGATGGGAAAAATTCAGCAATTGCAAATTTTTATTATCAATATTTAACAATCGTAAAACTAGAACAATTACTAACATTAATGTCCTGTAACGTTAGGGAGCTTCGCAACACATTATCAGAATCCTGAGCACCATCAGTACTTGTAGAAACCGGAAGTACAAGATTGGATGATGATGATCCAAAATCTGTTGAGGTTGGGAGAATTTTTCAGCAATGACATTTCTATATGCAATGGAATGATAAACATAGCCCTACTACTGACATAGACTTCCATCCACCATGTTTTTTTAAATCCGTAATATTTGCTCCTGATTCTGCTAGCAATGAAGCGGAGGATCTTCGGAAACAGTGTCCTGTACATTGCTATGGTTCTGCCAGTTTGAGGAATTCGGCAACAATAGATGGAATTTTCCCAAATGTATTAATACCAACTGGATTGGTAGTGCATTTATTATTCATGTATTTCAGGAAAAAACGATGATGACAGAAGGGCGTAGTGCAAAGTACTTATGAAAATAGTCTACATACTTCCCAATAATACTGAAAGAACGACTGACTTTCGTTTTTGTATTTGGAAGTTGTATAACCAATGATTTATTTGTTATTTCGATGTCTTCCACTGATAAATTACACAATTCTTCATGCCGACAGGCCCCAAATAATCCGAAAATAGTTGCAACCTTAACCATCAAGTATTTCTCATCTGGTGCCACCTTTATAAACTTTTCAACTTGTTCATGAGTGAAAATTTTCGATTTTTTGGGACGATATCCTTCACTTTTCTGTTTTAAATATGCTATTATCTTAAAATATTTACTAACATCCACACCATTTTTATCAAGGACGCTTGACTTTATCATTGAAAATTTGCTCCACAAAGTTGATGAACAGCATATTTTTGATTTTTCTTCTAAGTGTGCCAGGAAAACAGTTTCACTGAAGTTCCCTTTTACATTTTTCAATTCACACCAGGCCAGGAAATTGTTATATGCAATATCGTACTACTGAACAGATTCTTTAGGTAGGAGTTCTAGATTTGCTCTTCTTGCAGACTCTTCAATATCCAGAGGAACAACCAAATCGTCACTTTTATTAATAATTGGACTCTCGACAAACATATTAAGCAGTTGAAAATCCAAGACGAAAATTGGACAGGAACGAAATTCAAATGATAGCGTCTTTTCTCATTTGTATATATTGTATATTTAAAAATTTCAGGTCACTAATTGGCGAATGCGTCAGGACAAACTCGAATTTCTTCAATTTTTTATGTTGGGTGCAACTTTCTTGATGTTTTCTCTCATGGAAACCCACTCCAGATGATAACAAACATTACAAGAAAGTAATTTGAGAAATTGGGCCAGCTCTTCAATTGTGATTCGATGATAACATAATAAAATAAGCCTCCATTTCTCCATTCTCTATTCATATGAAAGAAAAATTTCTAATTGCGTTTACTTTTTTGTTTTCGCTCTTGTTCATTTGGTATTTCTTTTTCTTGAAAACAATCAAGAACATTAAGATATCCTGACATTTAGAGAGTCTTCCAGGCCTTGAACAAGACATCCTTCAATATCCTTCGAACTTATTCAAGGAATTTTCCTGGTTCATCAGTGCACAGATGAAATCGTCAAACTGCAGGATCAATCCGAATCAATCTAGCACGTAGACTGCCTCAACTGGAGCTCGGAACAGCCATCTAGACCCTCTTGAACCCGAGAAATATCTTTCGGTCGATGTGAAATGAGGAGAAAGGCACGTCAGTACAAAACATGACTTTAAATTGGGTCCGTCCAGGGCTGGAGCTTCAAGATAAGGACGCCAAGGATTTCCGTGGAAATGCAGAGCATGTAATACCGTTAGCAAGGGGAAATTTTCAGCTAGGGGAAAGTAACACTATTCCAAATGGGTGCATGAGTTTTCTTCGAACGGAGATAATAGGTCTCAAAATGTTGATTTTTGCATTCTGATCTGAGTGGACGCCCCTGATTTTTTGGAGAAGAAACACTGCATAATGTCCAAATAAGGACGAAAAAATGTTTGGTTTTAACCAATTCGGAAAACTCCCCGCTTAATCCGAATCTGCTTTAAGATGGAAGGGAATATTTTCTGAGGATTATCCTGAAAAATATGGTATGCCAAACTGAGTCTAATAACTTGGATCATTTGAAAATAAAGATAAGAAACGCATGTGCCTTTTATTTTGACCAAAATAACTTAAAATGAAATATGGAAATGATATAGTTTATGTATGGATCATATTTGCTAGATTTCGTTTCGTAAAATGAAGGAGGCTTAGTAACAAACTATTTCTCTATTATTATATTCATTGAATATTATTTTTTGTACAACTGCCATTAAAAGTGACACTTTTAATGACAGCAAACAATGTTAAAATTGAGTGTTTACGTGGTAACGTGTTGAAAACAGTATTAACATTAATGTTGAAAATATTTTTAGCACTCCATTTTCTTGATGATGATGAAATCACATGAGAAAAAATCAGCAATTGCAAATTTTTATTATCAATATTTAACAATCATTACTTATGAAAATTAATATTAATCGTAAAACTAGAACAATTACTAACATTAATGCCCTGTGACGTTAGGGAGCTTCGCAACACATTATTAGAATCCTCAGCACCATCAGTACTTTGGATGATGATGATCCAAAATCTGTTGAGGTTGGGAGAATTTTTTTAGCAATGACATTTCTATATGCAATGGAATGATCAACATAGCCCTCGGCTACCGCCGTAGATTTCCATCCACCATGTTTCTTCATATCCGTAATATTTTCTCTTGATTCTGCTAGCAATGAAGCGGAGGATCTTCGAAAACAGTGTCCTGTATATTGCTTTGATTCTGGCAGTTTGAGGAATTCGGCAACAATAGATGAAATTTTCCCAAATGTATTAATACGAACTGGATTGGCAGTGCATTTGTTATTCATGTATTTCAGAAAAAAACGACGATGTTGAATGACAGAAGGGCGCAGTGCAAAGTACTTATGAAAATAGTCTACATATTACCCAATAATACTGAAAAAACGACTGACTTTCGTTTTTGTATTTGGAAGTTGTATAACCAATGATTTATTTGTTATTTCGATGTCTTCCACTGATAAATATAAATTACACAATTCTTCACGCCGACAGGCTCCAAATAATCCGAAAATAATTGCAACCTTAACCATCAAGTATTTCTCATCTGGTGCCTCCTTTATAAACTTTTCAACTGCTTGTTCACGAGTGAGAATTTGCAATTTTTTGGGACGATATCCTTCACTTTTCCGTTTCAAATATGCTATTACCTTAAAATATTTACTAACATCAATACCATATTAAACAAGGGAGCTTGATTTTATCATTCAAACTTTGCTCCACAAAGTTGATGAACTCCATATTTTCGATTTTTCTTCTAAGTATGCCAGGAAAACAGTTTCACTGAAGTTCCCTTCTACATTTTTCAATTTACACCAATCCAGAAAATTATGCAATATCGTACTGCTGAACAGATTTTTTAAGTAGGAGTTCCAGATTCCAGATTTGCTCTTCTTGCAGACTCTTCAATATCCAGAAGAACAACCAAATCGTCACTTTCATTAATGATTGGAATCCCGACAAATATATTAAGCAGTTAAAAACCCAAGACGAAAAATGGACAGGAACGAAATTCAAATGACAGCATCTTTTCTAATTTGTTAGTAATCATAACGTTTTCCATTCACAACAACCTTTGGATTATCCGAATATAAAAATGCATTTTTAAGTTTATTGTCATTGCAAATTCGCCCATTTCATTATCAAAATAGGGAAGTTGTACAAAAAACATTGTATGGTATTTGTGTCAAAAGTGATTTCATTTTGTTCATGAAATTGTTCAATTCGCTCCGCTCATTTCACAAACTCTGAACCTTGCAGAAGACCATTATTCGAAATTTCGGTAATTATAAAGTTCCCTGACCAGTTGTATTTTTTTGTATTTTTTTTGTGATCTTGAGGTAGGGAAAATGAACCTAACCTAACCTAACTTAAGCTTACCTGAATGCGGATCGATGTTTTATTTTTTTATCAATTTTGTTTTAATTAAAAAAAAAATTTTTTAACCTTTGGTAGGGAAAATGAACCTAACCTAACCTAACATAACCTTACCTTGTTAAACTAAACTATATAGACTATATATAAGACTATATCAGAGCCGTATCCGAGGTAAATGGAGTATAATTATGAGTTTCATTTATTTTTTCTCTCGAAAATTACTGCCTCCTCAGAGCTGTAATTGAGACTGTAGTATCAGAAAGTCCTATAGATTCACTATGCAAAATATTTTTCAAATCAGTGACGGGAATATAAAATTTATAATAACCGAAATTTCCCACTAACTTAAACTCAAGAAAACTATTCCATGGCAAAACGATTGGACTTTATCTATCCACCTATCGATCATTCCACCACAGTCGCCTTTTCTCGCGTTGAACACTGCCCTTTTTCCCGCAATCCCCCCTGCTCTTCGGGCACCATCTTCCGCATCCTCAAGGTCGATGTCGACATGATACGGCATGAATGAAACCATGGGAATGGATATAAAACTCCGGGTTAATAAAGTCCTTCGCCATTAGTTCCCAAGTTACTTTGTCGGGCTCATTTCCAGGATGTTTCTAGCGTTTCGGTCCTCTGAAACGCGCTTTTTGTGATACGCGCGTTCTCATTATGATTGATGTAGTTGCTTGAGAGTCCTATTGAATGAGCGTGACGTTCCCCGAAATACGTCATCGGAACAAAGGGGTTATAACGTGGCGTTTTGCTTCGTTGTTACGTCGTTTCCTTCCATGGGAGAATCGACTCTTTGTTTCGGAAGGTTTTCTAGAGAGCGATGGCCGCAGAAGACGCTCTTCAAATGACCTATCATACCGTGTCCATAAATTGAACAGCGTCTTTGAAAATGCAAAATCTTCGTTAGTTTTCAATATTTTTGAATTCGCTTCTTTGTACAACTGCAGTTAAAAGTGACACTTTTAATGACAGCAAACTATGTTGAAATTGATTTTTTACGTGGAAGCTTGTTAGAAATATTTTTAGCACTCCATTTTCTTACGATGAAATCAGATGAGAAAAATTCAGCAAATGCAAATTTTTATTATCAATATATAACAATCATTGCTTATGAACATTAATATTAATCGTAAAACTAGAACAATTACTAACATTAATGCCTTGTGAGGTTAGGGAGCTTCGTAACTCATCATTAGAATCCTCAGCATCATCAGTACTTGTAGAAACCGGAAGTACAATATTGGATGATGATGATCCAAAATCTGTTGAGGTTGGGAGAATTTTTTTAGCAATGACATTTCTATATGCAGTGGATTGATCAACATAGCTACCGTCGTAGACTTCTATCCACCATGTTTTTTTATATTCCTGATATTTGCCCCTGATTCTGCTAGCAATGAAGCGGAGGATCTTCGAAAACAGTGTCCTGTATATTGCTTTGGTTCTGGCAATTGAGGAATTCGGCAAAAATAGATGGAGTTTTTCCAAATGTATTTATACCAACTGGATTAGCAGTGCATTTATTATTCATGTATTTCAGGAAAAAACGACGATGTTTGATGGCTGAAGGGCGCAGTGCAAAGTACTCATGAAAATAGTCTACATACTTCCCAATAATACTGAAAGATCGACTGACTTTCGTTTTTGTATTTGGAAGTTGTATAATCAATGATTTATTTGTTATTTCGATGTCTTCCACTGATAAATTACACAGTTTTTCACGACGACAGGCTCCAAAGATTCCGAAAATAGTTGCAACCTTAACCATCAAGTATTTCTCATCTGTTGCCTCCTTTATAAACTTTTCAACTTGTTCACGAGTGAGAATTTTCGATTTTTTCGGACGATATCCTTCATTTTTTCGTTTTGAATATGCTATTACCTTAAAATATTTACTAACATCAACACCATTTTCAACAAGGGCGCTTTACTTTTTCATTGAAAATTTGCTCCACAAAGTTGATGAACTTCATATTGAATTGGTTGAGGCTTTCGCGGCCATCGTTCAATGTGACATGTTCTTTCGAGCATTTAGGCCGTCGTCGTAGATTAGTTCTCGACGTTTCGCCAGTTCGAGTGTCTGGCATCTTCAGGAGTTATATTTCAGGAGATGTTCTCACTGGACTGAACTGCCTGAGTGTGACAGACACTCGAACTGGCGAAACGTCGAGAACTAATCTACGACGACGGCCTAAATGCTCGAAAGAACATGTCATATTGAACTCCATATTTTTGATTTTTCTTCTAGGTATGCCAGGAAAACAGTTTCACTGAAGTTCCCTTCTACATTTTTCAATTTACACCAGGCCAGGAAATTGTTGTATGCAATATCGTACTGCTCAACAGATTTTTTTAGGTAGAAGTTTCAGATTTGCTCTTCTTACAGACTTTTCAATATCCAGAGGAACAACCAAATCGTCACTTTTATTTATAACTCTCGACAAACATATTAAGCAGTTAGAAACCGAAGACGAAAATTGGATAGGAACGAAATTCAAATGACAGCGTGTTTTCATTTGTTAGTAATCATAACGTTGGCAACGTTTGCCATTCACAATAACCTTTTGATTATTTGAATATTAAAATGCATTTTGAAGTTTGTTGTCATTGCAAATTCGCTTTTTGTGATACGCGCGTTCTCATTATGATTGATGTAGTTGCTTGAGAGTCCTATTGAATGAACGTGACGTTCCCTAAAATACGTCATTGCAACAAAGGGGTTATAACGTGGCGTTTTGCTTCGTTGTTACGTCATTTCCCTTCCATGGGAAAATCGACTCTTTGTTTCAGAGGGTTTTCTAGAGAGCAATTGCCGCAGAAGACGCCCTTACAAATGACCTAACATACCGGGTGCGGAAATTGAACAGTCCGTCTTCGAAAATGCAAAATCTCTGTTAGTTTTCAAAAATTTTGAATTCGCCTTTTTGCATATGAAAGCAGAAAGTTCGAAGTTTTAAGCTATTGCTTTTATCTCAGGCTTTGAGCGCGTCGACCGAATGTAGAAATTCCGTAACGAAAAAACCTAACACAGCCGTGTATCGTCGGTTCAGTTCGGCAGACTTCGGCACGGTGTTTGGGTGCTTGCGACTAGACGGATGCGTGCAGCCACTCTAGCAGTGCAAAATGGAGTCGGCAATCTCGCTGCTCCCATTGAATTACGAAGGGAAATATTTCATTAACATCGGATAGAAAATGTATAGCCAAACGCAAATATTTTCCAATAATTTCAGCTCTTGCTCTAACTGTACATAAGTCGCAAGGTGGAACTTTTGACGAAATAGTATATGAGTTTAGTTAATCACATTCTCAGGAACCCGTCTATGTTTCACTCTCTCGGGTGACTAGTATTGAAAAATTGTATATTAAGACAAAAATGATAATTCTGCATTTAAGTTCTATCGAAGGCAAACTGCATCGACTGCATCTTTGTTCCAAGAATTCAAAAGACTGTCTTTAAATAGTGTTCAGACGATAGCTCAAAGTGTCATAGATTTCATTAGTAATAGAAATGGCATTTCAATAATGACTTTCAATTGCCAAAGTCTACATAGTCACAAATACGATTTACAAGATTCAGTTACGAGACAAGCCAATGTGTTACTTCTTACCAAAACATGCATGACGCGTGATAATCCGATTGAAATACCTCATTTCAATTGTATTATTCAATTAATTCGAGATACTGTTCCAAAAGGTGGGTAGCTATTTACCAAAATAGTAATGATGTTACTAATATTATGACTCCGAATATTGAAATAAATATTTAAGACGTTAATGATGTTAATGTTAGATGCTCATTTGTTGAAAATATTTGTGCATACTTATGCAAACTTAGAAATGGCCTACACATAGTCATGGTAGCAATTTACATTTCTCCGAATCCAAAATTGGACGGGGTATAGCATTTTATTCATAGAACTTTACTGGAGTACATTGAAGAAGGGTCGAAAATACTTGGTACAAATGGTTATAAATTTCCACTTATCTTGGCTGGCGATTTCAACATTAACTTCGCTGATAAAAAATCAGAGCGGTTGACAACTTTTCTTTCAAAAAAATTGAATTAAAAAATGAATAATGATCCACAAGAATCCACAACAAAATATGAGACCACTATTGACGCGGTATTTTCCAGATATTTAGGAGACATTAAGTCCCAAACTTACGTTTCTTATTTCAGTTACCATTAACCTACAGTTTCAATGATAAAGATTCCTGAATAATCTACATGTATTGTAAGATGAATAAATATTTAAATCAACAATATTATCTTCTTATTTTTGAATAGATGCTATGCAATAGCTTCACCGCGGCAGTCCTCGAGTGCTACACGTGCTCTTTTTTTAGCATTGGCCTGTGAAATGACCCAAACACAGCATTCGAGCGGATTAAAATCGGGTTAGGAAAGCTGATTCTTGTTGGATTGTCCAACGCTCTGAACAGAATGTTTTGCGTTTAACAGAAGATTCTTAAGATTTCATTCAGGAAATATGCTATCTGACAGAAGATTTCGTATTTTCGTGAATGATGATGACAGTAGTAAAGTTGTCCACACACGAAAGGTTCACCTCTCCGCCGAATAAAACAGATTCGGTGTAGGAACGCCCCCTCAACTAACCTACATTACGAAGGGGCCCATTGCAGTAAAATATCGTTCCGCCGAATCTGTAGGTGCCACAAACAGGCCTCCTTTTATGATTCCATGTCTGTCCTTCGTCGCGCATTTTTCCCCATCCTTATATCTTCGGAGACATGCAAACGACATGGGGACATGCCAGGCAAGCTCGATCTGAATTCCAATGGAGGGGTCGATTGAAATGTCCTCCTAGCTTCGGTCTTTATCTCTTCGTGGAATTTCAGGATCGAAGGGATGTATCGCGAACAATTACATCGAAATAGATATTTATGATATAAGTGTAGAAGGCACTGATATTCTTTCACTAATTGAAAATTCAAAATGTGCCACGAAGTTTCATTTTCGCCAAGCATTTAATGATAATACACTGCGCAAAAAAATTAACGCACATTATGGAATTCCAAATTTATTCTACAACTGAAGGTATTCTCAATGATAATTATTCTTATCAGAATTATGCATGCATATGTTATCCATTTTCAACGTTTTTCTTGAATACAGATGTTTTTCCCAGCAAGAATAAAAAAAGATGATATTATCAGATTTTGAATGTATTGGCTCCGTTCTAAAATCAGTTGTTCTCGATCAATTGTAGTGATCAATAGTTTTTCTTTCGTTTGATTTTCTACACTTGATCGCTATGCAACGCGAAACACGTAATTTGACCCAAGAGGAATGTGCCCAAGCGGTATTTTTGCGTGAAGAAGGGTGAACATACATAAGAATTGCAGAAAGGTTTGGAGTTTCCCATACAAATGTGTCCAGCGATTCAGGGAGACAGGCATGAATGTCCGAAGACCAGGACAGGGTAGACCACGGGTAACAACCTTCATTCAAGAACGTTACTTGAGAGTTTCTTCGTTGAGACAACGGTTTGCAACTGCTCGTCTCCTTCAAAATCAGCTTGAGCAAAATCATGGGGTACAAATTAGCACTCAGACAATAATAAATCTCCTCACAGAATATGATTTAAAGCCTCGTGTCGCGGCAAGAGGCCCAGCCTAGCCCATCGAAGGGCGCGTTTGGATTTTGCGAGAGAGCATATCCATTGGGAAGAGGCCGATTCGGAAAGAGTTCTCTGCACAGATGAGTCTGGATTCTGCCTCTACCATTGTGATCGACGTTCCCTTGTATACAGAGTTCCACGTGAAAGATATGCTCAGTGCAATTTCCCGAATACTACTGGTTTCGGGGAAGGATCGATATGGTATGGGGTGGAATATCTCTGACTGCTCTCACAGACCTTATGGTCGTTGATAATGGAGCTATGAATGTTGATAATTATATAAGGAACATTCTTGAAGAGCATGTAGTGCCATTTGCCCCATACAATGGTGAAAATTTTATTTTTATGGACGATAATGCGAGACCCCATCGTGCACGCATCGTTCAGGAGTACCTTGAAGAGGTTGAAGTCTCTCGAATGGAATGACCAGCAAGAAGTCCAGATCTCAACCCGATTGAGCAGGTTTGGGATAACCTCAATAGAAGGCTGAGAAGTTCAGAAAATCATCCAGCTACTCTTAATGACTTAGGAATCCAACTCGGAGAAATCTGGGAAGGATTAGATCAGAACATTTAAGGATCACTCATTTTGAGTATGAACCGTCGTTGCTGAGCTGTAATTAACGCAAGGGGTGGAAATACCAAGTATTAAATCACTTATCAGCATTTCAGTATTTTGAAAATTATTCACTCCTCTTCTTTCACATAAGATTCGGTGAAATCCTGGATTTTTTTTTTCATTTAATGTGTCTTGTTTCGTTCAAAACCTTTCCGAAAGAACATAAAAAATAAGTTAATGTAGAGTTAACATTCATTAAAATTGAAATTTCCACAATGTGCGTTAATTTTTTTGCGCAGTGTAGTGTTGAATAATATTTTCTCTCTTTCAGTATCGTAATGAGTTCATTACAGTACTAAAAGTAGTGCTGTAATGAACTCATTACAACATTTTTAAGTTATATTTTTCGTTTTTTGGTTGTCAGTACTGACCTCCGATACTATCAATTCCCAAATCAAAACAATTCAAATTTCGTAATCTGTCAAATTTCCTAAGTCACACCAACTACCAAGATACAATACCAAATTCACTAATTCGAACTTTTATTTGAAAATCAAGAGTATTTTACAAAACTTGACTGAAATAGAGAAAATATCGTCAAATACTCTTTGCAGTAGGCAATTCCAACACTCATGTGAATTTTAAACATTTTTTATCAGGATCTATTCATAATATTTTTCAGTGCATGAATTGAGGCAATAATTCAACAATGTTCATGATGAAAAACTGATTTAAAAAGTATTCTAATTGTACCTACGGCACGAGAGAAAATATTCAAAGTGAAAAAATTCAACATTTTCATAAAACCTCAAATATCTCGAGAACTGTGAGACTTTCATATGAACGATTTTTTACACGTCAGATAGAGCACATTCTGATCTATATTAAGTTTTCGTTCGACCCTGTCTTCTAGGGGCACTCTGTATACCCATGAACTATTTTCAAGCAACCAGTGATGAAAGAAGTTAATATGCAACACAACTATTTTTGGTTTAATCAAAATGCTGAACAATAAATCTGCGTCTGCTTTCAATTTGAAAAAGGTGTTTTCTTCCGAACAAAATAGAGAATGTTACATAAAGCTGACGGTGAATCGACTTGGATGAAAAACAAACATAAAAATGACCTCTTACAACTGGGCAGTTACTGAAAGCAGCACTTCAAAGGCGTTCGGAATCGAAGATGATGTTGACAGTTCTTTTCCAGATTATCGCGCTGTTGCTAAGTCGCGAATCTTGCCAGAAGGTGAGTCAACAACTAAAAGTCCAATTACCAGTTGTAGCCAATGTTATCTGTCAATAGAGAAATAAATAGAAATTCGCTTAGGGTAGGAACTGAAGCAGAAACTTGTAGCTCTATTAATAATAGTTATTTATGATATGAGTGTTAAAAGTGACGTTTTATTTTGTGAGTGAAAAAGTTCGTGAAATGAGGGGATCGAATTAAACAATTTCACATTGGAAATTTTGCTCCACAAATTTGATGAACTCCATACTTTTGATTTTTCTTCTAAGTATGCCAGAAAACAGTTTCACTGAAGTTCCCTTCTACATTTTTCAATTTACACCAGGCCAGGAATATGTTATATGCAATATCGTACTGCTGAACAGATTTTTTAGGTAGGAGTTCTAGATTTGCTCTTATTGCAGACTCTTCAATATCCAGAGGAACAACCACTTTTATTAATAATTGGACTCTCGACAAACATATCAAGCAGTTAAAAACCCAAAACGAAAATTGGACAGGAACGAAATTCAAATGACAGCGTCTTTTCTCATTTGTTAGTAATCATAACGTTGGCAACGTTTGCCATGCACAACAACCTTTTGATTATTTGAATATTAAAATGCAATTTGAGGTTTATTGTCATTGCAAATTCGCCCATTTCATTATCAAAATAGGGCAGTTGTACAAAAAACATATTCGTGTTAAAAGTGGTTTTATTTTGTTCGTGAAATTGTTCAATTCGCTCTGCTCATTTGACAAACTTTTTCAGTAACAAAATGAAACGTCACTTTTAACACTCATATCATAAATAACTATTAACACCAGCACAAAGTTTGCAATTTCGATGTTCATGTAACACCGTGAACTGTTCTCTTACCTATGTGTTCTTGTGGTATTTTCTGGTGTAAAATTATCGTTTTCCTTTCCTATTTCACAACTGCAACTGTAACCATAGGCCTCAGATCTTTCAATTTGAGAAGAATTCAATTTCTTTCATGTTCAATTTCCTGCAATAGTTACAAAGTCAAAATGTACTGCATAGTGAAGAACTTCCAAAACATGACCCCGTGTTCCAATTCTTCTGACGTCCTGATTCATTCCGAATGTAGAACGATAGAACAACAAGTTTGCAGGAAGATAAGATCGATAGTTATCGGTCTTTCAATTCTACAAGTATTCCGAAATATCCCAGTCCTAACCCTTGTTAACTTTTCGTCTTATACGCAGTAAGAAGTTTCTGTTGGTTTTACGACATTTCTATTTTCCATCGAATACATCGGGGTATGTTTTACGACTGTCGGAGAATTTATTATTTTATTGCTTGATGTCCATGAAGGATTGTTGGGGGTGATTCGTCATATTTTCTATATATAGCAGTCGTCGCTCCAACGACTGCTGGAGAATAGTAAAGGATGAAGCAGTGATTTCGAGGTGTTCAGTTTTGGCTGGACTAGAATATATTTTTTATACTCGTATACCTCACAACCCATAGATAAATAAATATAACAAACTCTATTGCACGCTTGCGTCTGTAAGTTTTCTGGTTCCAAGATTGCATTCTAGAATCCGATAATATACACTCCCCGTCAATAAATTCCGGACAGGCAAAATTTTTGTCAAATTCAACACCCTGTATCTTTTTTCGTGGTTCTCCGATTTTGTTGAAATTTTCACCAGGTATAGTATTGGGTCTTGTTATATTAACCTGGAATTTTCTCTGCGAAAATACCTGTAGTTCATCCGTTATACAGGGTGAAACAAAACCTTGTTTTATACCCTTCATTTCTAACCACCCTGTGGTGAATATGAGGCGGAAAATTTGATATCATTCAGTTTTAATTTGAAGTGTGACCCTTTCCTAACAAAATGTTTCCTGATTTACGTCAGTATTTGCTTTAAAAAAAAAAGATACACATTTTGTAAATGGATTGAAAGTATGCCACGTCGTATGGTAGAAGTGATGAGAAAGCGAGGTGGAAATACAGCTATTGATTTTTAGATGTTTGTTTATGTTTACTAGTCGATAAGGTATTGTAATGTTTTAAATTGTTACAAAAATTGAAAAAATGCAACACTTTCTTTGAAACTGTGCTTTTTTTCAAAGCAGATACTGACGTAAATCAAAAAACATTTTGTTAAGAAAGGGTCACACTTCAAATTAAAACTGAATGATATAAATTTTCTGCCTCAAATTCACCACAGGGTGTTTAGAAATGAAGGGTATAAAACAAGGTTTTGTTTCACCCTGTATAACGGATGAACTACAGGTATTTTCGCAAAGTAAATTTTAGGTTGATATAAAAAGACCCAATACTATAACTGGTGAAAATTTCAACAAAATCGGAGAACCACGAAAAAAGATACATAATGTTGAATTTGACAAAACTTTTGCCTGTCTGGAATTTATTGACGTGGAGTTTAATTTACTTAAGTACTCCTACAACGATTTCTTGCTTGCGATAAAATTTGTGATCATTTTGCTTTCATTTGTAGGATATTTTTAGAATATTTTCTTGATTGAGGTGAACTTCACTGATATAGGTGGATATGTTTGGTGTTCTAAGACATTTTGATAAAATCCACCTTATTTGGATTCATTTTGTTCAAAATTGGAACTACAACGACTTGCTGCGTATTTATACACGAGATGAAAAAAACTTGTTAGCAATATTGAGACGAATAAATGATTTTATAATATTTACTCAGATCTAAGGCGTACCCAGTGATTACCATATTGAATTATGCAGTAGATTCACAAACCTGAATCTGCGATATTAGAATTTGGAGATCAGGAATTCAGACGTAGATACCCAGATGTTTCCATGGGTCGAAAAAGATCTGAAAGTGAACACTTGACAGGGAATTTATATATGTTTTTCTAAAGTCGATATCAAGGGGCCAATTTCCATAAAAATCTCTTTGGTGGAAGGTGCAAACTACATGTTATCTTTTCTCTGAAGTGCATGATTTTTGATGTCTTTTTTTTTCATTTTTCATTAAATTGACGCCTTTAGAATTATGTGGGGTGCACAGTTTTATAAAAGTGAATGGAGTGCAGATATTGGATCGCATCAAGTTGGCCGATCCTGCTCCATTTCGTCGACTGTTGAGAGATTGAAATAGAGCGGTTGATCTGGGTTGAGAATAAAGATGCGGATGGATTGGGCCCGGTATCGGGGGCGGATCACGTAGAATATTTCATATAAACTGCCAGCGTGGGTCGACAATTTTTCAGCCGACGCGTAAGTGGAATGTTTTCCAAAACGCCTCCAAATCCAGCTATCGAAGACCCCTTGTAAAATCTTATTTCCTGCTCTGCGGCAGATAAATGGACTCTATTGGGGGCAGGATCGAAGGAAGAATACGAATGGATTGTTGGATCTATGAAACTTCGATAGTAAGGTTTACTCATGGGTTATGTATGTACAGGGTGATTCACTTATCTTGGTAATCCAAATTTTCTCGAAAACGACCGAATATTTTTTCATTCTGTGAATGACATTTTGAACAAGTCAATGTCGACTTGCTGAATAAATAAAGACGCCAGGCAAAAATTTTTTCTCCAGGGACACACCATTTTTATCATGTCATTCGAAAGATAATTTCTTTCTGAACTTGTTTTTCGAATACAATTTTTATCCATTTCTAGCCGTCAGAGATCTGCAGCGTGTTTTATGTTAATTCTATTACATTTATTTTTTTCTGTATTGTGATAGTATGCCTTTATTTAGAGACATAGATATGATTTTGTGCCTTGAATTCGCGAAAGCTAGTTTTGTAGTCAATGTGCCTCTTCAAATAAGATGGAATATTTGGCTACAGCAAGATAGGTCTCCATGTCACAACGTCGCCATTGTGAAGAGATATTTAGATCTAGAATTCGAAAATAAATGGATTGGAACCAATTGGCCCATAAGATATCGCCAGACCTAACGCTCATGGATCACTTTCTGAAGGATACCCTAAAAAATATGGTATACGAAACTGATTCTAATAACTTGGACCATTTGAAAATGAAGATAAGAAACGCATGTGCCCAAGTAGACAAGTGTTAAAAATATATTCAGCACTCCATTTTCTAATGATGAAATCAGATGAGAAAAATTCAGCAATTGCAAATTTTCATTATCAATATTTAACAATCATTACTTATGAACATTAATATTAGTCGTAAAACTAGAACAATTACTAACATTAATGCCCTGTGACGTTAGGGAGCTTCGCAACACATTATTAGAATCCTCAGCACCATCTGTACTTGTAGAAACCGAAAATACAATATTGGATGATGATGATCCAAAATGTGTTGAGGTTGGGAGAATTTTTTCAGCAATGACATTTCTATATTGCTTTGGTTCTGGCAGTTTGAGGAATTCGGCAACAATAAATAGAATTTTCCTTAATGTATTAATACCAACTGGATTGGCATTGTGTTTATTATTCATGTATTTCAGGAAAAAACGATGATGTTTGATGATAGAAGGGCGCAGTGCAAAGTACTTATGAAAATAGTATACATACATCCCAATGATACTGAAAGAACGACTGACTTTCGTTTTTGTATTTGGAAGTTGTATAACCAATGATTTATTTATTATTTCATCTTCCACTGATAAATTACACAATTTTTCACGCCGACAGGCTCCAAATAATCCGAAAATAGTTGCAACCTTAACCATCAAGTATTTCTCATCTGGTGTCTCCTCTATAAACTTTTCAACTTGTTCACGAGTGAGAATTTTCGATTTTTTCCGGACGTTATCTTTCACTTTTCCGTTTTAAATATGCTACTACCTTTAAATATTCACTAACATCCACACCATTTTTAACAAGGGCGCTTGACTTTATCATTGAAAATTTGCTCCACAAAGTTAATGAAGTGTCACTTTTAATGGCAGTTGTACAAAAAATATTTTCTTTGAAAAATAATGGTACTAATCTCCATCTTCGAAAACTCATGGTTTCAGAGTTTTTTTGTAATCTTCACTTCATGACGCACTTACCATTTGTATTAGTTCTTTCAAATCTATAACATCCCAAATCAGAGATGCTGAAGATTATTACCGTCATCAATTCCATTTCTAATCGAGGCCGTTACCCCGAAAAACATTGCCACAAAAACTTTCCCCATTTCCTCTGCCTCACTTATAACCCAACAAAAATTCTGGATCACCTCCAACTCCCATCTGCAGTCCGAATAATTAGGAGGAATTGTTGATATTCCTGTCCGGATGCGAATTAATCCTGTTTACGAGAGTGCAAACAACTTTCTAACTCATCGCGTCGGTTGTATAACAATTATCATCAAAATAAAGGTCCTGGATGAAGAGTTTATTGCCCATTTCGGCTGGATAACGCCATCATAAAATGGGGGAAGAAGTAACTGTCGAGAGTTCTTAGTTGCGCCGTTTCACTGTTTCACATATATGAAGGTGTATTTGGAGCTGGAATTTCTGAACCAACTTATTCCTCATGTGAAATAACTTCAAAAAAAAAAATATATATATATATATATATATATATATATATATATTCTTATGAAAAAGAGAGCTAAAATAATACATTAAATGTTGAAACAAAAAGTACCTAAGCTGAGGTAAAAAAAGAACGGGGTATCATAACATTCTTTGTATGATACTATAGAATCATACGATACTATAAACACTAGTATCATACGATACTATACAGCCAGGGGAAAAAACCTCAGCCGAAAAAACCTGCCTCCCCGTAAACAAAATAACATAAAATATCAGGAAATATCTTGAAAGACATCAGTGTGATCATCTTCATGTTATCCGTCGATGGGCTCGGATACACAGATTCTTCCCAAAACTACTCGTAATTCTTAATCTGAAATGAAAAAAGACAAAAGCAGAAAAGGAACCGATTATTCAGAATAAATCGAATGCATTTTGGAAATGCATTTGCTACTTTGAAAAACATCAACATTAAGATTTCTTGGCCAAATTCTCGGAGGTTTATAAATATTCATGACAGAAATGTCACAAAATTTGAAAGAAATGAAAAAAAACTCCATCAATTTCCCCTTTCCGAATCTGTTGAATGTTACGAAACTGATAATTT
Source organism: Hippodamia convergens (assembly GCA_038502775.1). Taxonomy (NCBI): domain Eukaryota; kingdom Metazoa; phylum Arthropoda; class Insecta; order Coleoptera; family Coccinellidae; genus Hippodamia; species Hippodamia convergens. The sequence goes on from CM076610.1 coordinate 39,941,509, forward strand.
TCCAAAATACTTGGTACGAACCGTGTAACTTATGCTCTTTATGAGAGAAAGACATCAAAACGCATTCATTAGATGTATCAGCTTTCAAAACATATTCGTATAAAATTCCATTACAATGTTGCCAGTAGTTTCTTCAAAATCGTGAAAAATCTGTATATTTTTTCTTCTTGAATACGGATGACGTTAAGAAAATTTTTTACTGAGCAAAACTCTATTATTTTCAGTTTTCTAAGTATCCTAGAGAGGGGATCACCTTTTTTCGAAACACCCTGTATTTTGTGTTATCTTCAACTACTTCTTCTGAAAATTTTATTTAAGCTGAGGATATTACTCCGGCATTTCATCATTCTTATTTTTGAAGCAATTAAAGTACTTATTTTTTTCGCAGATTTAGTATCTCTGAATCTTATGCAAAAGAAAAATTTAAAAAGTTCCTCGGAACACTAGAAAATTTCAGAAAGGCCCGACGCATTCGCCATTTCGCTGCCTAAAAATTGAAATTGAATCCAAAAACTTAATAAGTGTAAACAACTATATTTTGAAAGAAATTTCTTGATGAAAATTCATATTAAAATGATTTCAAGTTGCAGGAAACAAAATTAATTGTAGCCTGTAGGTCTGCAGCGTATACAGGGTGGTTAAGAAAAGTCGAGGGAAATGAAATTTCATTCACAGAGAATTCAAGCATTTTAAGACTATCAGTACAATGTATGGCCTCCACGGGCATCAATAACAGCTTGACATCTTCTTTGCATACAACACAGGAGGTTGTTGAAGATTTCTTGAGGAATTTGGTAGCATAAACGGGGCAGAAGCTCTCTCAGATCATTTAAGGATTCTGAGGTAGGTTGATGATTATCTAATCTTCTTTGGAGCATATTCCATGCATGTTCTATGCAATTCAAATCTGGAGAGTTCGGAGGTATTGGTAAATGTGGAATACCAAGCTCCTCGCTCGCATTCTCAACTATGGCTGCACGGTGCGGTCTAGCGATATCGTCTAGAAATTGAAAATTTTCACCAATAGCAGCGTGAAATAGCAGAAAAACATTGTTAATGACATGCTTCCTATAGTGTAAGGCGGTCATATTCCCAGGACAAATGTGTAGAACTGTGCGCCCGTTGAAACATATCCCGGCCCATACCATAACACTACCCCCTCGGAATGGATGGACTTCATGGATATAGCGACGATTAGAGGGTATGCGTGGGATTGTCCTAACCCTTATTTTTCGAGAATCTGAAAATCGTCCATATCTGGATTCATCAGTGAAAAGGACACAACGCCATTGATCGTTCCAATTGATATGTTACCTTGCCCATTTCAGTCTTTAACGCTTATGGTCACGTGTTAATGGAACTCATCTTAATGGACTTCTAAACCGAAATTCACCTCTCTCAAACGTCGTCTGATGGTTTCGATGGAAACTTGGACCCCATCTGCATTTTGAAGAGTATTCCTTAGCATTCTACACATAGATGTAGGCTTTCTTTTCACCGAAACGATCCTGAGCAGGTGTAGTTTTTTTGTCACCCACCAAGCCTTGGTCTTTCCAACACGGAACCTGTCTCCCTGATCCTATGCCAAAGTCGAGATATCACACTTTGGCTGACTTGGAGCCTTTCCGCTACAACAACCTGAGTTAGTCCACCCTATAGCATCCGATAGCTCTATTAGCCTCAGCGTTTGTTAATTTACGTTTTGGCATTTTCAGAAAACTAGTTTCAAATCGGAGCCGTTGATAAACTGACTCCATTTCATAATAAAAACATTCATGAAGCATATGCAAAGAACCCAACTTCAGAAAAAAGGAGACCAGATTGACGAAATGTCTCATACTGATTTTTATTGGATCGATTCGAGTTGTTATTGAGTTTTAAATGATTTTACAAAACAAAAAACTCTTGTGGAGCAGTATATTTCGAAAGCGTTTTGTTAACAAATACCTATGCTCATTGTATGACATCTAAGATCTTTTTATTTTCACTACCACTTACCGCTACAGCCAGCTATTGCAAAATGGCGGAAGCAAAGTTGTACACCTTATAGTTGATTCAGTATATTGTCATTTTGACAATTCTCGGATTATGTCACAATTTTTGGTCCTGAAAAATATTCTGTTTTCTTGTGTCATAAGGTGTTTTATTTATCTATTGGAGATGATTTCCTTTGATTAGGGTCTTCAAACATCTGAACTAGGATGGTCGTACCTGGTTCGAAAGAACCCACACAATCAGAGAGCAAGGCTGAGAATTTGAATATTAGAGGAATTCGAAGGACAAGAGTGATAACGTTCCGAAATTAGCCACTGAACATGGTGTTGAGATCTTCTAAGAAACCCACATTGCAACAGAGAAACTTCTTCGTGAAGGAGGACAATTGAAAGCTATGTACTCATTGATTTTTCACTTAGTCCAAATTACGGTTAAGCTTGTTGTGTTATAAGTTTTCTTATGTTTGGCAATTCCAAAAGGGTAAATTGATTGGTTTTTTGCATTTCTTTCGAAGATTGTGACATTTCTGTCATAACTAATTTATGAAGAAAGAATTTCTGAAATGGGTGGTTAATTCAAAAACCATTTAATCGATTATAAATAACTAGTTGTTGCTGCTTTTGCCTTTTTTATTTCAGATCTAGAATTTCGCGTAGATTGGTGAAGAGTCTGTTTTTCTCTGCTGCCCATAGAAGGACTACATGAAGATGTTCTTCTTATCACGTAGATGTGCTCCAAGATCCTCTGATATTATATTTTTAGTATTTTTTTTGTCTAAAACTGGTGAGTCAGGGTTTTTTTTTCTCTGGGGATTTTTCCCCTTTCCTCATTTTATCATACTACAGACCTGTATGGTTTTCCTGTGTTGCATTAACCCCATCTAGGTACTTTTTTGGTTCATTATGTATTGTGTTATTTTCTCAATCAAAAGAATATATATAGTATCCGAAATATACTTCAGTAGATTCCACGTGGGAGATTCCCACTGGAAGTTCTATTATCCAAGTCATATTCATAATTCTTCACCTCTTCATGAATTCGACCCACTCCAATCGACCGAGGAAATTCCCAATTATGGGACGCAGTCATTGGACTCTGCCCCGAAAGCTGGAATGACGAAAATTTGGCGCAGCGACAATCGAAATTCCGGTGCATTTACTCGCCCATTGAACCAACTGCCGCTTTTCCTTGGAACATTAGCCATTTGTGTCACTCCGTCTAGGACCGGGAAATGCAGCCCTGTCGCGTTTTATTTTCGTTCCCGAAATTGTTGCAGGAGGTGAGAGCTGCGGAATAATCGATTGATTATTCTCTTGTTGCCGGCGATGAACTTTATTGTTCGTCAGGAGCTGCTACGATGGAAGGTTTTATGCTTCGCGTGTGAATGGAGATTATTTGGGACGAAATCCTCCCTCCCTCTTCGATTAGAAGAAATAAAAAATGAAAATTTTTATGATTCTGCTTCTTCAAGTTATCAAAATTAAAATCTGTTCATTTCATTTTGCAATAGCTGGCTGCAGCAGTAATTGGTTGGTGAAATAAAGAGATCTTAGATGTCATAAAGTAAGTTTAGGTATTTGTTTACATAACGCCATCGAAATATTCGTCGATTTGTGTTTGCATCATAAAGAATCCCTGTGGAATTCTGATCACTCTTGGCCTTTTGTTGTTCTCCCTAAATTAAAAACTATTAGAATTGTGAATTTGTAAATGATGTATTTTTTGGGTTATACAAACAATAAAGATTTTATTAATTTCGGGAAAAAACGGCGGAAGAAAAGTTGTACACCTAGTAGAAGTGATGATTTTTCGGAATTGTAATACCCACCCTTGTTTCCAGTCAATTGAAGTGCTATTGCACTAGGAATAGGTCTTATTGGCTTGATTTTTCAAAAACAAGTTTTTGTTTGAGGGTGAGAAAAAAAGTATCGTTATTTTAATTTTAACACGTATAATGAAAAAAAAACACAAAAATATACAATTTACAGCCGTGCGCCTTTGCACGTTGAATATTCCATCAGATCGACTCAAATAATGAAAACAATATAATTAATTCACGCCGGAATGAATGGTTCAATCAACCACACCATAAAAATAAATGATCAAAGTATTCAAGTTCAAAATATATTCAATCAAAGAGATTTCTGGACTGTGGACCCAACATCAACTGTTGTAAATCCCTCGATGATTATTAATCTTTTGGACAAACTACCTTCACTAATCCCGAAACACCGCGCGAGACAAAACAACTTTACAATTTTTCAAAATCCGGACACAACAACTGTTTCCCGTTTCGAACTAATATTCTCCAATTTCCAAACTTAGGACTTTACCGTCACCCGAGTTATCTAAGGATGTCTTTTTCCGCCCAGGTCCCCAGATATACTCCTTAACTCTCTCTATGAACAGAAATTTAAAATATTTTCTCCACCACTTTGGGGTGGTACCTCAAACACATTTCTTTCTCCTAGAGAGGGGGAAAATGGGGGTAATTACCCGCCCCCCAGAACACTTAAATCAAATGCATCTTCCTACTTTATTCATATCGATAATACAAAAATGGAATGAGATGCATAAAATTTCAAATTGATACTATCTCTTCAGTCTAGGACCGCCTTTATTCCTCTACCAAAAATCTTTTTGTCTCATGACCTATATCTACCAATCCGAATTTCTCATGGGCGGTCTCCTGAACTAGCTTAGTTCTTTTAATTAATTAATCTTCGAAGTATCCCAATTAACGATGCGGCACTAAATCAATCTTCGAATAATTCGAATCTGCATGGATAATAATTTCATCACAATACTTCATTCGAATTATTCATATTCAAACATCATATATCTAACTTTCAGCGAACCTCTATCAAGTTTCTTAAAGTCCCTAAGAGCATAATTGCTTCGAGAACGTCAAGAGACTTATTTCTCATAATTCGTTACGTGAATATATTGTCCCGCTGAAATAACCTAATTGATTTGTCTCGATCGCAATTAAGATGACTGCAATTAATGCGTCTCATAATTATTCGGATTGGTTGCATTAATTCATGATTCTTTTTTTTGATATCCCGGTCTATTACAGAACTTAAGATGTTTGAAGACCGCTACGGGACCCTAATGAAAGGAAATCATCTCCCATAGATAAACCAAACATCTCATAACACAAGAAAACCGAATATTTCTCAGGACCAAATATTACGACATATTCCGAGAATTGTCAAAATGACAATGAAAAATGCTTTTCACAGTATAGTTTTCTAATGGATGCTTCAAAAGTTAACGCAGGTTGAACGAATGCGAATTTGAGCAAGGAATTATTGAATCTACGCGAGATCGCTTTGTTATGTAGTCACGTGCCTGTCTCTCCTTCGATACGAAGTTATGAATGTGGGGTTCCGGACCTATCAGTACCGTTTTGAATTGAAATATTACGCGAGCTGCGGGTTTGGGCTAGTAGTTCATATTTTAAGTTTCTCCGACGGAAGAGAACCTAACTTTTAGGATCGCCGTTTCACCCATTCCTTTCCACATACATTTCCACGTTTCCGGGGATCTCGTGGCCCGAAAATGATTAGTCGACAGCCACTTTCTAGGTGAGCAGATCGGCCTTGGGAACTTTCACTCGTCACTGGTCCGGGCTCGTATAAAACTTTTCCCGATTTCGCGAAACTTTCGGGACGCCACGGGAGTAAATCAAGATTATTCGTCCGGGGTGTAAATTCCGGGCAATGTAACTCACCAAGTCAGTAATCCGTTCAGAAATTATTGTTTAATTTATGGGGGGACTTTCCCGATGTCAAACGGGTTGGATATTCGGCAGAGGTCACTTTTCGATTGGGCGAGATTCTTCAGAAAACAACTAACTATGAGTGTTTCTAGCCAATAAGCCATACCATTTCCCAATACAACAAAGTTACAAACGAAATAAATAACTGAAAAAATGCAGAAGTAACTCTGTGTTAAATCCGTCCATTCTGGGGTTTAAGCGGTAGATCTAATGCTGGAAAAATTTTGGTGGCATGTTTCAAAGAGTCACATAGCTCATATTGAATGTTTAAATTGCCCCTAGGCAGAATCTGAAAAAATTGGTGAACGAAAAAAGTATTTCCTTCAACCTCATAAATCTATTGTTAAAATGAACTGCTCCACATGAGTTGGGGATATTGACTTAAATTGTGAAAAAATATAGAGATTTTGTGATGAAAATTCATATTAATATCATTTCAAGTTGCAGGAAATGAGATTAATTTTACCCCGTAGGTCTACATCGCATAGGGTGGTCAAGAAAAGTCGAGTAAAATAACGAAATTTCATTCCCAGAGAATTCAAGCATTTTAAGATTATCCATGGCCATGTATGGCCTCCACGGGCATCAATAACAACTTGACATCTTCTTTTCATACTACACACGAGGTTGTTGAACATTTCTTGAGGAATTTGGTTCCATAAACGGGGCAGAAGCTCTCTCAGATCATTCAAGAATTTTGAGGTGGGCTGATGATTATCTTATCTTCTTTGGAGCATATCCCATGCATGTTCTTGGCAATTCAAATCCGGTAAGTGCGGAGGTATTGGTAAATGTGAAATACAAAGCTCTAGGTCTTTCCAACACAGAACCCTGAACCTATTCCAAAGTCGAGATATCACACTTTAGCTGACTTGGAGCCTTTCCGCTACAACAACCTGAGTTAGGCTACCTTGTAGTATTCTGATAGCCCCATTAGCCTCAGCATTTGTTCATTTACGTCTTGGCATTTTCAGAAAACTCTTTTCAAATCGCAGCCGTCGATAAACTGACCCCATTTCAAAATAAGAACATCTATGAAGCATATGCAAGGAACCAAACTTCAGAAGCAAGGCGACCAGACACTGATTTTTATTGGATCGATTCAAGTTGTTATTGAGTTTGAAATGATTTTACAGCGATTTTCACGAAGATTGCATACTTTTCAAAACGATTGAATACGATATTCCTAACTCTTGTGGAGCAGTATATGTACAAGTCAAAGATTCACCCTGCATAGTGCAAGAATATGGTTAAAGCTCAGATCTTTTTCAGTTATGATGAGAGGAAGTTGCAAATAAAAAACGAAATTCATGGAAATATTCCATCAATTTTAATGGATAAGAGAAAATAACGTAAGATACTCGTACAGGAGACTCATTTCAACGAATGTTCATTGAAAGACTCAGCACTTTGTGGATCGTTTTTGAATTTTGAACTCGTGTAAGAACTTAAAGGCCTTCTGCACTTGTATCATAATAGTATATTCTGAAACAAGTTGAAGAATGTGCTCCTATTCCAACACGAATGCAGAAGCATTGTGTTGAAATTGCCTTTTGTAACGAGTATTAGACGATATTTTCTCTATTTCAGTCCTGTTTTGTGAAATACTCTCGAAATTCAAATAAAAATTCAGATTGGTGAATTTTGTATTGTATCTTGGTAGTTGGTGTAACTTACGAAATTTTAAGTCATTTCATTTAAAAAGTGAGGGGTTCTGAGTAAGAACTGACAACCACAAAACGAAAAACATAACTGAAAACAATGCTGTAATGAGTTTCATTACAGCACTACTTTTAGTACTGTAATGAACTCATTACGATACTGAAATAGAGAAAATCTTTTACGAGAGATATTCGGAACTTAATTTTTTTGTATATTTCCAACAGCCTGTATCTTTTCAACCGAGCCGAATCGGAAAAACACAGGATATTTCACGAACATTCCAGTAACCAAGATAATGAATTTAATCCATTTCGCATTTCCGCACATTGTGAACGTAAAAGTTCGTGTTTGAATAGCTGGGTAAACGATAGAAGCAAAGTTCAAGTTCATGCTTTTTTCCCTTCTGAGGATAGTTGGATTAAACTCGACGAAAAAAATCGTGCAAAACTCGGAGCTGCAATTAAATCCTACCTACCCAAGCAGTTCGAGAAAATTCGAGATAATGGATCGAGCTAATGTTTTGACTAACTTTTCCGTGACGTTCGCCAAATTGTTTTGTATTCCAATGGAAAAAATGGAAGTTAAATGACGTAATTAATTTTCCTGTGAAGCATCACTGGAACGGTCTTTGTTAGTCCGTTCAGAAGATTTAACTCCTTCATGTCTTCCTGGAATTAATTTCGAGAAGAAGGAAATTCGAAATAAGACGAATATCGCAGATATAATGAACTTCATGGCAATGGTATTGCTCCCACATGTAAAGACTAAGATGACAGATTCCTTGTACCCGGTTAAGTCTCTCCACTAAATATGAGCGCCATTGTATATGACCGTTTGTCCAGGATAACGGATCAGAATAGTAAAAAAAAAAATTGATGGTCATACATTCTCGAGCGAGTCAGATTAAGGTAGGGTGAGTTAATTATATGCTGAAGAGTGTATATACCACTATACCACTAATCTGACAATTTGAGAGGGACGAAAAGAAAGAGGAGGCCTACTAAGTTGTAGAAAAAATCGTCATCTCGACATTCTCAAGCGTGGCTAATTTTTTTTTTTTTGACGATACCACAGTTTATAACACAACCTCAACAAAACGTTTTGGATTATCTTGAGTTAGGTGAGTTAAAGTTTATGAATATTCACTATGAGTGACATTAAAATTACATGTGTTTTGTGGTGAAATTACCTTGGGTTTTTCGAAAATCCCGAACAAAATACGATTATCTTGTATCTACTTTCTAGAGTGATGATTTAAAATTGTCAGATTAAGCGAATCCCTCAAGGTATTGGTCAGATTAAAATACGGCATATCTAGGACATGAAGATGAGCTGTATGTGGCTCATCTTCACAGGAATCTTATGTTTATATACAGGGTTATTCACGAATATGGCTCTATAGAATATTTTTAGGAAAGACACAAGATTCAGGATTGAAATACTAAAAGTGAGATTCAAGTAAGAAGACGACTTCTCGTGTATTTTTTTAATACAACTTTCGTTTTTCGAAGAGGAAGACCCATTTTTTATTGCATAAATAAATTATCCATTGAATTCTGAGTCTTTTTGATTCCAAAAGTTTGAATTTTCCCAAGAAAATTCTCCTTAAATGAGGAAATACAAAAAAAATCTCAAAATTGAACTCTGTTGAAATCAAACAACTTCGACGTTTTTTCGTTAAAAATTCGCATTTTCGAGAATCTTCGAGAGGAAAGGCTGATGCTTCTTTTCCGATAGCGTGATTTTCAGAATATGATACAGGAGGTCACAAATTCTTTGTCAAAGTTAGAAGTGACGAAAAATCAACAAATCTTTTTTTTCAAATTGGTACCCCATTTTTTCGAAGCATATTCGGAATCTCCGTCAAAATATAATAGGAGCATACGCCCAAGACTTTTATCCCAAAATGAATATTTTTCGAGATATTCAGAAAAAACGATTTTGTCTTCTATTTTCAATCTCATTCCGAATGTGTTTTTTTACTGAAAATTATTAGCGGTCAAGTAAAATTTTTGGAAATCTGTCATCGAGAAAATATTTCAGTTTTTTTTATTTTTCAAAGCTTAGGACAATTTCCGCAAATTCATAATTCTGGAGAATTTCTTTTTTGTCATGGAAGGGAAATTTGAATTTTCAGTAATGAAATTGTCACATGTTCTGTTAATTACTTTTTCAAAAGCATTAAAAATTATTACAAAGTAATTTTTCCTGCATTCCTGAGAATTTTTCACGTCGAATTCACTAATACTCACATTGAGAACTTTAATCCAATTGTTGCTCTCACATTACAGATGATAATTCAAAAACTTAACTCGTCTGAACTATAGAAAATATTTTCTAGACACTAGAGATTCCCAAAAATTTCATTTGACCGCTAATTATTTTCCAGTATAAAAACACATTCGGAATGAGATTGAAAATTGAAGACAAAATCGTTTTTCCTGAATATCTCGAAAAATATTCATTTTGGGATAAAAGTCTTGGACGAATGCTCCTATTATTTTTTGACGGAGATTTCGAGAATGCATTGAAAAAATAGGGTTCCATTTTGAAAAAAACGATTTTTTGATGTTTCATCACTTCTTACTTTGTCAAAGAATTTGTGACCTCCTATGCCATATTCTGAAAATCACGCTATCGGAAAAGAAGCATTAGTCTTTCTTCTCGGAGATTCTCAAAAATGAGAATTTTTAATGAAAAAACCTCGAATTTGTCTGTATTTCAACAGTTCAATTTTGAGATTTTTTTTCGTATTTCTTTATTTAAAGAGAATTTTCTCGGCGAAATTCAAACTTTCGGAATCAAAAAGACTCAGAATTCAATGGAGAATCTATTTATGCAATAAAAAATGGGTCTTACCATTTGAAAAACGAAAGTTGATGTCACTATACCTTAAAAAAATATACGAGAAGTGGTCTTTTTACTTGAAGCTCACCTTTACAGAGATTAATCCTGAATCTTGTGTCTTTCCTAAAAATATTCTATAGAGCCACATTCGTGAATAACCCTGGTATCTCAAAATGACGATTTTTTTCGCAATTTCAAAACTTCGCCACTAGTTGGCGTCACGTCTAAATCGTCAGATTATTGAATGAGAGCTTTTTTTAGTCCACTTAACACATCCTTAGAAAACCTGACGCCCTCTAGAAATTTTTTTTTTAATTTTCAACCCTTCCAAAAACGAAAACAAAAATGCGACTATTTCGCTGTCGGGATTTCCCCACCACTAATGGTGAATTGTGGGGGTCCATTACTCTTGATAGGACCTTATCCCGAATTCCGCCCCATCGAATCCCAGTCCCGGATACAAATGAACCTTTTTACCCAATTCCATCAGTGCTACCACCACATGCGACCCACCTAAGTTACAATGGGAATTCTCAGTTCATTTGTTGGCCTCACTTCCTAATTATCATTTTCCTACGTTGCCATCGCGGCGGCGGCGACTTTGATCGAGGCGAATCCTGATTGAGCCGAATCCTCAGTTTCCAATTGTCCTATTTGCACTAATCCCGGTTCGGCAATTATAGAGCGGAGATTCTCTGTACAGGCGGAATGGCGTTGAATGACAGACCATTCAGATCGGGAAGCAGAGAAATTGCTGATTCTAAAGGCAACTAATGTTACAGTCAGTGTAGTGGGTGTTGCGGTTGCGAGAGGGTCAGGGTATGAATAAGATTAATGGGGCCAAATAACAAAACAACAATAAGCGGAAATCCAGACAGATGGCACTGAAAAATTTGACAGAGCGGATGAATTTATGTTTTTGATGAGTAGTTCAAAAGTACCACTGTTAATAAGATAGTTACAGAAACAATACCAGAATTGCATTATTTACGAATCCATACGGATTAGTCATTAAGCATACGTACCTCTTTTTTTATTTATATCCGTGTGCTATTGCAAGTACTTCTTACGAAAAATTCATTCAGGATAGAACGAATTTTTTTAGTTACCGCGTTTGTTGCTAGATCGGTAGATCATTTTTACTGGTTGCTAAGGTAAACAGAACGGTAAGTGAAAATGACTGAATATTCTTTGAAATAATAAAATAACACAAACAATTTGAATTCAGTGCATTTGATCTTGAAAGTGAAAGTACAATTATTACAATTGCTGATGGAAATACCACTGGATTGAGTAGTAGCCGAATTCACAGAAACCTCTGCTGAATTCAACATTTTATGTTGCAACTCGCTACGTTCCGTAGTATGCAAAATTTTTTCATCAGAGTCTAGTTTATTTTCCAGGGAATCCTCAAAGTAACTTTCAGCCACAGTCGAAGACCGCCATCCACCGTGTCGTTTTAGTCCTAATACATCTACTCCCTTATTAGCTAAAAATGGGGCCGAAGTGCGTCTAAAAGAGTGGCCAGTATAGGCATTTGGATTTTCTAAATTCAAAAAGGTTGCAATTTTTGACGGCCAATTTCCAATTGTCCCTTTGCCTATTACTTGATTACCGCATTTTCCGTTTTGATATCTCAAAAATAAATGCTCGCTTTTCGCATTTTGTGGACGCAGACGGAAATATTTTCTATATATTTCTAGCTAATTGATATCATTATCTCGATCGATGACTGTAAATGTTCTCTGAATGTTGGTTTTTGTGTTGGGAATCACGATTAAAAATGATTTCCGATCTTCTATGTCCCTGGCGCTCATGTTGTACAACTCTTCTCTTCTACACGCTCCTGATATATCTTATATCATTCCCACCTGAAAGGACATAATTAATTTATAAAGCACTATTATAATAATAAAAGCACACCTTAATAATTAAAAACATATCAACTGGTGCTTCTTTTGAGAATTTATTCATTTCTTCTTTTGTAAAAACAGCAGATTTTTTGGGTTTGTAACTTATAGTCGATTTTGACTGAGAAAGAATCATAACTGTTTTCGTTTTGAAAATATACTACAATAAGCTCTAGAAAACGCTTGTACAATTTGATCTTTTGACGCCTTTTGACATGACAAATCATGACAAATCTATTCATGAATATACTGAACATTTTATATTTGATGTCAATGGATCAACCTGTCGAAGCATTTTGTATAGCATCCATATAAAAATATGGGGCTGAATGTTGAAATTAAAACTTCATACATTCACTTTTTTCATAGCAATGCAGTGGCGTACCATATTTTTTGACAAGAGGTTTTCCTGCTGAGCTATAACATGTTGTGTTTTTTCTTATGAAAACAATAATAGTTCATTATGACTCAGTAAGAATCATCACTTTTTTCCTGAAAAAAATATATGATATATTATACAGGGTGGGCCACGTAAAACAGTTCAACCCCCCTTTTTCTTCTAAGTATGCTCCAGAAAATGCTTCGACAGGTTAATCTTTTCACACCAAATAGGTATTGTTAAGTATATTCATGTATAGAATTGCAAAACCTTTTCGATGATGTGTCACCCGAACCCAATAGAGTAATAGACCACTGACCTCGAAGTCAAAAGGCGTCGAAAGATTAACTCTTCTTAGCATTTTCTAAAACTTACGCACGAAAATATTGGTTGGTATTTTTCTAAGTGGACCACCTTGTAATGTATATATTTTTGAAGCAGTAGAAAGTGATGATTCTTCCTGGGTCATAATAAACTATTGTTTCCATAAGAAAAAACACCACTTTATGTTATAGCTCAGCAAAGAACCTCGTTGAGAAAAAACGTAGTACGACCCTGGATTGCTATTAAAACAGTTTCTGTATAATGTTTCCCTCTCAACACCCTAGCACAAACAGAAACGGAGATAATGACCAAAGTTGAAATTGCCCAAATTTCAATTTTGGCCTTTAACTCGAAAACAAAAAAAGATAGAAAAATGCAGTTGATGGCATTATCAGTTTCTCTAAAAAAGACCACCGTAACGTGTCATTCATTTTCCTCTATCTCTCACGGTTGAAATTAAAAAGTTCTAGTTCAGGTATCACCAATTTTGCCCACCCTGTACATACGCTACAGATTCCTATCCAACTAATTTCCGATGATTTTCCACAGTCTGGAATTTAATATTATATACAGCCAAATAACCACGATGCGCCACTGGTTTGCAAGGTATGCCTTCCTGCATTCCACCAAAAACACGCCATTGGTTTCAATGAATTAATGTTCAAGAGGGAACCGAAGCAGTTTAAAGACGGCAAAGCCGGTTCATAAATAACCGATTAAGAGACAATCCTCCCCCGAATATCTCTCGTTATGCATTCAATTTTATGGGTAACTTCCCTTACATGGAAGCAATCATTTCCTGTTGATCATTCGATGGATTTCCCCTCCCCCATAAATATTCTTGAGCCGGTGTTTGGTTTTGTCGACGACGGGGAAAAAATTCGAGGTGACATATTTTGATAGCCGCATCTGGTCTGCAATTTCGCTGTGAATTCATTTCAGAATTGGGACGAGAGTTTTGCCACGTGGAACATGATCTCTCGGTTTTTCCAATTCTTTTCAACCGAAGATTATAAAGAAGAAAGATTGGAAACGAAGCGACATCTAGTTATTCCGAGTTGGTTTAGGAAATATCTGAATGTGCCAGATTATTAATATACTGAATAATGATGATTAAGAAACACGTAGCGGTGATGGAATGAAATAATAATAATAATAATAATTTATTGATCCTTCAGAACACAACAATGGTGTATAGGATAAGTCATGTAAATATTACAGATAAATCATCATTCATCTAAATAATTAAGGTATCAGAGAGAAACTCTTTTACTGAATAAAAGCATTTTTGCACTAACAATTGCTTAATTTCATTTTTGAATGCTCGTTTGTTCAGAAATTGCTAGTGAGACGGTAAATGATTGAAAATATACTGCTCCACGAGTGTTAAGGATATCGTATTCAATCGTTTTGAAAAGTATGTAATCTTCGAGAAAATCGCTGTAAAATCATTTAAAACTCAATAACAACTTGAATCGAACCAATAAAAATCAGTATGAGACAAGTTTTGTTCTTTGCATATGCTTCATGAATGTTCTTATTTTGAAATGGAGTCAGTTTATCAACGGCTTCGATTTGAAACGAGTTTTCTGAAAATGCCAAGACTTAAATTAACAAACGCTGAGGCTAATAGGGCTATCGGAATGTTACAGGGTGGCCTAACTCAGGTTGTTGTAGCGAAAATGCTCAAAGTCAGCAAAAGTTTAATATCTCGACTTTGGAATAGGTTCAGGGAGACAGGTTGCGTGTTGGAAAGACCAAGGCTTAGTGGGCGACGAAAAAAACCCGCTCAGGATCGTTTCATCACCGTTTCGGCGGGAAGAAAGCCTACATCTACGTGTAGAATGCTACGGAATACTCTTCAAAATGCAGATGGGGTCCAAGTTTCCATCGAAACCATCAGACGACGTTTGAGAGAGTTGAATCTAGGTACTAGACGTCCATTAAGAGGAGTGCCATTTACACGTGACCATAAGCTTCAATGGAATGGGCAAGGCAACATAACAATTGGAACAATCAATGGCGTAGTGTCCTTTTCACTGATGAATCCAGATATGGACGATTTTCAAATTCTTGAAGAATAAGGGTATAGACAATCCCATGCATACCCCGTAATCGTCGCTATGTTCAAGAAGTCCATCCATTCTGATGGGGCAGTGTTATGGTATGGGCCGGGATATGTTTCAACAGGCGCACAGGTCTACACATTTGTCCTGGTAATACGACCGCCTTACACTATAGGAAGCATGTTATTGACAATGTTTTTCCAAATTTTCACGTTGCTATTGGTGAAACTTTTCAATTTCTAGACGATAACGCTAGACCGCACCGTGCAGCCATAGTTGAGAATGTGCGCGAGGAGCTTGGTATTCCTCATTTACCAATACCTCCGCACTCACCAGATTTGAATTGCATAGAACATGCATGGGATATACTCCAAAGAAGATTAGATAATCATCAACCTACCCCAGAATCCTTAGATGATCTGAGAGAGCTTCTGCCCCGTTTATGGAACCAAATTCCTCAAGAAATGTTCAACAACCTCGTGTGTAGTATGCAAAGAAGATGTCAAGCTGGTATTGATGCCCGTGGAAGCCATACATTGTATTGATAGTCTTAAAATGCTTGATTCTCTGGAAATAAAATGTTATTTTACTCAATTTTTCTTAACCATCCTGTATACGCTGCAGATCTACAGGCTAAAATTAATTTCATTTCCTGTAACTTGAAATCATTATAATATGAATTTTCATCACAAAGTCTCATTTTTTTTATTTTTCTGCAATTTGAGTCAATATCCCTAACTCATGTGGGGTAGTTTTTTTTCGCACGATTTTGTTCTACAACATCTGGCAGAATGGACGTATTTGACACAGAATTAGATGAACAAATCCCTCATATTTTTAATCTTTCTAAAGTCACGGTGTATATTCGCTACAATAATTTACTGAGTTTCATTTCAATTTCAAATAAACAACTACGTTTCTGCTTCTAATCGTCATGTTGGCAACATGAGCCGGCACAAAGTGGACGTTATTGTATAATGAAATGATACATCGAATAATATCCGAATGGCGCGAAGCCATATATTATTTTTATTGCCGGTTATCATCTTTATTATATTGATGTTGCTGGAGATTTGGTGTGCGAATGAAATATATCCCCTCGGTTCGCCATTTTTTTGGCACGTATAAATTCTGGTCGAGGACGAAAGCGCTCTTCTACCTTCGGATGAAAACTTTCGATGTTTCGCGAAGATATTTATTCCGAAACATTCTCGGAAATGATAAATAAACGATATTTTTTAATGCCAGATTTATGGCCCCCTTTTCTGGGAGTCCGAAGAGCTATTTTTTCTGTAGGCTGGTTAAACATTTCGCTATTTCGCCACAGGAATGGTACCAGTATTAAGAACTTCATTTCTAGTAAAAGAAAGCAACTAAAAATTTCTATGTGTTCATCTTAGCTTAATAGTTATTTATGATATGAGTGTTAAAAGTGACGTTTTATTTTGTGAGTGAAAAAGTTCGTGAAATGAGCTGAGCGAATTGAACAATTTCACGAACAAAATAAAATCACTTTTAACACAAATACCATACAATGTTTTTTGTACAACTGCCCTTTTTTGAGAATGAATGGGGAATTTGCATTGACAATAAACTTCAAATTGCATTTTAATATTCAAATAATCAAACGTTGCCAACGTTATGATTACTAACAAATGAGAAAAGACGATGTCATCTGAATTTCGTTCCTGTCCAATATTCGTCTTGGGTTTTCAACTGCTTAATATGTTTGTCGACAATCCAATTATTATTAAAAGTGACGATTTGGTTGTTCCTCTGGATATTGAAGAGTCTGCAAGAAGAGCAAATCTGGAACTCCATCCTAAAGAATCTCTTCAGCAGTATGATATTCCATAACAATTTCCTGGCCTGGTTTATATTGAAAAATGTAGAAGGGAACTTCAGTGAAACTGTTTTCCTGACATACTTAGAAGAAAAATCAAAAATATGGAGTTCATCAACTTTGTGGAGCAAATTTTCAATCATCAGGAGTGCAGAGTACTTATGAAAATAGTCTACATACTTCCCAATAGTACTGAAAGAACTACTGACTTTCGTTTTTGTATTTGGAAAATATAGAACCAATGATTTATTTGTTATTGCGAAGTCTTCCACTGATAAATTACACAATTCTTCACGCCGACAGGCTCCAAATAATCCGAAAATAGTTGCAACCTTAACCATCAAGTATTTCTCATCTGGTGCCTCTTTTATGAACTTTTTAACTTGTTCACGAGTGAGAATTTTCGATTTTTTGGGACGATATCCTTCACTTTTTCGTCTCAAATATGCTATTACTTTAAAATATTCATTAACATTCACACTATTTTCAACAAGGGCGCTTGACTTTATCATTGAAAATTTGCTCGACAAAATTGATGAACTCCATATTTTTGTTTTTTCTTCTAAGTATGCCAGGAAAACAGTTTCACTGAAGTTCCCTTCTACTTTTTTCAATTCACACCAGGCCAGGAAATTATTATATGCAATATCGTACTGCCGAACAGATTTTTTAGGTAGGAGTTCCAGATTTACTTCTCTTGCAGACTCTTCAATATCCAGAGGAACAACCAAATCGTTACTTTTATTGATAATTGGAGTCTCGACAAACATATTAAGCAGTTAAAAACCCCAAACGAAAATTTGACAGAAACGAAATTCAAATGACAGCGTCTTTTCTCATTTGTTAGTAATCATAACGTTTGCCATTCACAACAACCTTTTGATTATTTGAATATTAAAATGCATTTTGAAGTTAATTGTCATTGCAAAATCGCCCATTTCATTATCAAAATAGGGTAGGTGTACCAAAAAACATTGTATGGTATTTGTGTTGAAAGTGATTTTATTTTGTTCGTGGAATTGTTCAATTCGCTCCACTCATTTCACAAACTTTTTCAATCACAAAATAAAACGTCACCCTTAACACTCATATCATAAATAACTATTCACTAATGGTGTTTTCACGAAAATCGAGCCTAGGACTCCTTTCAACATTTTTACCTACCTGTCTAGAAGTACCAGAAACAGTGGAAATAAAGCAATTTGGGATAACTTGTCAGTTCTTGGTTATTCTCAATGATGATTTGTTTTTGCCCCCATAATGCAACCTAGACACAACACTAGTTGAAAAAATCCTACTTCATGCAATAATTGACGTAGTGAGTCTTTTTATTGTCAGAATGACAATTCTCGTAATATGTCTTAGTTTTTGTTCCTGAAAAATATTCTGTTTTCTTGTGTTATAACATGTTTGGTTTATCTATGGGAGATGATTGCCTTTCATTGGGGTCCCGTAGCGGTCTTGAAACATCTGAAGTGCCGAAAAATCATCACCTGGAAGGTCGTATCTGGTTTGTAAAAACCCTCACGACCAGAGAGCAACAATTTGTGGATTTTGAATTCGAATATCGAAGGAATTTCAAAAGACAAGTGTGATTACGTCTCCAAATTAGCTGATGAACATGGTATCAAAGAGATTCTTCTGCAAGAAACCCACACGGCAACAGAATCGTCGTGAAAGAGGACAGTTGAAAGGTTATGTATTAATTGATTTTTTACAAGTTCAGCTTGTTATGTTGAAAAATTATCAGTTGCGTAACTTGCAACAGATTCGGAAAGGGGAAATTGATGGAGTTTTTTTTTTCATTTCTTTCAAATTTTGTGACATTTTTGTCATAAATATTTATAAATCTCCGAACATTATTTGGCCAAGAAATCTTAATGTTGATGTTTTTTAAAGTAGCAAATGCATTTCCAAAATGCCTTCGATTTATTCTGAATAATCGGTTTCTTTTCTGCTTTTGTCTTTTTTCATTTCAGATTAAGAATTACGAGTCGTTTTGGAAAGAATCTGTGTATCCGAGACCATCGACGGATATCATGAAGATGATCACACTGATGTCTTTCAAGATTTTCCTGATATTTTATGTTATTTTGTTTACGGGGAGGCAGGTTTTTTAGGCTGAGGTTTTTTCCCCTGGCTGTATAGTATCGTATGATACAAGTGTTGATAGTATCGTATGATTCTATAGTATCATACAAAGAATGTTATGATACCCCGTTCTTTTTTTACCTCAGCTTAGGTACTTTTTGTTTCAACATTTATTGTATTATTTTAGCTCTCTTTTTCATAAGAATATATATATATATATATATATATATATATATATATACGAAGAAATAGTTCAAACGATGTTACTTTTTTGGGGGTGCACATGCCCATGTGTTCTCATGGCGAGCTGCCACTGGAGGCCAATACTTTCAACGATGTGTGTACATTCAAACGAGTACAAATACAAATGGACTGTCTAGACTTATTTCCAATCGTGATGAAAAAACATCTCCGATTGACATTCAGCGATAACAATGTTCCATTCGGTAACCTTCCCGCTGATGCATAGGGTAAACATTTCTATGCGAGCGTTGTTTCCTCTAATCAAAGAATTCGTCGAGTCTAGCTCGGTGTTTCGGGGAAAAAGAACCTTTGATCAAACGTGTGTTCTGTGTTGCGAAACGGGATGAAAAAGCTCGCTTTTCATAGATGAACGTTCACGGTATTTCGAAAGTTGATTGAAGATGTTGACATATGAAATGGATTGAGCTATTCTCTTTCAGCTCTGAAGCCAATTTATTCTAGGGTCGCGTGAAGTTAACTGAAAGTTTTTGGAACAAATTCTGGAACGAAACCAATTTGTTCCGTATAAAGCATTGTACTAAAAGCAGTGCTGTAATGAATTCATTATAACAATAATAATAATAATATGGTTTATTCCTTCAAATTCAGGTATAAACAGATTTCACAGAGGCGCGAGCATGTACAGCATTGTTTTCAGTTATATTATTCGTTTTGTCAACAGTGACTTCCGATCTTAACAGTTTTCAACACACGTCAATTCATTTTCCGTAATCTGTCAATTTTCATAACAGTCACTCCAACTGCCAAGATAAAATAAAAAAGATGTATAATTTGAATTTTTCTTTGAATTTCGAGAGAATTTCATAAACTTGGCTGAAATAGAAAAAATATCGTCTAATACTTGTAACAGACGGCAATTTGTACACTTATGCTTTCGAATTTCTCATTCGTGCCTATTCTGCAACTTATGTTGGTAGTATCCCATTAGTAACTTTCGAGTTGCAGGATTTAAGTTTGTTTTGATGGAACGCTGACTTATGACTTTTTCAAGTTTCAATAATAAATGCACTACCAATCTAGTTGGTATTAATACATTTGGGAAAATTCCATCTATTGTTGCCGAATTTCTCAAACTGCCAGAACCAAAGCAATATACAGTACACTGTTTTCGAAGATCCTCCGCTTCATTGCTAGCAGAATCAGAAGCAAATATTACGGATATAAAAAAACATGGTGGATGAAAGTCTACGACGGTAGCCGAGGGCTATGTTGATCATTCCATTGCATATAAAAATGTCATTGCTGAAAAAATTCTCCCAACCTCAACAGATTTTGGATCATCATCATCCAATATTGTACTTCCGGTTTCTACAAGTACTGATGGTGCTGAGGATTCTAATTTGCAATTGCTGAATTTTTCTCATCTGATTTCATCATAAGTAAATGGAGTGCTAAAAATAGTTTAACAGTAATGTTAAAAATATTTTTTACAGGCTTCCACGTAAACAATCAATTTTAACATTGTTTGCTGTCATTAAAAGTGTCACTTTCAATGGCAGTTGTACAAAAATGTTGTACTAAACATTTTTTTCATGAAACCTGTGATTTCCTACACATTTTGGCTGCATCAAGATTCAATATCGCTGATACTGCGAACTGTGCACCTCTATCTAAATAATTCGAAGAATTTCTAACCAAGAATTGATAGCTCACTTCGAGACTAATAAACTAGCCGCATCACGTAACCTTTGACCTATACAACAGGCGCAGTGTTCGGTTATCGATAAATTGCTCCTTTGGTTACCAGCAACTGGATGCGTCTCTTGTGCGAGATGAGCCATGCAGTTTCCCATCAACCGACATCGTGTCGAATTCTTGGTATCATCAGCAAACATTCCAGAACTAACTTCGAAGACGTCGTTGTATCCATTTTGGTCTGGGGAGGTTTAATTAAGTTATACAGCGTGGTCTTCGACTAGAGAACAACTTAATGCTTTCGGATAGATAGTTTTGACAAATTTCATAATTTCTTTTTTCATACAAAAATCGAAAAATGCAGAAAGAAGTAAGTTTTGTGGTCGTCAGTACTTGTAATAGACACCCATATATGGGCTTTGTCTTTTTGTCTTTTTTGTAATAAAAAATGACTTTGCTCATAAAAGGTTATCTAGATGTTACGGGGGTTGAAGATGAGAGCGGCTTCACGTCAACCTAACAACAAAATTTGGCTTTCTCCACCTTGAAGAGAGAGTGGGTAAGGCCTTCTGCAGAAAGAGTAGGACTTAGTGTTATTTTTCTCGTAGAGAGTTTTTAGTTCCTAGGGATAATTGAAACTAGTGAAGTAACTTACATGAAAATCTATTTCCCAAAAACCAACAAAAACAGGATAGTAATAATAATAAAATAACTTACTAATCCATACGTCTGTACCTCAGACTGTCTAACACAATTTCATACAAAAATAATATAAGTTCACTATTCACTGGGTTACCTTATTACCCAAAAGCCAAATTAACATAATAACAAGAAAATAAGATGTGAGGTGATAAGAGGTGGGAGATGGCAAGACTTTTGGACTCATACTATCCTCATCAATTAATATTGAAAAGTTCTGATCTTTTATTTTCCCTCGTAGAAATGTAATCCAAGTTCTCTGGAATAACCACTCCCGAACCGCTTCACTCCCGTTTCGCAACAACTTCCGTTAATTCCGATCGAGCTTCCCGACTCGAAAACCTTAATTGAATAACACGAAACTTCCCTTTTTTCAAAAACCTACTACTTCGGTTTTTCACTCGGTTTTTCACTTCTCGAAACTACCTAATATTTCGTAAACAACGCGAATAAAACTTTCATTTGTTTCTCATTTGTAAACTTCAGTTTCCAAAAAGAAAGTTTATTTTATCAAGTCACTAACTTGTGAAACTGACAGTTAACTTGCAAAATTTTTACAAGTTAGTAGTATTATTCACATTAGAAAATTCTGTTTTATCGTCATATATGTTGAAAATCATGGTACAATTGTTATTTCCAGTAACACAGATTTTTGATGATGAAAGAGTTGATAAAATGATGATGAACCATCTGTTGACTCAGAAACTGCTGAACTCGAGGACTGCAGAACATTTGTACTCTCCTTACTACCAAATAATTTGCTAGACATTTCGATTTTTTGTTGACCGAATAATCGACATAACTCCTCGCAATTTCGGTGCTCTTCCACCCTCCTGCACGCTTTAGTGATAAAATATCTCCAACCGAATCCGCAACTATAGTGGCTCCACTTCTGCGAAAAGAGTGGCCGGAGCATAACTCTGGATCTTTTAAACCTAAATATTTTGCTATTTGCTTTGGGACATCAACAATAGTGTGCTGGTCAGCATTAAGGGAAATGCACTCTCCATATCGGTATGTCAAAAAAAATCTTAGGCTTTCTGTTCCAGGAGGCCGAAGATTTACATATTTTCTATAACATGCAGGGCTTGAAGCTGCAGCCATCATCGGTTATGGTGAATCTTCTTGTTGTAAAATTTTATGTTTGCCGCAATGTCACAATAACGTATTTTTCCATATCTTCTACATCATTCATGTTTAAGGAGAGAATTTCGTCACATCGGCAACATCCAAAAATCCCAAATATTGTTACATTTTTCGCCAGCAACCACTGGTCATCAGGAGCATGTAAAAGAAATTGTTCAGCCTCTTCTTTAATTAATACTTCGGCCTTTTTTGGCGTATAACTCTCATTTTTTGGTTTCAGAACCTTTTGAAATCTGCAAATGACAACTAAACGTCATATTTTCAATAAATTTTTTAAGGCAAACAAACCTGCGAACAGGGGCATTTTCTTTCATTTCGAAGCAGCTTTTCAGCATAGACCATTTTACCCATAAAGTATTAGGGCTGAATCTAGCTGATAGTTGATTCAAGTAGACCAATGAAATATCTTCAGTTACCCCAATCACACTATTTTTGTTTTGCCACTTTTTGAAGTCGTCGCATTCTCGCTCGTACCTTGAAGCTGATTCTGCAGGTAATAAACTTGATGCTTCACTGCTGGCTGCCTCAATAAATTCTTTTGGTACATTCACTTTCGCTTTTGCCAAAACAAATGTAAAGAAAAATAAACAGACATGTTCATGGGAACGCTTCCATAGCTTACGACATTTGCGACAAATTATAGAGATTTGTTTGGATTTTATCTAACCTTTTTACAAATGAGAAACAAATAAAATATAAAACAATACACGCAAGGTAACGGGTTTTACTGGAGGAAACTGACTAGCCTACGGCTCGTCAGTTATATCCTCCATTCGCCAGTAAAAACCCTCTTACCTTGCTAGTAATGTTATATACTATACCCTTTTTTCCTCAACGGACTTCAACCGTTTCCCGAGTTATCTAAGGATGTGCTTTCCCGCCCGGGATCCCCAGATACACTCTCCGACCTTCCTCCGAGCAACCTGGAGAACCTCACGAAACCGTCGTCCCCAGGTCTACTGAATGCTCCCTTAGGAAACCAATTTGCTTTTCACCTCTAGTGGATGGTGTCCAACCTCAATTTTTTGGATAGTACCAATCAGGTTTGTTGAAGTCAAACATTTTTTCTCCTTCTCTAAATAAGACGTGCCCGAACATTGACCAAATACTCAATTTCGCATTTCAGCAAAGATTTTCCATTTCACGACTTTTCTGCTGAGATCCCAAAGTGAAGCCCTGTTCGTACGACTATTTATAATAACTGATAAAAAGGTTTGGGGAATATTTTATTTCACATAGTCCGAAAGGAAATTATTCTTTTATCTGCAGACGTCTAAGTCATTGAGGATCAGATATCAGTTCTCTGATAATCCCTTTTGCAACATTGCATTTACGTTCATTTTCAACTATGTGAATTGAAGAATCAATAATTCCCATGGTTTACCACACTTTCGAAAACTCGAAAATTCGTGACTCTTTTTCGAATTTTGCCCATTCTGAAACTTGTTTTAGGGTATACTATTATACCGGGTGACACTCATGGTACACCCCCAGAAACTTCCTTGTTTCTGTAGCTATATTTCTGAAATTTGGAACATTGAATAAATTCACTATACGGCACTTTTTGACATATTCAGAAAAAAAATCTAACTGCTGGTTTTTCCGGAAATCACATCAACTTTCGATTTTCAAATGGGACACCCGGTATATTATTACATTTTTGGAATCTCCATAATTTTCTCAATCTAATGATACCTCATAGTTGATATTTCATTCGTCAGAACGCCCATTTTATTTTTCGATCTAGAGAGCCTTAAACTCCCTAAAATTATTCCAAATAATCAAAATAATGTTACACTATAGTACTTAATTTCGATTTAAAAAGTATCGTGGTTCGAAATACGTACCAAAAGAGTAAACCAAAACCTTTTTTCACTCGAAACTCCGTTTTGTCAAATGGTAGCATAATGGTACTCTGACGTCATTCGAAAGTACCATCGATGGGGTATCCATCCATATCAACTATTTTTCTTTATAACCAATACGAACACGATAATGGAGTTTAGACAAGTTCAAGTCCCTTCTCGGTTCAATCCAAAGTTGATGTCATTTCCGGAAAAAATTGGATTTTTTACTAAATGTCAAAAAGTGCCCAATAGTGAGTATATTCAATGTTCCAAATTTCAGAAATATAGCTTCAGAAACAAGGGAGTTTCTGGGGGTGTACCATGATTCTGTGTCACCCTGTATATCATCGAATTTCTCCCCATACTGAGACTCAACAATGTGTAATCACGAAACATAATGGAATAATACAGAAATTGTTGAATAGAAAAATGAATTCAACTTCCCCTCGCGATGTTTATCTCAAATGAGTTTTTTTTATTATCTATTGCAGGCTGAGCAATTCGCCGTCCTGTGGGTGCTCTTCACGATGATTGTTGTTGGCAACAGTGCTGTATTGGTGGCTTTGCTCGTAAGCAAAACTAGAAAGTCCAGAATGAACTTCTTCATCAGACAACTTGCCATTGCCGGTGAGTGATTTTATGTTGACGACCTTCAGCCAGATGGTGAATGTTTATTTTTCCAACATCAGTTGAATTTCAGAAAATGAAGTGGTTGATTGTGAATTCTTTCGAAAGAAAACAGATTATTGTTAACTGTCGAATTTATGATTCAGAAAAGTAAATGTTCCGCAGCTTTTCTACAAACAGAATCCTTAACAAAATTCTTCTCCGAGAGGAAAGTACATGGATCACAATGGATGTGTCTTTATTTAGGCTCTCTCCATGAAAAAATTTGTAAATGCAGGACTCAAAAGATTTTCCAAGACGACACCGTCTACACTGCGCAAAAAAATTAACGCACATTATGGAAATCTCAAATTTTTTCTACAACTGAAGGTGTTCTCAATAATAATTATTTTTATCAGAATTATGCATGCATATGTTATCCACTTTCAACGTTTTTCTTCAATACAGATGTTTTTTCCCAGCAGGAATAAAAAAGATGATATTATCAGATTTTGAATGTATTGGCTCCATTCTAAAATCAGTTGTCTAGTGATCAATAGTTTTTCTTTCGTTTGATTTTCTACACTCGATCGCTATGCAACGCGAAACACGCAATTTGACCCAAGAAGAATGTGCCCAAGCGGTAGTTTTGCGAGAAGAAGGGTGGTCATACGCAAGAATTGCAGAAAGGTTTGGAGTTTCCCATACAAGTGTGTCCAGAATGTTGCAACGATTCAGGGAGACAGGTATGAATGTCCGAAGACCAGGTCAGGGTAGACCACGGGTAACAACTGCCATTCAAGAACGTTACTTGAGAGTTTCTTCGTTGAGACAACGGTTTGCAACCGCTCGCCTCCCTCAAAATCAGCTTGGGCAAACTCATGGGGTGCAAATTAGCACTCAGACAATATGAAATCGCCTCAGAGAATATGATTCAAGGCCTCGTGTCGCGGCAAGAGGCCCAGCTCTTACAACAGCCTATCGCAGGGTGCGTTTGGATTTTGCGAGAGAGCATATCCATTGGGAAGAGGCCGATTGGGAAAGAGTTCTCCTCACAGATGAGTCTAGATTCTGCCTCAACCATTGTGATCGACGTTCCCTTGTATACAGACGTCCACATGAAAGATATGCTCAGTGCAATTTCCTGAATACTACTGGTTTCGGGGGAGGATCGATCATGGTATGGGGTGGAATATCTTTGACTGCTCGCACAGACCTAGTGGTCGTTAATAATGGAGCTATGAATGCTGATAAGTATATAAGGAACATTCTTGAAGAGTATGTAGTGCCAGACAATAAGAAATCGCCTCAGAGAATATGATTTAAGGCCTCATGTCGCGGCATGAGGCCCAGCTCTCACCCCAGCCCATCGAAGGGCCCGTTTGGATTTTGCGAGAGAGCATATCCATTGGGAAGAGTTCTCTTCACAGATGAGTCTAGATTCTGCCTCTACCATTGTGATCGACGTTCTCTTGTATACAGACGTCCACATGAAAGATATGCTCAGTGCAATTTCCTGAATAATATTACTGGTTTCGGGGGAGGATCGATTATAGTATGGGGTGGAATATCTTTGACTGCTCACACAGACCTAATGGTCGTTGATAATGGAGCTATTAATGCTGATAAATATATAAGGAACATTCTTGAAGAGCATGTAGTGCCATTTGCCCCATACATTGGTGAAAATTTAATTTTTATGGACGACAATGCCAGACCCCATCGTGCGCGCATCGTTCAGGAGTACCTAGAAGAGGTTGAAGTCCCTCGAATGGAATGGCCAGCAAGAAGTTCAGATCTCAATCCGATTGAGCAGATTTGGGACAACCTCAATAGATGGCTGAGAAGTTCAGAAAATCATCCAGGTAGTTTTAATGACTTAGGAATCCGACTCGGAGAAATCTGGGAAGGATTAGATCAGATCATTTTAAGATCACTCATTTTGAGTATGAACCGTCGTTGCCGAGCTGTAATTAACGCAAGGGGTGGAAATACCAAGTATTAAATCACTAATCAGCATTTCAGTATTTTGAAAATTGTTCATTTCTCTTCTTTCACATAAGATTCGGTGAAATCCTGAATTTTTCTTCCATTTAATGTGTCTTGTTTCGTTCAAAACCTTCCCGAGAGAACATAAAAAATAAGTTATAAGGTCAATGTAGAGTTAACTTTCATTAAAATTGAGATTTTCAGAATGTGCGTTAATTTTTTTGCGCAGTGCATTTGCCCATAAACCTTTTTTCCACTGGCGCAGCTGTCAACATTACGTAACTCTGAAATATCCCTCAGTGGACCAGAAGGCCATCAGCACTGACCGATATCTCTGCTTCATCTCGACGTCAAGGTCAAGGATTTCATAGAATATACGACCGGGTTCAAAATAAGCCGTATCAGAAGCACATCTCTTCACGATGTCTCATGGAACGTGATAGTGGAAAAGTTTCCAGAATTATGGCCCAGTTATATTCTTGTTTCGTTCGATTGGCTAGTTTTTTATGCGATATTTCTGATCTGGATGTTATTTCCGATCTATATACCGCGGAATTCTCACTGAATGATGACTTGAATAAATAAGATCTCGGTTGAATCTATTACAAGAGAAATACTGAAGTTTTCCGATTACTTTGGGAACAACGTTTCCCACATTATTTTTCAGTACTTCAGAAGGACGTTCGTTGACTTCGTGGCTCCTTTGGCATTTTTCGAATTTGCATGATTCAGTCCAAAGCAATAGGGCTATTTCATTTAACCACTGAGTGAATTGAATTTTTTTACTTTACTTGTTGTTTGTTGATTTAAAATATTCGATTGAATCTTAGAATTTTCAACCATGCAAACTGATGCTAAAGCAAATTTTTCAACCACACAAAATGGTGCTATAAAAAATTCCACCTTCAAATGTAAAACCATTATATGCATACGCTTTTTTTTACACCCAACGTTTTGAAAATTCTGATTTTATCCTGAATGGAATTTTGAATACAGCATTCCGTTACTGAATTGGATTTCCAATCACCACATTGGCGTAACTAGAGTTGAGTCATTTGGGGCGTCAACGCACCAGTCAAGAAAATACACTGCGCAAAAAAAATTAACGCACATTATGGAAATCTCAATTTCAATGAAAGTTAACTCTACATTGATTTTATAACTTATTTTTTATGTTCTCTCAAGAAGGTTTTGAATGAAACAAGACACATTAAATGAAAGAAAAATTCAGGATTGCACCGAATCTTATGTGAAAGAAGAGAAATGAACAATTTTCAAAATACTGAAATGCTGATAAGTGATTTAATACTTTGTATTTCCACCCCTCGCGTTAATTACAGCTCGACAACGATGGTTCATACTCAAAATGAGTGATCTTAAAATGTTCTGATCTAATCCTTCCCAGATTTCTCCGAGTTGGATTCCTAAGTCATTAAGAGTAGCTGGATGATTTTCTGAACTTCTCAGCCTTCTATTGAGGTTGTCCCAAACCTGCTCAATCAGATTGAAATCTGGACTTCTTGTTGGCCATTCCATTCGAGAGACTTCAACCTCTTCAAGGTACTCCTGAACGATGCGCGCACGATGGGGTCTGGCATAAACGTCCATAAAAATGAAATTTTCACCAATGTATGAGGCAAATGACACTACATGCTCTTCGAGAATGTTCCTTATATACTTATCAGCATTCATAGCTTCATTATCAACGACCACTAGGTCTGTGCAAGCAGTCAAAGATATTTCACCCCATACCATAATCGATCCTCCCCCGAAACCAGTAGTATCCAGGAAATTGCACTGAGCATATCTTTCATGTGGACGTCTGTATACAAGGAAACATCGATCACAATGGTAAAGGCAGAATCTAGACTCATCTGTGAAGAGAACTCTCTCCCAATCGGCCACTTCCCAATGGATATGCTCTCTCGCAAAATCCAAACGTGCCTTCGATGGGCTGGGGTAAGAGCTGGGCCTCTTGCCGCGACACGAGGCCTTTAATCATATTCTCTGAGGCGATTTCTTATTGTCTGAGTGCTAATTTGCACCTCATGAGTTTGCTCAAGGTGATTTTGAAGGAGGTGAGCGGTTGCAAACCGTTGTCTCAACGAAGAAACTCTCAAGTAACGTTCTTGAATAGCAGTTGTTACCCGTGGTCTACCCTGTCCTGGTCTTCGGACTTTCATACCTGTCTCCCTGAATCGCTGCAACATTCTTGACACACTTGTATGGGAAACTCCAAACCTATCTGCAATTCTTGTGCATAGCGATCGAGTGTAGAAAATAAAACGAAAGGAAAACTATTTATCACTAGAATTGATCAAGAACAACTGATTTTAGAATGGAGCCAATACATTCAAAATCTGATAATATCATCTTTTTTTTATTCCTGCTGGGAAAAACATCTGTATTGAAAAAAAACGTTGAAAGTGGATAACATATGCATGCATAATTCTGATAAAAATAATTATCATTAAGAACACCTTCAGTTGTAGAATAAATTTGAGATTCCCATAATGTGCTTTAATTTTTTTGCGCAGTGTATTTTTGAATGGAGTATACACAAATCTTTTTTTTTCAGACTTGGCTGTAGGCCTGATCAACGTGTCGGTGGATATAGCGTGGCGCATAACGATAGCGTGGTACGCGGGCAACATCCTCTGCAAATTGATTCGCTTCCTCCAAGCTGTAGTCACCTACTCCTCCACCTATGTGCTGGTGGCACTTTCCATCGACAGATACGATGCAATCACGCATCCGATGAACTTCTCCGGAAGCTGTGAGTATGCGTCTTCCGCTCCTTTCAAAGTGGTAACGCACTTCCGGTGCTATTCTGTAAGATAGACGAAGCGAAACGAAAAGGTATCGACGTGACAGACTGGGACGTCAATTCTCGAGATCACTCGTTCGATGAGCGTATACGCAAAGATTATAGAGTTAGAAAGATAGGAAACGCCCTTACATCTGTGGTACTAAAATCCGACTACGATTCTTGGCTAGTTTCTTACTTTTGACACCTAGAGGGCGCTGAAAACATTATTCAGTACAGAAAACTATTTTAATAGGCGCGAAATTCGAATTATACTTATCATAAATTTCCATTAAATGGGGTATTCTTTGTCGAGCTTTTAAAGAAACATCCTGATCGATAAAACAGAAGCAGGGCTCCGCTTTTTGATCAGGATGATATTTTCCATCTACACATTGTTTTGAATCATATGAAATACGCTTCTGGATTTTTTATATTTTTATTTGAAATGATTGTGTAAAATCAACTACAATACAATAATTATGAAATTGAGAACATTTCAAAAATTTGTTCACATATTAGAGAATTATTATAACAATTTCAAGAACTCATTCATACAGTGAACTCTCGATAAATCGAACAGTTGTTCTGGACCCGATGCATACATATCTTACCCAGTGTATTTTCACCTCAACGAGTCTAGAGGGTCTAGTAGATGATTCGAACTGCTGGAAGGGTCGTCAAGAGAACCTCCACCTCTATAAGTCGTTCTTCTGACCACCATTGCCTCCATGAGTGGAACTTTTTGATCTAATGAATGAGTCCGAAGAAAATTCGGTTGGCGAACAAATCACCACACGTGATGAATATCATACGATTTTTCGATCTCTAAGAACATGTTTCCAGTGCTCAGACGTTGGTTTCTCATTGATGATTTCATGTTTACTTTGAGTTTTTCTCTCAATGAAGAGAAGTCTCACTTAAATAACTCGAGTGTTTCGTGAGCCGAAAAAAAGATAAGTCGAACAGTTCTTTTGGTCCCTAGGAGTTCGACTAACGAGAGTCCACTGTATATTAATTACAGAATGTTTGAACAACAGTAAGAGAAAAATATCAGAAGTGTAGATCAAGACCTGTACTGCCGTGTTAATTGAAAAGGACGTATCTGCAAAAAAGCACTTTTGAGATATTTGACTTTAAAGACTTTCATTTATGCCATCAACAATTTCAATTGATTTAAAATGAAAAAGCAATGCATGATATGCCATATCATGAAAGTCTTTAAAGTCAAATATCTCAAAAGTGCTTTTTTGCAGATACGCCCTTTTCAATTAACACGGCAGTGTAGGTCAGCCCAGCACGAGTTCTTTATGCTTTATCCAGAACAATACATTTTTGCCCCCAAACTTTATCCATTTGACAACACTGAAAATAAAAAGCAATGAACAAGACAGTTACATGATACGAGTTTCAAAACTTACATTTCCATTCTCTTTGGTCATGAAAAGAATGCACATTCAAGATTATTCTTTTTATTATTAAGCTTTTTATTATTAAGCAGTGCAAATTGGAATCGGCAATCTCGCTGTTCCTATTGAATTAAGGAACGGAAAATATTTCATTAACATCGGATAGCAAATGTATAGCCAAATGCAAACATTTTCCATTAACTCAGCTCTTGCTCTAACTATACATAAGTCGCAAGGTGGAACTTTTGACGAAATAGTATATGAGTATAGTAAATCACATTCTCAGAAATGATAATTCTGCATTTGAGTTTTATCATAATCGAAGGCAAGCTGTATCGTCTGCATCTTTGTTGCAAGAATTCAAAAGACTGTCTTTAAATAGTGTTCAGACGATAGCTCAAAATATCTTAGATTTCATTAGTAATAGCATTTCAATAATGACTTTCAATTGCCAAAATCTACATAGTCACAAATACGATTTACAAGATTCAGTTACGAGACAAACCAATGTGTAACTTCTTACCGAAACATGCATGACGCGTGATAATACGATTGAAATACCTAATTCCAATTGTATTGTTCAATTCAAACGAGATACTGTTCCAAAAGGTGGGGTAGCTATTTACTAAAATAGTAATAATATTACTAATATTATGACTCCGAATATTGAAATAAATATTGAAGACGTTAGCGATAATAATGTTAGACGCTCATTTGTTTGAGATATTTGTGCATGCTTATGCAAACTCAGAAATGGCCTACACATAGTCATGGTATCAATTTACATTTCTCCGAATCCAAAATTGGACGAGGTAGAGCATTTTATTCATCGCACTTTACTGGAGTACACTGAAGAAGGGTCGGAAATACTTTGTACAAATAGTAATAAATTTCCACTTATCTTGGCTGGCGATTCCAACATTAACTTCACTGATGAAAAATCAGAGCGGTTGACAACTTTTCTTTCGGAAAAATTGAATTTAAAAATGAATAATGATCCACAAGAATCCACAACAAAATATGGGACCACTATTGACGCGGTATTTTCCAGATATTTAGAAGACATTAAGTCTCAAACTTATATTTCTCATTTCAGTTACCATAAACCTATAGTTTCAATGATAAACATTCCTGAATAACCTACATGTATTGTAAGATAAATAAATATTTTAAATCAACAATATTATCCTCTTATTTCTGAATAAATGCTATGCAATAGCTTTACCGCGGCAGTCCTCGAGTGCCACACGTGCTTTTTTTATTTCACAAGACTCAGCAGGGTTGACTGCCCGAGTCTGACACTCGTGAATTCTGACTCTGACCATCTCCGTTCCCTTGAAAACGCCCTATCCGAACTTGAACAGGTCGCCGATACTGCGATGGAGATCAGAAATTAATTTAAAACGAAGTATTGTTCTACGGCCCCATTGATATCGATTGATACATTCATTAAATGTGCCGTAATGATCTGAGACATGTTGATTGTTCCAGACTTCAAAGCGTCGGCAGTTCAACGATCAGATGGGGGTTATATTGCCGTTTCGTACCTTTTCTCTTGTGATCAGCTGCAACTACGTCCTTAATAAATGAAGTTGCAGCTTTTCGCGTAAACAAGTCCCGAGAATAAGTTCGGAATTCAATTTCGAGTTGGGAAGAAAGACAGTTCGTGGAAAATTTCCTCGGCATT
The DNA here is from genome assembly GCA_038502775.1 of Hippodamia convergens. NCBI lineage: Eukaryota > Metazoa > Arthropoda > Insecta > Coleoptera > Coccinellidae > Hippodamia > Hippodamia convergens. The sequence goes on from CM076610.1 coordinate 39,974,498, forward strand.
TGTATTCTCGACGTTTCGATGGCTGAATTAATGAGTGTTTCAAATTTCGTTGGATCAATCGCGATTTTATCAGATAAGTCCTTGTACCTAGGAAATTTTTTTTCAAACACCTGTATTTCGATAGATATTGATGAATGATCTTAAACTCAGGATTTAAAACAGTTAAAAACTCAATAACCCTACATTCAGAAGTGAAATTAAATACTTACTCGATAGAATTTCTGAGTTTCTTTTCAAAAAAGTGAAGTTACTTTTGTGCCAAGGTACAAAGTTTGAACAATTTTATTTTTTCTTATGACACTACTACTTAACCTCATTTTAGGAGTAAAAATATCAATCGTCACCCACATTAAAATAATTTCTCTATTTCAGTATCGTAATGAATTCATTACAGTACTAAAAATAGTGCTGTAATGAAGCTCATTACAGCATTGTTTTAAATTATATTTTTAGTTTTGTGGTTGTCAGTACTGACCCCAGATCCTCTCAATTTTCAAATCATATCAATTCCGTAATCTGTTAAATTTCGGTCACACTATACAATACAAATTCACTAATCTGAATTTTCATTTGAATTTCGAGAGTATTTCATGAAAATTGATTGAAATAGAGAAAATATCGTCTAAAACTCGTTGCAGAAGGCAATTCCAACACTCATGCTTTCGAAAACTCGCTCATTTTCGAATTTCGCATTCGTGTTGGAAAAGGATCTCATTCTGCAACTTGTTTTAGAATATACTATTCTCTATTTCAGTGTCGTGATGAGTCCTTCACAGTACTAAAATTGGTACTGTAATGAACTCATTGCAGCATTGTTTTCAGTTATATTTTTCGTTTTTTGGTTGTCAATACAAACATTAAGAGAGTCTTCCGGGCTTATTGGCCGTGGTCTTTCAGGAATTATTTCACCTAACGTTTCGCCCACAACTGCGGTAGGCATCTTCAGAGGATTGTTGGTCTGAGGTTGTAAATCGATCGCTGAATTTCCGAAAGTTAAGCTGGATTCGATCCGTTGGCCCAACTTATGCCTTGAATAATGGAGGAAGAAGGTAGTGGGTTTACGCGCGCGATGTTGATTGGTCCATCGCTCCCACTTCGTATTGGCTTGATTTTGGTTTTCTCCAACACCGGCAACCATGCGCTATGTACCAAAGGAGTTTCTTCCCTTCTGTTCATGTTGTTCTCATGTTTATATATCTCAATGGCTTCCATGTTCATCCTAGGATAGAAACTTTTGATGTTCGAAATAATAAATAATCATCATCCTCAACAGAAACGGAGAGCTATGAAAACATTCGTAGACTGAGCCGGAATTTCTGGAGGATGAACTTGAACATTTACAGCAAGCATTCGTCGCTAATGGATATAATGCTAAGGAAATTCAGAGGGCAATAAGACCAAAACTTTCCATACGTGATAATAACACGTCACAACTCACTGAAACTATTTGTCAATACAAACGTCCGATAGTGTCAATTTTCAAATCAAATCAATTCAAATTCCGTTATCTGTCAAATTTCGTTAGTCACACCAGCTATAATATTGTATTGTTAACCTGTTTTTTTGAACAATATTCATATAAAAAAAAATTGATGCCCAACTCAATTTTTCTACTGGTGCTAAAATCAATATCATTTTTTTTTTAGGGAAAAGAGCGAAGGTACTTGTTATCCTGGCATGGGTACTCAGTATGATCTTCTCTCTACCAGCTTTATTTCTGTTCGAGGAAAAACCGATAGAAGGTGAGTAATAAAATTTTCCCCAATCAGGACCATATCTGTTTCCTACCTTCACTCCATTCTCTCTTATGAAAATGTTAGAATATTACAAAAAGTATTGTTTCAAATATTTACAGCTCGGAAAAACTCTAGTGTCATGTTTCCAAGGGTGACATAGCTCATAATGAAAGTTCAAAATGTCTATATCATTTTCTCTAGACCAAATCGGAAACACTGGTATACGAAAAAATAGTCCTTTGGCACAAGAATCTATTGTTGATATTGTATATGGACAATGACTAGTCGAACTTATGTTTCACTATGTATTGTATTATTTCAGCTCTCTCAATCAAAAGAATATATTTATATATATTACCTGGATTTTTTCTGCTTTTCAAGATAATGTTATTATAGTCTATCCAACGAGAAGAGATAGCGCGCCAAAACAACAAGGCGTAATACAGATCTGGAGAAGACGGAGAAAGCACTAAATGCCAGCCAATGAAAATATTCATAACCCTGTAGGCATACATTCAGTTGTGTACTGGCGCTATCGCTTCTCGTTGGATATACTATAGGTGTACACCTTTGCTTCCCCTGTTTTTCAATAGCTGGCTGTAGCGGTAAGTCTTAGTTGAAATAAATAACTCTTGGATGTCATACAATAAGCTTAGGTATTTGCAAACATAACGCCATCGAAATATTAGGCGATTTGTGTCTGCATCATAAAGTTTTTCTCGATTAAACATGGCAGTTTACAAGAAAAAGAAAAGTTCTTTCGTATAAAAATAAAAGAATTGACCTATTTTACGAATGCTGGTGCTTTCGAATTCACGATATTCATGAATTCTTTCCTCCAGTAAAATACGTATAACGAACGAAGAATTAACATTTCACCTAAATTTTTTGCAACTCTTCGATTCATTTTACATTCAGCCAAATATATCGGAAAATATGAAGGAGACATCGGAAGTAGTCAAAACACACGCCGAAGGATAATTTGCATAGAGAGCACCGCCTAGGTACCAAAACAAGCTCAAAATCCGCGTTCTACGAATTCTCCTTCCGTAGAAGAACGAAGGTAAATAACATAAAATTCAACCCGTCCCATTCAATTCCATGAACTCCCACATCGACAAGAGAATTCTATTCGGCCATAAAGTTCTCCAGGAAGCATTCATGATCATGCTCAATGAACGATGGAATGTAACTGCCTTTCGAAACGCGAATGAGGCATCCGCAAGTTTGCAACAAGGTTTGGATGATTTTGTCTTTCTTGGTTGCATTCAAACTGTGCCGAGAGAATTTGGAAGTCAGTTGATAGTTTTTCTGTATTTAGCGAATCTCAATTTAGGCAAAGAAGAAGAGATAAAGAGAAATTAACTTTGTCTATTATAGTATCGTAATGGGTTAATTACAGTACTAAAAGTAGTGCTGTAAAGAAACTTGTTCAAAATCGGGGTTGTTCTAATTTTGTAAAATACTGTTTAGGACTTTATCCAGATAATTGAGTTCAAGATGGTAGTGTAAAAACATTTATTGTCATCATTCACAATCATAAAATGAATAAGTCATCTGCATGAAGTTGATACAGTAAAAATACAAATATTAAAGTCACCTATAAACTCAGAGTGAATTATTCAACTAAAAACAGAGATGTTTCAAATGAGAGGTCAGATGAAGTCAGACTCAGACTTTGAGATAGTTCCATCAATTCAAAATTAAACTCAACGTTTATAGTGATGAAGCAATCCAAATTGATTGCGAGAGCCTCGTTATTCCATCAGAAAAACAGAAGATTGAATAATGAATCATTAGAGTAGGCTGAGTTGTAATAAAAGTGAGATCAGGCCTTAGAGGCGATACGTTTATTGAAAACTTAGTAATCAAAGTCTGTTCGTACTTGAGATTATTACAATGTGAGAATATCATGATGGTCTATGAAGAAAATGCTAAATTAATCAATTGAAACGATATTTTCACTTGAGAACTTACTTGCTAAGTGGTTTAGCTGAATAAAATTTAAAATTTCTTATTTATAATGAGGAGATCATACCAGTTGAATGGTTTTATCAATATTTGAGGAGACTGCTTAAGGTGAAGCAGGGAGTGAGGCTCTTAATCAGGTTCAATGTTTAAACAACTTGATCGTTCAAATACTTCAGAGAAGTTCACTTGGTTTTATTGAGAGAGAAGACTGATTTCATGATTCACCTTTGCGTTTGAGGATTTTCATTCATCTGAAACTCGAGACACAATAATTAGCAAGTGTTATGAGAAGTGAATAGTTGAGAAATAAGATGAATTGATTAAGATAATGAGATGCACATGAGAATATAATAAATCAGTATTCATTACCACAGAGAAACATGAGAATGTTCATTCTTGAAGCAAGTAATCACTTACATGTGAGGAGTCTAGAGATATCTGAAAAATCTATGAGAAGTGCAAAAATATACCAAAATATATATCTTAGAGGATTCAAATACATTAGTTTAACGTGATAGAAATATTATTAGAATGAAGTGAAAGAGGATTACCAATTTTTTTATAGATTTTCATGATCTGAAACGTGGACAAATTTTCGAACTTTATAAAAAGCAGGAAAATGAAACAATTAATGATTCTGAGAATTCACCTAACATTTTGAGGATTAGTTACTTCAAGAAATGAACGAGATGAACAGTGATTATGAGAGGTGACTCTTTGAAAATTCTAATTTACAAGATTAGCACAAGAGGAGGTCTATTCACAAGCAAAAAAGGACGATTAATTGATTCAATTAATGAACATGAGTTAATCTGTCAGCTCGTTAATACATAGAGGAGGTTGATTTGACGCAAGCAGTCAATCAGCTGACCAAAGAGTCACGTGTTGTGAAATATTCTCGATTTTCACATAAAAATTCAGATTAGTGACTTTTGTATTGTATCTTGGCAGTTGGTGTTACTAACGAAATTCGACAGATTGCGAAATTTCAATTAATTTGATTTATAATTTAGTAGGATCGGAGGTCAGTACTGGCAACCACAAAACGAAAAATATAACTGGAAACAATGCTGTAATGAATTTCATTGCAGCACTACTTTAAGTACTGTAATGAGTTTTCTCTATTTCAGTATCGTAATGAGTTCATCACACTAAAGTTCAGCACTAAAAGTAGTGCTGTAATGAAACTCATTACAGCATTGTTTTCAGTTATATTTTCGTTTGGTGGTTGTCAATACTGACCTCTGATCCACTCAATTTTCGAATCAAATCAATTCAAATTCCGCAATCTGTCAAATTTCGTTAGTAATACCAACTGCCAAGATACAATACAAAAGTCACTAATCTGAATTTTTATTTGAATTTCGAGAGTTTTCCACAAAACTTTACTGAAATAGAGAATGAGTTTTATATATGATGTTATGCCTCAAATTATATGTACACGTGAATACAGTAGTAGACTTTAAATAGTCCGTTGTATTCCTTATTTCTAATAAATAAATAAAAATAAAAAATGAACTCATTACGATACTGAAACCTTCTTCTGCTGCTATCCATTATTGGATGTTTGCGATCATTTCTGACCATTTAACATTGTCTCTAGTGCTGTGGATTAATTCTGAAATAGAGAAATAATATTCTGTTTCCATGTTCAGTTGACACCCTGTATGGGGAAGCTCCCCAGGCTTTGTGCGACATAAATGCGATCAACTGCCACTAAGGGGTTAACGAACATTCAAGTATCATCGGCCGAGAGCCGAACGACCATGCAAGATAACAAAAATTGTACTCTAATGGCGAAGTTTTACGGAGACTTCGATCTATGGTCCGCAATTCCCATAGAGAAATGCACTCTTTATTGCTTCACAATACGCCATCCGACAATATCTCGGCAATAATTCCCCCGAATTTAATTTTCCCGTTTCCTAATATGCCAGAGGAAATTGTGTTAACAACGTAGAAGGGCTTGTGGTTCGGCATTAAGTTCCTCTACTGCAGAAGCCATGAATCCGAAGGATGTATGTTAAATATCCCATCAACCGAAAACTACACATTATACTGAGTTCGCCGAAATTGAATACACACGAGGAAATGGTCTAAGCATATTGAGAATTTCAAGGAAATTTCTAACCTCTATTTCAGTATCGTAATGAGTTCATTAAGGTACTAAAAGTAGTGCTGTAATGAACCTCATTACAGCATTGTTTTCAGATCCTCTCAGTTTTGAAATCGAAACAATTCAAATTTCGTAATCTGTCAAATTTTGTAAGTCACAAAAACTGCCAAGATACAATACAAAAGTCACTAATCTGAAATTTCATTTGAAAATCGGGAGTATTTCACAAAACTTGACTGAAATAGACAAAATATCGTCTATTAGAGGTTAGGTGTAAGAATAGCTGAAAGCTAAACCTCGCCTCATCAAATGTACTCACCACGTACAAATAAAGACCTTCATTATTATTATTACTCTTGGCAGAAGGCAATTCCACCACTCATGCACTTTCGCATTCGTGTTGGAATAGGTTCTGCAACGTGTTTTAGAATATACTATCACTAGCTGACCCGGCAGACTTCGTACTACCTCAATCGATAAAGAAAAAAGCAACTTCAATATTATAATAAACTATTATGGTATAATACCTTGAAAGTGGACATAAAATTGTCCTGAACAATTAGTCCAGTTAATGAAGGCAAAAATTAGGCATTACCTCCGAATTCTATCAAGATGCTCCGATTTTGATAAAATTTTGGATATAAGCTATACTTGTCTCCTACTCCTTCCCTGTGCCGATTTATGCTCATTATTTTTAAGGGGTGAAAACAACCCCTTTATCCAAAATTAAAAGAAACTTGTTCTAAAGAAAATCAAAGTAATTTTTGGGCCTCAGAAGCATTTTGTGAAGGTTAATGAAGGTGTTCATATACTTCAAGACCGTATAAACCACCCCCTTTCAGCATAAAATGTGAAAAAATAGGTCTTTAGGAATATAATTAATTAATTTCAATAAATTTTATAACAGTATTCTGGATCAATGTTAGTTTTAGTTATTTTTTTTTTCAACACCTGAAAGCAACCCCTATCTGTTCAAAATAACAAAGTGAAAATATCATTTAAACATTTCATTTATTCAACACTTTATTCACGGGAAATTAATACTTTTTGTGTCAAGAAATTAATCTGATTCTGAGTGACTGTCGCCACTGTCAATTATTTCTTCATCTTTGGCAAAAATTGGACAACTCTTGTGGCAGTTAACACCTGCACATTCCCCAAATGTAGCGTTACAAAAAAGACTCAGTTTTCTGCATGTGCATGACGCATTGCATCTTTTTTTGCAGTTACAAAAATCGTTTTCAACAATTTTTGTGGTGCAGGTGTTTTTTGATCAAATATCTATTGGTACTATTCCAACCGCAATCAACTGAATTGAGAGCTTTATTACCAAGCCAAGTTTGAAGTTGATGATTTTAAGCAAGCATTTATTTCATCGGCAGCCGTCGATTTTGGAATTACCGGTAATGGTTGTCGGAAGTCACCAGACAAAAGAATCAATGCACCCCCAAAACATCCGTTTAGGCAACTCAAAATACACAGTAATTGTTGAATAATAGTAGAATGGAGATTTTTTCAAAACATTTCGTCATATAATTTTCCGTAGTGTTCGGAAGAAAGAAAGGTGTAATAACATATGGACTCAGATGCGTTGATATTATTGGAAAATGTAGTTCACCGAATTAATTTCAAATATACTTTCACGAAAACGCTTTTAACCGTAGCGACACCTACTGACGTTATTCGCAAGAAGAAAAATTATTTCCTATTTTTTTCCATTTCATCAAATTTTTTAGAGTTTTAATGTATTTTATGTGAACCCCGTCGTAGATGAAACCAATAAAAAATCTTTCATAACAAACAGTTCATCCAATCTTGAGTTTTAAATGGTGTAACCAACAAAATGGCCGACTTAGTTTCAGATATTATGAAGATGTAACTAGAATAGAAATTAAGCCCGACTGGACTTTCAAGGCTTGCTTCAAAGTCTTCGCGTATTGTTCTATGCCCAGAAAAGCCTTCGAATAACCTGCAGAGACTGATTTGTGATCCAAGTCTAGGTGAAAAAATCGACAAAAAATCAACGAAACCTTATGATAAATGAATAGAATCGAAACGTTTTCAATTTTGATAAAGGTTTTTGTTGATTTTTCGCTGTTTCACAGGTCTTCAAGATGAGATTACCTATTTTAGATCATTCATCAATATTTGATGGTAGTGTCTAAATCAGCTGTCATGTATTGTTTCAGATATTCCTCAATGTTGGATAGACCTGAACCCAACGCAATGGAAAATCTATATGACGTCAGTGGCCATCTTGCTGTTTGTCATTCCTGCCTTAATAATCAGCAGCTGTTATGCTGTGATCGTATGGACCATCTGGTCCAAAAGCAAACTGTTAATACCTGTTGGACATGTTCCAGTCAGGCAGAGTAAGTTGGTAGAGTTGTTGAAGGAGAACTGTTTAGGAAAATGCCGAGAACACCTTTTATTTTTTATGAATAATAAAAGTTTTATCTCAGAATATTTGAGTGTTGTCTCGTTCTTACCCTAGTTAAAAGCGGAGCTCTTGAAAAAATCAGTTGATTTAATTCTCAACAGGAACAAAACAAAAATACCGTATACTCATCATTAATCATTATCAGTTTCAATTAGGATTCATTCATTCATTCATTATGCCACATCATAATCTATGCTGGCATATTTCATTCTAGCACAGTTTTCTGAACAGAAATCAAGCAAAAATTTATACAAACCCTGATATATCAACTTCAATTTTGGGCAATTGTGTGGAATAAATCAAATCCGAAATAAACATTTCAATGAATCGAAAATCCTGATTTTGAGCGTGAAAACTCTCAATGAGAAAATAATGGAGAAACCATAAATTAAGATGTCCAATATATAGTATATAACATTACTAGCAAGGTAGGAGCGTTTTTACTGGCGAATGGAGGATATAACCTCCTTGAGCCAGTAAAACCCGTTACCTTGCGTGTATTGTTTTATATTTTATTTGTTTCTCATCTGTACAAAAGGTTGGATAAATTCAAAAAAAATATCAATAATTTGTCGCAAATGTCGTAAGCTATGGAAGCGTTGCCATGAACATGTCTGTTTATTTTTCTTTACATTTATTTTGGCGAAAGCGAAAATGAATGTACCAAAAGAAATTATTGAGTCAGCCAGCAGTGTAGCATCAAGTTTATTACCTGCAAAATCAGCTTCAAGGTACGAGCGAGAATACGACGACTTCAAAAAGTGGCAAAACAAAAATAGTGTGATTGGGGTAACTGAATACTTCATGGACAAAATGGTCTATGCTGAAAAGCTGCTTGGAAATGAAAGAAAATGTCCCTGTTCGCAATTTTGTTTTCCTTAAAAAATTTATTGAATAATATGACGTTTAGTTGTCATTTACAGATATCAAAAGGTAATAGCGTTCCTGAAACGAAAAAATGAGCGTTATATGCCAAAAAAGGCCAAGGTATTAAGTAAATGAGAGGCTGGACAATTTCTTCTACATGCTCCTGATGACCAGTGGTTGCTGACGAAAATTGCAACAATATTTGGGATTTTTGGATGTTGTCGATGTGACGAAATTCTCTCCTCAAACATGAATGATGTAGAAGGTATGGAAAAATACGTTATTGTGACATTGCGGCAAACAAAAAATTTAACAACAAGAAGATTCACCATAACCGATGATGGCTGCAGCTTCAAGCCCTGCATGTTATACAGAAAATATGTAAATCTTCAGCCTCCTGGAAGCCTAGGATTTTTTTGACATACCGACATGGACAGTGCATTTCCCTTAATGCTGGCCAGCACACTATTGGTGGTATCCCAAAGCAAATAGCGAAATATTTAGGTTTAAAAGACCCAGAGTTATACACCGGCCACTCTGTTCGCAGAACTGGAGTCACTATGGTTGCGGATTCGGGTGGAGATATTTTAGCACTAAAGCGTGCAGGAGGGTGGAAGAGCACCGAAATTGCGATGAGTTATGTCGATGATTCGGTCAACAAAAAAATCGAAATGTCTAGCAAATTATTTGGTAGTAAGGAGAGTACAAATGTTCTGCAGTCCTCAAGTTCAGCAGTTTCTGAGTCAACAGATGGTTCATCATCATCAGTATCATCTCTTTCATCATCAGAAATCTGTGTTACTGGAAATACAATTGTACCATGATTTTCAACATATATGACGATAAAACAAAATTTTCTAATGTAAATAATACTACTAACTTGTGAAAATTTTGCAAGTTAACTGTCAGTTTTACGAGTTAGTGACTTGATAAAATAAACTTTCTTGATTAATATTGTGATTTTGGAAAATGACGTTTAAAAATGAGAAACAAATAATATATGTATAATCACATAAAAATGGGAAAAAATTATAGGGCTCGTCCGGGATTTGAACCCGGGACCTCCCGCACCCTAAGCGGAAATCATACCCCTAGACCAACGAGCCAGTTGTTAATTGAATGATTCAGCACTCACTTCAACAAACAATGAAAATAATCTCGAAATAATCATTACCAAATCATTTTCTCCGAATAAATCGCTCAAATATCGCCTAGAATTCATTTTAATCACATCAATACAACGATTGGATCAACTACGAGTATCCGAACCATTCCGATCGAGTTCATAGGACAGGTCCGCACTCAGCCCAATTGAATCCTCGCATAATTTCGATTCAGAAACTGAATTTTTTCCGCAGGTGATCGCAGAGATAGACATCTACGTACGTACAGAGACGACCAGGAGTCGAGAAGGGCGAGCTCGAGAGGTCTGATTCCCAGGGCGAAAATAAAAACGGTAAAAATGACTTTTGTCATCGTTTTTGGTAAGTTGTTCCCAAATATACTAGAACTTTTCAGTTGCGAGCGTTTCTCGTTTCAGTGTTCGTTTTGTGTTGGAGCCCGTACATAGTTTTCGATCTTCTTCAAGTATATGGTTACATTCCAAAGACGCAACATAACATAGCTGTCGCAACATTTATACAGAGTCTTGCGCCATTAAATTCAGCAGCCAATCCTGTAATATATTGTCTATTTTCCACACATCTTTGTAGGAATCTTAGGTGAGTATCCAATGTAAACTAGAATCAGTGTGAGAATGAAGCATGCAACTCGAAAATTGGTTATTTCTGAAGACAGTAACAGTTGCTTCTTTGTTCCTTTCCTAATTGAATTGTGGATTTTAATATGCGTTATTTCATTCTTCATAATCTTAATGTACTCTAAAGAAATAAAAATGTTTTTCAACCACCCTGTAGTTTTGAGGATTAAAACTGTTACTGTTTTTAGAATCATTCAATAGCACAATGGAACCTTACCTATTTGAAAAAAGACACAATAATACCAATAATAGAAGTAGTTTATATTTCTTATTCGAAGTTGAAAAACTGATCCAATATTTAATATTTCAACTTAGACCGATTGGAGTAACTGGGGAAAAACAGTTGCAGCGTTGTACTACTTATAAAGGTTTGACGGTATACTTATGCTCTGTAGGTTTTATAGAATATTCTGCTTCATTTTCATTTAATTGTTTTATCCAGACTTGCCCGAGCCTAAGTATATAAAAACAATGCGATCCTCAATTTACAGGAAGCTTAACGTCCTACAATTTCAATCAACAATAAATTTTGTTCTACCTAATAGGCGATTCACTAAGATGACGTCACTATCAGAAAATCTGGAAGCAGATTGTATTAAAATCAGCATACTGGTGTGAAGTTGGACCAGAACAAAAATTTTCTAGAAAATCCAGATATAGATACTCATTTTTCAATTTTCAATACTGCGTCGTCTATAACTCAGTTCGTATAAGAAATATGCTCATCTCGACTGCTAAAAACATTGCCATCGAAAGAAACCAGGTACATTTTGGCCCCATTTGCTGTATACAACCTAGTTTCTTGGATTACCAATGAATGCATTAAATTATTTCAGTACAGTTCGTATAATTAGTCGGAAGAAACGCCTAGAATAACTCACTTTAGCCGACAAAGTTGCAAACGGAACAACTGGGCGATAAACAATGTTTAATTGTTTTATAATTACTTGGCAGAGGCTTCCAAGCAAGAATAATTTTGTCTTCAAATTATCTCCCTGAGAAGGTGTTTGCAACTGTACCTTGCTTTTCGCATTTCGTTCATCAAAAGAATACGCTCATTCTGAAATAATTGATCCACATAATGGACTGAGCTACTTATAGTTGAACGCCTTTTATTTAAAAAAAGATTCTGGACGATATTTGATTCTCCACAAATTCCATAATAAAAATGAAATCGATTGAAGGGAAAAGAGAAATGATTAAAAAAATCATTTTCATGACCTTGAATATAATAATTATAATAATAATAATAATAAAAAACACGACTTGCCTGCCCATTTGATAACAGAAATGCAGAAATCAACGGTAATGGAAACATGTAGGATTGTGAGGAAAATAATAAAGGAATAAAAAACGTCAACAAGGAATGAGTTTGCGAAAGCCCTCATTACCTTTACCCATGCAAACACCTAAGCATGAGAATTGCGGAAGATAATAATAATAATAATAATAATCTATCTAACTAAGCTCAGTGATTGTTGTTTACAATGTCTATTTTTAGAAAAAAAGACATACCTATCGTACTACAATATCAGAATTGACAATATAAATGGCTATCTATAACTGTGTAGATCACCGTCGAAATGAAACTTCTTTCATATATTCCGAAAAATATATGTTTCTAATACGTATTTACGAACTTATTGAATGGCCTATTAGAAAAAACAAACACCAAATCCTGAACTTTTCCAAATCCAAATTTCTACATATTTATTTATGGTTGATTCAGCAACAGCTTCGAAAGGTATTTTTTTCTTCTAAACAGAATTCAGTTCGGTTACGTACCAAACTATGAACTCAACAACTTGAAAATTACTCCTTTTTTCTCAAGATTCTGTATGAATGTCTGTGATAAGTCAGCGAGCTTTTTCTGATTAATTTTCAGTTTCTTATCAGAAGTTGAGGAATTCATAGGTAATAATAGAGGGTGATTCATTACATTTCTAGTTTGATCTCTTTCTTTATTCAAATTTTAAATGAACTGTCCAACAGAGTAGTTTATCTGTTCGAACAACAATCAAATTAATCAACGTTTTAAATACACCGCGCAAAAAAATTAACGCACATTCTAAAATCTCAATTTTAATGAAAGTTAACTCTACATTGACTTTATAACTTATTTTTTATGTTCTCTCGGGAAGGTTCCGAACGAAACAAGACATATTAAATGGAAGAAAAATTCAGGATTTCACCGAATCTTATGTGAAAGAATAGAAATGAACAATTTTCAAAATACTCAAATGCTAGTAAGTGATTTCATACTTGATATTTCCACCCCTTGCGTTATTTACAGCTCGGCAACGACGGTTCATACTCAAAATGAGTGATCTTAAAATGTTCTGATCTAATCCTTCCCAGATTTCTCCGAGTTGGATTCCTAAGTCATTAAGATTAGCTGGATGATTTTCTGACCTTCTCAGCCTTCTATTGAGGTTGTCCCAAACCTGCTCAATCGGATTGAGATCTGGACTTCTTGCTGGCCATTCCATTCGAGAGACTTCAACCTCTTCAAGGTACTCCTGAACGATGCGCGCACGATGGGGTCTGGCATTATCGTCCATAAAAATGAAATTTTCACCAATGTATGGGGCAAATGGCACTACATGTTCTTCAAGAATGTTCCTTATATACTTATCAGCATTCATAGCTCCATTATCAACGACCACTAGGTCTGTGCGAGTAGTCAAAGATATTCCACCCCATACCATAATCGATCCTCCCCCGAAACCAGTAGTATTCAGGAAATTGCACTGAGCATATCTTTCATGTGGACGTCTGTATACAAGGGAACGTCGATCACAATGGTAAAGGCAGAATCTAGATTCATCTGTGAAGGGAACTCTTTCCCAATCGGCCTCTTCGCAATGGATATGCTCTCTCGCAAAATCCAAACGCGCCCTTCGATGGGCTGGGGTAAGAGCTTGGTCTCTTGTCGCTACACGAGGCCTTAAATCATATTCTCTGAGGCGATTTCTTAGCATTGGGGTGCTAATTTGCACCCCATGAGTTTTCTCAAGCTGATTTGGAAGGAGGCGAGCGGTTGCAAACCGTTGTCTCAACGAAGAAACTCTCGAGTAACTTTCTTGAATGGCAGTCCTGGACTTCGGACATTCATACCTGTCTCCCTGAATCGCTGCAACATTCTGGACACACTTGTATGGAAAACTCCAAACCTTCCTGCAATTCTTGTGTATGTCCACCCTTCTCCTCGCAAAACTACCGCTTGGGCACATTCCTCTTGGGTCAAATTGAGTGTTTCGCGTTGCATAGCGATCGAGTGTAGAAAATCAAACGAAAGAAAAACTATTGATCATTAGAATTGATCAAGAACAACTGATTTTAGAATGGAGCCAATACATTCAAAATCTGATAATATCATCTTTTTTTATTCTTGCTGGGAAAAAACATCTGTATTGAAGAAAAACGTTGAAAGTGGATAACATATGCTTGCATAATTCTGATAAAAATAATTATCACTGAGATCACCTTCAGTTGTAGAATAAATTTGAGATTTCCATAATGTGCGTTAATTTTTTTGCGCAGTGTAGTTCTAAATGACAACTATGACATTGCGATGCCGCCAAGAAACATTCCTCATATTCTTAAATTGGTCTAATGTCGTTCCATTCAAGCAGAGACGAGTGCGTACACCATGTATTAAGACATCTTAAATATATGACCAATGAAATCCATGAACTGTCAAAGCACTTGAAAAATTCATTTAGCGAAGTCAAAGCGATGTTCTAAATGTTGCATAGAAAAACCAATGAATCACCCTAGGTGCGCAGGTAGATGAGTAAAGGCTTGAATAGTTAGGCTTAGGGTAGCTTGGAAAAGGCTTTCACCTACCTCGAAAACTGTCACTCCACTTTTTCTCTGTAGATGCTGTTCATTACTAAAACATTTAAAATTGGATCCATGTAGAAAGTATCCGCCGATGAACTGGATCACAAACTGTATCTCCATGTGCTTCCCTGGTGTCAGGCAAGGACACTGCCTGGGCTACAAGAACGGAGATGCCAATGCCACTGTAACGACAACAATCACACACTCTAGCAGAAGGTCAGGCTCTGCAGCATCTCTGAGGCACACCATAAGATTGCAACCAGCGCTCAACACAAACAAAGTGACCATGTCTGTTGTCTAGTCGAAATTTTCATCGAATCGATTGAGTGAAATGCATCCTCAGATATTTTACGAAGTAGTCGGTTGTCCTTGGAAATTTGACACATTCCACCTTGCATAGGACCATAGATTTACTAAACTGTTCCACTGTAAGTTATGAATACTCGTACAGAATTAAAGACTCATTCCAAAACTCGCCACTTCGTGATTCTATTTTGAACTTGGATTATAAATTACTACTCTGCTACTTAATTGTCAACCGACTGCTTTCTTGAAGGGAATTGAGTATAGATTTAACGAAATCACAACAACGAATTTTCTTGAACAAGATCATAGATTGATGGAAGATTGACATATAGAATCTCTCTGAGTAAAAATTGAAGTTTTTTCAGGGAAACCAACAATTGTGTCCTGTGAACTTTCCTCAAGGTCTCTCAAAAGAACGATCGAGAAGTCTTGAGCAAAGAATTGATCCTTACATCGATATTTCGAAATCGAAATGAAGAGGAAGTATTTCACTCCATGAAAAGGCTTGTTCCAATTGAAAATCTTGTACATTTTTGATGTTTCGTGTATTGGAACACCCCTTCTTAACGAAAATGTCAGTGCAATGAGTTGGGACTTACACTTGTCATTATTTCTCCCACTTTACAAATGTTTTCTAATAATTATAATAAGGAATGTAATGTCCTCTTTATCACAGGGTATTGCGATATCGCTACAAAATTGATAATTCAATTTTTTTACAAGCACAATTAGAGGACGTTGCTCGAAGTGTTTTTTTAATTGAATTTTTTTTTAGCAGTTTCGACCCTCCAGCATTTAACTGACATAATTTGTGATAATTAAATTATTCGTGTGGACAAATAATTTTAATACCCATTTATAGATAGAATGAAGAGAAATTATTTATTGACGAAAATGTAGAGAGTACTTCCAGTTGTGGAATTTCTCAAAAATTTATATTTCCTTTGTATACTCGAATAAACGAAATGTATGTATTGAAAATATATTTAATGAAGTGTATTTTGTTTTCTTGAAGACCTATCTCCTCATTGCGCTCGACTCGTGATGTCATTTCCATTGATTTTGAATTCGGAAAATCGTAACATTATCGTTTAACATTACTAATATATGGCTGTTTCTTATTTTCATACTCTATGATCTTTCATGACGTTGAAATTGAATTTCTACTTTGTCGAACCTAGAATAGTTATTTCTCTATTTCAGTATTGTATAATGAGTTCATTACAGTTCTAAAAGTAGTGCTGTAATGAAACTCATTACAGCATTGTTTTCAGTTATATTTTTCGTTTTGTAGTTGTCAGTACTGACCTCCGATCCACTCAATTTTCGAATCAACTCAACTCAAATTCCGCAATCTGTCAAATTTTGTTAGTGACACCAACTGCCAAGATACAATACAAAAGTCACTAATCTGAATTTTCATTTGAATTTCGAGAGTTTTCCACCAAACTTTACTGAAATAGAGAAAATATCGTCTAATACTCGTTGCAGAAGGCAATTCCAACACTCATGCTTTCGAAAACTCGTTCCTTCGTCGCTCGTTTTCGAATTTCGCATTCGTGTTGGAATAGGAGCTCATTCTGCAACTTGTTTTAGAATATACTATTCTCTATTTCTGTATCGTTATGAGTTCATTACAGTTCTAAAAGTAGTGCTGTAATAAATTCATTACAGCATTGTTTTTAGTAATATTTGTCGTTTTTTGGTTGTCGGTTCTGACCTTCGATCCTACCAATTTTCAAATCAAATCAATTCAAATTCCGTGATCTGTCAAATTTCGTAAGTCACACCAACTGCCAAGATACAATATAAAAGTCACTAATCTGAATATTTATTCGAAAAACGAGAATATTCCAGAAAATTGAACTGAAATAGAGAAAATATCGTCTAAAACTCGAGACAGAAGACAATTCCAATAACACTCATGCTTTCGAACTTCGCATTCGTGTTGGAATAGAAGTCATTCTGCAACTTGTTTTAGAATATACTATTCTGTACGAGTATCATACCTTATTTTCTCTAATTCGCTTAATTTTTATCGAAATTAATTAAAAATTGCCGTAAATAACGACTAGTTATTTTTGCATTGAAAAATATTGATTGGCAGTACTGTTTTCCATCTCATAAAATTTGACAGATCTGAAATCAATTCGTGGCAGGAGACCAACATGTCATCACAGCCGTCTATAGACTTTACTTTACTTTAGAAGGCTGTGCATGTCATCAATAAATATTACTGAAAACAGTGCTAGAATGAAATATTCTAACATTGTTTTGTTCCACGAGATGTGACAGAATGAACGGATATTACACATAATTGGAGAAAATGAAATCTTATTTGACAAATCCAAAGTATTGTTGCCTAAAAATGTTCCACACTTGCCGGGAATTGAACTCGTACCTCGCGTTCTCGAAGTCCCATGTCATCAACTCTAACAACTGAGCTACACCACGTGTTTGTTAGTTCAGATATTTCCTGAATGAGCTCGGAATAACTAGATGGCGCTGACGTAAGTAAAGTCACTTGGTTCCCAATCTTTCTTCTCTAATCCTTGTGTCAATTCTTTTAAGAAGTACTAGTCTTGAGACTTTTGATACGGAAACAGGAAAATTTTATCTCAAGTCGAGTTTAGAGATATTGTTCCGCACTATTTGATACGTACAGGGTGTTTTTTAAGGCGAGTCTCTTTTTTGTCTCATGTTCAAAAAAAGGAGAATTGCTGATTTGAAACGCCTGCAAGAGAATTAACGTGAAAAAAAGTTATATCCCAACAAAACATGTAATATTTGCAGAAGATTGAGGTTGAGAAAAATCACAAAGGTTTTGTAAACTTGATAAAGTTGAAATTTTATTTATTTGAATTTGGATCCAACTCATAAAATTCGATACTATTTTAAATCATTTACATAAATAAAACTGTTTTCAACAGTCGGTTAGAACTTAACATGACTATATTGAAATAATCGGAACGGAAGTAGCTTAATTATTCACTGTCTCTGTCTTCGTGCCTTCTCGACTTCTTCTTCTTGTGAGATCTGTGACTTGGACTTCTCGACCTAGATTTGTGACGTCTAGATCTGCTCCTTGACCTCTCTCTCCTATGAGACCTTTCTCTTTCTCTGTCTCTGGGCTTTTCTGATCTTTCCCTAACCTTACTATCTCGGTCTCTATCTCTTTCCCTATCCCTTTCTTCTCTAAGGTGAGAAGGACTTCGATCTCTGTCTCTATCCCTTTCTCTGTCTCGGTCTCTGTCTCTATCCCTCTCTCTACTCGACAACGGGGGCCCTGAGAGTGCGACAGGGGGACCCATCGGCATGTTATGAGGCATGGAAGCTGGACCAGGGGTGAGTGGCTTGATGTCTGTGGGGGCCCATGCCGGAGCATTCACAGCACCTGAAAAAAAAATTATTAACACACTGAGGGCCAGTTTCATAATAAACCCATAAAGTAAACTTTAGTTAAAGTGCACTTTAAGCTAAAGCCCACTTTAAAAGTCCAACCAATTTCATAAAGAAATCAAATGGGACTTTACGTAAAGGAGACTTTCGTTGAAATGTTGTATGTTGATATAACTGAAATCGTTTCATTTGACCTAAAATGGACAGTTGCAGTTGTATTTAACCACAGTCATCTTAAAATTGAAGGAGGTTATGTTATTTTCATGTCCTGTGGATATAACATTCAGGTTCAAATTTAAAATATACACCTAGAAATTTGGGAGAAAAGACCAATCCCAAACTGAATATTACATAAAAAAAAGATGGAATTGATGATTGCGACTGACAAAAGCGCAATAAGGGGGCATTGCCTCAGATTAACATCATTGAATAAACATAATCTTTGAATTAGCATTTATTTTCACCAATAACATCAGCTTCATATAGCAAAATGACCTGTTATGATTGAATTTCTAACATGTTTCCCATTAACTGCATCAGCAAAAATTTTTTGATTCTCACCTAATTCCTTTTCAAAATTATTGATAGAGGAAACATGCCATTGATATCAATGGCAACACTGCAGTTTCAACCATAATGAGCCGTATGGCATTAATTGTAGTCTCATTCAAAATTTCGAAATTGGAAATCTACGTTTTCATACTCCGTATTCTCATTCGAAATAAAACACAACATAACTAACCTCAAATGAGTTGACAGTTTGGACACGAGAGGTTAGGAATTCAGGGCTAAAGGATACTTTAGCCGCTAAAGTTCCGAGATTGGGCCTTTAAATATAAAGTGGCTTTAAGAATCTGAAATGTGTTATGAAACTGAAATGTTGAACTTAAAGGAGCTTTAAAATTAAAGGAACTTTAGAACTGATTATGAAACTAGCCCTAAGTGTTTAAGTTTCCCTTCAAATGAACCATCTGTTTGACTTTTTGATGTCTAAAACGATCCTTAAATTAAGTGCCCCTGTAAAGACCACATAAATATTTGAGGGCGAGATTCTAACCTAAAATAAATTGTCAAACTCTGTCAAATTGAATCCACAGAATGTGCAAATTTCTTTAAACTG
Source organism: Hippodamia convergens (assembly GCA_038502775.1). Taxonomy (NCBI): domain Eukaryota; kingdom Metazoa; phylum Arthropoda; class Insecta; order Coleoptera; family Coccinellidae; genus Hippodamia; species Hippodamia convergens. Next base: position 39,994,058 of record CM076610.1, read on the forward strand.
CAATTGCGACTAGCAAAATAGGTTTACTTTGAGTGTATGAAGGACAAAACTGATGAGAAACACAACATTTTGAAAAACATAGTTTAATTTCATCAAAAAAATGCCGTTTGTCAGAAATGAACAAAAACGTTAAGAAAATATGTTTCCTCACCCAACGTATTCTCTTGATTTGGCCCCCATTGTTAATTTTTAAATGAAAACAAGAACACTAACGAAACGATGAAAATTTCCATTGAATGAAAGGAAATTGGAAAACTTACCCCATTGGCAATCCTGCGTTGGCTCATATCCCCCGAAATATGGGTCGGGCTCAGGATTGAAACCATAATCCGGTTGAAAGGTTTCGAAAGTTGCAGCAGGAGGGGGCACAGACATGTCTGGGAATCCAGGAGGTTTTCTGCTGTACTCTCTCCTATCTGCGGTCATTACCTAAAACGATACTTCATTGCTTACCGCTGTAAATCGCATGTGAAAGATGTTCTCACCTGAATAACATTCTCCTTTGGTTGTTCGCCCCCAAGAACATCTATCGAACCAGTCATCCTCCTACCCGGAGGTGGACCAGCTTTTCTAATACCAGTGAAGTTATTGGCATATTTACTATTGTCGTTAGAAATAGGGATGGGTCCACGAGGTAAACCGATGGCATTTAAAGGTTGAAGTCCTATACCAGACTCTGATACTCGAATTCTAGAAAGAAATATAGTTTATAACTTCAACTTATCGGTTCATAACCATGAATTTTCACCTCTTTTGCCTTTCACAATAAGCTTTCCAAGTATCTTCATTAAATCCGTAATTGAAATAATCTGTTATATCTGCACCAGGTTTTCTCCAAGGCTTATCTTCCAAGGAATCTAAGTTGTAATCAGTTGCGGGAACTCCATTTATCATGCCAACATGATCAAATTCCTCTACTGTGAATTTGCCCGCAACTTGTTTGGTCTTATCGACAGCTGCAGTATTTATGAGTGTACTTCTCTTGATGTTTAAGGCGGTGTATGAGGGTGTAGTTTTGATATCACCAATGACAACATTAACATCATCATCGTCTTCATCGTCCTCTAAGTCTTCTTTATCACTTTCTTCATCGTTTGCTTTATTTTCTACCTCCCCTTCCTCTTTTTCGTCGTTTTGTGTATCTTTCTCGATTTCATTTTCGTTATCGACTCCTGGGGGACCATCACCAATAGGCGGCTAAAATAACAAAATTGAGAAATAGGTTAAGTCACCAGTAGTCAGTGTTTTTTACCAATGTTACAGGTGCATGATTTTCTTCCGATGGATTTTCGTTCTCTGGAGTTTTTTCTTTCTCAGGTTCCTTCAAAACATTATCATTATTTTCGCCATAAAGCCAATTATCATCATTTTCTACATCGTCAGCCATTGTGTTGATTGCTACATACACAAGCCACAGATAACTAAGTAGAATAGATCGGACACTGACGTACTATGATTAAAACAACTGTTTGGAACCCCAAGCGGTTGTTGTCTCAACTAATATTTTACAGGTTACTACTTTATCACATTTTTCGGCAGGCTCGGCGCGAAATTCAAATTACATTCTTATTTTGCTTTTTAGGATTTTCAGTAGGCTTACCTATTCTGAATTCTAAGCAATTGAAAACAATAGTCCTTCACAAATATATATTTATTACTGTTCTCTATACAAAAATATACAAATATAATATAAATATACAGAAAATGAGGTAATTGTCTACACTGACCCGAAAATCTCAAAAATTGACGAAAAATTCAGTAAGCACTAACCTTGATATGCAGAATCTGTTTTCAGGTCTTGGTTTTTTTTCTAAAATACTCAAAGTCATTGAGGGTTATCCTAAACGAACACTTCATTCTTCAAGTCTGTGACGTAGACTTTTTGTCATTATGAATACAAAATTCTCGATTTTTTCTTAATTTATAGACTTCTTTATTACTGAATTTCCCTAAAATGTGATGATTCCTAAGTGTTTAAAATCCGGTGATATGAATGATATTTATCATCTACTCATCTTCATTTCTACGTCAACAGCGCAATATAACGTGATTCGTATGACGTAGCAATGAAGATGGCCATCATATCACCGGATTGTACACACTTAGAAATCATCAAATTTTAGGGAAATCCAGTGATAAAGAAGTCTATAAATAAAGAAAAAATCGAGAATTTTGTATTCATAATGAAAAAATGCCACGAAACTGAAATATTATAACGGACTTGAAAATTAAAGTGTTGATTTGACCGTCGATTAATTTGAGAATTTTTTTTAGAAGAACCAAGACCGACCAGATAAATCTGAAATAAGATTCCTCTCCTGCATATTAAGGTTAGTGCTTACTGAATTTTTCGTCAATTTTCGGATCAGTCTAGACAATTACCAAAAATAAACATATATGTATATTTAAAAGTTTTACCAAAACTGACACAAGGTCGCAAAAAATGCATGTCTCTATCTTCAATAATAGCTGAGATACAGTGCAGTCACACCCAATTTGTGACACAGTGTACATTTAAAAAGTTGGCTTCTCAAGATTTGCTTGTTCTCTTTTTCCTCATAGAGTTTTTGCCTGAATTTTTTTCGGGATTACAAGTGCAGCACTTAATCTTTCTTGATAGTTCTTGATTTGATACTGCTTCTGGTTTAATTGTATTTTCAGTTTGTAAATCATGTTGTAGAGAATCTGTTCCTGTGCCCTCAAGTGTGTTCGTCTCAAACAGTTCAATTTAGAAAGTATCACAGCTCTTTTACCTGTAAAGAATAAATTTTTTCTTAATCACTGAGTAAAAAACATAAATCTGAAAGATTCAGCCAATAAAAAAAGAACAAGAGATGAATGTGGAAAATTATAATTGTACTCACCTGAAGAAATTCTTCTCTCTTTCATTTCTTGGAATTTTGTCATTGTGTGTTTTACAATGATGAAGAAAGTGGATAATAACTCTCCAATATTTAATAAATAACTAATAACTATCTTCTTCATATCCATTTGATCTTGTGAATGTAAATACATAATGTGATCAATAATTGTGTGAATTATGTCAATAAAACATATGTTTGACAAACACGAAACACGACTAAAAACCTCAAACAGAGTCATCTATTGACGATATCACTAAATATTGGCGTATGCAGCGACACGAGTATTTGTTGTCTCAACTAAAAACACTATTTGGGGTGGGGGTAGGAAGGTGTCAAGACCCTGACACAAGCGACAGCGAAAATCACAGAGCACATAAATATCTGATTTAACCATAGACAAAATCCTTCTTCTTGGTCTGATATATTGGCGGCACCAGCTACTGTTAAGGGCGCTGAACAAATACTTGTCTTCTTTGTTCGATATTTGTCCGCCTTGGCGACACTAATGGATTTGTTTTCAAACTTTTGGATGACAACAGGGCGAGAAATAAAAGTGCGCCAAGCAATCTACAGGGTAGCGCTCTCCTGATAAGAAAGCAATATATTAGAAAATTATTAATCTTTGACTATTATAAATCAGAGACCCTGTATCCATATACAATAAAAATAAAAAATAATAGTAATAATTGATCGCACATTCGTTTGATGTGATTATTCACTGACTCCAAAACAAATATTATCGATATGTTAACAGCAGATCAAGTGTGGGATCAAATGATGTAGAATTGTATTGAAAAATTTGGGATTGTGTCTAAACTAAAATAATGATAAAGGAGAAAGGAGTTGACCGAGATGCCCTCTGTCAGCCAACTCCCATAACTACTCTCTATTGGGAAAAGTAGAATTCGATAGGTGGCGCTCTGAAATGTCAATGTCATCGTAGCAACGAGTAAAACAAATCCGATGCCATATACGCCCTTTGTTATTTGAGTGGTTTTATTTTGCTGTTTTATTTATTTTCAGTGTGAGTTTCGTAAAAATTTTGCTTTTTCTTGGATTGTGCTTTAGTGCTTTGTATTGTTAAACCAAATTTTGACTTCTAATATTTTTATTTTTGGAGTAATAGGTACGGTTGATGTTTGTGAAAAGTACAACAAGCCTTCATTTAACTGTTTAGTTTTAGGTCAGATTTCGTGTTTTTATTTTATTTTTGATATAGTAATATCTACAAAAGTTGCAGGGAAGGTACGTTTGTATTGAGTATTATTTAAAATTTTTAATACTGACTTATTTTCTCTTTGTTTTAGGAACTATGGATTATACACTGAGTATTCAAAGTTTATTTGAATTTGTAAATGCCCAACCTTCTTCTAGGTGCATAAATGAGGGACAGGCAGTTTTAAATGCTGGCCATATATTTTTGCATGGTATAGAGGAAAGAAGTGATACTTTCATAAAAGTGTATGGTTTATGCTTGAAAAGCAGTGGTCTGCAAAAGGAACCACATGAATTGAGGATTGTTTTAAATATTTTAGATGAAAAAAGGATTAATGTTAAAAGTGCAATTTGTAGTTGCAAAGCAGGAAATTCTTCCAAATGCAAACATATTACAGCACTGCTCATGTTGTGTACAAGGTGGTATAATTCCAAAAAAAAAAAGGCATATCGGCCATCTGCAATTGAATAGATGATTCGCATCTTGTTTTATTTTCTTTTTCTTTTTTCTGTGTTTTTTTGTTTCTGTTGCAGGCAGGACGTGACTGGTTTCGAGAAACTTTCTTGTACGGATATTAGTTGCAAATGGAAAAAGGTACAAACTGCAACCTTAGGAGAGAAGTATGCAACTGTTCCCATTGCAGATGATCCTTGTGTTAAAAAGGTCAAAATGGGAAATTGTTCTCAGCTAGAAAAGATGGATTTTGATGACAAAAAGGTCTTCATTTTGAATAAACTTCTATCTGCAGCTCCTACTTCAGCTTTAGTTAAACATAGGTAGATATGTCTCTACACAAATACCTGGTAATATTTTCACTTTATTTTTAGAAACATGCAAAGAAAAAGAGTTCCATTCAAGAAAAGTATAGGAGAAGGTGAAATTTCCAAGCATATTAGAGTCATTTGTGAACATGCAGCTAATTCCCAATTTATGTCACAAATATTTAAAAAAACACCTAAAGAAGAGTGCTGCAGAAAAATTTTTGAGGAACTAGTTCCAGAGAGTTATTGCTCCCTAGCAGATATCACGAAAAAAGATAAGCTGATTTGGAGCTATGAAAGAAAGTACAGAATAACAGGTTCTCGATGCTATGATCTGTACACATATAGGAAAAATAATTGGACTGAAAAATGTCTTAATTACTTAAATCCAAAAAATTTTAGCAACAAGTAATAAAAATTATTGTAGATACTTATTATATTTATTATTGTTCACTTTATTATAAAATTTTTTCCTAGATATATTTTACATGGCATTGCCTTTGAAGCTGAAGCAAGAGAGACTTATGGTAGGACAATAGATGGAACTGTTGTGGAAACTGGGTTAATTGTTTCTGTTAAGCATCCTTGGTTAGGATATTCACCTGATGGTGTGGTACTAAATACCAATGGAGAACCCATAAAACTTTTGGAAATTAAGTGTCCATACATAGGTAAATATGAAGTTACAAATATCTGTAAAGCTAGAAATATACAAGTGAATAAGAGCAGCTATAAAGTTTACTTGTGGAACACTAACATTTTTCTACGATCCACTAATTATACAATATACTATTATTCTTGAAAATGAGTTTCAAGATGTCACCATGTAACACACATATATTTTCATAGAATTATTTTGTAGGAAAAGAAAGCTCTGCGAGTGAATTTTATGAGTCATGCAGTTTTTTAAAAGTAGATATCCAGAATACGGTGGTTTTAAAGAAGAATCATAAATATTATGGGCAAATACAATTGGGTATGGCCATGTTGAATGTCGCAACCTGTGATTTTGTGGTATATTCTTCAAAATATAAAGATTTTCTCTTATTATCAATAGATTTTGATGAAGAATTTACTTCTAATTTGATTGTTAGATTGCAAAATATCTATTTTGACTATATGCTGCCTCAGATATGTCAAATGAAGAGTAAATGAAGTACATATTTTTCCATTTTTGTCATATAAGATAATTTTAAATTACTCATTTTTCTAATTTTGTTAAGTGAGATTATTCATAATTGTTTTAGTTAATCGATTAGTTTTAGTCCTGATGGTGTTATTAATTGAAACAAATATTGTTCTGCATATATGCATAAATAAATAAAAAAAAATGTTTTCACTCATTTTCAATACTGTTGTCACTAAATGCGATTTTAGATTCAGCTTATATTTTGTGAATCCCAGATTTAACTATTATTTTATTGTTACAAACTTTTTCATTTATTTTCAACTTTTTCAGTGTTACTTATGTTTATGTTTGTATATTTCATTGTGACTTGCCTTTTGGATTTCTTCATTGTGAATACTGTATGTATTGAATAAATATATATATATTCTTTCGATTGAGAGAGCTAAAATTATTTGAATAAATAAAAACACTTATTATTTTCGAAATTGAGTTTAATTATTTTTGTACAAACGTAATGCAAAATTTATGAACTAATGGTCTGTTTATACATAGGCTGAACATACATTTATTGTCAATCACATAATAAAATTTTTCAAAATTTATCTTCGCCAAAAATGGGGTTTGATAAATTAACGATGGCACAAATAATAATTAATATATTATCCACTTGACTCAATAAAGAAAGGGGGAAAGGTTTTATTAATAATTCAAAAACTTTAATCCTTTGATTTGTCCTTTCCACATGTACCCTTGCTCTAGCAATCCTAACATTCAGTAAAGCTTCTTCTTTAGAAAACTGATCTCGTTTTTTAAGAAAAGGAGGACGTATTAATTTAATACCTTCAGATTCAACTAAATCCTCAATGAGAAAACCTTTGTCCACCATAATATGGTCAAGAAATTTGTCACACTGTTGAAGAATTGACGATTGTTTGAAAATTTCACTATCTGATGTTCTACCTCCATATGCTTTACTGATATATGTTATAAGGCCAGCAGGTGAAACTCCAGTTAATATTTTAAGTGTATTTCTTTTTTTATAATGGGAATAGGTTTTAATCCTACAACAAAGGCATTTAGGCTGCTGTAAAGGGATCTCAGTACAGTCGAGCACTACTCTTACCTTCTCAAAACCTTTAAAACAAAGAGGCATATTACATAAAATCTCTTCTTTAGATGGCCAGGTAATAGCATATTGGAGAGCTTTTGCCAATTTTACTAATGTTTCATGAAATATTACTCGACATGATGGTTCACTGACTGAAAACAATATAGATAATACATTGTATCGTAAAGCAGTTTTCAGTTTCATGAGAGTAAATATTATTTCATCCTTCACTGTCATAACTGTGCGTTTCTTCCTTTTTTTTTGGAAACATTTCTGTTACTAATTCCACAATAGTGTTTAGTAAATCAAATGATGGCAATCCCGTTAATGTTGTCAGTTCTTTAGTAGAGGTTATCCTGGTCGAAAAAGGTTCAAATAAATCACCACTCTTGACTTGTGTTGCACAATCAACACCAAACTTCTTTTTTAAAATAGAATCTTGCAATTGTACCAAAGCTTCAGCAGCCATAACTCGATCAGTTTCTAGAAGAAAAAAAAATAAGTTCGGAGGAATAACAGAGAATTATTCTATTTACCTTCTCTATCTGAAGTACTGCATGTTAAATTTGAAGAAATTTCTTCCACTTCAAACAAATTTGAGACATTGTCAGCAACCTCAATAGTAGTAGAATTCTCAGACCTATTTTTTGGTTGTTTTCGTTTTCTGGAACATACTTCGTGGCTCGACTGTGGTAGTTTTAAGGAAGGTACTGCATTTAAATGAAGATACTTTTTCTTACTAAGACCTGAAGAATATGTTACTCATTCATATATTGATCATCTTCAGAAATATAAACAATACCATCCACTATTAACTTATAACTATTATACACTTGGTACTAACCTTGAGTATAGTAGTCTTCCCTTTTAAAATGTAAGGAACACACGCACATACTATCTGTAACAGGTTTCCCCATTCTTAGTTTCCTTGCCCAAGCCTTTCTTTGAGATGTAGTTTCCATAACTCCAAACGTATTTTCAATTTTTACCATTCTTCCTATGGGAGGAAATTTATGGAAAGATAAATCGGGATTTTTCCCCTTACGGCTAGTGCAACCAAATACACAACAGTTTCGATTATGCAGCGACATAATTCAAAGTATAAAACTTTAACAAAGGTACATATAAAATCAAACTTGATCTGCAATGAAGACAAAAAGTTGAATGAAAACAATCCAAAAGGAATTGTTTTACTCGTTGCTTCAATTACAATTTTTTCCGCCAGAGGTCTCACTGAATTCTACTCCTGTCAATTGAATGAGTCCTATCGATCGTAGCATGCGCAAGAGAATATTTCGAAATTTATTTTTCACAATTTTTATTATTTTACTCTAGTAATTTTACACATTAACTGCCTTCAGGCTTTTAGAATTCATATATTCTATTAGTACTTCATTTGAAACTCAGACAGATATTGTTGAGGCTTTTGCAGTAGAAAAAGAGTAGATAGTGTTCTGTGACTAATAGTTTGTACTTGGGTCTGTCAATTGTCAAATTCAGTCTTTTCAGTTTGTGATGTTCTGAGTTCTTCAAGATATAGATCCAAAATGGGTGAGTTATGATTTCGTTACTAACATAAAATCTTTAAAAATATTGCTGTAGTAGTTCCTAAATTTGCAATCATGTTTCAATAATTATTCCTGATGTTCTTTTCGAGCATCTAGTAGCAATATTTTTCAAGTTCTCTTCATAATCCCGATGTAACCTCATTTTTTACATGATGATTCAAATAGTGTCCGATGTGTGTGCTGAAGACAAATCTCCCACAGCGTTCTGAAGTAATTGTTCACTAATGAAAATCCTGATTTTATTAAAGGTTAGTTAACTAACATGTGTTCATGTTTTTAAGGTATCAGCCGTGATCACTGGCATAAAAGGAGAGCCACTGGTGGCAAAAGGAAGCCTCTCCGTAAGAAGAGGAAGTTCGAGTTAGGTAGACCTGCAGCACAGACCAAGTTAGGGTCCAGAAGAATCCGTTATGTACGCACCAGAGGTGGTAACTTGAAATACCGTGCCCTGAGGTTGGACACAGGAAATTTCGCATGGGCCAGTGAAGGTTGCGCCCGCAAAACCAGAATTATTGACGTTGTATACAATGCCAGTAACAATGAGTTGGTCCGTACTAAAACTTTGGTGAAAAATGCCATTGTTGTCATTGACGCAACTCCCTTCAGGCAATACTATGAAAGTCACTATATGCTACCTTTGGGACGCAAGAAGGGAGCTAAACTGGTATGTACTCTTTCTGCAACTCTTTCCACACATAATAGTAATAATATGATGTGCAAGCGTGTCACCTGACTTTTTCTTGATGCAATAATTCCTTACTCATTCTGATTATTTAAAAATTCTCCAACTTCTAGTTTGTGTTTCGATGATAACATTGAATTTGTTATTTCTTTCAGACGCCTGAAGAAGAAGCAGTTTTCAACAAGAAAATGTCTAAAAAAATAGAAAAGAAATATGAACTTAGAAAGAAGACTGCTAAAGTAGAACCAGCAGTTGAGGAGCAATTCTTGACTGGTAGATTATTAGGTAAGTGTTAACGAACATCCTTTTTCTGTATTTTGGACATAACTTCACTCTAGTTTGATTAGATAAATATCTTCTTAGTTCATTCTCTTCATTAAGACTTTTATATCCTGACGCAACCCTAAAATCTTAATGTTTTTTCAAGATGAATTCATTGTCTGAAAAAAGTAAATACAAATTTTGGGTTCATTGCTTTAATATGATGATAAAACTTAGCGAGTTCTGTTTCTTGTATGTTCGTTTTGAACATACAAATTGAACGATGATTAGCTTGTCATAGTTACTCTGATATTTTTTTTTCATGTTGTTATTTTTTATTTTCGATTTCTGTGATTCTTATTCGATGTGTATTTTTTGCAGCATGTCTAGCATCTAGACCTGGACAATGTGGACGTGCTGACGGATACATCCTGGAAGGCAAAGAACTTGAATTTTACATAAAGAAAATTAAGTCTAAGAAATCTAAATAATGATAAATAAAGTGTGACTTTTATCATTATATCTGTTTAATTTTATTTACCCTTTTTGAACTGCTGGGCAACAAACATTGTCAAGTTTCGTGATATGTCTTGAATAAATACTTTCAGGCTGCCTTTGATGTTGATAATTTTTTTTTTTCTCAAATATACAGAGATTTGAATTTTCGGTAATGAAATTTTTACATGTTGATTATTCTTTGAAAAGCATTAAAAATTATTTTCTTCTGCATTCTTGAGAATTTTTCAGCTTGACTTCACTAATACTCGCATTGAGAACTTCAAACCAATTGTTGCTTTCGCATTACAGATGATAATTCAAGAACTTAACTCGTCTGAACTACAGTTCTATAGAAATTGTTTTCTCAATAACAGAGATTTACAAAAATTTCACTTGATCGCTAATTATTTTCCAGTAAAAAAACACAATTCGAATGAGATTGAAAATTGAAGACAAAATCGTTTTTTCTGAATATCTCGAAAATATTCATTTTGGGATAAAAGTATTTAACGTATGCTCCTATCATTTTTATGACGAAGATTTCGAAAAAATGGGGTACCAGTTTGAAAAAAACGATTTTTTGATGTTTCGTCACTTGTAACTTGGACAAAGAATTTGTGACTTCCTGTATCATATCCTGAAAATCACGCTATCGGAAAAGAAGCATCAGCCTTTCTTCTCGGAGATTCTCAAAAATGAGAATTTTTAATGAAAAAACCTCGAAGTTGTCTGTATTTCAGCATAGTTCAATTTTGAGATTTTTTTTCGTATTTCCTCATTTAGAGAGAATTTTCTCGGGAAAATTCGAACTTTTGCAATCGAAAAGACTCAGAATTGAATGGTGAATCTATTTATGCAATAAAAAATGGATCTTTCCATTTGAAACACGAAAGTTGATATCACTTCCGGAAAAACCTAAAACCTTCAAAAAATATAGGGGAAGTCGCCTTCTTACTTGAAACTCACCTTTAGAATTTCAATCCTGAATCTTGTGTCTTTCCTAAAAATATAATATATATAATATAAAAGCCATATTTGTGAATAACCCTGTATATATATTTTTTTTATTGAGGGAGTTAAAGTAATACAATTTGAAACAAAAAACAGATCATATCCTCCTAGAAAAGTTTTTTGGTCCATTCGAATTCTCAGGCCAAATTACTAAAGATCAGTATCATAATTCCTATGTTCCACCTGTGCGCGAAAAAAATTGACCTCTTCCAGACTTTTAAACCACCCTGTATATTATTTTAATCAGAAAAAATACGCAAACTTGACATGTAACATTTTTATTCTCACAGCCCACACAAAAAACATTTATATCAACAATAATGCACATAATATCATTTCAATGAACATTAAAAAAAATCATAATTGAAATCACATGGCAATAGATGAGAGGAATGAAGAGTCGAAATAAGGAGCAAATCGACGTGAAACGGATCGTTTTCACTGGAATGCCAACAATTAAACATAAATCCTGACTTAAACGAACTAAAATTAAAACATTTCGAATGTCATGAGTGAAAATATCAAATCGTCAAAATAAAATAAAAAAATACAGTTTTTCGCCACTTCAAAATGTCACATGGCTCTAATATATCAGCAATATGGCTTACGTAGGAAGTAGATGTAGACACAGATATACATTTATAATTACACAACAAATTGTTCCTCAGAACTATATTCTTCATGGTCGTTTAAAGGGGATTAACAAAATTGGTTAACATATTTCGATATTCAATTTGCTACAACTGAAACGAAAATACACACTTGAAGTATTGTTCGATGATTCAGAAGAAAGTTCTAATGTTTGTGAAAATTCACCATTTTTGCGGAAAATAGAGAATTAATAGGTTCATATAAAAGTAGAAATATCGTATCAAATACTAACTTCTACGAGTTTGAATGTTATTCGGGAGTGATGTTTCGACACGCATTATCAATATTGACTTAATATTTCGATATATATATACACACATTTAACAATAATAAAATTTCAACACATATAATACATAATTTATAAAATGGCATAATTTAACTAAACAAAAACAAATTTAGGTGATTAATAATCAAAGTCAAATGGCATCTGAATTTGGATAAACATATTCTAGATCACAATCACTATTCCTAGATTTCAATCAAATTCTGACCAAATAAGATGGAAATTAGTTTTAACTGATTAATCGAACTTCATTTACATGATCGGTTATGGTTCGTTGATGACAGAATGCATTCTGAACAGATGGTTAATTTATAATACTAAATAAAAGAATGCTGTAACTGTCACACTCAGATATTCTTTGGTTAGGTTCCCACAAGAGAACAAATTTCGACTTCAATCAATTTGAACGGATTCTTGATTTCAAATACATAAAAATCGATGTGTTGACATTAGAATACCTCCCACTTCGGCAAGACTAGGTGTAGTTCTTTTCCAACCTCCGGATTTCGTTCTTATGCCGTACTGGAATTTTGAGAGGCCCCACTTATGGCGCTGAAAAGCGCCATGCTGTTCCTCTTAAAACTCCCAGTATCGTCGTGTGGCCACAGCGGTTCCTTGAAAAGGTCCGAAAGGGAGGAACATAGTTGCTTGTAATTATCCCGTAACAGTTCTTGGTAGGTGTGCTGCTCTGCCGTGATGAGTTTGCTGTTTATCTGCAGCGCCGAATAGCAAATTTTCAGGAATTCCCTGCAAAGAAAAAGAGATCAGAGACCGGGGAGCTGTCAACGGTGGTCTGACAAGTCCTTGACAGCTCGAGGATGTACACAGTTTTTTTAATTAGTTAAAAAATTAACGCACATTATGGAAATCTCAAATTTATTCTACAACTGAAGGTGATGTTCTCAATGATAATTATTTTTATCAGAATTATGCATGCATATGATATCCACTTTCAACGTTTTTCTTCAATACAGATGTTTTTTTCCCAGCAGGAATAAAAAAAGATGATATTATCAGATTTTGTATGTATTGGCTAGATTCTAAAATCAGTTGTTCTCGATCAATTCTAGTGATCAATAGTTTTTCTTTCGTTTGATTTTCTACACTTGATCGGTATGCAACGCGAAACACGCAATTTGACCCAAGAGGAATGTGCCCAAGCGGTAGTTTTGCGAGAAGAAGGGTGGACATACACAAGAATTGCAGAAAGGTTTGGAGTTTCCCATACAAGTGTGTCCAGAATGTTGCAGCGATTCAGGGAGACAGGTATGAATGTCCGAAGACCAGGATAGGGTAGACCACGGGTAACAACTGCCATTCAAGAACGTTACTTGAGAGTTTCTTCGTTGAGACAACGGTTTGCAACCGCTCGCCTCCTTCAAAATCAGCTTGAAAAAACTTATGGGGTGCAAATTAGCACTCAGACAATAAGAAATCGCCACAGAGAATATGATTTAAGGCCTCGTGTCGCGGCAAGAGGCCCAGCTCTTACCCCAGCCCATCGAAAGGATGAGTTTGGATTTTGCGAGTGAGCATATCCATTGGGAAGAGACCGATTGGCAAAGAGTTCTCTTCACAGATGAGTCTAGATTCTGCCTCTACCATTGTGATCGACGTTCCCTTGTATACAGACTTCCACATGAAAGATATGCTCAGTGCAATTTCCTGAATACTACTGATTTCGGGGGAGGATCAATTATGGTATGGGGTGGAATATCTTTGACTGCTCGCACGGACCTAGTGGTCGTTGATAATGGAGCTATGAATGCTGATAAGTATATAAGGAACATTCTTGAAGAGCATGTAGTGCCATTTGCCCCATACATTGGTGAAAATTTCATTTTTATGGATGATAATGCCAGACCCCATCGTGCGCGCATCGTTCAGGAGTACCTTGAAGAGGTTGAAGTCTCTCGAATGGAATGGTCAGCAAGAAGTCCAGGTCTCAATCCGATTGAGCAGGTTTGGGACAACCTCAATAGAAGGCTGAGAAGTTCAGAAAATCATCCAGCTACTCTTAATGACTTAGGAATCCAACTCGGAAAAATCTGGGAAGGATTTGATCGAAACATTCTGAGATCACTCATTTTGAGTATGAACTGTCGTTGCCGAGCTGAAATTAACGCAAGGGGTGGAAATACCAAGAATTAAATCACTTATCAGCATTTCAGTATTTTGAAAATTGTTCATTTCTCTTCTTTCACATAAGATTCGGTGAAATCCTGAAGTTTCTTCCATTTAAAGTGTCTTGTTTCGTTCAAAACCTCCCCGAGAGAACATAAAAAATAAGTTATAAAGTCAATGTAGAGTTAACTTTCATTAAAATTGAGATTTTCAGAATGTGCTTGGAAAAAAAAACGATTTTTTGATGTTTCCTCACTTCTAACATTCACAAAGAATTTGTGTATTCTGAAAATCACGCTATCGGAAAAGAAGCATCAGCCTTTCTTCTCGGAGATTCTCAGAAATGAGAATTTTTCATGAAAAAAACCTCGAAGATGTCTGTATTTCAATTATGAGATTTTTTTCCTATTTCCTCATTTAAAGAGAATTTTCTCGGGAAAATTCAAACCTTGGGAATCAAAATGGAGAATCTATTTATGCAATAAAAAATGGGTCTTCCCATTCGAAAAACGAAAGTTGATGTCATTCCCGGAAATACTGAAAGTCCTAGAACCTTAAAAAAATATACGAGAAGTCGTCTTCTTACTTGAAGCTCAATTTAAGAATTTCAATCCCGAATCTTGTGTCTTTCCTAAAAATATTCTATAGAGCCATAATCGTGAATAACCCTTTATACAAACAGGTTTGAGATGAAGTATCTTTGAAACGAAAAGACAGAGTTATCGAAACACAAATACAGGCCTCACTTTATTGAAGGATCATGTAATAAAAGATCCATTTTAACTTTGGTCGGATATTTGAGCTATCGCAACGATTTATTTCTTGACAACTTTATTATGACATTTCCTTCATTTTGACAGTTGTGAGAAGCTGTTTTACTTAGAAGATTGGGGAACTGTCAAAATAAGGGATCTTTTATTCAAATACGGCTGTCCTTTATTTAAAATAATTCTAAATTTTCTATTCTGCCAATGACAACTATCGATTTCTGTTTCTGTAACAAAATTTTATTGAAGAAATACAATGACTAGAACTAGATGATGAAATTTAACGAACCTGTAACAAAAATCGAGAATAAAAGTCAACAATCGATCTACCTTTAAAACATTAACTGAAAAAGTTTTCCGATAAAACTTTCTTCTCGAAAACAAAACTGATCTGTCATCTAGACGTTTCTAATGCAGGCAAACTAGACTGCATTACAAGTTAAGTACAGGAGGCCCGTATTTTAGGCCACCTTAACATCTTTCGCGAATGCGCATGAGCAAATCGATGGTTAAGACGTGATACCTTGTATGTACATTTCGCCCAATTTTACAGGAGAGATAAAAAACCGTCTAGAACTTGAAAACGTTGACATTTTTTTCCAGGATTCAAATATTATCACAAGATAATCATTTCGAATAATTAGTATTCGAATTTCACTCGATAATAGTATCAAACAAATTTTTTCCTGCAAATTTTAGTACTAGTAACTGAATTCACGTGAAAAGTGTAGATACGAGGTATCACGCTTAAACTACGATATGTCAAAATAAGGGAAACTTCATTCAAGTTAGGCCTCTATTCGCGTTTCGACAACTCTCCAAGGACAAAACTTACCGATAGACATCTTTAAGTTCCTCCACCTTATCCTCTGGATACACGGACGAAGAATTTGTACCTAAAAACACGGACGCGTACGCCAATGGTCCTGCGTTCACTTGCACGCAAACGCTTCCCTGCAAACGTAGCTGCAGCTTTTTGGCGTCGGTCGGACGCGTGAACACCACTTCTTCAAGCTCTGCCACGCGCGTTTGCATCTCGTCGATGGCGACCTCTATCGGACTGAGCTCGACGTACCTTCTCGTGTTCGCCCTTATCCTCTTCTTGACGTACGGAAAAGAATACTCCGCTGAAATGATTCGTGATTGTGTCGGAATTATATAGGAATACATAATATAAGAACTATGGATGAGGAGAGGCAAGTTAGGAGGGTATGGGAGGCAAGAATAGAAAAGATATCGAAAAGGAGAAGACCACAAAAAACATGGGATGATGTAGTGAAGGCAGAAATTGGCAGAAGAGGAAAGAACATGAATGCAGCGAAACAGATGGCGAATATCAGAAAGGAATGGAAAAAATTCATCAGAACCTAGTATAGTTTTATTTATGAAATGTATTTTTATTTTGTATGTTATTGAAACCCAAACACCGAAAGGTAAAATGGGAACAGATTATATAAATAATATAAAAACGATAAGAAACTGACGACAAAAAAATTTGACATTTATACGTCGTCATCGAAAAAATGGTTCTGGATTTGGAAGTTAGATGTTACTGCAGTCAGGGCAAGACTATCTAGATCCCTCCAGATGTCTAAAAGTAGACGCAGCTAATATACTGCTCCACAGGAGGGATATCGTATTCAATCGAAAAGTATGTAATCTTCGAGGAAATCGCTGTAAAATCATTTTAAACTCAATAACAACTTGAATCGATCCAATAAAAATCAGTATGAGACATTTCGTCAATCTGATCGCCTTTTTCTGAAGTTTGGTTCTTTGCATATGCTTCATGAATGTTCTTATTTTGAAATGGAATCAGTCAATCGAAATAACCTACAGAATTCAGACAACTCAAGCATGTTGGATGCAAAAATCCAGATGCAAGTAATTAATCAACTACAAGATTCCTGTTTACATAATTCTTTGTTCAATTGAGTTTTACATCTAATAAATTTCCCATTCTGTGATACGAGTTTCTCTATCTTTTGGAGAATTCCTACAAGAAATAGAAGCACTTATACTCCATTCACTTTTATAAAATCACATAGGAGGTCATGGTATCGTTTTCAGGAGTTGGTGCACCTGATGAAAAGTCAGTGCGCACACAGAAAATATCGTTTATGACAAAATGACGTTGCCAGTTTGTTTCTTCGTTTACACATTGTTTGAATCGAAATATCGCAAATAACTCGAAAAGGAATCCTTTCTATCAATTCATGTAAACGTTAATTTTTTTTGTCCATCACATCTTTTCGAATTAATTCATTTTCCGAATAAATTCACATTCTGAGAAGCACGTAATCGCTAAGAATGTAGAAAGGGCAACATAGTGTTGACTTGGAACATTGAAATATTTTGACAAGCGTCATAATCCCCATTTTTGTTCGATACAAAGTGGAATGTGTCAAATTTCCAAGGCCAGAGGTGTAAAAAGAGGAATGGGAGCGGAAATACACCGACCAGAATTTCAAAGAAAATACTGTTAAATGGTATACAGATGGTTCTAAAACCAACACGGGAGCTTGCGTTGGGGTTCACGGGGCCAAAGCCAAGTGTGCACTATCGTTAGGATCCTGTGCGAGTGTTCTGCAAGCAGAAATATTAGCAATCGAAAGATGTCTAGATATTAATCTAGAGAGAAACTCATAATTGCGACATAGCTATTCACTCAGATAGTCAAACTGCTACTAAAGCACTGAACTCCTATGTCATCAACTCAAAGTCAACATGGGAATGCCAGAGCAAACTCAATGAGGTAGGCAAGAAAAATAAGGTCTCTTCAATCTGGGTTCTTGGTCATTCGGGAATCACAGGTAACGAAGAGGCCACTAAACTTGCCAGAGAGGGTGCTCGGAAACCACTCACTGGCCCAGAACCTTTCTGTGGTATAGCAAAACGTTTCTGGAGAAGGAGAAAACTGAAAGAAAAACACTCTGGCAGAATCTCCCAGGGTTGGATCACTCCAAAAAGTTCTTTCGGAATTTTGAAACTGCAAGATCCAAAAAATATTTGGATCTCAGTAAGAACCAACTACACCTTTTCACTGGCTTTCTTACAGGGCATTGTCGCCTCAGAAAGCACTTGCTGAGAATGGGCGTATCGGACACTGACGAGTGTAGATTCTGTAGGGAGGAGGAAGAAACTCCTATTCACCTAATCACAGAATGCTTTGGCATTGTAAGCCAAAGAAAACAATGCTTTGGTCAAGAGACCTGTAGGAGTGAGGAATTAGCCTCACTGAAACCTTCCGAGATATTGGATTTCATAAGATCTCTGGGACTGGAAGGCAAGCTGTAAAGCTTTGGGGCACAATAGACCATCAGGTCGCAGTGGACTAACCCCTTTTTAACTATCATCACTAAAGCCAGAGGTGTGATTTTATATTTGTGAATGAAATATAGAAGAAAACTGCTTGGGAACGTTCGAATGTGTGAAATTATCAATTTTCACTCACTTTCCAATATGGTCCTTCTCTTCCACTGCTCCTCAGGATTTCCCCTCGCTTTACCATCCTTCGTGAAGGGTGTCTCGAACATAAAACAATTGATGTCATGGTTTTGCTCGAATTCAGTTTGTCGTTCCTCCAACTGTTCCTTTTCGAAATACGGGGTGACGTGAGTCACTTGGATGTACGCCAGCTTTGGATCCAACTCTTCTTGGTTCACCTACATCCGAAGAAAAGTTTTATAACCTCAAAACGTTCGTTAAGTACAATTAACCTTACCGGTGCTGAGTCCTGTATCATCTTCACGTTTTCACTGCCGAATTTATCGGAAAACTGCTTTTGTAGACGTTCAGAGATTTCACTCAGCGAGGTTACTTTGGGTTCCTTGTATACGAATTCTTTCGCGTTGTCTTCTTCGAAGAAATCTTGACCGTAAAACACCACTCTGTAATACCTTCCTAATAATCTCTTGCAGGATCTGTTGGTCTCAATTATTTTCTCGTAGTTTTGAGCCAAGGTCGTGTGAGCGTTTTTCAACAGTTCATAGTTCCTTCGTTTCTCGTACATGGGCAGGATCAGTTTGTAAAGTTCGCCTGAAACACATCGCATTAGTTTGTTTGATCGGGTGAAATTTTATATACAGGTTGTACCAAATTCAACGGCCAATTATTCGTTTCTGAAGAACTGGACCTATTTGAAATCTGAAAATTCGGATTATGATGTTTGACATTATCTACCGAGCTAAAATATTCTTGCAGCCTGACCAGGGAGTGAAAAAATTATTTCAAAAATTGTTTTTTCTCTTTTTTTGTTTTCGAATTCGATAGAGTATTCAACTGTTAATACATTCGTATTCAAATCGTTGCATTCGTCGTAATACTTTCCAAAATATCGGAAAAACTGAAGAAAAAAGGGAGATGAGAGTATTCAGTATTATGTTTGTTATTCCTAATCTAGATATCTTAAGCACAAACCTTTTTCACATTTTTGAAGTCGAATATTATGGAAATATTGTACATTTCTAGAATTTTGAAAAATTCGTCATTGTGTGTTCCAAATTTTGGGTCAAAAATTGGTATCAAGATTGGCCCATAACTTTCAAATTAGAACCTTATTTTTTTATGATTGCGTTAGATTGTGCGAAGAAAAATGATGGTAATGTTCCAACATGCTAATGCTCTTGAAATTAATAATTCTTGAGTTATTCAGTTATTCCTGATTTCATGTCGTACGTACCGTCAAATTAATAGAATCTGTTTCATATCAACAATGACATTAGTTATAGAAGATAAATAATTCCAATAACTTACTAGTGACATACCTATTTTCTGAATTCATTTATCATGTTGATATGGAACAGATTTCAATAATTTCACGCTACATACGAGATAAAATCAGAAAATCTTAAATAACTCAAGAATTATTAATTTTAGGAGCATCAACATGTTGAAACATTATCATCATTTTTCTTCGCAGAATCCAACGCAATCATAAAAAAATAGGGTTCTTATTCGAAAAACGAAAGTTATGAGCCAATCTTGATCCCAATTTTTGATCCAACATTTGGTACATCCTGTGACGAATTTTTCAAAATTCTAGAAATGTACAATATTTTCACAATCTTCGACTTCAAAAATGTGAAAACGGTTTGTGCTTAAGATATTTAGAATAGGAACAACAAACATGATACCGAATACTTTTATCTTCCTTTTTTCTTCAGTTTTTTCACGATATTTTGGAAAGTATTTCTACGAATGCAATGATTTGATTACGAATGTATTCAGAATTGCATACTCTATCAAATTCGAAAACAAAAAAACAGAAAAAAAAAATCAGGATTCAAGAATATTTTGGATCCTTGAATGTCAAACAACAACATTATCCCAATTTTCAGATTTCAAATAAGACCAGTTCTCCATAAACGCCTAATAAGCCGTCGAACTTGGTACACCCTGTATAGAGCCATGAAAAAAATCCACGCACTCACGAATTGACTTCCAATGATATCTTGTGAACTTTTTAATTTACAGAAAAACATTTCAGACAAATTCTGTAGATTAATGCATCGGCTACAAATTCTGAATTGAACTTTTTCTTCTTATAGTTATTTATGATATGAGTGTTAAAAGTGACGTTTTATTCTGTGAGTGAAAAAGTTTGTGAAATGAGCGGACCGAATTGAACACACTTGCCATACAATGTTTTTTGTACAACGATAATGAAATTGGCGAACTTGCAATGACAATAAACTTCAAAATGCATTTTAATATTCAAATAATCAAAATGTTGTTGTGAATGGCAAACGTTTCCAACGTTATGATTACTAACAAATGAGAAAAGACGCTGTCATTTGAATTTCGTTCCTGTCCAATTTTCGTCGTGGGTTTTTAACTGCTTAATATGTTTGTCGAGAGTCCAATTATTGATAAAAGTGACGATTTGGTTGTTTCTCCGGATATTGAAGAGTCTGCATGAAGAGCAAATCTGGAACTCCTACCTAAAAAATCTGTTCAGCAGTACGATATTGCATATAACAATTTCTTGGTCTGGTGTAAATTGAAAAATGTAGAAGATATCTGTTTTCCTGGCATACTTAGAAGAAAAATCAAAAATATGGAGTTCATCAACTTTGTGGAGCAAATTTTCAATGATAAAGTCAAACGCCCTTGTAAAAATGGTAAATATTTTAAGGTAACAGCATATTTAAAACGGAAAAGTGAAGGATATCGTCCCAAAAAATCGAAAATTCTCACTCAAGAACAAATTGAAAAGTTTATAAAGGAGGCACCAGATGAGAAATACTTGATGATTAAGGTTGCAACTATTTTCGGATTATTTGGAGCCTGTCGGCGTGAAGAATTGTGTAATTTATCAGTGGAAGACATCGAAATATCAAATGAATCATTAGTTATACAACTTCCAAATACAAAAACGAAAGTCAGTCGTTCTTTTAGTATTATTGGGAAGTATGTAGACTATTTTCAGAAGTACTTTGCACTGTGCACATCAAACATCGTCGTTTTTTCCTGAAATACATGAATAATAAATGCACTGCCAATCCAGTTGGTATTAATACATTTGGGAAAATTCAATCTATTGTTGCCGAATTCCTCAAACTGCCAGAACCAAAGCAATATACAGGACACTGTTTTCGATGATCCTCCGCTTCATTGCTAGCAGAATCAGGAGCAAATATTACGGATATAAAAAAACATGGTGGATGGAAGTCTACGACGGTAGCCGAGGGCTATGTTGATCATTCCATTGCATATATAGAAATGTCTTTGCTGAAAAAATTCTCCCAACCTCAACAGATTTTGGATCATCATCATCCAATATTGTACTTCCAGTTTCTACAAGTACTGATGGTGCTGAGGATTCTAATAATGTGTTGCGAAGCTCCCTAACGTCACAGGGCATTAATGTTAGTAATTGTTCTAGTTTTACGATTAATTTTAATGTTCATAAGTAATGATTGTTAAATATTGATAATGAAAATTTGCGATTGCTGAATTTTTCTCATCTGATTTCATCATAGGAAAATGGAGTGCTAAAAATATTTTTAACACTAATGTTAAAAATATTTTTAACATGTTTCCACGTAAACAATCAATTTTAACATTGTTTGCTGTCATTAAAATTATTCAAATTATTTAAATTGAACACAACCCTTTTGAACACTCAAATGAATATTCCCCATGAGGATTTCATTCACTTTCACAAGGTTAACATAACGTACCCATAATTTCGTATCTCTCCGCTTTATTGATGTACTCAACGCAAGCTTCCAATTGGTCTAGCAAAATAAACTCGGTGTATTGGATATCTTGAACACCTGCGTCAAGTTTTAAACCTTTCTCATCTTTCGATATGTTACTGGATATCTTGTCAAAAGCTTCAGCTCCCCAAGTTTGTATCTTTTTCAGCTTTAAATATTCGGCCATCAAAGCTGCGATGTGCAATTGGCAACAAGCGGCCTGAAAAAAAAAAAATCAAAGACTGTCCGATGCCCATATTGAATTATTGTAACCTCCGAGAAGTTGCCATCTCTAACGTGATTCTTTATCATATTCTCCAGCCAGGTGTGCCTCAATTCTGGAGTTAAAGCATAGGAATTGGCCAAACTGTGTTGAAGATCGACAAGCATTTCTGGATCGTGATGTAGATCTTTCATTTGGACTGTGGCCATTAGGACTGTTCTTATGCGCTTGGTCAAATCTTTAACTTCGCCAGGAAATCCTGGAAAATCATTCACACTAAATTTTCTTGGTAGAATGGAACTGAGTTGTAATTGAAAGAGTGACCGGAAACCTAAGACTTCCTCTAGATTATCATTTATCTGTGTTTAATGTTTGGAGGTTCTTATCAGGAAAAGAATGACTAATATTCGAGTAGAAATTGCTGAAGATAATGGGTAATTATTGTTTATCACTCAAGCTTTGTAAAAGTGCACTCTAAAAAATAGTCAATTTTCAACTCAGTTGGTTACAAGAACAGAAATTGAGCTCACTTTTATAAAATGTTAACATTTCATGAAAAAATATAATAACTCAAAATTTTATGTTCCTCCAATACCAAATTAATTGAATCCTACTTATAATTCAATTAAATTAGTTCGTTATTCTTTCAAATTTCACATGAAAAAAGTCTCAACTTACTTCTCTGAAACAAAGTTAACACATTAGCAAAGATTCCAAGAAATGCTAATATCTTTCTTCACAATCACAATAGAAAGTAATAAAGTATTGCCAATTCCATGAATGTGCAGAGTCAAAAACCCCAAGTCAGGCAGTTGCAGGTAAGAAATGTTCAACAAAGGAATTAGAAAGTTCTAAATTTAGCTTGGTCCAGAATAGATGTTCAGCAAAAAGAACATGGGTAAAACTATTTTTATTGCACTTGTACAAATGTTGAATGGAAAAATTATTTACAGCTTAAGAAATTTTAAAAATGCATTTCATTTCTATTACTGAAAGAAATTATTGCAGAATCTGATAGTGACAACAATTCATTAAATCAAAACAACTTATATGCTGACACATGCATTATTATGATTTCACCATTGTATTTAGAAACGAACTGGTATTGCTTTAAATTGCAACATTAATAATTCTTCCAACATAAGTAAGTTTTCAAATAAAGAATTTTTTTCGAATTTCCCACATAAATTTGCTCTGATTCTCGAAATTACCAAAATGAATTATCTGAAAATTTCAGCATTTTAAGAAGAGTGAAAACATCTTGTGTTACTAAGCAAAATCGATGGCATAATATATGTTTCTGGAGACCATGACCTAGAATTTAACTGATAATTTGGTTTCTTGGGTTATTAGTTCCGCTGTTTCCGGTGTTTTTATACGAAAAGTACGATATTAATTTGTAATTTTGATATTGTACTTGAAGTCTCCATGCAATTTCGTTTTGATCTTAGATTGTCAATTTGTTTATATGTTGTTTGGTTTGTGATCATTGGTTATATTGTTATTTTTTGTGTATTTCATTTTGCTTACTTTTGTCTCATTCTCTTTTTCCAATAATTAGAAATATATTGTTTCCTGTAGAATCTCCAGCAAAAAAATCAAAATAACACTATTGTCCTTCAAGGAAAAGTCTTTGACATGCATCGGGTGTCCCCAATTCCTAGAAGCCTTGAACTTTCATAATGAACTCTGCCATCCTTGGAAACATGCCACTAAAATTTTTCCGAGCATTGGATCTACCGCTTAAACCTCCGAAATAATGTAGTAGGAACTTGAATATTCACAGGAATCTCATGTTTATATACAGGGTTATTTACGAATATGGCTCTATAGAATATTTTTAGGAAAGACACAAGATTCAGGATTGAAATTCTAAAGGTGAGTTTCAAGTAAGAAGACGACTTCTCGAATTTTTTTGAAGGTTCTAGGACTTTCGTTTTTCAAATAGGGAGACCCATTTTTAAATGCATGAATAGATTCTCCATTGAATTCTCAGTCTTTTTGATTCCAAAAGTTTGAATTTTCCCGAGAATATCTCTTTAAATGAGGAAATACGAAAAAAATCTCAAAATTGAACTCTGTTGAAATACAGAGGTTTTTTCAATAAAAATTCTCATTTTTGAGAATCTCCGAGAAGAAAGGCTGATGCTTCTTTTCCGATAGCGTAATTTTCAGAATATGATACAGGAGGTCACAAATTCTTAGTCAAAGTTAGAAGTGACGAAACATCAAAAAATTGTTTTTTCAAATAGGAACCCCATTTTTTCGAAGCATTTTCGAAATCTTTGTCAAAAAATAATAGGAGCATACGTCCAAGACCTCTTTCCCAAAATTAATATTTTTCGAGATATTCACGAAAAACGACTTTGTCTTCAATTTTCAATCTCATTCCGAATGAGTATTTTTACTGGAAAATAATTAGCGGTGAAGTGAAATTTTCGGAAATCTCTGTTATTGAGAAAATATTTTCTTATAGTTCAGACGAGTTCAGTTTTTCTTCATTTGTTAAAGCTTAGGATAATTTCCGCAAATTCTTAATTCTGGATAATTTCTTTTTTGTCATGGTAGGGAAATTTGAATTTTCAGTAATGAAATTGTTACATGTTCTGTTAATTATTCTTTCAAAAGCATTAAAAATTATTACAAATTACTTTTTTTGCATTCCTGAGAATTTTTTACGTTGACTTCACTAATAATAACATTGAGAATTTTAAATCAATTGTTTCTCTCGCATTACAGATGATAATTCAAGAACTTAACCCGTTTTTTATTGCATAAATAGATTCTCCATTGAATTCTGAGTCTTATTGAATTTTCCCTAGAAAATTCTCTTTAAATGGGGACATACGAAAAAAAAAAAAACTCAAAATTGAACTCTATTGAAATACAGACAACTTCGAGGTTTCTTCATAAAAATTCTCATTTTTGAGAATATCCGAGAAGAAAGGCTGGTGCTTCTTTTCCGATAGCGTGATTTTCAGAATATTATACAGGAGGTCACAAATTCTTTGTCAAAGTTAGAAGTGACGAAACATAAAAAAAATCGTTTTTTTTAAATTGGAACCCCATTTCGAAATCTTCGTCAAAAAATAATAGGAGCATATTCGTGAATAACCCTGTATACACAAGTCAAAGACTCACCCTGTATATAAATCTTTATTATCTACGATTCAAAACATAAACAACGAAAGTGTTTGATGATCAAAATTAAAAAAATAACTCACCTGTTCCCTTCATGGCTTTGTCGCTTGACGCATAGCTGTTTATCAACGATAAACTTTCCTGAAACTTAGCATTGTTCAGGCCGATGACGTTCCCCAACATTTGCGAAACGGAAATTATCAGCTGCAAATGCACCCTTGTGAGCCCTTTCCTGCCCGTAAACTCGAAATTACTCCTCATCAGCAGGTACAAAATGGCGCCAGACTCTTGACGTATACAGGCGAGTCTGCTGTTGCAGCACTTCAACAGCTCGTAGCAAAGTCTCCCGCATAAGGTTGCATTCCCTGAAAATTCAACTCGAATGCACCAACTCGAAAGAAAAAACAATGACACCAAAAGAAATCCACCAACCATCAACATATCAAAAAGTTATACTCCATTCACAAATACACTGAGCAAAAAAATAAACGCACATTCTGAAAATCTCAATTTTAATGAAAGTTAACTCTACATTGACTTTATAACTTATTTTTTAAGTTCTCTCGGGAAGGTTTTGAACGAAACAAGACACATTAAATGGAAGAAAAATTCAGGATTTCACCGAATCTTATGTGAAAGAAGAGAAATGAACAATTTTCAAAATACTGAAATGCTGATAAGTGATTTAATACTTGGTATTTCCACCCCTTGCGTTAATTACAGCTCGGCAACGACGGTTCATACTCAAAATGAGTGATCTTAAAATGTTCTGATCTAATCCTTCCCAGATTTCTCCGAGTTGGATTCCTAAGTCATTAAGAGCAGCTGGATGATTTGCTGAACTTCTCAGCCTTCTATTGAGGTTATCTCAAACCTGCTCAATCGGATTGAGATCTGGACTTCTTGCTGTGGGTTCTATTAGAGAGACTTCAACCTCTTCAGGGTACTCCTGAACGATGCGCGCACGATGGGGTCTGGTATTATCGTCCATAAAAATGAAATTTTCACCAAATGGCACTACATGCTTTTCAAGAATGTTCCTTATATACTTATCAGCATTCATAGCTTCATTATCAACGACCACTAGGTCTGTGCGAGCAGTCAAAGATATTCCACCCCATACCATAATCAATCCTCCCCCGAAACCAATAGTATTCAGGAAATTGCACCGAGCATATCTTTCATGTGGTCTGTATACGAAGGAACGTCGATCACAATCGTAGAGGCAGAATCTAGACTCATCTGTGAAGAGAACTCTTTCCCAATCGGCCTCTTCCCAATGGATATGCTCTCTCGCAAAATCCAAACGCGCCCTTCGATGGGCTGGGGTAAGAGCTGGGCCTCTTGCCGCGACACAAGGCCTTAAATCATATTCTCTGAGGCGATTTCTTATTGTCTGAGTGCTAATTTGCAACCCATGAGTTTGCTCAGGCTGATTTTGAAGGAGGCGAGCGGTTGCAAACCGTTGTCTCAACGAAGAAACTCTCAAGTAACGTTGTTGAATGGCAGTTGTTACCTGTGGTCTACCCTGTCCTGGTCTTCGGACATTCATACCTGTCTACCTGAATCGCTGCAACATTCTGGACACACTTGTATGGGAAACTCCAAACCTTTCTGCAATTCTTGTGTATGTCCACCTTTTTTCTCGCAAAACTACCGCTTGGGCACATTCCTCTTGGGTCAAATTGCGTGTTTCGCGTTGGATAGCGATCGAGTGTAGAAAATCAAAAAAAAGAAAAACTATTGATCACTAGAATTGATCGAGCTCAACTGATTTTAGAATGGAGCCAATACATTCAAAATCAGATAATATCATCTTTTTTTATTCCTGCTGGGAAAAAACATCTGTATTGAAGAAAAACGTTGAAAGTGGATAACATATGCATGCATAATTCTGATAAAAATAATTATCATTGAGAACACCTTCAGTTGTAAAATAAATTTGAGATTTCCATAATGTGCGTTAATTTTTTTTCGCAGTGTATAAAATCACACCTCTGGCCTTGGAAATTTGACACATTCCACTCTGTATCGAACAAAAAAGGAGGTTATGACGCTTGTCAAAATATTTTTATATTCCAAGTCAACACCATGTTGCCCTTTCTACATTCTTAGAAATTACGTATGAATGTGAATTTATTCGGAAAATGAATGAATTGGAAAAGATGTAATGGACGAAAATAATCAACGTTTATATGAATTGATAGAAAGGATTCCTCTTCTAGTTATTCGCATTATTTCGATATCCAACAATATGTAAACAAAGAAACAAACTGGCAACGTCATTTTGACATCAACGATTTTTTCTGTGTGCGCACTGACTTTTCATCAGGTGCACCAACTCCTGAAAACGATACCATGACCTCCTATGTGATTTTATAAAAGTGAATGAAGTATATAATCATTTGGACATCAACAATTATTTCAATCAATTTTCTTTCTACTAACCTTGAAATAAAACACTGGAATAATTGTTTACGAAGGCCCTCAACGCGGCAAATATATGCTTGAACAAATTCTCGCTCTGTCCGAGTTGCAAGAAAGTCAAGTACAGATCGAAGAATTTTCTCATCAGTTCGTTGTCTCCGTTGGAATCCATCAAGTTTTTCTTGAAGTTCATCGAGTACAGTCCCATGCAATCCAACGTGATCATACCCACTTCTGTGGCCAGATGCTGCTCTAGGATTGCTTGCTGCTGCTTGAGTACCTCATCTTCTGGGGAAATTCAAGCGTTAATTCGGAGAATACGGATTGGAAGTGTTCTACTACTTATCGGTTAATGATTAATTAAAATTTTAATCCCACATTAAACAAAGTATCCATGGTGAAGGTCAATGGAATTTCCTGTTTAATGGAGGTGTAAATAACGCCTCTAGATTGATGGAGGGTTTTACAAAACTTTGATTGCACCGTCAAATTGATTAGAGCCATCAAGATTCGTTGAAATTGCAAATCAAGGGTACTGTACCTAAGGTTTTTTGATCGCACCATCAAAGTTTTGTGAAACCCACCTTTAATCGGGCATCAGAGTCAAAAATTCTGAGACCAAGAATCCTCTGAAAATGCAGACTGCAGACAATGGGTGAAATAAACTGATCCACATGAGTTAGGAATATTATTGACTTAAATTGCAGAAAAATATAGTTTGAATGAGATTATTCGATGAAAATTCATATTAATATGATTTCAAGTTGCAGGAAATGAAATTAATTTTAGCCTGTAGGTCTGCAGCGTTTACAGGGTGGTTAAGAAAAATTGAGTAAAATAACGAAATTTCATTCCCAGAGAATTCAATCATTTTGAGACTATCAATATAATGTATGGCCACCACGGACATCAATAAAAGCTTGACATCTTCTTTGCATACTACACACGAGGTTGTTGAACATTTCTTGAGGAATTTGGTTCCATAAACGGGGCAGAAGCTCTCTCAGATCATTTAAGGATTCTGGGGTAGGTTGATGATTATCTGATCTTCTTTGGAGCATATCCCATGCATGTTCTACGCAATTCAAATCTGGGGAGTGCGGAGGTATTGGTAAATGTGGAATACCAAGATCCTCGCGCGCATTCTCAACTATGGCTGCACGGTACGGTCTAGAGTTATCGTCTATAAATTGAAAAGTTTCACCAATAGCAGCGTGAAAATTTGGCAAAACATTGTCAATGACATGCTTCCTATAGTGTAAGGCGGTCATATTCCCTGGACAAATGTGTAGATCTGTGCGCCCGTTGAAACATATCCCGGCCCATACCATAATACTACCCCCTCGGAATGGATGGACTTCTTGGACATGGCGACGATTACGGGGTATGCGTGGGATTGTCCATTCCCTTATTCTTCGAGAATCTGAAAATCGTCCATATCTGGATTCATCAGTGAAAAGGACACTACGCCATTGATCGTTCCAATTGATATGTTGCCTTGCCCATTCCAATCTTTGACGCTTATGGTCACGTGTTAATGGAACTCCTCTTAATGAACGTCTAGAACCTAGATTCACCTCTCTCAAACGTCGTCTGATGGTTTCGATGGAAACTTGGACCCCATCTGCATTTTGAAGAGTATTCCGTAGCATTCTACACGTAGATGTAAGCTTTCTTCTCGCCGAAACGGTGGTGAAACGATCCTGAGCAGTTGTTTTTTGTCGCCTACCAAGCCTTGGTCTTTCCAACACGGAACCTGTCTCCCTGTACCTATTCCAAAGTCAAGATATCACACTTTGGCTGACTTGAAGCCTTCCCGCTACAACAACCTGAGTAAGGCCACCCTGTAGCATTCCGATAGATTTAATAGCCTCAAGGTTTGTTAATTTACGCATTTTAAGAAAACTCGTTTCAAATCGAAGCCGTTGATGAACTGACTCCATTTCAAAATAAGAACATTCATGAAAACATTCAGAAAAAAGGCGACCAGATTGACGAAATGTCTCATACTGATTTTTATTGGATCAATTCAAGTTGTCGTTGAGTTTTAAATGATTTTACAGCGATTTTCTCGAAGATAACATACTCTTCAAAACGATTGAATACGATATCCCTATCTCTTGTGGAGCAGTATATTTCAGTCAGTAGTCTTTAACTCAGCTAAAAATTATGTATGTTATATTTTTTGTGTCTTTGAATGATATTTTATACTTTTGAAGGTTAGGATTCTTAGTATATATGAAATAATGTAACGAAGGCAAGCTTCATCAAACTCAAGGTTTCACAAAACTCCAATTATGCAATTAAAAAATCTCGAGGGTTGATATGTGGATAGTGCCTGTTTCTTTGTTTTCTCTTTTCTTATAGTGAATTACTCTTTTTTTTTCCTTATTACACTCAGCTTTGTACACATTTATTTTGTAATGCTATTTTTTTTTTGAGATATATAGGCAATTTGCCTCATCTCTTAGCCTATTTGTAATAATAATAATAATAATAATTCGAACCAATCAAATCCCTTGTTTTGAAATGTCAACGAATCACGGTGGCCCCAATTAATTTGACGGTGCAATCAAAGTTTTGTGAAACCGACCCTTAGACGTTAAACATGCTTATAAGTGCTTTATAAATTCTCGTTTACCTGAATTCGTCAGATTTTCCCTGTTGACGGTGTGAATGACCAAAGTACCGGTATTCTCGTGGTTCATTTCAGCTGGATTCATCCTGGCGGGGAGAGTATGAGCCTTCGTTGTCTTACTCTTGACGTTATCCATTGACTGAGACTTGACAACTGCGATATTCCTCTTTCCCACATACTTGAAAAAGTTCAAGCTCATCTCCAGGGTGGTGAAGAAACTCACCACCTCGCTTTCTGTGGACTGTTGCCACCAAGCTGTGAGCTGCTCTTCGCTCAAATACTTCACCACGAAGAGGAACATCAGGAGGAGGTCTTTGACTTCGGTCGCCTGGAATTTGTCGTATCTGTGAACGTGAGTGGACGTTGACCTTATGTGGGATTTTGTGTCTCCGTTTCTGGTGCTTTCGTTCACTATCGTTGTCTCTTGGGACATTGCGGAGGGGGAATCTGACATTGTCGATATGTCTGAATCAATGCTTAACGAATGACCATTAATTAGAGCTGAAACATCAAAGAAAACATCGTTCAGTCGATATAAGCGAAACTTTCGTTGAGAGGAAAGAATGACAGTTATGTCAGCGCCATCTTTAGTCTCAGACGTCTACTAGAATTCAGAAATGTTGTTGATCAGCAGGTTTGGCGATTACAAGATGGACTTGACATAGTATAAAGCCTGGTTCTCAGAGCTTCGTACTGTATTCCTTGAAATTGTCGCAGAAATCCAATGTGTAGTTGAATTACACTGCGCAAAAAAATTAACGCACATTATGGAAATCTCAAATTTATTCTACAACTGAAGGTGTTCTCAATGATAATTATTTTTATCAGAATTAAGCATGCATATGTTATCCACTTTCAACGTTTTTCTTCAATACAGATGTTTTTTCCCAGCAGGAATAAAAAAAGATGATATAAGATTTTGAATGTATTGGCTCCATTCTAAAATCAGTTGTTCTTGATCAATTCTAGTGATGAATAGTTTTTTTTTCGTTTGATTTTCTACACTCGATCGCTATGCAACGCAATTTGACCCGAGAGGAATGTACCCAAGCGGTAGTTTTGCAAGAAGAAGGGTGGACATACACAAGAATTGCAGAAAGGTTTGGAGTTTCCCATACAAGCGTGTCCAGAATGTTGAAGCGATTCAGGGAGACAGGTATGAATGTCCGAAGACCAGGACAGGGTAGACCACAGGTAACAACTGCCATTCAAGAACGTTACTTGAGAGTTTCTTCGTTGAGACAACGGTTTGCAACCGCTCGCCTCCTTCAAAATCAGCTTGAGCAAACTCATGGGGTGCAAATTAGCACTCAGACAATAAGAAATCGCCTCAGAGAATATGATTTAAGGCCTCATGTCGCGGCAAGAGGCCCAGCTCTTACCCCAGCCCATCGAAGGGCGCGTTTGGATTTTGCGAGAGAGCATATCCATTGGGAAGAGGCCGATTGGGAAAGAGTTCTCTTCACAGATGAGTCTAGATTCTGCCTCTACCATTGTGATCGACGTTCCTTTGTATACAGACGTTCACATGAAAGATATACTCAGTGCAATTTCCTGAATACTACTGGTTTCGGGGGAGGATCGATTATGGTATGGGGTGGAATATCTTTGACTGCTCGCACAGACCTAGTGGTCGTTGATAATGGAGCTATGAATGCTGATAAGTATATAAGGAACATTCTTGAAGAGCATGTAGTGCCATTTGCCCCATACATTGGTGAAATTTTCATTTTTATGGACGATAATGCCAGACCCCATCGTGCGCGCATCGTTCAGGAGCACCTTGAAGAGGTTGAAGTCTCTCGAATGGAATGGCCAGCAAGAAGTCCAGATTTCAATCCGATTGGGCAGGTTTGGGACAACCTCAATAGAAGGCTGAGAAGTTCAGAAAATCATCCAGCTACTCTTAATGACTTAGGAATCCAACTCGGAGAAATCTGGGAAGTATTAGATCAGAACATTTTAAGATCACTCATTTTGAGTATGAACCGTCGTTGCCGAGCTGTAATTAACGCAAGGGGAGGAAATACCAAGTATTAAATCACTCATCAGCATTTCAGTATTTTGAAAATTGTTCATTTCTCTTCTTTCACATAAGATTCGGTGAAATCCTGAATTTTTCTTCCATTTAATGTGTCTTGTTTCGTTCAAAACCTTCCCGAGATAACATAAAAAATGAGTTACAAAGTCAATGCAGAGTTAACTTTCATTAAAATTGAGATTTTCAGAATGTGCGTTAATTCATTTCAGGTTATAATACCATCCTAAGGAGGGCTTTAATTTGACGTTAGATTTAACCATCGAAATGTCACTTAAATTTTAAGGAAGGTTCATGCAAACAACCCTAAGGGACACTTAGTGTAATAATCTCAAGGGAAATTGCAGCAAATGACCCTAAACTAAACAAAAACTCACTTTGTCCGGCGATGGCATCATAAAAAGCGGAATTCCTGAAATGCAGCGGACTATCCTTATCAACATGCAACGTAAACCTGTGGCGGCTTTTAGGAGTAGATTCACTCGCAACCGAACTCTTAGCAAACAGGAACGAACCGCTGGAAGACATTCTATTGACAACACTCGTGTTTCCATCCTCCGTTTTCTCCGTAGCATCTATCCGAGGTAAGTTCTCGAGGACTATGCTCAACCACGGGGCATAAATCAGGGCTATCCTGTTCATCTGGCCCCTGCTCTCGAACCTATCGTCTATCTCATGCTTAGCAAGGAGGTCTCTAAGCGTAGCTAAGGCTATTTTGCGAATGTACAGCATCTCGTTCAGCGACGTCTTGATCTCTTGGAGCAAGAGACCGACTATGAAATGGTGCTTGCAGAACTCCTCCGACAATGTATATTCTTGAAGATGCGTTGGAGAACGCCCGTTTTTAGGACTGAGTTTCGTGTGTTGAATGGGCAGATTGAAGGCCACGTAATGCTCATGGCTGCATATTATTTCCAAGAAGCTGAATTTGAACTCCTGGAGTATCCTTGGGTCTCCCGGATTGTATTTGTCCATGTACATGTTGATGAGCTTGAAGACGAAGCCGCGGTCTATCAGCGAGATGCATCTCTGAAAAAGTCACTTCGATTAATCGAGAAACGAGAGAAATTGTCGAAAATCGTACCTTTAAGAAGTTGGCCAAACTTTTGTTCAGTTCCCTGGTTTCGACTTCCTTTTCTTTGTAGTTACAGAGGATGTAAGGTATGACTACGTTCACCAAGGCTTCCACTCTTTGTAAGTATTCGGCCGAGAATCTTTCGTGTCGGTGCATCTGAAAAATTCTTGAATTTAATCAAATTTTTTTAATTTGATTTTACTACACCATTTCTAAAAGTAATTCAGAAACCGTCAATTGTATTTCAGATTAGTCACTTCAATTTCAGAAAGCGTCAATTGAATTTCAGATTAGTCAATTGGATATCAGAAAACATCGAATGGAATGCAGATTAGTCAATTGAATTTCAGAATATGTCATGAAATTCAGATTGATCAATTGTATTTCAGAAATCTTAATTTGTAATGCAGAAAGTTCGAGTATTATTTGAATTTAAGCCATATATTTCTCATTTTCATAATGGTTTTCATATCGTCAATCATAAATTCAATCAGGTATGTTTCCATGTATGAATAAAACCAATATAATCTGGTGAAATCTCTTGGTGTTGGTTCTTCCTTCTCTTCAACACTGGATTTTAGTAAAAATATGCTAAACCTTCTCAATCGATTCCTCACCTAACACCGTAGCTTCAGGAAGCACAAAACACCTGACCATGAAAATTAGTCAAATTTTGTACATATTGTACATATAATTGGAGATGCGATTGATAGTAGTGTCTGCAGCTGGTGTTTTAGCCATGGAGAGACTACGAGGTTCATTCACAGCGCTTTCAGCAAATGAATGGGTTGAGGGTTTGTTGCAACAGTGGCAAGATATGAGGAACCAATTATCAGATTGAGTGATCGTCTTTGATAATGCTGCATGCCATTCGAGATTGGAGACTGTGATCACCCAAAGAGTATCAGTACTGCTGCGGATGAGCCCTTATTCTCCCATGCTCAATCCAATTGAAATTTTATGATCGAAAATAACAACTTACGTAAAAACAAACCTCAGAATTCCAAACAGTGCGCCACCTGGGGTTCTTGAAAAAAGACTAACATACCTGAAAAATATTATTGACCGAGCTAAGATGCAATTGCGATGGCAGACATGCCTGTATGGCTCCAAATTTTTTCAGTTTTGTGTTGAAAATTAAAGTTCATTTATTATCATTGTTTTATTTCTGAATAATTGATATTTTCTGAAATGCAATCTGGTATCAATGTGCGCCTGAAATTAATTCCAAATTGCCATTTCTGAAATATAATTGACCATATCTCAAATTCAATTGAGCGTGTTTTCTGAATTACATTTGATGTTTTCTGAAATACAATTGATTATTTCGGAAATTCAATTGACTAATCTGAATTTCATATGACATATTCTGAAATTCAAATGCCTGATCTTAATTATATTTGATGTTTTCTGAAATACAGTTGACTAATCTGAAATACAAGTGATATTTTCTGAATGTCAATTGATAATTTCTGAATTACAATTGGAAATGGTGTAGTCCACTAGTAAGTTCAATATTTTTGATTATTATACAGTTTGTAACCAAGGACGATTCTTTATTATGTATTCTTATAGACTAACAAAAGAAATTCGGTGGGTCCTTTTTATGGCAAAAATATGATAACGAATGAAGATCACAGTAATTTGAATATGTTTACAAAATAACTTCAAATTCAGAAAAAAATTGAGAAATTTGATGTATTGGCATTTTCCATGCAATATTCTCAACTTAGAAGCGTGGGTTCACAAGAATCAAAGAAAGCTATTTATTTTATTTAACAAGAAAAGTACAAATATTTCTCTATTTTAGTATTGTATTGAGTTCATTACAGTATGTACTAGAAGCCGTGCTGTAATGAACTAATTACAGCATTGTTTTCAGTTATATTTTTCGTTATGTGGTTGTCAGTACTGACCTCGGATCCTATCAATTTTCAAATCAAATTAATTCAAATTCCGTAATCTGTCAAATTTCGTTAGTCACGAAAACATCCGAGATACAATAGAAATGTCACATCAACTGGCAAGATACAATACGAATTTCACAAAACTTGACTGAAATAGAGAAAATATCGTCTAATGCTCGTGGCAATCTATGATGAACATAGATTAATATTGATTACTAGATGTTAATATCGTTATTTTATTTCAAAATTCCCTGAAACCAGTTCTTTTTTCAATAAATCCATCCAAATTCGATCTATTCCTACTGAACAATTGGCGAGATTATTAGCCTCATCCAAAATATAAGCTGACTCCTTGATTTTTCTAATAAAATCATCAGGTTCCGTCATTAGAATTTTTGTGCCATTCCAATCCATCATGTGATTGCCGGTATTGGAACACACATGATCTGCTATCTGCGATCTACCAATATCTCTATTTTTTATGTTATTCCTATGTTCACGTTTTCTAATTTCCAATGGTCTTGATATTTCTCCTATATAAGATTTTTCACAAATACAGGGAATATTGTAAATACAATTTCTTGGTTTTTGGTTCTCATTCAGAGGTTCAGTTTTTGTTAATAAAGATCGTTAATCATTTTTTGTTTTGAAAACAGTTCTTATGTTGAATTTAGAACCAATTCTTTTTCTGAAAGTCCATGAACATAAGGAATCAAATTTATTAAAATTGGTTGTCCTTGACGGTTTGTTGTTGGTTCCTGATTGTTATTATCGTTTTGACGCAAAATTGTTCTCTCTAAATTTGAAATTGTTTTTTTCCATGAAATTAGTTGGATATTGATTATCCTCAAGAATATCTTTAATGAAATTAATTTCGTCATTTTGTATTTCAGTTGTCAATGAAATTAATTGCGTTCTATCATAAAGTGTTTTTATAATACCATTTCTACACTCATTTGATGATTAGAATAAAAATTTAGATATCGATTTGTGTGTGTCTTTTTTTCTGAACACACTTGTTTCGAAATGATTTGGAAATTTTCTTATCGAAACATCTAAGAAGAAAAGTACATTATTTTGTTCCAACTCCATTGTGAATTTTATTGTAGGTTCTTTGTTATTGATATGATTGAAAAATTATCAATTCTTCTCTGCCATGTTGTCAAATTACAAAAATATCATCGATATAACGCCACCAAGTCTTTGGTTTCAGTGAATATTTTTTAATTTGGTTTTCTTCCAACAATTCCATGAAAATGTGGCTCATTATTGGTGATGAAGGAGAACCCATAGCCATACCGAATTTTTGTTTGTAAAAATCATCATCTAACTGAAAATATGTCGCATTCAGACAAATATCTAACATTTCCTTTATATTATCTACATTTCATTTCGAATTTTCGTTACGCTTCAGAGTTCAAAGTGTTTTCTTTTTGTTCATTTCTTCTTGTGAAGTTTTGGCCCCTGACGAATTAGTGCTAACATTTTTACGCAATGACCTTTCTTCTATTATTTAAAAAATTTTTCTAATTGTTTCTTGTCCCAGAGACTGGGAGAGAAAACCCAAATTAAGTTTTCAGGAATATTCAAGACCTCCCAGACAATATTTCAATAGATATTTTTGACGATGTGTGTAATTAGTTTTGAATTCCATTTATAAAGAAAAAATCTTACCTTTATCCTCCCAGAGGAGAGCAAATGTTGCGCCATTCCTTTAATAACAATATCGAAGAAGAAACTGGAATGATGCATAAACTTGTTCACAACCAAAAAGTCCGTATTACCCGGATCCAGAATAACCGGTAGATGTTTGCATAATTCCTCATGTATATTCCCGTTCTTACTCAAAACGGGATTCACAAAAACGTATTTCACATAAATATTGAGTATATCCGTTCTTTTAGCCTCGTAAATCATGTGCACTAAATTAATCAACACCCTTATAACGTTCAAACTGATTTCTTCGTTGCCCGTATAAACTAGCAAATAAAATAATTGGTTGAGTATGGTCGGAAAGAACGCGATCAAGGTAGACAGTTGAATGGCGTGAAGGGCCTTCAGGATTTTGGTAGTTTCGTTATCTGAGGGTACTGCGGAAGGCTTTGGATCTATCAGTTTCTCTGCCAGGGCAAAGAAGTTGAAGAGATGTTGATCCTTGGTTATTACGGTCGATATCAAACTTAAATTAACGGAGAATATTGGTTTTTGACCATCGACCCAGTTTATATCGGGTCCTGCATTCTGAAAAAAAAAACAGAGGTTAAAGTGAATCAAATTGTTTTCTCTGTTTCAGTGTAGTGATGAGTTCATTCCAGTATTAAAAGCAGTGCTGTAATGAACTCATCACAGCATTGTTTTCAGTATTACACTGCGCAAAAAAATTAACGCACATTCTGAAAATCTCAATTTTAATAAGAGTTACCTCTACATTGACTTTATAACTTATTTTTCATGTTCTCTCTGGAAGGTTTTGAACGAAACAAGACACATTAAATGGAAGAAAAATTCAGGATTTCACCGAATCTTATGTGAAAGAAGAGAAATGAACAATTTTCAAAATACTGAAATGCTGATAACTGATTTAATACTTGGTATTTCTACCCCTTGCGTTAATTACAGCTCGGCAACGACGGTTCATACTCAAAATGAGTGATCTTAAAATGTTCTGATCTAATCCTTCAAGAGTAGCTGAATAATTTTCTGAACTTCTTAGCCTTCTATTGAGGTTGTCCCAAACCTGCTCAATCGGATCGAGGTCTGGACTTCTTGTTGGCCATTCCATTCGAGAGACTTCAACCTCTTCAAGGTACTCCTGAACGATGCGCGCTCGATGGGGTCTGGCATTATCGTCCATATAAATGAAATTTTCACCAATGTATGGGGCAAATGGCACTACATCCTCTTCAAGAATGTTCCTTATATACTCATCAGCATTCATAGCTCCATTATCAACGACCACTAGGTCTGTGTGAGCAGTCAAAGATATTCCACTCCATACCATAATCGATCCTCCCCCGAAACCAGTAGTATTCAGGAAATTGCACTGAGCATATTTTTCATGTGGACGTCTGTATACAAGGGAACTTCGATCACGATGGTAGAGGCAGAATCTAGACTCATCTGTGAAGAGAACTCTTTCCCAATCGGCCTCTTCCCAATGGATATGCTCTCTCGCAAAATCTAAACGCGCCTTTCGATGGGCTGGGGTAAGAGCTGGGCCACTTGCTGCGACACGAGGCCTTAAATCATATTCTCTGAGGCAGTTTCTTATTGTCTGAGTGCTAATTTGCATCCCATGAGTTTGCTCAAGCTGACTTTGAAGGAGGCGAGCGGTTGCAAACCGTTGTCTCAACGAAGAAACTCTCAAGGAACGTTCTTGAATGGCAGTTGTTACCCGTGGTCTACCCTGTCCTGGTCTTCGGACATTCATACCTGTCTCCCTGAATCGCTGCAACATTCTGGACACACTTGTATGGGAAACTCCAAACCTTTCTGCAATTCTTGTTTATGTACACCCTTCTTCTCGCAAAACTACCGCTTGGGCACATTCCTCTTGGATCAAATTGCGTGTTCGCGTTGCATAGCGATCGAGTGTAGAAAATCAAACGAAAGAAAAACTATTGATCACTAGAATTGATCGAGAACAACTGATTTTAGAATGGAGCCAATACATTCAAAATCTGATAATATCATCTTTTTTTATTCCTGCTGGGAAAAAACATCTGTATTGAAGAAAAACGTTGAAAGTGGATAACATATGCATGCATAATTCTGATAAAAATAATGATCATTGAGAACACCTTCAGTTGTAGAATAAATTTAAGATTTCCATAATGTGTGTTAATTTTTTTGCGCAGTGTATAATAAATATTTTATAAACAATTCGAATGTAGTGACTTACTCCTTTCCCCAAGCCAAACGGATGAATCGACAGGTAACCAGGAGGTAGATGTGCCGCAACTGGGATATTTTGCAGATCGACACTTATCTTTCCTTTTTGGAGAATAGGGATCCAAGCGTATCCTATGCAATGTTCGATACCATTCTCCCTTTTCTTGGTAATATCACACGAGACGTGGTAAAACGTGAATAATAAGTGATGCGAAGGAAGCACTTTGATCGGTAGCCGAATTTTCACTTCTTCGTACCAAAACGGCGTTGTGTTGTGATGGATAACGGAACAAGAAGTCGAAGACACTAGGAGGGATTGGCCAGGACGTCCGTATATGCACTGCAAACAACAATCATCATTATATAACAATATAACATCATTTTGACAATTCTCAGAATATGTCGTAATTTTTGGTTCTGAAAATTATTCGGTTTTCTTGTGTTATGAGATGTTTGGTTTATCTATGGGAGATGATTTCCTTTCATTAGGGTCCCGTAGCGGTCTTCAAACATCTGAAGTTCCGAAAAATCATCACTAGGATGGTCGTACCTGGTTCGAAAGAACCCTCACAATCACAGAGCAAGGCTGAGAATTTAAATTTGAATATTGGAGGAATTCGAAGGACAAGAGTGATTACGTTCCGAAATTAGCCACTGAACATGGTGTTGAGATCTTCTAAGAAACCCACATGGTAACAGAGGAACTTCTTCGTGAAGGAGGACAATTGAATGTTATGTACTCATTGATTTGTCACTTAGTCCAAATTACGGTTAAGCTTGTTGTTATAAGTTTTCTTATGTTTAGCCATTCAAAAAGGGGAAATTGATTAGGTTTTTTTCATTTCTTTCAAACATTGTGACATTTCTGTCATAACTAATTTATGAAGAAAAAATTTCTGCAATGGGTGGTTAATTCAAAAACCATTTAATTGATTATAATAACTAGTTTCTTCTGCTTTTGTCTTCTTTTATTTCATATCTAGAATTTCGGATATATTGGTGAAGAGTCTGTTTTTCTCTGCTGCCCATAGAAGAACTACATGAAGATGTTCTTCTGATCACGTAGATGTCCTACAAGATCCTCTGATATGATATTCTAGTAAATTTTTTTTCTATCGCGGGGTGAAGTTAGGGTTTTTTTTCTCTGGGATTCTTTCCCTTTCCTCATTTTATCATACTACAGACCTGTATGGTTTTCCAGTGTTGCACTAACCCCAGCTAGGTACTTTTTTGTTTCAATATGTATCGTATTATTTTAGCTATCTCAATCAAAAGAATATATATATATTATATAACAAGTGCACAAAACACAAAAATATAATGAAAAGTCCCTACAATGGTATAATCAGATGAATTAGTACCGTTTTCAGATTTTGGTGGCGCTGAAATCACTTTGAGCTTTGGTAGTTGCTGACAGATGCAGTACCTCAAAAAGGACAAATTGCGAATTGACATTTAATAATAGAGTTATGGAAACCCAAATACAGGCCTCACTTTATTAGAGGATCCTGTAATGAAAGATCCCCTAACATTGCTAGGATACTTGAGTTATTGAAACGATTTATTTCTTGACAACTTCATTTTGACAGTTGTGACAAGCTGGTGACAGCTTATCAGAGGCGCATTTGACATACAATGACAATGCTCACCTTCAGTCCTGTGGCAGTTTCGCTATCTGAATCTCGCAATTCAACTAAACATGCAATGTTTCGTGCTCTCGTAAAAGTCTTCTGAGTATCGAAATTCAAAGTTATCGGGTACACATACAGGTGATTTGTAAAGGAGGAATAAGGGTGGACCTCTTTCTCGGAAACACCTCCAAACTCTGTCACTTCGATCACAGGTTCGGACGTAGGCGGTATCGGGAATGGTTTTAAAGGCGATAGAGAGGTTGTCAGAGAATCTGAAAGAAACAGTGGATGTAGAAACGAGACATCACAAAGCTAAAATATTAGAAGAAGAGATTGGATTTTACTAAGGTATACGTTTTGTTAGAGTGTTTTGATTTTTGCTCACTTTGTGGCTGCTCCGTTACTGCTGAAATCGAAATCTGAAGACTACCAGGTATCACAGTGAACTTATTGAATTTATCCGGTTTTCTGTACTCCATCAGAATTTTCAGTAACTCCTCGTCGTGTAGTTTGTTTGGTTCTTGACGATATATGGCATGGAAGTCCGAGGTAGTATCTAATTCATTACTATACAACCTGAAACACAATAACGAAATGGTCTTTCAATAATTTTTCAGTATTTAGAAATTTTCAGTAAGATCCGAAAGGAAATAGCTTTGAACTGAATAATTAAACAGACCGATAATATAAACCGTTCATTTCAAAAGTAAGACAGAGACAACTAACTATTTTGCAGCATCTGACCTTGTCTGTCTTGTTGGGTTCGCATTTCACTCTGAATTAACGCGTGCTCATTCCAGTTTATTATTCATTTCAGTGGTTCAAACAACAATTCATCATATTCTGATGTCATTCCATTCAAAAAGTGACAAGTGCGTTCACCATGTGTTCAGACTGCCCCCAACTGTCACGCATGCGTGACATTCGTGACTGCTCTCCATGAGTTAGGGATATTGACTTAAATTGCAAAAAAATATAGTTCGAATGAGATTTCGTGATGAAAATTCTTTTTTGCATACTACACACGAGGTTATTGAACATCTCTTGAGGAATTTGGTACCATAAACGGGGTAGAAGCTATCTCAGATCATTTTAGGATTCTGGGGTAGGTTGATGATTATCTAATCTTCTTTGGAGCATATCCCACGCATGTTCTATGCAATTCAAATCTGGTGAGTGCGGAGGTATTGGTAAATGTGAAAT
Source organism: Hippodamia convergens (assembly GCA_038502775.1). Classification (NCBI taxonomy): domain Eukaryota; kingdom Metazoa; phylum Arthropoda; class Insecta; order Coleoptera; family Coccinellidae; genus Hippodamia; species Hippodamia convergens. The sequence continues at coordinate 40,036,357 of CM076610.1, forward strand.
ACCAAGCTCCTCGCGCGCATTCTCAACTATGGCTGCATGATGCGGTTTAAAGTTATCGTCTAGAAATTGAAAAGTTTCATCAATAACAGCGTGAAAATTTGGCAAAACATTGTCAATGACATGCTCCCTATTGTGTAAGGCGGTCAAATTCCCAGGACAAATGTGTAGATTTGTGCCCCCGTTGAAACATATCCCGGCCCATACCGTAACACTACCCCTTCAGAATGGATGGATTTCTTGTACATAGCGACGATTACGGGGTATGCGCGGGATTGTCCATACCTTAATTCATCGAGAATCTGCAAATCGTCCATATCTGGATTCATCAGTGAAAAGGACACTACGCCATTGATCGTTCCAATTGATATGTTGCCTTGCCCATTCTAGGTTTTGACGCTTATGGTCACGTGTTAATGCAACTCCTCTTAATGGACGTCTAGAACCTAGATTCACCTTTCTCAAACGTCGTCTGATGGTTTCGATGGAAACTTGGACACCATCTGCATTTTAAAAAGTTTCCGGAGCATTCTACACGTAGATGCAGGCTTTCTTCTCGCCGAAACGATCCTGAGCAGGTTTTTTCGTCGCCCACCAAGCTTTGGTCTTTCCCTGAACCTATTACAAAGTCGAGGTATCACACTTGGGCTGACTTTCCGCAACAACAACCTGAGTTAGGCCACCCTGTAGCATCCCGACAGCCCTATTAGTCTTAGCGTTTGTTAATTTACGTCTCGGCATTTTCAGAAAACTCGTTTCAAATCGAAGCCGTTGATGAACTGACTCCATTTCAAATTAAGAACATTCATGAAGCATATGCAAAGAACCAAACTTCAGAAAAAAGGCGACCAGATTGACGAAATGTCTCATACTGAACGATTCAAGTTGGTATTGAGTTTTGAATGATTTTACAGCGATTTTCTCGAAGATTGCATAATTTTCAAAACGATTGTATACGATATCCCTAACTCTTGTAGAGCAGTATATTTCAGTCAGTAGTCTTTAACACAGCCAAAAACTATGTATGTTATATTTTTTATGTCTTCGAATGATATATCATATTGAAGCCGTTGATAAACTCACCCCATTTCAAAATAATAACATTCATGAAGCATGTGCAAAGAACCAAACTTCAGAAAAAAGGCGACCATATTTACGAAATGTCTCATATTGATCGATTCAAGTTGTTATTGAGCTTTGAATGATCTTACAGCGGTTTTCTTGAAGATTGCATACTTTTCAAAACGATTGTATACGATATCCCTAACTCTTGTGGAGCAGTATATTTCAGTCAGCAGTTTTTAACACAGCTAAAAACTATGTATGGTATATTTTTGGTGTCTTTGAATGATATTTCATTTTTTGAAGGTTAGGATTCTTAGTATATGTGAGATAATGAAAATTCGTAACGAAGGCAAGCTTCACCGCACCTGGACGTTAAACAACAGGCTTAACAAAATTCATACAGTCACACTTAATGCTGACGAGAAATTATTGAATGAATCACAAACCGGCAAGTGTCACGTAACATTTTAATAGAAGACCTGAATTCCTCCATTGCTAGATGAATAAACAAACAAAGCCTAAACTACCATCTTACCTAAACAACGGCCTTGCAGTCCAAGCAAACGGCATCCTATAATTCCCCAACCTCTGACAAGAAGCCGCTATATTCTTATACGTCTTAAGACTAATCTTCGGATCCTTGTTCGCCTTAACGTACGGCTCCGAGCTCTGGTAAATACCCCCTTGCAGCACCTTCTCGATCCTCACGACCAAGAAGATGTCGGGATGGGGGTTGGTAACGCTCAGCAAAGCCTGCTGCGGATGCGCAATCCACTCGAACGAAACCTCGTTCGGCATCAGACCGGAATCGTCCTCCGACCTTCCCCTCATCATCATGCTCCTTATCGTTCCGCTGTTCACGTCGAAGTGAAAATTCTCCGTCAGCTTCCTGCCGCTTCTAGCGTCGAACAAACACAGGAAAGTGTGGTACGGCTCGACTTGGCTCAGGTTGTTTTTTTCGTCGACCGCTTGCAGCTTGAACTTTATGTTCTCGCACTTTAGGAGCACCCTGTGCCCGAATATCTCCTTGTAGGGGTCGGGGGAGCTCTGACTAGAGTTCGGCTGTCTTAGGTTGATGGCCAATTGGGGGTAGAGCGGGAACAGCTTCTCCCTGTTTTCCTTACGAACGGTTGCTATGATCAGTTTCAACAATAGCTGCGTTAAAGTTTGGCAAAACATTGTCAATGACATGGTCTCTATAGTGTAAGGCGGTCATATTCCCGGGACAAATGTGTAGATCTGTGCGACCGTTGAAACATATCCCGGCCCATACCATAACACTACCACCTCGGAATGGATGGACTTCTTGGACATAGTGACTATTACGGGTATCTAAAAATCGTCCATATCTGAATTCATCAGTGAAAAGGACACTATGCCATTGATCGTTCCGATTGATATGTTGCCTTGCCCATTCCAGTCTTTGACGCTTACGGTCATGTGTTAATGGAACTCCTGTTAATGGACGTCTAGAACCTAGATTCACCTCTCTCAAACGACGTCTGATGGTTTCAATGGAAACTTGGGCACCATATGCATTTTGAAGAGTTTTCCTTAGCATTCTACACGTATATATAGGCTTTCTTCTCGCCGAAACGGTGATGAAACGATCCTGAGCAGGTGTTGTTTTTCGTCGCCCACCAAGCCTTGGTCTTTCCCTGAACCTATTCCAAAGTCGACGTATCACACTTGGGCTGACATTCCGCTACAACAACCTGAGTTAGGCCACCTGTAGCATCCCGATAGCCCTATTAGCCTCAGTATTTGTTAATTTACGTCTCGGCATTTTCAGAAAACTCGTTTCAAATTGAAGCCGTTGATAAACTGATCCCATTTCACAATAAGAACATTCATGAATCATATGCAAAGAACCAAACTTCAGAAAAAAGGCGACCACATTGACGAAATGTCTCGTACTGATCGATTCAAGTTGTTATTGAGTTTTGAATGATTTTACAACTATTTTCTAGAAGATTGCATACTTTTCAAAACGATTGTATACGATATCCCTAACTCTCGTGGAGCAGTATATTTCAGTCAGTAGTCTTTAACACTACTAAAAACTATGTATGTTATATTTTTCGTGTCTTTGGATGATATTTCATATTTTTGAAGGTTAGGATTCTTAGTATATGTGAGATAATGAAAATTTGTAATGAAGACAAGCTTCACCACATCTAGACGTTTAACAACACGCTTACCAAAATTCATAGTCACTCTTAATGCTGACGCGAAATTGTTGAATGAATCACAAACCAGCAAGTGTTACGTAACATCTCAATAGAAGACCTGAATTCCTCCATTGCTAGATGAACAAACAAACAAATCCTAAACAACCATCTTACCTAAATAAAGGCCTTGCAGTCCAAGCAAACGGCATCCTATAATTCCCCAACCTCTGACAAGAAGCCGCTATATTCTTATACGTCTTAAGACTAATCTTCGGATCCTTATTCGCCTTAACGTACGGCTCCGAGCTCTGGTAAATACCCCCTTGCAGCACCTTCTCGATCCTCACGACCAAGAAGATGTCGGGATGGGGGTTGGTAACGCTCAGCAAAGCCTGCTGCGGATGCGCAATCCACTCGAAGGTCACCTCGTTCGGCATCAGACCAGAATCGTCCTCAGACCTTCCCCTCATCATCATGCTTCTTATCGTTCCGCTGTTCACGTCGAAATGAAATTCTCCGTCAGCTTCCTGCCGCTTCTAGCGTCGAACAAACACAGAAACGTGTGGTACGGCTCGACTTGGCTCAAATTGTTCTTCTCGTCTACAGCTTGCAGCTTGAACTTGATGTTCTCGCATTTTAGGAGCACCCTGTGCCCGAATATCTCCTTGTAGGGGTCGGGGGAGCTCTGACTAGAGTTCGGCTGTCTTAGGTTGATGGCCAATTGGGGGTAGAGCGGGAACAGCTTCTCCCTGTTCTCCTTACGAACGGTTGCTATGCTCATGTCCGTTTCTCTTGAGTATTTGATGAGCTGGGGGTTCATGCTTTGCTCCAGTCCTTTCAACGTGCCGAATATCGGTATTTGGGGGGATGAAGGCGGGGACTTACGATCTGGAATCAAAATTGATTCAATGAAGAATGTTTTTAATTTTAAATAGTTTGAGGCTTTCAACACCGGATATACTGATATTGAGAGAGTGAATGTATGTGTGTTTGTTTGTCTTCTATAGACTCAGGAGCCAAATGACCAATTTTGATGAAACTTTCACTTTAATGTAGGGAATTTATTTCGGAAGGTTTTCATGTAGGGTTCTTTAGTTATTTGTCTTTGTATTGATGCTTATTATGTTTTGTTTTTGTTTGTAAATTTTTCTTAAATTATGCACAATAAAGCTCTATTATTATTATTATTAATCCTATATCACAAAGAAATGAGAAAAAATATCGAGTTTTCATGAAAAAGTCTGTAATTAACCCGGTTTTTTCAGGCTTTTACGGCCGGCACTGGGTAAACTGTAAGAGGTAGAGAAACATGGTCAGGGACAATTTTGTAATGCTCAAAAAGTTCTATATATAGGGTTATTCACGAATATGGCTCTATAGAATATTTTCAGGAAAGACAAGATTCAGGATTGAAATTCTAAAGGTGAGCTTCAAGTAAGAAGACGACTTCTCGTATATTTTTTGAAGGTTCTAGGATCTCCAGTTTTTCCGGAAGTGACTACAACTTTCGTTTTTCAAATGGAAAGACCCATTTTTTTATTGCATATATAGATTCTCCATTGAATTCTGAGTCTTTTTGATTCCAAAAGGTTGAATTTTCCCGAGAAAATTCTCTATAAATGAGGAAATACGAAAAAAAATCTCAAAATTGAACTGCGTTGAAATACAGACAACTTCGAGGTTTTTTCATTGAAAATTAAATATTTTCTATTCATTGAAAAGTCTTATTTTTGAGAATCTCCGAGAATAAAAGCCGTTGCTTCTTTTCCGATAGCGTGATTTTTAGAATGTGATACAGGAGGTCACAAATTCTTTGTCAAAGTTAGAAGTGACGAAACATCAAAAAATCGTTTTTTTTTTTTCAAATTGGAACCCCATTTTTTCAAAACATTTTCGAGCATACGTCCGAGACTTTTATCCCAAAATGAATATTTTTCGAGATATTCGGGAAAAACGATTTTCTTATCAATTTTCAATTTTATTCCGAATGTGTTTTTTTACTGGAAAATAATTAGCGGTCAAGTGAAATTTTTAAAAATCTCTGTTATCGAGAAAATATTTTCTATTGTTCTGTAATGCGAGAGCAACAATTGGTTTAAAGTTGTCAATGTGAGTATTAGTGAAGTTAACGTAAATAATTCTCAGGAATGCTGGATAAAATAATTTGTAATCATTTTTAATGCTTTTGAAAGAATAATTAACAGAACATGTAACAATTTCATTATTGAAAATTTAAATTTCCCTACCATGACAAAAAAGAAATTCTCCAAAATCAAGAATTTGCAGAAATTATCCTAAGCTTCAAAAAATAAAGAAAAACTGAATTCGTTTGAACTATAGAAAATATCTTCTCAATAACAGAGATTTCCAAAAATTTCATTTGATCGCTAATTATCTTCCAGTAAAAAAACATTCGGAATGAGATTGAAAATTGAAGACAAAATCGTTTTTCCTAAATATCTCGAGGTAAATATTCATTTTGGGATAAAAGTGTTGGACGTTTGCTCCTACTATTTTCTACAATCTGAAAAAAACGATTTTTTGGTGTTTCGTCACTTCTAACTTTGGCAAATAATTTGTGATCTCCTGTATGATATTCCAAAAATCACGTTAGGTGAAATAATTCCTAATAGACCACGGCCAATAGAGAGTTATCGAAACGCAAATAAAGGCTTAACTTAAATATAGTTTCCCTTATTTTGATATTCACTCATGCGCATTCGCAAAAGATTTCAAGTTGGCCTGTAATAAAATACTCCTGCACTTAACTTGAAGGACAACCATATTCAAATAAAAAATCCCTTATTTTGACAGTTCTCGCAATCTTCTAGGTTAAACAGCTTTTCACAACTGTCAAAATAAAGAAAATGTCATAATAAAGCTGTCAAGAAATAAATCATTGCGATGGCCCAAATATCCAACCAACGTTAGGGGATCTTTTATTATAGGATCCTTTAATAAAGTGAGGCCTGTATTTGTGTTTCGATAACTCTCTTATAAGCCCATATGACTCTTTCTTAATTCAGTCTTACCTCTCTCTAACGATGCTGCCCTCTTCTCGTCTTGCAATTTGTTATGGTGCAAAATCGACGTCAGCTTGCTCAGCCAATCTTTGAAATCCTCCTCAGACTCGGCAGCTAACAAATACGACTTGTGTCCCGAAGTCATCCTCAGTTCAAAACAGTATCTACCCCTCTTCGAGTTCTGGAAAATTCAAAGCGACTGTAGATATTTTTCACGAAATGTATAGATCGTTTTATACTTTTATCACATCTGTGCAAAAATCCATGACTATGGTGATTTTAGCGTCCAGTTTCCTCTCGTCTTTGTACAATACTAGAATATAGGTACCGTCTACTTCTTGCTTCAGATAACAATATCTTCGTTTGAAACTTTTCGAACCTAAGTTAACAAAGTGTTTCTCCGAACCTGGAAAAAATGAATGCAATAATCAATTTTTCATGTTTTGTCTCATGCTGCATAAAGCAAAGAGAAACAAACAAAGATTTTCTATGAAACATATTGTAGTTCAAATAGAGGAAAATATTCATCTCATTTCCAGAATATGAATACACTGCGCAAAAAAATTTACGCACATTCTGAAAATCTCAATTTTAATGAAAGTTAACTCTACATTGACTTTATAACTTATTTTTCATGTTCTCTCGGGAAGGTTTTGAACGAAACAAGACACATTAAATGAAAGAAAAATACAGGATTTCACCGAATCTTATGTGAAAGTAAGAGAAATGAACAATTTTTAAAATACTGAAATGCTGATAAGTGATTTAATACTTGGTATTTCCACCCCTTGCGTTAATTACAGCTCAGCAACGACGGTTCATACTCAAAATGAGTGATCTTAAAATGTTCTGATCTAATCCTTCCCAGAATTCTTCGAGTTGGATTCCTAAGTCATTAAGAGTAGCTGGATGATTTTCTGAACCTCTCAGCTTTCTATTGGGGTTGTCCCAAACCTGCTCAATCGGATTGAGATCTGGGCTTCTTGCTGGCCATTCCATACGAGAGACTTCAACCTCTTTGAGGTACTCCTGAACGATGCGCGCACGATGGGGTCTGGCATTATCGTCCATAAAAATGAAATTTGCTCTCCAAGAATGTTCCTTATATACTTATCAGCATTCATAGCTCCATTATCAACGACCACTAGGTCTGTGCGAGCAGTCAAAGATATTCCACCCCATACCATAATGGATCCTCCCCCGAAACCAGTAGTATTCAGGAAATTGCACTGAGCGTATCTTTCATGTGGACGTCTGTATACAAGGGAACGTCGATCACAATGGTAGAGGCAGAATCTAGACTCATCTGTGAAGAGAACTCTTTCCCAATCGGCCTCTTCCCAATGGATATGCTCTCTCGCAAAATCCAAACGTGCCCTTCGATGGGCTGGGGTAAGAGCTGGGCCTCTTGCCGCGACACGAGGCCTTAAATCATATTCTCTGAGGCGATTTCTTTTTGTCTGAGTGATGATTTGCACCCCATGAGTTTGTTCAAGCGAAAGAAAAACTATTAATCACTAGAATTGATCAAAAACAACTGATTTTAGAATGGAGCCAATACATTCAAAATCTGATAATATCATCATTTTTTATTCCTGCTGGGAAAAAACATCTGTATTGAAGAAAAACGTTGAAAGTGGATAACATATGCATGCATAATTCTGATAATAATAATCATCATCGAGAACACCTTCAGTTGTAGAATAAATTTGAGATTTCCATAATGTGCGTTAATTTCCTTGCGCAGTGTATTTCGTCAAAAGTTCCACCTTGCGACGTATGTATAGTTAGAGCAGACCTGAAGTTAATGGAAAATGTTTGCGTCTGGCTATACATTTTCTATCCGATGTCAATGAAATATTTGCCGTTCGTAATTCAATGAGAACAGCGAGATTGCCGACTCCATTTTGCACTGCTAGAGTGGCTGCACGCATCCGCCAAGTCGCAAGCACCCAAACACCGTGCCGAAGTCTGCCGAACTGAACCGACGATAGACGGCTGTGTTAGGTTTTTTCGTTACGGAATTTCTACATTCGGTCGCCGCGCTCAAAGCCTGAGATAAAAGCTATGCAATAGCTTGAACACTTTTACAACCAAATATACAAACCTATTTCAGGTCCTTTCATCAGATACCCTTCCTTGGTGACTGTGTCCAAGCTCTGCTTCTCGGAGTCAACGACATCAGTGTCTATGTCTACTTCATACTGCTCTTCCTTCAGTTTATTGCTGGGCAGTTTGGGCAGGTCTATGTAGGTTCCCGAGTACGCGTTGTATTTGTAATGGACCAGGTTCCAGTTTGACAGGTATGTGTTGACGCACTCCCTGGTGAAGAGGTTGCAGTTTTCAACCTCGCTTTTCGATGGAATGCTAGACGTAAGAGTTCTATACCGCCGGGGTAGAACGACTTGCTGAAACATCAAAAATCGAGTGTTTTTAGGAAAAAGAATAAAACGGTAAACAGAAAATTCGATGCCTTTACGGAGGCCACACCGAGAACATTTTCAAGACATCAATGCAAAATAGTAATAATCGAAATGAATATCATTTTAAATTCCCAGGCTCAGAGATCTTTTATCATGAGGTTGGAGAAGTTACATTAGATTTTGTCAATGAGATGAGAGATATACCGGTTTCTGCCTTGTTTGGCCTCCTCAGTATCCCATACACCTCAGGGACAAAATCTTCATAAAAAACTTCGATATTTAAAGCAATTAGTTGTGAAGTACTGAATAAAATATTACAAAGTAGTGACATCCAATTGCGTCAAAATGAAGTTTCACATCTCCTATGACATGCGAAAAAAGAACTATGTACATCCTTTTTCACTCAATGAGATTTAGGGCCACTGCTAAAATCTCATTGAGTGAAAGAGGATGTACAGAGTTCTTTTTCAGCATGTGATTGGGGATGTAGAACTTAATTTTGACGCAACTGGATGTCACTGCCTTGTAAATTCTACTCAGTACATCACACCTAATTACTTTAAATATCGAAGTTTTTATGAAGATTTTGTCCCTGAGGTGTGTGGGATACTGATGATGCCAAATAAGGCCGAACCCGGTATATCTCTCATCTTAGTGACAAAATCTAATATCATTTCTCCAACCTCATGATAAAAGATCTCTGAGTCTAGGAATTGAAAATGGTATTCATTTCAATGATTACTATTTTGAATTCATTTATGTTTCAAAAATCAAAAATCGAGTTTCAGAGATTGATAATGCAAAGAAAAGATGAGAATGATAAATATACTCACTGAAATGTCATCGGCAGGATATATGAGGAGCTCTCGTTGTGGGTCATTCTGGAGCACAGTTTTGTTCTTCAGAAGGAAATTCTCGAAATCTAGCGGTTCAACCAACTGGGGCTTGATCTGTAAACAAAAGAACTATCTCAGAACTAAATTGTCTACTGATATATTAAAAAACATAAAAAAAATTACAAGCACTTCAAGATTTAAACAAAAACGCTGTTAATTGATCTGGAACCTTATGGACTGGCTGAGTTTTTAAGTTGGTATACAGGTTGAAACATTATTTGGGCTGATTCCATCATCTATGTGGTTGGTTGTTACCGACCTAACCTACTGCGCATACCAACTGCGCAGGTAGATAAAGTCAAGCTGACCTCTACCACAAAAAGTATAATTAATATAAAACTTAAATTGTATAATAATTCCCTGCTTTAGTAGACTAGTGGTTAGAGTGAGTGGAATATCGGAAATTGCACCTCGGATAACTCGCGTTCGAATTCCCACACTAAATTGCGAAATTGAAAAAAGTATGGAGCGCACAAGTACAGACAGAACAAGTTTGGCAAAAACCGGACCTTCTCAGGACCAACAACACCCTGAAGACGGCAGGCGAATGCTTGCCGAAACGTAGGTAACAACCAACCACATAGATAATGGAAACAGCCCAAATAATGTTTCAACAAATACATCATTATCAAGAATATCTCGTTCACAATTAGTATACAGGGTTATTCACTAATATGGCTCTATGAAATATTTTTAGGAAAGACACAAGATTCAGGATTGAAATTCTAAAGGTGAGCTTCAAGTAAGAAGACGACTTCTTGTATATTTTATGAAGGTTTTAGGACTTCCGGTTTTTCCGGAAGTAACATCAACTTTCATTTTTCAAATGGGAAGACCCATTTTTTATTGCATAAATAGATTCTCCATTGAATTCTGAGTCTTTTTGATTCCGAAAATTTGAATTTTCCCGAGAAAATTCTGTTTAAATGAGGAAATACGAAATAAAAAATCTCAAAATTGAACTCTGTTGAAATACAGACAACTTTGAGGTTTTTCATTAAAAATTTTCATTTTTGAGAATCTGAGAGGAGAAAGGCTGATGCTTCTTTTCCGAAAGCGTGATATTCAGAATATGATACAGGAGGTCACAAATTCTCTGTCAAAGTTAGAAGTGACGAAACATCAAAAAATCGTTTTCTTTTCAAATTGGAACCCCATTTTTTCGGAGCATTTTCGAAATCTTCGTCAAAAAATATTGGAAGCATACGTCCGAGTTTTCATCCCAAAATGGATACTTTTCGAGATATTCAGAAGAAACGATTCTGTTTTCAATTTTCATTCTCATTCCGAATGTGTTTTTCTACTGGAAAATAATACCGGTCAAGTGAAATTTTTGGAAATCTCTATTATCGAGAAAATATTTTCTATTGTTCAGACGAGATAAATTCTTGCTCTCTGTAATGCGAGAGCAACAATTGGTTTAAAGTTCTCAATGTGAGTATTAGTGAAGTCAACGTGAAAAATTCCCACGAGTGCAGAAAAAAATAATTTGTAATAATTTTTAATGCTTTTGAAAGAATAATTAACAGAACATGTAACAATTTCATTACTGAAAATCCAAATTCTCCATAATTAAGAATTTGCTGAAATTATTCTGAGCTTTAAAAAATGAACAGCTTGACACAATATGAGGTGAAATAGAAGACTTTGTGCCCAATCTCAAAAAACAGCAATCTGAAGTTTTTTTTACTAAGCCACTGACTTCTACGTAAAAATATCTATCATAGGCAGTTTTCATTTCTTTCGTATCTTATACAGGGCCCGAGAAATAACAACATCTCCAAAAGTGCACGTTTTCGTTTTCGCCCTGTGTACAGAACTTGAACAAATCTCAAACTAACCAACACTTGACATCTTTTCCCTATTGAAAATATGACAAACCAGAAGTTGACAAGTTTTTTTATATCTTCCAGAATTCTTCGTTTCCGAGTTCTGTGGGAGGGCTAATTTTCGTTGTGACACCCTGTATATTGTATTGTGTTGATTGTACATGGATTTATTTTTGATTGATAAGCCTTATACTCTTCACAGGCTTATATTTTTATACATGATATATCGTGAATCTATCATGAATAAATGAGAAAAAAAAGAACCCTATACAGGGTGTACCAAGTTCGACGGCCTATTAGGCGTTTCTGGAGAACTGGACCTATTTGAAATCTGAAAATTGGGATTAAATTATTGTTTGACATTATCTACCGATCTAAAATATTCTTGGAGCCTGACCACTTTTAGTTGTACAGGGAGTGAGAAAAAATTTTCAAAAATTTTTTGTTTTGTTTTTTTGTTTTCGAATTTGATAGAGTATGAAATTTTGAATACAATCGTACTCAAATCGTTGCATTCGTCAAGATACTTTCCAAAATATCGAGAGAAAACTGAAGAAAAAAGGGAGATAAGTGTATTCGGTATTATGTTTGTTATTCCTAACCTAGATATCGTAAGCACAAACCGTTTTCACATTTCTGAAAACGAAGAATGTGGAAATATTGTACATTTTCAGAATTTTGAAAACCTATCACAGGGTGCTCCAAATGTTGGTTCAAAAATTGGGATCAAGATTGACCCATAACTATCGTTCTTCAAATTAGAACCCTATTTTTTCATGATTGCGGGATTGTGCGAAGAAAAATGATGATAATGTTCCAACATGTTAATGCTCCTAAAATTAATAATTCTTGAGTTATTCAGGATTTCCTGATTTCACGTCGTTCGTACCGTCAAATTCATAGAATCTGTTTCAATTCAACAATGACCTTGGTCATAGAAGATAAATTACTCAAATATCTCACTAGTGACTTTCTCTTTTCTGAATTCATTTATCATTGTTGATGTAAAACAGATTTATGAAAAGAAACAGAAAATCGTAAATAACTCAAGAATTAGTAATTTTAGGAGCATCAACATGTTAGAACATTATCATCATTTTTCTTCACAGAATCCAACGCAATCACAAAAAAATAGGGTTGGTTCTAATTTGAAAAACGAAAGTTATGGGTCAATTTTGATCCCAATGTTTAAACCATTATTTGGAACACCCTGTGACGGGTTTTTCAAAATTCTGAAAATGTACAATATTTCCACATTCTTCGCCTTCAGAAATGTGAAAACGGTTTGTGCTTACGATGTCTAGGTTAGGAATAACAAACATAATACCGAATACACTTATCTCCCATTTTTCTTCAGTTTTTTCTCGATATTTTGGAAAGTGTTCCGACGAATGCAACGATTTGAGTACGAATGTATTCAGAATCGCATACTCTATTAAATTCGACAACAAAAAAAAAACAGAAAAAAAAATTTTCAAATTTTTTTTTACTTCCTGTATAACTGAAAGTGGTCAGGCTCCAAGAATATTTCAGATCGGTAGATAATGTCAAACAAATACATATTCCCAATTTTCAGATTTCAAATAGGTCCAGTTCTCCCGAAACGCCTAATAGGCCTTTGAACTTGGTACACCCTGTATAATTCTCTGAAAACCCCATAAGCACACACCTCATCCTCCTCGATTTCCTCCACTTTCTCCAATATGATGCGCACCAGCTTGAACCGAACCATGCTGGTACTATCTGTCTCAAACCACGAACTCGATGGGTAGGTGGGGTACCATATCTGGGCGTTGGTTCCCTTTTTTTAGGGCTTTTCGCGACGAAATTCTCCGTGCGTTATCGCGCGAGCGAAGTACTGGGCGCGTACTGAATCACGGGCGGAAACTAGTCGACGAAAGCGATAAAATAATATCAACGATGATAAGTAAAGTCATTGGCGCGATTCGAGGGGGTCTAGGGGGTCGTCTCGCCCCCTAGCATTTATATATATATAGTTATTCAATGGACAGTAGTTGGGGGAGTTACATGATAGAGGGCGCTTTAGTTTGAGATGCTCATTCAATGAATTCAGTTCATATCGGACTGTGAATGCGACCCTTCAGAATCCAATGAGACAAATGTCGTAGATTGGTGTTGACTTAGACAAATATGAGATTGTATCATGACTCATGACAAATAATATGATATTAAGAAAAAGAAAATTCTTTGCATTTGATTGGAGATATGAAACTTCATTTCGACGCAATTGGATGTCACCAACTTAGTACTTTGTAATATTTTACTCATTACTTCACAACCAATTGCTTTAAATTCCGAAGTTTTTTATGAAGATTTTGTACTGAGATGTACGGGATACTGATGAGGCCCAACAAGGCCGAAACCGGTATATCTCTCATCTCAGTGACAAAATCTAATATCATTTCTCCAACCTCATGATAAAAGATCTCTGAGCCTGGGAATTGAAAATGGTATTCATTTCGATGATTACTATTTTGAATTCATCTATGTTTCAAAAATAATATGATAGTTGATAGTTTAAAAGGGGTTATAGTCCACTGTGACCTGATGGTCTATTGTGCCCCCTGACAAAGCTTTACAGCTCGCCTTCCAGTCCCAGAGATCTTATGAAATCCAATATCTCGGAAGGCTTCAGTGAGGCTAATTCCTCACTCCTACAGGTCTCTTGACCAAAGCATTGTTTCCTTTGGCGCACAATGCCAAAGCATTCTGTGACTAGGTGAATAGGAGTTTCTCCTCCCCACAGAATCTACACTCGTCAGAGTCCGATACGCCCATTATCAGCAAGTGCTTTCTGAGGCGACAATGCCCTGAAAGAAAGCCAGTGAGGAGGTGTAGTTGGTTCTTACTGAGATTCAAATATCTTTTGGATCTCGCAATTTCAAAATTCCGAAGGAACTTTTTAGACCGATCAAACCCTGGGAGATTCTGCCAGAGTGTATCTCTTTTAGTTTTCTCTTTCTCCAGAAACTCTTTCTTATAGGTACATTTTCCTATACCACAGAAAGGTTCTGGGCCAGTGAGTGAATTTTGGTCGGTGTATTCCCGCTCCCATTCCTCTATTTTGCATAGCATCGTACTGAAGAAATAATATGATAAAAGTTTAGTTGACTAAAACGACCTCTGGCAGCCAACTCCCCAACTACTCTTCATTGAATGAGCTTAAAGCTTCGAACTGTCGCAGGCGACAGTATTCAGCCAATCAGAGCATGTAAACAAAACTTCCCCTGACCCCCACCTTTTCATTTCTGGTTGTCAAAATCTGTCGGGACACGCCCCTTTCGGCAAAATTGAACTACACATCTCAAGAAAGAATTCTTCCAACACGAATGCGCTCCTTCGTCGCTCGTTTTCGAAAGCATGAGTGTTGGAATTGCCTTCTGCAACGAGTATTTGACGATATTTTCTCTATTTCAGTGAAGTTTTGTGAAAAACTCTCGAAATTCAAATAAAAATTCAGATTAGTGACTTTTGTATTGTATCTTGGCAGTTGGTGTCACTAATGAAATTTGACAGATTGCGGAATTTGAATTGATTTGATTCGAAAATTTAGTAGATCGGAGGTCAGTTCTGACAACCACAAAACGAAAAATATGAGTTTCATTACAGCACTACTTTAAGTACTGTAATGAACTCTTTACGATACTGAAATAGAGAAACGTTTATACAATATAGTCCAAGATCACAGAGCTGATTGGCGTAACTTATTTTCACATGGCTGATTTTCATATATGTTTTGTATAATATTATTTCTAAAATAGTATCAAAAGTGGCAGACACTATCTATGGGCCCAAACTTTCATCAGACGCTTTAGGCTAAAAAAAAAGGAATGAACTTATTTTCGCATTTCTGATTTTTAAATATGTTATTGAGGTAACTATCAAATTATATTTTATAAGTTGAACAAATTGTAGTGACTAAACATCCCTTAAACACAAATATTATTCAGCTGAATAATTTTTGTGTTTAGGGGAGTTTAGTCGCTACAATTTGTCCAACTAATGAAATAGTATGTGATAGTTACCTATCAATTCCTAGCAAAATTGCAAGTTTTTTGGGCATTCATTTAGGAGTAATTCAGCTGCTTTATTCGGCGATACTGGAGCTAACTTTCTCTATTTCAGTATCGTAATGAGTTCATTACAGTACTAAAATTAGTGCTGTAATGAAACTCATTACAGCATTGTTTTCGGTTATATTTTTCGTTTTCTGGTTTTCAGTACTGACCTCCGATCCTATAAATTTTCAAATCAAATCGATTCAAATTCCGTAATCTGTCAAATTTTGGTAAGTCATACCAACTGCCAAGATACAATACAAAAGTCACTAATCTGAATTTTTATTTGAATTTCGAGTATATTTCACAAAACTTGACTGAAATAGAGAAAATATCGTCGAATACTCGTGGCAGAAGGCAATTCCAACACTCAAGCTTTGGAAAACTCGCTCCTTCGTCGCTTGTTTTCGAATTTTGCATTCTTTCTAACAAAAATAAGGTGACCAAAAGGACTTGGTTCAACAATTGCTCAATTTTGTAAAGAACTCATGAATGTCTGACTCTGAACTGAATATCCCTGATGGTGAAATAACGACGCCACTGTACTTAAAGTGTCGCGAAAAATCTAGATGTAGTATCAACAAAGATATTGCGGCTTGAGAAGCGATCAATTGAGCATTATTCTTTCAACGAACCGCATAAGCATATTTTAATGGAATTGGCACAGGTCAGTGCGTTGATATTCGTCAAGTGCGAAATGATAAAAATATTAACGAATTGATGTTGATCGAGTAACGTGAACAATCTTAAATGGGATGATATAAGAATGGGAAACAGTTAATGAGATATCGCTTCGGAACAGTAAGATTGTGAACTACAGAACGTTACTATGAAATAAAGAAGGATAAAAATCAAAGGAGAACAGGTATTATAAAGGTAACAGAACTCAACCTATAAACTCAACAATTAACGTGGAAAAATGTCAGTAATCAGTAGAGTATCACATACAGATAAAGAAAATACTCATGGAAACATAGGAATATGAATGTTAAATTCGAATGAGCTCCGAGTCTAGTAGAACAGTGGAAGAATCGAAATCTCATTGCGATTCGATAACAAATAAGGGACCGGACTGTTGGAATGGCAAGTCTCGGCAGGAGGGAGTGATCTCGGCTGCCGCGAATTGCAATGAACATTATTTCTTATAACTTCAGATTTGATAGCTGGACGGTTTGAAAATAAATTAGATTCGCGTAAATCAAAACGTTCAAGGTTAAAGAGATAAATCAAATCATAAAATGGTACTTGGTTGTCAATCTACTGCGGAAACAATAACTTCATTCAATGTGCCAAAATAGCAAGCATGCCTAATCTTCCCAGGGATATGAGATTATCCCTTTATAATAGATTTGGTTACTGTTTGGCACAACAAGGTGGATTTTTTGAAAATTTAATTTTAATTTGTCGATCTTCAATTTCACATGTTTTAGAATTTGTTTTTATTTTCCTTTTCTCATTTTCATAGAATTAATTTTTGTTTTTTAATTTCTTCTCGTAGAATGTACTTTTGTTTCTCAATTTTTTCCTTTTCTAGAATTTATTTGATTTTCAAAACAGTTTTGGCGAAAAAGAACCTGAATACTAATTTCCGATCATTCATTTCGGCAAATAAATCATCAGATTGGAATAAAATTGTCGTATTCATTTACAACAGATATGAAACCACCCAAACCGCGTTTGGAGTGTTACTGATTCGATTAGACACTTCGCGTACCATACGTTTTGCTCTACATCCCCACCCAACCGAATCTGTCGGCCCAGCACTTTATTCCATGTCACTTCTCTCTGAGGTTTTGATTCTGCCACTGTTCCACTAGAATTTGTCCCTGCTCGAATTTACTATTATAGAAACTATGTATGATGTTTCTATAACGATTTTCCTGATCTGTATGTTATATTATTAGGTGTACAACGTTGATTCTACCCTTCTTTCCCGAAATTCGAGGCTTAATTGTAAAAAAATAGTTATACATTTATGTAAACCGGAAGTGCTGCTCAGCCAGGTCATGTGACATTGATCGAAACAAGTGATAGTCCGAGGAAGCAACGTCTGGAGAATACGTACGGAGATTATTTCAAAGTTTGCAAGCATGTCATCTAAATGGGACAGCTCTGAGATGTGAACTTCCTTATTTAGTTCGTACACCTTCCAATCGAATAAACCAAAACGAGAAAAGACAAAAAACAAGTCTCCATGTGAAGTTCACAGCGTTTCATCAGATGAATTAATTGAACATTCCTCGGAACATTGAACACATTTATACCGCGAATAAACAAATCGTTTTCCTTGAAAAATAAACACATCGGATAGCTATTCGCACGCATCGGAACAAGTGTACCTTTTTTTTAAAACGAGCAACGTTAAATTCCACAACATGAGTGCATTAGACATTAGAGAACATCAATTCGGAGTAAGTAGGTAAGGTGCGGCTCGTTTGTGTAAATCTACGTCATGGATTAGACAGTCACTGTTGGTCAAATTGTTTACAATGAAACCGTGATCTCATCCTCAATATTTACTCATTGATTGAGGGTTTTTTAGTGAGAGTATCGGCTAGAAGATTGAGAGAATTTCAATAAATATACAAGAGATACGAATAGATTTAGGTGGTATCTCCCATTTTTCTCTGGAAAAACTTAACAGAGAAAAATTTTTTTGGAGCTATAGATTTTTCAACTCGTAGACTATTGTTTATATCGGGGATGTTTTGAAGGTCGAAAGATGTAACGTTTGTACGAACAATAAAACTTTGGATTGTCAATACCTACTGTAGAAGAATCTTTACAAAATTTTCAGAGGGGTTTCAGAGTTCAAAACTTGATAATAGGGACAGCATTCGTTGATTAATCAGAAGCATGCGATACAGTATGGAAAGATGGTTTGATTTAAGAACGTGGAGAAATGGTTAGACTATTCTAGACTTCACAAAGTTCGGAAAGACCCGTTCGTATAATACAAGGAATGATTATTTAATTTATCCTAAGCATAATCTCTCTTCAACAAAAAAAATCGTGTACATACATGTGTATTAAAGCGTTAAATGCACTACCAAGAAGCATAATGGAGATTGACAAATTTAAAATATTTCACAGAGAGATTTACGAACCTTTAATACAGCATGAACCCTACACTATTCTTGATTTTTTGTCAGGAATGGGTCAAAATTAATATCAACACTTTTTTGTATTTTCTTTTATTCCCCATTCTCAACTTCATTTTGAATAACTGTAACGATGATTTTTGGTGAATAAAGTATATTATTATTATTATTATTAGGAAATATGCTATCAGACAGAAGGTGTTGCAATTCTGTGGATAATTATAGTAGTAATTCAGAAACTTGAGAGAATGGTCTTCCACAAGGTTCAGTTTTAGCACCTCTTTTTTTTTCAATTTTTATTCGTGTGATATTCCAACTACATACTTCTTCCGAAATAGTATATTCTAAAACAAGTTGCAGAATGAACTCCTATTCCAACACGAATGCATGAGTGTTGGAATTGCCTTCTGCAACGAATATTAGACGATATTCTCACTATTTCAGTCAATTTTTGTGAAATACTCTGGAAATTCAAATAAAAATTCAGATTAGTGACTTTTGTATTGTATCTTGGCAGTTGGTGTGACTTACGAAATTTGACAGATTACGGAATTTGAATTGATTTGATTGGATCGGTGGTCAGTACTGACAACAACAAAACGAAAAATATAACTGAAACAATTACAGCACTACTTTTAGTACTGTAATGAACTCATTACGATACTGAAATAGAGAATAGTATATTCCAAAACAAGTTGCAGAATGAGCTTCTATTCCAACACGAATGCGAAGTTCGTGTTTGTTTTCGAAAGCATGAGTGTTGGAATTGCCTTCTGCAACGAGTATTAGACGATATTTTCTCTATTTCAGACAATTTTTGTGAAATACTCTCAAAATTCAAATGAAAATTCAGATTAGTTACTTTTGTTTTGTATCTTGGCAGTTGGTGTGACATATGAAATTTGACAGATCACGGAATTTGAATTGATTTGATTCGAAATTTGATTCGATCGGAGGTCAGTACTGACAACTACAAAACGAAAAATATAACTGAAACAGTGCTGTAATGAGTTTCATTACATCACTACTTTCAGTACTGTAATGAACTCATTACGATACTGAAATATAGAATAGTATATTCTAAAACAAGTTGCAGAATGAGCTCCTATTCCAACACGAATGCGAAATTCGAAAACGAGCGACGAAGGAGTGAGTTTTCGAAAGCATGAGTGTTGGAATTGCCTTCTGCAACGAGTATTAGACGATATTTTCTCTATTTCAGTGAAGTTTTGTGAAATACTCTCGAAATTCAAATAAAAATTTAGCTTAGTGACTTTTATATTTCATCTTGGCAGTTGGTGTGACTTACGGAATTTGACAGATTACGGAATTTGAATTGATTTGATTCGAAACTTGATTCGATCGGAGGTCAGTACTGACAACTACAAGACGAAAAATATGACTGAAAACAATGCTGTAATGAGTTTCATTACAGCACTACTTTTAGTACTGTAATGAACTCATTACGATACTGAAATAGAGAAAATTCATTTATGATGATAATATTACTGCCGTTTTCCATCATTCTATTACACAGCTTTGCTTCCGATTTATAACATCGTCGGATAAACTCTTTACTCTCGACCATTTTCTTCAAATCTTCCCTCAAGCCTCATACTTTGTAGACTTTTCGGGATATCGACTTTTGGCTCTATCATGCGCTCCAATGCCTTCGAAGCGGTGAACCATATCGAGATTAATCAATCCGTCTGTCTCGTATTCTATTATATCCTGATTTTCAGGCGTAAGCATCGCAAACGGAAATCCATGTGAAACCATGTCCTTGAGCTAGTCTCACGGTCTCGCATTACAGATCAGAACCATAACGATCGACTCGATTACATTCGGACCGAGTTTTTGGCATGAAAGTTTGAAAAAAATGCAAGGAAAAATGTTACTTCAATATTCAGTAAAATTCCGAATTCTGTCAAATTTCGTAAGTCACACCAACTGCCAAAATGAATTATAAAAGTCACTAACCTGAATTTTTATTCGAATTTCGAGGATATTTCACAAAACTTACTCGTGGCAGATAGCAATTCCAACATTCAAGCTTTGGAAAACTTGCTCCTTCGTCGCTCGTTTTCGAATTTCGCATTCGTGTTGGAATAGGAGCTCATTCTGCAATTTGTTTTAGAATATAGTATTTCCTAATTCTGAGTCAAATCCGTTCATTCTGCAATCTTGTCAAATTTATGAGAAAGAAAACAGTTCTGCCAATCAATATTTTCCGATGCAAAAATCAC
This sequence comes from Hippodamia convergens, assembly GCA_038502775.1. NCBI lineage: Eukaryota > Metazoa > Arthropoda > Insecta > Coleoptera > Coccinellidae > Hippodamia > Hippodamia convergens. Next base: position 40,057,187 of record CM076610.1, read on the forward strand.
TAAACGGTATTTATCGAAATGTTTCATTAATTTCAATGAAAATTCAATGCCGAGTTCAATGCCTAAGAGAAAATAGCGTATAAAACTCGTACAAAAGACTTGTTCTTATTTTTGGTTATAAGAAATTTGGAGAGAAATGCAACTGAATCAAATCAATATGTACATATTTGATTGTATGATTAAAAATAGTCCAGGTTGGTATTTCAAGTTCATATTCTGCAAGAATAAACAATGATTGAAAAGAATGGTTTCCATATATTGTCGCTATGAAAAATTAGTCAAGTTAGTCAAATGCCGGTTGAAGAGTTGTTTGAAATAGCACTGCATGTTTATTTTTCAAGGCCTACTAGGTTCTCTCATTCTCGATAAATTCGTTCTATTCGCGAATTCATGTTCTTTCAATGTTTGGGTGCACTAAAGCACCAATTTTGATCCATTGAAAACGCTCATTTGAAAAGAATAGGGCAAGGGATTCTTTCCCAATTAGATCTTTGAACTCAATTTAAAGAGGATGTTGGGTGCTATCAATTAGAGATATTTCAAGCGTATGAAGCACAGTGAGCTGTTGAAACAGTGCCTTCAATTGAAAATTTATAAATAGTTATCTATTTCCGGATTTAAAATTACGAAATGACAGTTGCACTGGTACATTATAGGCTGTAGGCGTTTATTATTTTATCACATTAATTTGAATTATGTAATGAAAAAAATAATCTGCTTGTAAAAATGGCTCTTATCAGTTTCAAATGTATGTAGGTAACAAGTGAAAACACCTTGCTAGGTATCTCTCATTCATATTCATTAGATTAAACATACCTGTACTGTGCTTTCCCTGACCACTTGAGAGACCGTTTCCCTAAGTTGAGCGGCAGTTCCTGGTTTGTTCAAACCCCTGGCAAACCTTCGTTCACTCATATTTTAATTCACAACTTTTTCACATAACGAAATCTCCCGTAGAAAATGTTCATTTCATTCACCACCACAATCTGCAGGACTAGAATTCGTTTTCAACCTTTACGAATGCACCCCTCGTTCGAACAACATCTAATGTTTAGGGAAGATTGGGAAAAACTGGTTTTTTCGTCCGTTTTTATTTAAATTAGCGGTTCAACTTATTTATTCCAAGAATGTTTACTGCTTTTTCACAGAATTTTAGGAGGTACAACTGCTTCGTGAAACGTCAGATTTTAATTTGTCAGTTTATCACATACTGACGTTTACGTCATGCGAATTGTCAGTTTAATTGTCAACTGGGGGTCGGGAATGAAATGAGTTGGGTAATCTAGCGCTCATGTCATAACCACTTTCGACTACGAACGAAAAAACAAACAATTTGCAGTTTAAAGGAAAATAGAACCATTCATGATTATTCCGTATGTTTCTCTTTGAAAGGTAATTATATGACGCAATCCTGGACTGCAATAATGATCCGTACTATTTCAGGAAACCGTAATAAACATATTCACTAATTTTGGAATTGAATGATTTGAAAAATTTCTTGGATGACAAACCACTTTATATCCCCCAAATCAACTGACACTGAAAAATGATTAGCACAAAGGTTTAAACTAAATTCTTAACGATGGAAGATGAATTAGAAGATAAAATTTTGTACCAGACCTATGTATCACACATGAAATTAATGTCGAAAATAATATGGGGATTCCCTTTGAATTTTTCCCCTCTTACATACTCTAACAACGTGTGGAGGATGCTCAGAATTTATATGCTCAAACCTGAAATTATCATTTGTGGCACTGTAATGTTGTTGATTTTTCTTTACATGCAAGCTGTAGATATATGGAGTCGTAATTTACTAGGGAGATTGCAGTATACCATCAATAAAAATGGAAGGAACAAAGCCGATAAGCTCAGTTTCTTCACCAGCGGAGACGCTGAAAAAAGTTGGCAGATGAAAATAGGACACATTGCTGCGTACGCAATCCAAGGACGAAGACCGAAAATGGAGGACAGATTTGTTATCAACGATAATATTAATAATACCGGTGTGGGATTGTTTGCGGTATTCGATGGTCACGGGGGAGAATTCGCTGCGAATTATGCGAAAGAAAAACTAGTACAGAGTTTGTATGATAAAGTAGTCGAAATAAAGGATTTAATATCTGGTAAAAAACAAATTAAGAAAGAGGAACCAGTTGTTAAAGAAGACGATAAGGAAAATGAGAAGCCGAAAACTCCAACGTTGGTGGAAAAACGAAAAAGCTTTAAAAAAACCATATCTACAACTGACGAATGTGATAAATCAGCAGGTAAAGAAATTACAGACCCGGAATTGTTGAATAAGCTTAATAATATCAGTAGGCCCATAACGAGAGAAGTTAAAGGTGGAAAAGTCTCGACTTTGAAGAAAAATGAAGCTACTGTCTATTTCGATAAGGAGGGAATCGTAAATTATGGTAAATTGATTACCGATGAAGTTTTAGCAGCAGACCATTCCTTGCTCGAGGCAGCTAAGAAGAATTACGATGTAGCCGGAACCACAGCCCTCATAGCTGTTCTAGAAGGCAGTAAATTGATTGTGGGGAACGTTGGAGACTCCAGAGGAGTCATGTGCGACGGAAAGGGAAACGCAATACCCTTGTCTTTCGACCACAAGCCTCAACAGATGAGAGAACGCAAGAGAATCAAGGAAGCTGGTGGTTTCGTCACTTTTAATGGTGTGTGGAGGGTGGCAGGTATATTAGCAACTTCTCGAGCTCTCGGCGATTATCCCCTGAAAGACAAGAAATTCGTCATCGCTGATCCCGATATTTTAACGTTCGAACTGAAAGACCACAAGCCGATGTTTGTGATTTTGGCATCCGATGGGTTATGGGACACTTTTACGAACGACGAGGCTGTTTCTTTCATCAAAGAAAGGCTTCACGAACCCGACTTTGGAGCGAAAAGCTTGACGTTACAATCCTATAACAGAGGTTCCTTGGATAATATCACGGTTATTATCATAAATTTCAATGAAAACTGAACGAACGAGATCTTGTTGATTTCTAAATTTACCGTTGATATTTTTGGCATGTTTTATTATAGGGTTTACCCCAGTGAATAGTATACATATTGATCTAGATGAGATTGTTATCAGTGATAATAAATTTTTGTCATATCGATGGCAGACTTTTGTGTGAGAACTCGCTTTGTCAACTTTAAATTCTGAATAAGCCAAAGATTCACTAAATTCTTCACCTTGACAACATTAGAAAGTAAACACTAGTTTTTTACATCATGTGATAATCAAACTCCAGTGCTTCTTTTTAACCTGTGAATTCTGTTGAAATGTTCCTCTACAGTATTCTTTTTTATTTTATGCATTTCATCGGATTTTCTTGATGCATATATTTTTACCTCTTGTTTTGTTCCAGTTGACGTTTTTGTTTCATAATTGTTTTTAAAACGATAAAGTTTATATGAAGTTGATAAGTTGTGCCAAAGTTTGTTTGTTTCGAAAATAAAGAAAGAATGCTATTCTTTTGTGTTTTTCTTTGATTCTGAATTGAATCAAATATTTTGAGAAATCAGTTTTCTACAGAAATATGAGAAGGAAAAACTAGTTCAAAGTCGGTATGATAAAGTAGTAGAAATAAAGGATTTGATATCTGGTAAAAAACAAATTAAGAAAGAGGAACCACTTGTTAAGGAAGAGGATAAGGAAAATGAGAAGCCGAAAACACCAACGTTGGTAGAAAACGAAAAAGCTTTAAAAAAAACCATATCTACAACTGACGAATGTGATAAATCAGCAGGTAAAGAAATAACAGACCCGGAATTGTTGAATAAGCTTAATAATATAAGTAGGCCGATAACTAGAGAAGTTAAAAAGGTGGAAAAGTCTTGACTCTGAAGAAAAATGAAGCTACTGTCTATTTCGATAAGGAGGGAATCGTAAATTATGGTAAATTGATTACCGACGAAGTTTTAGCGGCAGACCATTCCTTGCTCGAGGCAGCTAAGAAGAATTACGATGTAGCCGGAACAACAGCCCTCATAGCTGTTCTAGAAGGCAGTAAATTGATTGTGGGGAACGTTGGAGACTCCAGAGGCGTAATGTGCGATGGAAAGGGAAACGCAATACCCTTGTCTTTCGACCATAAGCCCCAACAGATGAGAGAACGCAAGAGAATCAAGGAAGCTGGTGGTTTCGTCACTTTTAACGGTGTGTGGAGGGTGGCAGGTATATTAGCAACTTCTCGAGCTCTCGGTGATTATCCACTGAAAGACAAGAAATTCGTAATTGCCGATCCTGATATTCTAACTTTCGAACTTAAAGACCACAAACCGATGTTTGTGATTTTGGCATCGGATGGGTTATGGGACACTTTTACAAACGACGAAGCTGTTTCTTTCATCAAAGAAAGGCTTCACGAACCAGACTTTGGAGCGAAAAGCTTGACGTTACAATCCTATAACAGAGGTTCCTTGGACAATATCACAGTTATTATCATAAATTTCAATGAAAACTGAACGAATGAGATCTTGTCGATTTCTAAATTTACCGTTGATATTTTGGCATGTTTTATTATAGGGTTTATCCCAGTGAATAGTATACATTTGATCTTCTAGATGAGATTGTTATCAGTGATAATAAATTTTTGTCATATCGATGGCAGACTTTTGTGTGAACTCTCGCTTTGTCAACTTTCAATGCTGAATAAGCCAAAGATTCACTAAATTCTTCACCTTGACAACATAAGAAAACAGACACTAGTTTTTTACATCATGTGATAATCAAACTCCAATGCTTCTTTTTAACCTGTGAATTCTGTTGAAATGTTCCTCTACAGTATTCTTTTTTATTTTATGCATTTCATCGGATTTTCTTGATGCATATATTTTTACCTCTTGTTTTGTTCCAGTTGACGTTTTTGTTTCATGATTGTTTTTAAAACGATAAAGTTTATATGAAGTTGCTAAGTTGTGCCAAAGTTTGTTTGTTTCGAAAATAAAGAAAGAATGCTATTCTTTTGTGTTTTTCTTTGATTCTGCGTTGAATCAAACTTTCCGATAAATTAGTTTTCTACAGAAATATGCGAAAGAAAAACTAGTACAAAGTCTGTATTATAAAGTAGTCGAAATAAAGGATTTAATATCTGGTGAAAAACAAATTAAGAAAGAGGAACCAGTTGTTGAAGTAGACGATAAGGAAAATGAGAAGCCGAAAACACCAACATTGGTGGAAAAACGAAAAAGCTTTAAGAAAACCATATCTACAACTGACGAATGTGATAAATCAGCAGGTAAAGAAATTACAGACCCGGAATTGCTGAATAAGCTTAATAATATCAGTAGGCCGATAACGAGAGAAGTTAAAGGTGGAAAAGTGTCGACTCTGAAGAAAAATGAAGCTACCATCTATTTTGATAAGGACGGAATTGTAAACTATGGTAAATTGATTACCGATGAAGTTTTAGCAGCAGACCATTCCTTGTTCGAGGCAGCTAAGAAGAATTACGATGTAGCCGGAACCACAGCCCTCATAGCTGTTTTAGAAGGCAGTAAATTAATCGTGGGGAACGTTGGAGACTCCAGAGGCGTAATGTGCGATGGAAGGGGAAACGCAATACCCTTGTCTTTCGACCATAAGCCCCAACAGATGAGAGAACGCAAAAGAATCAAGGAAGCTGGTGGTTTCGTCACTTTTAACGGTGTGTGGAGGGTGGCAGGTATATTAGCAACTTCTCGAGCTCTCGGTGATTATCCACTGAAAGACAAGAAATTCGTAATTGCTGATCCTGATATTCTAACTTTCGAACTTAAAGACCACAAACCGATGTTTGTGATTTTGGCATCCGACGGGTTATGGGACACTTTTACGAACGACGAAGCTGTTTCTTTCATCAAAGAAAGGCTTCACGAACCCGACTTTGGAGCGAAAAGCTTGACGTTACAATCCTACAACAGAGGTTCCTTGGATAATATCACGGTTATAATCATAAATTTCAATGAAAACTGAACAAATGAGATCTTGTTGATTTCTAAATTTACCGTTGATATTTTGGCATGTTTTATTATAGGGTTTACCCCAGTGAATAGTATACATTTGATCTTCTAGATGAGATTGTTATCAGTGATAATAAATTTTTGTCATATCGATAGCAGACTTTTGTGTGAGAACTTGCTTTGTCAACTTCCAATTCTGAATAAGCCAAAGATTCACTAAATTCTTCACCTTGACAACATAAGAAAACACTAGTTTTTTACATCATGTGATAATCAAACTCCAGTGCTTCTTTTTAACCTGTGAATTCTGTTGAAATGTTCCTCTACAGTATTCTTTTTTATTTTATGCATTTCATCGGATTTTCTTGATGCATATATTTTTACCTCTTGTTTTGTTCCAGTTGACGTTTTTGTTTCATCATTGTTTTTAAAACGATAAAGTTTATATGAAGTTGCTAAGTTGTGCCAAAGTTTGTTTGTTTCGAAAATAAAGAAAGAATGCTATTCTTTTGTGTTTTTTCTTTGAATCTGTGTCGAATCAAACGTTTTGAGAAATTAGTTTTCCATAGAAATATGCGAAAGAAAAACTAGTACCAAGTCTGTATGATAAAGTAGTCGAAAAAAAGGATTTGATATCTGGTAAAAAACAAATTAAGAAAGAGGAACCACTCGTTAAAGAAGACGATAAGGAAAATGAGAAACCGAAAACACCAACATTGGTGGAAAAACGAAAAAGCTTTAAAAAACCATATCTACAACTGACGAATGTGAAAAATCAGCAGGTAAAGAAATTACAGACCCAGAATTGCTGAATAAGCTCAATAATATCAGTAGGCCGATAACTAGAGAAGTTAAAGGTGGAAAAGATTCGACTTTGAAGAAAAATGAAGCTACTGTCTATTTCGATAAGGACGGAATTGTAAACTATGGTAAATTGATTACCGATGAAGTTTTAGCAGCAGACCATTCCTTGCTCGAGGCAGCTAAGAAGAATTACGATGTAGCCGGAACCACAGCCCTCATAGCTGTTTTAGAAGGCAGTAAATTGATCGTGGGGAACGTTGGAGACTCCAGAGGCGTAATGTGCGATGGAAGGGGAAACGCAATACCCTTGTCTTTCGACCATAAGCCCCAACAGATGAGAGAACGCAAAAGAATCAAGGAAGCTGGTGGTTTCGTCACTTTTAATGGTGTGTGGAGGGTGGCAGGTATACTAGCAACTTCTCGAGCTCTCGGTGATTATCCACTGAAAGACAAGAAATTCGTAATTGCTGATCCTGATATTCTAACTTTCGAACTGAAAGACCACAAGCCGATGTTTGTGATTTTGGCATCCGACGGGTTATGGGACACTTTTACAAACGACGAAGCTGTTTCTTTCATCAAAGAAAGGCTTCACGAACCCGACTTTGGAGCGAAAAGCTTGACGTTACAATCCTACAACAGAGGTTCTTTGGATAATATCACGGTTATCATCATAAATTTCAATGAAAACTGAACGATTGAGATCTTGTTGATTTCTTAATTTACCGTTGATATTTTTGGCATGTTTTATTATAGGGTTTACCCCAGTGAATAGTATACATATTGATCTAGATGAGATTGTTATCAGTGATAATAAATTTTTGTCATATCGATGGCAGACTTTTGTGTGAGAACTCGCTTTGTCAACTTTAAATTCTGAATAAGCCAAAGATTCACTAAATTCTTCACCTTGACAACATTAGAAAGTAAACACTAGTTTTTTACATCATGTGATAATCAAACTCCAGTGCTTCTTTTTAACCTGTGAATTCTGTTGAAATGTTCCTCTACAGTATTCTTTTTTATTTTATGCATTTCATCGGATTTTCTTGATGCATATATTTTTACCTCTTGTTTTGTTCCAGTTGACGTTTTTATTTCATAATTGTTTTTAAAACGATAAAGTTTATATGAAGTTGATAAGTTGTGCCAAAGTTTGTTTGTTTCGAAAATAAAGAAAGAATGCTATTCTTTTGTGTTTTTCTTTGATTCTGAATTGAATCAAATATTTTGAGAAATCAGTTTTCTACAGAAATATGAGAAGGAAAAACTAGTTCAAAGTCGGTATGATAAAGTAGTAGAAATAAAGGATTTGATATCTGGTAAAAAACAAATTAAGAAAGAGGAACCACTTGTTAAGGAAGAGGATAAGGAAAATGAGAAGCCGAAAACACCAACGTTGGTAGAAAACGAAAAAGCTTTAAAAAAAACCATATCTACAACTGACGAATGTGATAAATCAGCAGGTAAAGAAATAACAGACCCGGAATTGTTGAATAAGCTTAATAATATAAGTAGGCCGATAACTAGAGAAGTTAAAAAGGTGGAAAAGTCTTGACTCTGAAGAAAAATGAAGCTACTGTCTATTTCGATAAGGAGGGAATCGTAAATTATGGTAAATTGATTACCGACGAAGTTTTAGCGGCAGACCATTCCTTGCTCGAGGCAGCTAAGAAGAATTACGATGTAGCCGGAACAACAGCCCTCATAGCTGTTCTAGAAGGCAGTAAATTGATTGTGGGGAACGTTGGAGACTCCAGAGGCGTAATGTGCGATGGAAAGGGAAACGCAATACCCTTGTCTTTCGACCATAAGCCCCAACAGATGAGAGAACGCAAGAGAATCAAGGAAGCTGGTGGTTTCGTCACTTTTAACGGTGTGTGGAGGGTGGCAGGTATATTAGCAACTTCTCGAGCTCTCGGTGATTATCCACTGAAAGACAAGAAATTCGTAATTGCCGATCCTGATATTCTAACTTTCGAACTTAAAGACCACAAACCGATGTTTGTGATTTTGGCATCGGATGGGTTATGGGACACTTTTACAAACGACGAAGCTGTTTCTTTCATCAAAGAAAGGCTTCACGAACCAGACTTTGGAGCGAAAAGCTTGACGTTACAATCCTACAACAGAGGTTCCTTGGATACTATCACGGTTATTATCATAAATTTCAATGAAAACTGAACGAACGAGATCTTGTTGATTTCTAAATTTACCGTTGATATTTTTGGCATGTTTTATTATAGGGTTTACCCCAGTGAATAGTATACATTTGATCTTCTAGATGAGATTGTTATCAGTGATAATAAATTTTTGTCATATCGATGGCAGACTTTTGTGTGAGAACTCGCTTTGTCAACTTTCAATTCTGAATAAGCCAAAGATTCACTAAATTCTTCACCTTGACAACATAAGAAAACAGATACTAGTTTTTTACATCATGTGATAATCAATGCTTCTTTTTAACCTGTGAATTCTGTTGAAATGTTCCTCCGCAGTATTCTTTTTTATTTTATGCATTTCATCGGATTTTCTTGATGCATATATTTTTATCTCTTGTTTTGTTCCAGTTGACGTTTTTGTTTCATAATTGTTTTTAAAACGATAAAGTTTATATGAAGTTGCTAAGTTGTGCCAAAGTTTGTTTGTTTCGAAAATAAAGAAAGAATGCTATTCTTTTGTGTTTTTCTTTGATTCTGCGTTGAATCAAATTTTTTGAGAAATTAGGTAGTTTTCTACAGAAATATGCGAAAGAAAAACTAGTACAAAGTCTGTATGATGAAGTAGTGGAAATAAAGGATTTAATATCTGGTAAAAAACAAATTAATAAAGAGGAACCACTTTAACGAAGACGATAAGGAAAATGAGAAGCCGAAAACACCAACATTGGTGAAAAAACGAAAAAGCTTAAAAAAAACCATATCTACAACTGACGAATGTGATAAATCAGCAGGTAAAGAAATTACAGACCCGGAATTGCTGAATAAGCTTGATAATATCAGTAGGCCGATAACGAGAGAAGTTAAAGGTGGAAAAGTTTCGACTTTGAAGAAAAATGAAGCTACTGTCTATTTTGATAAGGACGGAATCGTAAACTATGGTAAATTGATTACCAATGAAGTTTTAGCAGCAGACCATTCCTTGCTCGAGGCAGCTAAGAAGAATTACGATGTAGCCGGAACCACAGCCCTCATAGCTGTTCTAGAAGGCAGTAAATTGATCGTGGGGAACGTTGGAGACTCCAGAGGCGTAATGTGCGATGGAAGGGGAAACGCAATACCCTTGTCTTTCGACCATAAGCCCCAACAGATGAGAGAACGCAAAAGAATCAAGGAAGCTGGTGGTTTCGTCACTTAACGGTGTGTGGAGGGTGGCAGGTATATTAGCAACTTCTCGAGCTCTCGGCGATTATCCACTGAAAGACAAGAAATTCGTCATCGCTGACCCCGATATTTTAACATTCGAACTGAAAGACCACAAGCCGATGTTTGTGATTTTGGCATCCGACGGGTTATGGGACACTTTTACGAACGACGAAGCTGTTTCTTTCATAAAAGAAAGGCTTCACGAACCCGACTTTGGAGCGAAAAGCTTGACGTTACAATCCTACAACAGAGGTTCCTTGGATAATATAACAGTTATCATCATAAATTTCAATGAAAACTGAACGAACGAGATCTTGTTGATTTCTAAATTTACCTTTGATATTTTTGGCATGTTTTATTATAGGGTTTACCCCAGTGAATAGTATACATTTGATTTTCTAGATGAGATTGTTATCAGTGATAATAAAATTTTTGTCATATCGATGGCAGACTTTTGTGTGAGAACTCGCTTTGTCAACTTTCAATTCTGAATTAGCCAAAGATTCACTAAATTCTTCACCTTGACAACATAAGAAAACAGACACTAGTTTTTTACATAATGTGATAATCAAACTCCAATGCTTCTTTTTTAACCTGTGAAATCTATTGAAATGTTCCTCTTCAGAGTATTCTTTTTTATTTTCTGCATTTCATCGGATTCTTTTGATGCATATATTTTTACCTCTTGTTTTGTTCCAGTTGATGTTTTTGTTTCATGATTGTTTTTAAAACGATAAAGTTTATATGAAGTTGCTAAGTTGTGCCAAAGTTTGTTTGTTTCGAAAATAAAGAAAGAATGCTATTCTTTTGTATTTTTCTTTGATTCTACTTAATTTTCCACGCTGAAGTTGATTTTCTTTGCTTGAATGGATGGGAATTATGATACAAAGTTGAATCAAAGGATTCGAGAAATTAGTTTTCTACAGGGTCATAATTTTCAAGGGGTAATCTCCTGTTTTTGTTGCAGCTTCTCTTGTTAACAAAAACTTGACGTAAATATCGTTTAGTGATTTTTGCATTGAAAAATAATGATTGGCAGAACTGTTTTCTATCACATAAATTTGACAGATGTTAATTGGCAGGAGGCCAACATATCATCAATAAATGTTACTGAAAACAGTGATAGAATGAAATATGCTTACATTGTTTTGGATTTGACACACAATTAGGGAAAATGAAATTTCGAAATTCTTGCACAATTAACCGCGGCGGAATCAGAAAAAATTCAATGTGATATTTACCATTCTATCAAGAGCTGAGATATTGAGCTTGTCATAACAAAATCACCGTAATTATTATGAAATAAATAAATACTTCATCGTTTGTTATATCGAAATATAAACCGACTCTACTTACTCTACAGTTTATTATTCCCATATTTACACAGTTCCCTTCTTTCCAATTCTCACTTGCACCTTAAATTAACAATGCTTTTTTTATTTTAACGTCGGACCAACAAATTCGATGAGGTCACCTCATATGATTTATAAACCATAAGTAGAAAAGTGACGAAGGCAATACTGTTGCTGAATTATCAATGAGTTCTTTGTATTGCACGACCGAACCATTCTGTCCCAATGGAAATGTTTAGAAATCCATTAAACTGCATTTCCTTTCAATCGCGAAATTGTTGATACAACAGGATTTCAGGCGAATTCAAGGCTTTTCTCGGTAAGTCCGGAGTATAACCCAAAAAACTCTATACCCTTACTTAACCAGTTGAGGGTATTTTGTTTTATTTTCCTGGAAATATCCTACCTATTTCTTTGAAGAGATCCCACATAAATTAAAATAGTTGAAAGTATTTTCGGTTCAACCGGAAGTTTATCAACGAAATATTGTACATCAGATGCATTTTGAGCTATTGCACTTACCTGCAGAATGTCATAAATATTGTCCTTTTCGTTTAAAAGATATTTCTCTATTTCAGTATCGTAATGAGTTCATTACAGTACTAACAGTAGTGCTCTAATGAACCCATTAGAGCATTGTTTTCAGTTACATTTTTCGTTTTGTGGTTGTCATTACTGACCTCAGATCCTCTCGATTTTCAAACACTGAGTTATATAAAACTCAGTGATTTTCATAGACAATATTAATTTGTTATTAGTAGTCTGTGGTGATTTTCAAATCAAATTCAGTAATCTGTCAAATTTCGTAAGTAACACCAACTGCCAAGATACAATACAAAAGTCACTAATCAAAAAAAAAGTTTTTTTTTCAAATTGGAACACCATTTTTTCGAAATCTTCGTCAAAAAATAATAGGAGCATACGTCCAAGACTTTTATCGCAAAATGAATATTTTTCGAGATATTCAGGATTACGATTGTCTTCAATTTTCAATCTCATTCCGAATGTGTTTTTTTACTGGAAAATAGTTAGCGGTCAAGTGAAATTTTTGGAAATCTCTGTTATCGAGAAAATATTTTCTATAGTTCAGACGAGTAAAGTTCTTGAATTATCATTTGTAATGCGAGAGCAACAATTGGTTTAAAGTTCTCAATGTGAGTATTAGTGAAGTCAACGTAAAAAATTCTCAGGGATGCAGAAAAAAATAATTTTTAATGCTTTTGAAAGAATAATTAACAGAACATGTAACAATTTCATTTCTGAAAATTCATATTTCCCTACCATGACAAGAAAGAAATTCTCCAGAATTAAGACTTTGCGGAAATTATCCTAAGCTTCAGAAAATAAAGAAAAACTGAACTCGTCTAAACTTTAAGAAAATATTTTGTCGATAACAAAGATTTTCAAAAATTTCATTCGACCGCTAATTATTTTTCCAGTAAAAAAACACATTCAGAATGAGATTGAGAATTGAAGACAAAATGGTTTTTCCTGAATATCTCGAAAAATATTCATTTTGGGATGAAAGTCTTGGACGTATGCTCCTATTATTTTTTGACGAAGATTTCGAAAATGCTTCGAAAAAATGGGGTTCCGATTTAAAAAAACGATTTTTTGATGTTTCGTCACTTCTAACTTTGACAAAGAATTTGTGACCTCCTGTATCATATTCTGAAAATCAGGCTATCGGAAAAGAAGCATCAGCCTTTCTTCTAGGAGATTCTCAAAAATGAGAATTTTCAAAGAAAAATTTTTGAAGTTGTCTGTATCTCAACAGAGTTCAATTTTGAGATTTTTTTCGTATTTCCTCATTTAAAGAGAATTTTCTAGGGAAAATTCGAACTTTTGGAATCAAAAAGACTCAGAATTCAATGGAGAATCTATTTATGCAATGAAAAATGGGTCCTCCCATTTGAAAAACGAGAGTTGATGTCACTTCCGTAAGAACCGGAAGTCCTAGAACCTTCAAAAAATATACGAGAATTCGTCTTCTTACTTGAAGCTCACCTTTAGAATTTTAATCCTGATTCTTGTGTCTTTCCTAAAAATATTCTATAGAGCCATATTCGTGAATAACCCTGTGAAGTGAAGCAGAAGTTAGCCTCAATGAGTGACTTCTGCATTCGTTGAAACGATTCAATTGCAGAAACATATCTTATGAAAAATTGCCAAATAATTTTGTGTCAGTTGGTGTGGCGAGAACAGGATCAACAGTATTCCAAACTTATCATGACGTCATAAACTTGTCAATTACGAGACAACTGAAACTACTGAAATGATTCAGGTATAAATTTAATATCATCGAATAAACTCTTACAAAACTGTACACCGATTCAAATAACAAAGCTAAATTCTTGAAAAAGATTCACCATCAGTCACTCTCTCATCAAGCTGCATTCATACAATCTCAAAATCACTATCGGAGTCCGGCTTCACAGCACTTGTAGGCACACCTGAAAAACGGCAAATTACTGCTTGATTCTCTTTCAGGGCTAAACGCAAATATTACTTAAAGCTTGTGCTTCTGCCACATCATCATCAATAACTGACGGTGACACCGACAACCATTGCTTTGGTCTCTCAACAGTTATCTCGAAAAGTGGCTGTTTTTCGGGTATTATCAAATTGTCCTGGATTTGTTGACATAGGTCGTTGAACTCTGCTTCAGTTTTACACAGGAAGCACTGAAATGATTAATTGTCTTAGCTGATCTTTATTTCTAGCATAAATTGAGTATTCAACTAGTTATTCATGATAAAAGTCCAGAAGGCATCAATATTCTTACACAAGTTCAAAATTCATTAGAGTGTTCTGTATGATTGTCATACATTATTTTCTCCAATTCATGGAATTATTATCAAAATTAATGAACTACTTCCATAAATAGTGATTTTTGCATTGAAAAATATTGATTGGCAGAACTGTTTTCTCTGTCATAAATTTGACAGATGTTAAATAAATCCCTGGCAAGAGGCCAACATCTCAGCAATAAATAATACATAGTACCATGAATAGTATGCTAGAATGAAATATTTTAGCATAATTTTGTAGCAGAATGAACAGATTCGACACAGAATTAGAGAAAACACATTTCGAACTAAGCAAAGTATTCAGGAACGAGAATAAGGTGAAAGAAATTAGGTTATTTGTTCTTACAACAGCAATAGAAGGATCCATACTGGTCATATTCATCCTTGATGCATATTTACAGTGATAAGTCAGATCCACTTCAATTTCGCTCTCATTTTCTTTGTTGTTCACAAACCCAGCTCTCTGAGTCGTATGAGGATCGAGGTATATAACCTCATTCCCTACGCATCCAATGAAATACAGTGCTAGATTTGGCTTCCCACCTATAACACCCAGACTTTGTTTGAATTGAAAACATTTCTGAAAAAAAGGTTTTTCAGTGAACTGTTTGAATTATAATTCTGCAATTAGGCACCGAATTCTTCATGGTTTCTTACCTTTAATCCTGAGATATATATAGGATTGATCTCGTTTAATCCTAACCGTAAAGGCACTACTAATAATAATGGCATCCAACTTACTTTAAGTAATTTTGTACTTATGTCGTTTTTCTGACACAATTCCTCTGAAAGATAGAACGCAGTAAGAATTTAAATACACTAAAAATGCTCCACATACTTATGTCATTTATAACAATTGTATTGTCTAAAGCTACATGGATGACTAGCGAACTCCATTCATCATATTGGACTAACCTCCTGAAAAAAAAACCCAAATGCTTGTTTACATAACAGTTTGAACCGATACTCAATAGAAATGCAACAGAAATCTTAAGAATTTCAATTCAAGTTCTCAACGTTTTGGATATAAACTTTTCTATGGTGTGTATTTCTAGCTTCATTGTGTGAAAAAATCTTGGTTTTACGTGTTTACTCACCATAAAAATGTATCAATAAAACCTCACAAACTTTCACTTACTTCAAAACTTGAGCGACAGTGTTAGGTCCAAACCAATGTCCAACAGATTTCCCTTCTGAAATACCTGTGAGAGCTATTTGGTGAATTGAAAAAGGGGCGGCTCTAGAATCCTCAAATCTTCTCAGTATTTTCAAGTAAACAGAGTCTCTGGTCCCAGGCTCCCAAAACCAATCTCTGCCGAGATGTGAAAACAAAAGTGCTTGACCTAGGACCATCTGACCACACCTAAGCATACATCCCCATCCTTTATCAGAGATATATCCGTTATCACCACCAATAGGAACAAAATTTTTTCGATAAGTGAACCAAAGTTTTGATGTGATATCCTGACGAATTTTGTCAACATCTGCAAGGAAATTCTCGTTTTACATATTTCATTTACGAATCGGTGGAATGACTCACCATCTAGGGCATTGTATTTTTTTCCGAATATCCACAAAGGAACTGAAACTCTTGGGATATCATCTGGTTCGTGATTGTTCGATTCAAAATAAGCCTCATAGACACAATCCATATCTCGTCTTGCGATACACATTTATGAGACTTTTGAGTTTTGCATTTACACTGAAAAAATGCAACGTTTAATATGAATTCTCATTCTTGCTTAGTTGCTGCTCATCAACACAAGAAATAAGAAACTAGTCACTGTTGTTTTGAATTGTTTGCGATGACAAAACATGACATACCGAGAAAAGACAGATGATCAGCTGAGAAGTGGGAAGTGTATGACAGATATTTCATGTTTCAGGAGACTGGACCAAGAGAACTGATAATAATTTGTAATTTGATTTATCTCCGAATACAATGTTTGTAAGATAGCGGAATCTCATAGTCTTTCGAATAACTAGGTTGGTAGAACGTTGGAGTTTGTTTTTTGTTGATAATAATGTGAACCCGAAATATTCATATCCATAGGCGTAGGCAATGATTGGGTTTTCTTCTTACGTGATTTTCGGGGAAATCACAAATTATCAAGAACATTTTACATCTTTCTGTTACACATGTCGAAAAAATCTGAAGATATTTGGAAATAACTGCTCATTGGTGAATAGTACATTATCATGTCAACAATTAGGTAATTATATTTATGTTGGACACAAAAGTAAATAATAAAAAAGCTGGAATTCCAGATAGATCCATGGATTTCAGATGCATTTTATTTATCAGTGGGAAAACCAAAACACTCTCTACCAGGCTGCAATGTAGAAGTCAACAATGGTTGTTTTGTTCCTCATTGATGCAACATTTTTATCATATATGGTAAAGTATGATAATTTTGAATAACAAATATTCCGCAAAATATATGCATTTTCCCAAATCTCATTTAAATTCCAAAACAAATAAGTTGTGAGTGCACTATCTGGCGGAATCTTCAAAGTATGTACAGATTATGTTGACTACCCCAATTTTCTCGAAAACGTCCTAAAATTTTTCATTCTGTGAATAGCGTTTTGAACAAGTCAATGTTGACTTGAGATGCGCATGACAATATGCGAAATAAATAAAGACGCCAGGCGTCGCGGCGCTATCAATTTTTTTTCCATACCTTTTCTATCGTGTCATTCAAAAGATAATTTCATTCTGAATTTTTTTTTTCGAATAAAATTTTTATCCAATCCTAACCGTCAGCGATCTGCAACGTGTTTTATGTTAATTCTATTCCATTAATTTTTTTCTGTTTTGTGGTAGTATGCTTTTATTTGGAGGCATCTGATTCAGTATCTTGAAGAAGGCTAGTTTTCTAGTCAATGTGCCTCTTCAAATAAGATAAAATATGTGGCTGCAGCAAGATGGGGCTCCATGTCACAACGCTGACATTGTGAAGAGAGAACCTCACATTCATAACACACATTCATAACCTCTAATCGAAGGAATATATCTATAAGGATTATCAACAGGAAGGTTTTTCATTCAATATTTATTAAAATTTTATTTGGAAATCTTTGATTTGAGTTCTATGCCTCGAGCCCGGTTGCAAATGCAATTATATAAATCTACTATAATCAGAGAGTTTTGGTATTTAGATTTCCGAAATATCCCGCGAGGAGAAGAAAATGGCTTAACGCAATTTATAGAGAAAGTTGTTTTAAAGTCAACGATGACAGTGTAGTTTGTATGAAACATTTTGTAGATTCCCATATTTTGAGTAATAACTCTTATCCAACCGCCGAAGGTTCAGTAATTTTCCCAAATCGGCCGAGTTACATGCCGTCTTCAGTTACTACGAAAAGAACAGATCCTGAGGAAAGGAGACAAAAATTAGTTGTCCATTATGATAATGTTTACACCGATTTGGACAAACAAATTTTCCGACTTTTGTTGTCTTTTCAAGGACAAGGAAATTTTCAACTTCTTTTCCAACGTTGAAGAAAATGACTTTGTTCAGTTCTACAATATAAATTTTGAGGGGGCATTTCCGAAAATATCATCGGAGTTTAAGATCTTGAGTAATTTGAGAATCGAAGTCGTATTTAGAGACGAAGTAAACGTACCCATTTCTAATTTCAAGGGGTTATTAGGTGAGAGGTATATTTGTGACTTTTTTTTTCCTATTTTGATGTTCATTCACCTACTTTATTCGCTTCAGAAAGTAAAATAATTTTCACTCTGATTGTAATCTTGTGGACCTCAATACAACAGCTACCTCCTCGTGGTGAGTTCTGGATTATTTGCGATAAAATATTAAGAAATTATCCGCAGATAAACGAAATGCTGTTTTGTTTTCCCCCCTACAGTTCTTCATTTAATTGTGAATTCCCGCTACCATTCCTCTTTTTTGCATAGCATCGTACTGAAGTTTTCCTCAGTACTTACTTTCTTGACCATTATATCACTAGGGAGGTTCGCAGATGAGATGTAGTAACTCAGAGAGCTCCAACTCTAGACTCTCTGACCCCTAATTCTCTCATTACCTGCGCCTTCTCTAGATATTCTGAGGATGGCCTCATGGGCCATCTTGTCAATCATCAGATGTAGGGGTTTGAGATCTGTTATAAAGGAATACTCAACTTTGAGGAATGTTGGTGCAAACGGGTCTGACTAACGCAAAGACAGATGATTAGGTATTTAGGATTGAAACTGCCAAATTCTACAGTAAAATTTATTCGTTTCCACGGACATTTCTGAGTGAAAACTGGCAGAGTTGTAGGATTTGTACAAATTTCTTACACGTATTCATCAAGTTCCAACATTTCAATCATCTTTGTACAGATCTTAAAGAAATAAACTTATCAAAAATAAATATACATTTACAATAACGAAATCTGCCCATAGAAAAAGCATCTATGCCAGTAGGAGTTTTATTGACAGTTTTTGCGCTACCTACAAACGGATTCCTCTGTTCGTAGAAGCGACGTAGTTGAGCAGCTCATCCGAATCCTCGCAAACCACCGGCTTCTCATGGTAGCATGCTACGTCATGCCACGCGATTCCGTCGTTGTAGACATTGTTTAGGATGGAAAGACATGACTCGTTGGTACCATTGATGTCGAATTCGGCATTGTCGGGTTGAGGTTGTTTCTTGTGTCCCGTCTGAGACCAGGGGTTGTAGCTGAAGCCGTTGGGGGTCCTGTTGGTGGGGGCCATCTTCTCCCTGTTTGCTGACCAGAACCAGCCGAACACTTTCTTGGGCTCGAGGTCTGGACGATTCTCACAACCTTTGAAGTCGCAAAGGCGACCTGAGGTCCAGATGTAGGGTACATCGTCTGCAAGATATTGAATTGTTAGACATGTTAATGCGACGTTGCCGGAACTCCCACAAAGGGTTGTACCACGCTCAGAGTCTTCCGACTTTGCATTTGCAGTTTTGTTTTGAAACGTGAAATGTGATATAGTTCGCATCAGAAATTCGATCAATTCAATCAATAAATAAAGTGAAAATAAAAGTTGCAGTTGCAAGAACAGTGTGTATCGGGTTTGTGATTGAATTTTTCGACTTTTAGTGTTCATATCTGGAAGGATTATCAACAGGAAGGTTTTTCTTTTTAAAATTTATTGAAATTTCATTTGGAAATCTCTGATTTGAGTACTATGCCTCTTTCAGCGCCCTCTAAGCTGTCAAAAGTAAGATACTAGCCAAACATCGTAGTCGGATTTTAGTACCACAGATACAAGGGCGTTTCCTATCTTTTTAACTCTAAAATCTTTGGTTGCATAGAATAGAATAAAATAGAATAGAATATTTATCGAACGACTTCAACATTTATATAGTTGAAAAAGAATATCCAACAATGATTTATTGCACCTAGTTCCCAAGGGGAGTTGTTTTGTGCCTGATTTGTGATCGTTTTTTGGTTTAAACAATTCACGTGAAGAAAATCACTTATTATACATAGTTTCAAACTCACTTTGCTGAATCAGCCTGAATATCATATTATTTTCTTCCTGGGTTTCCAGAGACACAAGGTCCATGCAGTACTCTCTGCAGATGTTCCTTCCGTCTAACCAGTCTACCTTCCTTCCAGCCAGTTCGGGCACGTGACCGCTGAAGAAGTAGTTGTGGCCCCTGAAGAAGAATTGCTTCGGACCTGGAAATACATTAGAAATTACAATTGAGGAAGAACAATAAAAAAATCTAAAATACAACAAAAATAAACGTTTTATAAATAGTTTAAGATTCTCCCGACCGGTTATAATGACATTGACAGCTGGTCTATCAGGAATTATTACACCTAACGTTTCGCCCACATCTGTGGTAGGCATCTTCAGAGGATTCTTGGTTTAAGATTGTAACTCGACCGCTAAGTTATTAACTCTGAGTGAAGAATTGCACCTTGGTCGGTCAGTTGTCCGCTTATTGATAAATTCAATATTGTGTCATAATAGTACCTATATTCTAAAACAAGTTGCAGATGAGTTCCTATTCCAACACGAATGCGAAATTCAAAAACGAGCGACGAAGGAGCGAGTTTTGAAAAAAAGAGTGTTGGAATTGCCTTCTGCAACGAGTATTAGATTATATTTTCTCTATTTCAGTCAAGTTGTGTGAAATACTCTCGATTTTCAAATAAAAATTCAGATTAGTGACTTTTGTATTGTATCTTGGCAGTTGGTGTGACTAACGAAATTTGACAGATTACAGAATTTGAATTGATTTGATTTGAAAATCTAGAGGATCGGAGGTCAGTACTGACAACCAAAAAACGAAAAATATAACTGAAAACAATGCAGTAATGGGTTTGATTACAGCACTACTGTTAGTACTGTAATGAATTCATTACGATACTGAAATAGAGAAATATCTTTTAAACGAAAAGGACAATATTTATGACATTTTGCAGATAAGTGCAATGGCTCAAAATGCATCTGATGTACAATTTTTTGTTGATAAACTTTCGTTAAAATACCTTCAATTTTTTTAATTTCTGCTTTCGTTTTGTCTCACAGGATGTTGTTTTCTAGCTCGAGAAAGTCGAAACTCAATTTGATAGGTACGATTATTTTCGAATCTCCCGCTTTTTATAGTATACGAAAATTTCAGCAAGCGCGTTCTCAGCGCCATCTATACTCTCAGACGTCCAACGTGACAGAATATCGTAGTCGGAGTTTCCCATCTTTATGCTCTATAATCTATCTTTGTTTAAGACCTCCTCTTTCGAGTTAACACCCTGTATATCTGATAGTAGCGACGTATTTTTTTTTCTGGTACGGACATGCGGTTACCGCCTTACCTCACGGTTTTATGCCACTGTATTTCATTTTGAAAACTGCTCAACAATCTCAAATCTTCCCAGCCACTTGTTCAGATCTCGTGCACGTGGTTTCTCAACCGCAATCTCATTAAAAAAGTATGAAGTAAGACCGATGAATGCACGAGCCGATTTCGAATATTGCAAATGCATCATGCGAAGCAGTCAATTCAACGCCATCTCTATGTGATAATGCAATAGTGACAATGCATCAGATAAATTAAAGCATGCTTGCGACACAGAAAGAGAAAATGAAGACATTAGATATTGAACGGACGGTTAAAGGTAAACAGGTGAAATTATGTGATGTATTCTGCTTCAAGTACATGTCAGAGATGAGGGAATTGTGGACTCGACACATGGCTGAAGGAATTTAATCGATATGGTAGAAGTGTTTCTTTCAATAATTCCTTGATTAATTTAATCTGTGAATGGAACTGTATTTAAAAAAAAAAGAATAAAATGGAAAACGAAAAATTCTTTGCCTTGACGGAGGCCACAACGAAAACATTTTCGAAACAAACACTGCGCCAAAAAATTAACGCACACTATAGAAATCTCAAATTTATTCTACAACTGAAGATGTTCTCAATGATAATTATTTTTATCAGAATTATGCATGCATATGTTATCCAGTTTCAACGTTTTTCTTCAATACAGATGTTATTTCCCAGCAGGAATGAAAAGAAATGATATTATCATATTTTGAATTTATTGGCTCCATTCAAAAATCAGTTGTTCTCGATCAATTCTAGTAATCAATAGTTTTTCTTTCGATTGATTTTCTACACTCGATCACTATGCAACGCGAAACACGCAATTTGACCCAAGAGGAATGTGCCCAAGCGGTAGTTTTGCGAGAAGAAGGGTGGACATACAAAGAATTGCAGAAAGGTTTGGAGTTTCCCATACAAGTGTGTCCAGAATGTTGCAGCGATTCAGGGAGGCAGGTATGAATGTCCGAAGACCAGGACAGGGTAGACCACGGGTAACAATAACTGCCATTCAAGAACGTTACTTGAGAGTTTCTTCGTTGAGACAACGGTTTGCAACCGCTTGCCTCCTTCAAAATCAGCTTGAGCAAACTCATGGGGTGCAAATTAGCACTCAGACAATAAGAAATCGCCTCAGAGAATATAATTTAAGGCCTCGTGTCGCGGAAAGAGGCCCAGCTCTTACCCCCATCGAAGGGCGCGTTTGGATTTTGCGAGAGAGCATATCCATTGGGAAGAGGCCGATTGGAAAAGAGTTCTCTTCACAGATGAGTCTAGATTCTGCCTCTACCATTGTGATCGACGTTCCCTTGTATACAGACGTCCACATGAAATATATGCTCAGTGCAATTTTCAGAATACTACTGGTTTCAGGGAAGGATCGATTATGGTATAGGGTGGAATATCTTTGTTTGCTCGCACAGGCCTAGTGGTCGTTGATAATGGAGCTATGAATACTGATAAGTATATAAGGAACATTCTTGAAGAGCATGTAGTGCCATTTGCCCCATACATTGGTGAAAATTTCATTTTTATGGGCGATAATGCCAGACCCCATCGTGCGCGCATCGTTCAGGATTACCTTGAAGAGGTTGAAGTCTCTCGAATGGAATGGCCAGCAAGAAGTCCAGATCTCAATCCGATTGAGCAGGTTTGGGAAAACCTCAATAGAAGGCTGAGAAGTTCAGAAAATCATCCAGCTACTCTCAATGACTTAGGAATCCAACTCGGAGAAATCTGGGAAGGATTAGATCATAACATTTTAAGATCACTCATTTTGAGTATGAACCGTCGTTGCCGAGCTGTAATTAACGCAAGGGGTGGAAATACCAAGTATTAATTCACTTATCAGCATTTCAGTATTTTGAAAATTGTTCATTTCTCTTCTTTCACATAAGATTCCGTGAAATCCTGAATTTTTCTTCCATTTAATGTGTCTTGTTTCGTTCGAAACCTTCCCGAGAGAACATAAAAAATAAGTTATAAAGCCAATGTAGAGTTAACTTTCATTAAAATTGAGATTTTTAGAATATGCGTTAATTTTTTTGCGCAGTGTAGATGAATACAAAATAGTTATCATCGAAATGAATACCATTTTCAATTCCCAGCCCAGGCTGATTGATCATTTTTTTCAATTTCAGATCGGTTTGATATGAATGTTTGCTTGGTCAAAATTATATTCGGAATGTTGAACGTCATGTGTTAATTTTGCAGTTCATCGATAGCCAATTCTGCTGGGAAATCTGTACCTACTACCGTAGATATTGTATAAACTCATCAACTATGATTTGTGCTGGACATCGGTACTCACCGTGACAATTTATTGCTTTAGGTGTTGAATGCCAGTTTCACTTTCTACCTAATTTGTTCGAATTATACGTTCTAACCACTCGAATTCTGAATATGCAGAAGCGTATCGAGATGATTACTTTGAAGGGTACATTTTGATGATGTATCTCAATGTTGTAATGTGAGCTTTCTATTCTGCTCCTTTTCTGGTCAATAAATGAAGATTCGCTATTTTGTGGAGATCCTGATCGAAGATTTTGATCTTCATGCACATGGATCACATAATATGAAGATTTCGGGCGAGAGTGAGTAATAGTATAGGATTCTAAAACAAGTTGCAGAATGAGCTCCTATTCCAACACGAATGCGAAATTCGAAAACGAGCGAAGAAGGAGCTAGTTTTCGAAAGCATGAGAGTTGGAATTGCCTTCTGCAACGAGTATTAGACGATATTTTCTCTATTTCAGTCATGTTTTGTGAAAAACTCTCGAAATTCAAATGAAAATTCATTTGTAAACGTCAGTTTCCAAAAACACAATATTAATCAGGGAAGTTTATTTTATCAAGTCACTAACTTGTAAAACTGACAGTTAACTTGCAAAATTTTTACAAGTTAGTAGTATTGTTTACATTAGAAAATTTTGTTTTATCGTCATATATGTTGAAAATCATGGTACAATTGTTATTTCCAGTAACACAGATTTTTGATGATGAAAGAGTTGATACTGATGATGATGAACCATCTGTTGACTCAGAAACTGCTGAACTCGAGGACTGCAGAACATTTGTACTCTCCTTACTACCAAATAATTTGCTAGACATTTCGATTTTTTTGTCGACCGAATCATCGACATAACTCATCGCAATTTCGGTGCTCTTCCACCCTCCTGCACGCTTTAGTGCTAAAATATCTCCACCCGAATTCGCAACCATAGTGGCCCCAGTTCTGCGAAAAGAGTGGCCGGTGTATAACTCTGGGTCTTTTAAACCTAAATATTTCGCTATTTGCTTTGGGACACCACCAATAGTGTGCTGGTCAGCATTACGGGAAATGCACTTTCCATGTCGGTATGTCAAAAAAAATCTCAGGCTTTCTGTTCCAGGAGGCCGAAGATTTACATATTTTCTGTATAACATGCAGGGCTTGAAGCTGCAGCCATCATCGGTTATGGTGAATCTTCTTGTTGTTAAATTTTTTGTTTGCCGAAATGTCACAATAACGTTTTTTTCATATCTTCTACATCATTCATGTTTAAGAAGAGAATTTCGTCACATCGACAACATCCAAAAATCCCAAATATTGTTACAATTTTCGTCAGCAACCACTGGTCATCAGGAGCATGTAAAAGAAATTGTTCAGCCTCTTCTTTACTTAATACCTTGGCTTTTTTTGGCTTATAGCGCTCATTTTTTCGTTTCAGAAACGTTATTACCTTTTGAAATCTGCAAATGACAAAAAAAACGTCATATTTTTCAATAAATTTTTTAAGGAAAACAAACCTGCGAACAGGGGCATTTTCTTTCATTTCCAAGCAGCTTTCCAGCATAGACCATTTTGTCCATAAAGTATTAGGGCTGAATCTAGCTGATAGTTGATTCAAGTAGACCAACAAAACATCTTCAGTTACCCCAATCACACTATTTTTGTTTTGCCACTTTTTGAAGTCGTCGTATTCTCGCTCGTACCTTGAAGCTGATTTTGCAGGTAATAAACTTGATGCTACACTGCTGGCTGTCTCAATAATTTCTTTTGGTACATTCATTTTCGCTTTCGCCAAAACAAATGTAAAGAAAAATAAACAGACATGTTCACGGCAACGCTTCCATAGCTTACGACATTTGCGACAAATTATTGAGATTTTTTTGGAATTCATCTAACCTTTTTACAAATGACAAACAAATAAAATATAAAACAATACACGCAAGGTAACGGATTTTACTGGCTCAAGGAGGCAACTGACTCGCCTGCGGCTTGTCAGTTATAACGCCAGTAAAAACCCTCTTACCTTGCTAGTCATGTTATATACTATAGCACCACATGCTGGCACCGATATAACGAAAAGGAGTAACTATAGCTGACTTGACAAGACCACAAAAAAGGGTTTTCAGAGTCGTTTATTTCAAAATCTCAGAATAGTTTGAATCTGCGAAATCCACCTCTGAACAATACTTATCGATTGGAGAATAGAGCAGGTATTAGTGGGACATTCAAATGAACTTTTAATCAGCCGGTTACCTACTTATTCATTATTGCTCAAGTCCTTCATTGGTAAGAACTTTAAGAGCACAGACCTGTCTGTCGTTGCATACGATTACATGGCTCCATTTCGGAATAAACGTGTTTCGATGGTCGTACGAAATTAGAAGACGGTAAAGAACAATGAATCGTTAGTTTTTAGCGGCGCTACTTACAAGGAACACGGCCTGCTTTGACAATGAGCGCGTGAAGTAATCATTGATCGTCTATTTTTGTACCTTGGCGACCTACTGAGTTCAGGCATTGAAAGAAGGTGTTCGAGAATCGAACAGTTCTTTACGATCCTCTGATGGTTCAGTTTCATTTTTCAATTAATTGATCATGGTGGATATTCGTCTCAAAACTGGAATACCATCTGCAGGGCCGGATTAAGACCACTCTGCGCCCTGGGCACTATACAGGGTGTCCCACCGGGAGTGCCCATTAAAAGTTTATGGAGAAATAATTATTCGATCAATTTCGAATTTTCTGTGGATATATAAGCCAAGTAGACCTTCAGTTAGATATAATCTTAAATATCAATGTCTTCCGCTTTCACCGGAAATGGTATCAACTTTTTTATTCCAAATGGAATACCCTGTATATTATGAGTTTTTTGGATAGATCTTCGAATGCCACATTCATTTTATGTATCATTTCATATAGCCATCTGAAGCCGTTTTCGCGTTATTCACTGTTTTGTGAAGAAAAAATACAAATTGAATCTTGTGGAACACTGAAAATTCAATGAAAGCGCAACGCACAATCTCACATCTGTTTTTTGAAATGGGTTACCGAAAAGATATTCGACGTCACTATGTAGAGAAAATAACGTTTTGATATACTGGGAGGTTAAATGAGACTGTCAAAGTTGGAAAACTAACAACTCGATTTTTTCAAATGGAAACCGCATTTTTTTCACTCATATATAAATTTATGGGGTAGAAATAAGTGGAGTCTATTCAGGGTTCCCTATATCTAAATGTACCGTTCTCGAGATATTCAAAAATAACTACTACGAGGTTAATATTATTATAATATGATCTACGTTCGCCCTTTCATAAAAATCTTTGACTTTATTCAGAATATTTTTCCATGCTTCTGTTGTTGATATTCCTCAAAACTTATTTCATCGTTCAAGGAAAACGACCACTAGTTTTTTTTTACTGTTCATAATGAAAAAAACGAGTTATTTTTCGGAAAATATGACATACATATCGAAAACTCAAATTGTAATGCAAAACTTATAAAACAAGTCATGAAACTTCCCGAACTTTTATTCAGATATATCAGAATACAAAATTGAATCATAACACATTTTGAAAATTTCGTCCACCTACTTCCAAACATTTTTCGCACCTTCTTGGTTGGTGGATTTCCTTATTCATTCTGGAACAGAATTCTGCCAATACAATGCACGATAAATACTTCAGTTGGAACAAACCTGGATTATTTTGAATACAGTCATACAGATTCTTATGAAAGGGTGAACATAGATCATAATTGATAGCTCACATATTATAATATGCTCGTTGCTAACAGTTATTTCTGAATATCTCGAAAATGGTACATTTTATATATAGGGAACCCTTAAAAGACCCTACTCATTTCTTCCTCACAAATTGAAATGGGAGTGAAAAAAATGCGGTTTCAAATCGAATTTCTGCTTTTTTTGGAATTCAAACTTTGACACTCTAACAGAGTTTCCTGAATAACTCGAAAATGGTACTTTTTGGATATAGGGAACCCGGAATAAACTCTACCTATTTTTACCTCACAAATTGATATGTGAGTGAAAAAAATATGGTTTCCATTTGAAAAAATCGAGTTTTTGGCTTTTTTTGAATTTCAACTTTGACACTCTCATTTTACTTTTCATTATATCAAATTTTCTCTACAGAGTTATGTTGAATTTGTCAGTAACCCATTTCAAAAACCAGATCTGAGATTGTACGTTGCGCTTTTATTGAATTCTCAGTGTTCTTCAAGCCTTAATTTGTAAATTTTGTCGAAAAACAGTGAATAACTCGAAAACGGCTCTAGATTCGAAGATCTATCCGAAAAAGTCATAATATACAGGGTGTTCCATTTGAAATAAGAAAGTTGATACCACTTCCGGCGAAAGCGGAAGTCATTGATATTCAAAAATATAACATAAATAAAGGTCTTCTTGGTTTCAATCTTCACATGAAATGTTTAAATGATCGACTTATTATTTCTCCATAAACTTCTAATGGGCACTCCCGGTGGGACACTCTGTATATTTTTCTACCCTCACTATACAAAAATGATCATTTGATAAAATTCGACAGGGATTCGCTCCCAATTCTGATTTCGCCCTGGGCAATGGCCTCTTGTATAGCTAGAAATCAAACCGCTCATGTCCCTAGGGAATACTCTTTTTTTTACTTACGGTTGGCGCATTTTTGTGGGTTCGGTAGCGACAAGAACCTTCCGGGCCTGTTGGAAACCGGCCTGGCCTGGCTGATGGCCGGTTCGGCCATCGCCGCAGCTGCAAAGGCAGCCAGCATGAAGAGAGCCACTTTCATCTGAAACAAAAAAAAAAAATGAATGCGGGTTTCGATAGGAGACAGTTTCTTTTTCGGATGTACCAAGTGAAGACGTGAATGAAAGAAGAATGAGCGATGTGCTACTTTTATTTAGAGCAAGTCATGACGTCGGAAATTTGGAGAAATGCGTCATTGCCAGATTGCCAAAATAATCCTTTCATTCCCCACAAAACGTACATGTTCAACAAAATGCAAGATTGTATTTTAACTGTTTTCTGATCTTGAAATTTAGTTTGATGAAACATTCAATGCGTTATAAATGTTGGAAGAAACGCATCAATTATCATGGTGCAGTTTGTCGTCATATTTCTTTCATTTATGCAAAATTAAGTGGTTTCAAAGGCAAGTGAAAGTAAACGTATTTGAATAGTATATTCTAATTCTCTATATTCCTGTTCCAACACGAATGCGAAATTCGAAAATGAGCATGAGTTTTAGAATAGCCTTCTGTAACGAATATTTTCTCTTTCAATCATGTTTTGTGAAATACTCTCGGAATTCAAATAAAATTCAAATTAGTAACTTTTGTATTGTATCTTGGCAGTTGGTGCGACTTATGAAATTTGACAGATTACGGAATTTGAATTGATTTGATTTTAAAATTGAGAGGATCTCAGGACAATACTGACAACAACAAAACGAAAAATATAACTGAAAACAATGCTTTAATGAGTTTCATCACACCACTACTTTCAGTATTGTAATGAACTAATTACGATACTGAAATAGAGAATAGTATATTCTAATACAAGTTGCAGAATGAGCTCCTATTCCAACACGAATGCGAAATTGTGTTGGAAATGAGTGTTGGAATTGCCTTCTGCAACGAGTATCAGACGATATTTTCTCTATTTCAGTCAAGTTTTGTGGAAAACTCTCGAAATTCAAATAAAAATTCAGATTAGTGACTTTTGTATTGTATCTTGGCAGTTGGTGTCACTAACGAAAATTTGACAGATTGCGGATTTGATTCGAAAATTGAGTGGATCGGAGGTCAGTACTGGCAACCACAAAACGAAAAATATAACTGAAAACAATGCTGTAATGAGTTTCATTACAGCACTACTTTTAGTACTGTAATGAACTCATTACGATACCGAAATAGAGAAAAAAAATTCCGATAATCTTATAGATATGAAAGTTGACATTTTCGGTGAATGAATCAATTAAAAATCCTCTTTCCATATTAGTCTTCTTGAAAGTTTTAGCAGAGCGTTTCTGACGTGCAGATTTCCATTCAAGGACATTTTTCTTATTTTACCGATTGTTTATGAACTGAAGAAATTGTTATACCGCAAATTGATCATTGTCTATGAACACGATGTGTGGAGACATTAATTGAGTGCGAAGCTATTGAGCGGAATGTTTGTAAAGGAACGAGGTTTCTTTGTGGTCCATAAGTACTTGGAAGTGATTGCTTTAAGCGAAAGTTGACGAGAAAGTGAACTTAATATATCGAATCTTCAGACTCTTCCCTATTGAGACGATTATCACGATATGTTTTAAGATTATCCACTCTAGTATAGTTCTGAATACAATTCTCCTTTGTAGACAGTTTCGCAGTTTACAATTCACTTAGTTTTTATTCAAATTAAAGGAATATTTCCATAAATATCGTTAAGTGATTTTTGCATTGAAAAAGGTTGGTTGACAAAACTGTTTTCTGGTTCGAAAATCTGACAGATAATTTATGAATCCGTAACAGGATAGTTCTACAAAATATGGCTCATTTTCCACAGAATCAGGAAATGATTATTTCTCTATTTCAGTATCGTAATGAGTTCATTACAGTACTAAAAGTAGTGCTGTAATGAAACTCATCACTGCATTGTTTTCAGTTATATTTTTCGTTTTGTGGTTGTCAGTACTGACCTCCGATCCACTCAATTTTCGAATCAAATCAATTCAAATTCCGCAATCTGTCAAATTTCGTTAGTGACACCAACTGCCAAGATACAATCCAAAAGTCACTAATCTGAATTTTCATTCGAATTTCGAGAGTTTTCCACAAAACTTTACTGAAATAGAAAATATCGTCTAATACTCGTTGCAGAAGGCAATTCCAACACTCATGCTTTCGAAAACTCGCTCTTACGTCGCTCGTTTTCGAATTTCGAACAGTTTTGCCAATCAACGAACGGAACGAACGAATTTGACATCATACGACTAGTTGTCAAATTTAAATCGATTAAATGACACCTCGTGACGTTTCTGCCGTTTCAAATATGGCTGTCGTAAATTTGAAAACGCCATTGAAACGAATTTGGGAAACCCTTCATCATCGTGTTGTTATCGCCAACCGCTGACACGATTTTCTGGCTCTGAACGCGATGATTTTAGCGATCGCATTCCAATTATTCAACGGACAACTTTCTCCCAAGAATTCTCGCCGGCGCTAATGAAGAAATGAATTTTGTAATTGTTACATTGTTTATCTGGTAGCCGTTGGAGGAATGCGATCTCATAGGTCTGGTGGGTTCAAGATTGGTCAACTATTATTGGTGTGACGGTTGAACAAACGGTTATTGATATTGTTCGGACTAGACGTGTTCGGTAACCAATTATACATATTGTTGTGTAAGAGCTGTACACGGCAAGAATAACAAGAACAAGGTCTGTTCTGTCTAGATTTATCGGTCACTTGGTCCACATTAATCTAATCTGAGATCTGCATACACTTAGGGCCGGTTGTTCAATAGGAGATCATCTCGCGATTACTGGTAATCCGGGGTTACGAACGAGGTGCCGTTTTTCAATGAAGGATCAAGAGAAAACACCGGATTAACTCAGGGTTAAGTTAACCCATGGAATTCGAGGGATTACGGAGATAATTCACGGATTATAACCTAACTTATTTGACAGGTCAACTTCTACAATCTCATACTTCTACAATCTGTTGTTTCGTTTTGATATGAGATCAACGTATTTGTCGAATGTGGAGAATGAAAATATCACAGACGATGAAGATTTTTTGGAAGTGTTTGATGTACTTTTTCCAATGCGAAAGAGTCCGGTATTCAAGCAGCGTCGTAACTATTGGGAAGAATTAACAGAAAAAGAATTGTTCAATCGATTCAAATTTTTAAATTTGGTTTTCAGGGTTTGGTACGATTTGCAACCACCACAAATTGAATTAAATTCCCTGCCTAATTCTTTTCACGTGTTTAATTTTTCCTCGTTAGTAACAGCATCAGTTTTCTTGTTTTCTATTTTATGCTGATATTTGTTCACAAGATCTATCAACACTTTCTCTTCCCCTTCATTAAAGTTTGAAGTTCTCTTCTTAATCCCTTCCATTTCAATTTTTTCAACACCGCTTTCACTTTCAACTACTCACTCAAGATTTTGAAGGAATGAAATTTTGAATTCGAAATTTTCATAGTGTCGGCTTATCGACATAGATAATTAAAATGATAGAACTTAAATTCTTCTTTCAATGAAGAACGACGGCTCGATTCATCGGTAATAGCAGTGTAGCCAACATGCTTTCGTGAAAACAGCGAATTCCGAGGTTAACACTGGATCAGGTAATTCGGTGTTAGTTTGTCATTGAACAACGACCGACTTCTCTGATCCAGAGTTGAAGTTAATCCTGGATCCAATAATCAGCGGATTAATCCTCAATTGAACAACCGGCCCTTAGGAAGAATACATTTTCTCCATAAACCACCTAGATGATAGAAAGAATGCGAGAAATTAGTGAAATATGAGATGGAAGGAGAACATTTTCGAAACTATAAGGTTCGCGACGTTTGAGCTACCTCTTCAAAACAATGCGCTGAAAAAAGGTTTGAGAAATACCGCCTGTTGAGTGTTTACTTCTGCGTCTGAAACACAACGTTGCCATTTTAGGAGGACACAACGTGCGTTGAAGTATTTCTTCGATATGTTGGCACCACTGAGTTAAATAAAACCTGGGATTTTATAACTCAGTGGTTGGCACCCTGTTACGGATTCATTCATCTGTCAAGATCATGATACAGCAGAAAAGTTCTGCCAATCAACATTTTTCAATTCGAAAATCATCGAATGATATTTAAGGTAATATCCCACTAATTTTACAGAAAATTCAGTGAATTAGAGCAAATAACATAAAGTACTCGCAAAAAAAGCTCATTCTAATAGTCTTTCATTTATAATTAGCCACTTTGTGGCTTCTTTTCGAATTTTGAAATCGTGGAAGAATATCAGTACCTTCCACACTGGTATCATGAATAAGTTTTCTCTAATTTGCTGAAGTTTTATTGAAATGAATGCAATATTTCTATCAATTTAGTGATTTTCGCATTGAAAATTGTTGGCTGGTAGAACTGCTTTGTTGACAAATCTGTCATATAATAATTTGTGTCATTTCAAATATATATTCTAAGCTTTGCCATAGAATATATTCTATACCTATAGTCTATGATCTCTGCTGGCTATGAACATAGATATGTCTATGGCTATAAATTTGACAATTTGCTAAAATGCGTTACTTGTCATAGATTTTTCCCCTTCTTTCTTTGAATGTCCCTAGAACAAATGTGTGTTCGAAAAGTGTTCGAACTATGTGTTTTGCATGAATTCGTAACGTCAGCCTGAGGTCTGGAGTGTTCAAGATTGGCCAACTATTCTAGCCCAACCATCTAACGAACTTTTTTCGATATTGTTCACTCCGACAGCCAATTATTCCTTTTGTTGTGTAATGGACTCATTAGTGCAATCTATCAATCTTCGGCTGAAGTGGTTGTTGGCCCGGAGCTTCAGTTGCGAAAACTGATTATAAACAATTCGTTACAAAAGAAGTTGTTGCCCATTTCAAGATCCCATCCTAGAGCTTCGAGCGTAAAAGTTAGTTAAGGTACTTGGTGATGCTGGGTGATTGTTTGGGCTGTTTTTATCGTTTCTCTGGTCTGATTTTACCCACCGTACAAGTAGATACGGTAACTCTTTGATCACAGAAGTATTTTTTTTTACCAATGTTGACATAACGAGCTAGCAACCTCTGGAAACCTGTCCACTGAAGTTCTTTCAAGCATTTGATATACCATTTATACCTTAGGAATGATTGAGTAGAAATTTAATTCTGTTAATCTTCTGAACCAGTCAAGGCAGCAATTTTTTTGAATATGATAAGATACTATAGAGTTTCCAGAGTTTTGAATCACCTGGTATGAATAAACTGCTCCACATATGAGTTAGGGATAATGACTTACATTGCAAAAAACTATAGTTTCAATGAGATTTTGTGATGAAAATTCATATAAATTTAATTTCAAAATGCAGGAAATAAAATTAATTTTAGCCTATATGTCTGCAGCGTATACAGGGTGGTTAAGAAAAATCGAATTTTATTCCCAGAGAATTCAAGCATTTTAGGACTATCAATACAATGTATTTACTCCTCGGGCATCAATAACAGCTTGACATCTTCTTTGCATACTACACACGAGGTTGTTGAACATTTCTTGAGGAATTTGGTTTCATAAACGGGGCAGAAGCTCCCTCAGTTCATTTAAGTATTCTGGGGTAGGTTGATGATTACCTAATCTTTTTTGGAGCATATCTCATGCATATTCTATGCAATTCAAATCTGGTGAGTGCGGAGGTATTGGTAAATCTGGAATAGCGCGCATTCTCAACTATGGCTGCACGGTGCGGTCTAGCGTCATCGTCTATAAATTGAAAAGTTTGGTAACACATTGTCAATGACATGCTTCCTATAGTGTAAGGCAGTCAATTTCCCAGGACAAATGTGTAGATCTGTGCGCCTGTTGAAACATATCCCGACCCATACCATAACACTACCCCCTCGGAATGGATGGATTTCTTGGACATAGCGACGATTAAGGGGTATACGTGGAATTGTCCATACCCTTATTCTTCGAGAATCCGAAAATCGTCCATATCTGGATTCATCGGTAAAAAGGACACTACGCCATTGATCGTTCCAACTGATATGTTGCCTTGCCCATTCCAGTCTTTGACGCTTATGCTCAAGTGTTAATGGAACTCCTCTTAATGGACGTCTAGAACCTTGATTCACCTCTCTGAAACGTCGTCTGATGGTTTCGATGAAAACTTGGACCCCATATGCTTTTGAAGAGTATTCCGTAGCATTCTACACGTAGATGTAGGCTTTCTTCTCGCCGAAACGGTGATGAAACGATCCTGAGCAGGTGTTGTTTTTCGTCGCCCACTAAGCCTTGGTCTTTCCAACACGGGACCTGTTTCCCTGAACCTAGTCGAGATATCAAACTTTGGCCGACTTGGAGCCTTTCCGCTACAGCAACCTGATTCAGGTCACCCTGTAGCATTCCCATAGCCCTATTAGCCTCAGCGTTCTTTAATTTACGTCTTGGCATTTTCAGAAAACTCGTTTCAAGTAGAAGCCGTTGATAAACAGACTCCATTTCGAAATAAGAACATTCATGAAGCATATGCAAAGAACCAAAGAACAGAAAAAAGGCGACCAGATTGACGAAATGTCTCATACTGATTTTTATTGGATCGATTCAAGTTGTTATTGAGTTTTAAATGATTTTACAGGGATTTTCTCGAAGATTACATACTTTTCGAAACGATTGAATACGATATCCCTAACTCTTGTGGAGCAGTATACAGGGTGGCCATTTGAAAACGAAACAGACGAGATTACAGACGAAATAAATTTTTTCGATAGAAATGCTCGGACAGGTCGATTTCTGTTTCGAGAGGGACAACTTAAGATGTAGGTTACGGACGCATAGTGCTTCAACCCTTGCTTCTACCCCCAATTTTTGAATAGGGAAGATGGGGAGAGTGATACATCATTTGAAAGGTATTTTTATACTGATTTCAGCACAGTAATTGTTTTTTCATTTTATGCATTAGTTCTCGAAATATTCTTGACTAAGCATTTGAAAATGAAGTGATGTTTTAATAGAATTTGTAGTGTTTTTTTGTGAAAAACCTTTCAAATGAGGTATCACTCACCCCATCTTCCCTATTCAAAAATTGGGGGTGAGGGTTGTAGTAGCAAGGGTTGAAGCGCTATGCGTCCGTAACCTACATCTTAAGTTGTCCCCCTCGAAACAGAAATCGACCTGTCTGAGCATTTCTATCGAAAAAATTTATTTCGTCTGTAATCTCGTCTGTTTCGTTTTCAAATGGTCACCCTGTATATTCTCTTTCAGCTACTGGGCCTAAGTTGAATCGTCCACGTTGTTCTTTTTCTCCATTTACCGCCACAATTTCTCCCACAAATGGGTCAGCCGCAACAGCCGTCTGAAGCCGTAAGAAGAAGATCCGCATCGTAACTACATAAATTCGAAAACATTTCTCAATACGAGGATGAAGTCGACCTTGGTTTCAATACCGGCTTCTTCGATTTATCAAATTCTTATGAAGATCGCGAGTTGGTAAATCCTTGCTCGATCAGGATGCTACCATGATGGGTCATCAATATTTATGAATAGGCCGATTCTCGAAAAAAAGTTTGAACACCTCGGACCCATGAGGTAATATTATACTTTGGGTCATTGTCACTGTTGTTGGCCAGTTGAAATTGCGCCAAGTTACTTTCTCCTGGTTTGATATTGATTCAATTCTTCTTTTGCTGCTATCTCATTTCATTAGTTTTCGTTGTTGTTTTTATTCTTCCCGTTTCTTCATTTTTGTGTCTCTTTTTGCAACCCTTCTGGCTTTCTTATCGTAACAGTTGACGATTTTCAGAAACTGTTCGGTCGAAAAAGCTTCAGAACTAGAGTTTCTTCTATTTGGTATGGTTTGTAACATTTAGGGCTTTAAATCCCTAGACAAAAGAGCTGATTTGAAAGTTAAACTTTGTAATGGATCCATCATTCTTTTTTGAAAAACCTTTCCTGAATCAGTGTTTCGTTTTTCTTCTTCATATTGAAGGATAGTCCTCTGAGATTTCAGCCAGTCTTTGTGCAGTCGTTTCCCTAGTTTTGTGTATTTTTAGCAGAAATTTTGTGAACTTACTCTACGCAGAGTTCCTACTTTTTCTCATATTGAGAGGCACCTGTTTGACAATTTCACTATGTATTTTTTCAAAGAAATATTTCTAATTATATCCCCCTATTGGAGGCTCCTTCTTAATTCCCCAATTGACATTTTTCTAGCTATCTTGAACAAAGATTATAGTATAAAGATGGGAAACGAAGCGACTACAGTGATGTGAGTGACATCTGTAGTTTCAAAAGTGAACGGGTTATGGTTGAAATATTTCATTGTAAATTTCGAGAAAAATACTTGAATAAATATTTTTGCTGAATGATTGTATTTTCTCGTATACGCGTATTTTCCACTGAAATAACCCGAAATCTACCAGAGTAGCACCTAGCTCACTCTATAATCTTTGCTTCTGTGATTTTCTGTTATAAATTTTTTGTTAAAAACTGACTGACATTTAAAATGCATGTGGATCAATTGCAGAAATAATATAAAGAATAATCCTGAATGTGCATTCTTTTCATTACCAAAGTGAATGGAAATGTAAGTTTTGAGACTCGTATCTGTAACTGTCTTGTCATTGCTTTTCATTTTGAGCGCTGTCAAATGGATAGAGTTTTCGGGGCAAAAATATATCAGCACCCCAGAGGTAAAGTGTGTTAAGTCACAATATCAAAATTAGACAAAACAGCGATTTTTCAGTTCCATGATTGTTTCAAAGAATGTTTACTGCCATTATTTGGTGACTTGCTATACCCAGGGAGTCAAAAATGTGTTTCACTAGCTAAAATTTACTAATGTGAATCTAATATTGTAGATAGTTCGTGTCTGGAAAAATGTGACTTAACACACTTTACCTCTGAGGTCCTGATATTGATCTGGACAACGTATAAAGAACTCTTGCTGGGCTGACATACAGGTCTTGTTGTACACCTCTGATATTTTTCTTTTTTTGTTGTTCAAACATTCTGTAATTAATAAACAGTGGACCCTCGTTAAGTCGAACTCCTAGGGTCCAAAAGAACCGTTCGACTTATCTATTGTTCGGCTCTACAAACATTCAAGTTATTCAAGTGAGACTTCACTTCATTGAGAGAAAATCTCAGGTAAACACGAAACACGAAATCATCATCAATGAAAAACGAGCGTCTGAGCACTGGAAACATGTCCTTAGAGGTCGAATAATCGTATGATATTCATCACGTGTTTTGATTTGTTTGCGAACCGAATCTTCTTCGGTCTCATTCATTAGATAAAAAAGTTCCACTCATAGAGGCAATGGTGGTTAGAAGAACGACTTATAGAGGTGGATGTTCTCTTGACGACCCTTCCAGCAGTTCGACTCATCTACTAGACCCTCTAGACTCATTGAGGTGAAAATATACTGGGTAAGATATGTTCACTGTGTGAATAAGTTCTTAAAATTGTTATAATAATTCTCTAATATGTGAACAAAATTTCAAAATGTTCTCAATTTCATAATTATTGTATTGTAGTTGATTTTACACAATCATTTCAAATAAAAATATGAGAAATTCAGAAGCGTATTTAATTTGATTCAAAACAATGTGTAGATGGAAAATATCATCATGATCAAATAGCGGAGCCCTGCTTTTGTTTTGTCGATCAGGATGTTTCTTTAAAAGCTCGTCAAAGAATACTCAATTTATTGGAAATTTATGAGAAGTATAATTCGAATTTTGCGCCTATCAAAATAGTTTTCTGCACTGAATAATGTTTCCAGCGCCCCCTAGGTGTCAAAAATAAGAAACTAGCCAAAAATCGTAGTCGGATTTTGATACTACAGATACTACAGGGCGTTTCCTATTTTCCCAACTCTATAATCTTTGATTTTGAATTTGGGAAGTAAAATTGTGATCAAACTCTGTATAACTCCCACAATTTCCAAAATATCAAAGTCAAACAGCAGAATACGATCGATAGATAGCCCTGTAAATCAAGATTGATCTCGGATGATCATCCGCTTAAGTCGATTGTTTCGCATTAACCTTTCGCTGTACAATAACTACTGATTATTGCACAGTCTCGGATCGTTTTGCAATGGGTTGCAAGATGGTACTGGATTAACCTCATTATCACCCTCTATGTTATGATTGATGGACGAGGACTTCTTGATCATTGACACGCTTCGAAATACACGATTCGTGCAGATCTCGTCTTGGATAATCACCTTCGTTGACAAAATTGTATTATTGAATGTTTGATTGTATGATTTCAGCATGCTGAGATTAAACAATCGAGAAAAGGATTAACGTTAACTTCTTGATAGTTTCAGTGGAAATTAAGTGTACGTTACAGGTGAAAAAATTAAGTCAAATCGAAGCCAAAACAAAAATCTATTTCAAATTAAAAACATAAATAAAAGAAGATATTCCTCATATATAAATAGTGAGTCAAAAATGTGTACCGAGCTTTTGGGGTTGATAGTACATTGAAAAATTAGTATAGTTTCATTAATAAACTCATGGCCCAAATACAGGATGTACCAACTTCGACGGCCTATTAAGCAATAAAAAAAAATCTGTTTTTTTGTTTTCAATTTTGATAGAGTATTCAATTCAGAATACATTCGTTATCAAATCATCGCATCCGTCGAAATACTTTTCAAAATATCGAGAAAAAACTGAAGACAAAAGAGAGATGAGAGTATTCGGTATTATGTTTGTTATTTCTATTCTGAATATTTCAAGCACAAACCCTTTTTCACATTTTTGAAGTCGAATACTGTGGAAATATTGTACATTCCAAGACTTTTAAAAAACTCGTCATAGGGTGTTCCAAATGTTGGGTCGAAAATTGGGATCAAGATTGGCTCAAACTTACGTTTTTCGAATTAGAACCCTATTTTTTTATTATTGTGTTGGATTCTGCTAAGAAAAATGATGATAATGTTCTGACATGTTAATGCTTCGAAATTAATAATTCTTGAGATATTTAAGATTTCCTGATTTTATGTCGTACGTAGCTTAAAATTCATAAAATCTGTTTTATATGAACAATGACCTTGGTCATAAAATATAAATTATTCCAATAATTCACTAATGACACACTTCTTTTCTGAATTCATTCATCATTGTTGATATGAAACAAATTTTATGAATTTGACGCTACGTAGGACATAAAATAAGAAAATCCTAAATAACTCAAGAATTATTCATTTTAGGAACACTATCATCATTTTTCTTCGCAGAATCAAACGCAATCATAAAAAAATAAGGTTCTTATTCAAAAACGAAATTTATGAACCAATCTTGATCCAAAAATTTTTGACCAAACTTTTGGAACACCTGTGAAGAGTTTTTCAAAATGTGAAAACGGTTTGGGCTTATGATATTTTGAATAGGAATAACAAACATAATACCGAATACTCTTATCTCTCTTTTTTCTTTATTTTTTTCTCCATATCTTGAGAAGTATTTCGACGAATGCAACGATTTGAAAATGAGTGTATTCAGAATTGCATACTCTAAGGAAATTGGAACCAAAAAAACAGAAATTTTTTTTTAATTTTTTTTCTATCCTTGTACCTATAACTGAAAGTGGTCAGGCTTCAAGAACATTTCATCTCGGTATATAATGCCGACCATAATCCCAATTTTCAAATTTCAAATAGGTCGAGTTCTCCAGAAACGCATAATGGACCGTCGAACTTGGTACACCCTGTATATTAAGGGAGACAATTACTTCCATAAGTTGATAAAATTTAAAAAAATTCTCCGCATAACTTCTTAACGATGTTTGCCACCAGATTTGAATTTCTTTCACCACTTCTAACTTCTACATTTCTGATATTGTTATAAGGGGTGTTCTCAGAGGGTGAGTCATGTTTGTTTTTGACAACTTCTTCTGTTGTATTCGTTTTTAGAAAAACTACAAAAACTCATAAATGTCGAAAACGGATCAATTTTTTGTAATTGGATAAGAGTACCTTTTTCATGTAATTTCGTTTCAGAAAATCATGACTCACACTCTAAAAACAAGCTTCATAACAATATCAGTAATGTAGAAGTATAATGAAAAAATGTATTTCAACAACATACATTTATGTACGATATTTGGCATCCACCGTTTAGAAGTTACGCTGAGAATTTTTTTTTTTAATTTTATCATTCTTGGAAGGATATATCTCCCTCGATATAAATTTTGAGCCTATCAAACTTTACTTATTTTTCAATGTACTATCACCACAAGAAAGCTACACATTTCTGACCCACCTATATATTGCTATTTTTAAGAGAGCTTAAACACTACAAAACATATTGAAACAAAAAGTACCTAGCTGAGGTTAGTGCAAAGGAGAACCATACAATTCTGCGTAAGATACAAGAGCTCAGAGGAAAAATCTGAGCAAAAAAAACCTGGCCCCCCGTGTTTGAAGAAAAAAAACTTATTACCTGGAATATATGGAAAAAGAATTTGGAAAATAATTAAACTTGTTCCAAAAAATCAAAGATATTATCTCTCTCCGGATATGGA
Organism: Hippodamia convergens; assembly: GCA_038502775.1. NCBI lineage: Eukaryota > Metazoa > Arthropoda > Insecta > Coleoptera > Coccinellidae > Hippodamia > Hippodamia convergens. The sequence goes on from CM076610.1 coordinate 40,097,812, forward strand.
GAAGTACACTTTTTGAGAGGACTGATAGTACCAGTGATAATTCTCATAGAAAAATTGAGTTTGGCATCAATTTTTCTACATGAACACTGTTTAACCGAACAGGGCAACAATATTCAGTAGCAAAAAGATCCAAGACTAACCTTTGAGTGGATTCTTAGAATGGAATAGTGTGGATAAATGAGAAGTGTTAAATGTACGAAGACGGATGTAGAAGATGGCCAAAAACATCCATGATAATATCTATATAAATTCAAAAATTACCATCACTTGAGGTCACCGTCAAGGTGAGATATTATGGATGCAAATTGATATAACAACGGAATCAATAGACGCAAAAATTATTACATAAATTGCTTTCATATGAGAATGTTGCGTCAAATTCTATATATCGGGTGTCAAGGTGAGAAAATCTTAGTCAGGCCAACGAAAACCTCTGGAGTTAAGCTGAAATTAATGGGTATGAGATAGGACTATCATAGGCGTATCATTACAGATAAATATTAGACTACAGAAAGATCAATCGAATTATGACGATAGTATAATATGGGTACTCACAGTTATTATTGTTATTTTTATAGTCTTTGCCAATTAAATATGTTGGTATAAACCTATCTTGTCTGACACCGACTCCAAAAATAACAATAATTATTAATTATGGTCATAATTTGATTGACTTTTCAGTAGGCTAATATTTTTATTCAATTTTCTTTAAGGGAAACTATGAAAATATCATTGTTTGTTATTTATAGGTATGAGTTTATTTAGATTTTAAGTTGATACTTAGCTTTTCGTGTAGTAAAAAAGCAATTTCTTTTTTTCCTATTTGGCATCTTTGTTTGTTTTGGAATTTCGTTTCTTGAATTTGGTTTTTTACATAAAAATTTGTTTGTTTTTTCAGTGAAAAACATTAAAAAGGTAAAAGAAACATACAGACCACCTCCTTTTTTTGAAGTAGGTGAAGAAATGTTTTGACAAGCGTCATAACGCTTGGATTTTCCTTCTGCAACGAGTATTAGACGATATTTTCTCTATTCCAGTGATGTTTCTTGAAATACTCTCGAAATTCAAATAAAAATTCACATTAGTGAATTTTGTATTGTATCTTGGCAGTTGGTATGACTTCGAAATTTGACAGATTACGGAATTCCAATTGATTTGATTTGAAAATTCAGAGGATTTTAGGTCAGTACTGACAACCACAAAACGAAAAATATAACTGAAAACAATGCTGTAAAGAGTTTCATTAAAGCACTCCTTTTAGTACTGTAATGAACTCATTACGATACTGAAATAGGGAAAAAAATTAGGGCATTTATTTTTGAAATGAAGAGATGTTATATTAATGTGGGCTTTTTCATGTTACTGTAGTTTCTAATAAAATTTTTATATCTCATGAATAATGTTCTTGGGTGCTCTAATAACCTGTTTGTGCTCCTTCTTGTTAATAAATAAACAAGAATACATCCTTGAACTTCAATTAACAAATTAGATCCTCATGTTTAAAATAAAAAGCGCGAAACTGAAAAAAATGTTTTGAATGGACATTTACAAGGTAGGTATGTACTACTTCCCCTTTCTTGAGACATACTGTACGGAGAAACTTATATAACAGACTGATACGTGATGTACTTGGCACTACTCACATTTAACAAGTCCTATGAATGAAGTAGAAAGTAGAAACACACCCACATTCACTGAAAATACGAAATCTTGATGCTGTATCAGACTAACACTGAATCTTTGAACAGAAACTTAACCCAGTTATGTACGGGCGATCTTCGATATATAGAATTTAAAAAATATTGGATATTATGCAGAGGGTTATATTATGAAACGCAGCTTGGTTTTATCATGGCTTTATATGTTTTTATTTTAACATTTTAGCAAAAACAGAAACGAAGATAATGAACAATATTTTGTCCACCCTGTAATTGTATCAAAGCATTCTGTATTTGTTCAGGCAGTATACGCGAATTTTTCTACAGTTGCAGGACACTCTAAGAATGAACGGCTATTAGGAACAATGCTAGTTCAAGTTCAAAGTGGTTGTCGCAAACCCACATAATATTTCTTCAATTATAGTACATACCAAAGTGAACCCAACATTTAAATGCTGCAAATTATTACGAAAAACTCGACCTTTTGAGGATTAATATTCTTGAAATCGTAAACATTACGCTGTAATTTATTTTGCGGTATTCATAATTTAGTTTGTCATGATTCATTAATTTCAACAGCAGTTTATTTTCATAAAATTTCCTTCGCAATTCTGCTTCACCAGAATCCCTCTTAGGTTTATTTTCGGTTTTTGTAATGAAAATGTATTATATCTCATGAAAAATTTTCTTTTCATTATCACTATTATGTATATTCGAAGTCTTTTGTGTGAATAACTTCAGCAATCGATTCATTGTTCAAATTAAAGGCTCGATGGCCTTTTAACTGGATGAAAAACCAACATACAGAGTGGCGAATTTTATAGTATTTTGTTGGGTTTTTTATCAATTCTTTTTAAGGTTTTCAGATCAAGTTTGAAGCTTGGGAATCTTAATATCGATCTTATTTCTCGATTCTTTCAAAAAAGATATTCATATTAGAAATTGAGAATAGGAAATTATTCCATTAATTCAATCACAACTCTTGGTACATTTTCAAAATGTTCACCATTTTCCTGTAAAAATACTGAAAACTACAAGAATTTAAAGGGCTTAAAATGTCATTTAATCTTTGAAATTGATAATCTCGTTGACTGTTAGATTTATTCCACGAAAAGTGGACCATACTGCGAATTTTTTTTTCAATTCTTTCGTAACCTAGAGAATCTATAAGGCAACCAACTAACCTTCGATATATCCAGTAAATGCAGAGGTGGAGAACAGAACACACCAACACAAGCTACCACTGACTGTTGAACACCAAATCTTTCTCTGGACGAACACCTAGAGTTATATATTGAGGCTGCCGTCTCAACATATATGGTGGGATAGGTCTTGGCATCCCACTATAAGGATGTTCAATGACCATGTACAGATTACCCATTGAGTTTTCCGATGTTGACTCGCCGACAAAAAGTTTTAACCGAAATCCATTCAGCTGTGACGGAATTGACGAAGCCTGAAATCACAATTTTTTTCGATTCTCCGAGTGGGTAACTATCGTAGAATGATTAGGAGATGAAGGTGTAATAGTATATTCTAAAACAAGTTGCAGAATGAGCTATTCCAACACGAATGCGAAATTTGAAAACGAGCGACGAAGGAGCGAGTTTTCGAAAGCATGAGTGTTGGAATTGCCTTCTGCAACAAGTATTAGACGATATTTTCTCTATTTCAGTCAAGTTTTGTGAAATACTATCGAAATTCAAATAAAAAATCAGATTAGTGACTTTAGTATTGTATCTTGGCAGTTAGTGTCACTAACGAAATTTGACAGATTGCGGAATTTGAATTGATTTGATTCGAAAATTGAGTGGATCGAAGGTCAGTACTGACAACCAAAAAACGAAAAATATAACTGAAAACAATCCTGTAATGAGTTTCATTACAGCACTACTTTCAGTACTGTAATGAACTCATTACGATACTGAAATAGATATTTATACTTATATTAGTTTAATAAACTTCTGCAAGGCATGAGGGATCAGTGAAAATCAAAGGGCATAATAACCGAAAAATTTCACACAAAAATCAGGATGGTATTTTTCGAAATAGAAAAAAAAATTGTATTTTCTTTTTTAATGTTAATTTCTATCTTTGTCTCATCTTTGTACTTTCACCCCCTCGGTGAGTGGTGTTTTTTTTTGGAAATTTGATGAGGTACACGAGATTTAATGTCTTAGACTAGATGAAGGATCATTAAAACTGTTTACAATTGTAATTTTTCGACTGCCTGTGAATTGGATTGGGTTGATTCATAAAACGTTTTGATTAAATTCATTTTAATATACAGAGGGTGTTAAAAAACAACAACGAAATAATTCAGGCTTATTCACCTTGGTGTATTAGGAATGATTTCACCTAATGTTTTGCCTATATCTACGGTAGGGATCTTCAGAGGATTCTTGGTCTAAGATTTCAATTCGGCCGTTGAGTTACCGACTGCTCTGTTGCAGGATTCAATCTTTGGCCGTTATTTATATCTCCGCTAAAGGAATAATAATATCCATTATTTCGAAGTATGTAGGTACAAGGTGTTCAGATTTCGATGTTTTAGTACTACATCACCAAAATTGAGCGAGATAGAAAAAGGGTCCTCTTTTTTCGAGAAACTCAAATTGCTGAAAACCGCAATTCGATTAGGTTTCTAGTTTCCATGGTACAGGGATTTTTGAAATTTGGCCAATTATTATAATTGGCTATATATCTTCCCTAGTGTTGCTGCTACGCTCTCGAAATAAAAACATCTTTCGTGGAGTTTTTTCAGTACATTTTACCAGTGCTATCAAAATTTCAGTGCCTCTTCAAATTTTAGAGAAATTTAAAAAATCAATTTTTATCAAATAGAAACCATAGTGTGCTATGATGATTTTCAATAGACTTTTCTTAGACACTATTAAAAATATATGATATACTTTCGAGCTTAAATATCGAAAATTCCGAAAAAAACCGTTTTCGATTAACAAAATCGAAGAGAGTTTTGATTTTGATTCATTTCCTTTTACCTGAGGAAGTCATACAACTTGAGTCTGCTTAAATTATGTTGCTCAATAGTATATTCTAAAACAAGTTGCAGAATGAGCTCGGATAGCATGAGTGTTGGAATTGCCTTCTGCAACGAGTATTAGACGGTATTTTCTCTATTTCAGTCAATTTTTGTGAAATACTCTCGAAATTCAAATGAAAATTCAGATTAGTGACTTTTGTTTTGCATCTTGGCAGTTGGTGTGACATACGAAATTTGACAGATCACGGATTTTGAATTGATTTGATTCGAAACTTGATTCGATCGGATGTCAGTACTGACAACCAGAAAACGAAAAATATAACTGAAAACAATGCTGTAATGAGTTTCATTACAGCACTACTTTTAGTACTGTAATGAACTCATTACGATACTGAAATAGAGAAAAGTATATCATGACATATATTTTTGAAATTGTCTAAGAAAAGTCTATTGAAAATCATCATACCACACTACGGTTTCCATTTGAAAAAAATTATTTTTTTAATTTCTCCAAAATTTGAAGAGACACTGAAATTTCGATAGCACTGGTAAAAAGTACTGAAAAAACAGCCCTGAAGATGTTTTTATTTCGAGAGCGTAGCGGCAATACTGCTGAAGTTATAACCAATTATAACAATTGGATAAATTTCAAAATCACCCTGTAGCATAAAAACTAGACACCTTAGCGACATGCGGTTTTCAGCAATTCATGTTTCTCAAAAAAAGAAAACATGACATGTTATTACTTTTTTTATCTCGCTCAATTGAGGAGCTCTGTACATACAAAGCAATACATAAAAGAAACAGTGTCAAAAAACGGAAAAAATGCCATTTAGCATAAATAATCAAGTAACTAACCAATAAATCATTAAAAGAATAAGGTTCCAAATCAACCAGATACTCCCTCACCTTCCTTTTATGAATCTTGAAACTATTAATTAATTTTGAAGCCTTTTGGTAATTTTCTAGAGATTCCCATGAACATATAAGAGGATGGTTCTCAGACAAGGATAATCTGTGTATCGGATTATGTTGTTGTAAAGATCTTGAGGGGTAGTTTGATCTACTTGTACGGACAGATAATATCTCTTTGTAGTTGTAGAAAAACCTCAAGCATTCGAATATATTACCGCAAATATCGTACGAATTTTTTTTGCAAACAGTTCTACAAGATTCGATATTAGTCATCTTAAATATTATTCCTTTAACCTCCTCTAGTAATAAAAAGAGTTTATGAATATATACTTGCCCCCCAGAAGATTATGGCGTATCTTATCTGTGATTCGGATCCTGTCCAAGACTGGCAGCCACGTACCAAGGGTGTTTCGTCTTTTTCGTTCAAATCGCCCACCAAGGTTTTGAATTGAATAGAAGCAAAGTTCTTGGACTTGAAATTGTTATTTCTTCATTAAATTTAATTTGCCATATGTGTAATTGCCTAAGACTTCGTTCCAGATGCATCTTGATCTCAAGATGAGTAACCCAAGCATTCGAGGTAATCAAAACGTTCATTACCTTACATAATTACGGATACATAACTTCGGTGCAACTGTATTTGCTTTAGTCCATCCTGTTGCCAAATATGAGACGATTCGGTTTTATGTTCCATGAAAGATCAACGTTTCGCAACTGGTGTTGCTTCAAGAAGATCAAATATCTCGGTGGTAATATCTCCTATGGCAGTGAGTAATTCGATACTCGCGAAACGAATCCATGATTCTTCTGAAATATGCCTTGAAATAGCAATCGAATTTAATGCCTTGCAAATTAGTGCCGAATCTGGAATTCTGAAACGCTTGAATGCTGAAATGATCGAATATGCACTTCTTGGATATTTTCTAACTTGAGAAATATTTCATTTCTCCTGCTATGATCTTTATCATATTATCATTTCTTCTGGAGCCAACATCTGATGAACATAATAATAAAAATAAGTGACAGTGGGACAAGACAAATCAGAGTCTTCTACGCACTAGATGAAATGGTGAAGACATTTGTTATGAATAAGATAGAATCAAGTGCATTTTAAACACACCTCATTAGGAACACAATATTATGAATAACTGAAGTGAACTGCTCCCCATGAGTTGGAGATATTAACTTAAATTGTAAAAAAATATAATTCAAATGAGATTTTGGGTTTTTAAAAATTTTATAGGCCCCGTCACCGATTTTAAAAGTCTTTTGCACAGTGTTCTAAATCGCATTAGAGGCCATGGACAATGCAATAGCATCGGAATTCGGCTCCGCGTAAATCTTATTGGTCAAATTTTCTGATTGATATAAATAGAAACTACAAAGAAATTTGACAATCTGAATGGATTGTATCCAATTTTTTCAATAAAGATCTTATTTCTGATCCTTCCATCAGAGTTCCTGGTTTTGACCTTCCCAGGAGATATAGTCTGTTCTAAATCACATTAGAACAGGCCATGGACGATGCAACAGCATGCTCTTCCGATGGAATTCGGTTGAGAGCCCTAGTTGTGAAGAGACTATAGAACATCTTATAAATAGTTGTCCGATATATAAAATTTCAAGATGGTCCTGAGACTATACATAAAGTAAAATATATATATATATATATATATATATATATATATATATAGGTAAAAAAAGGAACGGGGTACCATAACATTCTTCGTATGATACTATAGTATCATACGATACTATAGAGCCAGGGGAAAAAACCTCAGCCGAAAAAACCTGTCTCCCCGTTAAAAAAATAAAATAAAATTGTTGTATCTGAATATTCTATATAGAAGGACATCACGATTATCGGAACGGCTCTTCGGAGGAAGGATTTCCAAACACAAACTCCAACCTGAAAATAAAAAAAGACAGAACAGCAAGAGAATTCAATTTATACTTCATCAAATTGATCTGAAATTTTCAACCCATTGCAAAAATAAGTTTGATATATTGTGTATGGCTCTAATGCCATCTTGGAATTTATAAATCGAACAATTATTAATTAGGTGTTCAACTGTTTCCTCTGATTCACCACATTCACAATTAGGACTATCAACCGAATTCCACTTGAAAAGCATGCTATTGGTACGACCATGATCTGTTCTTATTGGATTAAGAAGGGACCATATTCTCCTGGGAAGGTTAAAACCAGGAACTTTATTCGATGGATCAGATATTAGATCTTTATTAGATAAAGAACATACATCCCATTCGGATTTCCAGATTTCGTTGTAGCTGAAGTTCGAATTCAGAAAGTTATTCGACCAAAAAGGTTTACGAGATTTCAGTCTTGGAATTCTATTTTCTGGAACGTAGGAAAGTATCGGAAAAAAATCCGGAAATGAATTGGATTTATTCCAAGTTCCAAGAATTCCAAGTTGCAGACTGTCTTCGAATATAGGGAGGAACTATATTTGATAGCACTGGTAGCCATTGGATAGGTGGTAGATCGGATGGTTCCAGTAATTATTCTCATTGAAAAATTGAGCTGTGCATCGATTTTCTGAACATGAACAAACAGGGCAACAATATTCAGCGGTGGAAAAAACCAGTAATAAATACAATTCTAAGATGGGGGGTTGATTTCAAAATAATTTCAGGAAATGGAGAATCTTCTCTGAATTCACTTTTTACATCTTTACGAGCTGCAACGCTACCTGCCAGACCTTGTTGGTGTGAAACCTTTCATCGTGCACTGTATATCTCATTCACAGAGTTCATCTTTTCACGAGTACCCAACATCAACAAAATTTTACATTGCTTAATTACTTGACACATTCCTTTCGCTATCAGATCTGCATCTCATACGAAATTTCCACCCATTGTAAAGATCTCGAAGTGTATTTTGCACGTCCGAAGAATTGAATTGGCTGGTGAACGACCTCAGAGAACCCATAACGAGAAAACTCACAATAGATTCAACTCGATTTTTTTTTTCCATTCAATGTTTTTACCCATAGAGTCACCTTGGATGTGACACAAAAAAGGAATCGCAGTTTCACACGTACTAACCTTTCTTATCTCAAATTTGGATTGATCCCAACAGGGTTAAGAAACCGTGACGGTTAATTGAAGACCTCCAGAAGACATACAAGAAGATGTATGTATGAAGTATCTCATACATTTTTAACTCGTCTATTTTGCGTTGTTATCCTATCTATAAACCGTGATATAAGGAGGATCAATTCTTCATCAAAAACCAGGAAGAACCATAATTTTTCGAATAGATTTCATTTGGTTCTGAATATTGTATCGTCCAGATATCATCGTCTGTCTATTCACGTACTCTCTGTATATCAGGCTTTGAAAAAAAATCACTCTATATCCGTTTCACTCGAATGAGATCCTTCAGCGTGACGCATACATAAACGTTTCTTACGAATACAATTTGGTTATTGTTGTTTAATTTTGTTCTTGCTTCATTCATGGCCTTTTCCCCAGTTTTTTCTGCAGTAGGTACAAATAACCATAATTTCCATTCACAGACTTTTTTATCGAGTCTATTGATAGTTCGAATTTTCGGTGAATAATTGAATTAATATTCCACCGCTTAGCCTGATCTATTCAAAATATAACCTTGGATGAGTAGTAAAAATATATCCGGAGTTTATTTCAAAAATTGAAATTCGAGAAAATTGACTCCACACATTTTTTCGTTATGACTAATTTTGACCCTGAATATTGGATCACCTGTATATAAAATTTCATTCGACTTCATTGAAAGAAAAAAATTAATTGAAATCGTATACATATATACTGCTCCACAAGAGTTAGGGATATCAAATTCAATCGTTTTGAAAAGTATGTAATCTTCGAGAAAATCGCTGTAAAATCATTTGAAAATATTGGTTCGAGTTTGAGGCTTCAAACGCAGATCATCTAAATGGGCGTTGAAATTTAGAGAGGAATCAAGTTTCATTCCCAGGTATCTAGGATTGAAATTATGTTTCAAGGGAGAAGAACCGAAAGTTACACACAATTTTCTATATTTCTGATGATCATTCGAATGAAAACACGAAACCTCGGTTTTATTCTCATTCGGGCTCAAACGCCACTTTGAAAAATAATTTTTCATTATGTCCAGATCTGCGGAAAGGGTACTTTCTATTGTTTGAAAATTAGAATGATGAAAAGCCAGAGCAATGTCATCAGCATAAATGAATTTTTCCGAAGAAGTACTTGGAATGTCACACAAATATAAATTGAATAGAAGAGGTGCTAAAACTGAACCTTGTGGAAGACCATTATTCGAAGTTTCGAAATTACTACTATTATTATCGACAAAAACTCGGAAGCTTCTGTCGGATTGCATATTTTCTGATAGTCTTACCATTTTTCCACATTTTTAATGATTATAGAGTTTATAAATTAATCCATCTTTCCATACTGTATCATATGCAGCTGATAAATCCACAAATGCTGCACAGTTTTAAGTTTTTATTGAACCCTGATTCAATAAATGTGGTGAGGCTAAGATCCTGATCGCAACAATGAAGATGGTATTCATTTTGATGATTACCATTTTCAAGCCATCAACGTTTCAAAAATTCCACTGGTCGGTGAAGAATAGGACCAGAACAATTCTTTCCCCATTCATCACTTCATCTGTTGCGATTATTCAACTGAATATCTTCAGATTGCTACGAAGTAGCAAGAATGGATGAGATGCATCGAGAGTTACGTAAGGCTAGAAGTGGGTCATAGTACTAGATAACAGAAGAGTAGATTTGGCCTTCTCCATCTTTACGAATCTCGTGAGGATTCCTCTTGTAACACCATCGTTACAGGCTTTTGAAACCCACGTTTTGTGCTACCATTATAAGACATAAATTATCGTCTGCGAATCGTGCCCCAGCATTAAAAATTTGTTAAAGTTCAATGCGCAACGAGCAATCGACGATTTGATGGTTGAGTGGGCAGTCAAAAAGCTCCGATTGGAAGGCTATCTTTAGAAAGATGAATTAATTTCAGCGATTAAAAACACAAAATCAAGAAAAGCAGCGGTTTTGATGGAATTTATCCAGAATTCATCAAACATTTAGGAAAAAAAGCCCTATCTTGGTTATTATCTTTTTATAATGATATATTGAATTCCGGCAATTTTCCGACCGAATTTCGCAAAGCTAAGGTAGTAGCAATTTTGAAACGTGGAAAAAATTCTTCTGATCCGAGTAGCTACCGTCCTATTAGTTTATTGAGCGTCCCTTTCAAAATTTCAGAGAGATTGATTCTATTTAGAGTATAATCAACTATTGAAGAAGCATTACAGAACTGTCAGGGCGGTTTCAGGAAAAATAGGAATTGTTGTGATCAGGTTCTTAGCTTCACCACATTTATTGAATCAGGGTTCAATAAAAACTTAAAAACAGGGACAGCATTTGTGGATTTATCAGCTTCATATGATACAGTATGGAAAGATGGATTAATTTATAAACTATATAATCATTTGAAATGTGGAAAAATGGTAAGACTATTGGAAAATATGTTATCCGACAGAAGGTTCCGAGTTTTTGTCGATAATAACAGTAGTTATTTCGAAACTTTGAATAATGGTCTTCCACAAGGTTCAGTTTTAGCACCACTTCTATTCAATTTATATTTGTGTGACATTCCATCTACTTCTTCGGAGAAATTTATATATGCTGATGATATTGCTCTGGCTTTGCATCATTCTTATTTTCAAACAATAGAAAGTACTCTTTCCGCAGATTTGGATATCATGAAAAATTATTTTTCAAAGTGGCGTTTGTGCCCGAATGAAAATAAAACCGAGGTTTCGTGTTTTCATTTGAATAATCATCAGAAATATAGAAAATTGAGTGTAACTTTCGGTTCTTCTCCTTTAAAACAAAATTTTAATCCTAGATACCTGGGAATCAAACTTGATTCCTCTTTAAAATTTAACGTCCATTTAGATGATCTGCGTTTGAAGCTTAAAACTCGAAATAATATTCTTCAGAAACTAGCTGGTTCCTCATGGGGCGATGATGCAACAATACTTCGTAAGGCAGCGCTTTTTTTGGTTTTTTCTGCTGCTGAATATTGTTGCCCTGTTTGGTTGAACAGGGTTCATGTAGAAAAAATTGATGCCCAACTAAATTTTTCTATGAGGATTATTACTGGTACTATCAAGTCTACACCTACTCCTTGGTTACCAGTTGTCTCAAATATTGTCCCTCCCCATATTCGCAGAGAGACAACAGCTTTGAATTTTTGGAACAATTTCAATTCCTTTCCAAATTCATTTCCCATAATCACCTATATTCCGGATAATAAGGTCCCCAGATTGAAGTCGCGTAGACCTTTTTGGTCTAATTTATTGATTAATATCACTACTATCTCATTCAAACTGTATATTTTTTTGCAATTTAAGTCAATATCCCTAACTATGTGGAGCAGTTTATTATCGAAGTTTAGAAATTTAACTCATCGATTTTGGTCGTTTTATCATCCATTGAGTTCGTGTTTGTTATCATTGAAGACTTGATAGACATATTTCAAGTTCATGAACATTTTTTCAAATAATCAATTCGTCTTATAGTATATATTAATTAAACAATAACGAAATTGCGAAAAATGCAGAGGGTTTCATAACGTCAATAGCTTCTAAAAGTTCTAAAAAGTGTCACTCAAATTTATTTGTCAAAATTTGAAAACATGAATTTATTCCATACTTTTGTATCTGAAGTTTTCGAGAGAATTCTTTGGTCCTTGAAAACTTGATGTGTACAATAAAATTATCTCTGCTGACGGTCCTAGAATGTGGTTGAAAAAGGAGAACGTTCTTCACTCGTAATATTCTGCCAACATGAAAAGGTTATTAATTAGTAATTTTCTCTGCCTTCCAGAAATGTTAGACTCAATCATATTCTGCACGAAGTATTCAGAAAAAGTTGAGAGCTTAACGATTCACCATCACTCTGAAGAATCAGTTCTACTAGTAACATTAACATGGTAATAATGTAGAAAACAGTCGTGAAGAAAGTTCAATTGTTCTTCTTTTCCATTAGTTTTTGGAAGGACCCACAAAAAAACAGTTAAGATAGATTTGTATTCGCGGAAAGAATAAAAATTGTTGTTTGACAAGACGAAACGTGGTGTTGTCAACACAAACCACGATAATAATGCGTGTACTGAATTTTGATGGGGTATTCAGCAACTGATCTGCAGGCGTATTGTTATGGTAGTCCACATTATCTGATTGTAGAATCCGGAAAAGATGGAATCTTTTAAACCATCGAATTTCATCGAATATTTTCTCTCCAGCACTTCGCATTTGGCAAGCACTCGTTTAGTGATTTTTGCGTTGAAAAATGTTGGTTGGCAGAACTGTTTTCTATCTTATAAATTTGACAGATAATGAATAAATCCGCGACAGGAGGCCAACATGAAATGATTAAATGTAACCATGAAAAAAGGTACGAGACTGATAACAGATATGAGAGAATGAACGGATCAGAGAATAGATACTGTCATATTGAAAAAAAATTGCGCACGAGCGGTCGCACGATCCTAGCCAACAGGATATCAATCAAGAAAACAGTCGTGAAGAAAGTTCAATTGTTCTTCTTTTCCATTAGTTTTTGGAAGGACCCACAAAAAAAACAGTTAAGATAGATTTGTATTCGCGGAAAGAATAAAAATTGTTTTTTGACAAGACGAAACGTAGTGTTGTCAACACAAACCCCGATAAAAATACGTGTACTGAATTTTGATGGGGTATTTCAGCAACTGATCTGTAGGCGTATTGTTATGGTAGTCCACATCATCTGATTGTATATTCCGGAAAAGATGGAATCTTTTAAACCATCAAATTTTATCGAATATTTTCTCTCCAGCACTTCTCATTTGTCAAGCACTCGTTTAGTGATTTTTGCGTTGAAAAATATTGGTTGGCAGAACTTTTTTCTATCTCATAATTTTGACAGATAATGAATGAATCCGCGACAGGAGGCCAACATGAAATGATTAAATGTAACCATGAAAAAAGGTACGATAACAGATATGAGAGATAACAGATATGAGAGAATGAACGGATCAGAGAATAGATACTGTCATATTGAAAAAAATTGGTCGCACGATCCTAGCTAACAGGATATCAATTATGGAAGGAACATCGGGCAGCAATTATCGCAAACATCTGCTTAACTAGCGTTGCGATGAAACGGAATCGCACCGAATGAATGGCAATCTCTCAAGGATAATTGATTTTGTTCGCGCTCATCTCTAATTTGGGTAAGGTCCGCTATCTCCGGACACGATCTTGAACGGAACGCAGCCAGAATAGTAAGCGAGAATGGGATTTCTTATAACTGCCGATTCCGAGTAGAGGTCGTTTTCGAAAATATTTTCTCTATTTCAGTATCGCAATGAGTTCATTACAGTACTAAAAGTAGTGCTGTAATGAAACTCATTACAGCATTGTTTTCAGTTATATCTTTCGTTTTGTGGTTGTCAGTACTAACCTTCGATCTTCTCAATTTTCGAATCAAATCAATTCAAATTCCGCAATCTGTCAAATTTTGTTAGTGACACCAAGTGCCTTGATACAATACAAAAGTCACTAATCTGAATTTTTAATTGAATTTCGAGAGTATTTCACAAAACTTGACTGAAATAGAGAAAATATCGTCTAATACTCGTTGCAGAAGGCAATTCCAACACTCATGCTTTCGAAAACTAGCTCCTTCGTCGTTTGTTTTCGAATTTCGCATTCGTATTGGAATAGGAGCTCATTCTGCAACTTGTTTTAGAATATACTATTCTCTATTTCAGTATCCTAATGAGTTCATTACAGTACTAAAAGTAGTGTTGTAATGAAACTCATTACAGCATTGTTTTCAGTTATATTTTTCGTTTTATGGTTGTCAGTACTGACCTCCGATCGGATCAAGTTTCGAATCAAATCAATTCAAATTCCGTGATCTGTCAAATTTCGTATGTCACACCAACTGCCAAGATACAAAACAAAAGTCACTAATCTGAATTTTCAATTGAATTTCGAGAGTATTCGAAAACAAGCGACGAAGGAGCATTTGTGTTGGAATAGGAGCTCATTCTGCAACTTGTTTTAGAATATACTATTATTTCTCAACTTTGTCCCGAAACTTTTCCGATGTGTGTAATTCAGATTTACCAGGAATGGAAGCGAGACAATGTTGACACCTTCATCTGATTAAAATTGACGCCAATAAGCGTATTGCATCACCTATCTCGGTCGATGTATGTATGCAAATCGGTAAGACGAAAGAATTGACCAACTTTGTGGAATTCCAATGAAAAAACTCTTTCGAATATTGGAAACTGAAATGATCCTTGAAAGAGTATCTACATTGATTATGATTAAACATCACACTATCGATATCTACAGGTGTCTGTAAATAAACGCGAAGGGCATGAGGACCTGATTCCTAAATGAAAATTAGCAGGGGTAGTTGAACAAATTTTTTTCTCTATTTCAGTATCGTAATGAGTTCATTACAGTACTAAAAGTAGTGCTGTAATGAAACTCATTACAGCATTGTTTTCAGTTCTATTTTTCGTTTTATGGTTGTCAGTACTGACCACCGATCGAATCAAGTTTCGAATCAAATCAATTCAAATTCCGTGATCTGTCAAATTTCGTATGTAACACCAACTGCCAAGATACAATACAAAAGTCACTAATCAGAATTTTCATTTGAATTTCGAGAGTATTTCACAAAAATTGACTGAAATAGAGAAAATACCGTCTAATACTCGTTGCAGAAGGCAATTCCAACACTCATGCTATCGAAAACTCGCTCCTTCGTCGCTCGTTTTCGAACTTCGCATTCGTGTTGGAATAGGAGCTCATTCTGCAACTTGTTTTAGAATATACTATTTCCAACAATTTGATTCAAAAATGAGTTCATTACAGCACGGCTTCTAGTACTGTAATAAACTCAATACGATACTGAAATAGAGAAATACACTGCGCAAAAAAATTAACGCACATTATGGAAATCTCAAATTTATTCTAAAACTGAAGGTGTTCTCGATGATAATTATTTTTATCAGAATTATGCATGCATATGTCATCCACTTTCAACGTTTTTCTTCAATACAGCAGGAATAAAAAAAGATGATATTATCAGATTTTGAATGTATTGGCTCTATTTTAAAATCAGTTGTTCTCGATCAATTCTAGTGATCAATAGTTTTTCTTTCGTTTGATTTTCTACACTCGATCGCTATGCAACGCAAAACACGCAATTTTACCCAAGAGGAATGTGCCCAAGCGGTAGTTTTGCGAGAAGAAGGGTGGACGTACACAAGAATTGCAGAAAGGTTTGGAGTTTCCCATACAAGTGTGTCCAGGATGTTGCAGCGATTCAGAGAGACAGGTATGAATGTCCGAAGACCAGGACAGGGTAGACCACGGGTAATAACTGCCATTCAAGAACGTTACTTGAGAGTTTTTTCGTTGAGACAACGGTTCGCAACCGCTCGCCTCCTTCAAAATCAGCTTGAGCAAACTCATGGGGTGCAAATTTGCACTCAGACAATAAGAAATCGCCTCAGAGAATATGATTTAAGGCCTCGTGTCGCGGCAAGAGGCCCAGTTTCTTACCCCAGCCCATCGAAGGGCGCGTTTGGATTTTGCGAGAGAGCATATCCATTGGGAAGAGGCCGATTGGGAAAGAGTTCTCTTCACAGATGAGTCTAGATTCTGCCTCTACCATTGTGATCGATGTTCCCTTGTATACAGACGTCCACATGAAAGATATGCTCAGTGCAATTTCCTGAATACTACTGGTTTCGGGGGAGGATCGATAATGTTATGGGGTGGAATATCTTTGACTGCTCGCACAGACCTAGTGGTCGTTGATAATGTAGCTAAGAATGCTGATAAGTATGTGAGGAACATTCTTGAAGAGCATGTAGTGCCATTTGCCCCATACATTGGTGAAAATTTCATTTTTATGGACGATAATGCCAGACCCTATCGTGTGCGCATCGTTCAGGAGTACCTTGAAGAGGTTGAAGTCTCTCGAATGGAATGGCCAGCAAGAATTGCAGGTCTCAATCCGATTGAGCAGGTTTGGGACAACCTCAATAGAAAGCTGAGAAGTTCAGAAAGTCATCCAGCTACTCTTAATGACATAGGAATCCAACTCGGAGAAATCTGGGAAGGATTTGATCAGAACGTTTTAAGATCACTCATCAGCATTTCAGTATTTTGAAAATTGTTCATTTCTCTTCTTTCACATAAGATTCGGTGAAATCCTGAATTTTTCTTCCATTCAATAATGTGTCTTGTTTCGTTCAAAACCGCAACGAAACCAAGAATGACCAGACCCCTTTTCTCTATGTTTCCCTAAAAACATATGGTAAGTTTGTTTCAGAAAAATCCCCAGGCACCAAGAAGCAACAAGGAAAATAAGATATGCGTATTCCAAGACTTCACTTCGGACCCTATACTTCCTACTCGAGATTATATGTAATTACCCAAATGAACACTGAATAATTTATGAATTTTACAACCGATCTGATATTTGCACTTGACATTTCAGTACATCATCAGCGGTTATTATTCATCAAGACGTAAATTCTTCCTCATTTAAATCTTCACGAACATCTGTATTTCGAAGAAGTATCATCGGCATAATCTTCAACCTTCCCCCAGGCTAAGTTTAGGTTTGCTACTTTCAATCGTATGATCCTTCTTCACCTTCACTCTGGAGACATCAATTGAAATTCCGACTACTCTGCTGTGTCGAATTAGTGGGCATCCAACAAAAAAAAATTCATGGAAAATGTTTCCAAGACCGCATTTCTAATATTGTCGAAAAGTTGTCAGATCTCATGTGGAGCCCATCTGCTAACTCTACACCATTTCCAAATGTAATTCAGAAATTTGACAGATTACAGAATTTGATTTGAAAATTGATAGGATCAGAGGTCAGTGTTGATAACCACAAAACGAAAAATATAACTGAAAACAATGCTGTAATGAGTTTCATAACAGCACTACTTTTAGTACTGTAATGAACTCATTACGATATTGAAATAGAGAAATTAATGTTTAAGTCTCCCCGCCGTTAGGGGGGTTGATTTATTCGAATGAATAAACATTTATAACTATAGTGTTGTATTAAAAATTTTATCTCATTTTTATGAAGATTTTGAAATATAAAAACCCATTTAAAAAAATGTGTTTTCTGAAAGGACTACACCATTTCCAAATGTAATTCAGAAACCGTCAATATTGTATTTCAGATCAGTCACTTCAACTTCAGAAATAAGCGTCAATTGAATTTCAGATTAGTCAATTGAATTTTAGGGTATGTCATATGAAATTCAGATTAGTCAATTGTATCTCAGAAATCTTAATTTGTTATTCAGAAAGTTCGAATATTATTTGAATTCAAGTCGGATTTTGAGTCGTATATTAATCATTTTCATAATGGTTATCATATCGTTAATCATATAACATATTCAATCAGGTATGTTTCCCTGTATGAATAAAACCAATATAATCTGGTGAAATCTCTTGGTGCTGGCTCTTTCTTTTCTTCAATACAGGATTTTAGTAAAAATATGCTTAACCCTTTCAATCGATTCCTACCTAACACCGTAGCTTCAGGAAGCACATAGCACCTAATGAAAATAAGTCAATTTGAGTACATATTTAATTGGAGGTGCAATTGACAACAGTGTCTGCAGCTGGTGTATTAGCCATGTAGAGACTAAGAGGTTCATTATTCACAGTGCTTTCAGCAAATGAATGGGTTGAGGGTTTGTTTCAACAGTTGCAAGATATGAGGAACCAGTTATGAGATTGAGTGATAATGCTGCATGCCATTCGAGATTGAAGACCGTAATCACCAAAACAGTAGCAGTACTGCTGAGGATGAGCCCTTATTCTGCCATGCTCAATCCAATTGAAATTTCATGGTCGAAAATAAGAACTTACAAAAAGACAAACCTCAGAATTCCAAACAGTGTGCCACCGGGGGTTATTGAAAAAAGACTAACATACCTGGAAAATATTTTTGTCCGAGCTAAGATGCAATTGCGATGGCAGACATGCCTGTATGGCTTCAAATTTTTCTAGATTTGGGTTAAAGATTAAATATTCCACGTGAAAATTAAAATTCATTTATTATTATTGTTCCGAATCAACTACAATTGATTTTTTCTGAAATATGGAATCTGGTATCACTGTATGTATGAAATGAATTTCAAATTGCCATTTCTGAAATATAATTGACCATATCTCAAATTTATGTAATTGAGTGTGTTATCTGAATTACATTGGATGTTTTCTAAAATACAATTGATTATTTCGGAAATTCAAATGACTAATCTGAAATACATTTGATGTTTTCTGAAATTCAATTGACTAATCTAAATTTCATATGTTTTCATTGTAACTCCGAAAAGAAAACGAATCGGACCTATGTTCACAGGAACAAAAATGTTCAAAAGAAGCACAGCTACCTTCTATTAAAGTTTGCAATAGAGCTTGTAGAACACCCTGTACATATTCTATTGAATGAGAAAAAAACTGTCAACAATGCCCATTATAATTTTTTCTATAAACTTTCTGCAAACTACAAGATGGTCTGAGCAGCTATCGATAATATTCCCTTGAACTGAAGATGGCAATTTCCTTTCCCTGTGTCTGGACAAAATTGGGTCAGGTAAATGTATGGACATATGTAGGTGAAATTCAGAAGGTTACCTACACGCTCTCTGTCATTATTGAAATTAAGTCGAATTAAGCATAAACTCGTAAAATAATGGTTGTTTGCCATCCTTGCAAAGAGAATTGATGATACCGATCAGCCTTGTAAGGCATAATTGCGATCAATTTAGATTCTACACTTGATCTTCGAATTATCATAATAGCGAACCAACCTATACTAAGTGTTCAAAAAAAATTTAAGTTTATCGCGAAGACTGTGATCTCCAGCGCCAAATTTTGCTAGAAAAAGTAATTTCTGTAACAAATAAGGTAATAGCATATATTCATTCTAAATCAAGTTGCAGAATGGGCTCATATTCCAACACATTTGAAAAAAAGCGACGAAGTTTTGCAAAAAACTGTTGAAATTTAAATCAGAATTCAGATTCTAAATCCTAGTGACTTTTGTATTTGTATCTTGGCAGTTGGTGTTACTTACGAAATTTGACAGATTACAGAGTTTGAAATTGAGGTCAATGTTGACAACCACCAAACGAAAAATATAACTGAAAACAATGCTGTAAAGAGTTTCATTACAGCACTACTTTCAGTACAGTAATTAACTCATTACGATACTGAAATAGGGAATAGTATATTCTAAAACAAGTTGCAGAATGAGCTCCTATTCCAACACGAATGCGAAGTTCGAAAACGAGCGACGAAAGAGCTAGTTTTCGATAGCATGAGTGTTGGAACTGCCTTCTGCAACGAGTATTAGACGGTATTTTCTCTATTTCAGTCAATTTTTTGAAATACTCTCGAAATTCAAATGAAAATTCAGATTAGTGACTTTTGTATTGTATCTTGGCAGTTGGTGTAACATACGAAATTTGACAGATCACGGAATTTAAATTGATTTGATTCGAAACTTGATTCGATCGGAGGTCAGTACTGACAACCATAAAACAAAAATTATAACTGAAAACAATGCTGCAATGAGTTTCATTACAGCACTACTTTTAGTACTGTAATGAACTCATTACGATACTGTAATAGAGAATAGTATATTCTAAAACAAGTTGCAGAATGAGCTCCTATTCCAACACGAATGCGAAGTTCGAAAACGAGCGACGAAGGAGCGAGTTTTCGATAGCATGAGTGTTAGAATTGCCTTCTGCAACGAGTATTAGACGGTATTTTCTCTATTTCAGTCAATTTTTTCGAAATACTCTCGAAATTCAAATGAAAATTCAGATAGTGACTTTTGTATTGTATCTCGGCAGTTGGTGTGACATACGAAATTTGACAGATCACGGAATTTGAATTGATTTGATTCGAAACTTGATTCGATCGGAGGTCAGTACTGACAACCATAACACGATAAATATAACTGAAAACAATGCTGTAATGAGTTTCATTGCAGCACTACTTTTAGAGCTGTAATGAACTCATTACGATACTGAAATAGAGAAAGGTTATTTTTGTACAACTTTAGTAATGTAATGAACTTATTAAGATACTGAAATAGAGGAATGAATGTGTTTATTTATTCGAATGAATAAACATTTATAACTAGTGTTGTATTAAAAATTTTATCTCATTTTTATGAGGATTTTGAATTACAAAAACCCATTTAAAGAATGTGTTTTCTGAAATGACTACACCATTTCCAAATGTAATTCAAAAATCGTCAATTGTATTTCAGATCAGTCACTTCAATTTCAGAAAGCTTCAATTGAATATCAGAACACAACAAATGTAATTCAGATTAGTCAATTGAATTTCAGAATATGTCATATGAAATTCAGATTAGTCAATTCTATTTCAGAAATCTTAATTTGTTATTCAGAAAGTTCGAATATTATTTGAATTTAAGTCGGATTTTGAGTCGTATATTACTCATTTTCATAATGGTTATCATATCGTTAATCATATAACATATTCAATCAGGTATGTTTCCCTGTATGAATAAAACCAATATAATCTGGTGAAATCTCTTGGAGCTGGCTCTTTATTTTCTTCAGCACTGGATTTCAGTAAAAATATGCTTAACCTTCTCAATCGATACCTCACCTAACACCGTAGCTTCAGGAGGCACATAACACCTAATGAAACTTAGTCAAATTGAGTACATATTTAATTGGATATGCAATTGACAACAGTGTCTGCAGCTGGTGTATTAGCCGCCATGGAAAGACTACGAGGTTTATTCACATCAGCGCTTTCAGCAAATGAATCTGTTGAGGGTTTGTTTCAACAGTGGCCTGTCATAAAAAACGGGCCTCCTGTACTTACCTTAAATAAAGGTAAATACAGCTGTCAGCTGTATTTAAATAAAAGATCCCTCATTTTGACAGTTCTCGCAATATTCTAGGTTGAACAGCTTCTCACAACTGTCAAAATAAAGGAAATGTCATAATGAAGTTGTCAAAAAATAAACCATTTCGATATGTAAATATCCAACCACTGTTAAGGGATCTTTCATTACAGGATTCTTTAATAAAGTTAGGCTTGTATTTGTGTTTCGATAACTCTCAATAATGTGGTATCATGAGAGCATAATTATTGATGTGTTGGGAGTAAAATGGTTAATAAGATTCGATACGATTTTAAGCAAGGAATAATTAGAGAAAGACTCAACGCTATTTTATATTTGATTCAATAATAAATACATCACATATAGAACCAAAAAGTGTAGAAATAATTTTTAATTTTCCTTAAAATCTAGATTATATTTATGATATTAAAATGCTCCAATCGATAATTCAAGAAAGCCACTATTTCGTTAATCGTATATTATAATTTACAAAAATAAGATTAAATTTCTCTACCACAGAATTTTTTACTAATGCTGTCCCTGGCGAGATTTTTCAATAACTATTACAACTGAATGAGATACAATTCCACCAAACGAAGCACCTTGTGATCTGAATATTTACAAGAAAAAAAAATTTCATCAGAACTGCCAGATGAAAATTCTTTTTCGAAAGCAATCTTTGGAAAAATCAATTACCATTGTCTAAAATAGCAGAGAGCTCTATACTAAATGAAATCAATTCGAAATACCCAAAGTTTAAAACTATAATTTACATCCATACATTCATTTCCTTACTTGTTATAAACTTTACCCTATGACAAGAAATTTCAATCTCCTTTTCACATTTTTCCACCTGAACATTATTTGTCAACAGAAATTATATGAATAATCTTGCATGTACAATATATTTTGTGTTTTTCATTGCAGGCTTAAAACCAATAGTGTCTAATTTCTCTCTACTTATAAAAATATAAGATTCCTATAGGGATAAAAAAGGATTAGAAGAACCGGTTTATTTAAATTTGTTTGCAATATGAAAGAAATAAATTCAATAAAATATTGTTTCGAATATCAAACGATATGAGGAAAAATTGGAATAAAATAAAATTATAGGAATATATTTGAATACTGAACGAGACTTGTGTTTATTTTTCCTAAATTTGAACTGTTTTAAGTAATAAAATATGAGACTAGGTTCGTCCGATTCAAAATTTCATTCAGGCTTGTTGGAAATATAAAAAAGATGTAATTCTTCGCAACAATTTCGAATTCAAGCGACGAATCTTATTCGACGAGATTTCCAGTTGCATAAAATATAATTTGAGGTTGTTTGGGAAATGCTCCTTCGAATATTATTTTAATACGAAATTCGTTCAAGATATTCAACTATATAAAACAATAAAATAATCAATATTATAACCAAGTAGGTAAAAGGGGAGGGTTCGGTTGAATAACTAGCAAGAGCAATTATCTTTGTTACCCTGACTATCGTTCGATAAATTGTTTCTACCGGGCGTTGAGGGTTTATGCTGAACTCCGGACTCTGCGGCATTCAAGTCCAATCTGCCGTCTTGGATGCTTTGGTAAATCTTTTTCGCCGTCTCCAGGAAGGCTTCCTCAACGTTGTCACCCCTGAAAATTTTCCATGTCTGTACGTCCTCTCTTTTATGATCTTATACAGGGTTATTCACCGAATTCAAAAATTTGGAGTTGCATGAAATTAATTTTATTATACTTTGTACATCAATAAGATAAGTTTAATATAATTCCCAGGTATATAATTCAATAAGTATGCACAAATATACAGTGTGAATTGTTGATTTCAACAGATTTAAAACGGCAGAACGTTTCACATGAAAATTCAATGAAATTCGCTTAATAAAAATAATTCTGTTTTGAAAACAACTCCAATAATAAATGGTTGAATTACTTGTAGATGTTTGGAATAACCAAGAAAAACAATTATACAGGGTTATTCACGAATATGGCTCTATAGAATATTTTTAGGAAAGACACAAGATTCAGGATTGAAATTCTAAAGGTGAGCTTCAAGTAAGAAGACGACTTCTCGTATATTTTTTGAAGGTTCTAGGACTTACGGTTTTTCCGGAAGTGACATCAACTTTCGTTTTTCAAATGGGAAGACCCATTTTTCATTTCATAAACAGATTCTCCATTGAATTCTGAGTCTTTTTGATTCCGAAAGTTTGAATTTTCCCGAGAAAATTCTCTTTAAATGAGAAAATACAAAAAAAAAATCTCAAAATTGAACTCTGTTGAAATACAGACAACTTCAGGGTTTTTTCATTAAAAATTCTCATTTTTGAGAATCTCCGATAAGAAAGGCTGAGGCTTCTTTTCCGATAGCGTGATTTTCAGAATATGATACAGGAGGTCACAAATTCTTTGTCAAAGTTAGAAGTGACGAAACATCGGAAAATGGTTTTTTTTATTGGAACCCCATTTTTTCGAAGAATTTTTGAAATCTTCGTCAAAAAATAATAGGAGTATACGTCCAAGACTTTTATCCCAAAATGAATATTTTTCGAGATATTCAGGAAAAACGATTTTGTCTTCAATTTCCAATCTCATTCCGAATGTGTTTTTTTTTCTGGAAAATAATTAGCGGTCAAGTGAAATTTTGGAAATATCTGTTATCGAGAAAATATTTTCTTATAGTTAAGACGAGTTCTGTTTTTCTTAATTTTTTAAAGCTTAGGATAATTACCGCAAATTCTTAATTCTGGAGAATTTCTTTTTGTCATGGTGGGGAAATTTGAATTTTCAGTAATGAACTTGTTACATGTTCTGTTAATAATTTTTTCAAAAGCATTAAAAATTATTACAAATAATTTTTTTTATGCATTCCTGGGAATTTTTCATGTTGACTTCTTTAATACTCACATTGATAACTTCAGACCAATTGTTGCTCTCGCATTACAGATGGTAATTCAAGAACTTAACTCGTCTGAACTATAGAAAATATTTTCCCGATAACAGAGATTTCCAAAATTTCACTTGACCGCTAATTTTTTTCCAGTAAAAAAACACTCGGAATGAGATTGAAAATTGAAGACAAAATCTCTTTCCCGAATATCTCGAAAAATATTCATTTTGGGTTAAAAGTCTTAGACGTATCCTCCTATTATTTTTTGACGAAGATTTCGAAAATGCTTCGAAAAAATGGGGTTCCAATTTAAAAAAAAATTTTTTTTTTATGTTTCGTCACTTCTAACTTTGACAAAGAATTTGTGACCTCCTGTATCATATTCTGAAAATAACGCTATCGGAAAAGAAGCATCAGTCTTTCTTCTTGGAGATTCTCAAAAATGAGAATTTTTAATGAAAAAACCTCGAAGTTGTCTGTATTTCAACAGAGTTCAATTTTGAGATTTTTTTTTCGTATTTCCTCACTTAAAGAGAATTTTCTCGGAAAAACTCAAACTTTTGGAACCAAAAAGACTCAGAATTCAATGGAGAATCTATTTATGCAATAAAAAATGGGTCTTCCTATTTGAAAAACGAAAGTTGATGTCACTTCCGGAGAAACCGGAAGTCCTAGAACTTTAAAAAATATACGAGGAGTCGTCTCACCTTTAGAATTTCAATCCTGAATCTTGTGTCTTTCCTAAAAATATTCTATAGAGCCATATTCGTGAATAACCCTGCATACTTCGCGAAACAATTAAATGAAGAGAAAAATTTTCAAAATTTTTTGATGATTTTCAACAAGCTGTATCTCAGTGAAAATTGTCGTATTGAAAATAAAAAAAACTTACTTTTGAAGCTTGAGGTATTCTAGTTTCTTAATTTATTGGTTAAAATTTTTTAGGATTACCCATAGCCATTGAATCCTCGGATTAAGCAGGAAGAAATAATTTGTTTAATTTTTCATATTATTATTTTCGATCTACAAGCATGAAAAATTCTTTTTTTTTATTTCGCATCATTTTTCACTTTCTCCTGTTGAAAATCACCAAAAAATCTTGAAAATTTTTCAATTTTTCTGTTGCTTTGTTGCGCGAAGTGTATCATGTTTCAATTCAAAAAAGAGTTCATATAAGCCTAAGAATAAAGAACTTAAGGTCAATAGCCACTTTCTTATACCCGCCTGAATTTCATTTTCGTCTTTATCGAAAAAAAATTGTTTAATATAGCGTATTTTCTCTTTGCTAGTGTCCATCATTCATGCACCCTCAAACTCAACTGACTCAACCAATCACAAAACTGTCAAACAGCTTTCGTCGCACGAAATCTCACCTTTGTAACGCCATCTAGTGGAACCTGATAGGACTTATGAAACGTCAGATACAGATAACTAAAGCCATCTATTGGAGAAATAATGAATTTCTTTTCATTACACCTTATATCAATCTTTCTTGGATAAAATGCGTAAAAGTTATATCGTTTCCTGATAATTTATATTATTATCTCGATCGGATGGAATGAAGCCAGAGGATACCTGCACAAATAACTTAATATACTGGGTGTCCCACAAATACCATTCGTTAGACAAGGAATCGAAATTGATGTTTGAAATTTCGGATAATATTTTCCGTATAAAGTTCTGAGTTGTTTCAAAGTGGAATTTTCGATTGCAAAAGACAAGTAATAACAATTGTATAGTTGCAAGTTAGACAAGAATTTAACAAGCATAGCGACGTTAATACAATCAAATCTATTCACCGCATCATTTTCAAAGAGTTTTCGTGCCAAAATAACCTCACTAAGAATAAGATTCTCAACTCACGTTTTGGCACTAGCTTCAACAAACATCAAACCGTTCTCCTCGGCAAATTTGCTAGCTTCTTCATACGTAACATCCCTCTGTGCTTCTAGATCACATTTGTTACCAATGAGAAAGATCACAGTGCTAGGATTGGTCAAGTTTCGGGTATCGGTCAGCCAGCTGCTCAAATGATTGTATGTGGATCGTCTAGTTATATCGTAAACCATCAGGGCTCCAGCGGCCCCCCTATAATACGATCTAGTCACAGCCCTGAATCGTTCTTGACCTGCTGTGTCCCAGATTTGTAATTTGATTTTTTGTCCGCAAACATCGATTATCCTGGTTCCGAACTCTACCCCGATAGTGTGGGGACAGTCGGCCATAACTATAAAATAAATCAAAACATGTGAAATCTCCAAGTACGATGATCTTCTTGTATGAACTCACATTTTTTCTCTGTGAACTGGTGCAATAGGCATGATTTTCCCACACCCATATCTCCTATTATTATATACTTGAATATGTAGGAATAATTGTAAGGGCCTCCCGACATGATGAAATACTAGAAAAGCAAAGAAAGATATTATCATCCCAATAGTATTCTGAAATGCATTAAGATAATCCTGAACAATATAAGAATCCAATCAAGTATCAGTCATATTGTATAGGTGTATATTGGAAACAAAATTTCCTGGAATATACATCTGTTCGAATGTTACATTGATATGTGAACACCCTAATATCTTAATCGACAGAAAACAACACTTAAAAGTAGACTAAATGGGAATGGTTTGTGTAACCAGAGTTTTCATATATTTCCCGTTTTAAAAATTGTCTAATAGTGATTCCTACAATCTTTCAGGATTAATCATTGAATCAAATTCGGTACTTCTTGAAAAACAGCAGAAATTTCCTCACCAAATAAAATACAGTATCGCAAAATCAACAACACAGCACTTTGACAATTGATATATCTAGTGGGAGAGTTGTGTATCAAATATTACGCTCATGCGGCCAAGGAAAGTTGAACCTGGTGTATTGGAGGATTTTCGCAATTATATCGTGCCCCAAACAAAAGTAAATAAGGGAATAAACCCCAATATTGATCACCAAATAGAATTGGAAAAATCTCTACCCCAATAATAATCGGACGGACAATGAATCAGAAACACAGATCAGGAACTCATAGACACAGAACAATAGTGACATTCTGTGATCTTCAATGGACAAATGACATAAACTTCAAAGATCAGAGGCGTATCAAGTTTTTTTTAATTCAAAAGGGAATATTCATTCGCATAAAAGCTAAATCGAAATCATTGCAGATCTGCTAAATTGATTTAACCCTAGAATACTAACCTTGAATCGCACACCCTCGATTAGTTCTCTGCTTTTTGCTTTTGCATCAGATATGTCAAGTTCATATCCGATTCAGACTGAGAGAAATCCTTTTCTATCCTAAATTCTGAACCGCTACCTTGAATCTTACATCTTACACACAACATTCAAACTGTTTTTTACTGCCCAAATGAAATTTAGGTATATCTACCGTTTTATTTTTGAATCTACCGCTTTTCTAATTTCGATCTGGCAACACTGTTTTTAGTATTGTTATAAACTCATTAAGATACTGAAATAGAAAAAGCAAATTTGGTAATAACTCTCAAGCAATATTAACTTCTTTGACTTTTAAAAGTACTCAAAAATCCCATGAAAACTTAATTAAATTTCAATGAATTTAATAAAATAAAATTTTAATGCACTAATGTCTAAAAATTTTTTTATTCGGTGGAGGATACTTTAAAATATCACCCAGAAAATTTTCATTAAAAAATAATAATATTCCATCAAATAAAGGCGACTGAGGAAATAAAATGAGAATTCTTTCAAGTTTTATTGCAAAAGCTCAAAAATCATATTTTTGGAATGATATATCACTAGTATAAAATTTAAAAATCAATGTAGATATATACAACTATGCATTTTCATAACATGAAAATTACTAATGCTCTCTAATGATTCATATTCAATTACATAAGTAATAATAAAAATCTAAAAAATAAATTGATTGTTGCCGATGTAGAAATGTAAATTCTTTTATTGCAATGTTCTTAAAACCTCTGAAAACTGATGCATGTCTGTTAACTAGTGCCATATAATACCCTTTAGCAAAAATACAATTAAATAAAATAAAAAAGTACAGAACACATTTCATATCATAATACATACTCAATGGAATAAATTCTGTTTGATTGAAATTCGTAATAAATTAGATGATGAAACAATAAGATTTAGGACAAGTACATTTCCAGTACTTAAACAGTTTGGCGAGGAAATATCTTGGGATAGCAATTTGAATTAATTCATTTACTATCCTAAGATAGTACAAAAAATAAAGACTTGGCTGCAAAAGACGCAATATAAATAAAGATAGTGCCAAGGATATCCAAAAATTAAATATACAATGATCTCTATAAGATTTGAGTGATTTAACTTGTAAATAGTAAGGCATAGCAGTATGAAAGGGAATGATGTTTAAAAAATATAAGCAATTATGGTGAGAAATCATCTCACTTCATCTCTTGAAAATAATTATGACTAGTATTTATTACAACCTTAACAAAAAAGATATAGAATATTGCACAATTTTTTTAAGTAAAAACAGAATTTTCACTAGCGTTTCCAAATATTTAGTATTTTAAAAATTAACTTTTCAAAAAATTCGAGCCTAAATTGCATGATTTTTAAATTTGCGGTGTTGGTGAAATTTTGCAATATTCTACGTACGTCGATAATTGTACACATTTTAGAAAACACTTATAAAAATTATTGACTTTCGAAAGTAACAAAGTACTTTGTTCATTTCTTTTCCATTGTTTTATTAAAAATTATATAAATTTGTTTAGGTCCACTGAAGTCATAGAGTTATACTTATTCTACGAATGTAAGAAAACCAAGGTTATATCGCCAGTTAGCGCAACCAAATTTACTGCTGTTTTTTGATCATGAGAGAATAGCGACACTTCTTCTAGACGGTAAGCCCCCGTTAGATATATTGTCCAGACTGGACCATTTTTTTAAGCCATTCTTCAAAGCTTCAGCTGTGTACTTATCTTCCATTACTCTTGACATAGCCTCCAGCTTTTGAGCACGGTCTTTGCTCAAAGGTTCACTCGGGAATGTTAAGTCATTTGCTTCAGCTAAGGTGCGAAGGTCGAAGTAATATTTGGCGTAAACACTAGATGGTACGTTGATGTTAAACTGTAGAAGCTCTAAAAATTGACGTTCTAATTCGTTCATATCCTCTACCGTTATTTCTTTCAGGATTTGGCAGTAGTCTACGTTCCACACTGCTTGGTCGTCCCATACTTTGGAGGCTAATAGAATCGCTCCTGAAAAATTAATAATCTTTTGATTAGTACTCCAAGGAAAAATGCAAGCAAAAGAAAAAGACAGAGAGACTATACTAAAACTCGAAATAGTTTTCAATCTGAACAAAACATGTTAATATTATGACAAATATTTATTTATGATATGAGTGTTAAAAGTGATGTTTTATTTTGCGAGTGAAAAAGTTTGTGAATTGAACAATTTCACGAACAAAATAAAATCACTTTTAACACAAATACCATACAATGTTTTTTTGTACAACTGCCCTATTTTGATAATGAAATGGGAGAATTTGCAATGACAATAAACTTCAAACTGCATTTTAATATTCAAATAATCAAAAGATTGTTGTCAATGGCAAACGTTGCCAACGTTATGATTACTAACAAATGAGAAAAGACGCTGTTATTCGAATTTCATTCCTGTCCGATTTTCGTCTTGGGTTTTTAACTGCTTAATATGTTTGTCGAGAGTCCAGTTATTAATAAAAGTGACGATTTGGTTGTTCCTCTGGATATTGAAGAGTCTGCAAGAAGAGCAAATCTGGAACTCCTACCTAAAAAACCTGTTCAGCAGTACGATATTGCCTATAACAATTTCCTGGCCTGGTGTAAATTGAAAAATGTAGAAGGGAACTTCAGTGAAACTGCTTTCCTGGCATATTTAGAAGAAACATAAAAAATATGGAGTTCATCAACTTTGTGGAGCAAATTTTCAATGATAAAGTCAAGCGCCCTTTTTAAAAATGGTGTGGATGTTGGTAAATATTTTAAGGTAATAGCATATTTAAAACGAAAAAGTGAAGGATATCGTCCCAAAAAAATCGAGCATTCTCGCTCGTGAACAAGTTGAAAAGTTTATAAAGGAGGCACCAAATGGGAAATACTTGATGGATGAGGTTGCAACTATTTTCAGATAATTTGGAGCCTGTCGGCGTGAAGAATTGTGTAATTTATCGGTGGAAGACATCGAAATAACAAATAAATCATTGGTTATACAACTTCCAAATACAAAAACGAAAGTCAGTCGTTCTTTCAGTATTATTGCGAAGTATGTAGACTATTTTCATAAGTACTTTGCACTACGCCCTTCTGTCATCAAACATCGTCGTTTTTTCCTCAAATACATGAATAATAAATGCACTGCCAATCCAGTTGGTATTAATACATTTGGGAAAATTCCATCTATTGTTGCCGAATTCCTCAAACTGCCAGAACCAAAGCAATATACAGGATACTGTTTTCAAAGATCCTCCGCTTCATTGCTAGCAGAATCAGGAGCAAATATTGCGGATATAAAAAAACATGGTGGATGGAAGTCAACAATTGCATATAGAAATGTCATTGCTGAAAAAATTCTCCCAACCTTAACAGATTTTGGATCATCATCATCCAATATTGTACTTCCGGTTTCTACAATTACTGATGGTGCTGAGGATTCTAATAATGTGTTGAGAAGCTCCCTAACATCACAGGGCATTGATGTTAGTAATTGTTCTAGTTTTACGATTAATATTAATGTTCATAAGTAATGATTGTTGAGTATTGATAATAAAAATTTGCAATTGCTGAATTTTTCTCATCTGATTTAATCATAAGAAAATGGAGTGCTAAAAATATATTTAACACTAATGTTAAAAATATTTTTAACACGCTTCCATGTAAACAATAATTTTTAACATTGTTTGCTGTCATTAAAAGTGTCACAGTTGTACAAAAAATGCAATATTGTACTGGTGAACAGATTTTTTAGGTAGGGGGTCCAGATTTGCTCTTCTTGCAGACTCTTCAATATCTAGAGGAACAACCAAATCGTCACTTTTATTAATAACTGGACTCTCGACAAACATATTAAGCAGTTAAAAACCCAAGACGAAAATTGGACAGGAACGAAATTCAAATGACAGCGTCTTTTCTCATTTGTTAGTAATCATAACGTTGGCAACATTTGCCTTTCACAACAACCTTTTGATTATTTGAATATTAAAATGCACTTTGAAGTTTATGGTCATTGCAAATTCGCCCATTTCATTATCTAAATAGGGCAGTTGTACAAAAAACATTGTATGGTATTTGTGTTAAAAGTGATTTTTTTTTTGTTCGTGAAATTATTCAATTCACTTCGCTCATTTCACAAACTTTTTCACTCACAAAATAAAACGTCTCTTTTAAAACTCATATCATAAATAACTATTCTACATAATATTCGTGCACAATAATAGGAGACAATTAGAGATGAACTTCTTTTCCTTGCCCAATTACAGATCTGAGAATCTTTAGTCAAACATTTCTCCCAAATAAATTAAGAGATTTCCTGCCCAAGTTCTTGCTATTTCTCAAGAACATTTGTGTCCTTTTACAAACATTCATATTTCACTAATTACTCTAATATGACAAATATCAGGGGTTGCATATTGGGACACCCTGTTTGTTGATAAACTATGTCAGCTTAGCAGTGGGAATAAGCTAATATTCAAATAGGGATCTTACCTAAAACAATTCTTTTCCAATTAGATGGTTGTATGTCAAGCTCTGCGTAAGTTAATAACCTCTCTAAGTAAACCAGAGTTATAATGGCACATTCTGCAGTCAATTGGGCCGCATTGAATAGAACCCGAACAAACTTATATATCTGACGATGTTCAGGGTTATGTCTGTCATAATCTTCACTAACCCCATCTCTAGTCAAAGGATGCAATTTCTCATCAAATATATCGATTGTCCGATCGGAATCCCTGTTTTTTATATGATAATAAATAGCGAATGCTACACATTTAACCGTATTCTTCAAGTTTGGCTGAGATACTGTGCTGTCGTCTAAATATATTGTGGAACATGAACTACTCTTCTTAAGCGGTCTTAAATCAGCAATTTGGTGTTGACTTTTCCTTCTTATCATGCCATTCTCTATGGCAGTTTTCGAACGTTCTATAAAAATGGTTTTTGCTGTGGGATCTTGAGAAGGATCAGCATCTCCATCATCGCCCTCTCGTTCACTTATATGTTGTAAATTCGAAGTACTGTTTTCTCCTTCTGTGAGAGTGTGATCAATTGGAATGATAACCCTGTGACTAGCTTGTGGACTCGCATAAGAACAACAGCTTGTTTTATTCCCCATCCTAAATTCTTGACACAATCAACTTTGAATTCATTATGGAGTATACAGTATTCAGTTTATAGACTCACAGGCATACTTTATCTAAATTTTTGTTTGCATATATGTAATTGACGGTATAAATAGCATGTAAAAGCCATAAAATAGACACCAAATTACAGCACACCCACTTAAATTCAAGCTTCGAACCGGCTACAAAATCCGACACAACCAAAATTCGAGAAATTATGCATGTTTCGCGAAAAAGTTCACATGTTTAATCCGGAAATGTTGATTCATCGTTCATCTGCAACACTTACAAGTGAATTACACTAAGATAAAATGTTTTTCGTATGCAAACAAACTAATCAAGAATTCATGATAAAAAAACAAATTTTGACAACAATTGACGTTGACATTTGACAAGGTGTTATTTACATAGAATATGAGAAGTTTGTTGTCATAGACAAATTTGAATAATTTAATTCCAGTTTGTTTAGAAATTTAAAAATTTCAATATATTCACATAAGAAAATAACTTCCCAACTTAATCAAACTTATCTGAAATATATGAGCCAAATAAAGAGTTGTGAGATCTTTGAATAATTGGAAGGAGATTAGAGTTATAAAACCAATTCTTTGAGAAAGTCGATTTATACAATCTTCACTATCAAAATTAGATGAAATGATATATAAAAACAATAAACAGCTCCAGATGAACCTCCACCTGTACTAAGTTTCAACAATTTGAGAAAACTCAATAACTACCAAGATAAATTTGAGGATCCAATAATAATTCCAAATACAGACTTAATTATACTTTATTAAAAAAGAAACATTTCAAGAATCCTTATTAATACCCCTATGATAAATTACTTTTTAGCTTTCTTCTTCTCAGCTTCCTCCTCTTTCTCTTTTTCGATTTCAGTAACATATTGTTCAATGGTTTGTCCATCCAACATTTGAAGAGGTTCACCATGTTTCATGACAGCTATTTCCAAGTTTTTCTGCCCCGATTGAACAACCTCTAACAAGGCACGAATAGCTAATTTAACGGTTCCTTTTTCTGAAGAAACTTCTTCTGGTGTATAATATTTTTCAAGGAATTCCCTAACAGTTTTAGCTGATCTACCAGTAGCATTGGCTTTCCATTCATAATAAATACCTGACGGTTCGGTTTGGTATAAATGTGGAGTGCCGTCAAAATCAAATCCTCCTGTAAACAACCGATTAAAAAAGGTTTACATAAAGACCTCTATGATTTAGATTCATACCTATCAGACATGATATACCAAATGGACGTCTACCGTTACTTTGCGTATATTTCTGTTTGAGGCCAGCTATGTACCTTGTTATGTATTCCAAAGTAACTGGATCTTCAACGGTGAGTTTGTGGGACTGACATTCTATTTGTGCCCTATTTATTAAAATTCTTGCATCAGCGGTTAAGCCAGCAAATGCCATTACTACATGATCGTCCAAGGAACATATTTTCCTTACAGT
The DNA here is from genome assembly GCA_038502775.1 of Hippodamia convergens. Lineage (NCBI taxonomy): Eukaryota > Metazoa > Arthropoda > Insecta > Coleoptera > Coccinellidae > Hippodamia > Hippodamia convergens. Next base: position 40,132,129 of record CM076610.1, read on the forward strand.
CCTTTCTTCTTGAAGTTTTGCAACTGATTTTTTTTCTACTCCAAGAACAACAGCGTTTGCACCTCGAACTCCGACCTAAAGGCATAATTTTTAGATTTCAGTTCATATTATGACCAGTCATAGTTCAATTAAGGTTAACTAACTCACAGCGGTAGAACCTTTACGAACTGCTTCTTGGGCATATTCAACTTGAAGCAAATGTCCATCTGGCGAAAAAACAGTGATTGCTCTATCATATCTTGCAGACATTTTAATTTAACGTAGAAATTTTCTATCAACAAAACCCAAACTCACGAATTACTTGCAGTTTTTCTGTTGGGAAAATTGTTGTTTGACAGGAGCGAAGAGGCGCAAGCGCAAATATATCAGATGTAGCGAGGTTGACAGACGAATGACATTTTTCTTTATTATTTCTCAGAGATTACAAATTAAGATACATCGAAATATTTAAATCTCACGAATATATGCGATGATTCAAGAGAAAAGTGAATGTGATTCTCAGAATTGTAATTTTTTCTTTCAACTTTTGTTGTGGTTTTTCCAATTATTCATTTTCATTATCCATAGAGAGGGATGACGTAATTAATTATTGTTTCGGTGACCCGTACCACAAATTCAGAGTGAAATGGCGGACGTAATTATTTAAGAAAAGGGTTTTTGTGAATCAATTTTTTCTAATAAATAACAGATTTGTTTCACAATCGATGAATTAGATTGCGTGCAATCACATTTACTGGATTCCTGTTGTTCCAGACGTTCAGGGACAGTTAACATGGGATGAAATAAATCAACTTGCTTCAGGCTTTGTTGGTATTTCCATAAGATTTAAGTACCTTTTCAGTATTCTTGTTCATCAATTTCGTTATGGAAATAGACGTAACGGATGAAGCAAATACTGAGAAGACCGAGAACTCTTCAAGTCACAGCGAAACTGAAAATTCGACAAAAATAACAACTGTCAACAACACAACCACAGTATCTAATAATGGAAACAAAGAACATGAAAACAACAATATTATAAACAGAAAAGGGGCCAAGCATGCATTACGACAACAAGCTAAAAGAAGGAAAAAAAATACTACTATTGCTTCTGGTAATGCTGCTTCTGTACCCAGGATAATTGTAAAGCCCCTTCCTCCTCAGTCTACTGAAGAAGTACCTGTAAATACAAACATTAATTTCCCATCACCACCACAAGCAAAAACCATGAGAGAAGTCTTAGCTTCAATACCAGGTTTCAATATGAAACAGCGCAAAAGAACTAATAAGAAGTTATCAACAGCAGCTCAACTCGAACAAACTAAGGAAGGCCATATTGATTTAGAAACCCCAGATTCCATTTTGGTGAACACAAACCTTAGGCTTCTCTTGAATAAAGCTACATTTTCAGCATTACCCATGTTATATCAGCATAAACTCATACAGTTACTACCTGGTGTTGATAGACACATGATAACAAGTTCCACAGATCCAAACTCCCTTGAACTAAGTAATTCTGGTTTGAACAACGAATTTTTCGCTAGGGCTTGTCTCGAATGGCAAGACAGATTAGCCGAAGGGGAATTTACACCTGAGAATCAACAAAAACTGAAGCTTGAAGCCGATAAAGAAAGAAGTAAACTCGATCCTTGGAAGCTGAAACATTTCGAACCAATTTGGGGCGATAGAGGTAACACTTGCGGATCTGAATCATCTACAACAAGTCAAAATGTAGGGAGACCATCGCTGAAAACAACAATCAAACTCAGGCATTCGACTGTGAATAATTCAAGAAGTAAATCGTCAAATCCACCTCCTATAAAACGTTTACGTACAGTTGGCGCAATGACAAGGTCCTGTTTGAAAGAATTGGAGAATAGGAATGAATCAACAGATGAAGTAGAGACGACGAAACCTGAGATACCTGAGGTGTTGCCGATCAAATCTCTGGAAGAAGACTCAATTAGTGTTGTAGGGACTGCTCAACTCTCCGAAAAGGAGGAGTCTAAAAATAGTGATAATTTTAGCATAGAAAAAGACAATTGTATAATTAATATAAGTGATACTATATTACAAAATAATGAGGAAGCAATCATTATATGTAGAACAACTGACGAAAGGAAACGTAGGAGATCAGTGAGTTCGGAAAGGGAGGAACAAATTCATAAACGACTTACACCTAGCCCTCTTCACGTAGATATCGTGGAGGATTCTGTATATAGAGGTGAAAATATTTGCAACGATGCTATGGATGACAGTATGGATGAACAAGATCATAAATTATCTGAGAATTCCGATCCTATTTCTGACCCTATAGAGTTAGACGAAATGGACGAAAATAAAACTATCACTGAATACGAAGATAGTAACAGCAATAGTTCAAATGCTCAGGACGAAATGTACCATCATACCTCAACTCAAAACACGCAAATGGATACTCAAAACGAGAATGAAACGGTGGATTTATCGGAGTTGAATTGTGATTTAAAAGACGATACTTGTTATACAGACGATTCTACAACAACCGATGATAAAACTGAGGAAGAAATCGTAAACAGTCCTTTCGGTGATATATCTGATGCCATAACACCTAACGAATCCCAAAATGAATGCCCCGAACCAGTCGATCCCTTACTTCTAACAAAAGCCGAGGAAAGCTGTGAAAAAACAGACGACGTTGACAATTGCTCCTCGCAAGACATCCCTGACACCTTTCAAATATTACCCAACACCCTCATTCTTCAGCAAGAATCCATTCATCTAGAAAAAGGCCCCTGTTCGGAAATTTGTGAATCTGTGAATTGTATTGAAGAATCCGCTGAAAAATTGGAAGCTAGTGTGGAGGAATCGGACCTTGTCTTAGCCCAGCTCACTCAGAATACTTACAACGCTTCAACGAGTATTGTAGATGAAGATGCCACTGAAGCTCGATTCATCGATGCTGAAAACTATGTTTTGGAATCCGGGCAGATTTCTGTCACGGCTAAAAGCGAGAAATCTGGAGCAGAAGTTGATATTCAGGCCACACTTTTTGGGAATAACATCATCGCAGGTATGTTGAAGAAGTTTTTGACGCATTCAAACTGTCCCTATTCATATTCATTTTTTCTGTAACTACCCAACTGAATTTTAGGTTAGGGTGTCATAAAATGTCAAAAGATTTCAACCAATCAAATTCTACCATTTTGAATTTCATGAATTTTATTGGTTATCTGATATTATTTGATAGGACTATAATGTTTGAAATACATACATATTAGTAGGAATGAATTGTTTAGTATTCACTTATTGAAACTGAAACTATAATAATTTTTCATTGAAATGAGTGTCGATATCAAGTGGAAATATATATTTCAATAGGAATTATCTTATCTTGCATTTACTCAACATTAGTGGTTGAGTCATTCATTCATAGTTTATTCTATTTGTTTGGCTCTAAGTTTGCTGCACTTTGTTTGAAGGATGAATCAAAGAATTTTAGAAAGGTTTTTTGACATCTGAATAAAAAAACTGCTCCTGGGAAGTTTATCTGTTCAAACAACAATCAAATCTATCAACGGAACATAGATCTTAATGACAACTATGACATTCCTCATTTTCTATAACTTTTCAACTTCATATTGAGACTAATCACATTCAAATTGGGATTAAACAATTTCAAAATGAGAATAAGCAACTTCAAAATGGTAAACACAATCGAATTGGGAATAAACACATTCAAAATGGGACTAAACAATTTCAAAATGATTATCACAATCAAATTGGAATTGAACAAATTCATATTGACACTAAACTATTTCATTTTTGAAACATAGATGAATTCAAAATAGTAATCATCGAAATGAATACCATTTTCAATTCCCAGGCTCAGAGATCTTTTATCATGAGGTTGGAGATGTGAAACTTCATTTTGACGCAATTGGATGTCACCACCTTAGTACTTTGTAATATTTTACTCATTACTTCACAACCAATTGCTATAAATTCTGAAGTTTTTTTATGAAGATTTTGTCCTGAGATGTGCGGGATGCTGATGAGGCCCAACAAGGCCGAAACCGGTATATCTCTCATCTCAGTGACAAAATCTAATATCATTTCTCCAACCTCATGATAAAAGATCTCTGAGCCTGGGAATTGAAAATGGTATTCATTTCGATGATTACTATTTTGAATTCATCTATGTTTCAAAAATGTTCTCGATGTGCCTTCGTAAAGGCAAAGAATTTTCTTTTTCTTAAAAACTTTTTCATATTGAAAAAAGCAGTTTTATTTCATATTTGGAGAGAATAATTCTGGAGTAACTGAGAATGGAAATGAAGAAATGCATAGGTGTATATACATTTATGAACGATTTCGTTGTAAAATGTGAGAATCGATACTCTGCAATCTTCTGAATTTTTCAATTCAATTTCAATTCAATTCAAAACATTTATTGTTGACCCAAAAACAGTTTACAAAAAACTGGCACCAGGGCCTACAAAATACTATAATTTAGCCTGTTCAACTAAAAATAAATTTTATAACATTAATGAACTATATGTTTCAAACAAAAAGCTAAATCTCACTGAGAATATGACATTTTATTTAAGGTTTTCTCTTCCAGTCTCTGGATCAAAAATCAATCAGAATTTTTTTTTTCTCTATTTCAGTATCGTAATGAGTTTATTACAGTACTAACGGTAGTGTTGTGAAGAAAGTCATTACAGCATTGTTTTCAGTTATATTTTTCGTTTCGTGGTTGTCAGTACTGACCTCCGATCTTCTCAATTTTCGAATCAAATCAATTCTAATTCCGTGATCTGTCAAATTTCGTAAGTCACACCAACTGCCAAGATACAATACAAAAGTCACTAACCTGAATTTTCATTTGAATTTCGAGAGTATTTCACAAAACTTGACTGAAATAGAGAAAATATCGTCTAATACTCGTTGCAGAAGGCAATTCCAATACTCATTTCGCATTTGTGTTGCAATAGGAGCTCATTCTGCAACTTGTTTTAGAATATACTATTAATACATAATAGGAGAAAGACCACTTTGTGAAACTTGTGCAAAAATTGGTGAAAGGCCAAATCCATTCAAATACTTGTTACCTCACAATAAAAAAATAAATAACAATTAGAACTTTCAAAGATTGTAGCACATTTTGTTCATGAAAGTCTTCAGAATCGTGACAATTCTCTATTAAAAAAAAGACATGTTATTTCCCAATATGAGATTGTTTAGTCCCATTTTGAATGTGTTTATTCCCAATTCGATTGTGTTTAGCATTTTGAGGTTTTTTATTGGCATTTTGAAATTGTTTAATCCCAATTTGAATGTGATTGATCTCAATTTGAAGTTAAAAAGGTAGAGAATGGGTCTAATTTCATTCCATTCAAAAGTTGATGAGTGGGTACACTACATGTTAAGACATCTTAAGGATATCAGTTTTGTAAAATTCAACACTGTGATTTAGTAATCTGCGTAAATTTTGTCATTTGAAGTTCTTTCCATTAATTTTTTTGTATTTTGCAGATGTCATATTAATTTTTTCCTATTGTGTATTGGTATTATTTATTTAACTCTAGTTATTTAATGGACAGTAGTTGGGGGAGTTAGATGTTAGAGGGCGCTACAGTTTGAGATGCTTATTTTATGAATTCAATGCAAATTGGACACTGAATGTGACTCTTCAAAATCCAATGTAAAATATGTTGTAGATTAGAGTAGACAAATGTGAGATTTTATCATGACAAATACAATAATAGATGAGTTGAATAAAGCGCCCTCTATCAGACAACTCCCTAAATTACACTTCATTGAATTACTAGAGATTTATAAACAAGGGTATTGGATTTCGAATCAAAAATAAACTTTCTATGTTTTGTAATTGAAAAAACCTGTTTTCATTTCTGTCTATTTTCTCAGAAATGCTATCAATATTAATTGTGCAAGTTTCCTAGTTAATTCAAACAAAAAAGCTGTATCTTGAATCTTCAATAAAGTCTCCTCATTCTATTGAGATAAGAACTTTATAATGGACAAGTCATTCAATGGGGAAATGTAAACCTGCCAATTTATTCACCGGCATATCTAATCTCTCAGATTCTCAATTATTTCGTAGAAGTCTAGAGCAAATTCACAAAGCACCTGCCATTGTTATTTTAAATGGAGTCGTACCATCGGAATTGTTTTGTTATAAGTCACACCTTCAACACTTGAGGATATTGAGTTTCAAAACAAAATTTTCTACGCCTATTCATGAATTATTACATTCTCTGTCATTTATTCCAGATACGAGAGACTGTTGTTGGGGTCTGGTCGATTCCAGCAGCGAAAAATTACTCGAGGTACCTCTTCAAGTGCTGGACACCGTTAATCAAGTTGTACCGTCTAGTATAATCCCTCAAGAGAGCGCTGATGTGACAGAAAATGTTGAAGTTATACCTATGAAGGAGGAATTGGAAGTTAGATTGGAACAAGGCAATTTTCCGGTCCCCAGCGATTGGCATTACGATGTTAAAATGGATTCTGAAACCGTAGCAGCGGCTTTGGAAATGTCTGATACCCCAGATAAGGGGGAGAAACCGAAACGTAATTTTGGGGAATATTCGGGGAATAGAAACCAGGTTAAGTTGGAGTTGGAGGTTACGTTGACTCCGGAAATTGTAAGTCCTGACAATTTGATTACGAGCACGGTGAATAATAGCTCGAGTAGTGGGAGTTCTACAGTTACCCCAGCTGCGAATAAGACTGTTACGACTGTTATACCACCTACTACGGTTATTCCCCCAACGACTATAGTTTGTTTGCCTTCCGTGGTAAGTTCAGTGGTGAATGAAGTGGCTCACAGCGCCCCTTTACCGAGACCTGGGATGGTGCAGAGCTCCAGCGCTCTTCCGTTCTTAGCGCTAAGTTCGTCGCAACCTATTCGAGCTGTTCCAACGCATAGCAAAGCGAAGCCTAAGATATCTTCCGGAGGAAACAGAAACAGAAGCAATAATAAACCTCCTCCCGGTGCAGTAAACTTAGAGAGGAGTTACCAAATATGCCAGGCAGTTATCCAGAACAGCCCGAATCGAGACCAATTGAGGTGCCAACTGAAGCCTCCCCCTTCCCTTCTCGCAGCTGCAGCGACGAATAACGCGAAGAAAGTGGAGAACAATAAGCAGACGCAGTACAGTTCGATTACGTCGTCTAGGACGAATAAGACTTTCACCCCTCCGTTGGGTTCGTCGGGGGGGTATCAGATGGTTCCAGGGAGCAATGGGGTGTCGGGTATTGGCCCCAAGTCGAGGGTTGTGCCTTTCCAGCAGCGGCAGCCTAGTCCTCCGGTGGTGGTGCGACACGTGTTTACTTCGGGGCAGAGGATTCCGGTGACGATGGCTGTTTTGCCGCAGACTTCGAATTTGAGTCCTGAAGTAAGTGAGTATAATGGGTATTCGCGTGTACCTGTTATTTTATTATTGTTTATTCCTGAACGATTTATTCGATAAAAAATTAAACAAGAACACTCATATTTCGTAGAAGTTAATATTTGAATTATAAAACACAAGAGTTCTCATTCTAAATTTGATAGTTATTTATGATACAAGTGTAGAAGTGATATTCTTACATGAGTTCAAAATTGAAAATGAATGAGTGTTAGAATGAGCCTTCTGTACAAGTATCATACATTATTTTCATACATTATTTTCTCTAATTCGCTGAATTCGTATCGAAATTAATGAAATATTGACATGAATATCCATTTAGTGATTTTTGCACTGAAAAATATTGATTGGCAGAACTGTTTTATATCTCATAAATTTGACAGGTGTTAAATAAATCCGTGGCAGGAGGCCAAAATGTCATCAATGAATAATAGTTGGTTCACAAAACCGTTAAATTAATTGGAGCCACTGTGATTTGTTGAAATTTCAAAATAAGTGATTCGATTGGTTTGAATTTACGTAATGTTTCTTAATCGCACAATTAAAGTTTTGTGAAACCCACCCTAGGTACACTCCATTGACAAATATAAAATGACACCTCTGGCCTTGGAAATTTGAGACATTCCACTCTGTATCGAACGAAAATGGAGGTTATGTTTCAAGTCAACACTATGTTGCCCTTTCTACAATATTATCAATTACGTATTTCTCAGAATGTGAATTTATTAGGAAAATGAATGAATTGGAAAAGATGTGATGGACGAAAATAATTAACGTTTATATGAATTGATAGAAAGGATTCCTTTTCTAGTTATTTGCAATATTTCGATTTCGAACAATATGTAAACAAAGAAACAAACTGGCAACGTCATTTTGTCATTAACGATATTTTCTGTGTGCACACTGACTTTTCATCAGGTGCACCAACTCCTGAAAACGATACCATGACCTGCGCACCTCGCTTACGTTCGGTGAATTGAAATCAAACGGCCTCAAGACATGACAACAAAAATGAATACCAGAGAGAAAACAAAAACGTTTAGTTGATCTATTTGAACACTTATTTGTGTCAAGTAGTGCAAAACGTGTCAAAACATAGATTGGAAAATGATTGATAAATTTAGAAATATTCCGTCTGAAGGCTCGTGATTTTGATACAAATGTCATTCAGGAAATTGACTAGCAACAAACTTTCATATGACACCAAGAAATTGCCAGGCAAATCAGTTGTAAAAAATTGTTGCCTAACAATAAGAGAATAATGAAACCTTCGAACAAAACAACACAAATAATGTCAATAAGAGAATCCACTTATAAATTATAATTCATTAAAAAGTTTGTTGGAGATTATAGAGAGTTATCGAAACGCAAATAGAGGTCTAACTTAAATAAAGTTACCTTTATTTTGACATTTACTCATGCGCATTCACAAAAGATTTTAAGGTGATATGTAATAAAATAATAATAATATCTTTATTTCGTATATGGTGATACAATGTGGTGGCATTGTCACGAAAATGAAACCTGTCAAAATACAACTTACATGCATCAAGCCCACTACAATAAACTATCCAAGATGAAAGGAAAATCAAAAAAACCCAAATCTAAGCCACTATCAGAAATAGTGCCCAAAATATTCTGAGAGGCAGTACGGCTCCAAATTTATTAATAAAGTGCGAATCTGCCTTCCGAAGTTCTTCTCATCATTCAAAGCCTTTATGTTCTGGGGCAACTTGTTGAAGACAGATTCACAAGGGCCTCCTGTACTTAACTTGAATAAAGGACAGCCGTATTTAAATGAAAGATCCCTTATTTTGACAGTTCTCGCAATCTTCTAGGTTGAATAGCTTCTCACAACTGTCAAAATAAAGGAAATGTCATTATGAAATTGTCAAGAAATAGCTGTTTAACCTAGAAGATTGCGAGAACTGTCAAAATAAGGGATCTTTTATTTAAATACGGCTGTCCATAATTTAAGTTACTTAAATACGCCTCCTGCACTTACATTTGCGAATGCGCATGAGTAAATAGAGAGTTATCGAAACGCGAATAGAAGCCTAACTTAAATAAAGTTTCCCTTATTTTGGCATTTACTCATGCGAATTTGCAAAAGATTTCAAAGTGGCCTGTAACAAAATACGGGCCTCCTGTACTTAACTTAAATAAAGAACAGCCGTATTTAACTAAAGGTTCCTTCATTTTGACAGTTCTCGCAATCTTCCAGGTTAAACAGCTTCTCACAACTGTCAAAATAAATAAAATGTCATAATGAAGTTGTGAAGAACTAAATCGTTTCCATGACTCAAATATCCTACCAACATTAAGGGATCATTTATTACTGGATCCTTTATTTAAGTAAAGCCTGTATTTGCGTTTCGATAACTCTCTAATCAATACCCAATAGATTTTAAAATGAAAACAATATCAGATATACAGAATGAGTCTTTAACTTACTGATGCCTTCTTCAGATATTTTGAGGAGTGCCTCATAGGCATCCCTTTCAATAATAATAATAATAGACCTTTATTCTCAGAATTCAAAGTACAAATGAAAAAGAGATACAGTCAATGCAGAATGAACACGAAATAAAATTTCAGAATCCTAGAAAATGATCAGACCTCCATGGAATCTAGATTTGTTTCGAAGAACTCTCGAACGTTGTGTGGCTCACATAGAATTAGCAATTTAGTTATTTGTCTCTTGAATACTCCGTCACTATCAATGGTTTGGTACCGCTTAGCTAGTTTATTATATATCTGAATAGACATAACTAGATGTAGAGGTGTGAAATCTATAATGATCTTAAGCGCCCTATCGGGCACATTCTCACAACACCCTCTAGGACTAACCTCAACAACGAAATACACGATTTCTTTCATTACAGGTGGTTGACGCCCAAAACCACATGGGCAACGTCGGTCAGTACATCCTGGTCCAAAGGGCCAGCATAAACGACCATCACGTACCTCGCTCCTCCAGCGCTCCACCCTCTCATGCCCAAATCGGCAACACGATAAACACATCGAACAGCATACAGCAGATCGTCTCGATGACCTCCAGGGGAAGACCTGGCAGCGTGGACACCGAACACTCTCTCCAAACGCAACCTTCCAACGATTGCATCGTGCAGAGCCCCAACCCAGGGGTTCAGGCGGTCACGCGCAGGCACAGGCTGCCAGCGGGCGTGGTCTACGGCGACGTAAGCCTGGAGAATCCCCTCCACAACTACACGATCATTGGAGGGGATAATGTCATAGCCGAACACCCAGCTGCTGCCATGCAGCCACAGATGGTCTTGCAGAAGGCCAGACCCAACGATAGTTCTTGTGCTTGCAGCCTCAAGGCTATGGTTGTCTGTAAAAAATGCGGGGCGTTCTGCCACGACGATTGTATAGGACCTAACAAGCTGTGCCGTACTTGCTTTATTCGGTAGGTAGGTATGATTTGAGCGTGTCACGTTTTGTAAACGGATTTTATTTGTTGGTTGCGTTTATTGGGTCGGTTTTTTGGGAGTGATTTTAAGCGTGGTCGTGATATGGGTGGTATCTAGCTAGCGGATACAAGTATCTCCCTTTTTAGTAAGAGAGTGAACCCTTCGAGTAACAGTCTGTGAGGCTAGAAATTCTTATAACAACAACAATCTTTATTGACTTTAAGAGAGTCTTCCGGGCTTATTGTCCGTGGTCTATTAGGAATTATTTCACCTAACGTTTCTCCCACAACTGCGGTAGGCATCTTCAGAGGATTCTTGGTCTGAGGTTGTAACTCGACCGCTGAATTTCCGAAAGTGATGCTGGATTCGATCCGTTGTCTCCACTTATACCCTGATCATTGGCGGGAGAAGGTAGTGGGTTTACGCGCGCTATGTTGGTTGGTTCATCGCTCCCACTTCGTATTGGCTTGATTTTGGTATTTTCCAACACCGGCAACCATGCGCTATGTACCAAAGGAGTTCCTTCCCTTCTGTTCTTGTTGTTCTTATGTTTATATATCTCAATGGCATCCATGTTCATCCTAGGATAGAAACTTTTGATGTTCGAAATAGCCTCTGCCTTTGAGAAAACAATATTGTGTCCATCTGTCAGAGCATGTTCCGCTAGTGCGGATTTTTCTGTCTGATTGAGTCGACAGCATCGTTCGTGCTCCTTAATTCTCTTATTGATACTTCATTTCGTTGAACCAATGTAGGCATTGCCGCAGTTACAAGGTATCCTGTAAATACCGGGTTGAGTGAGTGGGTCGACTTTGTCTTTGGTAGTTCTGATCATTTGGCCAAGTTTTTGAGTTGGCTTATAGACAGTCTCAAACTCAAAATCCCACTCTCTCAACACACAGGATACCTTGTGAGTGCGGCAAAGTCTACATTGGTACAACGAAGCGGAGTATCAATGCGAGAATTAAGGAGCATGAACGATGCTGTCGACTCAATCAGACAGAAAAATCCGCACTAGCGGAACATGCTCTGACAGATGGACACAATATTGTTTTCTCAAAGGCAGAGGCTATTTCGAACATAAAAAGTTTCTATCCTAGGATGAACATGGAAGCCATTGAGATATATAAACATAAGAACAACATGAACAGAAGGGAAGAAACTCCTTTGGTACATAGCGCATGGTTGCCGGTGTTGGAAAAGACCAAAATCAAGCCAATACGAAGTAGGAGCGATGGACCAATCAACATCGCGCGCGTGAACCCACTACCTTCTCCCACCAATGAGCAGGGTATAAGTTGGGCCAACGGATCGAATCCAGCATCACTTTAGGAATTTCAGCGGTCGAGTTACAACTTCAGACCAAGAATCCTCTGAAGATGCCTACCGCAGTTGTGGGCGAAACGTTAGGTGAAATAATTCCTAATAGACCACGGCCAATAAGCCCGGAAGACTCTCTTAATGTCAATATATCCGGTCGTGAAAGCCTGAAACTCTTTAACAATCTTTATTTCAGATCAAAATTCCAGTTACAAGAAATGAAATGAAATTGTGTCAAAAACGATGGCGTTACTTCACAATATCTTCTAAACAATAAGGTTCCCTATGTAATAGAAAGTTAAAAAGTTTCTTCTTGAATATTTTTATATCAGTCAATCCCTGCATATCACGTGGTAGGCTGATGGACATTTTTAATGTTCTATATTCTATCTGTTTTTGTTTGGTTGACAGGTTACATCTGGGTAGGTTGTAGGTAAGCCTCTTGTACTGTAGCTTACTTTCAAATTTTTTAGTTTATCGTATAGGTGTTGATTTTTATGCATAAAGGGTAAGCATTCCTGCATATACAGAGCGTACAAAGTTGAAATGCCATTTCTTTTGAAGTGCCCCCTGCAGGACTTATTTATATTTCAGTGGTAGTTCATAGCATGCTGAGGATGACGTGCAGGGGTGAGGGGTGCAAGGCGATGATTTCTGTCCTCAGCATGCTATGAACTACCACTATAAGAATTTCTAGCCTTACAGACAAACCTTTACTCAGAGAGTTCACTAGCTCTTGGACTATTTGTTGTAGTCACGTTAAAATGATTACCTGTCTTGTCTTTAAAAAAAATGAACCATTGGATGGCATCACGACATAATTTTTTTTGTGCCTGCTATTCGAGAAAAGGGCATTATCGACTTCCAAGAAATCACAACTTGCAATGTGTACTTAGTTTGATACTTACTGAACTTACCAATATTTGGTGACGTAAGCTAACTGGATATCATCAAAATGATGAACTTGTATATAGCTCTTTTGCAAAACCAGTCAGTTTAATCGGCAGCTCGTTCATTTAATGGATTCAGCGAGATTGAAATTTAAAAAGTTAAATTGCTTCTAAATGAACTTTTCTTGTTCATTCTTAACGTACTAAGAAATAATTTTCATTAAATCACATGGTATATTGTAAGTTTTTGTTTTCATGTTATAGTTTTTCGAAGTTGCATTCGTTTCAACGGCTTTAACACAGTATGTACATATTTCTTAAATACGAGTGATATTCATGAGAGGAAATATTTTTCTATATTTGGGGTCTTTGAAGGTGTTTATTTTCAATTGCGGTATATGGGATGTGCAGCCAACAAATAAAATTCTGCTACCAAAATCACTGTGTTATTATTTAGAAGAAACAAAGAAGACTTGGTAAAAGTGATCACTTAAGGGATTAGTTTTTACATTTATTTGTAGTATACATCAATACTCTCTAGTACACTAGATGTTAGCACAAATTATTTATTTATTTTCTTCAATTTTTTCCATTACATATCATGTTTGTTTATGAAATATCATTCTACTTTCATGAGAGGTATCGAAATCTCGAATTCTGTTATTGAATACTGCGGAAAATAGTAGCCTTTTTCAAGAATAGATTTGAAAGAAGGGCATGAATATTAGGTGTATACTTTATCTTCCGAAGCATAGTTATAAATTTTTTTCTGTGATATTATTTTGACCTAATTGTTAGATATCCAAAATTTGGGTAGTTAGCAAATATTTCAAAAGAAATTGATATGATCTATGATTTAAAGGTCTTCAAAATCGATAATAGCTATCACTTTCCTATTTAACTCTGTACTATATTTTTAACCAGTGTTGTGTTATGTTTTCTTTCTTCAAAGTTTCCTTTATATTTTCTATGTGAAGTGCCAAATATTTGGATTGGGGCTATTGGATGAAAAAAGATTTGGAAGAAGCGAAATTTGTGTCACGAGAATTTTGAGCGGAAAAGTAAAATGTTGTTTCATGAAAATATTGAGTTATCGGCGTATTTGTTATTTTGAGACGTCTTCCAAAAATTCGATGAAATTCAACTTCAGCAGAAGGTTGTCATCTTCTTGCATCTAAAATTTTCAATAAATACTACCTCAGATGTTTTGATGTAATTTTTTGTCAAATTTTTGGTATGTTCGGTGCAATATTTCTTGAAACTTTTGTAAAGACAGAATTTCTGAAAACTGTATGTCATTAAGGAATACACTTTGAGATTCTCTCCACGATTTGCTTAAAATGCTTTTCTTAGATATTTTTAGGTATTTAGAATAAAATGTGTATAATGATTATTTTCATAAAACTTATATAGTTTTAAGATCTAATTTCGTGTACAGTATCTTTTTACTTCTTGTGTCACAAACACGATGATTTCAAATGAATGTATATACATATACTGTCCTTTTCTGCTGATTTAAAATACATTACATTGTTTATTTACTTTGTTTATTTGGATATATTACCTTCCAAGTTTTCGAATTTTCTGGGCTAACTGAATCCTAAGTATAGTTTACATTTGATTGTGCCAAAATTTAAAGAGTAGATTATAAACTTTTTCAGGCAAACCACGTGTCTGTGAGAGCGATCCTTATTTTTGCAAGTGATAGTGAAAGAATTCACAATTCTATTCTTCTATTTTTATATATGATCATGATCAAAATCAAAGGGTGATTTTTCTTAGAAAAGTATAAAATTTATATCGATACGCATGCGCCGTTAATGTAATATCTCTGTCTCTCTCTAAAAATATATATCATAGAAATATATCTTCTCATTAGTTCATAAAGAAGTAGTTCTTTATTCAATGGTTCATATTCTGTCGTTCGAACCATAGAACAAATATTTTGTTTATGATTCGAACGTCAAAACATTGAAAACAAAACATACTGCTGCTAGAAATTAAACAGATTTGAATGAGACTAACTAATGGAATATAGATCAATCTGAATTTCCTTAAAATAAGAACTGTTGTCAGATTCAAATATTTCAACTGGAGATGCCTCGAAGGTGTTGTGTTCCTGGGTGTAAGGCAAATTACTCGTCCACTTTGGAAACTTTAGGAGCTATCAGTGCATTTCTCATTCCAAAACAACCAGAACTGAGGGAAAAGTGGTTGAGTGCCATTTCACGAGATACCTGGGTACCGTCCAAAAATTCTGCTGTGTGCCGTTTACATTTCAAAAACGAAGACATTGTGAATCCAAGAGATTCAGATTATCAAAGGTTCCAGTTGCGAGAACTCGCAGTTCCTTCGGTTTTTGGACGCTTCGACCATCTAGTACAAATGTCCGCTGTTAATTTTAAAAAGAAAAAAGAAAGTGATCTCATTGAAAATTTCTCTGATCTTGTGAATAAATATCCAAAGAAAGTAGAACTCACTGACAAATGGAACTGTAGGCTTATAGATAATATGCTTCATTTTTTCACAATGGATGTATCTGAAAATGATGTGAATATCAAGAATCAAATTTCAATACTCAACAATATGGATCTGAGTGTTTCTATCGACAATATTAGAATAAATGTCAGTGAATTAGACTGCTTTAAGTCATGTACAGATTCAAAACTTACTACTTGGACTCAGTTACAGTACTTATTAAAAATTCTCAGTGATGAAGAATGTAAAACTGAAAAGTTACTTTATTTAGAGGATGCCGAACTACTTATTGAGTTTGAAAACTATAAGGTATTAGCCACTTAGGAGGATTGTAAGGAAGAAGTGTAATAAAGAATATTCATGAACAATTTTTGGAATGATCGCTTTAATTTAATTGAGTATAACAAATATCACAAGTGATTACTAAAACGAACATGTGAACAAAAAAAATGCATTCTTGGTTATATGACAGTCTGAAAACGGAAAACAAACAAAATATCTCTCAATAAACCAAGAACAGACTGAGAAAGCGTATAAATAACAGAAAAATATTGTTCAAATTAAAATAATACTGGTACTGAATGAATGTAAATAAAAGCACCTATTTATCCAATCAGGAATTCAGACTATCACTTTACACTCAAATCAACTAACAGATCATCTAAGATGATACAAGATGATAAAAATGCAATAATATAATTAAAGGTAGAATACTTTTTGAATACTTGTATAGTGGATAGAATTGCTGACTAGAAAATAATTAAAAAGCTAAAAATCACAAGGGATTGTGCAACTTAGTATTTTATAGAATCTTCCTACATAGATTCTATCTCAAAATCTTGTATCAACCTGAAAAAAATTATAATGAGATTTTCAACCAAATTGCTTAAAATTTTTTAGACAGCAAAGAAGATGGTAACAAGTTTTATAAATACTCACTCAGCCCGATCAAAATAGTCATCTATTCCCTTTTCTTGCATATTCTCTTCTTCTTCCTCACCATTTTCCATAAGATCATTCATATCTGAAATGACACCTTAGATTAAAGTGTCAGTTTTAATAATAGAGCGTTATCGAAACGCTAATAGAAGACCTAACTTAAATAAAGTTTCCCTTAAGACCTAACTTAGATAAAGTTCCCCTTATTTTGACATTTACTCATGCACATTCGCAAAAAATTTTAAGGTGGGCTGTAATAAAATACAGGCCTCATGTACTTAATTTAAATAAAGGAAGCCGTATTCAAATAAAAAATCCCTTAGTTTGACAGTTCCCCCCATTCTTCTAGGTTAAACAACTTCTCACAACTGTCAAAATAAAAGAAATGTCATAATGAAATTGTCAAGAAATAAATCATTCCGATAGTTCAAATATTTGACCAACGTTAAAGGATCTTTCATTACAGGATCCTCTAATGAAGTGAGGTCTGTATTTGTGTTTCGATAACTCTCTAAAACTAAAGTTGATTGAATTTGAAAACATCGAATAGAAATCAAAAGTACAAAATTCAGGGCCTGGCAAAAAGAAGCCCTTCTCATGGATTTCTCAAGACAAAGAGTAAAAGGAAAGAAATTTTTGTTAAAATAATAGAGAGTTATCAGAATTATGATACTGGGGACTTTAGTAATTTCGCTCAAGGCTTCGAATGGGCTATCATATTTTGGGGCGAAAAACTTTCCTAGGAAAATAGAGAGTTATCGAAACGCAAATAGAGGTCTAACTCAAATAAAGTTTTCCTTATTTTGACATTTACTCAAGCGCATACGCAAAAGATTTTGAGGTGGCCTATAATAAAATACAGGCCTTCTGTACTTAGCTTAAATAAAGGACAGCGGTATTTAAATAAAAGATCCCTTATTTGACAGTTGTCGCAATCTTCTAGGTTAAACAGCTATTTCTTGACAATTTCATTATGACATTTCCTTTATTATGACAGTTTTGAGAAGCTGTTTAACCTAGAAGATAGATGAAATAAAAAGGTACAAAATTCAGGGTCTGGCAGAAAGAAAGAAATATTTAAAAATTGAATTTCTGCAGACCAAGGGAATAGAGCATTCTAATATCGATATTTTTTTTTTTACTTAATAAACCCATATTTACCTGACAAGGGTGGAACTACCGCCGTACTAAGATATTCAGTGTTCAAATAAGGCGGTAAAACATCGTCGTCTTCCTCCTCTTCTGGTTCCAATTGATGCGAATCGACCATTTCGAGCCACTGAGAATTGTGCTGTCTGAATTTCTCTATTTTGATTCGGTCACCCCACGACTTGTTCCTTTCGCTTATGATGTTCAAGCAGGTGTTGCAAACTTCTCGGATGGCTTTGTTGTTGTCTTGCAACAAGTCTATTAAGTAGGCGGGCGCTTCTGCAAGGAAAAAATTCAGACTTTTCCGCACAAAAGGGATTTTAGATTTCCAACCTGTCGATTCTATCAGATAGTCGATACTGTTATCGTTTGATAAAGCCATGTAAAACACGTAAAGGATTTGTAGAACGATTTCGTCATCTTCCTGGTGGGTTTTTAGAAGTTCTATCAAGTTTTTCATCAGTCTGGATTCGCATAACAGCTTCGAACAACCTTCATCGGAGGCGGCTGTGCCCAAGAGCACTATTATCTAAAAAAATTGGATTTTAGATATGCAAGAATCTTGCTCATATGGTACACACATGCTCGAAATTTTTGGGAAACTAAAATTAAAAAAATCTAAAATGTTCATCTTGAATCTGATTTAAATCAAAACAAGAATTAATAGAGAGTTATCCAAACCCAAATAGAGGCCTAACTGTATTAAAGGATCTTGGAATGAAAGATCCTTAACGTTGGTCGGATATTGGAGCTGTCAAAATGATTTATTTCTTGACAATTTTATTATGACATTTTTTTTATTTTGACAGTTGTGAGAAGTTGTTTAACCTAGAAGATTGGGGGAACTGTCAAAATAAAGGATCTCTCATTTAAATAGGGCTGTCCTTTATTTCAGTACAGGAGGTCCATATTTTGTTACAGGCTACCTCAAAATCTTTTGTGAATGTGCATGAGTAAATGCCAAAATAAGGGAAACTTCATGTAAGTTAAGCCTCTATTTGCGTTTTGATAACTCTCTACTTACTCATGCGCATTCGCAAAAGATTTTAAGGTGGCCTGTAATAAAATATGAGCCTCCTGTACTTAACTTGAATAAAGGACAGCCGTATTTAAATAAAGGATACCTTATTTTGACAGTTCTCGCAATCTTCTAGGTTAAACAGCTTCTCACAACTGTCAAAATGAAGGAAATGTCTTATTGAAATTTTCAAGAAATATCTGTGTAACCTAGAAGATTCAAGAACAAAAAACACAAAAGATTTGGAGGTAGCCTGTAATAAAATAGGGGCCTCCTGGACTTAACTTAAATAAAGGACAGCCCTATTTAAATGAAAAATCCATTTTTTTGACAGTTCTCGCAATCTTCTAGGTTAAACAACTTCTCATAACTGTCAAAATGAAGGAAATGTCATAATGAAATTGTCAAGAAATAAATCGTTTCGAAAGCTGAAATATTTGACCAACTTTAAGGGATATCTATTAGTGAAGAAGTACACCCATATTTTGAGCATGTGTATATATATTGATTGAATTTTTCACCTCTAATATCAACTGTACATCGCTATTATTACTTCTCAATGTCTTCTCAATCCAGGTTATCATGTCGAAATGTTTGAATATTTCTGCCCAATCAAGTTCTGGCAAATTTAGATTGCTCAAAATTCCAATACATTCCCTAACAAAATCTTCATCCTTTGATTCTACAACAGCTTTGGCAATGTCACCAACAAACTCCTGAAATAAACAACTTGATCATTAACATATTTGCTTCGTAAATTGGTTCAATTTTTCTCTTCTGTATTAATTCATTTTCGATAAAGATACTTTTTATTCATAAGAAATATATGAATACTTGTGATTGACTACTTACCACAAACAGAGCTCTTGTCGTATTATGTTCGGAAATATTGTGCAGCATTTTCATGAGCAAGGTGTTCTGGTAGGTGAAAGCTCTGGTCATAATGGAGGGAAGTCTATTTTTTTTCACCATTTGTTGAGCATTGGATGCACTAACAGATAAATTGATGCAGAGTGCTATCATAACCTGATCGCTTTCGTTCCCGGCATTCAGAAGAAGCATATCCATTATCTTGAAAAATAAAGCAATCAGAAGTGTTAACTAAGGAGAATAGAGAGTTATCGAAACACAAATACAGGCCCCACTTTATTAGAGGATCCTGTAATAAAAGATCCCTTAACGTTGGTTTATTTTGACAATTATGAGAAGCTGTTTAACCTAGAAGATTGCGAGAACTGTCAAAATAAGGGATCTTTTATTTAAATATGGCTGTCCTCTGTTTAAGTTAAGTACAGGAGGCTCGTATTTTATTACAGGCCACCTTAAAATCTTTTCTCTATTTCGTAATGAGTTCATTACAGTACTAAAAGTAGTGCTGTAAGGAACTCATTACAGCATTGTTTTCAGTTATATTTTTCGTTTTGTGGTTGTCAGTACTGACCTCCGATCCCCTCAATTTTCAAATCAAATCAATTCAAATTCCGCAATCTGTCAAATTTCGTAAGTCACACCAACTGTCAAAATACAATACAAAAGTCACTAATCTGAATTTTTATTTGAATTTCCAGAGTTTTTCACAAAACTTGACTGAAAAAGAGAAAATATCGTCTAATACTCGTTGCAGAAGGCAAATCCAACACTCATGCTTTCGAAAGCTCACTCCTTTTTGAATTTCTCATTTGTGTTGGAATAGGAGCTCATTCTGCAACTTGTTTTAGAATACACTATTACGAATGAGCATGAGTAAATGTCAAAGTAATGGAAACTTTATTTAAATTAGGACCAGTTTCATAATCAATTTCAAAGTGCCTTTGATTTTAAAGCTCCTTCAAGTTCAACATTTCAGGTTCTTAAAGCCACTTTATATTTAAAGGCCCAATCTCGGGACTTTAGCAGCTAAAGTATCCTTTAGCCCTGAATATATCACCTATCGTGTCCAAACTGTCAACTCATTTGAGGTTGTGTTTTATTTCGAAATCAACTTTCACAAGTAGAATGAGAATATGGAGTATGAAAACGTAGATTTCCAATTTAGAAAGAGACTACAATTAGTGCCGTAGGCTCATTATGGTTGCAACTGCAGTGTTGCATTTGATATCAATGACATGTTTCCTATCAATAATTTTGAAAAGGAATTAGGTGATAATCAAAAAATTTTTGCTGATGCAGTTAGAAATTCAATCATCACAGGTCATTTTGCTGTATTAAGCTGATGTAATTGGTGAAAATAAATGCTTATTCAAAGATTATGTTTATTCAATAATGTTGATCTGAGGAAATGCTCCCTTATTGCCCTTTTGTCAGCCGCAATCATCAATTCCGTTTTTTTTTTTGTAATATTCAGTTTGGGATTGGTCTTTTCTCACAAATTTCTGGTGTATATTTTAAATTTGAACCTGAAAGTTATATCCACAGGACATGAAAATAACATAACCTCCTTCAATTTTAAGATGGCTGTGGTTAAATACAACTGCAACTGTCTATTTTAGGTCAAATGAAACTATTTCAGTTATGCCAACATACAACATTAAAGTCTCCTTTACGTAAAGTCCCATTTAATTTCATTATGAAATTTTAAAGTGGGCTTTAGCTTGAAATGCACTTTAACTAAAGTGTACTTTAGGGGTTTATCATGAAACTGGCTTTTAGGCCTCTATTTGCGTTTCGGTAACTCTCTAATAATTTCTCAAACTTAATTTACACAACTACAAGAGATCCTTCAATATTCCAAACAATGAGAGGATTTTTCCTGGTTTGAATTGCAAATAACGGAAATTGTTTCGAATCTTACTTACCAGTCCAACACTATCTATAAATTGGGGCTTCACTTCGTCGTCATAGCTGAGGTGGTAAAGTAACTTCAAAATAATGTCTTGATGTCGATCATCACCTGAGAACAAACATCGTGTGTAGTGCAATTAAAATTTTTTTTCCGATCGAATAATACTCACTCAATAAATTGATGAGTTTCGGCAAAAGGTTACACTTTATCATCTTATACCTAAGTTTATTGTCGAAGGACAGATTGAAAAGAAGTTTCAGCGTTAAATGCACCAATTCGGCCTTGTTAAAATCCAACAATCTAGGGAGTTTTTCCACGATATTCAAATCGGCCATCGAATCCTTATTGCACTGCATAATGGATAACTTTTTCAAAAACGTCAGAACCAAAACGAGCAATTCTTCATTCTCCCTTTCCACGGCTTTTACCAACAACCCTACGATGTTACGTTTTGTCATTTTCTCCTCAATGCTTTCGTCTTCCGCAATGTTCAACAGCAAATAAAAGCATATCCTGAGGAGGTTTTCCTGTTTTTTGATCAGGGTCCTGTACCGTTTCGCCCTTTCAGCGTCCGACAACTTTTTATCCCCGATACTTTCGGTCGACATTGTTAAGTCCTCGTAAACACTTCCCTCCATTATGGCCTTAAAATTAGTATCACTGAAATTGCCAGATTTTGGACGAACTGGCTCTGGTATTCTACTTCTGGGTATTTCGGACATGCTAGCACTGTTGGGACAAGGTTTTCGAATAATCGGTATTTCAGAGGCAGGGGGTAGTTCTTGACCTTGCAGTTCCGCTGTCCATTTGTCGTATCTTCGCAATTCGTGGTCAATTATGTCCATGCAAATGGAGCCGACCTTAGAAGCAAATAATGAATTTTTTTTTATTCTGCTACAGAACTTTTACAATCGCACAGGGTAGCCAAAAGTGGTGATCCCTGAACAAAAACTTTTTAACTGAAACAGATAGGAGAAAAAGAATGGCACATTCTGGATCTTTTTTCAAGAAACTCATAGGGCCAGTTTCATACTTCAATTTTAAAGTTCATTTAAGTTCAACACATTCAGGGCCAGTTTCATAATAAACCCCTAAAGTACACTTTAGTTAAAGTGCACTTTAAGCTAAAGCCCACTTTAAAAGTCCACCCAATTTCATAATGAAATTAAATGGGACTTTACGTAAAGGAGACTTTAGGTGAAATGTTGTATGTTGGCATGACTGAAATCGTTTCATTTGACCTAAAATAGACAGTTGCAGTTGTATTTAACCAAAGCCATCTTAAAATTGAAGGAGGTTATGTTATTTTCATGTCCTGTGGATATAACGTTCAGGTTCAAATTTAAAATATACACCTAGAAATTTGGGAGAAAAGACCAATCCCAAACTAAATATTACAAAAAAAATTAAATTGATTATTGCGGCTAACAAAAGGGAAATAAGAGAGCATTGCCTCAGATTAACATCATTGAATAAACATAATCTTTGAATAAGCATTTATTTTCACCAATTACATCAGCTTAATATAGCAAAATGACCTGTTATGATTGAAATTCTAACATGTTTCCCATTGACTGCATCAGCAGAAATTTTTTGATTATCACCTAATTCCTTTTCAAAATTATTGATAGAAAACATGTTATTGATATCAATTGCAACATTGCAGTTGCAACCATAATGAGCCGTATGGCATTAATTGTAGTCTCATTCCAAATTTCTAAATTGGAAATCTACGTTTTCATACTCCTTATTCTCATTCCACTTGTGAAAGTTGATTTCGAAATAAAACACAATATAACTAACCTCAAATGAGTTGACAGTTGGGACACGAGAGGTTAGGAATTCAGAGCTAAAGGATACTTTAGCTGCTAAAGTCCCGAGATTGGGCCTTTAAATATAAAGTGGCTTTAAGAACCTGGAATGTTTTATGAAACTGAAATGTTGAACTTAAAGGAGCTTTAAAATTAAAGGCACTTTAAAACTGATTATTAAACTGGCCCTAAGCTGATGTAATTGGTGAAAATAATAATAATGATGTTAATCTAAGACAATGCTCCCTAATTGCCCTTCTGTCAGCCGCAATCATCAATTCCATTTTTTTTGTAATATTCAGTTTGGGATTGGCCTTTTCCGCCAAATTTCTAGGAGTATATTTTAAATTTGAACCAGAAAGTTATATACACAGGACACGAAAATAACATAACCTCCTTCAATTTTAAGATGGCTGTGGTTAAATACAACTGCAACTGTCTATTTTAGATCAAATGAAACAATTTCAGTTATGCCAACATACAACATTTCACCTAAAGTCTCCTTTACGTAAAGTCTCATTTAATTTCATCATGAAATTGGGTGGATTTTTAAAGTGAGCTTTAGCTTAAAGAGCACTTTAACTAAAGTGTACTTTAGGGTTTTATTATGAAACTGGCCCATAATAATATTTTCTTTGGTTTTCGAGTTGTAGGCCAAAATTCAAATCTGTACTCCAGAGATCACCAATTTTTGCTACACTGTACCAAAGAAAGAATCAGTACCATCTAATTATAAACTCACCTTGCATTTCAAAATAACTTCGTGGAAGATAGAATACATAGAAAAGCAAAAAAAAGTATATACTAGATGAGTACTAAGAACTATACTTCTCTTCCAATCTTCTCTTAACACTCTACCAAGAGCACTAATTACAGTTTCTGAAATGAAAATTTCCTATAAGAATCTTCAATATCACTAGAGAGTTATTAAAGTCATGTAATTAATAAATGTTCATGGCAAAAAAGCTTGAATCAATATTTTACCATTCTTAGAAAGTGCTTCTAAATTGTTCGAATCTCTAGCGAGTAACTGAATCTGGTGTGCCCCTTTGATTTTTTCAGTCATCCCCTCATATAATAAGTCTATATAATCCATAAGGCTACTATATTGCACCGTTTCTTCCACAAATGGGGCGTTCTTACTATTCTTATCATCTAAAAAGAATCATGAACCAAGATTAAGAGTAAATTCTTCAATAGAAATATTTATGAAATGAAAAAAAATGTTCACCCTTTGAGATTCCGTGGCTGAGTTTCCTTTTCTTCAAATAAAATATAGTTTGTTCCACTTCAGGAACTCTCGAATGATGAATTAAGTCACAATGGTTAACTACTTCTCTAGCTAATGCAAGGCAATCGGTTCTGCTACTCAACGTGGGAAGTTCAATAACTTTCTTTAAATTCTGAAACGTCAAGAAACCCTTTCGTGTAGTGAAAGTTAAAAAAACCCTTCTTTCAGCTCAAATACCTTCTTTTCGGAATGTAAGACAACTTCCCTTGCTCCGACGATATTGACTTCGATTTCGTAATTTAAAACAATGGCATTCAGATTCGGATGTACGTCTATAGTACCTGGACGACGATCTCTGAAATTATCAATTTGCTCAAAAGAATGTGAGAACACTTTTATTCCACATACGTTTTCATAAATCTTGCATCATCGGGATCCATTTTATGTTGTATAAATTGCAAATGTATAGTAGTGGACTGGGTATGAAGTGAAAAGTTTCGATTTGTTGTTAGCTACAATAATTATCAAACAGTTGATGAAAATCCGGAAAACAAATCCATGTTTTCAATTTTTCCCATGCACTTATTTTGGGATATGAGCCATGACAGGTAACTATCAACACAAATAAATAAGAAATCTGACAAATGTTTGACATGAGTAAGAATACATTGGAACTAAGATGTCTAAATTGGAACTAATTATAAGAATGCTATTGGCGAATCCAACTACCGTTGAGGGCGCTGTAAATACTTGTTTTCTAGGTTCGAAATTTAGCCACCAGCTTGAGTGGCGCTAGGGGTTTTTTTGTAAATTTTTGAATGACAACGGGATATTTATACCATTTTGTGAAATAAATGAATAGATTTTCACTTTAAGAGTGATTTAAAGGCTTTTTAAGATGGTAGTGTGTGTTAATGCATTTCTGATTGTACATTCAAATATGTTTAAATTACTTGTAAGAACAATTATTTGGTCAAATGAATATGTATTACACTTGTTGGGATTACTCAAATGACGTAGAATAATATATTTGGAAGTATTTCCTAGATCCATGAGATTCTGCAGAATTCGTAAATAAATGGTACTACCTCGAAATGATATCCAATTGAAGCAGAATCATTCGTGCTGCACACAGGTTCAGATGAATCTGTTGAATTTGGAAACATACGACTTCATTGTCTATTAAAGTTTTCCCAAATCATTTTTGAAAGTGGGTGCTCCCTTTCATGAAGATTACGAACAAAATTTGATCAAGAACATTTCATTTAATCATTTCTTCAATCAAAATGAATGAACGATTCTGAAATTTTTTCCAGTCTTTATTTGTGTTTTGTTTGTGATTTTAAAATGAAAATTGTATATTGGTCGGTTTCACAAAACTTTATACCGTTTAATTAATTGAAGTCACCGTGATTCAATTGGTTCTAATTTATGTAAGGTTTTTCAATCACACAATTAAAGTTTTGTGAAACCGACCCTAAATCTTTCATCACACAATATTAAGATAACAATCAAATATAGATAAAATATTTGTTTACAATGGAAAATTTGCCAGAGATGATACAAAAAATTAGGAGAGATGTATGTAATTGCCAAGTCAAAGTGAAACGACTGAAACAAAATGCTGACATAAACATAGAACAAACCTTTGAGAATATATAAAAAACTTAAAAAATTTTAATTGTTTGAAAACTTATAATCTTCCAAACTAAGCGTTTGCAAATTCAGTCAGAGATTCAATTCTTTCTCATTTTTGAAGGCATTAACAAAATTTCACATCAAATCACCAGTGTTCACTTGTCCCATTGTCTTTGGATATTTCCTCTGCATTTTCAAATGTCAGATTGCATTTTGAATAGCACATGCACAGCAGATTGTTCCTCTTTACTCAAAGCAGACAATATTGCAGCATTTTTTTCTTTGATTTACACACCACTTTCAAAATCATGGAAATGAGTACAATGAGTTGTTGATTGAGAAATTATATGTTTAGCCCTAAGAGTATCATTCCTGGATTCTCTCCTCAATTTATGTTGGGCCATACAAGCCCTATTCATTTCTTCTGGATATTAACTACGTTGCAAGTTTCGAGAAGTCACAGCAGTAGCTTTAAGCTCAGGAGCTTCCATTTGCTGAAATTTTGAACCTGAAAAGATAAACAAACTATTATGAAATATTCACAAAATTCTTTACAACAGACCTATGGCAAGGTTATCAAACTGAAAATGAAGAGATGAAACAAACATTTTTCCCATCTTCAATCTTCTCACCCAAGCATCTCTTTTTTCAATATATCAACGGCATTATAATTCATTCACTCATAATGAAAATATTATTCCACTGGCCAATATTCAGATGAATCTTCTTATTTCTTTCTGCTCAACTTCAATATAGATTCTAACCTGAAATTTAACAAATGAATTTGAGAATAATCTTATGTTAACTTATAATTCTCGTATAAATACCTTTCGATAGTTTCTCAGCATCAATTCTACTATTCAGAAAACCTAATATTTACACCAGTCATCGTATATTAAACGAAAATATCACTGATTTATATGACAAACCATGTATTTTGAACTGGATTACTCCAAAGTATACTTGTTTTGTTTTCTTAGGGCGATATTTCGCCGATAGAGGGAGTTTAGATTTTTGGATTCGCCAATTCTATGTTGTGTCTATGTTCACAGAATATCTATTCTTAGATATTCTGTGCTATGCCTTTAAGCACAGAACAGAACACAACCAATGAAAAAGAAGTGATTTGGTGTTTGTCCATCGTGCCCTGATCACAAAAGAGCCTGAGAAATTCTCGAGTGTTGATTTGATCTAAAAAGAAATGAACTACTGGCATTTATGGTGCACAACTTTCCATTCCACCTTATGACCCTCGATGAAAATACAGTTCAAGTTTATGAAAGTTATCAGTTTTGGATTTGAACTTGGCATATTTTCATCGGAGAGGCCATGGAGGTATTGTGCCGGGTATCGCTACCCCTTGACCCCGGGGTTCACCAAGCTCATCAAAGCTACCATAGGACAGCATAAAATCTGCCAAATGGTAGCTATGACTCATTGCTCAGTCCTATGGGGGGAGGTCAACCAGGCGGTTCTTTGTAGCCTTTGCATGCAACGATTTCTTTTACTAACACAAATATACCTAGCCATGTGATGACAGCCTACTTTTCAGATAGGGCTTACAGACACCGCAATTTTGGCTGGTACAGGACCCTCGTAAGAGTGCTCTAGTGCGCCTTCGAAGCTATCGTCGACCACCCTTTTATACCGCTTAAGCCTTGGACATAACGTATAGTCTAAGGCTTAAGCAGAACCTCAAAGCGTTCTACAACTGAATGCAAGAAAGAAATCCGAGTGATTTATAGCCATTCGGCCCCTCAGGGTTTAAAACCTACTCAGGAGGTCTGAGGTAAGATTTTTTCATTAGCAATTCAGTTGTTGATTGTCCACACTCCCGCACTCGATACGAACTGACCCAATCGTGTACGCGCACTTAGTCCGAAACGTTGGGCCACAGTCAAACGCTAGAGTTTGATCGTATTGTCCATATATTTCGAAGAAACGGTTACTACTTTTATTCTAGACATCGGATTGTGTTTGAAACCAAAACACAGTTCGAATCTTACGATTCCGCGGTCTAAATATTTACGGATTGTGTTTGAAACCAAAACACGGTTTGAATCTTACGATTCCGCGGTCTACAGATTTACGGATTGTGTTTGAAACCAAAACACAGTTTGAATCTTACGATTCCGCGGTCTACAGATTTACGGATTGTGTTTGAAACCAAAACACAGTTTGAATCTTACGATTCCGCGGTCTACAGATTTACGGATTGTGTTTGAAACCAAAACACACTTTGAATCTTGCGATTCCGCGGTCTACAGATTTACGGATTGTGTTTGAAACCAAAACACACTTTGAATCTTGCGATTCCGCGGTCTACAGATTTACGGATTGTGTTTGAAACCAAAACACAGTTTGAATCTTACGATTCCGCGGTCTACAGATTTACGGATTGTGTTTGAAACCAAAACACAGTTTGAATCTTACGATTCCGCGGTCTACAGATTTACGGATTGTGTTTGAAACCAAAACACACTTTGAATCTTGCGATTCCGCGGTCTACAGATTTACGGATTGTGTTTGAAACCAAAACACACTTTGAATCTTGCGATTCCGCGGTCTACAGATTTACGGATTGTGTTTGAAACCAAAACACAGTTTGAATCTTACGATTCCGCGGTCTACAGATTTACGGATTGTGTTTGAAAGCAAAACACAGTTTGAATCTTACGATTCCGCGGTCTACAGATTTACGGATTGTGTTTGAAACCAAAACACGGTTTGAATCTTACGATTCCGCGGTCTACAGATTTACGGATTGTGTTTGAAACCAAAACACAGTTCGAATCTTACGATTCCGCGGTCTAAATATTTACGGATTGTGTTTGAAACCAAAACACAGTTTGAATCTTACGATTCCGCGGTCTACAGATTTACGGATTCTGTTTGAAACCAAAACACAGTTTGAATCTTACGATTCCGCGGTCTACAGATTTACGGATTGTGTTTGAAACCAAAACACCGTTTGAATCTTACGATTCCGCGGTCTACAGATTTACGGATTGTGTTTGAAACCAAAACACGGTTTGAATCTTACGATTCCGCGGTCTACAGATTTACGGATTGTGTTTGAAAGCAAAACACAGTTTGAATCTTACGATTCCGCGGTCTACAGATTTACGGATTGTGTTTGAAACCAAAACACAGTTTGAATCTTACGATTCCGCGGTCTACAGATTTACGGATTGTGTTTGAAACCAAAACACCGTTTGAATCTTACGATTCCGCGGTCTAAAGATTTACGGATTGTGTTTGAAACCAAAACACAGTTTGAATCTTACGATTCCGCGGTCTACAGATTTACGGATTGTGTTTGAAACCAAAACACAGTTTGAATCTTACGATTCCGCGGTCTACAGATTTACGGATTGTGTTTGAAACCAAAACACAGTTTGAATCTTACGATTCCGCGGTCTACAGATTTACGGATTGTGTTTGAAACCAAAACACAGTTTGAATCTTACGATTCCGCGGTCTACAGATTTACGGATTGTGTTTGAAACCAAAACACAGTTCGAATCTTACGATTCCGCGGTCTAAATATTTACGGATTGTGTTTGAAACCAAAACACGGTTTGAATCTTACGATTCCGCGGTCTACAGATTTACGGATTGTGTTTGAAACCAAAACACGGTTTGAATCTTACGATTCCGCGGTCTACAGATTTACGGATTGTGTTTGAAAGCAAAACACAGTTTGAATCTTACGATTCCGCGGTCTACAGATTTACGGATTGTGTTTGAAACCAAAACACCGTTTGAATCTTACGATTCCGCGGTCTACAGATTTACGGATTGTGTTTGAAACCAAAACACCGTTTGAATCTTACGATTCCGCGGTCTACAGATTTACGGATTGTGTTTGAAACCAAAACACCGTTTGAATCTTACGATTCCGCGGTCTACAGATTTACGGATTGTGTTTGAAACCAAAACACCGTTTGAATCTTACGATTCCGCGGTCTACAGATTTACGGATTGTGTTTGAAACCAAAACACCGTTTGAATCTTACGATTCCGCGGTCTACAGATTTACGGATTGTGTTTGAAACCAAAACACCGTTTGAATCTTACGATTCCGCGGTCTACAGATTTACGGATTGTGTTTGAAAGCAAAACACAGTTTGAATCTTACGATTCCGCGGTCTACAGATTTACGGATTGTGTTTGAAACCAAAACACCGTTTGAATCTTACGATTCCGCGGTCTACAGATTAACAGATTTATGATTTCGCGTATCGTGACTCTAGCGTTCGATCTGTTGGAGAAGAAACGTCACCGAACACTACACACTACACACTTCTAAGTTTTATCAGCACGTCAAGTCCACACGATGTGAAGTATTCCTGCTGTCTCAGGGAAACGCAGATAACTGAAAAAAATTCATATCTGTTAGTAACAAATCGTTAGATTGAGCATAAAGGTGAAAAATTATTGCACTTGTTTCGCTTTAAGAGATACATCATCGAATGGTTACCATTTGATGATGAATTCTGGCAGAAACTGAATAATTAAATTGTTAGGCATGTTATGGCAGATACCTAAATCCAAATGGGCACTGTATCTTCGTTTTCATTCGAAAATTTACTTGAAATGAGTAAAAACGTGAAGGGCGCTGTGAATATTCTCAACGTTTGAGAGGATATGCTACTTTTTTTATTGGAGTTTAACTTGAATGTTTGGTTAAACCGTACAATTTCGTCTAGTGCGCAGTAAATTTTAAAAGTCAGGAAAAACGATTGATTTTCCATGTCGATTTTTGAGATAAATGCATGAAAATCGGGTTTCTGATTTATATTCTATATAAATGGTGAAATTTCATACATTCATCTTGAAATCTGGCTAAAAAATGATGGACCGTCGTGGGGAGTTTTTAGAAATTACTACTATTCAGACGAAATTTAACGTTCTACCGAAATTGTTGGCACATAAACTTAAAAAAAAAATAAAGCCCTAAGTGAAAAAATTTTTTACCTCCAATTCGAGATCAGTACTCTCAGAAGAGACACTTTCTGGTGGAAATGGACAGAACGACTTTATAAATCACGGGAGCAACAGTGAGACAAATACAGAGGGTGGTCAGATTTCGTCGATTTAGGACATCTCCTATATTGAAAGAGATAAAATAAGTAATTGTTCTCGTTTTTTTTAGAAACATAGATTGCTGAATACCGCAAAGTTGCTACGGTTTCTAGTTTCTGTGCTACAGGGTGATTTTGGAATTGGACAATTAATATAATCCGCTATAACTTCCTTAGTATTGTGACTGTGCTCTCAAAATAAAAACATCTTCAGGGCACTTTTTTCAGTTCTTTTTACCGGTGCTATCGAAATTTTAGTGCCGCTTCAAATTTTAGAGAAATTGAAAAAATAATTTTTTTTCAAATGGAAACCATAGTGTGCTATGATATTTTTCAGTGGACTTTTCTCAGACAATTCCGAAAATGTATACATATTGATTTACTTCCTAGTTTATATACAGGGTGTACCAAGTTCGACGGCCTATTAGGCGTTTCTGGAGAACTGGACCTATTTGAAATCTGAAAATTGGGAATATGTTATTGTTTGACATTATCTACCGATCTAAAATATTCTTGGAGCCTGACCACTTTCAGTTATACAGGGAGAGAAAAAAAAATTTTCAAAAATTTTTTTTCGAGAAAAAACTGAAGAAAAAAGGAATATAAGAGTATTCGGTATTATGTTTGTTATTCCTAACCTAGATATCGTAAGCACCACAGACTACTAATAATAATTATATTGATAGTCTATGGTAAGCACAAACCGTTTTCACATCTTTGAAGGTGAAGACTGTGAGAATATTGTACATTTTCAGAATTTTGAAAAACCCTTCACACAGTATGTTCCAAATGTTGGTTCAAAAATTGTCATCAATATTGGCCCATAACTTTCGTTTTTCAAATTAGAACCCTATTTTTTTATGATTGCGTTGGATTGTTCGAATAAAAATGATGATTATGTTTCAACATGATAATGCTCCTAAAAATAATAATTCTTGAGTTATTTAGAATTTCTGATTTTATGAAATCTGTTCCATATCAACAATGATAAGACTGAATTAAAAAAAGGAGTAGTCACTAGTGAGTTATTTGAACAATTTATTTTCTATGACCATGGTCATTGTTGATATGAGACAGATTCTATGAATTTGACGGTACGTACGACATGAAATTAAGAAATCCTGAATAACTCAAGAATTATTATTTATAGGAGCATTATCATGTTGAAACATTATCATCATTTTTCTTCGCACAATCCAACGCAATCATAAAAAAATAGGGTTCTAATTTGAAAAACGAAAGTTGTAGGCCAATCTTGATGACAATTTTTGAACCAAAATTTGGAACACCCTGTGACGGGTTTTTCAAAATTTTGAAAATATACAATATTTCCACAGTCTTCGCCTTCAAAAATGTGAAAACGGTTTGTGCTTACGATATCTAGGTTAGGAATATCAAACATAATACCGAATACTCTTATCTTCCTTTTTTCTTAAGTTTTTTCTCGATATTTTGGAAAGTATTTTGACGAATGCAACGATTTGAGTACGAATGTATTCGGAATTGCATACTCTATCAAATTCGAAAACAAAAAACAGAAAAAAAATTTTTGAAAATTTTTTTTCTCCTCCTGTATAACTGAAAGTGGTCCAGGCTCCAAGAATATTTTAGATCGGTAGATAATGTCAAACACTAACATATTCCTAATTCTCAGATTTCAAATGGGTCCAGTTTTCCAGAAACGCCTAATAGGCCGTCGAACTTGGTACACCCTGTATATCGAAAATGTCATTGCACACTATGGTTTCCATTTGAAAAAAATTTATTTGTTCTAAAATTTGAAGCTGCATTTAGCTAGCGCCGATGAAAAGTAGTGCTAAAAAATGCCCTGAAGA
This sequence comes from Hippodamia convergens, assembly GCA_038502775.1. Taxonomy (NCBI): domain Eukaryota; kingdom Metazoa; phylum Arthropoda; class Insecta; order Coleoptera; family Coccinellidae; genus Hippodamia; species Hippodamia convergens. The sequence continues at coordinate 40,165,135 of CM076610.1, forward strand.
TATTTTTATTTCGAGAACGCAGTCACAATACTGCGCGCAGAAGTTATAGCCAAGTGTAATAATTGGCCGAATTCCAAAATCACCCTGTAGCACGAAAACTGGAAACCGCATCGACCTGCGGCAGCTCAAATTCAGCGAGAAAATCTGTTAAAATATAACTCCTGAAGATGCCAGACATTCGAAACTGGCGAAACGTCGAGAACTAATCCACGGCGACGGTGACATAAAACATGACATGGAGAATCCTTTTTTTATCTCTTTTGGAGACTAAAACATCGAAATCTGACCACCCTGTACATTATTTGAAGTATCGATCGATATTCTTAGGTTACAAACTGAACACCAATATTGATTTTTGAATTTCTTTTTCCGTTGACCTCATAATAAAAGCTTAGTTTAACGTACACGAGATGGATCAATAATGACCCATTTTAATGCATGATTTCTCCTGTTTCGTAATTCGAAGATTCATGCTCACATGATCGAAAATTTATACAATTTCCAGAGGATTTGAATGTATTTTTTGAATTTTTGTTTACATTTGTCGGTCTCCTGAACAAAAGACCCAAGAAATCGGATAGGCACTGCTCTTCGAAATTAGTCGAATTCAAAAATTTCATTCAGGACACCGAAATACAAAAGCTCAAAAAATGTTTCACCAATTTGGATGCTCAACAGAAAAAGAGATTTTACGTAATAGTACCCTTAATAATGAATGAGTCATTGAAATTGGAGTATCGGACGATATTTCAAAATGAAAAGCAAAACAAAACTAAGAGTTTGTAAGAATATTTCAAAAAATTTACTGAATAATTAGAAAATTACGAAATATATAAATTACGCGGGAACAAATTTCTAACTATCGTTGTCAGGGTAAAGATTGAAAAAATGACTCACGTTTTTGCTGCAATATCCAAAGGTCCTTGGGCGTTCCACAATTCCAAGTCACAAAAGCACAACAGCACTCCGAAAACACAAAAGGCACTTCGTGTAAGCGCGACGAGATGTTCTCTCGATGAGAACTTGCCCGAAACTAAATCAAAAATTACGGAAAATTCTTGTCGCTACCACTTCTTTAAAACTTGAAGATGACTGTTGCCGTGTCATCGCAATGAATCAGTGTTACATAAATCCTGAAATTGTATCAATAAAAGAGGTTTCAATGTTCTAGGCCGATCAATTATTAAAAAGCGAAAAACAAATTTGAATTTTACATATATTATGTTTTTTTCAGACTAAATGTTTGATTTTTGGGCCATCTCTGATTTTATTGTCGTTATTATAAATTCGTAATACAAGTATTATTAATTAGTGAACCAGTAGTTCCGACAAAATCGTAAAAAATGTGTATATTTTTTTCTTCAACGCCCTCAATCTTGAATACGGATGGCATTACGAACATTTTTTACTGAACAAAACCCAAATTTTTCAGTTTTCTAGCTAACCTAAAGACGGGATCACCTTTTTTGAATTACCCTGTATATGCCTGTGGTATTGATCGGCATAGAAATAAAACATTTAATCGAAGATCTATGAAGAGCACAGTAAATTCTATGAATAATTGTTGTTATGACACAGAATATCTATCTATCTGTATTCTGTGGTTATGACTGTAACACAGAATTTCTATTCTGTGCAATGTTCTATGTTCTCAATGAACACATGATTTTGACAGGTCACATGAAAGCAATAATAACTTTTGAACAATTTTTCCCGTTTCAAAAAATCAACTGCAGCCAAACAAATTACAAGTTGTGAAAATGGGCGAGGAGACGCGCATTCCCAACAAAAACACTGATAATAATAAACCAAGCGATTCAGGTGGCCAGAATTCAGCAGAGAATTTAGATATATCTGATTTGGACCTAAATGATGTAGACATTTCAACTGAAGGTATTATTATAAGTTTGTTTGGAATCTTGTTGGAAAACTGAAGTTTTTTGCAGAATTTGAAACCTTGAACAACCAACTGGACGCGTTAAGCTCTGCTCTTGATGACATAGAATCCAAGAATGATAACATTCATGCCCAACTGTTGGAGTTACTTCAAGCTAATAGAGTTATAAGGCAGCAAATAAGAGATGCTAATCTTTCCTTGGGTGGAACAGAATCTGAAGAACTCTAAGTATTATTCTGAAAATGCCTTTATTATTGTCTTGGATATTTAGTAAAAAATGCGATCTAATAAATAGAAAAGCATACTGTACAATGTTTCTTATCCATCTCGAAGAAAAAATTGTTCATTTTGTATATAAATCAAATATATTTTAAAATGATATGAACCGTGTTGACAGAATATCTGTTTAATTTGAAGAAAAATATTTGTGCATTTTTGATTCCTCGTTATTGTTATGTTTTGAATATTTTAAAGGATATGAGACAAGTTTATTAAATAAACTATCATGAATTATGTAAATATTTAATGAAAATGTGAAAACAGCGATCAACTTAAACACTAACTACTACTCTAGTGATGTAGAAATTGAAAAAAAAAAATTAAATCAGATGAATGTGATCTTGGTTTTGGACTGATTCACTTGCCAGACATTGAGTTCTTCATATTCGTCGATGCAAGTTTCTATTTGCTTGTCAGAGTAACCTCGGCTGATACATTTTTCCATTATATCGCTAATCTTAACCGTATTACTTTCACCTGCCAATTCTCTTATTACTGAGAATATCTTCTCATTCACACTTGGTGGTCTGAAAAAAGAGAACTCTTTAGAACAGTTAAAATCATTATTAGTTTGACAATACAAAATTTTAACCAATCTATTCCTAGTATTTGCTGTCAAAATGATTTTGCAACTCAACTTTTGGCTGTCAAATATATTTGACGGTTATGTTCTTGTTTGTTTTTCAGCTTACGACATTAATTTCAATAACCTTGATATCATTGGTTTGCGGTAATTTTTCAACAGTGTAAAATAGCCAGAAATATAGTTTATAAATGCGCATTTCTCTATTTTTTTTTTCAAATTTCACATTTTATAACTTACTTGAATCCCTTGTGTTCCAACGTTTGATTGAGCGAATCTTTGCTCATCTCCATGAGACGAATGGCCTCTTTGACATCGTCCTTTTCTACGATATTGGAAAGACGCAACCTGGCGAGAGCGGTGGACAAACGAAGGATTCCTAGAAGATTTCTTGCCGATGTGAAGGTCATGTCTCTGGAATTTCTAGCTTCCTTCCTCAAATCAACATAAGCAGCTGGAAAAGTGAATATGCCCGTAAATTTCAACCACTCAACTACCCAACACTAATTTTTCATTTTCTTTCATCGGAACATGAATTTAATATTATTTAGAATCTGTCAGAACACCACATAGTTCACTATGACATTTAGGGCCAGTTTCATAATAAACCCCTAAAGTACACTTTAGTTAATGTGCACTTTAAGCTAAAGATCACTTTAAAAGTCCACCCAATTTCATAATGAAATTAAAGAGACTTTACGTAAAGGAGACTTTAGGTGAAATGTTGTATGTTGGCATTACTGAAATCGTTTCATTTAACCTGAAATAGACAGTTGCAGTTGTATTTAACCACAACCATCTTAAAATTGAAGGAGGTTATGTTATTTTCATGTCCTGTGGATATAACGTTCAGGTTCAAATTTAAAATATACATCTAGAAATTTGGGAGAAAAGACCAATCCCAAACTGAATATTACGAAAAAAAATTGGATTGATGATTGCGGCTGACAAAAAGGCAACAAGGAGCATTGCCTCAGATTAACATCATTGAATAAACATAATCTTTGAATACGCATTCATTTTCACCAATTACATCAGCTTAATATAACAAAATGACCTGTTATGATTGAATTTCAAACATGTTTCCCATTAACTGCATCATCAAAAATTTTTTGATTATCACCCAATTCCTTTTCAAAATTATTGATAGGAAACATGTCATTGATATCAATTGCAATACTGCAGTTGCAACCACACAGCCGTATGGCATTAATTATAGTCTCATTCCAAATTTCGAAATTGGAAATCTACGTTTTCATACTCCGTATTCTCATTCCACTCGTGAAGTTGATTTCGAAATAAAACACAACATAACTAACCTCAAATGAGTTGACAGTTTGGACACGAGAGGTTAGGAATTCAGGGCTAAAGGATACTTTAGCTGCTCAAGTCCCGAGATTAGGCCTTTAAATATAAAGCGGCTTTAAGAACCTGAAATGTGTTATGAAACTAAAATGTTCAACTTAAAGGAGCTTTAAAATTAAAGGCACTTTAAAATTGATTACGAAACTGGCCTTTACTTTGTAACTGAAGTCTTGTTAACTGTTCCGACACTGAAACTCACCAACCAAATAATCCGTAAGAGATTCCGGTATAGCGGGTTGTTTCAACTTGCACAAAGCGATGTACTTCCTCATCAGTGTCATGTCCAAAGCATCAACTTCCATTTCTGGCTGTTTGTTGTGTTGGTGAACGTACGTTATGTGTTCGGCCAACTTCAAGTCGTTCTCGCGGTTAGCCTTGTCTTGGATGAGCCATAAAAGGTCGAAACGCGAGAGAAGGGCAGCCGGTAGCTGAATGTTCTGCTCCACCGTCCTTTTCGGGTTGTAACGACCATAGGCAGGATTTGCTGCGGCCAAAATTGACACCCTTGCGTTGAGCGTTGTCATTATACCTGCCTGGGGAAGAACGATTGAGGTTAAATCTGTCTTGCAAGAATTCAAGGTTGAGATGACTGAATCAAGACAAGATCAAAGTGGGGACATCGTTGACGATTGTGTTCATTTTGCGTTTTATATTAAATTCTTGGAGCAACTTATTCAGTTATTATTATTAACAGATTTCAATTCAAAATGAAATCTTTTCTTTAAGAAATATGACGATGAGAAATAAAAATGGTGGTTTAAAAATACTCGGATTTCTTTGTAACACACTTGTGTTTTTCATTTTAGGTCGATTATACAGGGTTATTCACGAATATGGCTCTATAGAATAGTTTTAGGAAAGACAAAAGATTCAGGATTGTAATTCTAAACATGAGCTTCAAGTAAGAAGACGACTTCTCCTATATTTTTTGAAGGTTTTTCGGAAGTGACATCAACTTTCCTTCTTCAAATGGAAAGACCCATTTTTCATTGCATAAATAGATTCTCCATTGAATTCTGAGTCTTTTTGATTCCAAAAGTTTGAATTTTCCCGAGAAATTCTATTTGTATGAGGAAATATGAAAAAAACCTCAAAATTGAACTCTGTTGAAATACAAACTTCGAGGTTTTTTCATTAAAAATTCTCATTTTTGGTAATCTCTGAGAGGAAAGAAAGGCTAATGCTTTTTTTCCGATAGCGTGATTTTCAGAATATGATACAGGAGGTAACAAATTCTTTGTCAAAGTTAGTCACTACGAAACATCGTTCGTCACTACGAAACATCAAAAAATCGTTTTTTCCAATTTGGAACCCCATTTTTTTGAAGCATTTCCGAAATCTTCCTTAAAAAATAATAGGAGCATACGTCCAAGACTTTTATCCAAAAATTAATATTTTTCGAAATATGCAGGAAAAACGATTTTGTCTTCAATTTTATTCCGAATGTGTTTTTTTAATGGAAAATAATTAGTGGTCAAGTTAAATTTTTGAAAATCTCTGTTAATAAGAATAATTTTTTTTTTTAGTTCAGACGAGTTTAAAGTTCTCAATGAGAACATTAGTGAAGTCAACGAAATGAATTCTCAGGAATGCAGAAAAAAATAATTTGTAGTAATTCTAAATGCTTTTGAGAGAATAATTAACAGACCATGTAACAATTTCATTACTGAAAATTCAAATTTCCCTACCATGACAAAAAAGAAATTCCCCAGAATTGAGAATTTGCGGAAATTATCCAAAGCTTTAAAAAAGGAAGAAAAACTGAACTCGTCTGAACTATAAGAAAATAGTTCCTCAATAACAGAGATTTCCAAAAATTTCACTTGACCGCTAATTATCATCCAGTAAAAAAACACATTCAGAATGAGATTGAAAATTCAAGACAATATCGTTTTTCCTGAATATATCGAAAAATATTCATTTTGGGATAAAAGTCTTGGACGTATACCCCTATTATTTTTGACGAAGATTTCGAAAATGCTTCAAAAAAATGGGGTTCCAATTCGAAAAAAATTTTTTTTTATGTTTCGTCACTTCTAACTTTGACAAAAAAATTTGTGACCTATATCATATTCTGAAAATCACGTTATAGAAAAAGAAGCATCAGCCTTCCTTCTCGGAGATTCTCAAAAATGAGAATTTTTAATGAAAAAACCTCGAAGTTGTCTGCATTTCAGAGTTCAATTTTGAGATTTTTTTTTGGAATTTCCTCATTTAAAGATAATTTTCTCGGGAAAATTCAAACTTTCGGAAACAAACAGACTCAGAATTCAATGGAGAATCTATTTATGCAATAAAAAATGGGTCTTCCCATTTGAAAAACGAAAGTTGATGTCACTTCCGGAAAAACCTAGAACCTTCAAAAAATATACGAGAAGTTGTCTTCTTACTTGAAGCTCACCAATCCTGAATCTTGTGTCTTTCCTAAAAATATTCTATAGACTATAGATCCATGTTCGTGAGTAACCCTGTATATTAAATACACTATGACCCATCTAGCAAATTCTGAAATTTATATTTCCGAAGCTACACACAGACATAGGAAGGGTTTCACAAAGCTTTAATTGTACAATTAAAAAACCTTATGTAAATTCGAACCAATCAAATCGTAAGGTTTTTTAATCGTACAATCAAAGCTTTGTGAAACCTGCTCATAAACTTTAGACAAAATGAAGGTATTTCCGAAGGAAAATCAAAATACCTTTGCTATGCTTATAGTTTGTTGTTCCATAACTTCGTGAATGGCTGTCCTGTCCGAATCCGCCATCTTGTCGAACTCATCTATGCAACAAACGCCTTTGTCGGCTAGAACAAGGGCCCCTCCTTCCAGCATCATTTCCCCAGTCAAAGGGTCTTTCATAACGGCCGCTGTTAAACCAACTCCCGAAGAACCTCTCCCCGTTGTGTACTGACCTTTGCAACGATATTACTTTGAAAAACTCTCATCTTTAAGGGAATAAAACTTTGATTACGCGATCAAAAAACCTTACGTCAATTCCAACCAATCGAATTGCTCTATTTGAAACGTCAACGAATCGCTGTGGCTTCGATCAATTTGACGGTGCAATCAAAGTTTTGTGAAACCGACCGTTAGCAAGTAAAGAAAGAACAAACCTTTGATTGTGACGTCAATTCGAACCAATCGAATCTCTCGATTTGAAACTTCAACGAATCGCTGTGGCTTCAATCAATTTGACGGTGCAATCAAAGTTTTGTGAAACCGACCGTTAGCAAGTAAAGAAATAACAAAACTTTGATTGTGCAATCAAAAAACCTTACGTCAATTCTAACCAATCGAATCGTTTGTTTTGAAATGTCAACGAATTGCATTGGCTTCAATCAATTTGAAGGTGCAATTAAAGTTTTGTGAAACCGACCGTTAGCAAGTAAAGAAATAACAGAACTTTGATTGTGCAATCAAAAAACCTTACGTCAATTCTAACCAATCGAATCGTTCGTATTGAAATGTCAAAAAATCGCGGTGGCTTCAATCAATTTGATGGTGCAATCAAAAAACCTTACCTCAATTCGAACCAATCGAATCGTTGGTTTTGAAAGGTCAACGAATCGCTATGGCTTCGATCACCAAGAATAATTTCGAGTTTATGTGCATGAAAATTTTCAATTCTCCTCCAATATCCGTCCAGTCAATTAACAATTTGAAAAATTTCAAGAAAATCGCTTTAGAGTTTTTGTTAAATCTAGAGCCATATAATTTGAATGAATTTTTTACTCCTCGATGAGGTGTTGTAACTGTGACTTGTTCTCTCCTCGTGTTATGCTCTATATATTTTATTTTATTTATTTATTTATACGGGATCATGTTACATATAAAATTTTCAACCTTAATTATCACATACAATTTAATAAACACACATATAATACCCGTACAAATCAAAAATAATCACGGAACTATAGAGAATAAAATACTATTATTATTATCATCAATTTGACGGTGCAATCAAAGTTTTGTGAAACGGACCGTTAGAGAAAAAAAACTTACGTCAATTCGAACCAATTCAATCGCTCGTTTTGAAATGTCAACGAATCGCGGTGGCTTCAATCAATTTGACGGTGCAATCAAAGTTTTGTGAAACGGACCGTTAGAGAAAAAAAAATCTTAAGATTTCTTGAAAAAAGAATAACTTACTTCTGGGAGCCAATCGATCGATATAATTCAAGAGCTGCGATTTGGCAACTCCAGGGTCTCCCATGAGACATATATTGATGTTTCCTCTAATTTTCATCCCGTCGGAATTCTTATCAACCCCTCCCACCAAAAGTAGTAAAAGGGCTTTTTTCACATCAAGATGGCCGTAAATTTCAGGGGCCAAAGATGTAGCTAACTTGGTGTAAAAATCTTTCTCGGTGAGAGCTTCTAGTTCTTCCTGCGTCAACATGTTGGAAGCATCCTCATCTTCAGCTGCTTTATTAAGTGAAACTACGTACTAAAAAGGAACATGTACTTACGATGTTACACACTAAAAAATAATCAACACTCACATGTGCTTCAAGGTAAGTTTCCGATACCAAACCGCCTATTATCTGTTTGTAACCAGCTCTAGCGATGGGCAGGAAAATTCCAGTAACAGCAACATGATCCCCTGGTAAAGATTGACGGGTGTTTTCACCTCTGCAGAATATAGACAACGTCCTAGGAATGTGACCAACGGGCACTTGGTCACTCTAAAAACGTTTAAATTAAGGTGGATCCAACAGATAATCCACAAATTCTTACATGTTCTTGAATTTTCAGCTCTTGGAATTTCACAAATTTCGATCCTCTAGTTTGAAGATAAAGCCTACCTCCAGACTTATTCACTTTACAGTCCTCGCTTGGACACAAAATGATAGGCATAAAGCTCATGGAAGCTATCGGCTGATAAGTTTCAGCACCGCATTGATCGCAAGTATACGTAGCAACAGAAATCAAAGGTTTCACTTCAGTACTTCGAGTAACAATCCCACGAACAGTCACTAATTTACCAATACTCTCCGCTTTAACTTCTCTGATTGGCAGTATTTTGCTAACACTTGAATCTTTGAAATATATTTCGCTGAAATCAAACAAGAATTTCAAGAACTAAAAATGTAAGATATAATACAATGCTTACAATCTCCTCATAAGTTCTGGGGGAAATTTGTTTTTGGGGTCTCTGTGTTCATTAGGTTGTCTCAAACGTTGTTCCATCATCAGACGATGTTCGATATAAACATCTAAGGCATCTTTCGCAACAACTTCCTGGTGTACAAATTCTGGTAAAATAGCGTATATAACATCGGAGAAGAGGTTGCAATATCTTCTAGTGTTGTTCTTTATGGCGGATCCTAACTCTTCATCATAATCATTAATATCATCTAGTTCAACATAAAGAGCAGTTTTTTCTCTGTGGGCTAATTTTGTCAACTGCTCGGCATACTTGAAAATTTTGTTGCCTCTGCTATCTTCTTTGTGGAACTCTTTGAGAAAAGTTTGTATAATTTCTGAAAGAAACAATCAGGATTATCCTATATACGTTTTTCTCATTGATTTTGCATTGGCTGATGTTATCATCATCAATATTCACGAATCTTTAATGTAACATTGATATTACCTGCATCTTTTTCATAATCACGTCGACCCATGATTAATTAATTAATTTTTTTTTATATTAACGGTCAGAATATCTGTCCCTGGTTCAGGCCAAGGGGCAAGGAGAAATGTGAAATGTTTATTCCGTTGAAATTTGAGAACGAAAACGAACAATAAAATTTGGCGGGAAAAGTTTCATAATAAAAATTCATCATAGAATCAGGAATTCAGTTGATAAATTTCGAACGAAATTTTTTTCTGCCTGTGTTACATTCCTTATTCAGAAGTTGATGGAATTCGTGAATTTTCATAATTTGCTGTTTCAAATATTGAAATATTCATTATTATTTATGAAATTACCAGAAATAATATGACATAAAAGGTCAACTTGTAAGGTAGTTCAAAGTTACCCATATGTCAATTTCAAATAAATTCAGTTCCCTCCAAATTATGAAAAATACATAAATAAAAATTTGGCCATCTTAGCAGATTATTGTGCAAATAATAATCCCTCATTATAAATATAAATAATATTCCTTGCAGAATGGATGACACAGGTAATTAGTTCTATCGTTCTAAAAAAGGTTTTTTCAATTCGAATTTTAAGATGAAAGAAAACCGAAAAGGCAGAAGAGAGATTCTTCCTATAAAGCGAAGGCTTTCGAAAAATTCAAACAAATCAAAAGTGGAATTAAGAATAAGTATGAAATCGATGAGGTTGATAACGTGTATGAAACTGTTGACGAAAGAGAATACCTCAAAACTGTATTGGATAGACAAGCAGATGATTGGGTGGTTGATGATGGTAAGTTGAATAAGTTCAAAGTGAGCTATAATGATAATTCAATTGTTCAGATGGATCTGGTTATTATGATGATGGTCGAGAAATATTCGATGATGATTTGGATTCTGAATCTATCGCAAATGCTTCGTCCTCAAAGAATAGGGGAGTGAAGAGAAAAAAGAAAGCTGTTTCTGATAATGTTCCAAAGGGAGATTTGAAACGTATGCTTTCAAAAATGCCAACAAAAAAGAAAGAGGTTTGATTATTTACTTGAATCTCAAGCATTTATCAATTATTGTGGTTTTTAGGAAGAAAAGGTCTCAGATGATGCGATGTTGTCTGAATTGCTTGGTGAAATTGATGAAAACAGTGATAATTCTAAGCCAAAAACAACGGAGGACTCTCTTAAATCAATTCTGAACAACAAAAAGGCTGAAAAGGATTATCTGAAAACATTCACTCCACCTCCTAGAAAGATTCTTCTAAAAAAGAGAACTCTTGAGAGAAAATATCTACCTCCGATTCCGAAACCTATCAGGAGGATTTCAGAGGATTTAGAGGATGAAGTCTGTAATGTACCAAGTATGGAAGTAGATCCACAAGAACCAAAGCAGAATGGTGAAGAGAACAAGAAAGATGATATCAAGGATTCGTTAAATATCGAAAAAAACAGTGAAACTATTGAGGAGGATAATACTCAGTCTCTTCCTACACAAAATGAAGATACTACTATAGAAGTTGATGAAACTGAACATTTTTTTAATGATGGCTTAGATTTCTCTCAAATTGAAGAGTTTGAGAGCCAGCAAAATGAAACTATCGATATAGAAAATGTTGAGGATGATATTCTTGCCGAATTTTTAGATCAGCAAGAGAATTTTGAGTCTATGGATACTAGTTTTAGTAAAAGTATCAATATTGATTCGTCAGATTTACCTTTGGTAGTCGATAGCAACGATAAGACTGTGAGTGAAGCTTGAGACTTTAGGAAATTATTCAACTTTTCTCCTGGTTTGTTTTTAGGTTTTTAGGTTTTTTTATTGGGATGCATATGAAAATGCTTTTGTCCAACCTGGCGTTGTTTTTCTTTTTGGTAAAACATATTGCGAGAAGACGAAATCTTATGCCAGTTGTTCGGTTGTAGTTAAAAATGTGCAGAGAAAGTTGTTTGTACTTCCTAGGCCTTATGTGAGTTCTTCAGATTGTTTCGTTGCTTATTTTATTGTGAACAGTTCTGTTCTTGCTAACTACACCATTTCCAATTCTAATTTAGGAATCGTCAATTGACATTCAGAAAACATCACTTCTATTTCAAAAAACATCAAATGTAATTCAGATTAGTCATTTGAATTTCAGAAAATGTCGTATGAAATTCAGATTAGTCAATTGAATTTCAGAAAACATCGAATGTATTTCAGAGAGGTCACTCAATCTGATAACTGGTTCCTCATATCTTGCCACTGTTGAAACAAACCCTCAACCCATTCATTTGCTGAAAGCGCTGTGAATGAACCTTGTAGTCTCTCCATGGCTAATACACCAGCTGCAGACACTGTTGTCAATTGCATCTCCAATTAAATATGTACTCAATTTGACTAATTTTCATTAGGTATTATGTGCTTCCTGAAGCTACGGTGTTTGGTGACGAATCGATTGAGAAGGTTTAGCATATTTTTACTAAAATCCAGTGTTGAAGAAAAGAAAGAGCCAGCACCAAGAGATTTCGCCAGATTATATTGGTTTTATTCATATAGGGAAACATACCTGATTGAATATGATATATGATTGACGATATAATAACCATTCTGAAAAAGAGTAATATATGACTCAAAATCCGACTTGAATTCAAATAATATTCGAACCTTCTGAATTACAAATTAAGTACCTGGAAAATATTATTGACTGATCTAAGATGCAATTGTGATGGCAGACATGCCTGTATGGCTTCAAATTTTTTAGTTTTGTGTTGAAGATTAAATATTTCACGTGAAAATTAAAATTCATTTATTATTATTGTTTTTTTTTCCGAATCACCTACAATTGATATTTTCTGAAATGCAATCTCGTACCAATGCGCGTATGAAATGAATTTTGAATTGCCATTTCTGAAATATAATTGACCATATCTCAAATTCAATTGAGTGTGTTATCTGAATGACCTTTGATGTTTTCTGAAATACAATTGATTATTTCGGAAATTCAAACGACTAAAATGAAATACATTTGATGTTTTCTGAAATTCAAATGACTAATCTGAATTACAAATGAAGATTTCTGAAATTCAATTGACTAATCTGAATGTCACATAACATATTCTGAAATTCAAATGAGTAATCTGAATTAAATTTGACGTTTTCTGATATTCAATTGACTAATCTAAAATACAATTGTCGGTTTCTGAATTTCATTTGGAAATGGTGTAGTACCGATACCGTAAAAAGTTGCAATTAATTGCTGTGTCCTAGATATTAGATGATGCTGGTAATCAAACGGACCAACCCGTTACCCAAAAGGACGTTTACGAAGAATTCAACAACAAAGTGATGAAGGCCTCACAAATAACCTGTTTCAAATGCCGGTTCATAAACAAAAAAAATTGTTTCGCCCCCAATATACCGATAGAATCGGATTACATGGAGGTCCGATATTCCGTAAGTTTCTGAGACAAGAACTAGAAAAAATAGAATATTTTGAAAATGATCATTTTCAGGCGAAAGATCCCCAAATATCTGTCTTCGAAGGGAAAACTTTCTCCCATGTTTTCGGGGTGAACAGCAGCTATCTAGAAATATTCCTGCTCGAGAGGAAACTGAAGGGGCCTTGTTGGTTAGACATACACAATCCTATGCCTGTTACGAATCCCATTTCTTGGTGTAAATTCGAGATAGATGTGGAGAAATCGAACGATGTTGCTATTGCTAAATTGGAGAAGCCTCTGCCTCCACCACCTTTGGTGGTTGCAACAGTTCACATGAGATTTGCCCCAAACCCTAGGAACTTGACGAACGAGATTGTGATGATATCGTGTCTGGTACAGAACTCTTATGCACTTGATAAGGTGGCTCCAAACCCTCCTTTTCAAAGCGATTTTTGCGGTTTGTAACTTTCGTTAGATACGGGATGTTGAAAACAACGTTTAAATATTGTTGATGCGTAGTTCTGCAGGCAAAATTTCATTTATTCCTTCTTTTGCTGAAATTATTCCTATATACAACATCTAATCCTACACAGACTTTATTTAAAACACCAGAAAACTTATAATGTATAAATTAGTTTTTTTTTTTTATTATCCATACATGATTAAGTGTATGCATTGTAATAGGCTGAAGGACCTCAGGTCGATGGCCATGAATAAACTTTTCTCTCTCTCTTCCTATACTAGTACCGGAATTTTCAGTCACAGTATCACAAATTTGCTCTTTACCTTCTGGAGTACTTACAGATCTTAGACTTCAGAGTTGACTGAAAAAAAATTATTTATCGAGCTATATCAACCTGGAGCATTTTTTCAACTGATTCGAAATCGCTGATTCCGATTATGGTATTAGTTTTCCTCTAGTACTAATATTTTGGGAAAAAATTAATTTTCTTGGCAAATTTTAGAAAATTCGGTTAACTTTGAAGTGATACAACAGCAAGAAAAATCGCGATGGACGAATGCTGTATTTTTTGCTTATAGATTGATCCCTTGAGAACATGAAGCTCCAGTTTTTATTCACCTATTGTTAACAGTTTAGATTTTCAAATTTTTTCTGTAAAGGTCCTAAATTTCAGATTTTCCATTGATCATAACTAAAAAAATAACTGTTTTAGAAAAAATCTGTTTTGATATTCGTGATCTACACATTCGATTTAGTCAGTGGTTTAATTTTGGTGTCAATTGAGGAAATTTGATTTTTTGCCAAATTTTCCATACATATAGAAAAAATTGCGATTTTTCGTAAAAATTTTTTTTGCTCCTATCAAAACCAAATTTATACTGTGGACTAATTCGTATAGGTAGATTCAAAATATGTTAACAGATTTTTGCTTGAAAGATTATTTTTCATGTTATGATCGATTGAAAATCTGAAATTTTGGACTTTCGCAGAAAAAATCGGAAAATCTAAACTTTTTGCGATAGGTAAATAAAAATTGGACTATTACATTCTTGAAGGATCAATCTATAAGCATTCGAATATGGGATTAGTTTTTCTCTAGTACTGATATTTTGGAAAATAAATAACTTTTTGCTGGAAATGTTCGAAAATTTGGTCAATTTTGAAGTGCTGTAACAGCTAGAAAAATTACACTGGACTAATGCTGATTTTTTTGCTTATAAATTGATCCGTCAAGAACATTAAGCTCCAGTGTTTATTCACCTATCGTAAGCAGTTTTTCAGATTTTTTCTGCGAAGGTCCAAAATTTCAGATTTTCCATTGACCATAACTAAAAAAATAATTGTTTTAGAAAAAATCTGTTTTGATATTCGTGATCTCCACTGTCGATTTAGTCAGTGGTTGAATTTTGGTGTCGATTGGAGAAAATTGATTTTTTGGCATAATTTCCATACATATGCATAGAAAGAATTGCCATTTTTCGTAAAAAAATTTTTTGCTCCTATCAAAACCAAATTCATTCTGTTGACTAATTCGAATACGTAGATTCCAAATATGCTTACAGATTTTTGCTTGAAAGATTATTTCTCAAGTTATGATCAATTGAAAATCTGAAATTTTGGACTTTCGCAGAAAAAATCAGAAAATCTAAACTTTTTGCGATAGGTAAATAAAAATTGGACTTTTATATTCTTGAAGGATCAATCTATAAGCATTCGAATATGGGATTAGTTTTTCTCTAGTACTGATATTTTGGAAAATAAATAACTTTTTGAGGAAAATTTGGTCAATTTTGAAGTGCTGTAACAGCATGGAAAATCACGCTGGACGAATGCTAATTTTTTTGCTTACAGATTGATCCTTCAAGAACATGAAGCTCCAGTTTTTATTCACCTATCGCTAACAGTTTAGATTTTCAGATTTTTTTTGCAAAGGTCCAAAATTTCGGATTTTCCATTGACCATGACCAAAAAAATAATTGTTTTAGAAAAAATCTGTTTTGATATTCGTGATCTACGCTGTCGATTTGGTCAGAGGTTAAATTTTGGTGTTGATTGGATAAAATTGATTTTTTGGCATAATTTCCATGCATATGTATGGAAAAAATTGCGATTTTTCGTAAAAAATTTTTTTGCTCCTATCAAAACCAAATTCATACTGTGGACTAATTCGAATAGGTAGATTCCAAATATGCTAACAGATTTTTGCTTGAAAGATTATTTCTCAAGTTATGATCGATCGAAAATCTGAAATTTTGGACTTTCGCACAAAAATATCGAAAAATTTAAACTTTTCGCGATAGGTGAATAAGAATTGGACCTTTATATTCTTGAAGGATCAATCCATAAGCATTCGAATATGGGATTAGTTTTTCTTCAGTACTGATATTTTGGAAAATAAATAACTTTTTGCGGAAAATTTTCGAAAATTTGGTCAATTTTGAAGTGCTGCAACAGCCAGAAAAATCAAGCTGGATGAATGCTGATTTTTTTGCTTATTGATTGATCCTTCAAGAACATGAAGCTCCAGTTTTTATTCACCTATGGCTGACAGTTTAGATTTTCAGATTTTTTCTGCGAAGGTCCAAAATTTCGGATTTTCCTTTGATAACAACTAAAAAAATACTCGTTTCAGAAAAAATCTGTTTTGATATTCATGATCTACACTGTGGATGTAGTCAGTGGTTCAATTTTAGTTTCGATAGGAGAAAATTGATTTTTTGGCAAAATTTCCATGCGTATGTATGGAAAAAATTACTATTTTTCGTAAAAAAATTTGTTGCTCCGATCAAAACCAAATTTATACTGTGGACTAATTCGAATACGTAGATTCGAAATATACTAACAGATTTTAGCTCGAAAGATTATTTTTGAAGTTATGATTGATGGAAAATTTGAAATTTTGGACCTTCGCAGAAAAATTCAGAAAATCTAAACTTTTCGCTATAGGTAAATAAAAATTGGATCCTGAAAAACTTCTTAATTATAAGTTCAGTAAGTAAGACATCTGAAAGATGAAAATAAATTGAATCTTATTCGGTTGCTCTAGTAGTAAATTTGAAACCGAACATTGCTTATATCTCTTGAAGTCTAGAATTAGCTCCCAAAATATTGAAACGTTGTTTCTCAACACCCTTCATGCTCCTATATAACTGTAATAAAATTATTTATTGACTTGTGTAAGACACTCTATTGTTATTTTTTCTTTGTTTTCGCAGTTTTCACCACCCCGCAACATGTGGTCATGCCAGCCGACATTTACAAGACTTTGAGCAACTTCAAGAGGACAAAAGTCCAAAAAATGGATTCCGAGAAAGCCTTGTTAAATTTCTTCATCAATCAGTACCAAAACGTAGATCCCGATCTCATAGTCGGTCACGACTTACAAGGCTACCAATTCAGCGTCCTCGCAGATCGACTGTACACCAACGGAATAAAAAATTTCAGCAAACTGGGCAGGTTGAAAAGAACCAGCCTGCACCAAAAAATTGAGAGGATTCTGTTCACCGGAAGGCTAGTCTGCGATATAAAAACGTCTGCCAAAGAATCGATAAAATCTCGAGCGTATGATCTGAACACTTTGTGCCAAACCGTTTTGAATTTCGGAGAAAATCAAAGGTTAGATTTAGAGCCTGAGGATGTGCCTAAAATGTTCAACAACAGTCAGAATATCCTGAAATTGATCGTTTTAACCATGAACGATTGTACTTATATCTTGAGAATGATGTATAATTTGAATATAATTCCTTTAGCTTTGCAAATTACTAATATCGCTGGTAATATTATGTCGAGGACTTTAACAGGGGGAAGATCGGAAAGAAACGAGTTTTTGTTGTTACACGCTTTCTCCGAGAAAGATTTTATAGTACCCGAGAAAACCATAAAAGTCAAGAATGAAGAAAAGTCTACTAGTTCTAAAAAGAAACCAACTTATTCCGGAGGATTAGTGCTTGATCCCAAAGTTGGATTCTACGACAAACTTATTCTTCTCATGGATTTCAACTCGCTGTATCCCAGCATCATTCAAGAATACAATATTTGTTTCACAACTTTACCACTAGATGCCACCGATTTGACTCTACCGGATAAAACAGTTCCTGTCGGAATACTTCCTACCGAAATAAGAAAATTGGTTGAAAGTCGTCGTGAAGTTAAGAAGTTAATGAAGAGCGTGGATAAGAAGAGCGACCTTTATTTACAGTACAACATACGTCAGATGGCCTTGAAGTTAACGGCCAATAGTATGTATGGATGTTTAGGATTCGCTAACTCTAGATTTTACGCTAAAAGTTTGGCTGCGCTTGTCACTCATAAAGGCAGGGAGATTTTAACGAATACGAGAGATTTGGTACAAAAAATGTGCTTCGAAGTAGTTTACGGCGACACAGACAGCATTATGATCAATACGAATATAATTGATATCGATCAAGTAAACAAAATTGGCATTAAAATAAAACAAGAGGTTAACAAGCTCTACCAACAAGTCGAACTAGATATAGATGGCGTTTTCAAGTATTTGCTGCTGTTGAAGAAGAAAAAATACGCAGCTGTTACAATAACGAAAACAGACGATGGTAAGCTCAGGGTTGAAAAGGAGTACAAAGGTCTGGATATAGTAAGACGAGATTGGTCGAAAATTGCCTGCGAAACTGGAAAAATCATCTTGGATCAAATCCTAAGCGACCTTTCGCCCGATGAGAGGATAGAAAAAATCCAGAATCATTTAAGAAAAATGAGGACTGATTTCGAAACGAACAAGATTCCCCTGAGCATGTTAGTCATAACGAAACAATTAACGAAAGATCCTAAATCGTACAACGACAAGAATTCTTTGCCCCACGTTCTGGTAGCCTTAAGGTACAACAAACAACTCGGTGGTCACTTCAGGTCAGGCGATACAGTTCCTTACGTTATTTGTACAGACGGCTCGAAGAATTCGGCAGTTCAAAGAGCTTACCACCTGGATGAGCTGAAGAATTCTGATAAGTTAGCGATTGACGTCAACTATTACTTATCCCAACAAATCCATCCGGTCGTTTCACGTATATGTGAACCGATTGAAGGTATCGATGCTTTCCAAATAGCCGATTGTTTAGGGATCGACACTTCTTCTTTCAAGAAGCCAGTCGTTAAAAATGAGAACGTCGCAGAACTTGTGGCGATGCCTGAGATGAAGTTTAAAAATGTGGATCCTTTCGTGTTCGAATGTTATGATTGCAAGAAGAAGAACTCTGTCGATGGTCCCTTCAGGCAAGGAGCGATGGTTTTGGAGAAATGTTCGAACTGTAGTGTTCGACCGGTAACTTACTTGCTCTACATACAAAATCAGCTTTCTCTTACGATCAATAAATACATCAAGAAATATTATATGAATACGATGATTTGCGAGGATCCTGCTTGCGACAATGAAACCAAACGAGTTCCATCGAGATTTGTAGGGAAATACCCTGTATGTACCCTCTGCAATAGTGGAATCATGTACAAGAAGTATACGGAAAGCGATTTGTATTTCCAACTCAGTTATTTCAGGCACATATTCGACATCAGCAAAGATAGTAGAAGTAAGTTGAGCAGTTTACTTAGGTTAGGTTATTTAACTTAATGATAACCTAAATTTTGGCTGTCAGTTTCCATTTTAATTTATTAAAATTCTTATTTTAAGGAAGGGCAATGGATAAATCAATAGAGGAAGGGTACAGTGTCCTGAAGGAAACAGTTGAGAAGCATCTAAGTCAATCGGGATATTCTGTTGTGAATTTAACAGATCTATTTTCTGGATTCATGATAAGAGATACCAAACAGCCAAATAGCATAATCAACGATTTTCCAGATATGGTCGAAGATGAGGATGAGGAGGAATTTTAAAACTTGAGAATTCAAAGGAGCTTATGAAATCATTTCTTTGGGAACAATTTTTTAAATGTATTAGGAGTTCAAGTTTTTTTTTTTCAATTTTATTGATGTATATATTAGTGCAGGTCTTAAAAAACATTTGATTTCTCGAAAAGAACTTGAACTCCTTCTAATCCACGAATACTTTTCATTTCTTTGAAAGTATGTTGAAAACGAAATGAAAATTATTGAATTTTATATTTATGAATTAAAGATTGTTTAAAATATAAAGACATTGTTTATTTTTTAATTATGAAGAATGATCATTTCTGATCCAATTTTATCTAGAAAGAGAATTCCTTAATTCATGAATTTCGCAGAAGGTATATACAGGGTGAGTCGGGAGGAACGGACCAAACTTCAGGTGTGTATTCTGCAGGTCGAAATAATTCCAAAAAACTCATATGTTGTTATCCGATTCTCATTTGTTTTCAAACTATAGGGTAATTAGAATATTTAAATAAGGTCAAACAATATTCAGATCAAGAGTTTCTCGGACTATGGATTGGTCGCTGTGGTCGTATTAGTTGACCTCCAAGATCTCCAAACCTCACACCATTGAACTATTGTTTGTGGGGCTGCTTCAGGAACGAGGTATACAAAGTTAAAGTTGACACTCAGGATGCTCTAATTCGACGCATTAGAAATACGGCATTTCTTTTTAAAGAAAATCACGAATCAATCAGAAAAGCATCGAGAGCCCTTCGCAGACGAATGTGTTTCGAGGTAAATGGCAGGATTTTGGTGCATTTATTAAAATAATACTATAAATGAAACTATTTTAATATAGAAAATGTTGTTTTTTATAATGACTGTAGTTTGAGCACAAATGAAAATCGGATAACAACATATGAGTTTTTTTATATTATTTCGAGCTAAAGAATACACTCCTGAAGTTTGGTCCGTTCCTCCCGACTCACCCTGTATAAGAAAAGTCGTTTCGTTTCCAATCTTTATTCTCCATAATGTTTGCATAGTAGAGGTGATTATATGGTTCGAAACTCTTATTCGACAGATGAGTATTCATCAAATGAAGTGAAATATCACCATTACAACAATTTTAAAAGAAATGATCAGAAATAATAATAATTAAATTAACATATTCGAAAATTTGAATTCGAAACTCTTGTCTTGACTGTCATCTGTCATAGTGTCGTCCGTCAAAATCTCATGGCCCTAGTTGAACATTAAGTTCTGTAGTTAGGCCAAAGTAATTTTTGGAAGATTGATTATATCAGAATGTTGAATTCTGTTTCGACAGTATGGATAAAATACTTTAAATTTAGAAGATTTTACATTATCATTTAACTGTTGAACGTTCATGGTATAAACGTAAGTTTTTTATTCTATGAAAAAAAATTCTATGGTTCCTTTATGACATTTCGACACAGAGTTCTTCGATCTTCGGTGATTTCTTTCACGTTGTTATTCATATTGGAGAGGTAGGTACATTTTTTAATTCTTCAAAAATCTTGAATTTTTAAAATAATCAATCCAAATTTTCATATTCATTGGGTAGGCATCCTATCAAAACTTTTTCCACCACCGTTATTTTCAACCCAACTAAAACACATTTTCCATTATTCCAGATTGTTTATATTTATTTTCGTCCCGTTTCAGGAACCATGGGTCGTGTAATCCGTGCCCAGCGTAAAGGTGCTGGATCAGTTTTCAGATCCCACACCAAAAAAAGGAAAGGAGCCCCGAAACTCCGTAACCTCGATTTCGCCGAAAGACACGGTTTCATCAAGGGTGTCGTTAGAGACATCATCCATGACCCTGGTCGTGGTGCCCCTTTGGCCGTAGTGCATTTCAGAGACCCCTACAAGTTCCAAACCCGTAAGGAACTCTTCATCGCCCCCGAAGGAATGTACACTGGCCAATCGGTGTACTGTGGAAAGAAAGCTCAACTTCAAATTGGTATGTTCGATTATAACCTCATTTGAATTTCGTGATTGTATCGTTTTATTCTTTCAGGTAATGTTATGCCAGTTGGGTCTATGCCTGAAGGTACCATAGTGTGTAACTTGGAAGAAAAGACTGGGGATAGGGGCCGTTTGGCTAGGGCTTCTGGAAATTATGCAACTGTTGTCGCTCACAACAATGATACCAAGAAAACTAGGGTTAAATTGCCTTCAGGGGCCAAGAAAGTTATCCCATCCAACAACAGAGCTATGGTTGGTGAGTACATTCTATTTTACTTTCATACTAACTGGCCCGGCGAACTTTGTTTCGCCTCAGAGATACTTAAAGTTGTATCAACAAAACATTGATATTTTGTCAAGTAGGAGGTATATTAAGCGAAATTTAAGTACAAAATATACAAAAAATTTAATTACATTGAAATATTTTTGGAACATAGATCAATTCAAAATAGTGAAATGAATACCATTTTCAATTCCCAAGCTGGCATGTCGTTGGAGGTTACACTTAAAAATGATGCACAGGCGACCATACAATTGACATAGCAAACGATAGACGGATTGGAATTGAATTATCCCTAACTCAAATGGCATATCTGTTGGGATCATCGGAATTATGGGAATAAGAACTTCCTCACCTTCATATTTGCCTTTGAATATTGTGCGGTGTGCAACTATCTGTTCTGGTCGAATTCTTTCTACTGACCTGATGAGAATGTGTGCATGTGGCGGGCCTCGATTTTGCCATTTAATTGAATACATCCAGTATCGAGTTTCCCCGAAGACATGTTTCGTAATAAAATTCATTAGTGACTTCACTTTTTGTTTGAATACTTGTGCAGTGATGTCATATCGATCAATTGATGTTTGTCCGGGAAGAAGCAGTTGAGTGATTTCTTCCTATTTGGGATTGAACCCTTTGTCTGCGAATGAATCCAAAAATCTTTCTTTTCATTTACCCCAACCTGCTTGTATTGTCAACGTTGTCATTGTTGCCAAGTACCATTCCGAGCATGATCTGTCTATGAATAACCTTAAAATCTCAATCTTTGTACTCTCTTCCCCTATTTCAAATCTCTCACATTCTTTCTCAAATGCTTCAAGCCATTGCCTTGCATTTGAGTGGTTACACTTGAATTTTTCCACCATAAACCTCTCTGCGATGTTTTTGTGATCCAATTGATTTTGTTTCTTCTCCATGGACTCCAATAAATGTGATTGGATTACCTCTTCTTCTACCAACTGTTGCAAATAAATATCTTTGAAAATAACATTAGCTCTTCATCAAAATAAACACTATTCATTTCCTCCGTTAATGTTATCCAAACTGTTCTTTCTTGTCCTCTCTGGTTCAGACTTTTCTTCACTCTCTTGAAATGTTCTGTTTTCACCAATTCATCGTGCTCTCTCAAGTATTTATCTTCTTCTGAGAGTATATATTTTACCTTGTCCTCCGTTGTAATATAAGATATTGCAACTACATTTGTCTTTGTATCCCTTGGAGATACTACTAATTTGAAAGTGAATTGGATTCTTTTTGCCATGATAACAAAATATTGTCGTTTTGTAAGACTATTTTCATCAGATGAAATTGAAACCAAATGCGTTTCTCTGTAAACAAAGTTTTCAATTTTATTCAACATTTCTACTTACAATATCTAGAATCTTACCTGTTAACAAAGAAACGACAATATAAGTTTCTTATACTATTTTGAATTGAACTAAATATCAAACACTTCTTCCAATATCTAAACATAAATTCTTCTCAAACAATACGCATGACAATCAGCGTCAGAACATTGACATTGACAATGGTTGTCAAACCGAAATTTCTCTTTGATATGAGATTACAGGAGTCTCATCTCGTGATCGTAGCGACATCTTTTGGCGTTATTCGCAAGAGGAAGAATTATTTCCTACTTTTTGTTTTTTGTCATCAAGTTTTTCATAGTTTTAATGTATTTTATGTTAACCCCACTGTAGAAGAATCCAACAAAAAAACTTTCATATAAAACAGTTCATCCAATCTTGAGTTATAAATGGTGTAACAAACAATATGGCCGACTGAGTTTTATATATTAAGATTGGAGTGTTTAGGATTGTCATGATGATTTCTTTGAATGATATGCTAAGTGAAATATCTAAGAGGCTCTTACTGATCTTTCGGATCATAATTTCTTGAATTTCGTGAAACTTTCACAGTTGCTAATGAGTATTTCTTTTAGGTATTGTTGCCGGAGGTGGAAGGATAGACAAACCCATCCTGAAAGCCGGTCGTGCTTACCACAAATACAAAGTTAAGCGTAACTGCTGGCCTAAGGTTCGTGGTGTGGCTATGAACCCCGTTGAGCATCCTCACGGTGGTGGTAACCATCAACACATTGGTAAAGCTTCCACAGTTAAGAGAGGAACTTCCGCTGGTCGTAAAGTTGGTCTTATCGCTGCCAGAAGGACTGGTAGGATTAGGGGAGGCAAAGGAGACAAGAAGGACGATTAGGTTTTTAATAATGAAACGGCAGTTTTCTTTATATTTCATTTGGAATGTATATTTTTTCTGACTTCAGTGAAATATAGAGTGTGCTGTTATTTTTGGTCGTTTTATTTCTCACCTACTTTTGTTTGTTTATTTTGTTCTTTATGATTGAGTCATTACTTTGAGTTGGAATAAGGATGAGAATAATTCAAAGGAACAATTTTTTATTGTTAAATTAGTTCATCGTAGTGTTGGAAACCTTGAAGCTGATACTGATCGTAAGTTATTTTCTTTTTATTATATTGAAGAAACTTTCAATCGTGAAGTTTCATTTCATTCCACTGAATATTGAAACTATATCTTTTATTCATTTGTTGTTATTTGTTGCAGTTATTTCGATATCCATCAGATGGAATTGGTGTGTCAACCCCGTACTGGATATATTTTTAAGTGAGTAGAATATTTTTTTTTATTTTATTAGTTTTTATATCTTCTACAATGATGACTTCTTCGAATGATATGCTAAATGATATATAATAAGAGGCTCTTACTGACATTCAACTTACAATTTTCATTATTTCAGTGTGCCGAAAATAGTTTTACTAATTTTTTGTATTTTCTTTTCAGAATAACCCCCTCACCGTTGAAGATATAAACTTCATCGTCTACATGCCGAAAGGCCTTTGACAGCTCAACCTTCGACAGTACTGCCCCAAAAAAAATGAGCAAGTTCAGAAAAAAGGAATGTTCGCACTTGATTTTAAGGTATTCCTATTCTCCGTAGAAAAAAAATACTACTTGAAAGAATTATTTGGATACGTTAAATAGCGTTTGAGATTTCCAGTAAAACAGGTTGTTTCAAAAAAAAAAGGTAACCCGCCTCTAGGATAGATACAGGGTGTTTCAAAAAAATGTGATAGAAAAAATAATAGGGGTTTGTTTAGTAAAAAATTTTCGTGACGCCATCCGTATTCAAGATACAGGGCGATGAAAAAGAAAAAAATACTCATTTTTTACGATTTTGCCGAAACTGCTGACAATAATGTAATGAGATTTCATACTAATATTTTTTGGAAGCTGATACATCTAATGAATGTATTTTGATTTCCGACTCTCATAGAGGGCGATACTTGCACTGTTCGTCCCAACAAAACTTTTTTGATATAATACCAGCATCGGTTATTGCTTCATAATTTTCAAATCAAAATATTCCGAAAACGTTGCACAGTATCGAGTTTCATAAAGAGAACCTCTTTGGTGTGAAATTGAAGGATGTTTAAGATCGCTCAGAATAAATCTAATATTGAAAAAGTTATATTCAAAACAACTTGGTAAGAACCGTGTAAGTAGCGCCCTCTTTGAGAGTTAAACATCAAAACACATTCATTAGATGTATCAGCTTCCGAAACATATTCGTATAAAATTTCATTACAATGTTGCCAGTATTTTCGGCAGAATTGTAAAATATACTGCGCAAAAAAATGAACGCACATTATGAAAATCTCAAATTTATTTTACATTTACATATATGCATGCATATGTTATCCACTTTCAACGGTTTTTTCAATACAGATGTTTTTTACCAGCAGGAATAAAAAACGATGATATTATCAGATTTTGAATGTATTGGCTCCATTCTAAAATCAGTTGTTCTCGATCAATTCTAGTGATCAGTAGTTTTTCTTTCGTTTGATTTTTTACACTCAATCGCTATGCAACCCAAGAGGAATGTGCCCAATCGGTAGTTTCGCGAGAAGAAGGGTGGACATACACAAGGTTTAAAGTTTCCCATACAAGTGTGTCCAGAATGTTGCAGCGATTGGGGGAGACAGGTATGAATGTCGGAAGACCAGGACAGGATAGACCACGGGTAACAACTGCCATTCAAGAACGTTACTTGAGAGTTTATTCGTTGAGTCAACGGTTTGCAACCGCTCGCCTCCTTCAAAATCAGCTTGAGCCAACCCATGGGGTGCAAATTAGCACTCAGACAACAAGAAATCGCCTCAGAGAATATGATTTAAGGCCTCGTGTCGCGGCAAGAGGCCCAGCCCTTACCCCAGCCCATCGAAGGGCGCATTTGGA
This sequence comes from Hippodamia convergens, assembly GCA_038502775.1. NCBI lineage: Eukaryota > Metazoa > Arthropoda > Insecta > Coleoptera > Coccinellidae > Hippodamia > Hippodamia convergens. The sequence goes on from CM076610.1 coordinate 40,191,085, forward strand.
TTTTGCGAGAGAGCATATCCATTGGGAAGAGGCCGATTAGGATGAGTTCTCTTCACAGATAAGTCTAGATTCTGCCTCTACCATTGTGATCGACGTTCCCTTGTATACAGACGTCCACATGAGAGATATGCTCAGTGCAATTTCCTAAATACTACTGGTTTCGGGGGAGAATCGATTATGGTATGGGGTGAAATATCTTGGACTGCTCGCACAGACCTAGTGGTCATTAATAATGGAGCTACAAATGCTGATGAGTATATAAGGAACATTCTTGAAGAGCATGTAGTGCCATTTGCCCCATACATTGGTGAAAATTTCATTTTCATGGACGATAATGCCAGACCCCATCGTGCGGGCATCGTTCAGGAGTACCTTGAAGAGGTTGAAGTCTCTCGAATGGAATGGCCAGCAAGAAGTCCAGATCTCAATCCGATTGAGCAGTTTTGGGACAACCTCAATAGAAGGCTGAGAAGTTCAGAAAATCATCCAGCTACTCTTAATGAGTTAGGAATCCAACTCCGAGGAATCTGGGAAGGATTAGATCAGAACATTTTAAGATCACTCATTTTGAGTATGAACCGTCGTTGCCGAGCTGTAATTAACGCAAGGGGTGGAAATCACTTATCAGCATTTCAGTATTTTGAAAATTGTTCATTTCTCTTCTTTCACATAAGATTCGGTGAGATCCTGAATTTTTCTTCCATTTAATGTGTCTTGTTTCGTTGAAAACCTACCCGAGAGAATATAAAAAATAAGTTATAAAGTCAATGTAGAGTTAAGTTTCATTAAAATTGAGATTTTCAGAATGTGCGTTAATTTTTTGCGCAGTGTATTTGGATAAATCGACTCAGTGCAGAAACCAAATAGGGGACTCGTCGCCCATGCGTACAAACTCCCTGTTTCTCATACGCCGGGTGGTTCTGGACGGATTGTCGAAGGCTGCAGCAACCTTAACATTCTCGCTCAAGTCGTTCTTGTTCCGTTTCAACTTTTTCGCAGCGTCCGTCATGAGCTTGAAGACGAAGAAATAGACGAATTCGATCACCGAGATAAAACTGAAGCCTACGAAGAGTCCTAGGATGCCGCCGTAGAAAGCTGAAAAAAAATTGGCTGGTTATTTTCTGCTTGAAGAAATAAGTTGTATGTAGTCTACGATCCAAACTTAATTCGACTTTTATGAGCTGATAATAGAATTAAACTTTTCGAATGAAATATATCAAAAAGAGATTGTCTAAGAAAATCCTGGACAGAATATTTGAAATTATTTTTTGAAAAATAATTTTTTCTAAAATTTTGCAAAATTAAGATAATAAGAAAATCTTATACTGTCTTATGTTGTCTATGATTCACCTGAAAGAACTATACAGGGTTATTCACGAATATAGCTCTATAGAATATTTTTAGGAAAGACACACGATTCAGGATTGAAATTCTAAAGGTGAATTTCAAGTAAGAAGATGACTTCTCGTATATTTTTTGTCTCTTATTTTTAAATGGGAAGACCCATTTTTGATTGCATTCATAGATTCTCCATTGAATTCTGAGTCTTCTTGATTGATTCTCTTCAAATGAGGAAATACGAAAAAAATCTCAAAATTGAACTCTGTTGAAATACAGACAACTTCGAGGTTTTTTCATTAGAAATTCTCATTTTTGAGAATCTCCGAGAAGAAAGGCTGATGCTTCTTTTCCGATAGCGTGATTTTCAGAATATGATACAGGAGGTCACAAATTCTTTGTCAAAGTTAGAAGTGACGAAACATCAAAAAAGCGTTTTTTTCAAAATGGAACCCCATTTTTTCGAAGCATTTTCGAAATCTTCGTCAAAAATAAAATAGGAGCATACTAAGACTTTTATCCCATAATGAATATTTTTCGAGATATCCAGGAAAAACAATTTTGTCTTCAATTTTCAATCTCATTCCAAATGTGTTTTTTTACTGGAAGATAATTAGCGGTGAAGTGAAATTTTCGAAAATCTCTGTTATCGAGGAAATATTTTCTTATAGTTCAGACGAGTTCAATTTTTCTTTTTTTTTAAGCTTAGGATAATGTCAGCAAATTCTTAATTCTGGAAAATTTATTTTTTGTCGTGGTAGGAAAATTTGAATTTTCAGTAATGAAATTGTTACATGTTCTGTTAATTATTCTTTCGAAAGCATTAAATATTATTACAATTTTTTTTCTACATTCCTGGGAATTTTTTTATGTTGACTTCACTAATACTCACATTGAGATCTTTAAACCAATTGTTGCCCTAGCATTACAGAAGATAATTCAAGAACTTAACACTACTGAACTATAGAAAATATTTTCCCGATAACAGAGATTTCCACAAATTTCACTTGACCGCTAATTATTTACTAAATACTACTTTCACTTCTGAACACTAATATCAAAGGCACCGATGCCGAGAAGAACTACCGAATCAAATATAAACCATGTGTTCACATATTTCTGAGCAATACGGACTAATAAATTCATTCATTTCCGTTATAGTACCTTTAAACCGTTAAAAATTTCCTATTGAAGCAAATAATACCATTAGGAATATCGAAAAACAAAGACTGAGCTTCTATACACTGTTCAAATTTAAGCGAGAGCAATAAATACAAATAGAATCGCATGGTTTGCGCACAATGAAGCTCGTATTGGTCAAACGGTCCTAAAAGATTGCCAGGGTCGTACTCGGAACTATGCTCGAGATTGCGGCAAGGTAATTCCAGGAAACACCAGAGTTTTAGAGATTTGGGTCCTTTCCATTCAGTTGAAACTGAACGATTGTATGAAATCTCCTCGATTCGACTCTGGACGGAAAGTAACTATCCGAAGGCCCTCCTACCGCTGCGCGAACCTTGTTTTATTGCTCTCGCTTAGGTTTGAACAGAGTATAGCAGTACCTTACCTAAGTAAGTCTGCCAACTGTGAGTACTACTCCTCCTGTTCCTCGTACCAATGAGGTCATTGAAGTATATCCTGACGACACTGTGGTTGACCAGTTGCAAACCTCCGCTGGGAAATTAAAACATACTAATTGTAAAAATAACAGGTCTTAATGTCCACCTTGTAATGTTTTATCAAAAATGCAAGAAATATTGTAGACACAGTTTTATTATTTTCGTGTCTCATTCAAAGGCTTAGTTTTTGTTTGTATATATATCAAATAATTCTTTGATTTGAACTTTGAACACACATTAACTGATAAAATAGAGCACTGTGAACATATTAGGAGATTAAAGTTTTCGCTTGATCTTACTGTGAAACTTGAATACTCACTACAAGTTCCTCTGATTGTTGTTCGAATATTTTCTGTTCAGCACCCCTTGAGAGGCTTCAAAGACATAGTCCACAAATTCACAATCGGGCAAGCAATTGCAAGGGTAATCTTGCGTCTTCCAAATGTACCCATTTGTCAAATTGTCCATCTGTGTTTCAGTTCCTGGCATCGAACTTTTGATGAGGGCTGCAAGTATGATTTACAAAGAACTTATCTTACCACCGATTTCTTTATAGTATATTCCAAAACAAGTTGCAGAATGAGCTCCTATTCCAACACGAAAGCATGAGTGTTGAAATTGCCTTCTGCCACGAGTATTAAACGATATTTTCTCTATTTCAGTCAAGTTTGTGAAATACTCTCGAAATTCAAATGAAAAATCATCCTAGTGACTTTTCTATTTGTATCTTGGCAGTTGGTGTGACTTCCGAAATTTGACAGATTACGGAATTTGAATTGATTTGATTTGAGAATTGATAGAATCGGAGTCAGTACTGACAACCACAAAACGAAAAATATAACTGCACTACTTTTATTACTGCAATGCACTCATTACGATACTGAAATAGAGAAACTTTTTTTCGAGACATCTTTTATCTGGAATCAGTAGGAGGTACACTCCACGCTCTATGGAAAACATGACTTTTCTTTCACCGATTTTTATATGAACAACTACTGAAGTAAATCCGTTTGATATCTTTGATTTCGAACTCACGTTTATTGCTCTGAAGACATTCTAGGTCAGCTACCGAACATACCCTAGGAAGATGGCGAGCACCTGTAACTGCAAAATACAACTCATTTGGAGATTTTTGGAATTTACTTCGAAAAATTTACTTTTTGTTCCAATCTTGAAGCAATATAAAATAGAACTACTAATCCTCGGAATTTTTGAATTAAGTGCGTGAAATTAGTGTGTTAAAATGATTACCATATTCATTGACATAGACCACAGGTATGCAACCACAGAGTTTGAGGACGAGGTTCATCCTGCATTCAGTCAGGCAGTTCTGATAGGAGTAAAATTGGAAATTCTGAAGGGGAAACTCGTCCTTGAAATAGCAGAGTCTCTGCTGAGCACTGATGGTTCTTATATCGGGCATGGCGTGCGTCAACGTTGGATTTATACCTATCAACGCCATGATTTTCATGCCAACGAGGTAAGTTTGCAGGCTCCAGTCCGGGTAGTTGTAAGAGGAATGGATTAATACCTGCAAATAGAAATCTCTTGGTTGAAACTTTTATAGCTCGTGATAGGACCTAGTTTTTTCCCAACAGGAGGACTTTTAAATATTGCAGAATTGTTATGTTATTACTTACTTTGATTCCGAATGCAATCGTTTCAGAAGCTAAGTAATCTTGAGTATTAGTGTCCACAATAGCTTCGAAAGATGTTTGAAATCCACATGCAGAAACATGCCTGGGTTTTTTAGGAGCCTTAGCTGGATATGAACTGGAAATATAGAATGGACGAATTGTTTTTATCTGACAGTTTCAAACCGGTTCAAACAACAATCTGTATCGGACAGATAATAAAAAAAATTGTAGTACCTACTCATTTCGAAAAATTTGCTTATTAATCAAGACGAACAATTTTTTTTTAATTGAATTGCCAGAAAACAATCAGAAGAAGGTTCGTGCTAGCTGTTGATTGGGGATTTTTTTTCTTGAAAAAGAAAGAAAAGATCTGTTTTGTTCTGTACCAAGATATTGAAGAAAAACAATAAATTTCTAGGTGGAACGAAAATTTATTATCTCTATTTCAGTATCGTAATGATACTTTTCTATTTCAGTATCGTAATGAGTTCATTACAGTTCTAAAAGTAGTGCTGTAATGAAACTTATTACAGCATTGTTTTCAGTTATATTTTTCGTTTGGTGGTTGTTAGTACTGACCTCCGATGCTCTCAATTTTCAAATCAAATCAATTAAAATTCCGTGATCTGTCAAATCTCATAAGTCACACCAACTGCCAAGTTACAATATAAAAGTCACTTTTCTGAATTTTCATTTGAATTTCGAGAGTATTTCACAAAACTTGACTGAAATAGAGAAAATATCGTCTGATACTCGTTGCAGAAGGCAATTCCAACACTCGCTCCTTCGTCGCTCGTTTTCGCATTCGTGTTGGGATAGGAGCTCATTCTGAAACTTTTTTTAGAATATACTATTACAGTACTAAAAGCAGTGCTGTAATGGACTCATCACAGCATTTTTTGTTTCAGGTATATTTTTCGTTTTGTGGTTGTCAACACTGACTTCCGATCCTAGCAATTTTCAACACACGTCAATTCAAATTCAGTAATCTGTCAATTTTCGTAGCAGTCATACCAACTGCCAAGATCCAATCCAAAAGTAACTAGGACGTAGAATCTAAATTTTTCATTGAATTTCGACAGTATTTCACAAAACTTGACTGAAATATAGAGAATATCATCTAATACTCGTTGCAGAAGGCAATTCCAACTCTGATGTGAATAGAAGCCCATAACTGCAACTTGTTTTAGAATATACTATTCTTTAATTCTGCGTCAAATCCGATCATTCTGTCACATCTTGTAGAACAAATGATGCGAGAATAATTAAGTCTAGCACAGTTTTCTTGGTAGTATTTATTGAGTACATGTTGGCTTCCTGCAACGGATTTATTTATTATCTGTCAAATTTATGAGAGAGAAAACAGTTCTGCCAATAGAAAATTTTTAAACCAAAAATTACTAAACGGTCTTTATAGAAATATATCATTAATTTCAATAAGAAGGCTCATTCAAAGAGAGAGAATTTTGTCGAATTCACGCCCAGGAACAGTTAAAATTTTCGCTCACCCTGTAAAAACGTGGCCTTTGGGAGCGAAGTAGTTGAAAGAACAGCAATGTCCCTCGGACGTTATTATCTTCTCGAACATTGTATCACATCGCCTTTCCTCCTCTTTCCACTTGCACTTGATAAGGATGTCCTTGCAAGATGGCGATATTTCCCTCAACAACATTTTCAAATCCACTTTGTTGCTGTCCAGTATCCTCACGAGCTCGAGCAGTTTATTGGTGTCAGAATCGTTGACTTCGTTGTTGAAATAAAGCAGACTCAAGAAGGCGAAAAGTTCGGCTATTTCGGTGGTTGAGTGATTGAGCTTGTTCGGTCTGGAAAATATGCCATTAACATTTTGTGTCATACCGGTTAACTATTTTCTATTTTAGGAAGTGCAAAGGGCACTGATACGAAACATTATTTTCTCTGATTCATCGAAATTAATGGAATATATGCATAAATATCGCATAGTGATTTTGGCATTGAAAAATAGTGATTGGCAGAACTGTTTCCTCTGTCATAAAATTGACAGATATTAAATAAATTCAATGTGACAGAATGAACGAATTTGACACAGAATCAGAGAAAATAATTTCAAGTTTGACTACTACCATATATATACCCCCTTCGTTATTGGTTTCTATGAAATTTCCTGAAAATTTGCAACTTACAGCAAGTCTGCCTGTTCTAGCGCCCTCGCTTTGGAAATTTTGTTGAAACTGCATAGAGTTATTGCTGGGAAGGGGTAGTTCCAAATTGGGTGGTGTATTGTATCAGTGACCAAGACCGTCGGATTTTCTTCAAACGAAGTTTTGGATAGGAGCAGGAGCACCACTGCTACTATGAAATTTGCGGCCACAACTATCATCCAAAACACCCTGAAACGCCAAAACTTGAGATGTTTCCGTTGGTAGGTAATCTTGCATATACTTCTATACTAGACCGAGTTCTCGGGACCGTATTTTTTTACTATGTTGGCTTCACTGTTTTATAGCTTCACTACTAACCTTGAAAACAAGACCAGAACCGCAAAATATTACGTAAACTTACATTCTGGACACGCTCGTTTAGAATATTTTTTCTGGATGTTTCAAGTGCTGATCGAATATAATGACATTTGTCACTTTGAGTTTGATGAGACTTGAAGCTTCTAGTAAAAATAGCAAGAAAGGCATGTAATTAATGTGGTTACAATAGTATATTCTAAAACAAGTTGCAAAATGAGTTCCTATTCCAAGACGAATGCGAAATTTCGAAAGCATGAGTGTTGGAATTGCCTTCTGCAACGAGTATTAGACGATATTTTCTCTATTTCAGTCAAGTTTCTTGAAAAACTCTCGAAATTCAAATAAAAATTCAGATTAGTGACTTTTGTATTGTATCTTGGCAGTTGGTGTGACTTACGGAATTTGACAGATTACGAAATTTGAATTGATTTGATATGAAGATTCATAGGATCTGAGGTCAGTACTGACAACCACAAAACGAAAAAGATAACTGAAAACAATGTTGTAATGAGTATCATTAGAACACTACTTTTAGTACTGTAATGAACTTGTTACGATAGTGTAATAAAGAAAATACATTACTATCTTCCCTACCTTTCTAGAAGAATCCTGTTAGGCAACACTATGAACTTGTACCCGTGAAGGCCAGTGTTCAGGCAGAACTGTTTGGCCCAAAATTTCAACAACTTCATGTTGACGTTTCTCGTATATAATTTGGTGAAGACCGATAACTGTTCGGAAATGAGGGAAATTCTTGATGTATGCTTGACCTCAAATTAAATCGGCGAGAATTACCGATTAAAACTGATTGTGTGTACCCCTGTTTGGATTTACACGGTACATAGGGATGAATTATTTATGTAACATCCGGTTGTCACTTGCTTTCGTTTAGTACAGGGCTGTTTTCGGTTCGACTGAGTTTGAAGGAAAGGGTTTAACGCAAATGAATGAATCACAAGACATATTTCGCCAGTATCCACCTCATACATAATTTTCTCAAATTCACTGAATTTCCATTGAAATTGAGGTAATATTTCCATGAATATTGTTTAGTGATTTTTGTATTGAAAAATATTGGTTGGCAGAACTGTTTTTTATATCATGAATTTGACAGATCATAAATAAATCCGTGACAGGAGGCCACAATAAAACGATCAAATAACTTAGATATTCTTGCATTAAGATCTACACAGAAACTTCTTGAAAAGTGAAAAGTACGAAGTAGAGGTGCTACAATTTCTCAATGAATTACTATGGTGCAGGAACCGAGAAACAAAATTTCTCATATACGTTTTGATTGATTAAATTTTGAAACGAATTGTGTAGGTTAGTATAAAATATTAGAACTTGGATCTGGATTGAAATAGATTTTAATTTCAATGCCATTTTCAGAAGTCCGTCCCTGTATGGAAAAAAAATGTTTCCATGAATTTATGTTTAACTACATTCGTGTGCTTCCATTAACTGTCCCTACAATATGAAATATTCGAGAGTTGAATACATTACAAAGTACGGAACAATAACATGCATGTTGTTTCACTGTTATCGTTGTATTATGTTATATGAAATAAATATGTTTATTTATTAACGCTGATGCTTTCTTGAAAACATTTACAAAATTTGCAGTCCTACGACAATGACAGCGACTTATGTACGATAATGTTGGATGCATGTTTTTATTTTGTCTTCTTAAGTGATTGTAAATTTTCACTGGAGAGTCATGGAAAGTTGTGCACATTGAAAATGTGCTCACAGTTGCTTAATGGCGGTATTCTGCTTTTTCTCTGTAAGCTACGAATCTGTAGCGTACGATTGATCTGTAATTCCACAGATAACTAAGTAGAATAGATCGGACACTGACGTACTATGATTAAAACAACTGTTTGGAACCCCAAGCGGTTGTTGTCTCAACTAATATTTTACAGGTTACTACTTTATCACATTTTTCGGCAGGCTCGGCGCGAAATTCAAATTACATTCTTATTTTGCTTTTTAGGATTTTCAGTAGGCTTACCTATTCTGAATTCTAAGCAATTGAAAACAATAGTCCTTCACAAATATATATTTATTACTGTTCTCTATACAAAAATATACAAATATAATATAAATATACAGAAAATGAGGTAATTGTCTACACTGACCCGAAAATCTCAAAAATTGACGAAAAATTCAGTAAGCACTAACCTTGATATGCAGAATCTGTTTTCAGGTCTTGGTTTTTTTTTCTAAAATACTCAAAGTCATTGAGGGTTATCCTAAACGAACACTTCATTCTTCAAGTCTGTGACGTGGACTTTTTGTCATTATGAATACAAAATTCTCGATTTTTTCTTAATTTATAGGCTTCTTTATTACTGAATTTCCCTAAAATGTGATGATTCCTAAGTGTTTAAAATCCGGTGATATGAATGATATTTGTCATCTACTCATCTTCATTTCTACGTCAACAGTGCAATATAACGTGATTCGTATGACGTAGCAATGAAGATGGCCATCATATCACCGGATTGTACACACTTAGAAATCATCAAATTTTAGGGAAATCCAGTGATAAAGAAGGCTATAAATAAAGAAAAAATCGAGAATTTTGTATTCATAATGAAGAAACTGAAATATTATAACGGACTTGAAAATTGAAGTGTGATTTGACTGTCAATTAATTTGAGAATTTTTTTTAGAAGAACCAAGACCGACCAGATAAATCTGAAATAAGATTCCTCTCCTGCATATTAAGGTTAGTGCTTACTGAATTTTTCGTCAATTTTCGGATCAGTCTAGACAATTACCAAAAATAAACATATATGTATATTTAAAAGTTTTACCAAAACTGACACAAGGTCGCAAAAAATGCATGTCTCTATCTTCAATAATAGCTGAGATACAGTGCAGTCACACCCAATTTGGGACACAGTGTACATTTAAAAAGTTGGCTTCTCAAGATTTGCTTGTTCTCTTTTTCCTCATAGAGTTTTTGCCTGAATTTTTTTCGGGTTTACAGGTGCAGCACTTAATCTTTCTTGATAGTTCTTGATTTGATACTGCTTCTGGTTTAATTGTATTTTCAGTTTGTGAATCATGTTGTAGAGAATCTGTTCCTGTGCCCTCAAGTGTGTTCGTCTCAAACAGTTCAATTTAGAAAGTATCACAGCTGTAAAGAATAAATTTTTTCTTAATCACTGAGTAAAAAACATAAATCTGAAAGATTCAGCCAATAAAAAAAGAACAAGAGATGAATGTGGAAAATTATAATTGTACTCACCTGAAGAAATTCTTCTCTCTTTCATTTCTTGGAATTTTGTCACAGATTGTGTTTTACAATGATGAAGAAAGTGGATAATAACTCTCCAATATTTAATAAAAAACTAATAACTATCTTCTTCATATCCATTTGATCTTGTGAATGTAAATACATAATGTGATCAATAATTGTGTGAATTATGTCAATAAAACATGTTTGACAAACACGAAACACGACTAAAAACCTCAAACAGAGTCATCTATTGACCATATTCGTCGTCTATCGGTTGCAGCTTTTTTAAGTTTTCTTGGGTTGGCGACATTGTGTCATTTGTGTTCTGTCGTTCTGCGTGTCAAACTGTCAGCGTTAGCCGTTAGTTGTTAGGTTAGGTTATTTAAGCCGTGAATTTAAAGTAAAATAGCTGAATTTGTATTTTCGACATATATTATTATAAAATTTTGATATGGATCAAAGTAGCAACAGGTAATGATTTTTTTTTATACACCACCAATAGTGTTTCTTAAGTTGATTCTATTTTAGATTTATAATTCCAAAGGGACCATGGACGAGGAACCTTGATGGCTTTCCTAAGAATTTCCAAGAAGGGAGCATATTGGAATATAAGGATACATCAAAGCATCATATGCTAGGATATAGACTATTCAAAGCGAATAAAACATCTAATGTGTTCGTGCACTACAATCAGGATGTATGCATAGTGAAAGCCCGAGTGGATGCAGCAATGAAGAAAAAAAGTTATGCTTGCAGTACCCTCCTAGAAAATGGTATAGTTTCTGGAGGGTACTGTGAGTGTATTGGCGGTGTGTCTGGTAGATGTAAACATATTTTTGCGTTGTTGTGGCAGTTATTAGATTACATCAGAGAGGAACGGTCATACATACCAGAAGATGTAGCATGCACATCGAGACAGAGGGAATGGGGAACTGGCTCAGCCACAACTGTGAATTTACCGCTGCATCTGATGAACTTCCTCAAACCAGACCCAGCAAAGAAAGATAAGGCCACAGAGAAAAACTTGGATAACCGCAGGAAACTGTCGGATAAGCATCAAACAGCAGAAATGCTCTCTGAGGAAACCCTCAGAGAGCATGTTGAAATTTTCAAAAGAAATGGGTTGAGTTTTTTGGGAGAGGTTATAGAAGCTAATGGATGTAAACCATTACCAGCTATAACCAATCCCAATGAATTCCAATTCCAGGATTCCGCTGAAAACAGTTTTGATTTCCCATTTTCAACAAAATGGGAACATGAGTTTCAACTCATTGTGGAAGAGTACGACCTTCCACTAATGTTGATGAAACATTGCGAGATTTCTAAGGAGAAGGCCAAAGAATTGGAAAGGAAAACTAGAGGTCAGAGTAATTGTAGGTTATGGTTTGAGGAAAGAAAAAAAAGATTGACTGCCAGTAAGCTAAATATTGGCGTATGCAGCGACACGAGTATTTGTTGTCTCAACTAAAAACACTATTTGGGGTGGGGGTAGGAAGGTGTCAAGACCCTGTGTAATTCATCTATGGATCTGTATGTGGCTGACTTACAGATTCGTAAATTATGACATTCTGGAAGTTTTTCTGTAACTCTCGTATTAGAAATGTCAATTTTGACCTACCCCCTAATAAGATCGTAACTACTTCGTAATAAGATCATAGAATAGAATTTATTTTCCTATCATTTTGGCTCGTAAGTATTGATTATTGGATATATTTATGTTCAATTCGTGTTCGTTACAACGAGAAAGAAAAATTAACAACCGAAGTCCAAGATGAATTACAAAAGTAGTTGAGTTTAGTAAAGTATTTTATATTCTGTGACTAAAACAAATCATTCAATATAACCTCACAATATACCTTTCGACATGTTTCCGATCACCTGTAAGCTACAGATTTATAGAAAGCGTCGAGAATCGTAATTGTCCTGTAAACTTATGAAAAGTTACAGATTCGCTTACAGATGAAAGCAGAATACCGCCATTAGTAAGTAAAATTTTTTGAGTATAGGAGTATACACAATATAAATCATGATTCTACGGAAATTCTTTCACTAGTTTTTCAGGCGTAAATCAGTTGAAAAAAATTTTGCCTTTCTGAAGTTACATTGTTCGTTCACTGTCAGAGAAAATGTATTTCAATTTATTTATTCCTGACAAATCTGCAATAATAGGGTGAGGTGAGATTAGCAGACACAGAACACAATTAATAGCAGATGTGCTTATTATTGAACAGGTCAGAAAATTATCGCTGTGTAGTTGAACTAAGCTGCCAAGCACATAATGAAAAACAATAAGAAGAAAACTCTGTGTTCCCGGAAATTTTCCTGTTGAATTGACAAATTCTTCATCGTTGACAGTTGACGTTCCTCTTGACGTGTTGAGTTGACGATTTTCAGAGAAAACTAGTTAGTCGTGTCCTCAAAAACTCTTTTATTTTCTTCTGGAATAAGATAAAATGTCCGTAGATTATTTACAGGTAGCAGAGGATGAAGGAGAAGAACCGATAGAGTTACCATTAGAAGATGATGGTACTCTCCTCCTCAGCACCTTGTCGGCTCAGTTTCCCGGTTCATCCGGGTTGAAATTTCGAAATCCGGACACCAAAGCAATCCGTGGAGTAAGATTGAGCGAAGGCCGATTGCATCCTCCACACGATGATGGCTGGGGCACCCAAATTTTCCACTGTGTTTTTCCTAAAGGTATAAGCTGACTACCAGTTTGAACCATTCTGCCCCTGAGAAATAGCTTCGTCTAGAATGAAAATTTGAAACAATCTAAAACAGCAAACACTTCGACGTTTCATTCAATATAGCTGAATCAAATTTCATAACTCTTAACCTATAAATAGAACAAAATATCTAAGAATACCTCTGCTAATCTCAATCATTTCTCGGTAGGAATGCATTTAATTGTTTTCTTTAAATTCTCCAATTCTTTCAGAAAATAAAAGAAAATCTGACGATAACTTAGAGAATTCGACTGCTAAAACCAAAAGGATGGAGACTAAACTGAGGTGTACAGACTTGATTGTGTTAGGGTTACCTTGGAAGACAACTGAGCAAAACCTCAGAGAATATTTCGAAACATTTGGTGAAGTTCTGATGGCTCAGGTATATATTTTTTTGAGTGCGTTGACATATTCCTCCATATTTCCTTTTAGGTTAAAAAAGATACTAAAACGGGTCAGTCGAAAGGTTTTGGTTTCATCAGGTTTGGATCTTACGAGTCCCAGATGCGGGTACTAGCTCAGAGACATATGATTGATGGTCGATGGTGTGATGTTAAAGTTCCAAATTCAAAGGTATTAAGAAATTTGAAAATTCATAAATTGTCACTGATATATTTGATTTAGAATGTTTCATAGATGCTGATCTTTTATGATATGATTTCAGGAGGGGTTAATTCAACAAGTACCATGTAAAGTTTTCGTGGGTAGATGTACAGAAGACATGACCTCTGACGATTTGAAGGAGTATTTCAGTAAATTTGGTGAAGTAACTGATGTATTTATACCACGACCCTTTAGAGCGTTCAGCTTTGTCACTTTTCTAGACCCAGAGGTAGCACAAAGTTTGTGCGGAGAAGATCATATCATCAAAGGTAAATTGTGTTTAGCTAATTAGATAAACTTGAAATTTTTCACAATTTTTGATTAATATTTTCCATATATTTTGGTGTCTTTTGTAGTGAATTGTGTTTGTCTGAATCTTCTGGAATTCATAGTTCCAATGATTTTTAATTTTGAGGATTGTTTAAAAAAAGTGAATGTCCGTTATTTGACACCAGTTTTACAGTGCTACCAACATATTTCCCCAGCAGATGTCAATATGTCATTTATTTTTTTTATTAAAGTTGTGGCTAAGATGTCTGACTACAGAGTGTATGCACTGATTAGATTTTAATGAATGGTTTCAATCAATAAATTTTTGAAAGCTTCATCTGTTCAACAACAATCAAATTAATCAACGGAAAATAGATCTGAATGACAACTAGGACATTTGTTTAATGTCATTCCATTTCTTCTTCTTTTTGTTTTCCAAAAAAAGTGACAGTGCATAGACCATTGTATTTAGATATTTTAGTTGTGGTAACATAGTTTTGACATTTCATGTATGCCAACCTTACTCCCTGGGACTTCTACAAAAGTGAAAACAAATTCATACATTTTAAATCGCAAAAGGAAGAATATGACAACAGTTATTTGCCAATGAATCAATTCGATCGGGAATATCAGTATCTAAATAAAAATTACGAATACTTCATTCACTTTTATAAAATCACATAGGAGGTCATGGTATCGTTTTCAGGAGTTGGTGCACCTGATGAAAAGTCAGTGCGCACACAGAAAATATCGTTAATGACAAAATGACGTTGCCAGTTTGTTTCTTTGTTCACATATTTTTCAAATCGAAATATTGCAAATAAATACAAATGGAATCCTTTATATCAATTCATATAAACGTTAATTATTTTAGTCCATCACATCTTTTCAAATTCATTCATTTTCTGAACAAATTCACATTCTGAGAAATACGTGATTGCTAAGAATGTAGAAAGGGCAACATAGTGTTGATTTGGAACATAAAAATATTTTGACAAGCGTCTTAATCTCCAATTTCGTTCGATACAGAGTGGAAGGTATCAAATTCTCAAGGCCAGAGGTGTGATTTTATATTTGTGATAGAGTAAAGTTAACTTTTATTTGATTTTTTTGGTAATGCTTCCTAGATTAACGTGAAATTCAAACTTGTTATTTTAATTTGTTTTATTCGTTATTTTATACTACACTCCCCGTCAATAAATTCCGGACAGGCAAAATTTTTGTCAAATTCAACACCCTGTATCTTTTTTCATGGTGCTGCGATTTTGTATAGTAATATTAACCTGAAATTTACTTTGCAATAATATCTGTAGTTCATTCCTTATACAGGGAGAAACAAAACCTTATTTTATACCCTCCATTTCTGAACACCCTGTGGTGAATTTGAGGCGGAAAATTTGATATCATTAAGTTTTAATTTGAACTGTGATCCTTTCTTAACAAAATGTTTCTTGATTCACGTCAGTATCTGCTTTTAAAAAAAAGATACACATTTTCGAAGAAAGTGTTGCATTTTTTCAATTTTTATAACAATTTAAAACATTACAATACCTTATCGACTAGCAAACATACACAAACATCTGAAAATTAATAGCGTGTATCTTGCTTTCTCATCACTTCTACCATACGATGTGGCATACTTTCAATATATTTCCGAATTGCTTCTGGGGGAATATTTACCCGTTCTTTAAGAAGGGCTGTTCGTAAATCGGTCAAGATGTTGGACTGCCGATTTCGGAGATTTCTACCCAGCATATCCCATACTTGTTCAATTTTATTTAAATCCAGACTTCTGGCTGGCCACACAAATCGTAGAATATTCGCCTCTTCGAAGTATTCTGTTACAACCCATGCAACGTGAGGCCTAGCATTGTTCTGCATTAACAGAAATTGTTGCTTCCCCCAGAAGCAATTCGTAAATGCATTGAAAGTATACCACGTTGTATGGTAGAAGTGATGAGAAAGTGAGGTGGAAATACACACCATTAATTTTTAGATGTTTGTTTATGTTTACTAGTCGATAAGGTATTGTAATGTTTTAAATTGTTAAAAAAATGGAAAAAATGCAACACTTTCTTTGAAAATGTGTATCTTTTTTTTAAAAGCAGATACTGACGTAAATCAAAAAACATTTTGTTAAGAAAGGGTCACACTTCAAATTGAAACTTAAAGATATCAAATTTTCCTCCTCAAATTCACCATAGGGTGTTTAGAAATGAAGGGTATAAAACAAGGTTTTGTTTCTCCCTGTGTAACGGATAAACTACAGATATTTTTGCAAAGTAAATTCCAGGTTAATATTACAAGACCCAATACTATACCTGGTGAAAATTTCAACAAAATCGGAGAACCACGAAAAAAGATACAGGGTGTTGAATTCGACAAAAATTTTACCTGTCCGGAATTTATTGACGGGCAGTATATTTGAGGGTAAGATCTGCCTTTATATCCGAAATTACAAATATTTATAGGAGTATCAGTCCATGTATCGAATGCTGCACCAAAATCCGAAAACAGGCCTTCAGGTTACGGGACCAACGGACCCAGAGGGGGCCCACACGGAAATAACAGGGACATGAGGGGCCCAGATGGTCCGAACATGTACCAGCAGAGCAGATACAACAACCCGAACGCTGGCCCGAACCAAGGCAGCTGGGGCAACCAAGGAGGGGGCCCCCGAGCCAACCTCGACATGCCCAATCTGCAAGCTTTAGGTGGGTTTAGAAATCGAGGAAATTCCGCGAAATACAACCCTAAAATTTTTCAGGGATCAACGGTCAAGGTCAAGGGACCAATTCCCAGAACGTGAATCCTCTGGGGTTGGGCTTGAATTTGGGTCTTCCAATGAATCCGGCGCTGGTTGCCGCCGCGCTGAACCAAGCGGGTTGGGGGCTCATTGGGAATCTGCAGAACCAAGAGCCCAACTTCAATCAAGGCTTCAACAGCGGCCCGAACAATTCAAGCGGTATGTAGTTTGTTAGTTGTGAATAATTCATCGGTTATTTCTCAAATTACCCAAAATCCCTCTTTTTAACCCAAGTAAAACTTCATTTACGCCTGCAAAATTGCAATTTTTTTCAATACTATCCTCCCATCTACACTGCTCAAAAAAATTAACGGGCATTATGGAAATCTCAAATTTATTCTACAACTGAAGGTGTTTTCAATGATAATTATTTTCATAAGAATTATGCATGTATATGTTATCCACTTTCAACGTTCTTCTTCAATACAGATGTTTTTTCCCAGCAGGAATAAAAAAAGATGATATTATCAGATTTTGAATGTATTGGCTTCGTTCCGAAATCAGTTGTTCTCGATCAATTCTAGTGATCAAGAGTTTTTCTTTCGTTTGATTTTCTACACTCGATCGCTATGCAACGCGAAATGATATTAGATTTTGTCACTGAGATGAGAGATATACAAAATCTAATATCATTTCTTCAACCTCATGATAAAAGATCTCTGAGCCTGGGAATTGAAAATGGTATTCATTTCGATGATTACTATTTTGAATTCATCTATGTTTCAAGAGTCTATGTTTCAAAGAGTCAAAATCTATTGACAAAAGTACAAAATGTGACAAACTGAGAAACAAGACAAAACAATTCATACTACCTACATAGAGCAAATACGGAAAGTCGAAGGAGGGGTCCCATATATGCCAGCTTGACAACTTTTAATAGTATGCCAGGTCATATCAAGAACTCTTTAAAATGTACATTTAGAAATTTCAAAAACTTAGTTATAAGTCAACTATAGTAACAACATATTGTTGAATCATAGTTGTATTTCAATAAATATAAAAAAAAAATTGTTCTCGATGTGGCCTCCGTAAAGGCAAAGAATTTTTCTTTTTCTTAAACAAACTATCTATGTTATTCAAAGAATTAATAGTGTTTATTTCAGTTAACGGCCCAAAGAAATATAGGAGGTTTTTCAGTTTTTAAAATTAGTAACTGTATGAAATAAAATTAACCTCAAAATTAAATTGAAAAAAAAAACCGTTAGAAAGGTCATTAACTAGCGAATTTTCTAAAGTGAAATGAAGCTCTTCATTGTTAGTATGCAGTTATTTCTCCAATTTCATGTAGCCAATGAAAAAAAAAGGATCAAATATGTAAGATCTTCGACAGATACTGCCCGAAGAACTTAACCTAGAAAAAAAATGGCAATACCGCCAAAGGATCGCATCACGTTGATTTGAAAGGGTCTATTCATCCGTTTGTAGCAGTTCAATGTTTTTTTCTCAAATTACCCAAAATCCCGCCTTTTAACCCAAGTAAAACTTTATTTATGCCTGCAAAATTGCAATTTTTTTCAACACTATCTTCCCATCTATGTTATTCGAAGAATTAATAGTGTTTATTTCAATTGACAGCCCAAAGAAACATACGAGGTTTTTTAGTTTTCAAAATTAGTAACTGTTCGAAATAAAATTAACCTCGAAATTAAATCGAAAAAAAAACGATGTAATGGTCATTAACTAGCGAATTTTCTAAAATGAAATCAACTCTTCTTTGTTAGTATGCAGTTAGAAAAGGATCAAATATGCAAGATCTTTGACGATACTGCCCGAAGAACCTAACCTAGAAAAAAAATGGCAACACCGCCAAAGGATCGCATCCCGTTGACCTGCGTTGATTTAAAAGGGTATCTTCATCGGTTTGCAGCAGTTTGATGTTTTTTCTCAAATTACCCAAAATCCCGCCTTTTAAACCAAGTAAAACTTTATTTATGCCTGCACAATTGCAATTTTTTTCAATACTATCCTCCCATCTATGTTATTCGAAGAATTAATAGTGTTTATTTCAATTGGCGGCCCAAAGAAACATAAGAGGTTTTTTAGTTTTCAAAATTAGTAACTGCTAGAAATAAAATTAACCTCGAAATTTAATTGAAAAAAAAACTGTAGAAATGTCATCAACTAGCGAATTCTCTAAAGTGAAATGAAGCTCTTCATTGTTAGTATGCAGTAATTTCTCCAGCTTCATGTAGCCAATGAAAGAAATGGATCAAATATGTAAGATCTTTGACAGATACTTCCCGAAGAACCTTACCTAGAAAAAAATGGCAACACCGCCAAATGATCGCATCGCATTCACCTACCATGATTTAAAAGTCTTCTTTTCTATTTCAGGAGGCAACCAGGGCGGTAACCCAAATCAGGGCCCCAACAATCAGAATCCGGGATTTCTGAATTGGATGAACCAGGGACCCAACCAACAACAGAACCAGGACGGTCCTCAGTGGTCGAGGAACTCTAATCAGCCCCCCTCTGACAAGGCCTTCCTCAAGTATGAGTAAATTTGTTTTTGATTCCCCAAACTTATTAGTCTAGTCTAAGAGTTTGCTCTCATCCACACATTCGCCACTTTAACTATCGGAACGTTGGCATTTGTACAGTCCACACTTTATGCTGATTAGCTGTTGTGATAAATTTGAACTTAACCTTCTGAGCCAGGCTACTCACGTTGACACATCGACTGTCACCTGTCATAATCAAAGAGAAGAATAACTTTTTATAGCTGCTGACTTTAGCAAGTTCTTCTTTTCGAATTCGAAGTTTCCAATCTACACAAGAGACACGAAAAGTTGTATTGATTCTACAACTGTATCATCTTAAAATAAGTCTATTAACTGTCTGTGATTATGAATGTTTTACCTTGGTTTTCAATATGGTTTAGTTATACAGGGTTTATCACGAATATGGCTCAATAGAATATTTTTAGGAATGACACAAGATTCAGGATTGAACTTCTAAAGGTGAGCTTCAAGTAAGAAGACGACTTCTCGTATATTTTTTGAAGGTTAGGACTTCCGGTTTTTCCGGAAGTGACAGCAACTTTCGTTTTTCAAATGGGAAGACCCATTTTGTATTGCATAAATAGATTCTTCAGTGAATTTTGAGTCTTTTTGAGTCCATAAGTTTGAATTTTCCCGAGAAAATTGATGAAATACGAAAAAAAATCTCATAATTGGACTCTGTAGAAATACAATAACTCCGAGGTTTTTTCGTTAAAAATTCTCATTTTTGAATATCTCCGGGAAGAAAGGCTGATGCTTCTTTTCCGAAAGCTTCATTTTCAGAATATGATACAGGAGGTCAAAAATTCTTTGTCAAAGTTAGAAGTGACGAAACATCAAAAAATCTTTTTTTTTCAAATTGGAACCTCATTTTTACGAAGCATTTTCGAAATCCTCGACAAAAAATAATAGGAGCATACGTCCGAGACTTTTATCCCTAAATGAATATTTTTCGAGATATTCAGGAAAAACGATTTTGTCTTCAATTTTCAATCTCATTCCGAATGTGTTTTTTTACTGCGGTGAAGTTCAATTTTTGAAAATCTCTGTTATCGAGAAAATATTTTCTCTAGTTCAGACGAGTTAAGTTCTTGAATTATCATCTGTAATGCGAGAGAGAGCAACAATTGGTTTAAAGTTCTCAATGTGAGTATTAGTGGAGTCAACGTAAAAATTCTCAGGAATGCAGAAAAAATAATTTGTATAAAGTTTTAATGCTTTTTGAAGAATAATTAACAGAACATGTAATAATTTCATTACTGAAAATTCAAATTTCCCTACCATGACAAAAAAGAAATTATTCTGAATTAAGAATTTCCGGAAATTATCCTAAGCTTTAAAAAATAAAGAAAAACTGAACTCGCCTGAACTACAAGAAAATATTTTCTCGATAACAGAGATTTCAAAAAATTTCACTCGACCGCTAATTATTTTCCAGTAAAAAAACACATTCGGAATGAGATTGAAAATTGAAGACAAAATCATTTTTCCTGAATATCTCGAAAAATATTCATTTTGGGATTTAAGTCTTGAACGTATGCTCCTATTATTTTTTGACGAAGATTTCGAAAATGCATCGAAAAAATTGGGTTTCGATTTGAAAAAAACGGTTTTTTGATGTTTTGTCACTTGTAACTTTGACAAAGAATTTGTGATCTCCTGTATCATATTCTAAAAATCACGCTATCGGAAAAGAAATATCAGCCCTTCTTCTCGGAGATTTTCAAAAATGACAATTTTTAATGAAAAAACCTCCAAGTTGTCTGTATTTCATCAGAGTTCAATTTTGAGTTTTTTTTCGTATTTCTTCATTTAAAGAGAATTTCCTCGGGAAAATTCAAACTTTCGGAATTGAAGAGACTCAGAATTCAATGGAGAATCTATTTATGCAATAAAAATGGGTCTTTCCATTTGAAAAACGAAAGTTGATGTCACTTCTGGAAAAACCGAAAGTCCTAGAACCTTGAAAAAATATACGAGAAGTCGTCTTCTTACTTGAAGCTCACCTTTAGAATTTCAATCCTGAATCTTGTGTCTTTCTTAAAAATATTCTATAGAGACATATTCGTGAATAACCCTGTATGATTAAAGTTTGCATTTACTTAATTACGATAATTTTAGACAATTTTGCTGAACCATCTTCTTTCGAAGAAACCTCTATAGGTGAAATTGACAGCGAATGTGATGAGAGGTTAATATTTTATCTCTTGAAATTGTCAAAATTGGATTTGACATTCGAATAAGCATGAAAGAAACAAGAAACTTACTTCTTTACATTGTGTGTCAATTTGTGAGTGGATTTGGCTCAGAATTTCGCATTCGCGATTTCATTGTTATGAACTTTAAGGTGTCGATGTGGCGTAGTATAAAATTTCCAATTTTTATATAGGTACGAGAGACGCAACTGGTGACTGATGCAACAGCTGTTAGTATTTCATTCTGACGAAATTTTCCCTGGCTACACTTTGTAGATCCACCCAGTTTGGAATTTATCGAAATCGATTAATTAAAAAAAAAGTAAGGTTAGCCGCAGTACCTCTTTAAGATCCTAGAAACCAGTATTGGTGATGTTGAATTTAACAGTAAATCTCGTTTTGGAGATTTGAAACAGGGTATTTTTAGTTCAGCGCTTGAGGAATTGCAGAATCATTTTCTCTGTTTCAAATATCGGTTTTAAATTTTCTTCGAGCTTTAATTCAACATTTCATTTGGAATTAAATTTTGACAAAGTCAGAATCAGTAACTTTTGTTGCTGAATCCAATCTTCTCTCCGAAATTTTAATCTAGTCGAACAAAATTGTTTTTTTATTTAATAATCATAATGATTTTATCAAGAGGATGTAAAATGCTTCTTCCAGTTCCTCGAGTTATTGAAAGCAGAAACATTCAAATACCTTGTAAAGGACAGATTTTTTATGGTGAATGGAATCTCAATATTTGAGAATATAAACCTATTTCACGTTCTAGAAGTGGAATTGTCAAGTGAGAGAGGAGATGTTATTTCACTGGTATAAATGATGGTTTTAATTGTTCTATGGATCTTGTTTTGATGTGGAAAGAGAGTTGTTTTTTTTTAATTATAGTGTGTAATGGTAAGAGGACTGGATAGAGACCAAGTGTTAGCACATTTGTACATTATAACGAAAATTTGATTTTAAGTGTAAGAGCTTTTGTGAAGATGATTTTAAATTAAAACAGATGAAATGTAACTGATATATGGTATGTGAATTGTATGAGAGGTAATATAATGTGTGTTGTGAACAGTTTTTTCTTTGAATCGATTTATTTTGTAGGTTAAGTATTATTATTTGAATTCATGAATTTTGATCTCTTGTTGAGTGAAAAGATGAAACTCGATGTGTAGGTAAAGCTGAATTTATAATGAAAGAATTCATAATTGATACTCCCATTTTCAAAAGGTGGTGTTTTTTCTGTATGAATTCGGCTTGAGAATTGCTAACCTTTGGATAGATGAAAGCTACTGAGTGATTCAAGAATCTTTGTTTGTCTTCTATTATCAAAACACAAATAAGGCCTAACTTTATTAAAGGATCCCTTAATGTTGGTCGGATATTTGAGCTATCGAAATGATTTATTTCTTGTCAACTTCATTATGACATTTGCTTTATTTTGACAGTTGTTTAACCTACAAGATTGGGAGAACTGTCAAAATAAGGGATATTTCATTTAAATACGACTATCCTTTATTGAAGTTGAGTGCAGGAAGTTCATATTTTATCACAGGCCACCTTAAAATCTTTTGCCAATGCGCATGTGTAAGTAGAGAGAGAATAGTGGCCTAACTTAAATAAACCTTCCCTTATTATGACATTTACTCATGCACATTCACAAAAGATTTTAAGGTGGCCTTTAATAAAATACGGGCCTCCTGTACTTAACTTAAATAAAGGACAGCCTTATTTAAACAAAAGATCCCCTATTTTGACAATTCACCCAATCTTCTAGGTTAAACGACTTCTCACAACTGTCGAAATAAAAGAAATGTCATAATAAAGTTGTCAAGAAATTAATCTTTTCGATAGCTCAAATAGAGAGTTATTGAAACAAAAATACAGGCTTTATCAAGGGATCCTGTAATAAAAGATCCCTCAAGGTTGGTTGGATATTTGATCTATCAAAACGATTTATTTCTTGACAACTTTATTTTGACATTTCCTTTATTTTGACAGTTGTGAGAACCGGTTAACCTATGAGATTGGGAGACCTGTCAAAATAAGGGATCTTTTATTTGAATATGGCTGTCCTTTATTCAAGTTAGGCCTCTATTTGCGTTTCGATAACTCTCTATTGAGCGTAGATCTACGATTTTACTTAGTATAAATGAATACTGAATAAATGAAGAAAGGTAAAATGGAAATTCATGATGAAACTTTAAAAATGGAGTGAATTCTTCAATCGCTCAGTTGTAAAGTCTGAAATCAAAGGCCAAATCAAGGCTTCTTTCGACAGATTAAGAAGTAGTAGAACTGATGATGGCTTTCCAGCTGAATTCTATGAAAATAGAAGATCCTAAGTAGTGGAATGATCAAAACAGTAAAGAAAAGTCTTCTTTTTCCATATTCTTGGAAATTGGTGGTGTGAATAACTGATAGAAAAGTTAAATTTATTCTACCACTTATATTTTTTTTGTAATTCTTTGATCGAAATGCATGAAAATTCGTGCTGAGCAAAAAAGCTCCCAAGTGCAACAAAATCATCATGATTATCCCAAATTGAATAAAAAAGAGGTACTTGAAGTACGGGGTTGAATGAAAATCATGTTTCAATCGAATTATCAAGTTAGAACTCTTCCGTTTGAGAACGTATAATTTTGTATGGTACTGGTATAAGTAGAAGAATCTAATGTTGTGTGTGAGAACCAGATTGGTCGAAGATGTGTGTGTATCTTGGAGAGAATTTCGTTGTCTTGATGTGAAGTCTGCTTTCGAATGGTTAAGATGCTGTAGCTTGTGATCGAAGATGCATTTCATCGTTTCAGTAAGTTGATTGAAATAATTTCATTGTTTTTCTTCAAAATCCCTTTTCGACAAAATCCTGTATATCTTGCTGAATCCTTATTCTAAATTATTTGTTTTTAAATTTATGGCGAAAGTCTCAGTTGCGAGATGAATATGGAAGTCTTCGGTGAGGTGGGACAAAATATTATCTTTTGAGAGCCCAAAAGCATGAAAAAAAATATATTATCGACTAACTCAGTTTCCGTTTGTTTCACTGAATTGGTTTCTGGATTTCTGAAATGTCTTGTTCTTTTTTAGCAATGATGGCGCCTTTGACAGGAAACCGTACACTTTTGGGGATGCTCTAAAATGAGATATCTACTTCGTAACAAGACTGATACGACCTAGGATAAAAAAATTCGAATAGCACCATGACTCCGTGAAAGAAGAAGGTCATCGAGTGAAATTGGCAACTCTCATCAATTTCATACTTTTCTCACTGGTGAACTGGGAGAATTTTTCGAGTTTGGTTAATGCAGAAACTATTGTCTCGATTGATATTGGTAGGAACACGATGCTACCATGTTGAGGCTGAAATATGTCCGAAAACTTACAAGACTGTAAAAGGAAATATGAGAAATATATCTTATAAGCTACATGTTGTTTTTTTGACTGATCCACTTCTTATTAATCATTGGTAAGTACAAGTGAATATGGTGATTTCATATTGTAATATGACATAGTTATGAATTCTAGAATGCATTTTTTGTATAGCTGCCATTAAAAGTGATACTTTCAATGACAGCCGACAGTGTTGTACGACTGTCAAGTAAAAATTGAAAATTCACAGGAAGGATCACGGCCTACTAAATCTAACAGGCCGGAAGGTTAGACGTTGCCGTTGTTACCATCAGAGTGTCTAGTGGCACGCGTAGATATAGAAAGTATACGGTTTTTTGTGCAATTCGCACTGTTTTCGATATAATTTCGAATTTATTTCAATTCACAATTGAATGAAGACCTGCAGGAAGGAAAACAAAACAGCATCTCGTTCATCTGCGAATAATTTCTTAATATTTTATCGCAAATAATCCAGAACTCACGACGAGGAGGTAGCTGTTGCATTGAGTTCCACAAGATTACAATTAGAATGAAAATTATTTCATTTTCCGTAGCGAATAAAGTAGGTGAATGAACATCAAAAGAGGAAAAAAAGTCACAAATATACCTGTCACCTAATAACCACTTGAAATTAGAAATGGGTACATTTACTTTGTCTCTAAATAAGACTTCGATTCTCAAATTACTTAAGATCTTAAACCCCGATGATATTTTCGGAAATGCCCCCTCCAAATTCATATTGTAGAACTGAACAAAGTAATTTTTTTAACGTTGCAAAAAAGTTGAAAATTGCCTTGTCTTTGAAATGACAACAAAAGTCGGAAAATCGATCTGATCTTGTTTGTCCAAATCGGTATAAACATATATCATAATGGACAACTAAATTTTGTCTCCGTTCCTCAGGATCATTTCTTTTCGGATTAACTGAAGACGCCATGTAACTCGATCGATTTGGAAAAATTGAAGGAAGTGCATCATCAGTTAATTTAGGAATTTTTCGGGGTATATTGATGACTGAACCTTCGGCGGTTGGATTAGAGTTATTTCTCAAAATGTTTCATACAAACTACACAGTCATCGTTAACCTTAAAACTACTTTCTCTATGAATTGCGTTAAGCCATTTTCTTCTCCTCACGGGATCTTTCGGAAATCTAAATACCAAAACTTTCTGATTAGCAGATTTATATAGTTGCTTTTGTAATCAGGCACAAGGCATAGTACTCAAATCGAAGATTTCCAAATGAAATTTTAATAAATATCAAAATGAGAAACCTTCCTGTTGATAATCCTTCCAGATATGAACACTGAAAGTCGAAAAATTCAATCACAAACCCGATGCACACTGTTCTTACAATTGCAACACTTATTTTCACTTCATTTATTGATTGAAAAACCGATCACACGAACAGGAAAAAAACACGAATCTTTTTACACGTTTCTCGGTCGAATTTCTGATGCGAACTATCATTTGTTACGCTTCAAAACAGAACTGCAAGTGCAAAGTCGTAACACTCTGAGCCTGGTTCAACCCTTTGTGGGGGTTCCGGCAACGTCGCATTTTAAAGCAACATTCTGGCCTGTTGAATATCGTAGGCCGCGGGTTGGTCCAAAAATGACGGAACCAACCAAGAACCAACGTCAATCCAAATCGCCTCAAGCAAATTCAGCAAAAAAAAATTTTTCTCGAAAATCCAAAATGCTGGACCAACTTAACACACGTCTGCAAATTGTCAGAACGCTCTCGAGCAATAAAACGGCGGTCAATAAAGCAGAAAAAGGCACAACTACTCGAACGTGCTTCAGTTTGCGGTTGCTGAACATTTTTTTCGTGCGAGCAATTTCGTGATTTTTCCGAATAGGGGATAAATCCCATTTTTCCCGCATTCATCCGGAAATCTCATCATATAGCACTCTGCCTTTTCCGGGCCCCCCTGCCCGCCCTAACTAATGATTTTGTCAGAAAACCTCACCCCGCCGAATATATGGCACTTCTGAAAGCGGGTAACCCTATTAAATACGAGTGGTACAAGCTGCTGCCACACGAATTATGAGGCGCGGGGAACTATTTCGAGCTCAAAGTAGTTTTGAAATGTTCATTTGGAAACAGGGCCCTTGTTGAAAATGGGACGCGGATATAAACGCGATTTATGGCATCGGGGACGTTTTTTCGGCTTCGGAAACGTCCCATTCTCGATATGACTGCGAGTTTCGAAACTGTGGAACACTCGAACAATCAGCACCACGGTAAAGAAACTCACTAACTGGTTTCTATATCTATATGTGGTATAGGAAAATGTACCTATAAAAGAGTTTCTGGAGAAGGAGAAAACTGAAAGAGAAACACTCTGGCAGCATCTCCCAGAAAGTTCCTTCGAAATTTTGAAACTGCAACTACATCTCATCTGCGAACCTTCATAGTCATGTTATGGTCAAGAAAGTAAGTACTGAGAAAAACTTCAGTACGATGCTATGCAAAAAAGGGGAATGGAGGCGGGAATACACCGAACAAAATTTCAAAGGAAATACTGTTGAATGGTATACAGATGGTTCTAAAACCAATACGGGAGCTGGCGCTGGGGTTCACGGGGCCAAAGCCAAGTGTGCACTATCGTTTGGCTCCTGTGTGAGTGTTCTGCAAGCAGAAATATTAGCAATCGAAAGATGTCTAGATATTAATCTAGAGAGAAAATATCAGAATTGCGACATAGCTATTCACTCAGATAGTCAAGCTGCTATTGAAGCACTGAACTTCTATGTCATCGACTCAAAATCGACATGGGAATGCCGGAGCAAATTCAATGAGGCAGGTAAGAAAAATAAGGTCTCTTTGATCTGGGTTCCTGGTCATTCGGGAATCACAGGTAACGAAGAGACCAACAAACTTGCCAGAGAGGGTGCTCGGAAACCACTCACTGGCCCAGAACCTTCCTGTGGTATAGCAAAATGTACATATAAGAAAGAGTTTTTAGAGAAGGAGAAAACTATGGCAGAAGCACCCAGGGTTGGATCACTCCAAAAATTTCCTTCGGAATTTTGAAACTGCAAGATCCAAAAAATATTCGGATCTCAGTAAGAACCAACTACACCTCCTCACTGGCTTTCTTACTGGGCATTGTCGCCTCAGAAAGCACTTGCTGAGAATGGGCGTATCGGACACTGACGAGTGTAGATTCTGTGGGGAGGAGGAAGAAACTCCTATTCACCTAGTCACAGAATGCTTTGGCATTGTAAGCCAAAGGAAACAATGCTTTGGGCAAGGGACCTGTAGGAGTGAGGAATTAGCTTCACTGAAGCCTTCCGAGATATTGGATTTCATAAGATCTCTGGGACTGGAAGGCGAGATGTAAAGCTTTTTCAGGGGGCACAATAGACCATCAGGTCGCAGTGGATTGTAACCCCTTTTAAACTATCAACTATCAACTACTTCTATACTGTGTCAGTACCCCCGCCTTCACTGTGTGAACTCTCAACTGTATACTGTTATTCATTGAATGAAGAAGGAAAGGAATTAGCATAAGTGAAATATGAAGGCGTCCGCGAAGGTCTACCAATATGGCTGTCAATTGCTTCCTGTTTGGAGTTTTGGAATCACAAACATCATAATCATTCGATAAGAATGGCAGAATAGTTGTTTATGATACAAGTGCAGAAGGCACGGATATTCTTAAACGAATTAAAAAAAAATTAGTGTGAGAATGAGCCTTCTGTACATTATTTTCTCTAATTCAGTGAATGTTCATTGAAATTGATGGAATGTTTTTACACTGCGCAATAAATTAACGCACATTATGGAAATCCCAAATTTATTCTACAACAGAAGGTGTATATAACTGAATGATAATTATTTTTATCAGAATTATGCATGCATATGTTATCCACGTTTTTCTTCAATACAAATGTTTTTCCTCAGCAGGAATAAAAAATAAAATAAGATGATATTATCAGATTTTGAATGTATTGGCTCCATTCTAAAATCAGTTGTTCTCGATCAAATCTAGTGATCAATAGTTTTTCATTCGTTTGATTTTCTACACTCGATCGCTATGCAACGCGAAACACGCAATTTGACCCAAGAGGAATGTGCCCAAACGGTAGTTTAGCTAGAATAAGGGTGGACATACACAAGAATTGCAGAAAGGTTTGGAGTTTCCCATACAAGTGTGTCCAGAATATTGCAGCGATTCAGGGTGACAGGTATGAATGTCCGAAGACCAGGACAGGGTAGACCACGAGTAACAACTGCCATGCCTCAACGTTAGTTGAGAGTTTCTTCGTTGAGACAACGGTTTGCAACCGCTCGCCTCCTTCAAAATCAGCCTGAGCGAACTCATGGGGTACAAATTAGCACTCAGACAATAAGGAATCGCCTCAGAGAATATGCCCAGCTCTTACCCCAGCTCATCGAAGGGCGCGTTTGGATTTTGCGAGAGAGCATATCCATTGGGAAGAGGCCGATTGGGAAAGAGTTCTCTTCACAGATGAGTCTAGATTCTGCCTCTACCATTGTGATCGACGTTCCCTTGTATACAGACGTCCACATGAAAGATATGCTCAGTGCAATTTCCTGAATACTACTGGTTTCGGGGGAGGATCGATTATGGTATGGGGTGGAATATCTTTGACTCCTCGCACAGACCTAGTGGTCGTTGATAATGGAGCTATGAATGCTGATAAGTATATAAGGAACATTCTTGAAGAGCATGTAGTGCCATTTGCTCCGTACATTGGTGAAAATTTCATTTCTATGGACGATAATGCCAGACCCCATCGTGCGCGCATCGTTCAGGAGTACCTTGAAGAGGTTGAAGTCTCTCGAATGGAATGGCCAGCAAGAAGTCCAGATCTCAATCTGATTGAGCAGGTTTGAGACAACCTTAATAGAAGGCTGAGATGTTCATAAAATCATCGAGCTACTCTTAATGACTTAGGAATTCAACACGGAGAAATCTGGGAAGGATTAGATCAGAACATTTTAAGATCACTCATTTTGAGTATGAACCGTCGTTGCCGAGCTGTAATTAACGCGAGGGGTGGAAATACCAAGTATTAAATCACTTATTAGCATTTAAGTATTTTGAAAATAGTTCATTTCCCTCCTTTCACATAAGATTCGGTGAAATCCTGAATTTTTCTTCCATTTAATGTGTCTTGTTTCGTTCAAAACCTTCCCGAGAGACCATAAAAAATAAGTTATAAAGTCAATGTAGAGTTAACTTTCATTTAAATTGACATTTTCAGAATGTGCGTTAATTTATTTGCGCAGTGTATTTTGATTTCCATCCATATGCGACCACAGAGATCAACTAAATTGGCAAATTTTCTGTCCGCTAACTGAATTTAAAAAACGTCATAGGTTATCAAAGTTCTTCATCAACACCAATCTAAGTCCTGCAAGGCAAACGTTCCTGATGGGACATTACCAACATTATTATGATTTTTCGCAGCCTCCCCTATGGCAATCATTCCACACGGACCATATTGTTTATTGTTGTTCGAATTCTAATTGTATTGGTCCAGTAGAGGATTCCAACAGCTCTGCAGAGCCTAGAAACTCAACTGCGTTCACAGACGGACGGACCATCGAATAAACCGAGCGTGAGTTTCCGTCAATTATATGTTGAACAACAAACAACGCAATTTGCATATTCTATCCAGCCGGTATAAGATAATTCCTGGGAGCACATCCGCAAGTTTCCGGATTCACATCTTAATCAAGATGTAACTATCGGAGAGCGGATCCATCAGAGGATATGGAGAAATTCGGTAACCAAACTTGGCGAAGTCGATCAAAAAGTTCGTCAGATACACCTAGTCGAGTTTCGGAGTGCCGACATATTGTGAAATACGGCTCGTCACCATGTTAAACGGGGCTCTGAAGATGACATCTACCTATATTGTTGATGAACTTTGTTGTTGTGGAATTTCATTAGTTCTCTGCTTGAAGTGATTCAAGATGAGCAGGTATTATGATCATCGGAGCAAATGAGATTGAACGCTGTTAATTTCATTCAATAGTATATTATATTAAAAGGATTAAAAGTTCTTTTTTTTACTAGTAAAAATAGGCACGTTCAGTCCGTATGATATATATGTACTATTTTTTCTCCAACCAAGTCAATTAGTTTTATTCAAAAATCGTTAACAATTTGGTAATAAATTCGAACACCTATAACTTAAAAAAGCGATAGCAAGTCGTTAGTCATGGATATCTGGTATTGTTGGTAAATATTGATTGTCAAGTAGACGTCAGTAGACGTACTAATCATATAATTTTTGTAGTAGTTTTTACGCTGCTTTCAAAATGAATCCCGAACATGATGAAAATATACCCGCGGCGCGGCCTACGATATTTAACAGGCCAGAATGTTGCTTTAAAATGCGACGTTGCCGGAACCCCCGCAAGGGGTTGTACTAGGCTCAGAGTGGTACGACCTTGCACTTGCAGTTCGGTTTTAAGCGTAATATGTGATATAGTTCCGCATCAGAAATTCGAAGGGAAACGTGTAAAAAGGTGTGTTTCTTTCGTGTTCGTGTGATCGGTTTTTCAATCAATAAATAGAGTGAAAATAAGTGTTGCAGTTGCAAGACTCGTGTTTGTGATTGAATTTTTCGTTCAGTGTTCATATCTGGAAGGATATTCAGCAAAAAGGTTTTTCATTGTAATTTTTATTGAAATTTCATTTGGAAATCTTCGATTTGAGTACTATGCCTCTTACTTGTGCAGTGCCCGGTTGCAAAAGCAATTATAAATCTACTAATGAGAAGGTGTCGGTATTTTGATTTCCGAAAGATCCCGCGAGGAGAAGAAGATGGCTTAACGCAATTCATAGAGAAAGTAGTTTTAAAGTCAAATTTGTATGAATTATTTTGTAGATTCCCATATTTTGAGAAATAACTCTTATCAAACCACGGAAGGTTCAGATATTAATATAAAACGGGAAAATTGCTAAATTAATTGATGATGCATTTCCTTCAATTATTCCAAATCAACCGAGTTACATGACGCCTTCAGTTAGGTACTCCGAAAAGAACTGATCCTGAGGAACAAATTTTGAGTAATATTTTTCTTAATAATTATTCTAAAATGGTTAGTGATAGAATCCCAAGAATTGCTCTTTCCGATAGGAAATTACTTACTTTTAGCCGTTAGATATCAGAATTGTTTTTGTTTATTCAGAGTTTATTTTTAGTTTTATATAACCTATTTTAAATTTGAATTAAGAGTTTTTATTCATGCAGAGTTTATTCTTGTTGACTTTCTGTTTTATAGGATTTATTTTAAGTTTAAAGATCAGCAGTTAGAATGTAATCGTTTTCGACAGCGAAATAATACTTTTTTTTTTCTCTTTTTATGTTCATTCACCTACTTTATTAGTAGTTGTACTATTTTCACCTGAAAATAGTACAAAAATGTCAACATTTTTTTATGGTTGGAGAAAATAGTATATTCTTGAAAAAATTGCAGAATGAGCGCCTATTCCAACACGAATGCGAAATTCGAAAACGAGCGACGAAGGAGCGAGTTTTCGATAGCATTCGTGTTGAAATTGCTTTCTGCAACGAGTATTAGACGGTATTTTCTCTATTTCAGTCAATTTTTGTGAAATACTCTCAAAATTCAAATGAAAATTCAGATTAGTGACTTTTGTTTTGTACCTTGACAGTTGGTGTGACATACGAAATTTGACAGATCACGGAATTTGAATTGATTTGATTCGAAACTTGATTCGATCGGAGGTCAGTACTGACAACCATAAAACGAAAAATATAACTGAAAACAATGCTGTAATGAGTTTTATTACAGCACTACTTTTAGTACTGTAAACTGTAATGAACTCATTGCGATACTGAAATAGAGAAAGGTTATTTTTGTAGAACTGCCTCTAAAAGTGACACTTTTAATGACAGCCGACAGTCATTTTATGATTCCATATGAAGAAAAGAATGCCTCATTCCGTATTTCTGCGATTCTATCAGCAATATCCAGGTCCATTCAATAAAAAAGAACTGAAAATTCCGTGATTCCAGTCCGCGAAAATCACCACCATCTATGCCCTCCAAAATATTCGAACTTTGCACCATAAATCTGCGTGAATGCATGCTAATGTTCGGCAAATATTAATATTTATCGTGCAGGTACAGGACGTGTGCAAAATTCGTACCTATCCCTAATAGGGAAAATATCGTGAGGTACGTGACTGCATGCGGCCCCGTGTTTTCTTGTCTGGCAACAAGCGTGTACGGACATTTAGACATGCCATTACGGGACGGCTTATTAGCGCGGAATTGCAACAAATTGAATGTTCTTTACTAATTGGATCCCGTCAACCGAAAGAGTTGCCAGAAAGCTTGCAAGGTTGATGGGTAGAAAGCTGAAACGCGATTAGACTTCTTTATCCGCTTTTTTGGTCCCTTCCGTTGGTAATCTAGGACCGTAGCTTCATCTACCTCAAGGGCTGCGTTCACAAACTTACTCAGAGAGTAGAGTAATAGTATGGCCATATGATCAGAAATATACTTCGGTCTTTACTCACACTCGTCGTTCACAATCTTACTCTGACAAATGTCATTCCAACATTGAATGAAGGTATAGGTTATGGATAATACTTTTATTTGTTTCTCATTTGTAAACGTCAGTTTCCAAAAACACAATATTAATCAAGAAAGTTTATTTTATCAAGTCACTAACTTGTAAAACTGACAGTTAACTTGCAAAATTTTTACAAGTTAGTAGTATTATTTACATTAGAAAATTTTGTTTTATCGTCATATATGTTGAAAATCATGGTACAATTGTTATTTCCAGTAACACAGATTTTTGATGATGAACCATCTGTTGACTCAGAAACTGCTGAACTCGAGGACTGCAGAACATTTGTACTCTCCTTACTACCAAATAATTTGCTAGACATTTCGATTTTTTTGTTGACCGAATCATCGACATAACTCATCGCAATTTCGGTGCTCTTCCACCCTCCTGCACGCTTTAGTGCTAAAATATCTCCACCCGAATCCGCAACCATAGTGGCTCCAGTTCTGCGAAAAGAGTGGCCAGTGTATAACTTTGGGTCGCTATTTGCTTTGGGACACCACCAATAGTGTGCTGGCCAGCATTAAGGGAAATGCACTTTCCATGTAGGTATGTCAAAAACAAAACTTAGGCTTTCTGTTCCAGGAGGCCGAAGATTTACTTATTTTCTGTATAACATGCGGGGCTTGAAGCTGCAGCCATCATCGGTTATGGTGAATCTTCTTCTTGTTGAATTTCTTGTTTGCCGCAATGTCACAATAACGTCTTTTTCCATATCTTCCACATCATTCATGTTTAAGGAGAGAATTTCGTCACATCGACAACATCCAAAAATCCCAAATATTCTTACAATTTTTGCCAGCAACCACTGGTCATCAGGAGCATGTAAAAAAAATTGTTCAGCCTCTTCTTTACTTAATACCTCGGAATTTTTTGGCGTATAACGCTCATTCTTTCGTTTCAGAAACGCTATTACCTTTTGATCTGCAAATAACAACTAAACGTCATATTTTTCAATACATTTTTTAAGGAAAACAAACCTGCGAACAAGAGCATTTTCTTTCATTTCCAAGCAGCTTTTCAGCATAGACCATTTTGCCCATAAAGTATTAGGGCTGAATCTAGCTGATAGTTGATTCAAGTAGACCAACAGAACATCTTCAGTTACCCCAATCACACAATTTTTGTTTTGCCACTTTTTGAAGTCGTCGTATTATTGCTCGTACCTTGATGCTGATTTTGCAGGTAATAAACTTGATGCTACACTGCTGGCTGCCTCAATAATTTCTTTTGGTACATTCATTTTCGCTTTCGCCAAAACAAATGTGAAGAAAAATAAACAGACATGTTCATGGCAACGCTTCCATAGCTTACGACATTTGCGACAAATTATTGAGATTTTTTTGTAATTTATCTAACCTTTTTACAAATGAGAAACAAATAAAATATAAAACAATACACGCAAGGTAACGGGTTTTACTGGCTCAAGGAGGTAACTGACTCGCCTGCGGCTCGTCAGTTATATCCTCCATTCGCCAGTAAAAACCCCTCTTACCTTGCTAGTAATGTTTTATACTATTGCATATACATTTTTTATATATCATTTCAATATTGAATTGTTGTTATCGTGAATGAATAATAGAAGTTTTAGAAAAAATTTTTTTCTAGTCGTACATTTCTTGTTGTGTCTTCGATGTATAGTCTATTTTTCTTCTAGTTTAAGAGCAGAGCACAACCGTGTTTTTTTGATGAACGTGAGGGAACTGATAAATGTTCTCAGGACGTTGAATTATTTCTAATGAGACAGAAACAACGTCTATAATCTTTTCTTGCAAGCAGAAAATTTAAAATGTTGTAACATGTTTTGTTGTTGTTTAGTTATTAATCGGGAAAAATGTGTCCTGTTGAGTACGCAAAAAGAGATCGTGTACGATGTAGAAAATTATTTGATAAAACCAATTTTTTTTCAAATTTCAACACCCGGTATCTCAGAAACACTGCGTCAGAGACCCATAGTTCATAGGAACTTTATATCATAAAATCATCTGAGGATTAAGATCTCGAATTTACAGAACCTAATTCTGAAACACCCTGTATAATCATACCTATTGATTTTAATTATTTTTAAACCTTCATTACTTGAGTTTGGAATGTAACAGATGAACAAAATTCTCAGGATATTATGCCAGTAGTGAACTTATCAAACGTGCAAAGTTTCAAATGCATAGCTCGTACACTTCAGATTTTATAGATATCTAAAAACCCCCGATTTCGTCAGTCACTCACTGATGATCATACAAACTGTTTGGGGTACTTCCCGATGTCCTATTAAGTTGAAATTTGGTATGTGAGCTAGTTTCAGTATACAAACAACGGAAAAATTCTTAAACTTGAAATGTTCACCCCCAACCTTTAGAACCAGGGGATGTATAAGTTTGTATGAGACTTCTGCCAATTTTAGGACTGTTTGTTATGATGTTAAAAAATATTCTAGAATTTCTGTTAAAAAAGGGGGAAACAGAGTTGCACACCTAATATTTCCATTTGAAATGAATACTTTTCAAGAATTTCTGGACATCTGAGTTACAGAATGATTAGAACAATTCAAAATGAACTTCCAATTATAGAATCACATATCTATCGATATTTTCGATTCGGAGAAGAACCAACTCGGTATATTAAATTCGAACTTTTTTCCTGCTCGACGTGGGACTGTTTGGACAATCATATTACTCAATGAACTGAGAAAAACTCCGTTTCCGCTTCAGTAGTCAGCACTTTCAGGTCTTTTCGTAGGGAAGCTGTACGTGATTGGAATATTGGAGGAAACAAAACACCTTAAAAGCAGTCATTCTTTCAATTCCTCTGGATTCTATCGAGAAAATTTGAGACCGGTTATCTTCGAATATGGAAAGATGAAACATGAACTTAGAGTTTGACGTCATATTCCTCAATTTAATCAAACAAGGATACAGTTAGATACACATATCGTCAAAAGGTTCCTCAAGAAATGAACAATCAATGTTCTGGAAATGAGATGAACATTTTCCCCTATTTCAACTGCAATATATTTGATAGAAAATCTATGTTTGTTACAAAAATGCATCCATTTCATTCAGATTGCCAAATTTCAGTGTCGCTTATATTCATATCGATTAAAAAAAATTGACCAAAATGGTTTTAAAGGGCTCAAATCTGGAGACCTCATTATTTGGAATAACGGTGAGTATGGGAAATGAATTTTGAAAGCAATCAAACCAGCTAGTTTCTGAAAGACGTTATTTCGAGTTTTAAGCTTCAAATGCAGATTATCTAAATGGGCATTGAAATTTAGAGGGGAATCAAGTTGCACTCTGAGATATCCATGATCAAAATTATGTTTTAAGGAAGAAGAACCGAAAGTGACACTCAGTTATCTACATTTCTGATGATTATTTAAATGGAAATAAGAAACCCTGGTTTTATCATCATTAGGATACAAACGCCACTTTAAAAAACAATTTTTCATGATTTCCAAATCTGCAGAAAGGGTACTTTCTATTATCTCAAAATTAAAATGATGGAAAGTCAGAGCAATATCATCTGCATAAATGTATTTTTATGGAGAAGTAGTCGTTGGAATATTACACAAATCTTAATATATAAAACTAAGTCGGCCATATTGTTGGTTACACCATTTATAACTCAAGATTGGATGAACTGTTTGTTATGAAAGATTTTTTTTGGACTCTTATACGACGGGGTTATGATAAAATACATTACCAGTCTGAAAAATTTGATGAAATGGAAAAAATTATAGGAAATAGTTTTTCTTCTTGCGAATAACGCCAGTAGGTGTCGCCACGGTTAATAGCGTTTTCGTGAAAGTATTATATTTAATATTAATTCGGTGTACTACATTTTCTAATAATATTCACGCATCTGAGTCCATGTGTTATTACACATAGTAGTGTTCTCCCGAACACTACGGAAAATTTTATGACGAAATGTTTTGAACAAATCTCCATTCTACCATTATCGCCTATGGCAATGTAAACACTAACTGTGTATTTTGATTTGCCTGAACGGATGTTTTGAGGGCGCATTGATTCTTTTGTCTGGTGAATTCCGACAACGATTACCGGTAATTCCAAAATAGACGGCTGTCGATGAAATAAATGCCTGTCTAAAATCATCAACTCCAAATTTGGCTAGGCAATAAAGCTCTCAATTCAGTTGATTGCTGTTGGAATCGTACCAATAGATATTTGCAGCCCACAAAAATGCAAAAAACACCTGCACCACAAAAATTGTTGAAAATGATTTTTTGTAACTGCAAAAAAGGATGCAATGCGTCATGCACCTGCACAAAACTGAGTTTTTTTTTGTAACGCTACATGTGGGAAATGTGCAGGTGTTAACTGCCAAAACAGTTGTCCAATCTTTGGCAAAGATGAAGAAATAATTGACAGTGGCGACAGCCACTCAGAATCAGATTATTTTTTGACACAAAAAGTAATAATTTCACGTGAATAACGTGACGAATAAATGCAATGTTTAAATGATATTTTCACTTTGTTATTTCAAACAGATAGGGATTGCTTTTAGGGTTGAAAAATGAAAATAACTAAAACTAACATTGATCCAAATCACTGTTATAAAATTGATTGCAATATATATATATATTCTTTTGAATAAGAGAGCTAAAATAATACAATAAATGTTGAAACAAAAAGAACCTAAGCTGAGGTAAAAAAAGGAACGGGGTACCACAACATTCTTCGTATGACTATAGTATCATACGATACTTTCATCAC
Source organism: Hippodamia convergens (assembly GCA_038502775.1). Taxonomy (NCBI): domain Eukaryota; kingdom Metazoa; phylum Arthropoda; class Insecta; order Coleoptera; family Coccinellidae; genus Hippodamia; species Hippodamia convergens. The sequence continues at coordinate 40,229,239 of CM076610.1, forward strand.
CAGTATCATACGATACTATAGAGCCAGGGGAAAAAACCTCAGCCGAAAAAACCTGTCTACCCGTTAAAAAAATAAAATAAAATTGTTGTATCTGAATATTCTATATAGAAGGACATCACGATCAGCGGGACGGCTCTTCGGAGGAAGGATTTCCAAACACAAACTCCAACCTGAAAATAAAAAAAGCCAGAACAGCAAGAGAATTCAATTTATACTTCATCAAATTGATCTGAAATTTTCAACCCATTGCAAAAATGAGTTTGATATATTGTGTATGGCTCTAATGTTATCTTGGAATTTATAAATCGAACAATTATTAATTAGGTGTTCAACTGTTTCCTCTGATTCACCACATTCACAATTAGGACTATCAACCGAATTCCACTTGAAAAGCATGCTGTTGGTACGACCATGACCTGTTCTTATTCGATTAAGAAGGGACCATATTCTCCTGGGAAGGTTAAAACCAGGAACTTTATTCGATGGAACAGATATTAGATCTTTATTAGATAAAGAACATACATCCCATTCGGATTTCCAGATTTCGTTGTAGCTGAAGTTCGAATTCAGAAAGTTATTCGACCAAATAGGTTTACGAGATTTCAGTCTTGGAATTCTATTTTCTGGAACGTAGGAAAGTATCGGAAAAGAATCCGGAAATGAATTGAATTTATTCCAAGAATTCCAAGTTGCAGACTGTCTTCGAATATGGGGAGGAACTATATTCGATAGCACTGGTAGCCATTGGATAGGTGTAGATCGGATGGTTCCAGTAATTATTCTCATTGAAAAATTGAGCTGTGCATCGATTTTCTGAACATGAACACTATTGAGCCAAACAGGGCAACAATATTCAGCAATTAATTAATTTTATTAATGAAGACCCATTTTTCCACATTTTATGTTGAAAGGGGTGGTTTATACGGTCTTGAAGTATATGAAGACCTCCATTAAATTTCATAAAACCCATAAATTACTTTGATTTACGTTTCTTTCAGTTTTGGATAAAAATGAGTTATTTTTACCCCTTAAAAATGATAGGCATTAATCGGCATAGGGTAGGAGGGGGAGACAAGTATAGCTTATATCCAAAATTATATCAAAATCGAAGCATCTTGATAGAATTCGGGAGGTTATGCCTAATTTTCGTCCTCATTGACTTGACTAACTGTACAGGACAATTTTATGTCCACTTTCAAGGTACTATACCACAACAGTTTATTATAATATCAAAGTTGCTTTTTTATTTATCGATTGAGGCAGTACAAAGTCTGCCGGGTCAGCTAGTATAAATCAAAAAGAAGAGGTGCTTAAACTGAACCTTATGGAAGACCATATTCAAAGTAGATATTCGGTACTACTGTCATTATCCACAAAAACATGTCGGCTATCATTTTTCTAATAGGTCATTAGAAGACGAGTCGAAAAAATCAACATAAACACTATAAAATCATTTCAGCTTCAACGCATGCTGAAATGAAGTTTTCATGGCATTTTATACTGTTGATGTTAGTAGAATCTTCGACCTTTTTTCTTCACTACCCCAAGTTGAGGAAGGTACAGAGGATATCTTCCCTTATGTAGAATCCGTTCTATAACAATAAAAATGAGCTGCTTGTAGGAATATTGAACTTTTTTTCCGTTTCACAAAACCTTATGAAACATGAAAAACCTACCGAGATGCTGAACAAATGAAGCTCCAATGGATCTCCCTTCATATTCCTCCCTTAAAGCCCCGAGCTGAAAAAACCATAAATAAGGAAGTCGTAAATAATAGGAAAAATAATAGTGGTTAAACTCAGGTAACATAATTACCGTGACCAAGTTCTCTAAACCTGGATGTGATACACGAAATTGCTCCAGCGGGCCTCCCAAACATTATTCGGGCATTAAAATAATGAAAGGGGGGATTGAAATTTGCATATTTAGTTGTCAACTGGGAATTTTCGAATAACAGTATAATTGAAATTTATTATTTGCCCCGCCACCCGGAATGCAAATATTTATTCGGGCACTTTTGCCCCGGCCGAGGCCCGATAAAACACGCGGGGGAAATGAATAAATTCATTGAAATGAAAAAATGAGGCATATATTGAGTTCGGCTCGACAAGGAGTGGAAATAATTCAATCCTCGACCGTTCCTTCCCCTTTTACTGGCATTTTCTGTTTGTTTTTTTCGGGCGATTTGCATATTCAACGGGTTCTTCAGATGGACTCATATTTTTCGAGGAACAACGGCCTGTATTGTCACATTTAGCGGGATTTACATGGTGAGTGGGCTACTTTTTGGCTCCGAAGTTGAGATGGAAAAAACGGCATAGATGAATTCATTGGAGTCTTTCGATCAGAGACTTCTGCAAGAGATAATTTTCATATACCAAAAAAAAACTAGCGAAGGGGCATAGGCAGGAACTGAATGTACTCGCATGTTATCAATGCATTCAAATGTTAACATACAGCGAAAATCAGTTGAGTACAGGGTGGGCAATATTTGAACCCTAATATAGTATACTCCCCGTCAATAAATTCCGGACAGCCAAAATTTTTCTCAAATTCAACACCCTGTATCTTCTTTCGTGGTTCTCCGATTTTGTTGAAATTTTCACCAGGTATAGTATTGGGTCTTGTTATATTAACCTGAAATTTACTTTGCGAAAATACCTGTAGTTCATCCGTTATACAGGGTAAAAAAAAACCTCGTTTCATACCCTCCATTTCTAAACACACTGTGGTGAATTTGAAGCTGAAAATTTGATATCATTCAGTTACAATTTGAAGTGTGACCCTTTCTTAACAAAATGGTTTTTGATTTACGTCAGTATCTGCTTTAAAAAAAAAGATACACATTTTCAAAAAAAGTGTTGCATTTTTTCAATTTTTATAACAATTTAAAACATTACAATACCTTATGGACTAGTAAACTAAACAAACATCTGAAAATTAATAGAGTGTATTTCCACCTCGCTTTCTCATCACTTCTACTATACGACGTGGCATACTTTCAATGCATTTACGAATTGCTTCTGGGGGAATATTTCCCCAACAAGTTCTGTTAATGCAGAACAATGCTAGGCCTCACGTTGCACGGGTTGTAACAGAATACTTTGAAGAGGCGAATATTCAACGATTCGTGTGGCCAGCCAGAAGGCCGGATTTAAATCCAATTGAACATGTATGGGATATGCTAGGCAGCCCAATTTACGAACAGCCCTTCTTGAAGAACGGGAAAATATTCCCCCAGAAGCAATTCGGAAATGCATTGAAAGTATGCCACGTCGTATGGTAGAAGTGATGAGAAAGCGAGTTGGAAATACACGCTATTAATTTTCAGATGTTTGTTTATGTTTACTAGTCGATAAGGTATTGTAATTTATAAAATTGTTATAGAACTTGAAAAAATGCAACATTCTCTTTGAAAATGTGTATCTTTTTTTTAAGCAGATACTGACGTAAATCAAAAAACATTTTGTTGAGAAAGGATTACACTTCAAATTAAAACTTGATATAAAATTTTCCGCCTCAAATTCACCACAGGGTGTTTAGAAATGGATGGTATAAAACAAGGTTTTGTTTCCCCCTGTTAAGGGATAAACCTCAGATATTTTTGCGAAGTAAATTTCAGGTGAATATAACAAGACCCAATACTACACCTGGTGAAAATTTCAACAAAATCACAGCTCCACGAAAAATTTATTGACCGGGAGTATAGTTGAGTACAGTGGGCAAAATCTGAACCCTAATAACGTAAGTTTGGAATATAGTAGATGAACAAGATTTTTAGGATATAATGCCAGGAGTGACCTCATCAAATGTGAAAAGTTTCAAGTGCATAGCTCGTACACTTCAGATTTTATAGATATCTAAAAACCCCCGATTTTGTCACTCACTCACTGATGATCATAAAAACTGTTAGGGTACTTCCCGATGTCCTATCAGGTTGAAATTTGGTATGTGAGCTAGTTTCAGTCGAACAACGGAAAAATTCTCAAACATGAAACTTTCACCCCCAACCCTTAGAACGAGGGATACATATAAATTATACACCTCAGAGACAAAATCTTCATATAAAACTTCGATATTTATAGCAATTAGATGTGATGAAATATCGAAGTTTCTTATAAGGTGTATGAGATACTGATGATGCCAAATAAGGCTGAAACCGGTATAATAATAATAATAATAATAATACTTTAATTCAAATTACATAGTAATTAGGTCACAATTAATACAGATGTTCAAATTTCATAGATATTATAGATATTGAATTCCGTCAGGCTATATGGTGGATTTTCCTGTAGAAATTTTCTCATCTTTTTCTTCATAGATTTCACCTCTAGTTCTCTCCATGTTAGAGGAAGTTTGTTGTAGAGCCTTAGCCCAGTAGATTTTCTGGCAGTAGTTTCCAGTCTTGTTCCCTTTATGTTAAGGTCCTCTTTCGATCGTATATTGTATGTGTGGCAATCGGATCTCTTCTCATATTCCCCTTTATTTTCAGCAACTTCAACAACCAGTCTTATGATTAGTTCGGCTATCACGGTCAGGATCTTATATTTGGTGAATATTGGTCTGCAGGAAGTCCTAGCTGACACACCTTCTATTGCTCTAACAGCTTGCTTTTGAGTGACAAGAACTTCTTGTACATGATTTGAGTTACCCCATATTTGTAGGCCGTAAGTCATTCTAGAGTGGAACAAAGCATAGTATACTTGAAGGGCCGTTTGATGATTTATTATTTGCCTTACACGTCTTATAGCATATATGGCTGGTTGTAATTGTTGTTTCAAATGGGAACAATGGTTTTTCCAAGTTAGTCTTGTGTCAAAGCTTATGCCCAAGAACTTTGCACAGCTTGAAGGTATCATAGTGGATGATGTAAAAGTCACTGTTTGGGTTTTTTCATTATTTAGACATAGTCTATTGGATTTGAACCAACTGGCTGCTTGTTTATTCATATCATCTGATCTAGAAAATAAGTTATTTATATTGTGGTCTTTTATAGCCAGTGTTGTATCATCTGCATATAGTACAGTGTGGCAGTCAATATTCACTGGAAGATCGTTGATATAAACCAAGAAGAGAAGGGGCCCCAGGATCGATCCCTGAGGTACGCCATGTGTGACAGTTGCCATGGTACTATTTTGTTGATTTTGTGTACACATTTGTTTGCGGTTTTGCAGATATGAGGCAAATAATGATAGTGCTATTCCCCTGACACCATAATGTTCCAATTTTTCCAAACATATCCCATGGTCCATACAGTCAAATGCCTTAGAAAGGTCACAAAATTGAGCTTGTGTTGTTTCCCTTTCATTGAAACCATCCAATATGTACAAGTACAAGTCCTTGATACCATCAATAGTTGATTTTCCCTGTCTGAATCCATATTGGGAGCCTGAGAGATAATTATGTTTATCCAGATACGATATGAGTTGTTCGGCCATCACCATTTCCAGAAGTTTCGAAAAAACAGGGAGGACTGATATAGGACGGTAATTGGTAACTAAAGTTGGATCCCCCTTTTTGAGTATAGGACGTATCTTAGCGAGTTTCATTTTATCAGGAAACACTCCTTCTTGTAGACTTGAGTTGATTATATCGGTTATTGGGGCTACGATAGTATCACCCACTGATTTCACTAAACTTGAACTGATTCCAAATATATCCATTGTCGGTTTTGATGCCATCTTTTGCAGGTACTTATGTGTGTCTCTTTCTGTGATTGGTTGGAAGAACAGTGAGTGAGGTTGGATGATCTTTACTTTTTGTAGATATGTTCGAGCGGGTGGTGCATCTGATTGAATACACTTCAATATTGAAGGTCCTATGTTAGTAAAATACTCATTGAAGATATCAACTGATGGGGAGTTTTGTACTCTTCCTTGTTTTGCTACCCTGGTTTCAGCCTTAATAATCTGCCATGTAGTTTTTTGTTTATTTTTGGCCTGTGCTATTTTCCTTTCATTCCTGTTTTTTCTATCTACTTGTGCGCTATCTAGGTAAAATTTTTTATATTTCTTATAAAACTCCAAGGTTTCCTCATCTTTATTCTGGATATATACTTCTCTGATAAGATCTAATGTTTCTTTAATCTGCTTGAGGTGGAAAGATGGTTTGTATTTTTTGACTGATGATATTCGTTGAAGTGGTATTGAGCTATTGTAATATAAACAGAATATGTTGAGAAAGGTGTCAAATTTTTCATTTATATTGTATGTTTTATATACTATTTCCCAATCTGTAGAATTAAGATTTCTTCTGAAAGATTCAATATTTTCTGGAGACAGTTTTCTGGTATTCATTGGAGATTTTTGCTTGCAGGGTTCAGTGAATACATCTATTTGTTGGGCTAAATGATCAGATATATTTGCTTCATAGGTTTTTGCATGATATTCTTCAATGTTAGTAAAAATATTGTCAATACAAGACCTCCTACCTGAATAGTGTTGTCTTGTATGTGTATAGATAGTTCTATGCAAACCAAAGCTCTGGAACATGTTGAGAACATCAAGTACTTGCTCAGATTCTTTGCTGAAATCAATATTAAAATCTCCCAGCACAATAATATCCACCTTGGGATCGAAGGCTGAGAATATGTACTCAGCAATTCGGATCCAAAAATGTTCGGGTTCTTTTGGCATCTTCGGAGTATAGTAAACCATCACAATAATATTCTGATCAGGCAGGTATATGGCCGTAATTTCATGACTCATCTCACATGAAAACTCATTAATTTCTTCAAGCTGTATGTATTCGATATCTGCTTTGACGAATATGCAAACGCCTCCATGTGCATGTTTTGTTCTAGTGTAACAGGCAGCTAGATTGTAATTTTTAATTGAATACAGGGTTTTGTTATTGTTATTGAGCCAGTGTTCACTGAGACATAAGACATCTATGTTGAGGTGTTTATTTAATTCATCCAGAGCTTCTACTTTATTTGTTATACCTTGTATATTCAGGTGTAGTATTCTCACAAGCTCTGTCTGTTTACTTTTCAGTTGTCAGGGTTGTTCTTTTATTTCTTCTAATAAGTGACGTCCCAGTCTGAAGTTAAATCTTGAGAACGCAACTCCTGTTGGCCAGAATCCAGACTCATATACCTTATCTTTGTAGTGGGTTTCGACCCCTATCAGAAAACACTTCTTGTCTTTCTGGGGTTGTTTAACTGATAAGTGTTTTACACTTATGGTTTCTGTAGTTGATCCTAATTTTTCACTTATATATTTTCTTATTGTTTCTGGAGCAACATGATCTTTAATTCTTCCCAGAAATAACCATATTTTCTTCTCTTCAGGATTTTTAATTTTACTACTACTTTCAAAGTTATATTTGAGGCCAAGATCTGTCTCTGTTCCAACATGCGGTTTCGTTTTTAGTCTTTTTTTCGTTTTCGATTTCACCAGTTGAAATCCATGTTGGTCTTGTACAATTTCATTCGTTGAGTTTTGGTTCTGTTTATTTAATTCTGATAAAGTAGAAACCATAACCGATTTCAAGCGAATAACCTGGTCCTCATTGGTATTTACCAACTAGGACCAACTGCATTCAAGCGACTTCGGTCATTGTCGGTTATAATCATTTTACAAGGAATATCGCTGAAGGCTATAACCGTAGATAACCGCAGGCAGGACCGTAGATAACCGCGGTCATTACTGGTTATTCGCTTGAAATCGGTTAATTTCTTTGGTTGTGACATTTGTTTGTTTACCATTGTCATTGACAATTAATGACTTCTGTCGATCTGCAGAATTTGACTTCATTGCCAGAGTAGGAATATTCGCCAGTAGTGCATTTGTACCATCGTTACTTTCGGTTATGACATTCCAAGTTCTCCTTTCGTTGGTTTTGTCAACAATATTTTTTTCTGATGATTTTTGAGGTTGTGTTACCTTATTTCTGTTATCTAGACTTTCGATCTTGTTGTTGAGTAAAGTAATCTGCGTTTGTAGTATAGAATTTTTGTCTTGGACTTCCTTCAGAAGTTCTTTAAGATATTTATTTTCCATATTCAGCACCTGTATTTTTATCTGGGGGTCTACATCCATTTCGGTTGTTTCAACTTTTTCTTCGCTGGATGATGTTGCCTCCTCATGTTTGCATGAAGTTGATCTTTGTTCAGCCGCTTTCAATAAACAGGATGGATGAAATTTTTCATTGCATTTCACACACTTGCTATATTCTATCACTTTTCTGCTGCAGTATAAGCACTTATTTTCAATATTTTTTCGATTTTTAGTGGAGCGATTTTCCGCTTCGTCATCACTAGCCACCATCTTGAATATATGATATATCTCTCATCTTCGTGACAAAATCGTATATCATTTCTCCAACCTCATGATAAAAAGGTCTGTGAGTCTGTTAATTGAAATTGGCATTCATTTCGATGATTACCAATATGAATGCTTCTAGTTATAGCTCAGCAAGCAAACGTGTTGGAAAAAAAACATAGTGCACGCTACTGGTTCGCTATGAAAAAATTGTCTCTATAAAGTTTCATTTTCTACATCCTAGCACAAACTGTTGAAAAAATAGCGTTACACCTCTCTGACCTTATCCAGAGCTACGCCTATGGTTATGTCGCAGCTCCACGTCCACTCCAGCAAGTACAGCTCTATGGTCAGCTGATTGACTGCTCGCTTCAAATTAACCTTCCTCGTTGTATTAATCAGCTGACAGATCAACTCATGTTCATTAATGGAATCTATTAATCGTTCTCTTTTGTAATCCAGCTCTGCCTTTAGTGCTAATCTTCTAAATTAGAATTTTAAAAAGTCACCTCGCATAATCACTGTTCATCTCGTTCATTTCTTGAAATAAGTAATCATAAGATAGGTGAATTCTCAGAATCATTGAGTGTTGCATTTTCCATGTTATCTTCCTGCTTTTTATAAAGTTTGAAAATTTGTCCACGTTTCAGATCATGAAAATCTATAAAAATAATGGTAATCTTCTCTCGCTCTATTCAAATAAAATCTCTATTGCGTTGAACTGAAGTATTTGAATCCTCTAAGATATATCTTTTGTTACATTTCTGCAGTTCTCGTAGAATTTTTAGATATCTCTAGACTCCTCACATGGAAATGATAGCTTGCTCCAAGAATGAATATTCTCATGTCTTTCTCTGGTAATAAATACCGATTTATTATATTCTCATGTGCATCTCATTCTCTTAATCAGTTCATCCCATTTCTCAACTATTCACTTCTCATAACACTTGCTAATTATTGTTCTCGAGTTTCAGATTAATGAAAATCCTCAAACGCGAAGGTGAATCATGGAATCAGTCTTCTTTCTCAATAAATACTTCTCTGAAGTATTTGAACGATCAAGTAATTTAAACATAGAACCTGATTGACAGTCTCAGTCCCTGCTTCACCTTGAGCGGTGATAAAACCATTCAACTGGTATGATCTCTTCATTATAAATAAGAAATTCTCAATCTCATTCATCTGAACCACTTAGCAAGTGAGATCTTAACTGAAAATGTCGTTTCAATTGATTAATTTAGCATTCTCTTTATGGACGAACGTTATAGATTATAAATATTGATGTTCTCGATCATGATATTCTCACATTATAATAATGTCAACAATCTCGATGAAAACAGATTTTTTTTTTGCGCCCCCTGGAGTTTTTTCTGTATCCGCTAGTGTATTCACCCTGTATTTTATCGAGCTGCATTTTCGACTGGTTTAATCGCTAGATTACAACTGCCATCTTCCGTAACTTCGTCCGAAGACCGCTAAAAGGATTTAGTGGATTTTTTACTTTTCTCGATATTCCCCGATTGCAGACAATAAATAGATTAATCTGCAGCAAATCGACCATAACGAACAGATTGAGAAGTTTGGGAGAAAGCGCAGCTTTAACCGTATTGACGGAAATAAACGATGCAATGTCGCTCTTTAGAGGGTTTGAGCTGGCAACAGAAGATGGATACTCCGCTGTCAAACTTGGGGAGTTATTGAGGAGAAAGGGATAAACCATCGGATCTTCGATAGAGATTTAAAGATCTCACATTGTAATTATACTGGGTGCTTCGAATGAAGATTACCCCGTCTGAAGGATTGGTTGAAAACTGAAAAATATTCGGAGTTTGTAATTAAATAGCATACAGGGTGGCCATTTGAAAACGAAACAGACGAGATTACAGACGAAATAAATTTTTTCGATAGAAATGCTCGGACAGGTCGATTTCTGTTTCGAGGGGGACAACTTAAGATGTAGGTTAAGGACGCATAGCGCTTCAACCCTTGCTACTACAACCCTTACTCCCAATTTTTGAATAGGAAAGATGGGGTGAGTGATACCTCATTTGAAAGGTATTTTTATACTGATTTAAGCACAGTAATTGTTTTTTCATTTTATGCATTAGTTCTCGAAATATTCTTGACTAAGCATTTAAAAATGAAGTGGTGTTTTCATGGCACTTGTAGTGTTTTTTTGTGAAAAACCTTTCAAATGAGGTATTACTCACCCCATCTTCTCTATTCAAAAATTGGGGGTGAGGGTTGTAGTAGCAAGGGTTGAAGCGCTATGCGTCCGTAACCTACATCTTAAGTTGTCCCCCTCGAAACAGAAATCGACCTGTCCGAGCATTTCTATCGAAAAAAATTATTTCGTCTGTAATCTCGTCTGTTTCGTTTTCAAATGGCCACCCTGTATAATATTACTGGCAAGGTAAGAGGGTTTTTACTGGCGAATGGAGGAAATAACTGACGAGACGCAGGCGAGCCAGTTACCTCCTTGAGCCAGTAAAAACCGTTACCTTGCGTGTATTGTTTTATATTTTATTTGTTTCTCATTTGTAAGAAGGTTAGATAAATTCCAAAAAAATCTCAATGATTTGTCGCAAATGTCGTAAGCTATGGAAGCGTTGCCATGAACATGTCTGTTTATTTTTCTTTACATTTGTTTTGGCTAAAGCGAAAATGAATGTACCAAAAGAAATTATTGAGGCAGCCAGCAGTGTAGCATCAAGTTTATTACATGCAAAATCAGCTTCAAGGTACGAGCGAGAATACGACTTCAAAAAGTGGCAAAACAAAAATAGTGTGATTGCGGTAATTGAAGATGTTTTGTTGGCCTACTTGAATCAACTATCAGCTAGATTTAGCCCTAATACTTTATGGGCAAAATGGTCTATGCTGAAAAGCTGCTTGGAAATGAAAGAAAATGCTCCTGTTCGCAGGTTTGTTTTCCTTAAGAAATTTATTGAAAAATATGACGTTTAGTTGTCATTTGCAGATTTCAAAGGGTAATAGCGTTTCTGAAACGAAAAAATGAGCGTTATACACTAAAAAATGGCCAAGGTATTAAGTAAAGAGGAGGCTGAACAATTTTTTTTACATGCTCCTGATGACCAGTGATTGCTGGCGAAAATTGTAACACTAATTGGGATTCTTGGATGTTGTCGATGTGACGAAATTCTCTCCTTAAACATGAATGATGTAGAAGATATGGAAAAATACGTTATTGTGACATTGCGGCAAACAAAAAATTTAACAACAAGAAGATTCACCATGACCGATGATGGCTGCAGCTTCAAGCCCTGCACGTTATATAAAAATATGTAAATCTTCGGCCTAAGACCTAAGATTTTTTTTGACATACCGACATGGAAAGTGCATTTCCCTCAATGCTGGCCAGCATACTATTGTTGGTGTCCTAAAGCAAATAGCGAAATATTTAGGTTTAAAAGACCCAGTGTTATACACCGGCCACTCTTTTCGCAGAACTGGAGCCACTATGGTTGCGGATTCGGGTGGAGATATTTTAGCACTAAAGCGTGCAGGAGGGTGGAAGAGCACCGAAATTGCGATGAGTTATGTCGATGATTCGGTCAACAAAAAAATCGAAATGTTTAGCAAAGTATTTTTTTGTAATTTAAGTCAATATCCCATGCAATATTCTTGATTTCATGTGTTTCTTCTGAAAGAATTTCCGATAGCTATCAAAAAATCACCCATTACATTATTTTCCCTAATTCGTTGAATTTTCATTGATATCGATGGAAATATTATTTGGTGATTTTTACATTGAAAAAAGTGTGTTGGCAAAACTGTTTCTGAATCATAATTTTGACAGATATTACAAAAATCTGTGGCAGTACCAACATAATCATAAAATGTAAAATCTATGTTGAGAAACTGAGATATTTCACACAATTTTGTGCTGTTTTCATAAAATGTTCCATCGAAGACAATACCTACACCACAGACATTCAGTCCTATGGACCTAAGAAGATTTTTTGGAATCAATATGACAGCTTTGACAACCATAGAAGTTAAAATAGTGAATTTTGTGAAATGAGTAGTTCTTTTTCTTCGAGAAATCCTAGAGCTAATCCATACTCCATACAAAACGGAAGTAACAATTTTCCTCTTCCTTAATTCACCGAGAATACCAATTAGAATGTCCATATTGCGAATTGAGTAGTAACGTACGATTGTATGAGAAAATTGTTAATTCAGGGGGAAACGAACTTGGACCGTTGGAGCACGTCTTTTGTACAAACTTTACTGCTTCAAGTGCACATTACCGCGTGCATCCGAGCATAGAATATTATATTCCAACGTTTCCATATCGCACGATGTTCCGATTGAGGGGTTTCTTCGGGTTTTTCCTGTTACACCGGTAGCTGTAATTCGTCCAACCTTCCTCTTCCACAGATATATTCCTGGACGGAAGATGCTCCGGATTTTGCATATACAGGGTGGCCATTTGAAAACGAAACAGACGAGATTACAGACGAAATAAATTTTTTCGATAGAAATGATCGGACAGGTCGATTTCTGTTTCGAGGGGGACAACTTAAGATGTAGGTTACGGACGCATAGCGCTTCAACCCTTGCTACTACAACCCTCACCCCCAATTTTTGAATAGGGAGGATGGGGTGAGTGATACCTCATTTGAAAGGTTTTTCACAAAAAAACACTACAAGTGCCATGAAAACACCACTTCATTTTCAAATGCTTAGTCAAGAATATGTCGAGAACTAATGCATAAAATGAAAAAACAATTACTGTGCTGAAATCAGTATGAAAATACCTTTCAAATGAGGTATCACTCACCCCTATTCATAACAATCAGTTCATCCAATCTTGAGTTATAAATGCTGAAACCAACAAAATGGCCGACTGAATTTTATACACTGTGCAAAAAAATTCACGCACATTATGGAAATCTCGAATTTATTTTAAAACTGAAGGTGTTCTCAATGATTATTAATTTTATCAGAATTATGCATGCATATGTTATCCACTTTCAACGTTTTTCTTCAATACAGATGTTTTTTCCCAGCAGGAATAAAAAAAGATTATATTATCAGATTTTGAATGTATTGGCTCCATTCTAAAATCAGTTGTTCTCGATCAATTCTAGTGATCAAAAGTTTTTCTTTCGTCTGATTTTCTTTACTCGATCGCTATGCAACGCGAAACACGCAATTTAACCCAAGAGGAATGTGCCCAACATACACAAGAATTGCAGAAAGGTTTTGAGTTTCCTATACCAGTGTGTCTAGAATGTTGCTGCGATTCAGGGAGACAGGCATGAATGTCCGAAGACCAGGACAGGGTAGACCACGGGTAACAACTGCTATTCAAGAACGTAACTTGAGAGTTTCTTCGTTGAAACAACGGTTTGCAACCGCTCGTCTCCTTCAAAATCAGCTTGAGCAAACTCATGGGGTGCAAATTAGTACTCAGACAATAAGAAATCGCCTCAGAGAATATGATTTAAGGTCTTGTGTCGCGACAAGAGACATAGCTCTTACCCTAGCCCATCGAAGAGCTCGTTTGGATTTTGCGAGAGAGCATATCCATTGGGAAGAGGCCGATTGGGAAAGAGTTCTCTTCACAGACGAGTCTAGATTCTGCCTGTGATCGAAGTTCCCTTGTATACAGACGTCCACATGAAAGATATGCTCAGTGCAATTTCCTGAATACTACTGGTTTCGGAGGAGGATCGATTATGGTATGGGGTGGAAATCTTTGACTGCTCCCACAGACCTAGTGGTCATTGATAATGGAATTATGAATGCTGATAAGTATATAAGGAACATTCTTGAAGAGCGCCATTCATTGTTGAAAATTTCATTTTTATGGACGATAATGCCAGACCTCATCGTGTGCGCATCGTTCAGGAGTACCTTGAAGAGGTTGAAGTCTCTCGAATGGAATGGCCAGCAAGAAGTCCAGATCTCAATCCGATTGAGCAGGTTTGGGATAACCTCGATAGAAGGCTGAGAAGTTCAGAAAATCATCCAGCTACTCTTATTGACTTAGGAATCCATCTCGGAGAAATCTGGGAAGGATTAGATCAGAACATTTCAAGATCACTCATTTTGAGTATGAACCGTCGTTGCCGAGCTCTAATTAACGCAAGGGGTGGAAATACCAGGTATTAAATCACTTATCAGCGTTTTGAAAATTGTTCATTTCTCTTCTTTCACATAAGATTCGATGAAATCCTGAATTTTACTTCCATTTAATGTGTCTTGTTTCGTTCAAAACCTTCCCGAGAGAACATAAAAAATAAGTTATAAAGTCAATGTAGAGTTAACTTTCATCAAAATTGGAATTTTCAGAATGTGCGTTAATTTAATTTTTCTGCGCGGTGTATTAGGAGTATATGCGAAGTGTCGAAGTTTTCCGCGAAAAACAAAATTCTTAAAGAACCAACGCGCACGCGTCCATTTTCAGCAGTTCAAACGAGCCGTTAGACCTCTGAAGTGCCGCCCACTGAGTGCGTCAGTTCTTCTTCATCGCAGTAAGGGTGAAGTAGTTTTCGGTCGCAGCGGTTAAAGCACGTGACCAGCGTCTATAGTTCGAATATTTACGCGGTATAATAGGCTACGAACTTTTTGTGCCCCGACTAGATTAAACAAAATAGACCGATAGTTTTGGAAGCCAGTTATGTGAAAAAAATGTTGGGCAAAAATTTCCGCAGTGAATTCTGTGCTTTTTTGATTTTCGGTGAGTGATTTCATTTTGACGACATCGTATCGCGAATTCGATGGATCTGTGATGAATTGATGGAAAGTCGCGTAATTTTTTTTAAGAAATTTGAGGTTCTTATGATTTATTGTTCTCAACGTCGATGCAAAGGGATCTTGCCAAGACTAAAGAGCAGCAGGTGCTTTTGAGCTTTTCTATTGAGGGAAAAGTATTGAGTTTTATCGAGAAGAATGTCATATGAAAAAAACTCAAGACTACAATTTTCTTACCATCTTCTTCAATTTTTGTTTAACATATTTATTTGGGATACAAAATTTTGTTTCATCATGTAATATCTACAGGGTGAGTCTTTGCCTTGTACATATATTTAAATAATAGATTCTTCAGAGCAGAAGAAACAATTTTTTTGTATACTGTTTCTACTGATTCAGCTTGGATAAAAATATATAGCCAATTTGAACTTTCTTAATGAGCTATGTCACTGAAGTTTTTCTGTGTATTAGATCTACCATTCAAAATTTCGAAAAAATGTGGTAGAATTTCTGGGAATCTTTTGCGTTCAGCCGAAGTAACCAATATTTTTTCGATAACAGAGATTTGCGTATATTTTTTGAAGGTTTATTGCATAAATAGATTCTTCATCGAATTCTGAGTCCTTTCGATTCCAAAAGTTTGAATTTTCCCGAGTGAATTCTCTTTAAATGAGGAAATACGAAAAAAAATCTGAAAATTGAACTCTGTTGAAATACAGACAACTTCGAGGTTTTTTCATTAAAAATTCTTATTTTTGAGAATCCGAGAATAAAGGATGATGCATCTTTTCCGATAACGTGATTTTCAGATACAGGAGGTCACAAATTCTTTGTCAAAGTAAGAAGTGACGAAACATCAAAAAATAGTTTTTCTCAAATTGGAACCCCATTTTTCGATGCCTTTTATCCCAAAATGAATATTGTTCGAGATATTCAGGAAAAACGATTTTGTCTTCAATTTTCAATCTCATTCCGAATGTGTTTTTTTTACTGGAAAATAATTAGCAGTCAAGTGAAATTTTTGGAAATCTCTGTTATCAAGAATATATTTTCTAAAGTTCAGACGATTGAATTTCTACAGATGATAATGTAATGCGAGAGCAACAATTGGTTTAAAGTTCTCAATGCGAGTATTAGTAAAGTCAACGTAAAAAATTCTCAGGAATGCAGAAAAAAATAATTTGTAACAATTTTTAATGCTTTTGGGAGAATATAGAACATGCAACAATTTCATTACTGAAAATTCAAATTTCCCTACCATGGCAAAAAAGAAATTCTCCAGAATTGGAAATTTGCGGAGATTATGCTAAGCTTTAAAAAATGAAGAAAAACTGAACTCGTCTGAACTATAAGAAAATATTTTCTCGATAACGGATATTTCCAAAAATTTCACTTGACCGCTAATTATTTTTCAGTGAAAAAACACATTCGGAATGAGATTGAAAATTGAAGATAAAATGAGAATTTTCAATGAAAAAAACTTGTCTGTATTTCAACAGAGTTCAATTTTGAAATTTTTTTTCGTATTTCCCCATTCAAAGAGAATTTTCTCGGAAAAATTCAAATTTTTGGAATCAAAAAGACTCAGAATTCAATGGAGAATCTATAAATGCAATAAAAAATGGGTGTTCCCATTCGAAAAACGAAAGTAGATGTCACTTCCGGAAAAACCAGAAGTCCTAGAACCTAGAACCTTCAAAAAATTTTCGAGAAGTCATCTTCTTACTTGAAGCTCACCTTTAGAATTTCAATCCTGAATCTTGTGTCTTTCCTAAAAATATTCTATAGAGCCATACTCGTGAATAACCCTGTATGACGAAAATCTTCGTTCGATAAAAGCATTTACGAGATATATTGTAAAATTACATTTTGTATGGTGTTTCATTTGACCTCGGCAATCTTTCATTAAAATCTATGTACAACTCAAAAACTCACCCTGTATATTTTCTACACAACTGCTCTAGAAATTAGCTGTTCTTATATCGAGATTGATCAGAATCAGAAAATATCAATATTACATCACTAGATCTGTAATGACAATACTGCAACACTTGATTTTTGGTGTTAGAATCAGCCGTCTGTAGTCTGTACAAGTATTCTGATACGTTATTTTCTAAAATTCATTGAATTTCTATTGAAGTTAATGGAATATTTCCAAAAACATCGTTTTGCATTGAAAAATATTGAATGGCAGAACTGCTTTTCTATCATAAATTAATTGTTGATTGAAAAGAGGAATACATTCAAATATTTAATAAGAATATGTCATAATTTGTTGAAAGCGTCACCTACAGTTGATTGATCGAAACATTCCATATATGCTCAACCACAGAACAAGATGAAAGAAATATGTACGAGTCATTCACATGACATTTATGGAAAAAGGGAATATTGAAGTGGAAATATGAGTATTCAATATCCTCAAATAATGAATTCTGGCCAATGTGACGTGAAGCGAACGGTGGGTTTCCCTCCACTTCCTCAACACATTCGACTTTTCGCCCCTTCCTCCGGAGCGGAACCGGTAGACTGGCATGTGCCAAGAAATGACAGATGTTCGAATTATGTCTTACACACTCTTCCCTTCGAATTGATAGGAAATCAGTCGGTTATCGTTGTTTTGAAATATATACGATGCGGGGGTGGCATATGAATATTTTCGATGGAATTTACGGCTTCTCGATGACTCGCAGGGATTGAGAATCGAGACCATATTCAGTTTCACATCCTGAGTCATCAGGATACGCTGTAAATTTGACAAACTTTTCCCTATGAAAGTTGATGTAATTTTAATCTTCTTTCTCTTTATTTAGTTATAGTAAACCCAAATATTATAGAGTATAAAGATGGGAAACGAAGCGACTACAGTGATGTGAGCGACATCTGTAGTTTTAAAAGTAAACGGGTTATGATTAAAATATTTAACTAGGGTCTATTTGGCAAGATTATATTGAGATATTGAGATTATTAGTAGGCTGTGGTGAATTTTGAAAGAAATACTTGAATATAGTATATAACATTACTAGCAAGGTAAGAGGGTTCTTACTGGCGAACGGAGGTTATAACTGACGAGCCGCAGGCGAGTCAGTTACTTCCCTGAGCCAGTAAAACCCGTTACCTTGCCTGTATTGTTTTATATTTTATTTGTTTCTCATTTGTAAAAAGGTTAGATAAATTCCAAAAAAATCTCAATAATTTGTCGCAGATGTCGTAAGCTATGGAAGCGTTGCCATGAAAATGTCTGTTTATTTTTCTTTACATTTGTTTTGGCGAAAGCGAAAATGAATGTACCAAAAGAAATTATTGAGGCAGCCAGCAGTGTAGCATCAAGTTTATTACCTGCAAAATCAGCTTCAAGGTACGAGCGAGAATACGACGACTTCAAAAAGTGGCAAAACAAAAATAGTGTGATTGGGGTAACTGAAGATGTTTTGTTGGTCTACTTGAATCAACTATCAGCTAGATTCAGCCCTAATACTTTATGGGCAAAATGTTCTATGCTGAAAAGCTGCTTGGAAATGAAAGAAAATGCCCCTGTTCGCAGGTTTGTTTTCCTTGAAAAATTTATTGAAAAATATGACGTTTAGTTGTCATTTGCAGATTTCAAAAGGTAATAGCGTTTCTGAAACGAAAAAATGAGCGTTATACGCCAAAAAAGGTCAAGGTATTAAGTAAAGAAAAGGCTGAACAATTTCTTTTACATGCTCCTGATGACCAGTGGTTGCTGTCGAAAATTGTAACAATATTTGGGATTTTTGGATGTTGTCGATGTGACGAAATTCTTTCCTTAAACATGAATGATGTAGAAGATATGGAAAAATACGTTATCGTGACATTGCGGCAAAGAAAAAATTCAACAACAAGAAGATTCACCATAACCGATGATGGCTGCAGCTTCAAGCCCTGCATAATATACAGAAAATATGTAAATCGTCGGCCTCCTGGAACAGAAAGCCTAAGTTTTTTTTTGACATACCGACATGTAAAGTGCATTTCCCTTAATGCTGGCCAGCACACTATTGGTGGTGTCCCAAAGCAAATATCGAAATATTTAGGTTTAAAAGACCCAGAGTTATACACTGACCACTCTTTTCGCAGAACTGGAGCCACTATGGTTGCGGATTCGGGTGGAGATATTTTAGCACTGAAGCGTGCAGGAGGGTGGAAGAGCACCGAAATTGTGATGAGTTATGTCGATGATTCGGTCAACAAAAAAATCGAAATGTCTAGCAAATTATTTGGTAGTAAGGAGAGTACAAATGTTCTGCATTCCTCGAGTTCAGCAGTTTCTGAGTCAACAGATGGTTCATCATCATCAGTATCAACTCTTTCATCATCAAAAATCTGTGTTACTGGAAATAACAATTGTACCATGATTTTCAACATATATGACGATAAAACAAAATTTTCTAATGTGAATAATACTACTAACTTGTAAAAATTTTGCAAGTTAATAACTGTCGGTTTTACAAGTTAGTGACTTGATAAAATAAACTTTCTTGATTAATATTGTGTTTTTTGAGAACTGACGTTTACAAATGAGAAACAAATAAATATATTTCCTGAATGATTGTAATTTCTCGTATACGCGTATTTTCCACTGAAATAACTCGAAATCTACAAGATTATCACCTAGCTCATTCTATAATCTTTGTTTGTGTGGTTTTCTGTTATAAATTTTGTGTTGAGAACTGGCCGATATTCAAAATGCATGGTGATTAATTTCAGAAATAATAGAAAGAATATTCTTGAATGTGCATTCTTTTCATTACCAAAGAGAATGGAAATGTAAGTTTTGAAACTCGTATCATGTAACTGTCTTGTCCATTGCTTTTTATTTTCAGTGCTGTCAAATGGATAGCGTTTTCGGGGCAAAAATATATTGTTCTGGGTAACGTTTAAAGAACTCTTGCTGGGCTGACATACAGGTCTTGTTGTACACCTCTGATATTTTTCTTTTATTGTTGTTCATACATTCTGTAATTAATATACAGTGGACTCTCGTTAAGTCGAACTCCTAGGGACCAAAAGAACTGTTCGACTTATTTATTGTTCGGCACACCAAACATTCGAGTTATTGAAGTGAGACTTTACTTCATTCAGAGAAAAACTCAGGTAAACACGAAATCATCATCAATGAGAAACGAGCGTTTGAGCACTAGAAACATGTCCTTAGTGGTCGAAAAATCGTATGATATTCATCACGTGTGGTGATTTGTTTGCGAACCGAATCTTCTTCAGTCTCATTCATTAGATCTAAAAGTTCCACTCATAGAAGCAATGGTGGTTAGAAGAACTACTTATAGAGGTGGAGGTTCTCTTGACGACCCTTCCAGCAGTTCGACTCATCTACTAGACCCTCTAGACTCATTGAGGTGAAAATACACTATGTAAGATATGTATGAATCGGGTCCAGAACAACTTATCGATGTTCGATTTATCGAGAGTTCACTGTATGAATAAGTTCTTGAAATTGTTATAATAATTCTCTAATATGTGAACAAATTTTCGAAATGTTCTCAATTTCATAAATATATGTTGTATGGTAGTTGATTTTATACAATAACTTCAAATAAAAATATAAAGAATCCAGAAGCGTATTTCATTTGATTCAAAACAATGTGAAGATGGAAAATATCATCCTGATCAAAAAGCGGAGCCCTGCTTTTGTTTTGTCGATCAGGATGTTTCTTTGAAAGCTCGACAAAGCATACTCAATTTAATGGAAATTTATGAGAAGTATAATTCGAATTTCGCGCCTATTAAAATAGTTTTCTGTACTGAATAATGTTTTCATCGCCCTCTAGGTGCGAAAGTAAGAAACTATCCAAAAATCGTAGTCGGATTATAGTACCACAGATATAAGGGCGTTTCCTATCGTTCTAACTCTATAATCTTTGAGTATACCCACTGAAAGGAGATATGTGAGTTGCCAGATTTCAATAGTATGGAAATAAAAGGCAACATTACGTTTAATTTCAGGGTGAAATCCTCCCTCCTTATTTCCCTTCACCCCCTCCTCGTTTTTTACTACCGCCATGGGTAGTTTTTCATCACCTCGAATTCCAGCCATTCTTTGAAGTCGTGATGGACACAGGCACGAACTGACAGCTGACAGCTACTGCATCCGCGGGATCACAGAAGGGTCCATCCGTTTGATGTCGCATTTCCGCTGTATTCCCATTGTCACGAACGCAAAAAACAACTCGTAAATTGGCGAATTTGAACGGTCCGACGAGCTGAGAGCGTGACGGACGGTACTGCACCCGTGACTTCGTATCGTTGCAGCTCTGTGGTCGCGACAGCGTTGCCGGATTAGATTAGACATAACGACGACTGGAAGTCTTAGGTTGAAAGTTTGAGTTGCTGGATTTAAGTTGATAAAAGACACATGATTATGACCAACGCGTTTTCTGAAATTTTCGATACAGATTACTGTATTTGATTGAAAACGAGAAATCCGAATATAACTATTATAATTATTGAATTGAATTTCGACTTTGTCGAACCGAGAAAATAACATCTTGTGCGACAAAACATTATCAGGAATTATGTTCTGCTGTTTCAAAGTAATGGATATTGATTAAACAAGCCGTTGGTTCGCTTTACATTTATTTGAAACTAGCTCAAACCCGCTGCTCCGCTCGCGTAATTCACTGCGCAAAAAAATTAATGCACATTATGGAAATCTCAAATTTATTCTACAACTGAAGGTGTTCACAATGATAATTATTTTTATCAGAATTATGCATGCATATGTTATCCACTTTCAACGTTTTTCTTCAATATAGATGTTTTTTTCCAGCAGGAATAAAAAAAGATGATATCAGATTTTGAATGTATTGGCTCCATTCTGAAATAAGTTGTTCTCGATCAATTCTAGTGATCAATAGTTTTTCTTTCGTTTGATTTTCTACACTCGATCGCTAGTTTTGCGAGAAGAAGGGTGGACATACACAAGAATTGCAGAAAAGTTTGGAGTTTCCCATACAAGTGTGTCTAGAATGTTGCAGCGATTCAGGGAGACAGGTATGAATGTCCGAAGACCAGGACAGGGTAGACCATGGGTAACAACTGCCATTCAAGAACGTTACTTGAGCGTTTCTTCGTTGAGACAACGGTTTGCAACCGCTCGCCTCCTTCAAAATCAGCTTGAGCAAACTCATGGGGTTCAAATTAGCACTCAGACAATGAGAAGGCCTCGTGTCGCGGCAAGAGACCCAGCTCTTACCCCAGCCCATCGAAGGGCGCGTTTGGATTTTGCGAGAGAGCATATCCATTGGGAAGAGGCCGATTGGGAAAGAGTTCTCTTCACAGATGAGTCTAGATTCTGCCTCTACCATTGTGATCGACGTTCCCTTGTATACAGACGTCCACATGAAAGATATGCTCAGTGCAATTTCCTGAATACTACTGGTTTCGGGGAAGGATCAAATATGGTATGGGGTGGAATATCTTTGACTGCTCGCACAGACCTAGTGGTCGTTGATAATGGAGCTATGAATGCTGATAAGTATATAAGGAACATTCTTGAAGAGCATGTAGTGCCATTTGCCCCATACATTGGTGAAAATTTAATTTTTATGGACGATAATGCCAGACCCCATCGTGCGCGCATCGTTCAGGAGTACCTTGAAGAGGTTGAAGTCTCTCGAATGGAATGGCCAGCAAGAAGTCCAGATCTCAATCCGATTGAACAGCTTTGGGACAACCTCAATAGAAGGCTGAGAAGTTCAGACAATCATCCAGCTACTCTTAATGACTTAGGAATCCAACTCGGAGAAATCTGGGAAGGATTAGATCAGAACATTTTAAGATCACTCATTTTGAGTATGAACCGTCGTTGCCGAGCTGTAATTAACGCAAGGGGTAGAAATACCAAGTATTAAATCACTTATCAGCATTTCAGTATTTTGAAAATTGTTCATTTCTCTTCTTTAACATGAGATTCGGTGAAATCCTGAATTTTTCTTCCATTCAATGTGTCTTGTTTCGTTCAAAACCTCCCCGAGAGAACATAAAAAATAAGTTATAAAGTCAATGTAAAGTTAACTTTCATTAAAATTGAGATTTTCAGAATGTACGTTAATTTTTTTGCGCAGTGTATTTCAGTTTAAGATGGTACTGATAGGGCCTTCAACCCCACATTCATAACCTCGTATCGAAGGAGAGACAGGCGCGTGACTACGTAATAAAGTTATCTCACGTAGATTCAATAATTTCTTGCTCAAATTCGCTTTCATTCAACCTGCGGTAACTTTTGAAGTATCTATTAGAAAACTATACTGCGAAAAGAATTTTCATCAGGAATAAATGCCGCAGATAACAATCGCATTCATTTTTATATTGATTCATTCCATGGCAGTCGGGAACTCTCTTCAAATTGAACATTATTTTGAATCGAACTGAAAATGTTAAAAATGGTTATCGTGAGTTGTCCTCAGAAGTTAGACATATGCCGTAGCGGACTTTTTTATAGAACTTTTTGAGCACTGCAAAATGGTCCCTGACCACATGTTTCTTTATCTCTTAAGGTTTACCCAGCGTCAGCCGTAAAAGCCTGTGAAAACTGTGTAAATAACCGACTTTTTCATGAAAACTCGATATTTTTTCTCATTTTTTCGTGATAGGAATGAAACCTACGTGAAAATCTCCCACAATAAATTCTCCGCATTATAGTGAAAGTTTCATCAAAATCGGTCATTTGGTTCCTGAGTTCATAGAGGACAAACAAACACACATAATATCAGTATAGATAGCTACAACAAAAACTAAACAATTGATACATTTCGATTTCATTTGAACCCCGGATGAAAATTTTGTGCACACTCCAACAAACTGATACTTAAAAAGTTTTTTGAATTCATCATCTGAACCTTCGTTCTTCTGCAATCGAGCTTCCTAGGTATAAATCATTTGCGTGAAAAAAAAAGGTTAACGTAAGGTAAATTTAACGGAATTTATGAAGAAAATAAAATCGCTTGATCAAGTCACCTATAGACACATACTCGTAATATCCTTTGTGAAATTCTCAAATAGTTCATCTGATGGTCTAGGTCGAAACCGCTCAGCAAACCCTTTGAACGAAGAGTAAAAGTATTTCCTCAGTATCATGAAAGAGTCGGTGAAACGGCAACACCGCTCTGGAGTTCGCCACGCGCTCTTCAGCTGCTCGCTCCAGTGGTGTGCAACGGAGCGGGCGAAAACTTCCATTCTGTTTTTGAAATATGAACGCCGCTGCAACTGACCGCCGTTGTTTGTTTCTAGTCGGACATTATGCGTTTCCGGTTGGTATTTAATTACCAGGTGAAGCTATTATGTTTTTACGTTGTACAGGGTGAACACTCCATTGAATTGAATTATATTAATTGACAAGGGGCTGTGTAAATATAAATTTTTTTTGGTAAAACATAGAAGGTATAGCTAGCAGTAAATGACTAAAACTATAAAATGACTACAATATTTAAGTAACAAAAAAAGTTCACATGAACTATCTGACATTGTGTCGGAAATTGATCTGTTGTAATATTGTGATCTCTCTTCTAGATCATGGGAATTCCAATATTGGAATACCACTTATCATAAAATAAAAATTGAAAAGTCCATTAGTATTTTGTATGCAGAACTAGCTGACCCAGCAGACTTCGTACTGCCTCAATCGATAAAATATTAAAAAAAGTTTCCTCTTTACCTCTTGAATAAAGAGAATTCTTTTGATGTATGAATAACAATGTATATGCCTATTTCAATGCAATTAAATTTTTCGTATATTTTGTTCTTTTTTGTATTCCACCTAATATATTTCCTTCTTAAAACAAAACCAATGGTAAGTACAACTTTATTCATCTCTAAGGCGAAACAAAGTTCTCCGGGTCAGCCACCTTATCCAATTGCTAATTGCCACAATTATTCCCACCACCAGATCCCCTACGCTCTTTAGTTTCTGGGATAGAAAATGATTCTTAACACTTTTTGGCCAACATTATACCATATTAGTTAATTATAATATTAAAGTTGCTTTTTATTTATCGATTGAAGCAGTTCGAAGTCTGCCAGGTCAGCTAGTTTCACAATACATGTCCACACAATACTGCTGCAACAATAGACGAAATCTCAGCAAATAGTTAGCAGCATTTTAACGAACCATTAAGCGAAATGAATAATAATTCATCGAGCTCACTTTCTTGGTGGTTTCTTGGCCTAAAATCAAATAATTAAAATTTGTCTTAAGTAGACATTTTAAATTTTAATAAAGGTACTCACCATTCAATGGATTCATCATCTTGATATTGGAGTAATATCCATCATCACCTCTCCAAAACATTAGCGGGTATTGTAGAGCATCGTATGAACGGTGTGTTTCATATATTCGTTGCAATTCTCCAGTATTGCGACTCGTAAGAACAATATCACGCGTTTCCAAGTTTTCACCTACAATCACAATTGCCACTTCGTCTATTGTAGGGGCGTTGAATTGGCGTCATGTGCTCCAACAGGTCGTTTATCTGCTCTAATCACAACCTTGTGATTGTCACTTGGCATACGTTCCAAAGTAGTTTTAAATAATCGAACCAATGCATGATGTTCATGAAGTAGTTGCTGCAGATCTTGAAGAATTATTCTTCTCACATCTACATTAATTGATTGACGTTGATCATCCATATTGCCTATATGCAATAAATTTGGAAGAATTTATGGTGTGTATCTCCAAGTGGTTGTAATGATCCAATTCGATTGTGAATCTGGCCTTTGATCTGAATAGCAGTCATTTGGAAACACCCATTATTGTGTGTTCGATACAAAATGTCAATGTCTTGATTCGAACGTTTGGGCAACTCAAAATACACAGTAATTGTTTACATTGCCATCATAGATATAGATAACTATCTATCTATGATTGCCATCTAATGGCGATAATTAATTGTAGAAAGGGGATTTGTTCAGAACATTTCGTTATAAAAATTTCCGTAGTGTTCAGAAGAAAAATAGGTGTAATAACACATGAACACAGATGCGTTTATATTATTAGAAAATGTAGCGTAGCGACATCTATTGGCATTATTCGCAAGAAAGAAAATTATTTCTTTTTTTTCCATTTCATCAAATTTTCCAGAGTTTTAATGTATTTTATATTAACCAAGCAGTAGAAGAATAAAAAAAAATTTCATAACGAGCAGTTCATCCAATCTTGAGTTATAAATGGCTTAACCAACAAAATGACCGACTTAATTTTATATATTAAGAAGTTTTATTTATCGAGATAAGATATTGACGAGCCGCCACTGCTCACCACCACACGTAATTCTAATAATCAAACGTGTTTTTTCTTGGAGCTGAGGATTATACCACCACAATGCGGGTGGTGCTTGGAAAGGATATGACCAATTACTATTTGAAAATCAATGAACAACATCCGTTCTTCCAATGTCGTGAATTGAAATTTATGACATACGAGGCCTGGAAAAAATTAAAATATGTATTGAATGAATCATTGATGTCCTAAGCCCGAACAGGCCTGAGATAGATGAGGGAAAACCAGACTTTCTGTGAAATTCTAACGGCACATCTCAGTACATGAGTAGCACAATTTTTTCAGTCATTGAAATCCAATTGTTGGGCTGGCACCACATGGAATTAATCAAAAATTTTGTAATAGCCACCACTATATGATCTTCGTCCTTTTTGTAATGAAAAATAACTTTGTTCATACGGCAGAGAGTGTGGGTAAGGCCTTCTGCAAAAGAGTAGGACTTAGTGTTATTTTTCTCGTAGAGAGTTTTCAGTTTTAAGGGATAATTGGAACCAGTGAAGTTACTTACATAAAAATCTATTTCCCAAAAACAAACAAAAACAACAAGATAATTAAATAACGAATTAATCCATACGTCTGTACTTCAGACAGTTTAACACAATTTCATACAAAAAATATAAGTTCACTTTTCACTATGTTACCTAATTACCCAAAATTCAAATTAACATAATAATAAGAAAATAAGCTGTGACTTGATAAGAGGTGAAAGATGGCAAGACTTTTGGATTCAAACTATCCTCATCAATTAAAATTGAAAAGATCTGACCTTTTGATTTCCCTCGTAGAAATATAATCGAAGTTCTCTGAAATAACCACTTCCGAAACGCTTCACTCCCGTTTCGCAACAACTACCGTAATTTCCGATCGCGCTTCCTGACTCGAAAATCCTTACTGAATAACACGAAAAATTCCCTTTTGTCAAAAACCTACTACTTTGGTTTTTCACTTCTCGAAAATACCTAATATTTCGTCAACTACGAAAATAAAACTTCATCTTTTTTCCCTCAACGGACTTAAACCGTTTCCCGTTCCGCTCTACGAAACTACCTAAAATTTCCCAATTACCAAAATTAAGACTTTACCGTTTCCTCGACGGACTTCAACCGTCACCCGAGTTATCTAAGGATGTCCTTTCCCGCCCGGGATCCCCAGATACACTCTCCGACCTTCCTCCGAGCAACCTGGAGAACCTCACGAAACCGTCGTCCCCAGGTCTACTGAATGCTCCCTTAGGAAACCAATTTGCTTTTCACCTCTGGTGGGTGGTCTCCAACCTGAACTTTTTGTATAATACCAATCAGGTTTGTTGAAATCGAACATTTTTTCTCCTTCTCTGAATTAGGCGTGCCCGACCATTGACCAAATACTCAATCTTTGCATTTCACCTAAAATTTTCCATCTCACGACTTTTCTGCTGAGATCCCAAAGTGAAGCCCTGTTCGTACGACTATTTATAATAACTGATAAAAAGGTTTGGAGAATATTTTATTTCACATAGTCAAAAGGAAATTATCCGTTCATCTCCAGACGTCTAAGTCATGAAGGATCGGATATCAGTTCTCTGATAATCCCGTTCGCAACATTGTATTTACGTTCATTTTCAACGATGCGAATTGAAAAATAATTCCTACGGTTTACCACAATTTAACGGAACAAAGCAGCACAATCTAGCACAGTTGAGCACAACAAAATTCAAAAGTGCTAGGTCAACTTCGCACACATCTGAAAGATGGCTAGTGGCGCCACCTGAACGTCCTTTTAGCTCCAATATTATCTTTTTGGACCGAGAGAGCACGACGTACATCATCCGTTATCTGAAAGCGGCGTTCGAAATTTCTTTTCGAAAACTGAAGTTTGTCGTTATAAAGAACCTCCGAGTGTCACTCCGAAGAAGAGATTAGGAAGGAATCGCGGCTTAAATCATACCCCCCATGCCTTCGGTTTTATCTGCCATAAAAATAGACTGGATAACTTCATATCGTCCTAATCCGACCGAATCCGGAATATATACCGAAAAGTTCGGATCTCGGTTGAATTATAAACATAATTGGAGTGAGGTAAAAGTCCTCTGGGTGCGATACAGGCTATATTTATTCACGCTACGTTATATCTGGGGTAATTTGTGTCCGCCGAGGCACATGTAGTTGTCTAGCTTTTGGAGCACGTATTGTTCTAGAAATTGATGAGGAAAACTTTCTTTCCCTTTTTTCAATCTTCAGATACGTGCACACAATGAGCCAGATTTCTTGGGAGGGGAAGAGGAGAAGAAAAACCCTCGCAATTGCGAGCAAACGCAAAGAAAAATTGTTTGGACAAGAAACGCAGGAGAATAAAAATAACTTGTTTAATTCCCATCCTATGCTACTAATATTATAAATGCGAGAGTTTGTGAGGATGTGAAGATGTTTGTTACTCTTTCACGTGAGAACTACCGAACGGATTCAGATGAAGCTTCACATCAATATAGTTTATCTATCCGAATAACATAATTTATAAAAATTCTGTGGTATTTGTGCATAAAACAATGAGAAAATATCGAGCGAGTCGAAAAAATGCCTGCTTCTCAGAGCTATAAGGGCCATTCGTCAAAGTACATACGTCGCGTAGTCGCGAATCACCCATGATAATCTTACGGTGATATGCAAAAATGACCCTTAGCCTCGATCGATTTTAGGCAACTAGGTGATACTGTGAAATATCGAAGTACGTCACCCAAGCAATACTATTATAAGCTGTTCCTGTTGTAGTACTGATGTGTAGGAATAATATCTTGCGTAACGTACCCCCGAAAAAACCACGTCAAGGGAGGGCCCATACGTTGAATGAATTGACTGATTATTTGATTATAGGATGGTAGTTTCAATTATTTAGGTATATGTTAGACGTATATAAACGAAAAGTTAAGGAAAAACAATCGGATCTGGTAGGCAGTGTGGCAATTAGGATCTAGGCTTCTTCAAGAGGATGATATTGGAATAATAATTAATAAAAATAACAATAATTTCAATAGCCGATTTGGCAGACCAAGTTGCACGGGCCAGCTAGTTTTAGATATAGGAAAAATCGAGTAAAATAACGAAATTTTATTCCCAGAGAATTCGAGCATTTTAAGATTATCAATACAATGTATGGCCTCCACGGGCATCAATAACAGCTTGACATCTTCTTTGCATACTACACACGAGGTTGTTGAACATTTCTTGAGGAATTTGGTTCCATAAACGGGGCAGAAGCTCTCTCAGATCATTTAAGGATTCTGGGGTAGGTTGATGATTATCTAATCTTCTTTGGAGCATATCCCATGCATGTTCTATGCAATTCAAATCAGGCGAGTGCGGAGGTATTGGTAAATGTGGAATACCAAGCTCCTCGCGCGCATTCTCAACTATGACTGCACGGTGCGGTCTAGCGTTATCGTCTAGAAATTGAAGAGTTCCACCAATAGCAGCGTGAAAATTTTGGAAAACATTGTCAATGACATGCTCCTTATAGTGTAAGGCGGTCATATTCCCAGGACAAATGGGTAGATCTGTGCACCCGTTGAAACATATCCCGACCCATACCATAACACTACCCCCTCGAAATGGATGGACTTCTTGGACATAGCGACGATTACGGGGTATGCGTGGGATTGTCCATACCCTTATTCTTCGAGAATCTGAAAATCGTCCATATCTGGATTCATCAGTGAAAAGGACACTACCCCATTGATCGTTCCAATTGAAATGTTGCCTTGCCCATTCCAGTCTTTGACACTTATGGTCACGTGTTAATGGAACTCCTCTTAATGGACGTCTAGAACCTAGATTCACCTCTCTCAAACGTCGTCTGATGGTTTCGTAGAAACTTGGACCCCATCAGCATTTTGAAGAGTATTCCGTAGCATTCTACACGCAGATGTAGGCTTTCTTCTCGCCGAAACGGTGATGAAACGATCCTGAGCAGGTGTTGTTTTTCGTCGCCCACCAAGCCTTGGTCTTTCCAACACACTGAACCTATTCCAAAGTCTAGATATCACACTTTGGCTGACTTGGAGCCTTTTCGCTACAGCAACCTGAGTTAGGCCACCCTGTAGCATTCCGATAGCCTCAGCGTATGTTGATTTACGTCTTGGCATTTTCAGAAAACTCGTTTTAAATCGAAGCCGTTGATAAACTTACCCCATTTCAAAATAAGAACACATGAAGCATATGCAAAGAACCAAACAGAAAAAAGGCGACCAGATTAACGAAATGTCTCATACTGATTTTCATTGATCGATTCAAGTTGTTATTGAGTTTTGAATGATTTTACAGCGATTTTCTCGAAGATTACATATTTTTCAAAACGATTGAATACGATATCCCTAACTCTTGTGGAGCAGTATATATTACGGTTGTTACAAACCGGCTTAGTTACAATTCTGAATTAAGGAAATTCGGGTTGAATTTTAAATGTGAAAGAACAAAGCCTACTCTGCTTGTATTCAACTCATGTAACCGAATTAAATAATCGAAAAAACAGGTCGTCCCATTAATTTATGACAACGAGAAAGGCCCCTTTTTAGAATTCCCCAACCTGAGGTCACTTGAGTGGTTTATTCTGGCCCACCAGAGGGTAATTATTCCTACCTATCACCCGGACAGTTGGGGTTGAACCCCAGACCACAAGGGACTGGAAAGGACCCACAAAAACGTATTTTTCCCCCGAAAAAGACCGAAATAAAATCTGGATTACCGACGAAAAATGGCCGCATATCGCTGCAAACGAACGGGAGAAATGTGTGTGGCCATGCAAAAGAGACTAAATAATTCTTCCCGCACATTGAAAATAACACTGAAAGGAAAAACATGTCAGATGCAAATAACGCGCTGAAAACTGAGAGAATGACACGGCACAAATAAGCGAACAAGCCGTGAATGAATACCTACGAAAATATTCAAAGGATCCGCTGCGGAGGGACCAGAAAGGAAGGCTGCCAGACACGCGACGCTATGAATTCGAATGGAAAATCTGCTTTCACCGCCTGACAAGGAACTAATGCTCCTGAAATGCGAAAAAGTTCCGGCATTAGTTCGAATGAACTTTCAAGGTGTTTCTTTTGATCACGAAATTGGTACCCCCAATTATCATTCAAAATGCTGCTATTTTCACTCCAGAATTCTTGATTGAGGATTGAAAATGAAAACATTGATGTTGCAGAAGCAGATTCATAAAGTAAGATGACATTTTTCTGAAATTTTTTAGGGTTTTCTCTTCCTGTCTTTGAAAATCAATTAGACGAAATTTCAAATAATGAAATTTGTTAGGGCTCACTTCCTTTCAAAAAATTGAAAACGAAACAGACGAGATTACAGACGAAATAAATTTTTTCGATAGAAATGCTCGGACAGGTCGATTTCTGTTTCGAGGGGGACAACTTAATATGTAGGTTACGGACGCATAGCGCTTCAACCCTTGCTACTACAACCCTCACCCCCAATTTTTGAATAGGGAAGATGGGGTGAGTGATACCTCATTTGGAAGGTATTTTTATACTGATTTCAGCACAGTAATTGTTTTTTCATTTTATGCATTAGTTCTCGAAATATTCTTGACTAAGCATTTGAAAATGAAGTGGTGTTTTCATGGCACTTGTAGTGTTTTTTTGTGAAAAACCTTTCAAATGAGGTATCACTCACCCCATCTTCCCTATTCAAAAATTGGGGGTGAGGGTTGTAGTAGCAAGGGTTGAAGCGCTATGCGTCCGTAACCTACATCTTAAGTTGTCCCCCTCGAAACAGAAATCGACCTGTCCGAGCATTTCTATCGAAAAAATTTATTTCGTCTGTAATCTCGTCTGTTTCGTTTTCAAATGGCCACCCTGTATAATGGTTGTGATGGCATCAGCTCTCAAATACATCGCCATCGCAGCTTGAACCTAGGTAGGTAAAGGTATATTTCTCCACTTCGTACATTATTGATTTTGAACATGAATTGTGAATTAGTTTGACTGGAAATAGATCTCGCAATAATTATATTTTATTTAATTATTATTGGGGAAAAAATGAACAAAATGAAAGTATTTTGTCATAAGCAACGTATACAAAGAATTGAAATCCAAACAAAAATATTGTCATGTAAAATATTGCCAAGACGGGGCCGTATTTCTAACATTGTCAAAAAGTTATCAGATCTCATGAAGAGCCAAGCTGTTAACTCTACACTACAGGACTAGTGAAGATGAACTTCACTAGTCCTCATTTCATGAATTCTATGCCTTGGTCAAAATAAGTGACTTGGACGTTTCGTAACTATAAGAACTTTTTTATAACAGATAAGTTATGACCAGGGAATGAGTTTTTCATGAAGAGTGTAGAGTTAGCAGCTTGGCTCTACATGGGATCTGTTAACTTTTTGACAATATTAGAAATACGTCCTCGCCTTGGCAATATTTTACATGAAAATGTTTTTGGTTGGATAAATCTTTCCACAAATACAGAGAATATTGTAAACACATTTTCTTGACCTCTGTTTATCATTTAAAAGTTTAGTTTTTGTTAGTATAGACCTTAAATATGAAAAAAACTAAAATTATAGATTTGAAACCGTTTTCATGTTGAATTTAGAACCAATTCTTATTTTTTCCGGAAGTTCATGAACGTGAGGAATCAAATTCAATGAAATTGGTTGTTTTTGACGGTTTCCTGTTGGTCCCTGATAATCATTACAATTTTGACTCGAAATCTGTTTCTCTGAATTCGATATGGTTATTCCTACGAAATTTATTGGGTATTGATCATCCTCAAGAAAATTTTTGATGAAATCAATTTCATTTTATCTTATTTCAGTTGTAGATGAAAGTAATTGAGCCCTATTATGAAGTATTTTTCTCTATTTCAATATCCTAAAGAACTCATTACAGCATTGTTTTCAGTAATATTTATCGTTTTGTAGTTTTCACTTCTGACTTGCTATCCTGTCAAAATGCGTCAAAATGAAGTTTCACATCTCCAATCAAATGCAAAAAAAGAAATCTGTACTTCCTCTTTCACTGAATGAGATTTTAGCAGTGGCTCTATTCAGGGCCCGCTTGCTAGTTTCTCAAAGTGATGGAAACGCCCAATTCACAGTCACAAATCGCATTCAGTGAAAGAGGAAGTACAGATTTCTTTTTTTGCATTTGATTGGGATGTGAAACTTCATTTTGACGCAATTGGATGTCACCACCTTAGTACTTTGTAATATTTTACTCATTACTTCACAACCAATTGCTATAAATTCTGAAGTTTTTTATGAAGATTTTGTCCTGAGATATGCGGGGTACTGATTAGTGATGGGAAATAACGTTATTTTTCCATAACCGTTATCAACTGTTATGGTTATTTTCAAATAACGGTTGTTGATTACCGTTAATACGTTATTTGGTTAAACCGATATATATGAATAACAGTCCGCATTCATCGACTGTTATATTGATAACAGTTGACGGTCCAATTAAATTGTTATTCAGATACGGATGTCAAGCTGGAAGGATTTAATGAATAACAGGGTTTGCAACTATGAATTTCTACATTTTGTCATTGGGAAAACTATTGGGGAAACAATATCACTATTGCTTGAGGGTATATTCTTCACCCATGTTGGAATAGAAAACTATCAATAATTATTGAAAATTATCTGCTATTAATTTCTTTTTCGAAAACTCATGATAATTAACCCTATCAGCTTAACAACCTTAATGTACCAAGAACCGCATCCGCATTCGACGATAACGTTAGCATGATAACATTAATATCATCAGGTTATATGAATAACAGTTGTCGTTCAAAAAACAGTTGTCGTTCCAAAAACAGTTGTCGTTTCAATAACAGTAAGCGTTAAAATAACTAAATAACGTTATTTAGTTATTTTAACGCTCACCGTTAAAGCAATGAAATAACCAGATAACGTTATTTGGTTATTTTAACGCTCACCGTTAAAGCAATGAAATAACCAGATAACGTTATTTGGTTATTTCAACTTTCAACGCATATTGTTATTCGACCAACGACTGTTAGTTAGTGGAACTTGGAACTTGGGATCGTCAATCTTCGCGTCGAATCGTCGACAGTCGACAGAGGCGAGCGAACGTTTGATATTCCGCGCATACGTTATTGCGCAACCTGTTATTTTTCAAGATAAATAACAGTTAGTTATCGTTATCTATAAATAACAGTTGTTAAATAACAGGTTAGAGAATAACGCCCCATCCCTAGTACTGATGAGGCCCAACAAGGCCGAAACCGGTATATCTCTCATCTCAGTGACAAAATCTAATATCATTTCTCCAACCTCATGATAAAATATCTCTGAGCCTGGGAATTGAAAATGGTATTCATTTCGATGATTACTATTTTGAATTAATCTATGTTTCAAAAATTTTTGTCATACTCACACCAACTGCCAAGATAGAATACAAAAGTCACTAGGATGCATTTTTCATTGAATTTCGACGGTATTTCACAAAACTTGACTGAAATGAAGAAAAGAAGAAAGAAAATTCAGTAAATTAGAGAAAATTTGTAACTCGTGGAAGAATATCAATGCCTTTTACCCTTGTACTATGAATAACTATTGGGATTCTCACTCTGTCTGTCAAAGATACCGGAAATAATGTTCTCCCTTGTTGAAAATTCGATAAGTCCTACAATTTTCCTTGAAAAACCTCTCCGTTCTTTATGTTGATCCTCTCAAATTCAATCCAGTTAACTCACATGTCCGAATATTACCCAGCTTTGTGTAAAACCATCGGAATTGGGTTTTAAATAACGGCTTAACGGATTCCGTTTGTCTCGACAAAACTCCACCTGCGGTGTTTGGTGATGTAACGTAACGACATGGGGGTAATTACCGAATTTTCACAGCTGTTAAAGCATGTACTTCCTCTAATCCTTCATTATTTCATTCTACAGCCTGGTAACAAGCCCACAAACATAAATATTAATTTGTTTCGAACGTATGACGATAATTTGCAGACTTTCATGCTGGAGTATGACAAAAATGCTTGTTTACGAGTTGGACCGGATCGAAAATAATCCCAGTAGGGGCTCATAATTTTTTTTTCGGTCATAACATATAATCATAGATATTATATCATACAGTTTATTAATTCAAAATATTACCGCGCAATTAATTAATGTAAAACACACAGAAACATCGAATGATGCTTGTGTGAGGAATAAATGATCAAAACTGAAAATATACAGGATATTCCTCGAATTGAAACGGTTCAAATATTTTAGAGAAGATCTCGGTATTTATGAAATCTACATTCAAAAGTAATGTGGACGTATGTGCTATTAAACTAAACTAGTGGTATAAAATGAATACTCGCTGATATATTTGTGAATTTATGTATTTTTTGCAATGATCAATGCAGATTATTGAAAATATTTTTTGTACAACTGTCATTAAAAGTGACACTTTTAATGACAGCAAACAATGTTGAAATTGATTGTTCACGTGGAAGCGTGTTAAAAATATTTTTAACATTAGTGTTTAAAAATATTTTTAGCACTCCATTTTCTTATGATGAAATCTGATGAGAAAAATTCAGCAATTGCAAATATTTATTACCAATATTTAAAAATCATTACTTATGAACATTCATATTAATCGTAAAACTAGAACAATTACTAACATTAATGCCCTGTGACGTTAGGGAGCTTCGCAACACATTATTAGAATCCTCAGCACCATCAGTACTTGTAGAAACCGGAAGTACAATATTGGATGATGATCATCCAAAATATGTTGAGGTTGGGAGAATTTTTCAGCAATGACATTTCTATATGCAATGGAATGATCGACTTAGCCCTCAGCTACCGTCGTAGACTTCCATCCACCATGCTTTTTTTTATATGCGTGATATTTGTCTTGATTCTGCTAGCAATGAAGCGGAGGATCTTCGAAAACAGTGACCTGTATATTGCTTTGGTTCTGGCAGTTTGAGGAATTCGGCAACAATAGATGGAATTTTGAAAAATTTATTAATACCAACTGGATTGGCAGTGCATTTATTATTCATGTATTTCAGGAAAAAACGACGACGATATTTGATGACAGAAGGGCGCAGTGCGAAGCGTATGAAAATAGTCTACATACTTCCCAATAATACTGAAAGAACGACTGACTTTCGTTTTTGTATTTGGAAGTTGTATAACCATTGATTTATTTGTTATTTCGATGGCTTCCACTGATAAATTATACAATTCTTCACGCCGACAGGCTCCAAATAATCCGAAAATAGTTGCAACCTTAACCATCAAGTATTTCTCATCTGGTGCTTCCTTCATAAACTTTTCAATTTGTTCACTAGTGAGAATTTTCGATTTTTTGGGACGATATCCTTCACTTTTCCGTTTTAAATATGCTATCACTTTAAAATATTTACTAACATCCACACCATTTTTAACAAGGGCGCTTGACTTTATCATTGAAAATTCGCTCCACAAAGTTGATGAACTCCATATTTTTGTTTTTTCTTCTGAGTATGCCAGGAAAACAGTTTCACTGAAGTTCCCTTCTACATTTTTCAATTCACACCAGGCCAGGAAATTGTTATAAGCAATATCGTACTGCTAAACAGATTTTTTAGGTAGGAGTTCCAGATTTGCTCTTCTTGCAGACTCTTCATAATATCCAGAGGAACAACCAAATAGTCACTTTCATTAATAATTGGACTCTCGACAAACATATTAAGCAGTTGAAAACCCAAGACGAAAATTGGACAGGAACGAAATTCAAATGTCAGCGTCTTTTCTCATTTGTTAGTAACTATAACGTTGGCAACGTTTGCCATTCACAACAACCTTTTGATTATTTGAATATTAAAATGCATCCTGAAGTTTATTGTCATTGCAAATTCGCCCATTTCACTATCAGAATAGGGCAGATGTTCAAAAAACATTGCATGGTATTTGTGTTGAAAGTGATTTTATTCTGTTCGTGAAATTGTTCAATTCACAAACTTTTTCACCCACAAAATAAAACGTCTCTTTTAACAGTCATATCATAAATAACTATTTATTCTGATTCAGTACTGATCAAACAAGCTGTTGTAAGCTGTGGATAGTAAGGAATGAACATGTATCATTTTTTTCTAGGTACGATCTCAATTTCAACGTGTGTGAGAATAAACGATCTGCATGTGCCTGAAGTGATCAGACATAGGACTTCTGTTGTGTTGGACTGTGATTTCAGCGTGGAGGATTCTGATGAGGATCTTGTTGTTAAATGGTACCTGAACAGGAACAACAGGACTCTGGTTTACCAGTGGATTCCAGGTAAATCACCATTTTTCTCAGAAAACCGAAAATTTTTTATAGGAGCATACGTCCAAGACTTTTGTCCCAAAATGAATATTTTTCGAGATATTCAGGAAAAACGTTTTTGTACCCAATTTTCAATCTCATTCCGAATGTGTTTTTTTACTGGAAAATAATTAGCGTTCAAGTGAAATTTTGAGAAATCTCTGCTATCGAGAAAATATTTTCTTGTAGTTCAGACGAGTTCATTTTTTCTTTATTTCTTAAAGCTTAGGATGATTTCCGCAATTTCTTAATTCTGGAGAATTTCTTTTTTGTCATGGTAGGGAAATTTGAAATTTCAGTAATGAAATTGTTGCATGTTCTGTTAATTATCCTTTCAAAAGCATTCAAAATTATTACAAATATTTTTTTTCTGCATTCCTGAGAATTTTTAACGCTGACTTCACTAATACTCACATTGAGAACTTTAAACCAATTGTTGCTCTCGCATTACTGATGATAATTCAAGAACTTAACTGCTCTGAACTATAGAAAACGATAACTCGATAACGAGATATCCAAAAATTTCACTTGACCACTAATTATTTTCCATTAAAAAAACACTCGGAATGAGATTGAAAATTGAAGACAAAATCGTTTTTTCCTGAATATCTCGAAAAATATTCATTTTGGGATAAAAGTCTTAGACGTATGCTCCCATTAGTTTTTGACGAAGATTTCGAAAATACTTCGAAAAAATGGGGTTTCCAATTTGAAGAAAAAAACGATTTTCTGATGTTTCATCACTTCTAACTTTGACAAAGAATTTGTGACCTCCTGTATCATATTCTGAAAATCAGCCTTTCTTCTCGGAGATTCTCAAAAATTAGAATTTCCAATGAAAAACCTCGAAGTTGTCAGTATTTCAACAGAGTTCAATTTTGAGCATAGTTTAACTTCGTCTTGCTCATGTCTATTCAACTGAACCAAGCAAAACCATTATTAATCTACATTTAATTTGTGCTACCCAAAAATGAATACAATTCCAACATAAAGATTCCCACACCCAACCCTAGAAAAAATTCGAAAAAAAAAATCGAAAAGAACATAATTGATTAAAATTTTGAAATAAACACTACCAATTCACATCAATTATTGTAATAGTCCCACAAGGAAAGGAACCAACAAACATTCACGCCAATCTTGCCAATCAAATACGAAAACATAATTCAACAGTAGCCGACGAATAAAAAAAAATGCATCCGATAAAATGAAAACGGGCGTGCTCAATAGAAACCCCGCATTTCACAAACAACAGAACATGCATCAGCCAGACCCATGAAAAATTCAATCGAGCATGCTGACATTCGAAGCATTATATACAGCATTATACATTATCGGGTCTCACGTAAATTTGCCCTGATGCAAATTGATGTTATGAATTGAAATGAAATATTGATGGATTTCGAAGGGAATAGACGCTTTCCGACGCGTTAACGACGTCCATTAGGTGAACACTGCCCTTCACTTGACAGTTCTTATGCTGATTGGTGACGGAAGTTCAAAAACAACATTAAATGGAGGATTGTTTCGGTAGTCTCCACCTTCCACAAGCTGAAAAAAAACTACAACAATATATATAAACCCAAGGTATTATTATACAGGGTGTTTCCTAAACATGCGGCAAAAATTCAGGGAGCTGTTACTTGGACTATTCTAAGAATATTTTGTCCTTTGATGTTTTTGGAAAAACCTCTTTGTTTCGAAGATACAGGGCGAACAACATTTTTCATATTTTTAAAATTGATAATAGTATAAATAAAAATGCGTACCGCACTGTGTTTACTAAGTAGGTACAATTTATTTTTAAATGTGTTTGACAACTATAAAAAACACTCCAGTAGAAAATGTGGAAGACTTGCGAAATCGGATCATTGCTGGGTGTAACTTAATAAGAAATGATCCTGGTGTTTTTGAAAGGGTTCGGCAGTCAATGAGGAGAAGATTGGATGTTTGTATGCTGGCTGGAGGTGGTCATTTTCAACAGTTTTTGTAGGTTAAGTTAAATTTTCATGTAATTTTTCATGATAAAATGTTATTATCTAAAATTTTGTTTGCCCTGTATCTTCGAAACAAAGAGGTTTTTCAAAAATCATCAAAGGACAAAATATTCTTAGAATAGTCCAAGGAACAGCC
This sequence comes from Hippodamia convergens, assembly GCA_038502775.1. NCBI lineage: Eukaryota > Metazoa > Arthropoda > Insecta > Coleoptera > Coccinellidae > Hippodamia > Hippodamia convergens. The sequence continues at coordinate 40,268,988 of CM076610.1, forward strand.
CCCTGAATTTTTGCCGCATGTTAAGGAAACACCCTGTAGAATTCAATTACAATGAAAATGAAAAACTTACTTATACAAGAAGAACTCTGCAAGACTCAGAGCAATAAGGTTGACAATGAGAGCGGCTTCACGTCAACCTAACAACAAAATTTGGCTCTCTCCAATTCAGAGAGAGTGTAAGTAAGGCTTTCTGCAAAAGAGTAGGACTCAGTGTTATTTTTCTCGTAGTGAGTTTTCAGTTTTTATGGATAATTGAAACCAGTGAAGTAACTTACATAAAAATCTATTTCCCAAAAACCAACAAAAACAAAAAGATAATAAAACAACTAATTAATCCATACATCTGTACTTCAGACTGTCTAACACAATTTCATACAAAAAATATAAATTAACTTTTGCGTACCTAATTACCCAAACTCCAAATTAACAAAATAATAAGAAAATAAGATGTGAGGTGATAAGAGGTGCGAGATTGCAAAACTTTTGGACTCAAACTATCCTCATCAATGAAAATTGAGAAGTTCTGCCTTTTTTTTTGCCTCGTAGAAATATAATCCAAGTTCTCTGAAATAACCGCTCCCGAAACGCTTCACTCCCGTTTCGCAACAACTACCGTAATTTCCGATCGCGCTTCCAGACTCGAAAATCCTAACTGAATAACACGAAAAATTCCCCTTTTTCAAAAACCTACTACTTCGGTTTTTCACTTCTCGAAACAACATGATATTTCGTCAACTACGAAAATAAAACTTTACCCTCTTTCTCTCAACGGACTTTAACCGTTTCCCGTTTCGCTCCTCGAAACTACTTAATATTTCCCAATTACCAACATTAGGACTTTACCGTTTCCTCGACGGACTTCAACCGTCACCCGAGTTATCTGAGGATGTGCTTCCCCGCCCGAGATCCCCAGATACACTCTCCGACCTTCCTCCGAGCTACCTGGAGAACCTCACGAAACCGTCGTCCCCAGGTCTACTGAATGCTCCCTTAGGAAACCAATTAGCTTTTCACCTCTGGTAGGTGGTCTTCAACGTTAACTTTTTGGATAGTACCAATCCGGTTTTTTGTCAAACATTTTTTCTCCTTCTCTAAATTAGACGTGCCTGACCATTGACCACATACTCAATTTTGCATTTCAGCAAAAATTTTCTATCTCACGCCTTTTCTGCTGAGATCCCAAAGTGAATTCCTGTTCGTACGACTATTCATAATAACTGATAAAAAGGTTTGGAGAATATTTTATCTTACATAGCCCGAAAGGAAATTATTCGTTTATCTCCAGACGTCTAAGTCATTGAGGATCGGATATCAGTTCTCTGATAATCTCGTTCGTAACATTGCATTTACGTTCATTTTCAACTATGTGAATTGAAAAATTAATAATTCCCACGGTTTACCACAAGGTTGAGTTGACTAGAAATTATTACCGGATAATGTTGGATATCTTTGAACGATAGATAGCTTGTGTGTTAGTTAATTCGATACGATTATTAGAAGACCATCTCTAATAGTTCAGCCAATGCTTTCAAATTTAGACGCAAATCGTTCGCGGTATGCCTAAGCTGCCACTTAGTACTAGTCGCGTTGGCTGGCTTCAATGCTTTGACGAGAACTGGCATTGTCAGCGTGGTACGGCGGTCAACGTGAGAAAAAGCATTCAAGTGATGATTTAACTGAATATCAGGAATCAATTACGAAATATAACAAAATTACACCGTCAATAAATTCGGGACAGGCAAAATTTTTGTCAAATTCAACACCCTGTATCTTTTTTCGTGGTGCTGCGATTTGGTTGAAATTTTCACCAGGTTTAGTATTGGGTCTTGTAATATTAACCTGAAATTTACTTTGCAAAAATACCTGTAGTTTATCCGTTATACAGGGAGAAACAAAACCTTGTTTTATACCCTTCATTTCTAAACACCCTGTGGTGAATTTGAGGCGGAAAATTTGATATCATTAGGTTTTAATTTGAAGTGTGACCCTTTCCTAACAAAATGGTTCGCGATTTACGTTAGTATCTGCTTTTAAAACAACGATACACATTTTCGAAGAAAGTGTTGCATTTTTTCAATTTTATTAACAATTTAAAACATTACAAAACCTTATCGACTGACAAACATACACAAACATCTGCAAATTAATAGCGTGTATTTCCACCTCGCTTTTTCCTAACTTCTACCATACGACTTGGCAAACTTTCAATGCATTTCCGAATTGCTTCTGGGGGAATATTTTCCCGTTCTTCAAGAAGGGCTGTTCGTAAATCGGGCAAGGTGTTGGGCTGCCGATTTCGAACACGTCTACCTAGCATATCCCATACATGTTCAATTGGATTTAAATCCGGACTTCTGGCTGGCCACACCAATCGTTGAATATTCGCCTCTTCTAAGTGTTCTGTTACAAGCCGTGCAACGTTAGGCCTAGCATTGTATTGCATTAACAGAAATTGTTGGGGAAATATTCCCCCAGAAGAAATTTGGAACTGCATTGAAAGTATGCCACGTTGTATGGTAGAAGTGATGAGAAAGCGAGGTGGAAATACACGCTATTAATTTTCAGATGTTTGTTTATGTTTGCTAGTCGATAATGTATTGTAATGTTTTAAATTGTTATAAAAATTGAAGAAATGCAACATTTTTTTTTTGAAGCAGATACTGACGTGAATCGAAAAACATTTTGTTAAGAAAGGGTCACACTTCAAATTGAAACTTGCTGATATCAAATTTTCCGCTTCAAATTCACCACAGGGTGTTTAGAAATGGAGGGTATGAAACAAGGTTTTATTTGTCCCTGTATAACGGATGAACTACAGGTATTTTTGCAAAGTAAATTTCAGGTTAATATTACAAGACCCAATACTATACCTAGTGAAAATTTCAATAAAATCGAAGCATCACGAAAAAAGATACAGGGTGTTGAATTTGACAAAAATTTTGCCTGTCCAGAATTTATTGACGGGGATTTGTGCATTTCTACTTTATACTGAAATACTCACACAAGTTCTCAATTTATTTTCAGCTTCCAACAGCCGACCTCAAGTCCTTGGGATCCTGAAAGACCGCTTGAATATAAAAAACGTCAAGGCACCCGAAGCCAACAGGCTATACAGGGCGTTGCACATATTGGAGGCGCAGCCTGAACTATCCGGAAACTACACGTGTTCGGTGTCTTCTCTTCAGAGCGAGGATATTCGGACAAAGAGTATGCTTGTTTTTGGTAAGTTAATTCCATTTCTGATTCAAATGTTCTGCCGGTCAGATTTTCAGAAAAAATCAACAGTTTTTTCACCATATGGGGAAAATAAGAAAAATCAGTAGATTGTAGGAAAAATAGCAATCTAGCAACAGTGTTTGTGAAGTTGTCCCAGCGAGAATTTTAGAACTTTTTATTGTTGTGTTAAATTGTGCTGAATTTGTGCTGCTTTGTACTGTTAGAATTTCTGAGAAACGTATAGAAAGAAAATTCAATCGCACAAAGCAGGTCAAACCTAGCAAAATTTTCTCGAAAGTCCAGAACTGCTGGGCAAATTTCACACAGTGTTGCCAGGTATGCTGTTTCTTCCCTATTTTCTTCTTTTGATTGAGAACTTGTTGTTTTTTTCTTAGATTCATCTACTATTCCATAACTCTTATTGTTATGCAGAAATAGCGAGCAAAACAAGAAAGTTTACTCATTTCTTGTTGAACAAGCGGATGATTTTTCAAATTTGAGAAACCGATTCAAAGGTTTTAACATTCTTTTGTCATAGTACGATGTATATATTCATATCCATGATGTTGAACATTGAAGTTCTGAAGGCTTCTTTGTGTATAATTTAACTTTAAGTGGAATAATATGGATTAAAAACACCGACATGATGAAATTGCTCAACATTCAGAAACTTGGTAATTGTAGCTAACTCGTGAAACTCGATGGAAATGAGAATTTCATTATACTCTTGTGCCATTACCTTTATTGAACATAACGACCATAATCTGCGTCAAGCATCAAGTTATCATTTACTTCCAACCAGAAAACCCGATCATTTTATCTTACATCTATAAATACGGGATTAATTTCCCTCATCTTGGTATAAATTCATATATGTGTTTTTTATTTCAACCACATTTATATTATCATCTTCGAAATGTCTTTGTGTTTGACCTGCTAATAAACATAATGTTAATCAATGGACAGATATAAATGAGAACTTAGTGCTTACAAGAAATCATAGGTTTCCTCAGGAATACTGTAAGAACTTGAGTTCATTTCCTTTTGAAATATAAACCGCATATTCTCCTTGTCTGGAAATGATAAAGTGAATGAGCATCTTGCTTTATTCCTAGAGAATGTACTCATTTCTTAGTAAGAATTTTATTCTTAGGGAACCTCTGAAACTCAAACAAACCCATGAAATTTTAATTTCGAACCTTCGGCAAAAGCTAGGACTTTGACAGTGCTCTATACATGTCAGCCTCCTCCAACATTGTGGTTGCTAAAATAGAAAAATCATCAACCTAATATTGTACTTTTGGACATGTTAAATTTACACAAGATATATTTACAGCCTTCTAGCATTCATTTTATTGAAAATTGTATGTATTTGTTTAATCAATAAAAAAACACTTGTGGCACTCGAGGACTGCCGTGGTATAGCTATTGCATAGCATCTATTCAGAAATAAGAAGATAATATTGTTGATTTAAAATATTTTTTTTATTTATCTTACAATACATGTAGGTTATTCAGGAATGTTTATCATTGAAACCATAGGTTTATGGTAACTGAAATGAGAAACATTAGTTTGAGACTTAATGTCTCCTAAATATCTGGAAAATCCCGCGTCAATAGTGGTCCCATATTTTTTTGTGGATTCTTGTGAATCATTATTCATTTTTAAATTAAATTTTTCGGAAGAAAAGTTGTCAACCGCTCTGATTTTTTTATCAGCGAAGTTAATGTTGAAATCGCCAGCCAAGATAAGTGGAAATTTATTACCATTTGTACCAAGTATTTTCGAGCCTTCTTCAGTGTACTCCAGTAAAGTGCGATGAATAAAATGCTCTACCTCGTCTAATTTTGGATTCGGAGAAATGTAAATTGCTACCATGACTATGTGTAGGCCATTTCTAAGTTTGCATAAGCTTGCACAAATATCTCCAACAAATGAGCATTTAACATCAACATCGCTGACGTATCCAATATTTATTTCAATATTCGGAGTCATAATAATACTAACATTATTACTATTTTGGTAAATAGCTACCCCACCTTCTGGAACAGTATCTCGATAGAATTGAACAATACAATTGAAATTAGATATTTCAATCGGATTATCACGCGTCATGCATGTTTCGGTAAGAAGTAACTAACACATTGGTTTGTCTCGAAACTGAATCTTGTAAATCGTATTTGTGACTATGAAAACTTTGGCAATTGGAAGTCATTATTGAAATGCCATTTATATTACTAATGAAATCTAAGACACTTTGAGGTATCGTCTGAACACTATTCAAAGACAGTCTTCTAAATTCTTGCAACAAAGATGCAGTCGATGCAGCTTGCCTTCGATTATGATAAAACTTAAATGCAGAATTATCATTTTTTGTCTAAATATACAATTTTTCAATATTAGTCACCCGAGAGAGTGCAACATAGACGAGTTCCACCTTGCGACCTAAAGCAAGAGCTGAAGTTAATGGAAAATGTTTGCGTTTGGCTATACATTTTCTATCCGATGTTAATGAAATATTCGCCGTTCGTAGTTCAATAGGAACAGCGAGATTGCCGACTCCATTTTGCACTGCTAGAGTGTCTGCACGCATCCGTCTAGTTGCAAGCACCCAAACACCGTGCCGAAGTCTGCCGAACTGAACCGACGATACACGGCTGTGTTAGGTTTTTTCGTTACGGAATTTCTTCATTCGGTCGCCGAGCTCAAAGCCTGAGATAAAAGCTATGCAATAGCTTAATAATGACAATTGACAACTACGATTAATGTCATTATGATATTTCACACATTGTCGCCAACCCAAAAACACTAAAAAAGCTACAACCGATAGCTGATAAATATGGTCAATTGACAACTCCGTATATTGTTGATCTCTTCATGGTCGGACAGTACCTACTTGTTGCTGCATATGTCCATTCGGCCGAGACATAATCAGCAATAGGGATGCACCCAGTCGTGCCAACTTCCACGCCGCATCCTGTCAGGATTCGGGATTTATTCCAACGCGGAATCCGGTCTGGGGATTGCTATAAATCAGCGGCGCGGCATACCGAGATTTCCAAGCGATATGCCCGCCCGGAAACCTCCAAAAGGGGTTATTGTTCCTCCCCCCAGAGTCCAGAGATTCTGCGAAAGACCGAATTACGATGTAACGAAGAAGTTGAGGAACCTTTTTACAAAACAAATTCTGTTGAAATGGCGGTTTTTCACACTTGTTCTTAATCACCCTGTATACACCACTTATACTCCATTCACGAATATAAAATCACACCTCTGGCCTTGGAAATTTGACACATTCCACTCTGTATCGAACAAAAATTAAGGTTATGACGCTTGTCAAAATATTTTTATGTTCCAAGTCAACTCTATGTTGCCCTTTCTACATTCTTAGCAATTACGTATTTCTCAGAATGTGAATTTATTAGGAAAATGAATGGATTGGAAAAGATGTGATGGACGAAAATAATTAACGTTTATACGAATTGATAGAAAGGATTCCTTTTTTAGTTATTTGCAATGTTTCGATTTTGAACAATATTTAAACAAAGAAACAAACTATCAACGTCATTTTGTCATCGACGATATTTTCTGTGCGCGCACTGACTTTTCATCAGGTGCACCAACTCCTGAAAACGATACCATGACCTCCTATGTGATTTTATAAAAGTGAATGGAGTATACGTTATCGAAGCTCATTTGGCGATATGGCGATATCAAATAGTATATATCATTACTAGCAAGGTAAGAGACTTTGTACTGGCGAATGGAGGATATAACTGACGAGCCGCAGGCGAGTCAGTTACCTCCTTGAGCCAGTAAAACCCGTTACCTTGCGTGTGTTGTTTTATATTTTATTTGTTTTTCATTTGTAAAAAGGTAAGATAAATTCCAAAAAAATCTCAATAATTTGTGGCAAATGTCGTAAGCCATGGAAGCGTTGCCTTGAACATGTCTGTTTATTTTTTTTTTACATTTGTTTTGGCGAAAGCGTAAATGAATGTACCAAAAAAAATTCTTGAGGCAGCCAGCAGTGTAGCATCAAGTTTATTACCTGCATAATCAGCTTCAAGGTACGAGCGAGAATACGACGACTTCAAAAAGTGGCAAAACAAAAATAGTGTGATTGGGGTAACTGAAGATGTTTTGTTGGTCTACTTGAATCAACTATCAGCTAGATTCAGCCCTAATACTTTATGGGCAAAATGGTCTATGATGAAAAGCTGCTTGGAAATGAAAGAAAATGCCCCTGTTAGCAGGTTTGTTTTCCTTAAAAAATTTATTGAAAAATATGACGTTTACTTGTCATTTGCAGATTTCAAAAGGTAATAGCTTTTCTGAAACGAAAAAATGAGCGTTATACGCCAAAAAAGGCCAAGGTATTAAGTAAAGAAGAGGCTTAACAATTTCTTTCACATTCTCCTGATGACCAGTGGTTGCTGGCGAAAATTGTAACAATATTTGGGATTTTTGGATGTCATCGATGTGACGAAATTCTCTACTTAAACATGAATGATGTAGAAGATATCGAAAAATACTTGTGGCAAACAAAAAATTTAACAACAAGAAGATTCACCATAACCGATTATGGCTGCAGCTTCAAGCACTGCATGTTATACAGAAATTATGTAAATCTTCGGCCTCCGGGAACAGAAAGCCTAAGATTTTTCTGGACATACTGACATGGAAAGTGCATTTCCCTTAATGCTGGCCAGCACACTATTGGTGGTGTCACAAAGCAAATAGCGAAATATTTAGGTTTGAAAGACCCAGAGTTATACACCGGCCACTCTTTTCGCAGAACTGGAGCCACTATGGTTGCGGATTCGGGTGGAGATATTTTAGCACTAAAGCGTGGAGGAGGGTAGAAGAGCACCGAAATTGCGATGAGTTATGTCGATGATTCGCTCAACAAAAAATCGAAATGTCTAGCAAATTATCTGGTAGTAAGGAGAGTACAAATAATGAAGTCCTCGAGTTCAGCAGTTTCTGAGTCAACAGATGGTTCATCATCATCAGTATCAATTCTTTCATCATCAAAAATCTGCGTTACTGAAAATAACAATTGTACCATGATTTTCAACATATATGACGATAAAACAAAATTTTCTAATGTAAATAATACTACTAACTCGTAAAAATTTTGCAAGTTAACTGTCAGCTTTACAAGTTAGTGACTTGATAAAATAAACTTTCTTGATTAATATTGTGTTTTTGGAAACTGACGTTTACAAATGAGAACAAATAAAATTGAGATCACGCGTTATATTCATACTTCTGTTTTATTCTATTCGTAGATTTTCAATAATTACAGGTGTAAGTTACCTGTGTGAGTCAATAATTCACGAATCACCTCTGAAAACAACTTCATCATCTGATTACATGGCGTATGTCTGCCCAAGCCTTATAATTTGACGTGGAATTCCCGAGCGGAGTACAACGAATATTTATTATTAAGTATCTCTTTATATTTATGGAATTTTAGGGTCATATTATCCGGAAAAGGTGGTACAAGTGAAGGAAATTGGATTCTAATGGTTTTTCCATTATCGTCGAAAATGAGTTTTTCGGTGGTGGATCTTTCTGAAGCTAATTGAACTGTAAAGATGTTGGTCAAGGTCAACTCATTCACAGGTGGCCTGAACTTGAGTTGAAAAGGGGAGGAGTACTGACAACAACTGCAATTTACATACTGAAATGTACCCTTTTTTTACGCAACAACAGAGAACTATTTAAACACTACGAAAATCACAACAACACAAGGAAAACAATTCCATACATGTACCCAAAAGTAAAACTGGCTCTGACACAAAACAACACGAAATACATGTGCATCAAAATCTACAATTCTCTACCCAAACATATACACGAGACAAACAATAACATGTTCAAGAAAGAATTGATCAAGTTTTTGGTGAATACAGAACCTTACAATATTGAGGAATTTTTTGAGTCATGTAGTTCTCAGAGAATTTGACCTATCACATTTTTGAGTTTCTTTTGTTTAAAATGACGTCAATCTTTTGCAGAATATATTGTGTATACTTTATAATTTTGCTTTGAGAAATAAAGGAAATTATTATTATTATTATTATTATTATTATTATTATTATTTTTTTTTTTTTTTTTTTTTTTTAATCACACTTTCGTGGGGTGGTTTCCAACTAAGCTGGGATTCGCATGAATCAACAGCTCAATCGTTCGTTAACACACGCCGGACAGTTCTACACGTTCCCAGGATTGCAGCCTTCTGTGCCGTAAGTATGGTCTTCTCTACTTCATTCAATTATTATTATTATTATTATTATTATTATTATTATTAAATTTTGGTATATTCTAATAACGTAGAAGCATCGCTATTTCGTGAAAATTTGGTTCCAAGTACGAGTTTTGGAATGAGTATTGTACATTATTTTTTCTAATTCACTTATTTTTTTCCATATTTTCATAAACATCGTTTCCCTATTTCAGTATCGTAATGAGTTCATTATAGTACTAAAAGTAGTGCTGTAATGAACTCATTACAGCATTGTTATCAGTTATATTTTCCGTTTTGCGGTTGTCAGTACTGATCTCCGATCTCATCATTTTTCAAATCAAATCAATTCAAATTCCGTAATCTGTCAAATTTCGTAAGTCACACCAACTGCCAAGATACAATATAAAAGTCACTAATCTGAATTTTCATTTGAATTTCGAGAGTATTTCAAAAAAATTCACTGAAATAGAGGAAATATCGTCTAATACTCGTTGCAGAAGGCAATTCGTGTTGGAATAGGAGCTAATTCTGCAATCACTATTAGTGATTTTTGCATTGGAAAATGCTGGTTGTCAGAACTGTTCTCTTTGTCATGACTTTGACAGATAGTACATAAATCCGTGACAGATTTCAGTGCTCAATATAACATGGTTTTATGTAGCAAATTATTGAAATCTTTGAATAAAGAGAGAAAAGAAGGAAGGATAGTCGTTGATTGCAATGCTTGAGTGGCGAACGGGAGTAGCCATCTTGGTAGACCTTCTGTGTCTCATTATTCGAGTATATGTTTTCCAAGGGAAGCTGCCTCAGGTGATTAAATTTTGAAAAATGGTAAGCAGGTCGCGTGTGGTTGTATTCGGAATAAGAAAAACGAAAGATCACCCTTAGATTCAGTGGTAAATAAGGAGTAGGGGTAACAGGGATAATGGCGCAATGATGGAATGTTCAGCGGGGGAACGCGGGGGCCAATCAAAACAGAGGCATAGTAACAAGAAGATGTCAAAATGAACGGATATGCCACAGAATCAGAGAAAATAACGTAATGACCCAGTTTCGATTATGATAATACCGATGAGGGCAGAAAGAGCTTACTGTATTGATCACATGTTATAATTAATTAATTACCCACTAAGTTTAAATAGAGGGTTCTATTTTGGATCACCTGATCTGTTTGTAACCCCTTTGTATATAAATAAAATAAATATTGGGGCAACTAAATTGCTCCACATGAGTTAGGGATATTGACTTAAATTGCAAGAAAATATAGTTCAAATGAGATTTTGTGATGAAAATTCATATTAATATGATTACAAGTTTCAGGAAATAAAATTAATTTTAGCCTGTAGGTCTGCAACGTAAACAGGGTAGTTTAGAAAAATCAAGTAAAATAACGAAATTTTATTCCCAGAGAATTCCAGCCTATCAAGACTTTCAATACAATGTTTGGCCTCCACGGGCATCAATAACAACTTTGACATCTCTTTGCATACTACACACGAGATTGTTGAACATTTTTTGAAGAATTTGGTTCCATAAACGGGGCAGAAGCTCTCTCAGATCATTTAAGGATTCTGGGGTAGGTTGATGATTATCTAATCTTCTTTGGAGCATATCCCATGTCTATATATGCAATTTAAATCTGGTGAGTGCGGAGGTATTGGTAAATGTGGAATACCAAGCTTCTCGCGCGCATTCTCAACTATGGCTGCACAGTGTGGTCTAGCGTTTTCGTCTAGAAATTGAAAACTTTCACCAAGGTGAGGATGAGAGAATACATTAAGTCAAATGGTGAGACATTCATGAGAGTCTTTAAATGAGGCTGTTATGCAGGCAGTCCATTGGGCGTTTTCTGATTCGTGTAGATTTTTTTTTTTTTTTTCTTTTTTCTCTCTGTTCTCGATTCTTCTGAGCGGCGTTTATTGCAGGGGTGTGCACACGACTTGTGATGGCGAATTACATAATTTTGTTTCAGTCTCGGAAGTTTGTCACACACAAACCATTGGTTTAGGTGACAGACTTAAATATGTATTATCGGATAAATTGAGGATTGTTTAGTGGTAACAAAAATGTTCAAATGTTACAGATAGATTTTTCAGTGATCGTGTTTGATTATATTATGTAATTTGTAATCTTGAAATTGGGAAATAAATTTATTATTATTATTAATAGCTACGTGAACATTTGTCAAAACATTGTCAATGACATGCTCCCTATAGTGTAAGGCGGTCATTTTCCAAGGACAAATGTGTAGATCTGTGAGCCCGTTGAAACATATCCCGGCCTTACCATAACACTACCCTCACGAAATGGATGGACTTCTTGGACAAAGTGACATTTACGGGGTATGCGTGGGATTGTCCATACCCTTATTCTTCGAGAATCTGAAAATCGTCCATATCTGGATTCATCAGTGAAAAGGACACTACGCCATTGATCGTTCCAATTGATATGTTGCCTTGCCCATTTCAGTCTTTGACGCTTAGGGTCACGTGTTAATGGAACTCCTCTTAATGAACGTCTAGAACCTAGATTCACCTCTTTCAAACGTCGTCTGATGGTTTCGATGGAAACTTGGACCCTCTCTGCGTTTCGAAGAGTATTCCGTAGCATACTACACGTAGCAGTAGGCTTTCTTCTCGCCGAAACGGTGATGAAACGATCCTGAGCAGGTGTTGTTTTTCGTCGTTCACCAAGCCTTGGTCTTTCCACCACGGAAGTCTCCCTGAACCTATTCTAAAGTCGAGATATCACACTTAGGCTGACTTGGAGCCTTTCCGCTTCAACAACCTGAGTTAGGCCACTCTGTAGCATTACGATAGCCCTATTAGCCTCAGCGTTTGTTAATTCACGTCTTGGTATTTTCAGAAAACTCGTTTCAAATGACTCCATTTCAAAATAAGAACATTCATGAAGCATATGCAAAGAACCAAACGTCAGAAAAAAGGCGACCAGATTGACGAAATGTGTCATACTGATTTTTATTGGATCGATTCAAGTCGTTATTGAGTTTTAAATAATTTTATTTGTTTCTCATTTGTAAACGTCAGTTTCAAAAAACACAACATTTATCAAGAAAGTTTATTTTATCAAGTTACTAACTTGTAAAACTGACAGTTAACTTGCAAAATTTTTACAAGTTAGTAGTATTATTTACATTCGAAAATTTTGTTTTATCGTCATATATGTTGCTAATCATGGTACAATCGTTATTTCCAATAACACAGATTTTTGATGATGAAAGAGTTGATACTGATGATGATGAACCATCTGTTGACTCAGAAACTGCTGAACTCGAGGACTGCAGAACATTCGTACTCTCCTTACTACCAAATAATTTGCTAGACATTTTGATTTTTTTGTTGACCGAATCATCGACATAACTCATCGCAATTTCGGTGCTCTTCCACCCTCCTGCACGCTTCAGTGCTAAAATATCTCCACACGAATCCGCAACCATTGGCTCCAGTTCTGCGAAAAGAGTGGCCGGTGTATAACTCTGGGTCTTTTAAACCTAAATATTTCGCTGTTTGCTTTGGGACACCACCAATAGTGTGTTGGCCAGCATTAAGGGAAATGCACTTTCCATGTCGGTATGTCAAAAAAAATTTTAGGCTTTCTGTTCTAGGAGGCCGAAGATTTACATATTTTCTGTATAACATGCAGGGCTTGAAGCTGCAGCCATCATCGGTTATGGTGAATCTTCTTGTTGTTAAATTTTTTGTTTGCCGCAATGTCACAATAACGTATTTTCCATATCTTCTACATCATTCATGTTTAAGGAGAGAATTTCGTCACATCGACAACATCCAAAAATCCCAAATATTGTTACAATTTTCGCCAGCAACCACTGGTCATCAGGAGCATGTAAAAGAAATTGTTCAGCCTCTTCTTTACTTAATACCTTGGCCTTTTTTGGCGTATAACGCTCATTATTTCGTTTCAGAAACGCTATTATCTGAAATCTGCAAATGACAACTAAACGTCATATTTTTCAATAAATTTTTTAAGGAAAACAAACCTGCGAACAGGGGCATTTTAATTCATTTCCAAGCAGCTTTTCAGCATAGACCATTTTGCCCATGAAGTATTAGGGTTGAATCTAGCTGATAGTTGATTCAAGTAGACCAACAAAACATCTTCAGTTACCCCAATCACACTATTTTTGTTTTGCCACTTTTTGAAGTCGTCGTATTCTCGCTCGTACCTTGAAGCTGATTTTGCAGGTAATAAACTTGATGCTACACTGCTGGCTGCCTTAATAATTTCTTTTGGTACATTCATTTTCGCTTCCGCCAAAACAAATGTAAAGAAAAATAAACAGACATGTTCATGGCAACGCTTCCATAGCTTACGACATTTGCGACAAATTATTGAGATTTTTTTGGAATTCATCTAACCTTTTTCAAATGAGAAACAAACAAAATAAACAATAAAAACAATACACGCAAGGTAACGGGGTTTTACTGGCTTAAAGAGGAAACTGACTCGCCTGCGGCTCGTCAGTTATATCCTCCATTCGCCAGTAAAAACCCTCTTACCTTGCTAGTAATGTTATATACTATTACAACGATTTTCTCGAAGATTACACTCTTTTCAAAACGATCGAATACGATATCGCTAACTCTTGTGGAGCAGTTTATAATTCCTCTCGTCGAAATTCCACTGCTGCGAAAGACTCATCGCCGCCTACGATTCTCGAGAACGCTGAAAAGGGGTTCCTCACCATTCCCACCGTAGAGTTATGTTATAGTTTACATAGTTGTAATGTGGAATCGGAATTCGCCAAATTCAACGTAACAAGCTCCAGTGGGCGCGGGCAATAGGCTCGAAATTACTCCAGAACGAAGTTTTAATGAGTGGGAGCCATTGGCGTAGCGCCCATTAGGGCTCTTCCCTCGAAATCTACCGTCCAACTCCTCGTATCGAGTTTCTGTGTTGTTGCAACCTAATTTGTAGTTGTTTTAGTGGGGATTAGATGTGCGATTGTATCCGGGAGGTTTGGATAGGAAGGAATTCTCGCTTAGTAGTTGGTTTTTGGGTAATTCGGCCGTTCGCTGATTTGTATCCTTGCCGAATGGATCAACAACTTTTTGGGAAACTTTCCGCATTCGCTGCGGATTTATGTACAGCTCTTACATAATGAGGTGGTGCTCTATCATGCATAAAGCAGATTTCACTACGTATTTTATCGTATCTAGCTCATTTTCCAAGAAGTTTAGGTTAATGAATTCCAATGATCTAAAGATGCCTACCTCAGATGTAGAGGAAACTTTAGGTGAAATGATTCTTAATAGACTACAGCTATTGAGCCGGGAAGACTCTCTTAGTGTCTCTTTAACTTTTGTAAGAACATTTTTTTCATCGAAATTCAAATTTAAAAAATTTGTTGAAAGTATTCCCACATCAGAGCATCTCCATTGAAAAATCTATTTATTCGTCTTTCTCATATTCAGAATTACTTCAGAATGTGAATATTTACTGCAATGATATGAAATAATTTTTAACTCTGTCAAGATTATCAATGCCTTCTGCAGTTGAATTCTCTTTTTAAGAAGAGAGAACTTTCATGCTTAAGATTTCTTTTTTTTCAGTACCAGAAGAACTATTAGTAATAAGAAGACTGAGTTCTAACGAGGGAATCATCAGGATAAGATGTACAGCTGAAGGTGTCTTTCCAAGTCCTGTTATCACCCTACAGTCGAAAAAGAGGTAACATATTCTAGATTCAAATGTGACTAATGAATAATTTCAAGAGTACCTGAACAAATGTGTAGATCTGTGCGCCCGTTTAAACATATCCTGGCCAATACCATAACACTACCCCCTCGGAATAGATGGACTTCTTATACATAGCGACGATTACGAGTATGCGTAGGATTGTCCATACCCTTACTCTTCGAGAATCTGAAAATCGTCCCTATCTGGATTCATCAGTGAAGAGGACACTACGCCATTCATCATTCCAATTGATATGTTGCCTTGCCCATTCCAGTCTTTGACGCTTATGGTCACGTGTTAATGAAACTCCTCTTAATGGATGTCTAGAACCTAGATTCACCTCTCTCAAACGTCGTCTGATGGTTTCGATGGAAACTTGGATCCCATCTGCATTTTGAAGAGTATTCTGTAGCATTCTACACGTAGATGTAGGGTCTCTTCTTGCCGAAACGGTGATGAAACGATCCCTAGCAGGTGTTGTTTTTCGTCGCCTACCAAGCCTTGTTTTTTCCACCATGGAACCTATTCCAAAGTCGAGATATCACACTTTGGCTGATTTGGAGCCTTTCCGTTACAACAACCTGAGTTAGGCCACCCTGTAGCATTCCGATAGCCCTATCAGCCTCTGAGTTTGTTAATTTACGTCTTAGCATTTTCAGAAAACTCGTTTCAAATCGAAGCCGTTGATAAACTGACTCCATTTCAAAATAAGAACATTCATGAAGCATATGCAAAGGACCATACTTCAGAAAAAAGGCGATCAGATTGACTAAATGTCTCATACTAATTTTTTTTGGATCGATTAAAGTGGAGCAGTATATTTAGAAGTAATAATCTAGAAACATTAAAATAAATTCAGAATCCACGCTCTGATTTCAACAATATGATAACTATTATAGTCCAAGATCCCAGAGATGTATGATGTAACTTATTTTCACATGGCTGATTTTTATAAATGTTTTGTTGAATATTATTTCTAAAATAGTATCATAAGTGTCAGACACTTTCTATGGGCCAAAACTTTTGTCAACCTCATAGCTCCAAAAAAAATAAATGATGTTATTGAGGTAACTATCAAATTATATTTCATAAGTTGGACAAATTGTAGTGACGAAACATCCCCTTAACATGAGAACTATTCAGCTGAATAATATTGTCCAACTTATGAAATATAATTGGATAGTTACCTCAATAACATATTTAAAAATCAGAAATGTGAAAATAAGTTCATTCATTTTTTTGGAGCTTTAAAGCGTCTGACGAAAGTTTTGGCCTATGGAAAGTGTCTGACACTTATGATACTATTTTAGAAATAATATTCTACAAAACATATATGAATAAAATCAGCCATGTGAAAATAATTAACGTCATATATATATGGAAAAGGTTTCATGGACATAACCCTCTGAAACTAAAATGAACCGTAGACAGCGTTTGAATAAGAGAGCTAAAATAATACAATAAATGTTGAAACAAAAAGAACCTAAGCTGAGGTAAATAAAAACGGGGTACTATAACATTCTTCGTATGATACTATAGTATCATACGATATTATCATAACTAGTATCATACGATACTTTAGAGCCAGGGGAAAAAACCTCAGCCGAAAAAACCTGTCTCCCCGTTGAAAAAATAAAATAAAATTGTTGTATCTGAATATTCTATATACAAGGACATCACGATTATCGGAACGGCTCTTCGGAGGAAGGATTTCCAAACACAAACTCCAACCTGAAAATAAAAAAAGAAAGAACAGCAAGAGAATTCAATTTATACTTCATCAAATTGATCTAAAATTTTGAACCCATTGCAAAAATGAGTTTGATATATTGTGTATGGCTCTAATGCCATCTTGGAATTTATAAATCGAACAATTATTAATTAGGTGTTCAACTGTTTCTTCTGATTCACCACATTCACAATTAGGACTATCAACTATTCCACTTGAAAAGCATGCTATTGGTACGACCATGACCTGTTCTTATTCGATTAAGAAGGGACCATATTCTCCTGGCAAAGTTAAAACCAGGAACTTTATTCGATGGATCAGATATTAGATCTTTATTAGATAAAGAACATGCATCCCATTCGGATTTCCAGATTTCCTTGTAGCTGAAGTTCGAATTCAGAAAGTTATTCGATCAAATTGGTTTACGCGATTTCAGTCTTGGAATTCTATTTTCTGGAACGTAGGAAAGTATCGGAAAAGAATCCGGAAATGAATTGAATTTATTCCAAGAATTCCAAATTGCAGACTGTCTTCGAATATGGGGAGGAACTATATTTGATAGCACTGGTAGCCATTGGGTAAGTGTAGATCGGATGGTTCCAGTAATTATTCTCATTGAAAAATTGAGCTGTGCATCGATTTTCTGAACATACAGCTCTGGGATCTTAGACTATACGAGGTCACGAAATTCTCACTGGTCATCGAATTTGGGAACTTTTCATACCGAAATGACTCGAAATAAAACGCTTTTCATGGACCCATTTCGAACACGTATACCCCAATAGTAATCCTCGAAAAAAAACCTTTTCTCACTTTTATCGTTGTCTGAAAAACTTCTTTTCTCCTCAGGGACCTGGTGGAAACTGAAATAACTTCGAAACAAAGGGGGAATCTGTACGACATCTCGGTGTCAGCGACGCTAAAAGCTCTGGAAGTGCCGGAGGAGTTCTCTTGCGAGCTCAGGATCCCCCAGGCCAACTATACAGTCAGGAAAGAAACTGTCATCTATCCTGGTGAGTGCTGCTCAGCTCACGTCAATTTGTTAGGGAGAGCCGTGAACGTTTTACATGATCGGGAACGGTTTGGAGAGTTTGCGGCGATGCCGCGCCTGTCGAAAATTCGGTAGATCTACCGGTATTGAAGATTATACAGGGTGTTTCAGAATGAGGTTCCGTTAATTCGGGATCTCAATCCTCAGATGATTTTATGATATAAAGTTCCTATGAACTATGGGTCTCTGACGCAGTGTTTCTGAGATACAGGGTGTTGAAATTTAAAAAAAAATGATTTTATGAAATTATTTTCTACACCGTACAGGATTTCTTTTTGCGTTTTGGCACGTTATGAGTACTCATTAAGACACATATTTTTTCCGATATGAAACGATGTTTAATTTTCACCAGTGGTGTCTGTACGGACTTCTGTACGAACAAATTTGGTGAAAAAATTGGTACGCCAATGATTTATTTGAAATTTTAAATTATTTTCGTAATCACCACATAAATAACAGTAAGAATGTTTTCTTGAGTGTTTTACCTGCGACGAATATTTTCTCAGAAAATAAATTAAATGAAAATTCAGCATGTGCTTCAATACCGACTAATTTTCAAACTAAGGTTCCGTGAATTCGAAATCTTTATCCTCACATGATTTTATGATATAGACTTCCAATGGACCATGGGTCTCTGACGCATTGTTTCTGAGAAACGGGGTGTTGAATTAGAAAAAAATGTTTTTCGAATTTATTTTCGGCACGGTTCACATTTTTTTGAGTTTTGGTAGGTTATCACTACGCCATGAAACACATTTTCTGAATTTCGTGAAGTATTCAAAAAATTTCGTAACTTTCCTAGATGAAATTGCATTTTATTTTTTTTCTCAGAAAGTATTCGTCGCAGATGAAAAACTGAAGAGACCATTCTCACTGTTCATTATGTGGAGATTACGAAAATAATTTAAAATTAAAAAAAAATCATTGGCGTACCAATTTTTTCACCGCATTTGTTCGGACAGAAGTCCGTACGGACGCCACTGGTGGAAATTAAACATAGTTTCGTATCGGAAAAAATGCGTCTCAATGCGTTGTCATAACCTGCCAAAACGCAAAAAGAGATCGTGTACGGTGTAGAAAATAATTTCATAAAACCAATTTTTTTTTAATTTCAACACCCTGTATCTCAGAAATAGTGCGTCAGAGACTCATAGTTCATAGGAACTTTATATGATGAAATCATCTGAGGATTGAGATCCCGAATTTACGGAACCTCATTCTGAAACACCCTGTATATACAGGGTGGGCCATCCATAACGTTCCTCCCCGAATTTTGAGCTTTGGGATGAAATAACGAAAAAAAACGCTCGGGTACTTCAAATTTCGTTGAAAGCTGGATGTGGTAAACAGGGTTACTCCCTTATTTGGTAATTCGAATTCGGGTATATTTTATTACGCATGCGAAATGCTTCTTTTTTTTTGAAACATGTGTAGCCATACGAAAGGCCAGTGAACAGTCAGTATAAAATCGAGATTGAATTCGAATACAGCTATCAACGGCTTTTCCAATTCGAAATTTTCGACAATTGTTTTTGGTTTCAACGCTCGTTGTGCGAGTTTTTTTGCAGTGGAAACAGAACTGATTTCTGTAGTGCATGGTGAACAGATTCTTCACAAAACGACTCACAATTCCTTATCTGAAATGAAAAAAGACAAAAGCAGAAAAGAAACCATTTATTTAGAATACCTTAAGTTATTTTGAAATTAACCACCCATTTCAGAAATGCATTTGTTACTTTATGTATAGCCTCGAAACAATCTTGAAATTCATAAATGTGACAACTATTTATAAGATTTTCTATAGTCTCCTCATTTTCCCCACACTCACAACTAGGGCTCTCAACCGAATTCCATCGGAAGAGCATGCTGTTACATCTTCCATGGCCTGTTCTAATACGATTTAGAACAGACCATATTCTCCTGGGAAGGTCAAAACCAAAAACTCTGATGGAAGGATCAGAAATAAGATCTCTATTGAAAAATTTGCATACATTCCATTCTCATAGCCAAATTCCTTTGTCGCTTCTATTCATATCACTCAGAAAATTTGAAGCTTTTTGGTGATTCACAATGAAACAATTATCTGTGTGAACCTTATACTCTCATAAGAGCTCGTAATATTGATTAAAATCCATAAAGAATTTACGAAATCTTCCATAATTTTTCGACAGTTCTACCGAAACTTCACTCAATATATCTGGCAACACTGCGCCTTTCCGCGTCTTCACCATGTCTTTCGAGGATCTGAATGATCCTTTAGGCGAGTTTAAACTGGACAAAATACCCAGTGACGAATTTATTGGAATTTATTGATGCCATCAAAAGAAGGCAGTGATACATCGGTTTTGCTTTTTGAGCTCATGAGTATCACAAAGGTATCATCTGATGGGACCACTATGAATTTGCCTTTGGGAATAGTATGTAGTGAAAACAATTATAGTTGGATGAAACCCTTCGAGAAAGGGAGAAGATATATCTAAACGATTTTGGACAAAACTACAGTCGTTGGAAAAAAAGTTACATGGAAAAGCTGTAGGTAATGAAAAGATCTGAATCTTTTGAATCACACTTCTTCCAATGAAATTCAAATGACCTGGTTTATGTTTTTTCATTTCATCTTTTGAAAAAAAATGTTGTCTCGAAATTTCATGGAAATTTACCCTTTTATGTCCGAAACACTCAAAAATGATCGACGCTGGTTTATTTGTTAATTATTAAAAAAAAATTAAATATACTTTGTCTCCGAGACATGGGAAATACCAGCAAAAACTCTATATTTTCTTGTGTTTTGCAGGAAATTCAGGACCATCATCAAGATATGAGTTTTGGCTCAGTCTTTCGACATGTATTCTAGTCATCAAACATGTATTTGGGCAATGTAAGTGGAACCTTATAGGTATTTAAGTTTGCTTATCACAATTTATATCTATATTAGATATTTAAACTCACAAAACGAGTAACAATTAATATTGTTTCGAATTTGTGTGCTCAGATTCCGAGCAGAGATTGAAAGCATCAGTAAATTTAATTATTTTCAACATAACACATTAGTACCATAATACACTGCGCAAAAAAACTAACGCACATTCTGAAAATCTCAATTTTAATGAAAGTTAACTCTACATTGACTCTATAACTTATTTTTTATGTTCTCTCTTGAAGGTTTTGAACGAAACAAGACACATTAAATGGAAGAAAAATTCAGGATTTCACCGAATCTTATGTGAAAGAAGAGAAATGAACAATTTTCAAAATACTGAGATGCTGATAAGTGATTTAATACTTGGTATTTCCACCCCTTGCGTTAATTACAGCTCGGCAAAGACGGTTCATACTCAAAATGAGTGATCTTAAAATGTTCTGATCTAATCCTTCCCAGATTTCTGGAGTCATTAAGAGTAGCTGGATGATTTTCTGAACTTCTCAGCCTTCTACTGAGGTTGTCCCAAACCTGCTCAATCGGATTGAGGATCTGGACTTCTTGCTGGCCATTCCATTCGAGAGACTTCAACCTCTTCAAGGTACTCCTGAACGATGCGCGCACGATGGGGTCTGGCATTATCGTCCATAAAAATGAAATTTTCACCAATGTATGGGGCAAATGGCACTACATACTCTTCAAGAATGTTCCTTATATACTTATCAGCATTCATAGCACCATTATCAACGACCACCCTTTGAGTTTGCTCGAGCTGATTTTGAAGGAGGCGAGCGGTTGCAAACCGTTGTCTCAACGAAGAAACTCTCAAGTAACGTTCTTGAATGGCAGTTGTTACCCGTGGTCTACCCTGTCCTGGTCTTCGGACATTCATACCTGTCTCCCTGAATCGCTGCAACATTCTGGAAACACTTGTATGGAAAACTCCAAACCTTTCTGCAATTCTTGTGTATGTCCACCCTTCCTCTCGCAAAACTACCGCTTGGGCACATTCCTCTTGGGTCAAATTGCGTGTTTCGCGTTGCATAGCGATCGAGTGTAGAAAATCAAACGAGAGAAAAACTATTGATCACTAGAATTGATCGAGAACAACTGATTTTAGAATGGAGCCAATACATTCAAAATCTGATAATATCATCTTTTTCTATTCCTACTGGGAAAAAACATCTGTATTGGAGAAAAACGTTGAAAGTGGATAACATATGCATGCATAATTCTGATAAAAATAATTATCATTGAGAACACCTTCAGTTGTAGAATAAATTTGAGATTTCCATAATGTGCGTGAATTTTTTTGGCAGTGTATATAGCTAAATATGAAATTGAATTCCCACAGAATGATTTTAGTTTTTCAATGTTTTTTCAGAATACCACTGAAATCTACCGGCCCATACACATAATGTCAACCATGGCGAGATTGAGACTCTCTTCATTTGGAGCTCCTAAAGCAGGAAGCAAAGGACACGAGAATGTTTCGCTTTCAACACTATCAGGGTGAACCATGACCTGGACTACAAAGGGGTGCCGCACGCACCTACCCCAACGAAGATAAAACCTCCCCCAAAACCATCTTCAGGCATTCCGACACGAGTCTTTCAGAAACATTAAATGAAAGTGCCGAGGCGATTGTTCTGATTGTGATAAAAACAAACTGTACGATCGAGATAACTGGTGATACGAAGTCTTTATATTGTTCTTCTTCCGGTGAATTGTTCGAGGAGAGTTGTCGAACTGAGATTTAAATCGAATTTTATTCTTATGAATGTTGAATGTGTCTAACTGTTTGAGATGTTGAATGTTTATTTATTGAGTTTAAATAAAGTTTGTTTGGGAGTTTTCTGTATCTTTTTTTCACGAACTGATATCTTACATACCTGTCGGTTTGACGAAATAATACCTACTCAGTGATGAGAAAGATGACTGTGAGAGGTTTATATATCAAGATTGATAAAATTAAGTTTTTTTTCTATATATTCTTTTGATTGAGAGAGCTAAAATAATACATTACATATTGAAACAAAAAAGTACCTAGCTGGGGTTAGTGCAACACAGGAAAACCATACAGGTCTGTAGTATGATAAAATGAGGAAAGGGTAAAAACCCCAGAGAAAAAAAACCCTGATCTCACCCGTGTTAGAAAAAAAATTACTAAAAATATCAGAGGATCTTGGAAGACATCTACATGATCAGAAGAACATCTTCATGTAGTTCTCCTATGGGCAGCACAGAAAAACAGACTAATCACCAATCTACCCGAAATTCTAGATCTGAAATAAAAAAAGACAAAAGCAGAAACAACTAGTTATTTATAATCGATTAAATGGTTTTTGAATTAACCACCCATTGCAGAAATTCTTTCTTCATAAATTAGTTATGACAGAAATGTCACAATGTTTGAAAGAAATGAAAACACCCAATTTCCCCTTTTTGAATTGCTTAACATGAGAAAACTAATAACACAACAAGCTGAGTGAAAAATCAATGAGTCATAACTTTCAATTGTCCACCTTAACGAAGAAGTTCCTCTGTTGCCATGTGGGTTTCTTAGAAGATCTCAACACCATGTTCAGTGACTAATTTCGGAACGTAATCACTCTTGTCCTTCGAATTCCTCCAATATTCAGATTTAAATTCTCAGCCTTGCTCTCTGATCGTGAGGGTTCTTTCGAACCAGGTACGACCATCCTAGTGATGAGTTTTCGGAACTTCATATGTTTGAAGACCGCTTCAGATCCCTAATAGAGGGAAATCATCTCCCATAGATAAACCAAACATCTTATAACACAAGAAAACAGAATATTTTTCAGGACCAAAAATTACGACATATTCCGAGAATTGTCAAAATGACAAAAAATGTTTTTCTACGGTAACCAAAAAAGTAAGATCTTTTCTTTTTGAATGTCTTACGAAAATTTGAGTCTAGATTCCTGAAATTTCTCCTTTCCTCTCATTTAAAATCTTGGAATTTCTAATTCTTCATCTGCATTCAGTATGTTTTTTCTGTGAATTAATTTTTTATTTGATCTGATTTTAAATTATTTTGAAATAGATATTTGCTAAGTTATTTCGGTGGTTCCAATTATAACCCAAAAACTAAACTCTCCGTAAGAAAAGCAAAACACTAAGACCTGTTCTTAGCGCAAAAGGCCATACCAACACTTTTTCCGAGCAGTTTTATTTAATTTTCAATAACATACCTTGGTCGACGGAAAGCCGCTCCCATGTTAACCACCTAACACCCCAAGTTGATTTATTATGAACAACTCTTCTTATTAAAATTGAATGGGGAAAAATGAGCTTCAATTGATTACTGCAATCATTAGGGAATAACTCATCAACATTGATAGAGTAGTCGAGGTCATCAAGGGATAAGATGAGGTTTAATTCAATTTTAACAACTTCTGCATCGTCCATGAATCGTGAAGATGGGTAGCAAAATACTTTCAGAAATTAGCAATTTATATGCACGGTCACGTTTCGTGATAAAAATCCGCTGTATCAAATTTCTTAAAGAAATACCCTTTCAATGAGAACCTTCGGTATTGGTCGTAAATTTATGAAGAGGTAGAGCGGCGAAGTGATACCATATTGATTTCAATTTTTAACAGTGCAGGAGGCATTCTTCTACGAGTTCAAAATTCAACAGTTTTTGAATGAACGAGTGTTAGAATTATACGTTATTCTCACACAACACTCGTTTTGCCAACTAGCATATTTCGGCAATATCGATCGAAGCAACGTATTCGTTAAATCCTTAAGTTTTCAAATACTTCTGAATGATCACTGGAATCATACAGCCAGAGTCTTGGCTGTGGCTGACATGGCAATGCCGTAATATAATAAAGCAATTGGGATGAGGCAATGAGGTGACTCTACTATGGATACCAGGGCATTGTGGTATTGAAGGAAATGAAATAGCTGATGAACTTGCGAAGAAAGCTGAAGCCTGTTGGATGTGAACCTTTCTGTGGGCTGTTAAAATAGGCCAAGCAAATTAGCTACAAAAAATGGTGTGCCTGGAAATAATTGGAGGAGTTCGGGAAACTGTTTTTATCATTCTTTCAGGCCTCTAATAAGAGTAGTTTGAGCTTTGCCCCAATTCCTAGGAAAAAGTCTAATTTGTTTCGACTTTAAGAATATTACTAAACCTAATGAGGAATGTTCACATTTTTCAATTTCTACATATTCCTATTCTCCGTAGAAAATGAAAATATTTTATCCAAAAATTATTTGAATATTTCAAATAGCGCCCGAGATATCGAGTTATAAACATGAGTTCGATGGATCCGTGTGACGTCACTTTACATCCAACGACTTGCGAGGTTCAGTACGTAGCCGGGTCCAATATAAGGGCCTTTCGTCTCACGGAGTGCGATTTGCGAATGTAGTATGACGTCACATCGCCGCGAGGAATTGAATATTCACGGGGTTGTAAAATCCGAACTACTAGGTTTTTTCGACTGAAACAAAAACTAGTGATTTCATATACATATAGGTTATACTGTGACGAAGTTTCGATCGATTATGCATACCTGTGAACATTCCTCATTACCAATGTTTTAATTGCTATTAAATGAAGAAATGTAAATTCATCGGATTCGCTAGTTCGTGATGGTATTCTATGAACTTTACAATCGAAACACTATAAGAATGATATAGACTTACCATTACCGTTAGGACAACGCGGCAGAATCGTGGTACTGTGTGTTATGAGAACTGACTCTTCTGAATGGTATCAGAGGACTGGTTTCGTCGTTAAAGGACTAGGGGTCTCGATACCTATCCGCCCTTAGTCCGGAAGGGGCGTGGCCCTTGTCGTCTTCTTCTTCCTTTAACTGGCCTCAGTATAAGCCATATCAACTTCTAGCGCATGACAGCAAGACAAAGTTGAAACAAAGCCCAATATCGAGACCACCATCCAAGCATAACAATTTCATAGTGACAATTCAAGATATTAAATTAAGGGGGAATAAACATATATACATATATACAAAATAAGAACAGAACAACCAAAGTAAATTTAGGCAGAATTTCGTTAGTCACGGCAAAGAGGAAGTGCTTTTCGCATTGAGAAGCCGCCCCTGTCAGCTGTCGAATCGAACTCAGTGCGAAATTTCCCATTAAAACGACTCCGAGGCATTCCTTACCGTGGAAATTGCCATCGGCCCGGCCGAGGCACTAACTGACTTAGGGACGTGGGAAAAATTGAACGAAAACCTCACGTCAACAGATAATGGGTGACAGAATCTCATTAAGGCGTCGGCGGATGTAGAGGCCCTGAAAAATACATTCCTGTCGTCAGCTCGGCTCGTGATCCTTCTCGGAAAATAGCAAATATTTACCGAGTGGATGTACTGTTGCGGCGCTCGGAAAATTCGCCGCTTTCCCGTTTTCCGACACGAGCATTCGAAGTAGGCCGGATATTGTCGACTTTCCGGGGTATCTTGGATGATGAAAACTGCTGACGCGTGATCTCAACAGCCGCTGCATCTGGCCTAGAAGAACTTGATATACGTGGTGTTCAGGCACTACGTTACACTTTCTCAATGACATAGTCCTTATTAGAGTAAGATCCCAGGGCCCCCAGACGCTACTTATTTTTGAAGTAACGAATTTTACGGTATAGACAGTCTTATATGTGTTTAATAGTGTGTGCATACTCGCTAGCTTGGCTAGGCGGCCCTTTCACAGGTAGCAGGTAGAAAAGACAAAAACATACCGAACTTTCTTAAATTCGAAGAACTGATTTTTATATCTGTCGCGCAGAATATTATGAAAAATAAATATTTCATATTCCTCCCAGACGCTTTAACTTTCAATAAAAAAATCACAGTTAGAAACATTGTTGCGAAATGGCCAGATTCAGCACTTTTGTTAGAGTCGAAGCACTGATTGTTATATATGTCACGCAGAATATTATAAGAAATAAATATTTCATATTACCAGACCTTTTCCGTGGGCCGTAATTCCCCACATGTAGCGTTACAAAAAAGACTCAGTTTTCTGCAGGTGCATGACGCATTGCATCCTTTTTTGCAGTTACAAAAAATCATTTTAAACAATATTTGTGGTGCAGGTATTTTAGCATTTTTGTGGGCTGCAAATATCAATTGGTACTATTCCAACCGCAATCAACTGAATTGAGAACTTCATTACCTAGCCAAATTTGAAGTTGATGATCTAGGCAAGCATTCATTTCATCGGCAGCCGTCGATTTTGGAATTACCGGTAATGGTTGTCGGATGTCACCAGACAAAAGAATCAATGCGCCCCCAAAACATCCGTTCAGGCAACTCAAAATGCACAGTTATTATTTACATATATAATAGTAGAATGGAGATTGTTCAAAACATTTCGTCATAAAATTTTCCGTAGTGTTCGGAAGAAAGATAGGTGTAATAACACATGGACTCAGACGCGTTAATATCATTAGAAAATGTAGTTCACCGAATTATTATCAAATATAATACTTTCACGAAAACGCTATTAACCGTAGCGACACCTACTGGCGTTATTCGCAAGAAGAAAAATTATTTCCTTTTTTTTCTCCATTTCATCAAATTTTTCAGAGTTTTAATGTATTTTATGTTAACCGCGTCGTAGAAGAATTCGAAAAAAATCTGTCATAACAAACAATTCATCCAATCTTGAGTTATAAATGGTTTAACCAACAAAATGGCCGACTTAGTTTTATATATCGAGTTAACTTTCTATCAAATCGACTGGTGAAACTTCTTCTAAGGATTTAATTGTGTGCCGCCACTGACCAGGGGTTGTTTTAATGGGATACGCCGCACTGACTACGATCCTACGTTGGTCGGTACAGGGGGGGGTTGATAATCGGCCGCTGGTGTTGTTTTACCGCCCAAAGGATTTCCAGTGATTCATGTTCAATATCTGAAGTCATGTGGGAACTCTAACTTGGGATATTGGCGCATAAGGGTTTAATATGATAGTAGCATGTGTCACTGTCGATGATAATAGATGGCGTTGGAGTGGTCGGGTATCGTCGTAGGCTTATCATTCTGTCCTAAGGACTAAGCTTTCGATGAAGCTCCAGTTTCCTAAAGGGCAGTGACGTCATGTAGTGACAGTAGCATTATTGTGATATCGAAGAGTTGTAACATAGACTGAAGTTTGTGATCGATTTTTCATTTTCAAAGAGTTTTTCAATACGTGAATTCATATATTATTTCAAACTGCTACACATGACTCATGGATATTGATTAAAATTGCAAAAAAATATAATTTGAATGAGATTTTGCGATGAAAATTCATATTAATATGATTTCAAGTTGCAGGAAGTGAAATTAATTTTTGCCTGTACGTCTGCAGCATCTATACTGGGTGGTTGAAAAGGTAAAATTAGAGAATTCAAGCATTTCAAAACTATAAACTCAATGTATCGCCTCCACGGGCATCAATAAAAGCTTGACATATTCTTTGCATACTACAAACGAGTTTGTTGAACATTTCTTGAGGAATTTGGTTCCATAAACGGAAAAAAGGTCTCTCCTTCATTTAAGGATTCTGGGGTAGGTTGATGGTTATTTTCTTTGGAGCATATCCCATGCATGTTCTATGCAATTCAAATCTGGTGAGTGCGGAGGTATTCGTAAATGTGGAATACCAAGCTCCTCGCGCTCATTCTCAACTATGGCTGCACGATGCGATCTAGTGTTATCGTCTAGAAATTGAGAAGTTTCACCAACAGCAGCGTGAAAATTTGGCAAAACATTGTCAATGACATGCTCCCTATAGTGTATGGAGGTCATATTTCCAGGATGAATGTGTAGATCTGTGCAACCCTTGAAACATTTCCCGGCCCAGACCATAACACTTTCCCCTCGGAATGGATGGACTTCTTGGACATAGCGACGATTACGAGGTATTCTTGGAATTGTCCATACCCTTGTTCTTCGAGAATCTGAAAATCGTCCATTTCTAGATACATAAGTGAAAAGGACACTACGCCATTGATCGTTCCAATTGATATGTTGCCTTGCCCATTCCAGTCTTTGACGCTTATGGTCAATGGAACTCCACTTAATGGACGTCTAGAACCTAGATTAACCTCTCTCAAACGTCGTCTGATGGTTTCAATGAAAACTTGTACCCCATCTGCATTTTGAAGAGTATTCCGCAGCATTCTACCCGTAGTTGTAGGCTTTCTTCTCGCCGAAACAGTGATGAAACGATCCTGAGCAGGTGTTGTTTTTCGTCGCCCAAGCCTTGGTGTTTCCAACACGAAACCTGTCTTCCTGAACCTATTCCAAAGTCGAGATATCACTCTTCGGCTGACTTGGAGCCTTTCCGCTACAATAACCTGAGTTAGGCCACCCTGTAGCATTCCGATAGTCCTATCAGCCTCAGCGTTTGTTAATTAACATCTTTTCATTTTCAGAAAACTCGTTTCAAATCGAAGCCGTTGATAAACTGACTCCATTTCAAAATAAGAACATTCATGAAGCATATGCAAAGAACCAAACTTTAGAGAAAAGGCGACCAGATTGACGAAATGTCTCATACTGATTTTGATTGGATCGATTCAAGTTGTTATTGAGTTTTGAATAATTTTTACAGCGATTTTCTCGAAGATTACATACTTTTCAAAACGATAGAATACGATATCCCTAACTTTTGTGGAGCAGTATATTTCTGATTATATGATTTGGCAGTAATCTTCCTCATTAATTTCAAATGACTATTTCCCTGTGTTTTTGTCCTTGTTGACATCTCATCATTCAGCCTTTAATATCCCAGTGACGAACCATTTCTTTCACCTCTAAAGTTATGTTCAAAAAGTTTTCTATCTTGAAATTCAATAAATTCATATACATATTTCGACCGATTCTAGAGCAATAAATACCTAAATAATCAGTTTTCAAGAAAAACTTCATTATTCCATAATACTCTAAAAAAGAAGCATTTGCGGTATGCAGCAACATTTTTCATATACCTATTAGCCAACCCCCTGTATAAAACCTGCACATAATCTGCATTCGATACTAAAAATCTTTCATTCGAGATATTTTCGATCCAGTCTCTTCAGAAGTGGTTATTCATCGGATTTCTTTTAAATGGGTCACCAGGTATAATGTTCACGTGACAAACTCTCGTTGTTCCCATAAGAGAAGTGGTTCGACTATACAAGGAGAACTTGTCGCATCCAACCAATTCATCCTCAACTGAACATGCAATTTCACTCCAACTACATTCTACATATTCAGGGGAATCTAATAGTAATCGATTGAAATTACAAACAGGCCTGAATCATCAATGAATATTAATAATATGTCGATGGCCTAGGCCATTAATTAGTTCAATCTGGCATTGTTTCGTTGTGACTATAAATATGCTCATGGAACATCGCTATTTGTTCAGGTTAATTATATTCACTTCGTGGTAAGCTGTTGAAACAACAAGATCGACCTATGTAATTATTTTCGAGGTGCATTTGCTGATTTACTGGGTACAGGCAGCACCAAATTTGACACAGTATCTATTAGATAGACGGAAAATTATATAAAAGAATGAGATCGAAATTGAAAACTATGATGATAATATACTGACAAAAGAACTGCTTTAATTATCTGTGTTTGTATTATGTTCAACTCTTTACCTTTCTTTTAATTCATAGGCTTTTGCCTCTACTCTGTATTACTGTTAATAACAACTAGCTGACCCGGCAGACTTTGTACTGCCTCAATCAATAAAATATCAAAAAAAGTTCCCTCTTTACCTCTTAAATAAAAAGAATTCTTTTGATGTATGAATTAATGTATATACCTATTTCAACGCAATTAAATTTTTTGTATATTTTGTAGTTTTTTGTGTTCCACCTAATATATATATATATTTTTTTTTATTGTAATATTAAAGTTGTTTTTTTATTAATCGATTGAGGCAGTACAAAGTATGACGGGTCAGCTAGTTTCACAATACATGTCCACACAATACTACTGCATCAATCGACGAAATCTCAGCAAATAGTTCTCAGCATTTTAACGAACCATTCATCGAAATGAATAATAATTCATCGAGCTCACTTTCTTGGTGGTCTCTTGGCCTAAAATCAAATAGTTCAAATTTGTATTAAGTAGACATTTCAAATTTTAATAAAGGTAACTACCATTCAATGAATTTATCATCTTGATATTGAAGTAATGTCCATCATCACCTCTCCAAAACATTAGCGGGTATTGTAGAGCATCATATGAACGGTATGTTTCATATATTCGTTGCAATTCTCCAGTATTGCGACGCTTAAGAACAATATCACACGTTTTCAAGTTTCCACCTACAATCACAATTGCCACTTCGTCTATTGTAGGGGCGTTGAATTGGCGTCATGTGCTCCAACAGGTCGTTTATCTGCTCTAATCACAACCTTGTGATTGTCACTTGGCATACGTTCCAAAGTAGTTTTAAACAATCGAACCAATGCATGATGTTCATGAAGTAGTTGCTGCAGATCTTGAAGAATTATTCTTCTCTCATCTTCATTAATTGATTGACGTTAATCATCCATATTGCCTATGTGACGTGAATTTGGAGGAATTTATGATGTGTATCTTCAAGTGGTTGTAATGATCTAGTTCGATGGTGAATCTGGCCTTGCATCTAAATAGCAGAAGACAAAATTAGTGATTTGAAATCATTAATGTTAATATTATATTCTTACCTGGAATGTTGGATTGAATCCACGTCCTTCAATTAAATCTGCTCCAAATGAAGTCATTTGGAAACACCCATTGTATTTTTGTGTGTTCGATAGAAAATGTCAATGTTTAGGAAACTCAAAATACACTGTAATTGTTAACATTATATCTATGATTTTCATCTTATGGCGATATTTATTAATTGTATAATGGGGATTTGTTCAGAACATTTCGTTATAAAATTTTCCGTAGTGTTCGGAAGAAAGATAGGTGGAATAACACATGGACACAGATACGTTAATATTATTGGAAAATGTACCGTAGTGACATCTATTGGCGTTATTCGCAAGAAGGAAAGTTATTTCCTATTTTTTTCCATTTCATCAAATTTTTCAGAGATTAAATGTATTTTATGTTAACCCAGCCTTTAATCTGGGTTTCTGGTCATTCGGGCATCACAGGTAACGAAGAGGCCAATAAACTTGTCAGAGACGGTTCTCGGAAACCACTCACTGGCCCAGAACCTTTCCGATGTATAGCAAACTGTACATATAAGAAAAAGTTTCTGGAAAAGAAGAAAACTGAAAGAGAAACACTCTGGCAGAATCTCCCAGGGTTGGATCACCCCAAAAAGTTCCTTCGGAATTTTGAAACTGCAAGATCCAAAAGATATTTGGATCTCAGTAAGAACCAACTACACCTCCTCACTGGCTTTCTTACAGGGCAATGTCGCCTCAGAAAGCACTTGCTGAGAATTATCGAATCGGACACTGACGAGTGTAGATTCTGTGGAGAGAAGGAAGAAACTCCTATTCACCTAGTCAAAGAAAACTTTGGCATTGCAAGCCAAAGGAAACAATGCTTTGGTCAAGAGACCTGTAGGAGTGAGGAATTAGCCTCACTGAAGCCTTCCGAGATATTGGATTTCATAAGATCTCTGGGACTGGAAGGCGAGCTGTAAGGCTTTGTCAGGGGGCACAATAGATCATCAAGTCGCAGTGGACTGTAACCCCTTTTAAACTTTTAACTATTAACTAACCCCGCCGTAGAAGAATCCAACAAAAAATCTTTCATAACTAACAGTTCATCTAATCTTGAGTTATAAATGGACCCTTAGCTTTAAGGGACTGATCCTGTATAGCAAAGCATCAAAACATCGTTGGGAGATCCTTTCATTTTAGGCAGACTAAATTCTCGTCCTGCATTTTATGGTCCAAACTGTGACCCAAATGACTGGATGGCTTCGAGCGAATAATACTCAAATTCCATCAATCTATATTGAGGTTCATTTGCTCCAATATGACGATCGATTCGGCCTTTATGGGTTCGTGAAAGGATTAAAGGTGGTAAATATTTGCTTCGACCCTCCCCGATTGGATACAGGCTGACCAATCGTTCAATGACGGCAAGATATTGGATTTGCAAATTGGACGAGGCGAGGATATAGTCTCTGTATAAAGAGATATGTCGCTTCATTTGCATTGAACTGATAGCCATACGGTATATTTCAGGTGAAAATAAAAAATTTCGATTTTGGTCTGCTCATCAGCAAACGGATTTTATTAAATTTTGGGTCACCATCATTCCCGAAGATATTAGGATGAGAGGAATGACAATTTGAAATATAATTTGATTCTTGTTTCAGGAACTGGGAGAAAAAACCCTAAAAAAATTACAGAGGAGAAAATACTATTCGAACAAAATTATTGTTATACAAGCTGACCCCCAGACTTTGTACTGCCTAAATTGATCAATAAAAAAGAAACTTTTATATTAAAATAAACCATTACGGTATAATACCTTGAAAGTGGACATAAAATTGTCCTGTATGTTTTGCGCCAAACGATGTCATCTGGAAGCTGTTATATTTTTGAATGTTGGCCAAGAAGTGTTCAGAAATATTTCCTATCCCAGAAACTAAAGAGCGTGAAGGATCTGGTGGTGGGACCAATTGTGGCAATTGGCAAATAGATAAGCTAGCGAACTTCATTTCGCCTTACAATTGTACTAACCATTGGTTATATTAGGTGAAATACAATTTTTTTTTTTATTCAAGAGGTAGAGATAACTTTTTTTTATATTTTAAATTTTATATTTAAATTTTCAGATTTTCGATGCCTTCATGAATTTTTTAGTACTGAATTCTGAATGCCCATGAAAAATATTTCAAATTTGCCCACAAACGTTTTTGTACGACCAATATTAACTGGGATAGCTATTGAGTAAAATATAAACAGTCTCCCTGTACAGGGTGGGCAAAATTGGTGATAAATGAACTACAACTTTTTAACCTGACGAGATAGAGGAAAATTAATGCCACTTTACGGTCGTCTTTTTCAGAGAAACTAATAATGCCATCAACTGCATTCTTCTATCTTCTTTTGGTTTCGGGTTATAGGCCAAAATTGAAATTTGGGCGATTTCAACTTTGGTCATTATCTCCGTTTCTGTTTGTGCTAGAATGTTGAAATTAAAACCTTATACAGACACTTTTTTCATAACAATCCAGTGGCGTACCATGTTTTTTGACAACAGGTTTCCTTCCTGAGCTATAACATAAAGTTGTGTTTTTTCTTATAGAAACAATAGTTTATTATGATTCAGAAAGAATCATCACTTTTTTCCGTTTCAAAAATATATAACGTATTATACAGGGTGGGCCAAGTAAAACAGTTCAACCCCCATGTTTCTGAGTATGCTCCAGAAAATGCTTCGACAGGTTAATCTTTTGATACCAAATAGGAATTGTTAAGTATATTCATGAATAGAATTGCAAAACCTTTGCAATGATGTGTCACTCGAACCCAATAAAGTTTTTGATCTTGAAGGGGCTGCCACCCCGATCAGGGGTATGATCATAGACCACTGACCTCGAAGTCAAAACCGTTCTAACCATTTTCTATAACTCATGCACGGAAATATAGGTCAGTAGGTATTTTTTTACGTGGGTCACCCTGTATAATGATATATTTTTGAAACAGTAAAAAGTGATGATTCTTTCTGGGTCATAATAAACTATTGTTTCCATAAGAAAAAACACAACTTTTTGTTATAACTCAGCCAGAAACCCTATTGGAAAAAAACGTAGTACGCCTCTGGATTGCTATTAAAAAAGTGTCTATATAATGTTTTAATTTCAACATCCTAGCACAAACAGAAACGGAGATAATGACCAAAGTTAAAATCACCCAAATTTCAATTTTCGCCTATAACTCGAAAACAAAAGAAGATAGAGGAATTCATTTGATGGCATTATTAGTTTCTCTGGAAAAGACGACCGTAATGTACCATTCATTTTCCTCTAGCTCGTCGGGTTGAAAAGTTGTAGTTCATGTATCACCAATTTTACCCACCCTGTACATTGTTATTCATACATCAGAAGAACTTTCTTTATTTAAGAGGTAACTTTTTTTATATTTTATAACACTTTTAGTTTTTTTTCCCGAGAATGCGAGAATAAATAGGGCAGATTGCTGATTGTTCATTGTGAATCGGCACGTATAGGCAACTCAAAATACACAGTAATTGTTTACATTGCCGATAATAGTAGAATGGGGATTTGTTCGAAACATTTCATCATAAAATTTTCCGTAGTGTTCGGAGGAAAGATAGGAGTAATAACACATGGACTCAGATGCGTTAATATTATTAGAAAATGAATTAATATCAAATATAATACTTTCACGAAAACGCTATTAACCGTAGCGACACCTACTGGCGTTATTCGCAAGAAAAAAAATTATTTCCTCTTTTTTTCTTTTCGTCAAAATTTTCAGGGTTTTATGGTATTATATGTGAATCCCGCCGTAGAAGAATCCAAGAAAAAATCTTTTATAACAAACAGTTCATCCAATCTTAAGTTATAAATGGTGTAACCAACAATATGGCCCACTCAGTTTTATATATTAAGAATGGATTTAATGAACGAATAAACTGTACGCTGTATGTTTTATTGAGTTTATTTCATTCTTCTCCCTTGTACTGCATTACCTAATACTGATGTTTTATTCCAATGCGATCAATATTTTCATTTGGCATTTTGGAGCTGAAGATTTTATCGAAAATGGAATTCAAAATTGAATTTGATAATTTTTCGCAAAACGCACTCGATCTGGAAAAAATTCAGCTTTCCTTTAGACCCCTTATAAAATCACAAATTAAGTTGAGTTTGTTTCAGAGATTGCGAGTGAAAACTCGAAAAAGTATCAGAAATTTCCGAATAGATTTCAATGGATACACTGTAAAGATTGTCATCGAGAATTTGGCATAAACTAATTCGTTTAGTTTCCTCTTTCCCATATCCAGTATCATAAAAAAAAATTATACGAAACTAATCTCCATACAAGAGCGTCCAAACGTTCGATTTTCCCTAGGTCAATTATGCGAAAAATACCCTAATATGTAAAAGAATATAGCCCAGAGCATAAATCGGAAGATAATAAATTACCAGTATAAATATGGATGAGTGAATATGCCTTCGATCAAGATTGATGGCCTGCTTTGATGGCTGAAAGTTTCTGGCCTGGAGCCAAATATAGATATAAATTTATTATTAGGCTTTATCAGAATCGATGCTGATATATATTAGAGGGAGAAATAAATTTCGGAATGTACGAGATTTAGCGAAAACGAACTTGAAGAAATCGAATTTTATTTGTATGATGAAGATACGTCTGTCTATATTTCTGTTTTTTCTTTCGTGGATTTTCGATCTTTTATCGGAAATGCCCTTAGAACCAGGCGATGTATGAGACTTTTGATGATGTTTTAAGTTCTTCTCATTTTGACTGCAATAAATTGAAGTTATTTTTTGTTAATATAAATTCTACTTATGTGTGTTGGTTGTTAACAGAAGAGCGGCTTTTCGTCGACCAAGAGATGTTATTAAAAATTAATACAGCTCGGAGAAAAAGTTGGTAAGGCTTGTTGCACTAAGAACAGGACTTAGAATCTGCCACTGAAATAACTCACATAAAAAAATTTATTTTGAAAAATTCAACAACAAAAAATTAACATGGACCAACTTTACATGTGGATTCTTTAATTCAGATCGAATGAAATTTAATTCAAGAAAAAAACATCCTAATTCAAGTGTAAATGAAAAGAATATCCAAGTTATAAAAAAATTTAAATGAGAGGAGATTTCAGGACCATATACTCAAACTTTCCTTACAATTGAATCTGAAGAGGCTTGACCTTTTTTTATGGTGTTTTTCTGAATTTGATTGGAATACCATACTCCTATCGCCAAGCAAATCACGTATTCACCGATTCGTACTAATAACATAATCAAATCTGAAATTTTTCGTACCGACGACTCTATTATAACGGATTTTTACTCCACGAAATTATTCGACACTACTAAAATGTGACTTAACTTGGAGTACTTTTTTTCTTTCCCGAGTAACTTAGACCTTTTCCGTTTAGCCTACCCTGATCTATTCCACTATCTCTCCCTGGTACCTTCTTGTACTTTTCCGAGTTATCTGCAGGACTTTCTCGTTCCGTGCCCCGAGATCTACTACACTACCGCTTCGTAGTACCTTTTTGTACTGTAGTAAACCATGAAAATCATTGGTTTTTCAAGTCATGTAGTTGAAAATGAACGTAAATACAATGTTGCGAACGTGATATTCAGAGAACTGATATCCGATCCTCAATGACTTAGACGTCTGCAGATAAACGAATAATTTCTTTTCGGACCATGTGAAATAAAATATTCTCCAATCCTTTTCATCAGTCATTATAAAGAGTCGTACGAACTGGGCTCCACTTTGGGATCTCAGCAGAAAAGTCGTGAGATGAAAAATTTTTGCTGAAATGCAAAATTGAGTATTTGGTCAATGGTCGGGCACGCCTAATTTAGAGAAGAAGAAAAAATGTTTGACTTCAACAAACCTGATTGGTACTATCCAAAAAGTTAATGTTGGAGACCACCCACTAGAGGTGAAAAGCAAATTGGTTTCCTAAGGGAGCATTCAGTAAACCTGGGGACGACGGTTTCGTGAGGTTCTCAAGGTTGCTCTGAGGAAGGTCGGAGAGTGTATCTGGGGATCCCGGGCGGGAAAGCACATCCTTAGATAACTCGGGTGACGGTTGAAGTCCGTCGAGGAAACGGTAAAGTCCTAATTTTGGTAATTGGAAAATATCAGGTAGTTGCAAATAGCGAAACGGGAAACGGTTAAAGTCCGTTGAGGGAAAAAGGGTAGAGTTTTATTCTCGTATTTGACGAAATATTAGGTAGTTTCGAGAAGTGAAAAACCGAAGTAGTAGTTTTTTGAAAAAGGGGAATTTTTCGTGTAATTCAGTAAGGATTTTCGAGTCGGGAAGCGCGATCGGAAATTACGGTAGTTGCTGCGAAACGGGAGTGAAGCGTTTCGGGAATGGTTATTCCAGAAAACTTAGATTATATTTCTACGAGGGAAAATAAAAGGTCTGAACTTTTCAATTTTAATCGATGAGGAGAGTTTGAGTCCAAAAGTCTTGCAATCTCTCACCTCTCATCACTTCACATCTAATTTTCTTATTATTATGTTAATTTGGATGTTGGGTAAATAGGTAACCCAGTGAACTTATATTTTTTGCATGAAAATGTTTTAGACAGTCCGAGGTACAGACGTATGGATTAATTAGTCCTTTTATCATCTTTTTGTTTCTGTTTCTTTTTGGGAAATAGACCTTTATGTAAGTTACTCCACTGGTTTCAATTATCCCTAGAAACTCGAAACACTCTACGAGAAAAATAACACCAAGTCCAACTCTTTTGCAGAAGGATTTACCCACTTTTTCTCCGAGGTGAAGAGAGCCAACCTTTGTTATTAGGTTGCCGTGAAGCCGCTCTCTCAGCAACCTCCTTAAAATCTCGACAACCCCGTATGAACAAAGTCACTGTTTATTACAAAAAAGGTAAAGATCATATAGGGGTGTCTAATACACAATTTTCCAAAATCTTGTCTTTATTTTAATGAAGACAAACTTTTCTTCTGATTTGTTGTTTTGTTTTTATTTCATATACAAATAATCCACACCTTTTTTGAATACCCTGACATCCTCTTAACTCTTCATTACGTCAGACGAGCGAAATTTTGTTCCCTTTCGCCAATTCGCGAATACCTGCTCGTTCAGCCAATTAAAAGTTGGCCAATTCGCCAACTCCAACAGAATTTAACAACTTCCCGCCGTATTCCTGCATATCTGCAAGCGGTAAAAATCGGGAATCGACAACATAAAAGCGCCTGATGCTCGATAAGGCGTGAAAAAGTTCCGAACGAGCCACTTTTCGTTCGAATGGACAAAGTGAATCTCGTGTGGCAGAATTCGAGAGCTTTGAAGCGAAATTGTGCAACAGATGCGGAAATCAAAAACCCCGTTCGTCTGCTATCTAAATATGCGCCACGCTGCAATGTCATCTCCCAATTTAACGGTGGATGGCGGTAAACAAAACACGGACTGTCTATAGAAACTGGTGATGGTTGCAGCGAAAATCTTTTGTTGGCGGGTTGATTCACCTTCGGCGTGTTTGCTGGGAGATATTGTGCGTCGAATTAACAAAACTTTGTGAAGAGTTATGAGACAACAACGTAGGTTAATGATTGACAGAACCAGGGCCGTTGCTTGGAAAATACACTCGACTTTGCTGAAACAATTTTGCATTATTATTATTATTACTAGGTTTGCACTACATCCTGCCAAATGTTGAGCGTAGCAGCGTTTCGATCTGCGACATGCCATCAATTACTACACTGCGCAAAAAAATTAACGCACATTCTGAAAATCTCAATTTTAATGAAAGTTAACTCTACATTGACTTTATAACTTATTTTTTTGTTCTCTCGGTAAGGTTTTGAACGAAACACGACACATTAGATGGAAGAAAAATTCCGGATTTCACCGAATCTTATGTGAAAGAAGAGAAATGAACAATTTTCAAAATACCGAAATGCTGATAAGTGATTTAATACTTGGTATTTCCACCCCTTGCGTTAATTACAGCTCGGCAACGACGGTTCATACTCAAAATGAGTGATCTTAAAATGTTCTGATCTAATCGTTCCCAGATTTCTCCGAGTTGGATTCCTAAGTCATTAAGAGTTGCTGGATGATTATCTGAACTTCTCAGCCTTCTATTGAAGTTGTCCCAAACCTGCTCAATCGGATTGAGATCTGGACTTCTTGCTGGCCATTTCTTTCGAGAAACTTCAACCTCCTCAAGGTACTCCTGAACGATGCGCGCACGATGGGATCTGGCATTATCGTTCATAAAAATGAAATTTTCACCAATGTATGGTACAAATGGTACTACATTCTCTTCAAGAAAGTTCCTTATATACTTATCAGCTTTCATAGCTCCATTATCAACTACCACTAGGTCTGTGCGAGCAGTCAAAGATATTCCAACCCATACCATAATCGATCCTCCCCCGAAACCAATAGTATTCAGGTAATTGCACTGAGCATATTTTTCATGTGGACGACTGTATACAATGAAACGTCGATCACAATGGTAGAGGCAGAATCTAGACTCATATGTGAAGAGAACTCTTTCCCAATCGGCCTCTTCCCAATGGATATGCTCTCTCGCAAAATCCAAACACGCCCTTCGATGGGCTGGGGTAAGAGCTGAGCCTCTAGCCGAGACACGAGGCCTTAAATCATATTCTTTAAGGCGATTTCTTATTGTCTGAGTGCTAATTTGCACTCCATGAGTTTGCTCAAGCTGATTTTGAAGCAGGCGAGCGGTTGCAAACCGTTGTTTCAACGAAGAAAATCTCAAGTAACATTCTTGAATGGCAGTTGTTACCCGTGGTCTACCCTGTCCAGGTCTTCGGACATTCATACCTGTCTCCCTGAATCGTTGCAACATTCTGGACACACTTGTATGGGAAACTACAAACCTTTCTGCAATTCTTGTGTATGTCCACCCTTCTTCTCGCAAAACTACCGCTTGGGCACATTCTCCTTGGGTCAAATTGCGTGTTTCGCGTTGCATAGCGATCGAGTGTAGAAAATCAAACGAAAGAAAAACTATTGATCACTAGAATTGATCGGGAACAACTGATTTTAGAATGGAGCCAATACAATCTGATAATATCATCTTTTTTTATTCCTGCTGGGAAAAAACATCTGTAATAAAGAAAAACGTTGAAAGTGGATAACGTATGCATGCATAATTCTGATTAAAATAATTATCATTGAGAACACATCCAGTTGTAGAATAAATTTGAGATTTCCATAATGTGCGTTAATTTTTTGCGCAGTGTGTTATCGAGTAAAGATTG
This sequence comes from Hippodamia convergens, assembly GCA_038502775.1. Taxonomy (NCBI): domain Eukaryota; kingdom Metazoa; phylum Arthropoda; class Insecta; order Coleoptera; family Coccinellidae; genus Hippodamia; species Hippodamia convergens. Next base: position 40,309,836 of record CM076610.1, read on the forward strand.
CAGAATGTGTCCATTTCTATCAGAATTATCTGTTCTTTTCGATTCATTTAATACCACCATCGATTGGAGCTCCGCCTTTCGAGTTGTGCGCTGTTGTACCCACGTTATGTATTTTAGTTATGCCCGGATTAGATCGCGTGAGATGATATAATTAATCGTCCGAATTTAATACGGAGCACTGAGTTTCACGTCAGGGTAATATGGACATCATGATGAGATTCGATAGCATGCAATGCTCTGTTATGGTCCGAGTTGAAATTATGGAGACGAGTGAATTATTGACATACTCGCAGTAGCTATGGTTTTCTCGACACGAACTAGTCCGTTTTGAAACATTGAAACGACATTCAGGGGGTAGCAATACATTTCGAATCTCTTGTGAACTTACCAATTTATTATTCATTCTTGAATTGTTCATGTGAAGGATATTCTTTTTATTTGAACCTAATTCTATTAGTATAGATGTACAGGTGGGCAAAAGGGGTGATACTTGAACTACAACTTTCTAACCGTGAGAGATAGAGGAAAATGAATGACACGTTACGGTAGTCTTTTTTAGAGAAACTGATAATGCCTGCATTCCTCTCTCTTCTTTTATTTTCGAGTTATAGGCCAAAATTAAAATTTGGGCGATTTCAACTTTGTCCATTATCTCCGTTTCTGTTTGTGCTAGGATGTTGAAATGAAAATATTTTAGAGGCACATTTTCATAGCAATCCAGTGGCTTACTTTGTTCTTTCCAAAGAGGTATCCTTGCTGAGCAAAACTCAAAGTTGTGTTTTTTCTTATGGAAACAATAGTTTGAAATGGCTCAGAAAGAATCGCCATTTTTTTCCCGTTTCAGAAATATATCATACATCATACATCGCCTTCAGATTCATTCAGATATCATAAAAAATATACACTGCGAAAAAGTTAACGCACATTATGGAAATCTCAAATTTATTCTACAACTGAAGATGTTCTCAATGATAATTATTTTCAACAGAATTATGGATGCATATGTTATCCACTTTCAACGTTTTTCTTCAATACAGATGTTTTTTCCCAGCAGGAATAAAAAAAGATGATATTATCAGATTTTGAATGTATTGGCTCCATTCTAAAATCAGTTGTTCTCGATCAGTTCTAGTGATCAATAGTTTTTCTTTCGTTTGATTTTCTACACTCGATCGCTCTGCAACGCGAAACACGCAATTTGACCCAAGAGGAATGTGCCCAAGAGGTAGTTTTGCGAGAAGAAGGCTGGACATACACAAGAATTGCAGAAAGGTTTGGAGTTTCCCATACAAGTGTGTCAAGAATGTTGCAGCGATTCAGGGAGACAGGTATGAATGTCCGAAGACCAGGACAGGGTAGACTACGGGTAACAACTGCCATTCAAGAACGTTACTTGAGAGTTTCTTCGTTGGGACAACGGTTTGCAACTGCTCGCCTCCTTCAAAATCAGCTTGAGCAAACTCATGGGGAGAAATTGCCTCAGAGAATATGATTTAAGGCCTCGTGCCGCGGCAAGAGGCCCAGCTCTTACCCCAGCCCATCGAAGGGCGCGTTTGGATTTTGCGAGAGAGCATATCCATTGGGAAGAGGCCGATTCGGAAAGAGTTCTCTTCACAGATGAGTCTAGATTCTGCCTCTATCATAGTGATCGACATTCCCTCGTATACAGACGTCCACATGAAAGATATGCTCAGTGCAATTTCCTGAATACTACTGGTTTCGGGGGAGGATCGATTATGGTATGGGGTGGAACATCTTTGACTGCTCTCACAGACCTAGTGGTCGTTGATAATGGGGCTATGAATGCTGATAAGTATATGGGTGATTCTCTGGAAACTGTGTCTTTTGAGCGATACTTTTGATTTCAACAAAAAAGTTTACAAATTTTATTCCAATGAGGATTTTTGTTATAATCAAAACCTAACTGTTCAACAAAAATTGAATAACACCTAAAATTCCTGCATTTTAGCTATTTTCAGAAAAATGTTTGGTCAAGGTAGTCCACGGGAATGATCTAAATAATGCTATCAGGATTCTGGATAGGGAGTGATTCGAAACTTTTATGAGATTTCAACAGAATATATTTCCACTTTCAATATAGTATACATATATATATATATATAAAAAAACAGAGTAGGTATTCTAGAAACCATAATATACAGGTGTTTGTTCTCGGACGAGCTACGCCAACGAATTGTGAATGTGTGTCATCAAATAACTCCAATTATGCTGAATCATGTTAAAAACGGTTTTCAATCGAAATTATTTTTGGAAGTCAATGGAGAAAAATTTGATTTAAAAACGCAGATATAATTTTTTTATTGTTAGCATGATAAAACAGAATCGACGTGTTTCGGGAACTTTTCCCAATCGCCATGGGATAAGAATTATACAAGGTGGCTTCAGGCGATTTAGTTTTGCTGATAATTTTCTTCATTCTATGGCACTTCTGCCTATATTCATTTCTTCTTTTCTCTGCGTCTTCCTACTCTTCTTCTGTTCGACATTCTTTGGCGTTGAATGATTTTCCGACAATTTCAAAATCAATCATCAGAACTTTCTGAAGGAGAATTTTCAGCTAAAATTTTCTCTATATCTATTTGAAGTTTTTTTGCTGTTCTATAAACTTTTGTATTAATTCTCCATTTTTATTTTGCAACCTTTGTTGCCTTGGAGTAATTTCATGTAAGACTTTCTTCATTTTTCTTTCGTTGTGCTTCATATATTTTTCCTGCCTCTTAACTAATTCTTTCACGACGACATCTTTCTTTTTTCCCTTCATCCTCAGTTATTCTCAAGTTCGCTTCGAGGACGAGCAATATTTCTGTTGAAAAAACTATATTCATCATTATCCAGTCATTATACTCATTCCCGTGGTAGTGCAATCATTCCCGTGTCATGAATTCCACACGGGAATGACATCCACGGGAATGACAAAAGTGATATTTTACTCTCGTATTTCCAGAAAAACATATTTCATTTATGAGAAAACAAAATATTTTATGATGGTTAGGTAAAAAGAAATGGTAATGCAATGAATTTTCACAAAATTTTAATTTTTACCTGAAAAATTTTCCACCACGGGAATGACTGCTAGGATGTTACACACCGATTTCAACACTTTCGCTAACTAGCAGAACTCTTCTGTTCAATCATATAAGCACAACTGACGTTACAAACAATCGGAAATGACTTTTAGGCTATTTTCAAACTACCGGGTCGGGGTTAACGCGGTAAATTCGGATCATTTGATGGAATTCATGACCTGCCACGGGAATGATCATTTTCGCCTGTGACAGACTTCTTTTTTCAAATACAAGAAAAATTTTCACTATTTTGTTCGAACTAATGTGGCAGACTATAATACATGGTACAATATTCCAGTGAATGTATCTCATCTGGTTTTCATCTTTTCAGGAATGTGAATTATGACCGTTCTCAAGTTCTAAAACCATCGAGTTACATACCACGGGAATGACAATTTTGAGATACTTACCTTAAAAAATAAAAAATTATGAATGAATGTTGAATAAAGTTATTCGTACCTGGAAGAAGAATGAAATCTCTAACATCAGATTTATACACAACATAAAAATTCCAATATTTTGAAGATTTATTGATGTGTAACCTGTTCGGACTCAGTTTCTGGAGAATCACCCATATAAGGAACATTCTTGAAAAGCTTGTAGTGCCATTTACCCCATACATTAGTGAAAATTTCATTTTTATGGACGATAATGCCAGACCCCATCGTGCGCGCATCGTTCAGGATTTCCTTGAAGAGGTTGAAGTCCCTCGAATGGAATGGCCAGCAAGAAGTCAAGATCTCAATCCGATTGAGCAGGTTTGGGACAACCTCAATAGAAGGCTGAGAAGTTCAGAAAATCATCCAGCTACTCTTAATGACTTAGGGGCCGTTCCACTTGGCGATCACAACGATCAAAATGCTCCTTTAGCCGTTCCACTTAACGACCGCGGTCTTTGTGAGCGCGGCAAAATCATCGTTCACTCCAAGCTCAAATCGACCCACATATTTCGATGTTCTGTGACGACCTATTTCAATAGATGCGTGAAAGTGAAAATGGACGTTCAGAATACTGTTTAGATATATATTTATTATAATATTTCTAACTGTTGTACACTTTAATTGAATTTATTGTTTAGAATTACTTCTACTTTTTTAAATATTGTCATTTCTTTCATGACAGCCCAAAACGCCCAATAATCCGTTCCACTTGAGTTAACATAATAGCGCTAGCAAGCAAGTGGAATGGGGAAAAGAGCGGTCGTGAGCGTGAGCGTTGTGATCGCCAAGTGGAACGCCCCCTTAGGAATCCAACTCGGAGAAATCTGGGAAGGATTAGATCAGAACATTTTAAGATCACCCATTTTGAGTATGAACCGTCGTTGCCGAGCTGTAATCAACGCAAGGGGTGGAAATACCAAGTATTAAATCACTTATCAGCATTTCGGTATTTTGAAAATTGTTCAATTCTCTTCTTTCACATAAGATTCGGTGAAATCCTGAACTTTTCTTCCATTCAATGTGTCTTGTTTCGTTCAAAACCTTCCCGAGAGAACATGAAAAATAAGTTATAAAGTCAATGTAGAGTTAACTTTCATTGAAATTGAGATTTTCGTTAATTTTTTTGCGCAGTGTACTTTGTATTTGAACCCTGAATTGCTCATCCATTATTAAGATCACCAGAAATCCCAACTGATCCTTCGAACCAAACAGATGAATATCACATCCTCCAAACCTCCAACGTTCTCCAATCGGCTCCCATCTCCCCGCGTTGTAAAAAAATAAATTTCAATAGCTCGGCTCCGTCTGGAACCGCAGTATAATTGGAGAACGGAATAGGCGTTCCCAGCGCGCTCCATCTTCATTTTATCTGGGGGCAATAACTTTTTCATTGAGGGCATTATTCACACCTCGTGTGGGGAAAATTCAATTACCCCTATCCAAATATCTGGCGGAGCGGTTCGCCGTACCCCATTCATAAATGATCAGGTCCGTGAGAGCTGAAGGAAAAAGAGTTATGATGGAATTATTCGAACTCATCATTTATGCATCTCCAGCTACGGTTTGGGTCGATTTAGGCGGTCACCTAGGTTGCCATGATCTAGGGGGCGCCACTGTGTGTAATAATAAACTGAGCGAGCCGAAGGCGAGTTCTTGAGGTACCTCCCATCAAACCTTCGTTGAAACATTAGGTACTCATTCTTGAAGTAAATCTGCTGAGATATCACTTACCTTCCCTCGAAATTTCGTCGTATTTTCGAACCCTCATAACTTGAGTTTGAAATACCATATGAACAGAATTTTCAGCATATGATGTCAACGAAAGACTCATTCAATGTACGAAGTTTAAACTGTATAGCTTCTACACTAAAGATTTTATGGATATCCGAAAACCCCTGATTTCGTCACTGACTAACTGATGATCAAAAAAACTGTTAGGGCAATTCCGGAAGTCTCAAGTTTAAATTTAGCATGTGGGTTAGTATCAGTAAATAAACAAGTAAAATTTTTTGAAATTTGAAACAACGAGAGTAAAAAACCGAATTCTCAAATTTGTTTACTCCTGAAAATGAGAGAAATATTACAGTTGATAGTTGATGTTGATAGTTTAAAAGGGGTTACAGTCCACTGCGACCTGATGGTCTATTGTACCCCCTGACAAAGCTTTACAGCTCGCCTTCCAGTCCCAGAGATCTTATAAAATCGAATATCTCGGAAGGCTTCAGTGAGGCTAATTCCTAACTCCTACAGGTCTCCTGACCAAAGCATTGTCTTCTTTGACTTACAATGCCAAAGCATTCTGTGACTAGGTGAATAGGAGTTTCTTCCTCCTCTCCACAGAATCTACACTCGTCAGTGTCCTATACGCCCATTCTCAGCTAGTGCTTTCTGAGGCGACAATGCCCTGTAAGAAGGCCAGTGAGGAGGTGTAGTTGGTTCTTACTGAGATCCAAATATTTTTTGGATCTTGCAGTTTCAAAATTCCGAAGGCACAAACAAATGGCACCACATGCTCTTCAAGAATGTTCCTTACATACTTATCAGCATTCATAGCTCCATTATCAACGACCACTAGGTTTGTGCGAGCAGTCAAAGATATTCCACTCCATACCATAATCGATCCTCCCTGAAACCAGAAGTATTCAGGAAATTGCACTGAGCATATCTTTCATGCTGTATACAAGGGAACTTCGATCACAATGGTAGAGGCAGAATCTAGACTCATCTGTGAAGAGAACTCTTTCCCAATCGGCCTCTTCCCAATGGATATGCTCTTTCGCAAAATCCAAACGCGCCCTTATATGGGCTGGGGTAAGAGCTGGGCCTCTTGCCGCGATACGAGGCCTTAAATCATATTCTCTGAGGCGATTTCTTATTGTCTGAGTGCTAATTTGCTCCCCATGAGTTTGCTCAAGCTGATTTTGAACGTAACGTTCTTGAATGGCTGTTGTTACCCGTGGTCTACCCTGTCCTGGTCTTTGGACATTCATACCTGTCTCCCTAAATCGCTGCAACATTCTGGACACACTTGTATGGGAAACTCCAAACCTTTCTGCAATTCCTGTGTATGTCCACCCTTCTTTTCGCAAAACTACCGCTTGGGCAATTTCCTCTTGGGTCAAATTGCGTGTTTCGCGTTGCATAGCGATCGAGTGTAGAAAATCAAACGAAAGAAAAACTATTGATCACTAGAATTGATCGAGAACAACTGATTTTAGAATGGAGCCATTACATTCAAAATCTGATATCATCTTTTTTTATTCCTGCTGTGAAAAAACATCTGTATTGAAGAAAAACGTTGAAAGTGGATAACATATGCATGCATAATTCTGATGAAAATAATAATCATTGAGAACACCTTCAGTTGTAGAATAAATTTGAGATTTCCATAATGTGCGTTAATTTTTTTGCTCAGTGTATTATCGAGTAAAGATTGTTCGACAAAGTTTCGATCTCTTTTGCATATCATAAACTTCCCTCATTATTATTTTCGTTATTCGATGTCGAGTACATTTCGAATTTGTTTTTCTTAACATTTCAGGTTCGGGGAAAATTTTTTATGTATTCGTGTAGGCATTTGCTTGGTATATAAGGAATAGTTTCAAAATTCTTATTCAGAGCTCGAATAAACCGAAGATTTCAATCAAGATCAAGGGAGAAACGGTTTATCGATCCGAGAATTTCCAATGTTTGCTCGCATCATTCTGAATAATTTTTTTCCGATACGAATTCCACCAACCGTAATGACGCCTGATTCATTAAATTCAACATCGTACCGAATACAATTCAACCTTATATCCACATCGAATATTAGTTCGTATTGGTTTAACCGGGTAAAATAGAGGGTTCAGATGGAATGAAGTAGACAATCAATAGTAGCTCTAATTAATCATTTCCCTTTAACGTTGTTTGTCAAGTTTAATGCTATTCCACGGCACATTGTTCGGAGTAGGTCATAGCCGTCTCGCTTTGTGCTGAAAGTCGTGACAATACTGCACAAGAAAGTTGGATAAGATTTTCAATTAACTTCAATCAGCTAAATAAATTTCACCTGAGTGTTCGTGCATGAGCGAACGATGACAGTTCGAGAGCTTTTCCAAGAACCTGTTTGCCTGGCTCGTTAATTTCGTGGCTGCATTGTATTGGATTTGCTGCAGAGATGGATGCCAAAATTCCTAAGTGATTTGCTCACGAGGAAAACGTTCGGTCAATCAATTTTATTGTCCCATGAAACCATGCATGTTCGTTCTTAAGTTTGGACGATGTATTTGAAAGGTACTGCGGTGATTGCTTTTATTTGAAAGGAAAATCTAATATCAAAATACACTGCTCAAGAAAATTAACGCACATTATGGAAATCTCAAATTCATTCTACAACTGAAGGTGTTCTCAATGATAATTATTTTTATCAGACTTATGCATGCATTCTTCAATACAAATGTTTTTTCCCTGCAGGAATAAAAAAAGATGATATTATCAGATTTTGAATGTATTGGCTCCATTCTAAAATCAGTTGTTCTCGATTAATTCTAGTGATCAATAGTTTTTCTTTCGTTTGATTTTCTACACTCGATCGCTATGCAACGCGAAACATGCAATTTGACCCAAGAGGTATGTGTCCAAGCGGTAGTTTTGCGAGAAGAAGGGTGGACATACACAAGAATTGCAGGAAGGTTTGGAGTTCACATACGAATGTGTACAGAATGTTGCAATGATTCAGGGAGACAGGTATGAATGTCCGAAGACCAGGATAAGGTAGACCACGGGTAACAACTGAGATTCAAGAACGTTACTTGAGAGTTTCTTCTTTGAGACAATGGTTTGCAACCGCTCGCCTCCTTCAAAATCAGTTTGAGCAAACTCATGGGGTTCAAATTAGCACTCAGACAATAAGAAATCGCCTCAGAGAATATGCCCATCGAAGGGCGCGTTTGGATTTTACGAGAGAGCATATCCATTGGAAAGAGGCCGATGGGGAAAGTGTTCTCTTCACAGATGAGTCAAGATTCTGCCTCTACCATTGTGATCGACGTTTCCTTGTATACAGACGTCCACATGAAAGATATGCTCAGTGCAATTTCCTGAATACTACTGGTTTCGGGGGAGGATCGATAATGGGATGGGGGGAATATCTTTGACTGCTCGCACAGACCTACTGGTCGTTGATAATGGAGCTATGAATGCTGATAAGTATATAAGGAACATTCTTGAAGAGCATGTAGTGCCATTTGCCCCATACATTGTTGAAAATTTCATTTTTATGGACGATAATGCCAGATCCCATCTAGCGCGCATCGTTCAGGAGTACCTTGAAGAGGTTGAAGTCTCTCGAATGGAATGGCCAGCAAGAAGTCCAGATCTCAATCCGATTGAGCAGGTTTAGGACAACCTCAATAGAAGGCTGAGAAGTTCAGAAAATCATACAGCTACTCTCAATAACTTAGTAATCCAACTAGGAGAAATCTGGGAAGGATTAGATCAGAACATTTTAAGAACACTCATTTTGAGTATGAACCGTCGTTGTCGATCTGTAATTAACGCACAGGGTGGAAATACCAAGTATTAAATCACTTATCATCATGTCAGTATTCCGAAAATTGTTTATTTCTCTTATTTCACATAAGATTCGGTGAAATCCTGAATTATTCTTCCATTTAATGTGTCTTGTTTCGTTCAAAACCTTCCCGAGAGAACATAAAAAATAAGTTATAAGGTCAATGTAGAGTTAACTTTCATTAAAATTGAGATTTTCAGAATGTGCGTTAATTTTTTTGCGCAGTGAATGTCGACTGCTGCCATACCACCAATGACAAATTTATTCATAGCGCTATCCGAGGGTTTATTGAGACTGGTGGCATTAAAAAACGGTATGATGGTGACAAACGCTGTACTGCAATGGCGCCAGCAGTTGTTGAGGAGAGCGTCACCGATTTGCACATAAAAAAACTTTGAATTTTCTGCTTTCGTATGCAGAAAAGCGAATTAAAAAATGTTGAAAACTAACAGAGATTTTGCATTCTCATCTGCCGGACAAGGGATGTTGCTAGAATAGTTATTTATGATATGAGTGTTGAAAGTGACGTTTTATTTTGTGAGTGAAAAATTTCACGAACAAAATGAATTCACTTTCAACACAAATACCATACAATGTTTTTTGTACAACTGCCCTATTTTGATAATGAAATGGGCGAATTTGCAATGACAATAAACTTCAAGATGCATTTTATTATTCAAATAATCAAAAGGTTGCTGTGAATGGCAAACGTTGCCAACGTTATGATTACTAACAAATGAGAAAAGACGCTGTCATTTGAATTTCGTTCCTGTCCAATTTTCGTCTTGGGTTTTTAACTGCTTGATTTATTTGTCGGGAGTCCAATTATTAATAAAAGAGACGATTTGGTTGTTCCTCTGGATATTGAAGAATCTGCAAAAAGAGCAAATCTGGAACTCCTACCTAAAAAATCTGTTCAGCAGTACGATATTTCATATAACCATTTTCTGGCCTGGTGTGAAGAAAAATAAAAAATATGGAGTTCATCAACTTTGTGGAGCAAATTTTCTGTGATGAAGTCAAGCGTCCTTGTTAAAAACGGTGTGGATGTTAGTAAATGTTTTAAGGTAATAGCATATTTAAAACGGAAAAGTCCCAAAAAATCTAAAATTCTCAATCGTGAACAAGTTGAAAAGTTTATAAAGGAGGCACCAGATGAGAAATATACTTGATGGTAAAAGTTGCAACTATTGTCGGATTATTTGGAGCCTGTCGGCGAGAAGAATTGTGTGATTTATCAGTGAAAGACATCGAAATAACAAATGAATCATTGGTTATACAACTTCTAAATACAAAAACGAAAGTCAGTCGTTCTTTCAGTATTATATGGAAGTATGTAGACTATTTTCATAAATACTTTACACTGCGCCCTTCTGTCTTCGAACATCGTCGTTTTTTCCTGAAATACAGGAATAATAAGTGCACTGCCAATCCAGTTGGTATTAATACATTTGGGAAAATTCCATCTATTCTTGCCGAATTGCTCAAACTGCCAGAACAAAAGCAATATACAGGACACCGTTTTCGAAGATCCTCCGCTTCATTGCTAGCAGAATCAGGAGCAAATATTACGGATATAAAAAAACATGGTGGATAGAAACCTACCGACAGTAGCCGAGGGCTATGTGGATCATTCCATTGCATATAGAAATGTCATTGCTGAAAAAATTCTCTCAACCTCAACAGATTTTGGATCATCATCATCCAATATTGTAATTCCGGTTTCTACAAGTACTGATGGTGCTGAGGATTCTAATAATGTGTTGCGAAGCTTCCTAACGTTAGTAATTGTTCTAGTTTAACGATTAATATTATTGTTCATAAGTAATGATTGTTAAATATTGATAATAAAAATTTGCAATTGCTGAAATTTTCTCATCTGGTTGCATCATAAGGTAATGGAGTGCTAAAAATATTTTTAACACTGATGTTTAAAATATTTTAACACGCTTCCATGTAAACAATCAATTTTAACATTGTTTGCTGTCATTAAAAGTGTCACTTCTAATGGCAGTTGTACAAAACGTTACTTCTTGAGAGTATTCGCTTCTAATGTCACCTAGTAAATTTTTGATCTTCAGAGAACATAAACAACAATCATATCTTTTCAGGATCCGAGGGTTTTCCCGAACTTTCCCGTTTCCCAGAGATTCGCCCAATCGACATTGAAAACTTCGCCATTGTTTGACAAAACTCTGCAGATCGATTATGTAAATGGCCTAGTCTTGTACGACTAGGAGCGATGTTTATAAGGGAAAAGTTGGTAAGAATATCAGTTGATTCGGGCCCGGGAAGCTTCCGAGAATTGAACTTTCCCGAATCTCATTTCCGCGATTTTCCGGGGGTGAATTATAATGTCGTCGTTTGCCGGCGTGGTAAACTTACCCTAACCGAATTTGCAGAATTTGAGGGAACACCGGAGACTAGATGAAAGAGGTCAGGTTGCGGACTTGCAGAGTGGAATTTTATTATCTGGGTTTAAAATGAAGAGATGGTAATTTATGATGTGAGTGTTGAAGTGATGTTTTGTTTTGTGAAGCTGAAGTAAAAAAAGAACAGGGTATCATAACATTCTTCGTATGATACTATAGAATCATACGATACTATACAGCCAGGGGAAAAACCCCAGCCGAAAAAACCTGTCTCCTCGTAAAAAATAATAAATATAAGGAGAAATCTTGAAAGAAATCAGTGTGATCATCTTCATGTTATCCGTCGATGGGCTCGGATAAACAGATTCTTCCCAAAACGACTCACAATTTTTCATCTGAAATGAAAAAAGTCAAAAGCAGAAAAGATACGGATTATTCCGAAAGCATCAAATGCATTTTAGAAATGCATTTGCTACTTTAAAAAACATCAACATTCAGATTTCTTGGCCAAATAATGTTCGGGGTTTATAAATATTTATGACAGAAATGTCACAAAATTTGAAAGAAATGAAAAAAAAACTCCATCAATTTCCCCTTTCCGAATATGTTGAAAATTACGAACTGATAATTTTTTAACATAACAAGCTAAACTTGTAAAAAATCAATTAATACATAACCTTTCAACTGTCCTCTTTCACGAGGATTTTTTTCTGTTGCCGTGTGGGTTTCTTGCAGAAGAATCACTTCGATACCATGTTCATCAGCTAGTTTGGAGACGTAATCACACTTGTCTTTCGAAATTCCTTCGATATTCAAATTCAAAATCCACAAATTCTTGCTCTCTGGTCGTGAGGGTTTTTTAAACCGGATACGACTTTCCAGGTGATGATTTTTCGGCACTTCAGATGTTTGAAGACCGCTACGGGACCCCAATGAAAGGCAATCATCTCCCATAGATAAACCAAACATTTTATAACTCAAGAAAACAGAATATTTTTTAAGACCAAAAACCACGACATATTTCGAGAATTGTCATAATATCGTGAATGAACAATTTCACGAAAAATATAAATTCACTTTAACTTATACAGGGTGTTTCAGAGTAAGGTTCCGTGAATTCGGAATCTTAATCCTCAAATGATTTTATGATATAAAGTTCCTATGAACTATGGGTCTCTGAAGCACGGTTTCTGAGATACAGGGTGTTGAAATTAAAAAAAAAATTGTTTTATGAAATTATTTTCTACACCGTACACGATCTCTTTTTGCGTTTTGGCACGTTATGAGTACGCATCAAGACACATTTTTTCCGATACGAAGCGATGTTTAATTTTCACCAGTGGGGTCCGTACGGACTTCTGTCAGAACAAATTTGGTGAAAAAAATGGAACGCCAATGATTTTTTTTTATTTTAAATTATTTTCGTAATCACCACATAATAAACAGTAAAAATGGTCTCTTTAGTTTTTTGCCTACAACGAATATTTTCTCAGAAAAAAAAAATAAAATGCAAATTCAGCATGTGATTCAATACCGACTAATTTTCAGACTAAGGTCCGTGAATTCGGAATCTTAATCTTCACATGATTTTATGATATCTTCTCATGGACCATGGGTCTCTGACGCATTGTTTCTGAGAAACGGGGTGTTGAAATTAAAAAAAAAATGTTTTTAGACTTCATTTTCGGCATTATTTTACACATAGTAAAACATAGAACACATTTTCTGAATTTCGTGAATTAAACAAAACACACTACTTTGCATACTACTCACGTGGTTGTTGAACATTTCTCATGAGGAATTTGGTTCCATAAACGAGGCAGAAGCTCTCTCAGATCATTTATGGATTCTGGGGTGGGTTGATGATTATCTAATCTTCTTTTGAACATATCCCATGGATGTTCAATACAATTCAAGTCTGGTGAGTGCGGAGGTATCAGTGAATCTAGAATACAAAGCTCCTTGGGCTCATTCTCAACTATGGCTGCACGGTGCGGTCTAGCGTTATCGTCTAGAAATTGAAAATTTTCACCAATAGCAGGGTGAAAATTTGGCAAAACATTGTCAATGACATGCTCCCTATAGTGTAAGGCGGTCATATTCCCAGGACAAATGTGTAGATCTGTGCGCCCGTTAAAACATATCCCATCTCATACCATAACACTACAGCCTCGGAATGGATGGACTTATTGGACATAACGACGATTACGGGGTATGCGTGGGATTGCCCATTCCCTTATTCTTCGAGAATCTGAAAATCATCTATATCTGGATTCATCAGTGAAAAGGATACTATGCCATTGATAATTCCAATTGATATGTTGCATTGCCCATTCCAGTCTTTGACGCTTATGGTCACGTGTTAATGGAACTGCTCTTAATGGACGTCTAGAACATAGATTCACCTCTCTCAAACGTCGTCCGATGGTTTCGATGGAAACTTGGACCCCATCTGCATTTTCAAGAGTATGCCGTAGCATTCTACACGGTGATGAAACGATGTTGAGCAGGTGTAGTTTTTCGTCGCCCACCAAGCCTTGGTCTTTCCAACACGGAACCTGTCTGCCTGAACCTATTCCAAAGTCGAGATATCACACTTTGGCTGACTTGGAGCCTTTCCGCTATAACAACCTGTGTTAGGCCATACTATAGCATTCCGATAGCCCTATCAGCCTCAGCGTTTGTTGATTTACGTCTTGGCATTTTCAGAAAACTCGTTTCAAATCGAAGCCGTTGATAAACTGACTCCATTTCAACATGAGAACATTCATGAAGCATTTGCAAAGAACCAAACTTCAGAAAAAAGGCGACCAGATTGACGAAATGTCTCATACTGATTTTTATTGGATCGATTCAAGTTGTTACTTTTCAAAACGATTGAATACGATGTCCTTAACTCCTAACTTTCACAGAAAGATCATCGTATGTAACATATTATAGTATAGATTATGGACTGGAAATCAACATATTATAGTGTGTAATATCACAAAAAAAAAACTGAATCAAACATGTATTCTAAGTGGTGATTCCCATACATTTGACTAGAATTTTCAGTTATCATTCACTTCAAATGCTATTTGGCAGGAGTTGTTTGCAAAAAAATTCACAACAATCATCGCTATCAGTGCCAGAAAAGGCTTCATAACCTAATTTTTCGAATTTGTACTTCTTGGATTTGTTGTTCGTCCTAAAAACATGGTTTTCGGATTCATCACAGCTACTTTAGCTGGCACAACCTGTGCATGTCATGTATCACTTTCAAGGCGATTTCGTAGAAGAATAAATTCAAAATTTCGAGGAAATATTTGTAGGAGTTAGATCTCCTGAAGGTAAAGGGTTATAATGCCATTAAGCTCGTGTTCAATCGCTTCCAAATAGTCCATTTCCGGAAAATCTCCCTTAATCAAAAGAGTAATCGGAGGGAACATAATGTAGCTCAATATTATCCGGCCCTAATCGTTATCCCAGGACACGAAACTAACTTTTTCAATATTCCATCCTCAGGCCGTTCGCACGCGAACCAATCAAGAAATTACGAAAACCAATATAGACGACAGTTCGTGGGATGGAAATGTAATTAGAGTGAGAAGTGGAAAGTATTGATATATTACTTTTAATGAAGTTCGGGACGCGACGATGATCGACTTGATCAACTTTTCACGACATCTTCCCATGAAAAATTCACCGGTGAGTTTCAATAAAAATGGGAAGGATCTCTTGGAAATTATATACTGCTCCACAAGAGTTATGGATATCGTATTCAATCGTTTTGAAGAGAATCGCTGTAAAACCATTGAAAACTCAATAACAACTTGAATCGATCCAATAAAAATCAGTATGAGACATTTCGTCAATCTGGTCGCCTTCTTTTTGAAGTTCGGTTCTTTGCATATGCTTCATGAATGTTCTTATTTTGAAATGAAGTCGGTTTATCGACGGCTTCGATTTGAAATGAGTTTTCTGAAAATGCCAAGACGTAAATTAACGAACGCTGAGGCTAATAGGGCTATCGGAATGCTACAGGGTGGCCTAACTCAGGTTGTTGTAGCGGAAAGGCTCCAAGTCAGCCAAAGTGTGATATCCCGACTTTGGAATAGGTTCAGGGAGACAGGTTCCATGTTGGAAAGACCAAGGCTGGGTCTGCAACGAAAAACAACTCCTCCTCAGGATCGTTTCATCACCGTTTCGACGAAAAGAAAGCCTACATCTACGTGTACAATGCTACGGAGTACTCTTCAAAATGCAGATGGGGTCCAAGTTTCCATCGAAACCATCAGACGACGTTTGAGAGAGGTGAATCTAGGTTCTAGACGTCCATTTAGAGGAGTTCCATTAACACGTGACCATAAGCGTCAAAGACTAGAATGGGCAAGGAACATATCTATTGGAATGATCAATGGCGTAGTGTCCCTTTCACTGATGAATCCAGATATGGACGATTTTCAGATTCTCGAAGACTAAGGGTATGGACAATCCCAAGCATACCCCGTAATCGTCGCTATGTCCAAGAAGTCCATCCATTCCGAGGGATAGTGTTATGGTATGGGCTGGGATATGTTTCAACGAGCGCATAGATCTACACATTTGTCCTGGAAATATGACCGCCTTACACTATAGGGAGCATGTCATTGACAATGTTCTGCCAGATTTTCACGCTGTTATTGGTGAAACTTTTCAATTTCTAGACGATAACGCTAGATCGCACCATTCAGCCATAGTTGAGAATGCTCTAGAGGAGCTTGGTATTCCACATTTAGCAATACCTCCGCACTCGCCAGATTTGAATTGCATAGAACATGTATGGGATATGCTCCAAAGAAGATTAGATAATCATCAACCTGCCCCAGAATCCTTAAATGATCTGAGAGAGCTTCTGCCCCGTTTATGGAACCAAGTTCATCAAGAAATGTTCAACAACCTCGTGTATAGTATGCAAAGAAGCTGTTATTGATGCCCGTGGATATTGTATTAATAGTGTTAAAATGCTTGAATTCTCTGGGAATAAAATTTAAAATTATTATTCTCGATATTTCTTAACCACCCTGTACACGCTGCAGACCTACAAGCTGAAATTAATTTCATTTTCTGCAACTTGTAATCATATTAATATGAATTTTCATCACAAAATCTCATTAAAACATTATTTTTTTCGCAATTTAAGTCAATATCCCTAACTCATGTGGAGCAGTTCATTTCAAAAGATTTTTTGTGACTTAATATTTCGAGAAGGTACAATACAAAGGAGGATACTTCTCAGAGGAGTATATGTTCGAAGAAACTAAGGAATTGCGTCAATTCTTGATTAAGTTTATCATCTCTCTTAGCTCCAATAACAAGAGGCTGGAGAAAAAAAAAACTACAAGGGACCAAGACCAATGAAAGAAAGCAGTTTTCTTCGGATTTTTCATATTCTCCACTTGATCATTCATAGACTTATTTTATTTATTATTTTCTTCATAATATATTCTGTCTAAGCAGCTAGTTTGGAATAAATAAGTTGTTACCTGGATTCCTCTCCCCATATCACTTGGTAGGCATGGGAGATCTTATATTATCCATTTCAAAGGAGTAAATCGCGTAATTTATTACTTTAAGCCAAAGTAGCCGATTTTTCAGCTTGAACCGACCAAGGAAAGAAGTACCAACTGCAAGAAGACAACTACAAACGAAATTAATAACGGAATGATAAAACTGCCATCTTAGCAGACTTGATTTATACTTCGGACCATTTTAACGCCCCCAGATAACAAAATACGGGGTATAATTCATTCTTCCCCAAACCCTCCCGTTTTTCTCCCTGGGGCGCAACTCTTGGGCTTTTGCAGCCGATGGCTCATTCCTTAATACTTTGATTCCCGTCCTAATTAAATTTAGGAGCGGATTCGACCGATTGTATCATTAGGGAATTTATTTCGACAAGATTGTTATTTATTCCTTTTGAAATTTCTGGAGTTGTCGCGAATAATGACTGCTGCTTTTTGCCGTTAGGGGGTAAAATTGATGGAGGTAGATATTTGGGACCGTCTAGAGCGACGACAAGTGGGGCAGACGTTATAATTAATCGGCGGAGAATAGTTTGGAATAATCGAGAACTGAAAATGTCAACTCGATTAATCGAAATGTATAAATATTCTTTTGATTCAGAGAGCTGAAATAATACAATACATATTGAAACAAAAAGGTACCTAGCTACAGGTCTGCAGTATAATTGAATTAGAAAAGGAAAAAAACCTCATATGAAAAAAACCCCTACCACGCCCGTGAAAAAAATTTTACTAAAAATAGTAATTATCAGAGAAATCTTGACAGACATCAGCGTCATCTAAAAAAACATCTTCAAGTTATCCGTTCCTGGACTCAGACAAACAGATTTTTCACAAAACGACTCGCAATTCTTAATTTGAAATGAAAAGAGACAAAAGCAGAAAAAAGCATTTTTGTACAACTGCCATGAAATGTGACAAGTTGAATGACTGCATACAATAATAAAACTGATTGTTTACGTGGAAGCTTGTTAAAAATATTTTTAACATTAGTGTTTAAAATATTTTCACCACTCCATTTTCTTATGATGAAATCACATGGGAAAAATTCAGCAATTGAAAATTCATTATTTATGAAAATTAATATTAATCGTAAAACTAGAACAATTACTAACATGAATGCCCTGTGACGTTAGGGAGCTTCGCAACACATTATTAGAATCCTCAGCACCATCAGTACTTGTAGAAACCGGAAGTACAATATTGGATGATGATGATCCAAAATCTGATGAGATGGGAGAATTTTTTCACCAATGAAATGATCAACATAGCACACGGATACCGTCGTAGACTTCTATCCACCATGTTTTTTTATATCCGTAATATTTGCTCCTGATTCTGCTTGCAATGAAGCGGAGGATCTTCGAAAACAATGTCCTATATATTGCTTCGGTTCTGGCAGTTTGAGGAATTCGGCAACAATAGATGGAAATTTCTCAAATGTATTAATACCAACTGGATTGACAACGCATTTATTATTCATGTATTCCAGGAAAAAACGACGATGTTTGATGACAGAAAGGCGCAGTGCAAAGTACTCACGAAAATAGTCTACATACTTCCCAATAATACTGAAAGAACGACTGACTTTCGTTTTTGTATTTGTAAGTTGTATAACCAATGATTTATTTGTTATTTCCATGTCTTTCACTGATAAATTACACAATTCTTCACGCCGACAGGCTCCAAATAATCCGAAAATAGTTGCAACCTTAACCATCAAGTATTTCTCCTCTGGTGCCTCCTTTATAAACTTTTCAACTGGTTCACGAGTGAGAATTTTCGATTTTTTGGGACGATATCTTTCACTTTTCCGTTTTTAATATGCTATTACCTTAAAATTATTTTAACATCCACACCATTTTCAACAAGGGCGCTTGACTTTATCATTGAAAATTTGCTCTACAAATTTTATGAACTCCATATTTTTGATTTTTCTTCTAAGTATGCCAGGAAAACAGTTCTAAATTTGCTCTTCTTGCAGACTCTTCAATATCCAGATGAACAACCAAATCGTCACTTTTATTAATAATTGGACTCCTATTAAGCAGTTAAAAACCCAAGACGAAAATTAGACAGGAACGAAATTCGAATGACAGCGTCTTTTCTCATTTGTTAGTAATCATAACGTTGGCAACGTTTGCCATTCACAACAACCTTTTGATTATTTAAATATTAAAATGCATTTTGAAGTTTATGATCATTACAAATTCGCCCATTTCATTATCGAAAAAGGCAGTTGTACAAAAAACATTGTATGGTATCTGGCTAAAAGTGATTTTATTTTGTTCGTGAAATTGTTGAATCAGCTCCGCTCATTTCACAAACTTTTTCACTCACAAAATAAAAAGTCACTTTCAACACTCATATCATGAATAACTATTATTCAGAATAAATTAAATTATTTTGAAATCAACCACCCATTTCAGAACTGCATTTGTTACTTTATGTATAGCCTCGAGACCATCTTGAAATTTATAAATGGGACAACTATTTATAAGATGTTCCATAGTCTCCTCACTCAGCTATTTTCTGAGAAATTTGGTTTCGAGTTTCAAGCTTCAAACTCAGATCATCCAAATGGGCCAAACTGCAAGCACAAGCTTTCAAAGAAATCAAGAATCATCAGAACCGCTTCACCCAGTTATAAGTTGTGAGATCCTACAGACGAATTTTTTTAAGTTGGCTAAAAATTATGTTTTTATTTGCGGGCACCCATATATACCTTTTATTCCGACCACATCATGAATGCTCCAATATGGTCCAACATGCATCTGTCATACCGAAGCGGAGGATTCACCATACAAAATTCATGCATGTAATATTCCGGCAATTGGAGTATTCCATTTGAAGCGCCGCCAACGCAAAAAGGGAAAAAAGCAGCGGACCTCGTATCGGTATGTGATTCGTGTAGCGGCACGTTAAATCCATTATTTTTCCGTCAATCTATTATTCATGCTGAATTCCAATTTCCCATAGTTGACGGGGACACTTTTATTCCCCAGGTAAACAACGCTAAGTTCAATCTGGAAAAAGCAATAAATTTCAATTAGATCGGACGTCCTGATAGCAACAACTTTCAACATGTCTCGCGGCCGGCCAATCTAGAATCTAGCTGGAGGAAAGCTGAGGGAATTTTCAGAGGAAAAAACTCTGTTTGCAGTCCGCTGTTTACCTGGTCGGTTGATTGTACTGCTGGTTCGTTGGAAACGCGCTGATTTGTTGATGCTGAAAGTTACAAGAGAAAGAGAGGCTAAGGACCAACGAACCCTTGACGTATCGCGAATTATGAGCTACATACAGGTGTTTCAAAAAAAGGTGACCCCCTATCTAGGATAGATAGAAAACTGGACACGTGTGGCACTCGAGGACTGCCGCGGTAAAGCTATTGCATAGCATCTATTCCAAAAATAAGAAGATAATATTGTTGATTTAAATTTTTTTTATTTATCTAACAATACATGTAGGTTATTCAGGAATGTTTATCATTGAAACTATAGATTTATGGTAACTGGAATAAGAAACATAAGTTTGAGACTTAATGTCTTCTGAATATCTGAAAAATACCGCGTCAATAGTGATCCCATATTTTGTTGTGGATTCTTGTGGATCATTATTCATTTTTAAATTCAATTTTCCCGAAAGAAAAGTTGTCAATCGCTCTGATTTTTTATCAGCGAAGTTAATGTTGAAATCGCCAGCCAAGATAAGTGGAAATTTATTACCATTTGTACCAAGTATTGTCGACCTTCTTCAGTGTACTCCAGTAAAGTGCGATGAATAAAATGCTCTACCTCGTCCAATTTTGGATTCGGAGAAATATAACTTGCTACCATGACTATGTGTAGGCCATTTCTAAGTTTCCATAAGCATGCACAAATATCTCCAACAAATGAGCGTCTAACATTAACATCGCTAACGTCAATATTTATTTCAATATTCGGAGTCATAATATTAGTAACATTATTACTACACTGCGCAAAAAGATTAACGCACATTCTGAAAATCTCAATTTTAATGGAAGTTAACTCTACATTGGTTTTATAATTTACTTTTTATGTTCTCTCGGGAATGTTTGGAACGAAACAAGACACATTAAATGGAGGAAAAATTTCAGGATTTCACCGAATCTTATGTGAAAGAAGAGTAATGAACAATTTGTGATTTAATACTCGGTATATCCACCTCTTGCTTCAATTAAAGCTCGGCAACGACGGTTCATACCCGAAATGAGTGATCTTAAAATGTTCTGATCTAATCCGTCCCAGATTTCTCCGAGTTGGATTCCTAAGTCATTAAGAGTAGCTGGATGATTTTCTGAATTTCTCAGCCTTCTATTGAGGTTGTCCCAAACCTGCCCAATCGGATTGAGATCTGGACTTCTTGCTGGCCATTCCATTCGAGAGGCTTCAACCTCTTCAAGGTACTCCTGAACGATGCGCGCATGATGGGGTCTGGCATTATCTTCCATAAAAATGAAATTTTCATCAATGTATGGGGAAAATGGCACTACATGCTCTTCAAGAATGTTCTTTATATACTTATCAGCATTCATAGCTCCATTATCAACGACCACTAGGTCTGTGCGAGCAGTCAAAGATATTCCACTCCATACTATAATGGATCCTCCCCCGAAACCAGTAGTATTCAGGAAATTGCACTGAGCATATCTTTCATGTGGACGTCTGTAGACAAGGGAACGTCGATCACAATGGTAGAGACAGAATCTAGATTCATCTGTGAAGAGAAATCTTTCCCAATCGGCCTCTTCCCAATGGATATGCTCTCTCGCAAAATCCAAACGCGCCCTTCGATAGGCTGGGGTAAGAGCTGGGCCTTAAATTATATTCTCTGAGGCGATTTCTTATTGTCTGAGTGCTAATTTGTACCCCATGAATTTGCTCAAGCTGATTTTGAAGGAGCCGAGCGGTTGCAAACCGTTGTCTCAACGATGAAACTCTCAAGTAACGTTCTTGAATGGCAGTTGTTACCCGTGGTCTTCCCAGTTCTGGTCTTCGGACATTCATACCTGTCTCCCTGAATCGCTGCAACATTCTGGTCACACTTGTATGGGAAACTCCAAACCTTTCTGCAATTCTTGTGTATGTCCACCCTTCTTCTCGCAAAACTACTGCTTGGGCGCATTCTTCTTGAGTCAAATTGCGTGTTTTGCGTTGCATATCGATCGAATGTAGAAAATCAAACGAGAGAAAAACTATTGATTACTAGAATTGATCGAGAACAACTGATTTTAGAATGGAGCCAATACATTCAAAATCTGATAATATCATCTCTTTTTATTCCTGCTGGGAAAAACCATCTGTATTGAAGAAAAACGTTGAAAGTGGATAACATATGCATGCATAATAATTATCATTGAGGACACCTTCAGTTGTAGAATAAATTTGAGATTTCCATAATGTGCGTTAATTTTTCTGCGAATTGTGGTACGAATCATGACTCCCTCTATAGACTGAGAACAGTAACCATGCCTCACCGTGTATGAAAGTCCCGTTATTTCCCCGCAGAAATGACAAACCTTCTCGTTTCCATCTCCGAATTATTCCCAGGAAGGAAGCGAGGTTAAGAATTTATTCGGGATAATGGACGGTCCTCGGTTAAGCGACACTCTAGGGCGAACCACATTGTTTTCGCACCCAAGTGCGTTAAACGCGCGAGTGAGCAGACTCCGCTCTGGACCTTCAAAGGGGCAGGATGGCTTTAATGGCTTTCGGGAGGTCAGGATGGGGGTCGGAGAGGTTGGCCGTCTTCTTCTCCTCGCAATTACCGAATAGATGGCACTTCGTTCTGACGACAAAGGATTCTGGGTTAGATATGAGATGTTTGTCGAATGCGAGGGTGGAATTGCATACAGTGTGTTGGGGACAAATTCTAGAGGTTATTCATTGGACTGTTTTAAAGATCTTCTGATGATTATGTGGAAAATACGGACACTTTCGTCGAGGACTCTACTCAGTTTGTAGAAAAACTGCAAAACATTCAGTTGGGACCGAATGACCGACTCGTTAGTTTTGATGTTTTGTCTTTGTTCACATTAGTTCCAATCAGGGAATCGCTCAACTACGTGTCTGAGTTATTCCCTAACGACATAACAAAGCTCTTCGAACTTTGCCTATCAACCAGCTATTTTCAGTGGAAAGGCGAATTCTATGAGCAAATAGATGACTGCGCCATGAGAAACCCTCTAAGTCCTGCAATTGCAAATTTCTTCATGGAGAAATTCGAACAAAGTGCAATTGAAGCGGCAACAAGGAAACCATCCACATGGCTACCTTATGTGGATGATACTTTTGTCGTTTGGAGTCATGGACTTGAAGAATTGGATGCTTTCCTATAACATCTTAACAGAAGGCATCCAAATATTCAATTCACTATGGAAATTGAAAATGAAGGTTCTCTGCCCTTTCTAGACGTCTTGGTTACTAGAAAGTCTAATGGGATGCTAGGACACAGGGTTTATAGAAAACCAACCCTCACTGACAGGTATCTACACAAGCAGTCCAATCATCATCCTCAACAGAAACGAGGAGTTATAAAAACACTCTTAGATAGAGCCCGAGTGTGCGAGCATGAATTTCTGGAGGATGAACTTGAACATCTATAGCATGCATTCGTCGCTAACGGATATAATGCTAAGAAAATTCAGAGGGCAATAAGACCAAAACTTTCCACACGTGATGATAACACATCACAAATCACCCCCAATGTAAGAGCCATCTTACCATATATCCCCAAGGTCACCGATAGAATTGGTAGAATACTGAAGAGGCACCATTTAGAGACTGTCTATAAGCCAACTCAAAAACTTGGCCAAATGATCAGAACTACCAAAGACAAAGTCGACCCACTCTCTCAACCCGTTATTTACAGGATACCTTGTGACGGCGGCAAAGTCTACATTGGTACAACGAAGCGAAGTATCAATACGAGAATTGAAGAGCATGATCGATGCTGTCGACTCAATCAGATGTAGAAATCTTCACTAGCGGAACATGCTGTAAGACATGGAGACAATATTGTTTTCTCAAAGGCAGAGGCTATTTCGAACATCAAAAGTTCCTATCCTAGGATGCACATGGAAGCCTTTGAGATATATAAACATAAGAACAATATGAACAGAAGGGAAGAAACTCCTTTGGTACATAGCGCATGGTTGCCGGTATTGGAAAAGACCAAAATCAAGCCAATACGAAGTAGGAGCGATGGACCAATCAACATCGCGCGCGTAAACCCACTATTTTCTCCCGCCAATGATCAGGGTATAAGTTGGGCCAACGGATCGAATCCAGCATAACTTTCGGAAACTCAGCGGTCGAGTTACAACCTCAGACCAAGAATCCTCTGAAGTTGTCTACCGCAGTTGTGGGCGAAACGTTAGGTGAAATAATTCCTAATAGACCACGGCCAATGAGCCCGGAAGAATCTCTTAATGTCATTATTATTGATATCCCTAATAAAACACAACATTTTTATTTTTCCTTGCTGGATAGAAAACACTTTGATGACTCATAAGAAAAAGCATCGTCAATCGAAAAATCCACCAACGTCCGTAAATGGGACACCCAGTACATGCCCCAAACTCGAGGCCTTTCCTCCCTTTAACCCGATAATAGCGCATTTAGAGCTTACAGATAAAGCCTGAACCCGAATAACCCACCCCTGTTATTCCATATTAAATTTACGAAAGTGAGATTGGGAAGACTGGGATTACTTCTGGGATTAACAAGTAGGAAATGAAGAGCCTGTAAGAGCCTTAATAACTGCTTCTTAAAATGTCTAAGAAGTCTGCGAGAGGAA
The DNA here is from genome assembly GCA_038502775.1 of Hippodamia convergens. Taxonomy (NCBI): domain Eukaryota; kingdom Metazoa; phylum Arthropoda; class Insecta; order Coleoptera; family Coccinellidae; genus Hippodamia; species Hippodamia convergens. Next base: position 40,334,649 of record CM076610.1, read on the forward strand.
CAAGTGTCCACAATATTCTGTCATTAAATTTTCTATCGAGACTTCAATAATGAGGCGGAAATGAGATGGTTAATTGAGTGGGGCAAGCTGTGTTTCAGATAGTTAATATCCTGGGTTTCTACCCTCAAATAAAAAGAAATTTTACTTTTACATCAGTAGATTTCTACGAGAAGTTCCTTTTTATAAAAATACTGTAACAGTTCAGAAAAATTAATTTTCGAACTGACTGAGGAGAGTAAACCACGGAGAACGTGTTGCCATCGAGCGGAGAATAGGGACAGACCGGTTCTAGATTATTTCCCGTCATCAGTACAAAATGAATAACCCCTCGATCACAGACTCTTGAAGCAAGGAAGCGTTATACCATCACAAGCATTCGGCTTCTGAGTTATATGCAGTAAAAGCGACACCTAGTGAATGTCCGTCCAAACTCCATCCCTGTTATCTGTATTTCAGGATGAAGGTTGTTTATGTGTAAATTTCCTGCATCCTATAGAAATTTCACCAGAATCAGTACCTGTATCTAACTCTACATGGTTATTATCTTTTCATTATAACATTTTAAATAGCAGCAATTTCTCGACCGATTTTCAGGAAAATATATGACTAGTGCCATCTAGTGAGATTTTCTCAAACCAGAAACTAGCTAGTAAAGGACGCTGCAGGTGGGAATTTCAATTTGTGATTCAGCGCAGACTTATTGAACACTTCCAGAACAAGCGTTCTTTAGGAAAATCAAAATTGAAAGAGAATGATGTACCGCACAGCTATATTGATCAAATAAGTCTTGTCATTGAGTGCAGAGAAGTCAGGGAGTTGACTTATAGGTGGCGCTCTGGTTTGCGGAGCTCGCTCAATGAATTACATTAATTTTCTAGTATGAAAAAAGTCTCACGCGAATGAGGGGAGACAAAAGTTGTAAAATGGTTAAGATAAATAAAAGATTATGCCTAATTATCAATAATAATAATAAAGTCGACTGCGGTGCCCCCTATCAGCAGAGTTCCACAATTACTTTCCATAGAAGAACGTCCTCTAATTAATCGAATACACTGCGCAAAAAATCAACGCATATTCTGAAAATTCAAGATTTTACCGAATCTTATGTGAAAGAAGAGAAATGAACAATTTTCAAAACACTGAAATGCTGATAAGTAATTTAATACCCATTTCCACCTCTTGCGTTAATTACAGCTCGGCAACGACAGTTCATACTCAAAATGGGTGATCTTAAAATGTTCTGATCTAATCCTTCCCAGATTTCTCCGAGTTGGATTCCTAAGTCATTAAGAGTAGCTGGATAATTTTCTGAACTTCTCAGCCTTCTATTGAGGTTGTCCCAAACCTGCTCAATCGGATTGAGATCTGGACTTCTTGCTGGCCATTCCATTCGAGAGACTTCAACCTCTTTAAGGTACTCCTGAACGATGCGCGCACGAAGGGGTCTGGCATTAAAGTCCATAAAAATGAAATTTTCAACAATGAATGGGGCAAATGGCACTACATGCTCTTCAAGAATGTTCCTTATATACTTATCAGCATTCATAGCTCCATTATCAACGACCACTAGGTCTGTGCGAGCAGTCAAAGATATTCCACCCCATACCATAATCAATCCTCCCCCGAAAACTACCGATTGGGCACATTCCTCTTGGCTCAAATTGCGTGTTTTGCGTTGCATAGCGATCGAGTGCAGAAAATCAAACGAAAGAAAAACTATTGATCACTAGAATTGATCGAAAACAACTGATTTTAGAATGGAGCCAATACATTCAAAACCTGATAATATCATCTTTTTTTATTCCTGCTGGTAAAAAACATTTGTATTGAAAAAAAAAAACGTTGAAAGTGGATAACATATGCATGCATAATTCTGATCAAAATAATTATCATTGAGAACACCTTCAGTTGTAGAATAAATTTGAGATTTCCATAATGTGCGTTAATTTTTTGCGCAGTGTAAATAACTTTCTCTGAAAAATCTTCCAAAAATAGAAATGACAATGTACCAATGATGATTTTTCAAGTCATAGATTGATTCTTTGTGAACAAATACATCCAATTTTTATTTTTCTATCGCGACTAGTTTAGATATTTAGATTTTTCCGCGAAGGTTCAAAATTATAACTTGAAAAAAAAATTGAAAAAAAATATCTCTCTGCATATTCGTCACCAAAGTTCTATAACTAATAAGTAGTATGAAAAATCCATACTTTCCATGCAAATTTTGTGAAATATGTTTGTCATAGACGCAAACAAACGCCTGCTGCCTGCAAAAAGAGACATGCAAAAACCAATAACATAAATTTTTATAAATGGGCAGGATTCTTAAATTTTTCCCGTTAGATTTTGGCGATACGAAGCTCGAAAATAAATGTACGTTACGAAGTGTCCTTTGAGCTGTTGATACGAATTTTCATCTGATTTTCTTTCGAACTGATTTTTGGTATGATTAGTAGAGTTTTTCTTCTGGAAAGGGACTTTGAAGCATTCCAATGAAACCCAACGGATCATAAATAAACTAGCAATATATTTACTTCCATTACTTTCAACTTAAATGTACAGCAATATTTTCTAAGAATGAAATAACAAAACATCAATGATATAGAAAAATATTTACCTATATAAAATACGCTTATTCGCCAGTATAAAACCTTAAAAAATTAGTGAAGGGAGATTGATTTACCATCCATACATACAGATTCGTTTTAGTCTTTCAGTCAATTTACTTGATCACAATAATTCCACTGTAAGTACACTATACACTTAATATTAGACCCGAATTGAACCGCTATCGATTTTGTTGTGAATATCTTTGGTTAGAAGAGAATAGGAACCGGAACTGTCCAAGTAGTAGATGTTGTCGGTTGTACTCGATGGGTCAAAACCTTCCTTTTGGAGGTCCACTTTCTTCAACTTGTAGGTGCCTGGAAAAATGGTTAATTTCAATGTTTACAATCGACAACACTTGTAACGGAGACACGTGCGACATCCAATTTATCTTTGTAGTTGTTCTGTTAATATTTTTTTCTACCCTGTATCTTTTTTCGTGGTTTTCCGATTTTCTTGAAATTTTCACCATGTATAGTATTGGGTCTTGTTATATCAACCTGAAATTTACTTTGCGAAAATACCTGTAGTTCATCCGTTATACAGGGTGAAACAAAACCTTGTTTTATACCTTTCATTTCTAAACACCCTGTGGTGAATTTGAGGCGGAAATTTTGATATCATTAAGTTTGAATTTGTAGTGTACCCTTTCTTAACAAAATGTTTTTTGATTTACGTCAGTATCTGCTTTAAAAAAAAAAGATACACATTGTCAAAGAAAGTGTTACATTTCTTCAATTTTTATAACAATTTAAAACATTACAATACCTTATCGACTAGTAAACATAAACAAACATCTGAAAATGAATAGCATGTATTTCCACCTCGCTTTCTCATCACTTCTACCATACGAAGTGGCATACTTTCAATGCATTTACGAATTGCTTCTGGGAAAAAGCAACAATTTCTGTTAATGCAGAACAATGCTAGGCCTCACGTTGCACGGGTTGTAACAGAATACTTTGAAAAGACGAATATTCAACGATTCGTGAGGCCAACCAGAATTCCGGATTTAAATCCAATTGAACACGTATGGGATATGCTATAGCTAGACATGTTCGAAATCGGCAGCCTAACACCTTGTCCGATTTACGAGCAGCCCTTCTTGAAGAACATGAAAATATTCCCCCAGAAGCAATTCGGAAATGCATTGAAAGTATGCCACATCGTATGGTAGAAGTGATGAGAAAGCTAGGTGGAAATACACACTATTAATTTTCAGATGTTTGTTTATGTTTGCTAGTCGAAGGTATTGTAATGTTTAAAATTGTTATAAAAATTGACAAAATGGAACACTTTCTTTGAAAATGTGTATCTTTTTTTTTAAAGCAGATACTGACGTAAATCAAGAAATATTTTGTTAAGAAAGGATCACAGTTCAAAATAAAACTTAATGATATCAAATTTTCCGCCTCTAATTCACCACAGGGTGTTAAGAAATGGAGGGTATAAAATAAGGTTTTGTTTCTCCCTGTATAAGGGATAAACTACAGATATTTTTGTAAAGTAAATTTCAGGTTTCTATGACAAGACCCAATACTATACCTGCTGAAAATTTCAACAAAATCGCAGCACCACGAAAAAAGATACAGGGTGTTGAATTTTACAAAAATTTTGCCTGTCCGGAATTTATTGACAGGGAGTGTATATGGGATTTTTATATTTTGACCTTTATGTTCCTCAATCAAGCATTCATTTATACCTCCTTGAGCCAGTAAAACCCGTTTCCTTGCGTGTATTGTTTCTTTTACATGCTCCTAATGACCAGTGGTTGCTGGCGAAAATTGTAACAATATTTGGGATTTTTAGATGTTGTCGATGTGACGAAATTCTCTCTTTAAACATGAATGATGTAGAAGATATGGAAAAATACGTTATTGTGACATTGCGGCAAACAAAAAATTTAACAACAAGAAGATTCACCATAACCGATGATGGCTGCAGCTTCAAGTCCTGCATGTTATACAGAAAATATGTAAATCTTCGGCCTCCTGGAACAGAAAGCCTAAGCTTTTTTTTGACATACCGACAAATATTTAGGTTTGAAAGACCCAGAGTTATACACCGGCCACTCTTTTCGCAGAACTGGAGCCACTATGGTTGCGGATTCGGGTGGAGATATTTTAGCACTAAAGCGTGCAGGAGGGTGGAAGAGCACCGAAATTGCGATCAGTTATGTCGATGATTCGGTCAACAAAAAAATCGAAATGTCTAGCAAATTATTTGGTAGTAAGGAGAGTACAAATGTTCTGCAGTCCTCGAGTTCAGCAGTTTCTGAGTCAACAGATGGTTCATCATCATCAGTATCAACTCTTTCATCATCAAAAATCTGTGTTACTGGAAATAACAATTGTACCATGATTTTCAACATATATGGCGATAAAACAACATTTTCTGATGTAAATAATACTACTAACTTGTAAAAATTTTGCAAGTTAACTGTCAGTTTTACAAGTTAGTGACTTGATAAAATAAACTTTCTTGATTAATATTGTGTTTTTGGAAACTGACGTTTACAAATAAGAAACAAATAAAAGTAATTACGTGATTTGGAAAAACAGTTTAAGCCAATTCGATACTATTATTCATATTAAGCTAAGTATGTTACTTATTTTAGAACAATATTTTTGACGTTTGTAGAAAAAATTTTTTCTGCATCTCCTGCGCAGAATACTTTGGTGATCTCGACTATTTTTTGTAACTAGGCTGCTCTTCGTTGAAAAAAATCAGTTCTCGATCACCAAAGTAGCATTTCGCGCACTAGATACAAAAATAACCATTTTGTCATTATATTCAAACAATTTCTTGTTTTTGTTCTTTTACCTGTCATATCCATCTTCTTGAGAATCCTTATGAAGATCGGCCTGGCGTACGATGGAAGGCTCTTTCTGCATCCCTCCGCCAAAGCCTTAAGGTCCACGTTGTCCTCCGGGTCCAATATAGCTGCCATGCCCGCTCGGCCCTCTTGATTCCTGATCTCAACCCCGTACACCACCACGTCCTTGTAGTTCAGGATGTTGCTCAGCACCCCCTCCACTTCCGACGTCGACACGTTCTCACCCTTCCACCTGAAGGTATCGCCCGTCCTGTCCTTGAAGTAAAGGTATCCGAATTCGTCGGCAACTATGATGTCACCTGAAAAAAAATTTTTTTTGTTTTTCAATTATGGAAATCTCAAATTTATTCTACAACTGAAGGTGTTCTCAATGATGATTATTTTTATCAGAATTATGCATGCATATGTTATCCACTTTCAACGTTTTTCTTTGATACAGATGTTTTTTCCCAGCAGGAATAAAAGAAGATGATATTATCAGATTTTGAATGTATTGGCTCCACTCTAGAATCAGTCGTTCTCGATCAATTCTAGTGATCAATAGTTTTTTTTCGTTTGATTTTCTACCCTCGATCGCTAGGCAACGCGAAACACGCAATTTGACCCAAGAGGAATGTGCCCAAGCGATAGTTTTGCTAGAAGAAGGGTGGACATACACAAGAATCGCAGAAAGGTTTGGAGTTTCCCATACAAGTGTGTCCAGAATGTTGAAGCGATTCAGACAGGTATGAATGTCCGAAGACCAAGACAGGGTAGACCACGGGTAACAACTGCCATTCAAGAACGTTACTTGAGAGTTTCTTCGTTGAGACATCGGTTTGCAACCGCTCGTCTCCTTCGAAATCAGCTTGAGCAAACTCATGGGGTGCAAATTAGCACTCGAACAATAAGAAATCGCCTCAGGGAATATGATTCAAGGCCTCGTGTCGCGGCAAGAGGCCCAGCTCTTACCCCAGCCCATCGAAGGGCGCGTTTGGATTTTGTGAGTGAGCATATCCATTTTGAAGAGGCCGATTGGGAAAGAGTTCTCCTCACAGATGATTCTAGATTCTGCCTCTACCATTGTGATCGACGTTCCCCTGTATACAGACGTCCACATGAAAGATATGCTCAGTGCAATTTCCTGAATACTACTGGTTTCGGGCGAGGATCGATTATGGTATGGGGTGGAATATCTTTGACTGCTCACACAGACCTAGTGGTCGTTGATAATGGAGCTGTGAATGCTGATAAGTATAGAAGGAACATTCTTGAAGAGCAAGTAGTGCCATTTGAGCCATACATTGGTGAAAATTTCATTTTTATGGACGATAATGCCAGACCCCATCGTGCGCGCATCGTTCAGGAGTACCTTGAAGAGGTTGAAATCTCTCGAATGGAATGGCCAGCAAGAAGTCCAGATCTCAATCCGATTGAGTAGGTTTAGGACAACCTCAATAGAAGGCTGAGAAGTTCAGAAAATATCCAGCTTCTCTTAATGACTTAGGAATCCAACTCGAAGAAATCTGGGAAGGATTAGAACAGAACATTTTAAGATCACTATTTTGAGTATTAAATCAATTATCAGCATTTCAGTATTTTGAAAATTGTTCATTTCTCTTCTTTCACATAAGATTCGGTGAAATCCTGAATTTTTCTTCCATTTAATGTGTCTTGTTTCGTTCAAAACCTTCCCGAGAGAACATAAAAAATAAGTTATAAAGTCAATGTAGAGTTGAGATTTTCAGAATGTGCGTAAATTTTTTTGCGCAGTGTAGTTCGTAGGAATTTTCGAACTCAGAAATTTTGTTTCGATCTGTATTTCGATTTTTGTTTTTTTTTCTTCTAATTATTGTGAGGGTTAATGGATTGTTAAATGACATGACATGTAATAGTCACGCCATTGACTCGAACACGCAGTGAAAATTCACAAGTCTTTGAATTGTCCAAAGGTTGCACTTAATTGCAATCTGATGTTCTCGGATTGAGATCGCGAGATTGAAATAGGTATATGGAAACTTTGTGTTAAGAATATAGAAACTTATCAAAATTATCGGGAACGAAATAAACTCGTTGAAAATGGAAGCAGATGCTTCGTGAGTCGAATTTTCTTTCTTACTGACGAAGAAGGAATAAAAATGTGTTGATAAAAATGAAATATGCGTCGATTCAAGAAAACCTACAGCTGGTAGCAAATGTTACATATCACGAATTTGAATTCGAGCGGACGAATTAATTTATTTTCGATTTCAGAATTATGAAACGAAACAATGAAACTTTATTAAATTCTATGAGATTATTTTTCGTTCACTTGGCGTGAACATTTCGATATCTCAATAAATTATTATTATTTAATAACATCGTCTCGAAGTGATAGCATGTGACAAAACGTTCTCGTAGACTTAATAATTTCGTTCTCAAATTCGTGTTCCTTCAACCTGTCATATCTCGCGAAATATTCGTTAGAAAACAATGCTGCAAAGTGCACTTACCAGACAAAAAGGCCTTATCCCCGTGATAGAAGACATCGTGGACGACCTTCTTCTCAGACGCCTTTTTATCCACGTAACCCAAGAAGGCTCTGGACGGGTTGTTGGCTATAATCTTGCCTATGAAGACGCCTGGTTCGTTCGGCTCGCAGGGGATGCAGAGGCCTCTGTGGTCTCTTATGGGCTCACCCGTGTTCTGGTCGACCTTGATTATGGATATGGGGTAGACTGATGGGATGATTCTGGACACGAATCCTATTGCGCCCACGGTGTTGTCGATGTTCACTGCGAAGAATTATATTTTATTACTAGCTCAAAATCGCGCTCCGCTCGCGTAATATTGGTAATAATAATAATATACTTTGTGTAGAAAATTGTCAACAAAAAATAAAAAAGTCTGCTGGGGTATACAGCAATAAGTACAGGGTGATTCACTTATCTTGGTAACCCCAATTTTCTCGAAAACGTCCGAATATTTTTTCATTCTGTGAATGGCGTTTTGAACAAGTCAATGTCGATTTGGGATGCGCATAAAAATCTGCGGAATAAATAAAGACGTCAGGCGTCGCGGCGCTATCAAAAATTTTTTCTCCAGGGACATACCTTTTTTATCATGTCATTCGAAAGATAATTTCATTCTGAATTTCAACAATTTTTGTGGAGCAGATGTTTTTTTTTGCATTTTTGTGGGCTGCAAATATCTATTGGTACTATTCCAACCGCAATCAACTGAATTGAGAGCTTTATTACCAAGTCAAATTTGAAGTTGATGATTTCAGGCAAGCATTTATTTCATCGGCACAAAAGAATGAATGCGCCCCCAAAACATCCGTTTAGGCAACTCAAAATACACAGTAATTGTTTACATATATAATAGTGGAATGGAGATTTGTTCAAAACATTTGGTCATAAAATTTTCCGTAGTGTTCGGAAGAAAGATAGGTGTAATAACACATTGTCTTAGATGCGTTAATATTATTAGAAAATATAGTTCACCGAATTTATATCAAATATAATACTTTCACGAAAACGGTATTAACCGTAGCGACACCTACTGGCGTTAGTCGCAAGAAGAAAAATAATTTCCTATTTTTTTTCATTTCATCTAATTTTTCAGAGTTTTAATGTATTTTATGTTAACTCCGTCGTAGAAGTATCCGAAAAAAAAATCTTTCATAACAAACAGTTCATCCCATCTTGAGTTATAAATGATGTAAACAATAAAATGGCCGACTTAGTTTTATATATTAAGATATCACGACTAGCATTTCGCATTCTGCTCAATAGATGGCTACGACGTAATCAAACATATAATTGCTAATAGCCAAAAAACTATAAGGGCGGGTTTCACAAAGCTTTAATTGTACGATTAAAAAACCTTACGTAAATTCGAACCAATCGAATCACTAGTTTTGAAATTTTAACGAATCGCGGTGGCTCCAATTAATTTCACGGTGCAATTAAAGTTTTGTGAAACCGACCCTAAGGGTGCTATCAAAGATTTATACGGCATCAATTAGCACTATTAAAGCACTGAATATTTGACATAGTTTGAGAATTAGTGCTTCCATCGTTTCGCTAACTTCACACTGTAAAACAACACTCGATTACTACATATTAAACTAAAAATCATATCGAAGCCGTTTTAACGGCACTAATAGGCACTTAATATTGGCACATAAATTTCATTGTAATTTGAAACTTTTGGTGCTGAGCGTGAAGTCAAAAACTTGAATTGTCAATATCTCGAAAACTACAATGGTGCTGTTATTGATTCAAACTTTTAGCTAACTTCACGCGGTGCTGTTACTCACCAATGTTGGCGTTCCCTTCAGTGGCGCCGTAGAACTCTGCCACGTTCGGGATGTTGAACCTTTCGACGAACTCAGTCCATATCTGCGGCCTGAGACCGTTGCCGAAGATCAGTCTCAGATTGTGCTCCTTGTCTGCAGGTTTGGGGGGGACGGCAAGCACATATCGGCACATCTCCCCAATGTATTGAGCAACCTGCGAAAAATCGTGAATGAACATCCGGCAACTTTCGAAACGGTTCAGCCTTTGAGAATGGTGAAAAGTGAAACAAAAACATTGGAGAAGAAAGAGAACATAACAGAAATGAAAGGAAATGATAATTTGAGGGCGATCTGAGGTCAGGAAGAATCAAAAAATTTGGAAAAGAAAGACAACATAACAAAAATGAAAGAAAATTATGATTTAAGGGCGATCTGAGGTCAGGAAATGAAAGGGAGTGAGATTTTAAGGGTAAAAGTTCATTTCGATTTTCGGCAAACCAACAAGTTCTAAGGAAAAAAAGTTGAATGGCAAAGTGAACTGCTCCAGTTCACAGAGTTAGGGATATCGACTTAAAATGCAAAGAAATAGTTAGGTGAGATTTTGTGAAGAAAATTCATATTGAAATGATTTCAAGTTGCAGGAAATAAAATTAATTTTAGCCCGTAGGTCTGGAGCGTATACAGGGTGGTTGGGAAAAATTGAGTACAATAACAAAATTGTATTCCCAGAGAATTCGAGCTTGACATCTTCTTTGCATACTACACACGAGGTTGTTGAACATTTCTTGGAGAATTTGGTTCCATAAACGGGGAAGAAGCTCTCTCAGATCATTTAAGGATTTTGGGGTAGGTTGATGATTATCTAATCTTCTTTGGAGCAAATCCCATGCATGTTCTATGCAATTCAAATCTGGTGAGTGCGGAGGTGTTGGTAAATGTGGAATACCAAGCTCCTCGCGCGCATTCTCAACTAATGCTGCACAATGCGGTCTAGCGTTATCGTCTAGAAATTGAAAAGTTTCACCAATAGCAGAGTATTATTTGGCAAAACATTGTCGATGACATGCTCCTTATAGTGAAAGGCTGATTTTTATTGGACTGATTTTTATTGGATCGATTCAAGTTGTTATTGAGTTTTAAATGGTTTTACAGCGATTTTCTCGAAGATTACATACTTTTCAAAACGATTGAATATGATATCCCTAACTCTTGTGGAGCAGTATATTTTCCAAATACCATTTTTTATTCCTCAAAATTTACAGGTAAGTCACAAACAAATAATAGGTAATGAAAAAATCTTTAGTTTCACACTGTTATCGACTTTGTCTTTGGTAGTTCTGATCTATTGGAGAAGTTTTTGTGTGGGCTCATAAATGGCCTCGATGATGTGCCTCTTCAGTATTCTGCCTATTCTATCTATTACCTTTAGGATGTATGGTAAAAAAGCTTTTCAATTTTTGTGATGTATTATCATTACGTGTGGAAATTTTTGGTCTTATTGCTCTAAATTTCTTTGGCATTATATCCATTAGCGATGAATGCATGCTGTAGATGTTCAAGTTCATCCCTGAGAAATTCTGGTTTGCATAAACGTCGGGCTATCTCTAAGAGTGTTTTGAAAACTTCTCGTTTCAGTTGTGGGTGATGATTACACTTCTTGTATAGATATCTGTCAGAGTGGGTTGGTTTTCTGAACACCCTATGTCTCAGTTTCTCATTAATCTAGAAAGGTAGAGCACCATCCTTTTCAATTTCCCTAGTGTGTTGAATATTTGGGTGCCAATTGTTAAGCTGTATTAGGAAAACCTCCTAGTTGTTTCCCACGAAATTTGATGCAAACTTAAATTTTCAAATTTCAATCACACTGTGATATATTTGACTTTGAATATTTATTTTGGGCCTTATTTTGACTTAATATTGAGAAAGAAGCCAAATTCGAAACATCTGCTCTTTGTTCGTTGAAAGATCTGCTTTCTGATGAAACAAAATATACATAACTACGGTGACTGTTCGAGAAAACGCAAAGATCTTTGCTGCAGCTGTTAAACTAGATGTAACAGATTGAAATGTGGCTGCCGAAATCGTCGTTTGAAATGTTATTTTATGAAAAAGAAAATGAAAAAACAAAAACATTTTTCGAACATAGATAAATTCAGAATAGTAATCATCGAAAAGGATACCATCTTCGATCCATGAACTCTAGAGTAGAGGACTGGAAAGATTGAATCAAACCTCGACACTGAAAGGAGAGATAGACCGGTTTCGGCCTTATTCGGCCCCCTCAGGGTACCATGTCTCCCAGAGACGAAATCTTCATAAAAAATCTGGGGCACCGATTGAAACTCACCGTCGCTTTATATTTTTGGCAGTCTGAGAAGTATGAGGAAGCGGAGAATTTTTTCCTAATTATCAGGGTCGATCCGTAGATCAGCATCTGGCCCACGCTCATGCAGCCTCCAGCGGTGTGGTACAGGGGGAGGGGGGTATAAAAGCGGTCTGTACAGTTGAAGCCAGCGAGCCAATGTATTGCGGCAGCTATGAAGATGTACCTGGAAAAAAACCGTGAAGTGAATTTAAAAGTAGGTAAAATTCGAGCATCTTGGGAGATGCGAATGTTATCTTAGGCGGTTTTCGATTCTCCACGATTAAGGGTTATTTATTTCGGTTTGGAAGAAACACGACTAATACAGGTGACCCCCTCTCTAGGATAGATATACCCAGCGCAAAAAAAGAAACGCACATTATGAAATCTATTCTACAAGTGTTCTCAATGATAATTATTTTTATCAGAATTAAGCATGCATATGTTATCCACTTTCAACGTTTTTCTTCAATACAGATGTTTTTCCTAGCAGGAATAAAAAAGATGATAGATTTTGAATGTATTGGCTCCATTCTAAAATCAGTTGGTCTAGGGGAGATTAATGGATTCCTTGAAACAAGGATAGAATTGTGTATTCATGAAAACGGAGGACATTTTGAATACCTGATCTACTTTGATTTTTTTTCATGTTATTAAATTTTTTTTATTTTGTGATTTTTTGTTCAATTAATACATTCATCATTACTTTATACCAGCATCGATTATTTCTTCATAATTTTGAAATCAAAATATTCAGAAAACAGTGCATAGTATGTAGTTTCATCAAGAGTACCTTTTTGGTGTAAAATTTAATGATGTTTGATATCGCTCAAAATTTAACTCAATAAATCTAATATAAAAAAGTTATGTTCGAAACAACTTGGTAGGAACCGTGTAACTAGTGCCCTCTATGAAAGTCAAACATCAAAACACATTCATTTGATGTATCCGCTTCCAAAACATCTTCGTATAAAATTTCATCACATGCTGCCAGTAGTTTCAACAAAATCGTAAAAAATGTGTATATTTTTTTTTTCAACGCCCTGTATCTTGAATACGGATGGCGTTACGAAATTTTTTTACTGAACAAACCCCTGATATTTTCCAGTTTCATATTTATCCCAGAGAGGGGGTCACCTATTTTTGAAACACCCTGTATATGAAAGGATATTAAAATCAACGGATTCAAAAATCAATCCTGAAATGAGTTCATCACAGAACTACTTTAAGTACTGTAATGAATTCATTACGATACTGAAATAGAGAAAACGTATTCCAAAAGTTTTTTATTGTTATGCAAAAATTTTTCGAAAGGAATTGGTCTCTGTCGAATTAATGAATAAGTTTCACGCAAGGGCCTTTCCACAATTATTCGAAGAATTTTTAGAAAGTTCACACTCTAACATGAAAAAAAATCGATCATCTTGACCAATAAAACGAATCAAGAATTAGGACAGGAAATTCTGACAAAAATGTGCCCCGGGTGAGGATCGAACTCACGACCTTAAGATTATGAGACTTACGCGCTGCCTACTGCGCTACCGAGGCCCTGTGATATATGAAGGCACAATATTGAACCAATCATTCAAATGCGATAAGTTTCTTAAAAAAATTCCTAAACTATTTTGCAGACAGAATTTGAGGGATATATATTTTGGAAAATTAAACATACCATGACTGATACCGTTTTTGTCGTATTCCAGGGTGGAGAATTTCGACGAAATTCATTCATAGGATGGGCATTGAAAAAGAGAGATAGAATCACTCAAAGATAGAAGAAACCATAAATTAACGAAGCAATAGACTTTTTCAGCCTATTAGTGAAGGACTAGAATCATAAGTAAAATATCTCCACCTATTGTTCAAAATAAGAATTCAGATTCCTTCGAAATATTTCGAATAGATTTTCAAAATATCTATTCAATTTTGATCTGTAATACTTAGTTGCTAGTTAGACACTGCAACTAATTGTAGGTATTCGAAATTCCTTCAAGCACATAAAAAAGCAATTAAAATTAAAAGGCAAAGAAAGTAAGGAACGAAATGAACCACGCTCGAACAAGTCATTCAAGGTTTTAATTAACCTTCTTGTGGCATAAACGTTATAGCAGGTAAAAAATTAACACCATTACCCGAAAGGTTTTGAAATTCTCTGAAAATTTATGGATCGCTTAGCAGGTAATCCGAAAGACTGCAATTTTTTTGAATGTCCTTCAAAAAATGTCAACGGGTCCATTTATTCAAATGACATGCCCTGAATTTTTTTAACATGTATGAATTGAAAAATTCGGCCATATTGGGCCATATCAGTAAACCACATCTCTTATAGACAAAATCTTCATAAAAATCTTGTACCTTTGAGCATGGCAGTAATTTCTTTTTGCGTAACTCAATACAAAAGGCGTCATCTAGCAGCGTCAGAAGAGAAATGCTACCTCTCCAGTTCACATGCACAAAACAGATCCAGTGAAAGACTGATGCAGTGTTGCCATCTCAGGGAAAGAAAAATATGCTAGTTTTGCGTTCAGAAAATGCTGTTTCATTTGGGAATGTGCCAAAAAAATGCTAGTTTTTCATTGATACTTTTTTCTATAGCCATTTCTGAAATATAAATTTTCTTCGACTCACAACACTTGAATGTGAATGAATATTGTGGGGTTCTGAGTTATCAGATTTCAAAATATTCCTTGGTTAAATTTTCATTTTTTTATTTTCAGAAATGTTTTTCTCGAACTTGAATGAATTAAAATATGGTTGTTGTGGTATAGATATTAATAAAATATGTTATATCTTAATATTGTCAAATGGATATGCAAATTACTGGAATCTTCTGAATGCGAAAGAACTGTTTGTTCAAATTCTAACTTGAATTTGAATCTCGGTGATTTGAGCTTTGATACTTCACAAAAACAATGTTTGACATTCTTCATTTTATGGTTTCTCAGCTCCCAAAAAATATACGATAAAAGTTACGATACCGGGTTTTTCCAATGCATTTGAAATTTTGAATCTCGAAGACCAAGGGTGCTTGAACATATTATGATACACGTAACTGGTGGGACATTGGATTTGAAAATATTTCGAATATTATCGACTGCCTCGCGTTAATTCAGAGATAGGAATTCCGAAGAAGAGCCAGATGTCCGGCCGGATCGATTAGAATTGTCCAAGTTTGTTTACATATTTCCTGTAAATATATCGGTTGTTGCAAGCTCATAAAAATGTATTGAGGCTATAAATTCTGTGCGCTTCCTTTGTTCGTTTCATTGAAGAGGGTAACAGTGAAAGAAGTGCCTAATCAGTCGGTTCTTGTGCATATGTTGATTTCGAAATATTAGAAAATGTCCGTCAATAAATTATTTCGCTTTTCCCTTTCGAAAATATGCTCAATAATATGCTATATGCTAAACGCCAAAAATATATGCTAAACATGAGACAAATATGCCAAATTTAGCATTGAAAATGCTGAATTGGCAACCCTGGACTGATGCGGAGATGCATATCTCAGGGGATTCGGACGATACAATACTATTTTTTTCAATAGATAATGAATATTTTGGAAAATACCTCACCTAGAGTTGCTGATGACCGCGGCTTTGGGCAAACCGGTCGTGCCGGAAGTGTAAATATATACAAGGTTGCTGTGGTGGTTCAAGTTTTCCGGTGTTGGCATCGCATTGCCTGGAGATTCCCTCAAGTAGTCGTCTAGGGGTTTGAACCTCTGATCTGAGCTCGATTTGTTATTGTTTCCTCCGTTCACCTGATAGAGGGCAGTCTTGGCTTCTATTTTATCCAGGATTTCGGAGATCGCTGCAAGATAATAAATATAAGTGCTCATTACTCCTGCAAGAGGTACTTCAACAAGTTTCCTCCACTATTAAAAAGAGAAACGAATTAGACAGTAACTCAAGTTTCTATATTTTTTATGATTGTTCGAATAAAAACCAGTAAACCTCGAGTTTTTTATCATTAGGGCACAAACGCCACTTTAAAAATAATTTTTTGTACAACTGTCATTATAAGTGACACTTTTAATAACAGCAAAAAGTGTTAAAATTGATTGTTTACGTGGAAGCGTGTTAAAAATATTTTTTACATTAGTGTTGAAAATATGAACATTAATATTAATCGTGAAACTAGAACAATTACTAATATAAATGCCTTGTGACGTTAGGGAGCTTCGCAACACATTATTAGAATCCTCAGCACTATCAGTAATTGGATGATGATGATCCAAAATCTGTTTAGTTGGGACAATTTTTTCAACAATGACATTTCTATATGCAATGGAATGATTAACATAGCCCTCGGCTACCGTCGTAGACTTCCATCCACCATTTTTTTTTATATCCGTAATTTTTGCTCCTGTTTCTGCTTAGGATCTTCGAAAACAGTGTCCTGTATATTGCTCTGGTTCTGGCAGTTTGAGGAATTCGGCAACAATAGATGGAATTTTCCCAAATGTATTAATACCAACTGGATTGTCAGTGCATTTAGTATTCATGTATTTCAGGAAAAAACGACGGTTTTTGATGACAGAAGGACGCAGTGCAAAGTACTTATGAAAATAGTCTACATACTTCCCAATAATACTGAAAGAACAACTGACTTTCGTTTTTGTATTTGGAAGTTGTATAACCAATGATTTATTTGTTATTTCGATGTCTTCCACTGATAAATTACATAATTCTTCACGCCGACAGGCTCCAAATAATCCGAAAATAGTTGCAACCTTAACTATCAAGTATTTCTCATCTGGTGTCTCCTTTATAAACTTTCCAACTTGTTCACGAGTGAGAATTTTCGATTTTTTGGGACGATATCCTTCACTTTTCCATTTTAAATATGCTATTACCTTAAAATATTCACTAACATCCACACCATTTTCAACAAGGGCGCTTGAGTTTATCATTGAAAATTAGCTCCACAAAGTTGATGAACTCCATATTTTTTATTCTTCTTCTAACTATGCCAGGAAAAAAAGTTTCACTGAAGTTCCCTTCTACATTTTTCAATTCACACCAGGTAAGGAAATTGTTATATGCAATATCTGAACAGATTTTTTAGGTAGGAGTTCCAGATTTGCTCTTCTTGCAGACTCTTCAATATCCAGAGGAACAACCAAATCATCACTTTTATTAATAATAGGACTCTCGACAAACATATTGAGCAGTTGAAAACCCAAGACGAAAATTGGACAGGAACGAAATTCAAACGACAGTGTCTTTTCTCATTTGTTAGTAATCATAACGTTGGCAACGTTTGCCATTCACAACAACCTTTTGATTATGTATTTGAATATTAAAATGCATTTTGAAGTTTATTGTCATTGCAAATTCTCCCATTTCATTATCAAAATAGGGCAGTTGTACAGAAAACATTGTATAGTATTTGTGTTAAAAGTGATTTTATTTTGTTCGTAAAATTGTTGTTTTTCACTCACAAAATGAAACGTCATTTATAACACTCATATCATAAATAACTATTTCAGGATATCTAAATATTTCTATGTTCCGAAAATTAGAATGATGGAAAGATCAATCATCAGCATGAATGAATGTTTCGGAAGAAGTAGTTGGAATACCACACAAATATAAATTTAAAAGAAGAGGAGCTAAAACTGAACCTTATGGAAGACCATAGTTCAAAGTTTCAAAATCACTGCAATAATTATTATCCACACTTCTGATAGCATAGCCGAACCATAAATCTTACAAAGGGGCTTTGATATTTAGTTTAACTACGAGATATTAAACTATCTCTTCCTTTTCGAAATTTTCCAAATGTGCCCTCAATATAAATTATGAAATAATGTCCATTCAACTTTTCGGATACAAGTACTGAACGTCATCATAAATATTCAATTGAAAATACATAAAAGAACTATGAAAATCAGGACCTACTTCCAAGTATTGTATTCAAATTTCTCCAGAATCTAGAGAACCGGTACAACTAATAAACTAATCAAGCAGCACAAGTACTCCAGAGGTTAATACTCTTGACCTACTCAGATATTCTTCCATTATTCTACAACATCAATTCTGTACTACTTCAAAATTGCAACGGCTATTATGTATCCAAATGAACGTTAATATTCGCTCCTAATGAACCTAACAATTTCAGCAGATTAAAATGACAGTTCGCTAGATTTCTCCAGTTCCGTAATTTCCCATAAAAATTGCAGCTTTTTTCGCTGACAAGTTCAGAACTTTCTACTCACGAGCATTACGAATTTAACGTCTTCGAATCAAATACCGATTTAAATTCTTTGGAGAATAATTCTGTATTTTCAATACGGCGTTCAGAGAAAAATTTCTGGAGTAACCTTTTCTTCAATTTCAATTTTCTTAAGAAAACGGATTTTTCACACTGTTGCCAGGTATACTGATTTTCCTACAATCTACTGATTTTCCTTATTTTCTCGATGTGAAGACGAAACTGTTGATGTTTTGTGAATTTTTGACCAGCACAGGTTGGTATAATTTTATTTCTTCATTATTTGGGTGCATCATATTTTTCTGAAAATAGTTTCTTAGGAAAGAGAAAAAAGTAAGAAAATAATTCGTGGAAGAAGTTGTATCCAGTTAACTGAACTTTTTGTCCTCTTTTTAAGAATCAGGTGATACCTACTATCATGAGAAATCTGAAGTACCTATACCTATAGAAGAAAAAAACGTCTCAAAAAAGAGTATAAATGAATTATTCGTCGGAGCATTGAGCTCATGACGTAATTCCGTTGGGTCCTCAAGGTAAAAATGCAACTTCAATAAAATTCTACATTTGGTTTGACGTAGGTTAGCCTTGAAAAATACATTATTCATGCAACATTCGGAACAATGAACGTTAAAGGTTAAAATATAACCATCCAACAATAAATAGTTTCAGGCTTTCACGACCGGATATACCGACATTAAGGGAGTCTTCCGTGGTCTATTAGGAATTTTTTCACCTAACGTGTCGCCCACAACTGCAGTAGGCATCTTCAGAGGATTCTTGGTCTGAATTTCCGAAAGCCAACTCAAAAACCTGGCCAAATGATCAGAACTACCAAAGACAAAGTCGACCCACTCTCTCAACCCGGTATATACAGGATACCTTGTGACTGCGGCAAAGTTTACATTGGTACAACGAAGCGAAGCATCAATACGAGAATTAAGGAGCATGAACGATGCCGTCGACTCAATCAGACAGAGAAATCCGCACTAGCGGAAAATACTCTAACAGATGGACAAGAGATTGTTTTCTCAAAGGCAGAGCCTATTTCGAAAATCAAAAGTTTCTATCCCAGGATGAACATGGAAGACATTGAAATATATAAACATAAGAACAACATGAACAGAAGGGAAGAAACTCCTTTGGTACATTCTCACTCGTGAACAAGTTGAAAAGTTTATAGAGGAGGCACCAGATGAGAAATACTTGATGGTTAAGGTTGCAACTATTTTCGGATTATTTGGAACCTGTCGGCGTGAAGAATTGTGTAATTCATCAGTGGAAGATATCGAAAAAAACAAATAAATCATTTGTTATACTATTTTCATGAGTACTTCGCACTGCGCCCTTCTGTCATAAAACATCGTCGATTTTTCCTGAAATACATGAATAATAAATTCACTGCCAATCCAGTTGGTATTAATACATTTGGGAAAATTCCATTCATTGTTGCCGAATTCCTCAAACAGCCAGAACCAAAGCAATATACAGGACACTGTTTTCGAAGATCCTCCGCTTCATTGCAAGCAGAATCAGGAACAAATATTACGGATATAAAAAAACATGGTGGATGGAAGTCTACGACGGTAGCCGAGGGCTATGTTGATCATTCCATTGCAAATAGAAATGTCTTTGCTGAAAAAATTCTCCCAACCTCAACAGATTTCGGATCATCATCATCAAATATTTTACTTCCGGTTCCTACAAGTACTGATGGTGTTGAGGATTCTAATAATGTGTTGCGAAGCTCCCTAACGTCACAGGGCATTAATGTTAGTAATTGTTCTAGTTAAACGATTAATATTAATGTTCATAAGTAATGATTGTTAAATATTGATAATAAAAATTTGCAATTGCTGAATTTTTCTCATGTGATTTCATCATAAGAAAATGGAGTGCGTAAAATATTTTTAACACTAATGTTAAAAATATTTTCAAGACGATTCCACGTGAACAATCAATTTAAACATTGTTTGCTGTCATTAAAAGTGTCACTTTCAATGGCAGTTGTAGAAAATACTATATTCTGAAATTCGAAAACGAGCGACGAAGGAGCGAGTTTTCGAAAGAATGAGTGTTTGAATTGCCTTCTGCCACGAGTATTAGACGATATTTCCTCTATTTCAGTCAAATTGCTCCCGAAATTCAAATAAAAATGCAAATTATGCATCCTAGTGACTTTCGAATTGTATAATGGTGTGACTGACGAAATTTGACAGATTACGCAATTTAAATTGATTCGATTTGAAAATTGATAGGATTGGAGGTCAGTACTGACAACGAAAAATATAACTGAAAAAAGATAAATTCGTGACACTGTAGAATTGTAAGGGGCTTAGTTTAATGAAACTTGTTTTTTTGATCATTTCGGCCTTCGTCGTAGATTCATTCTCGACGTTTCGGCAGTTCGAGTGTCTGGCATCTTCAGGAGACGTTCTCTCTGAGTCGAGCCGCCCGATTATGGGGCAGGAACGGGTACAACGGTCGAGTTACTCACCTTCTGACAGCTCGCTGCCGAAAACTACGGCCTGCGACTTCGCTATCGTTATGGAATGGACCAAAGTGGCAAGCCTCAAGTTGGTGTTGATGAAAGGTACGATAACGCCCAGTTTGGACAGGCCCAGCCACGTTCCTATGAACTCCGGTTTGTTCTCCATGAAAAGGGCCACGACGTCTCCTTTTTTGTAACCGTGGCTCTTGAACACGTGGGCGATTTTGTTGCTGTATTCTTCCAACTGCAGAAAAAAGTTCGAATCATATTTTTTATCGTTTCAGTCTGTTTTTATTGCTTATAGTTATAGCTAGAGAGATTTGAGTCCACTACGACTTCAGAATCTAGTGTGCTCCCTGGCAAAGCTGTTCTCACCACACCCTTCACAGCTCGCCTTCTAGAGATTGAATTAAATCCAATATCTGGGAGAGATTCAGCGAGGCTAAATTCCTCACTACTACAAGTTTCTTGACTGAGGCATTGTTTTTTTGTTTTTTTACTTCGAACTCTTCTTGAGTTAGGGATATCGTATTCGATAGTTTTGAAAAGTATGTAATCTTCGAAAAAATCTCTGTAAAATCATTTAAAACTAAATAACAACTTGAATCGATCCAATAAAAATCAGTATGAGACATTTCGTCAATCTGGTCGCCTTTTTTCTGAAGTTTGGTTCTTTGTATATTATGCTTCATGAATGTTCTTGTTTTGAAATGGAGTCAGTTTATCAATGGCTTCGATTTGAAACGAGTTTGAAGTTGAAAATGCCAAGACGTAAATTAACAAACGCTGGGGCTAATAGGGTTATCGGAATGTTGCAGGATGACCTAACTCAGGTTGTTGTAGCGAAAAGGCTCCTACTTTGGAATAGCCTCGGGGAGACAGGTTCCGGGTTGGAAAGATCAAGGCTTGGTGGGCGACGAAAAACAACACCTGCTCAGGATCGTTTCATCACCGTTTCGGCAAGAAGAAAGCCTACATCTACGTGTAGAATGCTACGGAATACTCTTCATAATGCAGATGGGGTCCAAGTTTCCATCGAAACCATCAGACGACGTTTGAGAGAGGTGAATCTAGGTTCTAGACGTCCATTAAGAGGAGTTCCATTAACACGTGATCATAAGCGTCAAAGACTGGAATGGGCAAGGCAACATATCAAATGGAACGATCAATGGCGTGGTGTCCTTTTCACTGATGAATCCAGGTATGGACGATTTTCAGATTCTCGAAGAATAAGGGTATGGACAATCCCACGCATACCCTGTAATCGTGGATATGTCCAAGAAGTCCGTCCATTCCGAGGGGGTAGTGGTATGGTATTGGCCGGGATATGTTTCAACGGGCGCACAGATCTACACATTTGTCCTGGGAATATGACCGCCTTACACTATATGGACAATGTTTTGCCAAATTTTCACGCTGCTATTGGTGAAACTTTTCAATTTCTAGACGAAAACGCTAGACCGCACCGTGCAGCCATAGTTGAGAATGCGAGCGAGGAGCTTGGTATTCCACATTTACAAATACCTCCGCACTCACCAGATTTGAATTGCATAGAACATGTATGGGGTATGCTCCAAAAAAGATTAGATAATCATCAACCTACCCCAGAATCCTTAAAAGATCAAGAAAGCTTCTGTCCCGTTTATGGAACCAAATTCCTCAAGAAATGTTCAACAACCTCGTGTGTAGTATGCAAAGAAGATGTCAAGCTGTTATTGATGCCCGTGGAGGCCATACATTGTATTGATAGTCTCAAAATGCTTTTATTCTCTGGGAATAAAATTTCGTTATTTTACTCGATTTTTCTTAACCACCCTGTATACGCTGCGAACCTACAGGCTAAAATTAATTTTATATCCTGCAACTTGAAATGAATTTTCATCACAACATCTCATTTGAACTATGTTTTTTTGCAATTTAAGTCAATATCCCTAACTCATCTGGAGCAGTTTATATGTCCTCCTCTCGAATGATACTGGACATAGAAAACACTGCGTGCCCCCTGATCTCTATCTCAAAAACAGTTCGAAGTACAAAAAAAACTTCTGGAACAAAAGTTGTAGAGAATCTATTCGTCTACAATATTTAAAATAGATAAAAAATGACGAAAATCTTATAAGAACTGAGATATTTCAGAAAAACTTACAAAAAGTCCTCTGACCCGAAGAATTTTATAGACGAGGACACCCTACAAAAAAACTTCCGAAATAAAAATTGTAGATAATTCATTCCTCTTCAATATTTATGATGAATAAAAATAGCGAAAATCTTATAGGAATTGAGATATTTCAGAAAAACTTGGAAAAAGTCGATTTTTTTACCTTCGACCCGAAAAATTTTATAGTCTGAGACAAGTTTTTAGAGGTCACAATGAAAGCTTTCCCAAGTTTGCAGCCAGAGATTTCGACTCTATTTTGTCTAAAATGACTGGACTAAAACGAAATACCCATGTTTATATGAAACTTTCTACTTATTTCGAGGTCTAGAATTACATCCCAAAATATTGAAACGTAGTATTTCAACACTCGGTATGCAAATAGTCCGCCAGGTTTATCCTCAACTCGAAGCATTTTATCATCGGTAATTGTGTTATTTCCTATGTCTCCGTAAACACGTATGGATGTGAATTAGATAAACACGCTAATGAGCACTCTGTTGCTCCGCATTCTGAAGGTATCGAATCACCTTCTGTTCCACAATACGTCCAAAACACGGGCTGAGATATCGTAATCTGACGGAAAAACAATCTGAAGTGGTTCCTCCAACTATTTTTATCTTTCCAGCCTCTACATTCGTTCGCATCTTGAGCAGAATATGTCTGATGCAAGAAAATAAATACACGTCAGTTGAAAATTATACGGTTTCTCGGCTGAATGACAGAGTTCCATAAACGAAGCCATTATT
This sequence comes from Hippodamia convergens, assembly GCA_038502775.1. Classification (NCBI taxonomy): domain Eukaryota; kingdom Metazoa; phylum Arthropoda; class Insecta; order Coleoptera; family Coccinellidae; genus Hippodamia; species Hippodamia convergens. The sequence goes on from CM076610.1 coordinate 40,358,326, forward strand.
TTTTTCTGGAATGATACACAAGTCATATCAGAAACTTTTGAGAAAAAAAATGATACAATCAATACGATTGCACAAAAAAAAACATAAAAATCAGTTGGGGAAATGGTTTCAGCCCTTCTCATTCGAGTTATTGGTTGAAAAAACATTTATTTCATATCAGAACATCGCCCAAGCCTGAACCTCAACTTCCCACAGCTCTATTCTATTCTAAACTGCTCCACATGATTTAGGGATATCGACTTAAATTGCAGAAAAATAAAGTGTAAATGATTTTGTGTTGAAAATTCATTTTAATATGATTTCAAGTTGCAGGAAATAAAATTAATTTCAGCCTTAAGGTCTGCAGCGTATGTTCATAGAGAATTCAACCATTTTAAGTCTATCAATACAATGTATGGCCTCCACGGGCATCAATAACAGCTTCACATCTTCTTTGTATACTACACACGAGGTTGTTGAATATTTCTTGAGGAATTTGGTTCCATAAACGGGACAGAAGCTCTCTCAGATCATTTAAGGATTCTGGGGTAGATCGATGATTATCTAATCTTCTTTGGATGTTCTATGCAATTCAAATCTGGTGGGTGCGGAGGTATTGGTAAATGTGGAATACCAAACTCCTCGCGCGCATTCTCAACTATGGCTGCACGGTGTGTTCTAGCGTTACGTCTAGAAATTGAAAAGTTTCACCAATAGCAGCGTGAAAATTTGGCAAAAATTGTCACTGACAAGCTTCCTATAGTGTAAGGAGGTCATATCATATTTCCACCATAAATGTGTAGATCTGTGCGCCCGTTGAAACAAATCCCGGCATTACCATAACTCTACCCCCTTTGGAATGGATGGACTTCTTGGACATATCCATGATTACAGGGTATGCGTGGGATTGTCCATACCCTTATTCTTCGAGAATCTGAAAATTGTCCATATCTGGATTCATCAGTGAAAAGGACACTACACCATTGATCGTTCCAATTGATATGTTTCCTTGCACATTCCAGTCTTTGACGCTTATGGCCACGTGTTAATGGAACTCTTCTTAATGGACGTCTAGAACATAGATTCACCTCTCTCAAACGTCGTCTGATGGTTTCGATGGAAACTTGAACCCCATCTGCATTTTGAAGACTATTCCATAGCATTCTACACGTATATGTAGGCTTTCTTCTCGCCGAAACGGTGATGAAAAGATCCTGAGCAGGTGTTGATTTTCTTCGCCCACCAAGCCTTGGTCTTTCCAAAACGGAACTTGTCTTCCTGAACCTACTCCAAAGTCAAGATATCACACTTTGGCTGACTTGGAGCCTTTACGCTACAACAACTTGAGTTAGGCCACCCTGTAGCATTCCGATAGCCCTATTAGCCTCAGCGTTTGTTAATTTACGTCTTGGCATTTTCAGAAAACTCGTTTCAAACCGAAGCCGTTGATAATCTGATTCCATTTCAAAATAAGAACATTCATGAAGCAAAGAACCAAACTTCAGAAAAAAGGCAACCAGATTGACGTAATGTCTCATACTGATTTTAATTGGATCGATTCAAGTTGTTTTTGAGTGTTAAATGATTTTACAGCTCGACGAGAAGAACGATTGAATACGATATCCCTAACTCTCGTGGAGCAGTATGTTTCAAATAAATTGCAAAATGAGTGGGACATTAATGTTTGTTGCTTCTGGATACTATGTCACACTTGATGTGTTCCAATTATAGATAGTTCCGGTAGTTTTGACTTGCATACGAAATGCTCCAACGGATTTATTCGGACGAAATACTAGGGACAATAACACCCGTGACTTATTTGGATTAAGGTGTAGAGTTTTTGAAGTACAGCCTACTCGAGTAGATATCTGTGGGTGTGAATTGATTATCTATAAACCCTGAATTGAAAGCTTTCTTAATCCATCTCACAAATATGCTGCCAAATCTTCAATTCACCATAAGTATTGAAGAAGGTGGTGCTTGACCCTTTCTAGACGTCTTAGTAACAAAAAGCCTGGACATTGTGGTATTGAAGGAAATGAAATAGCAGATGAACTCGCGAAGAAAACTGCAGAACTGAAGTCTGTTGGACCTGAACCTTTCTGTGGGCTGGGAAAAGACCAATACAAGAGAGCGGTCCAACAATGGGAAGCGATGAACAAAACAACGTTATGGAGAAATACTTCTAGACTTGCGCAAGCTGAGAAATTTGTGGAATTCTCGCCGATCAACACTAGGTAGCTCATAAAGCTGACACGATCTGAGCTTCGAGTAATGGTAGATCTCTTAACGGGACACTATCGATACAAATATCTTTTGTATCGCATGGCAAAATCAGCAGATGAAATCTACAGGCTATGTGGATCAGAGAAAGAAACGGCTGAACACATGGTATGCAAGTGACCAGAGCTGGCGGAACTAAGAACCATTCACATGGAGAAGTCGGTTCTGGATCCCCAAGAGGTAACAGCTAAAGCTCCTAAGGATGTCGTTTGATTTTTCAATGCCATTGTCGGCCTTCTTGGAATTTAAATGTACGATTGAGCAGATTTGGGACAACCTCAATAGAATCCTGAGAAGTTCAGAAAATTATCCAGCTACTCTTAATGACCTAGGAATCCAACTCGGAAAAATCTGGGAAGGATTAGATCAGAACATTTTAAGATCACTCATTTTGAGTATGAACCGTCGTTGCCGAGCTGTAATTAACGCAAGGGTGGAAATACCAAGTATTAAATCAGTTATCAGCATTTCAGTATTTTGAAAATTGTTCATTTCTCTTCTTTCGCATAAGATTCGGTGAAATCCTGAATTTTTCTTCCATTTAATGTATCTTGTTTCGTTCAAAACCTTCCCGAGAGAACATAAAAAATAAGTTATAAAGGCAATGTAGAGTTAAGTTTCATTAAAATTGAGATTTTCAGAATGTGCGTTAATATTTTCGCGCAGTGTATTAGAACCTAGATATATCTACACAAGGAGTCTATAAGGCTTCTATAAGTTATAACTTATAACCATGTAGTGTTGATAACCGGTGATTGCAATGCAAAACCACTGAAAATGAATCTCATTTCAACAATCTATGGTTAAAATGAAAGAGGCGCGTTCCAGTTTACCTTCGCGAAATCCCATTCTTGATCTTCGAAGCAGATGGCAGCTTTGTTGGGGTGCTTCCTCACGTTCTCCCTGAAGATGTCGGCCAGCGTTATATTCTTTCTGGCGTAGAGCTTTATTTGGATGTTGAGGCGGATGAATCGGTACAAGGCCCTGGAAAAAAAAATTAATTCTTAACCCAAATAGACCTGAAATTTTTTTTGTTTCATTTCAATGAGAATTGTGGTTTAAATGAGACCCCTTCATATTTTTTATCTTGATTAGTACTTATTTTTCATGAAAATTTAAAATTTGTGGTGTTTTTTCAAAGGAACGGTGGGTATTGGAGTATCTAAAATTCATTCTATGAAAAATTAACATTGAATTGTAATGTGTGGTAATTATAGAAGTAATTTTTCGGATTTAATGCTTTTTTTTGTTTAATACATATAGAATATTAGTTGTTATGGCACACTTCACAATTTTTTCATTTCATTCTGATGAACAATCAGGTGGTCTATCTGACCTATCTTGAAAATTGGTGTAAACTCTTTGATTGTTTAGATGGTCCTGTTTTTGATGTTTTTCTATTAGTTTCCAGCAATCTTGTTGCGATGATAGCTAGTCTAGTTTGTTACCAAATCTGCGTTTTGAACAACCATGTCAAAGCAGTGTCCAAGAAGTGCGAAATACAATTTTTGTCCTTGTCGAAATACGATTCTAACTCGTGTTTTTACGGGATCAGTCAACGCCCCCCATATATTATAATGTTGCATGAGTTTTGAATGGCCAATGATATTTTTTTTCTAGGTGAATATCTTATTACTTTGTTTGGTGCATGGAAATACGAATAAGAAATCAGTAGGCGCATAAGCAACATTATTGTGATTTCACTCACAGAAAACTATTGAATTATGTGCAGAAGAAAATTTTGCTATCAGGTGGTTCTGAAATTGTATCCAGATTATCTGCATGATGTAGAATCTCATGCAGAGTCAGATTTTTTTCCAATAGTTATAACAATATATTCAGGTAATATAGTAGGTGATCCTAGCGTTCCGTTAAAAGAACGCCTTCATTTATGTAGCAAAAATCAGGATTTGAAATCATGGAGAAGATGAATTCGCCTCTAATATTATTATTCCAAGCATAGATATAATTATTTTATTCGCAAACGTGATGAAATGAATACATATGAAAAAATACACAACTTTACAAAATAAGGTATTGATTTATTTATGAAGTTATCATGGCTTCAAAGTGAATTTGAATACTGAAGCACTTTGAAGGTTATATTCAGTGTTGAAGACCGCATTAATTTATGGGTTTGAATTGTCGCCTTCTTTGTTTCTTTTTTTTTTTTGGGCATGAATAGAAAACTTTCAGATAGGTGTTCTTTATACGTTAGGTCCATTTGGGTTAAGTTCTGTATACGGAGAATTAAGAATAGATTCAAAATAATCGCCCAAACTGAGAAAAATTCTTAATCCAGCATTACCCATATCCAAACTACACAAATACACATTTATGCAGCTTACGAAAGCTCGATGTTTATAGAGGGCGCACCGTACCCTCGAACCGCGAACACAGAGGGAAAAACCAGTTTCATTCATAGAGAAGGTTGAGCGTATTAATTAAACCTCATCTTTGGATCTGCTCGAATGCAAATCGTTCAGTTCCCCATCGTAGTGGAGGAAGTAATCATTCATAATTGACCGAAGGTCTATTTCGAAATGAATTATCGCAATGAAAATTGTTTCCCTCGCGAATATAATGTGTTCAAATTGCTGTTGCAGTGTTGTATCGAAATTTGTCACATTGTCGGCATTCCGTTTATAACTTTGGCGTTGAAGTTATTTTTTTAAATACATGAATGAAAAATGAGTGACCAGTTATGGGGAATGGGAATACGCAGACCATAATCTTAGAGAAACTGAAGTAAAATGATATTTTGAAACCAATAGAGGAGCTGCGCAAAATTTCATAAATATTGAACTTTTCGTTCAGAAAATTTACTGCTTCACAAGAGTTAGGGATATCATATTCAATCGTTTTGAAAAGTATGTAATCTTTGAGAAAATCGATGTAAAATCGAATTTTCTGAAAATGCCAAAACGTAAATTAACAAACGCTGAGGCTAATAGGGCTATCGGAATGCTAAAGGGCGGCCTAACTCAGGTTGTTGTAGCGGAAAGGATCCAAGTCAGCCAAAGTGTGATATCTCGACTTTGGAATAGGTTCAGGGAAACAGGCTCCGTGTTGGAAATACCGAGGCTTGGTGGGCGACGAAAAATAACACCTGCTCGGGATCGTTTCATCACAGTTTAGGCGAAAAGAAAGCCTACATCTACGTGTAGAATGCTACGGAATACTCTTCAGAAGGCAGATGGGGTTAAGTTTCGATCAAAACCATCAGACGACGTTTGAGAGAGGTGAATCTAGGTTCTAGACGTCCATTTAGAGGAGTTCCATTAACACGTGACCATAAGCGTCAAAGACTGGAACGGACAAGGCATTATATCAATTGGAACGATCAATGGGGTGATTTTCTTTTCACTGATGAATCCTGATATGCATGATTTTCAGATTCTCGAAGAATAAGGGTATGGACAATCCCACGCATACCCTGTAATCGTGGATATGTCCAAGAAGTCTGTCCATTCCGAGTGGGTAGTGTTATGGTATGGGCCGGGATATGTTTCAACGGGCCCACAGATCTACACGTTTGTCCTGGGAATATGACCGCCTTACGTTATAGGGAGCATGTCATTTACAATGTTTTGCCAAATTTTCACGCTGCTATTGGTTAAACCTTTCAATTTCTAGACGATAACTATAGACCGTGCAGCCATAGTTGAGAATGCGCGCGAGAAGCTTGGTATTCCACATTTACCAATACCTCCGCACTCACCAGATTTGAATTGCATAGAACATGCATGGTATATGCTCCAAAGAAGATTAGATAATCATCAACCTACCCCAGAATCCTCAAATGATCTAAGAGAGCTTCCGCCACGTTTATGGAACCAAATTCCTCAAGAAATGTTCAACAATCTCGTGTGTAGTATGCAAAGAAGATGTCAAGCTGTTATTGATGCCCGTGGAGGCCATTCATTGTATTGATAGTCTTAAAATGCTTAAATTCTCTGGAAATAAAATTTCGTTATTTCACTCGATTTTTCTTAATCACCCTGTATACGCTGCAGACCTACAGGCTAAAATTAATTTTATTTCCTGCAACTCGAAATCATATTAATATGAATTTTCATCACAAAATCTCGTTTAAACTATATTTTCTTGCAATTTAAGTCAATATCCCCAACTCAATAATATGTGTACTGTTATTCGAGGCGAAAGATTCGTTTTCCTGATTCCGAAATCAATAAAGCGACGCGCGTGCCAAATTGCGAATCGAAACTAGATAATCTAGAAACCAAGAGTAGGCCTTGACTGGCAACAACACCAAAAGCGAATTAATGTAGAACTTTGAACATTGTGAACTACGTAACGGATACAGGATAGAAATTATTCCATTCGCGAATGGAAAACAAATAATGCTCCTTCTACAGCAGTCGACGAGCGTCAGCTATTGAAGGAGGTTAAGGAGATCGTTGCACGAGTCTCAAAATCGAAAAAAAAAATTCTAACTTGAAATTTTATATCTTCGACGTTTGCAAAAATTCCTCTAATAGGGGATACTGCATACGTTTTGTTGTTAATTGTTATGGTATTTCTACAGGTGTCCTATCTTGAGTGCCCATTAGAAGTTTTTCCTTGAACTTGACAAAAATCTGGTTCCCTTAATTTTTTCAAAATTTTGACCAATTGGTTCAAGAAAACTGCTGAACCGATCGATCTACTGATTTAGGGGGGACTTCGGGGAACATCAGGCTGTAGAATTTCCTCATAACCTAAGCTTTTCCGCCAATATTGACGAAGATACGGTCCATTAAACAAAAAATGGTTAAATGGCATATTTTTGCTCATTTTCCACGTTTATGTGACAGGTGAAAAAAAAAATTCTTTCAAGTTGAAAAAAACAGATTTTCGTAGAAAATTTTCTGTTGAAATTGTAGTTCCACGAATATCGGCAGTTGAGTGAAAAAGGATCATTTTGCATTCAAAACAGAATATCTCGAAGAGCTGAATAAATAGGTTATGTGATATTTGTATCGATCAAGCTCGAGAAAAATTTTCCATGAGCGTAGAGGTAAACTGAAAATTTTTTTCGTGCTTTATCCAATGATTCCATGACTACCGGTACTCCGAAAAATTGTGAACCAATAAATTCAGAAAAAAAAAGTCTTCGAGTTTCAAAAATAAGTTGTAACTGTTATTAAAAGTGACACTTTTAATGAAAGCAAACAATGTTAAAATTTATTGTTTACGTGGGAGCGTATTGAAAATAATTTCAACATTGGTGTTAAAAATATTTTTAGCACTCCATTTTCTTATGATGAAATCAGATGAGAAAAATCAGCAATTGCAAATTTTTATTATCAATATTTAACAATCATTATTTATGAACATCAATATTAATCGTGAAACTAGAACAACTACTAATATTGATGCCCTGTGACGTTAGGGAGCTTCGCAACACATTATTAGAATCCTCAGCACCATCAGTACTTGTAGAAACCGTAAATACAATATTGGATGATTATGATCCAAAATCTGTTGAGGTTGGGAGAATTTTTTCAGCAATGACATTTCTATATGCAATGGAATGATCAACATAGCCCTCGGCTACCGTCGGAGACTTCCATCCACCATTTTTTTTTAAATCCGTAATATTTGCTACTGATCCTGCTAGCAATGAAGCAGAGGATCTTCGAAAACAGTGTCCTGTATATTGCTTTGGTTCTGGCAGTTTGAGGAATTCGGCAACAATAGATGGAATTGTCCCAAATGTATCAATACGAACTGGATTGGCAGTGCATTTATTATTCATGTATTTCAGGAAAAAACGACGATGTTTGATGACAGAAGGAAGCAGTGCAAAGTACTTTTGAAAATAGTCTACATACTTCCCAATAATACTGAAAGAACGACTGACTTTCGTTTTTTTATTTGGAAGTTGTATAACCAATGATTTATTTGTTATTTCGATGTCTTCCACTGATAAATTACACAATTCTTCATGCCGACAGGCTCCAAATAATCCGAAAATAGTTGTATCCTTAACCATCAAGTATTTCTCATCTGGTGCCTCCTTTATATACTTTTCAACTTGTTCACGAGTGAGAATTTTCGATTTTTTGGGACGATATCTTTCACTCTTCCGCTTTAAATATGCTATTACCTTAAAATATTTACTAACATCCACACCATTTTCAACAAGTGCGCTTGAGTTTATCATTGAAAATTTGCTCCACAAAGTTGATGAACTCCATATTTTTTATTTTTCTTCTAAGTATGCCAGGAAAACAGTTTCACTGAAGTTCCCTTCTACATTTTTCAATTTACACCAAGCCAGGAAATTGTTATATGCAATATCGTACTGCTGAACAGATTTGCTCTTCTTGCAAACTCTTCAATATCCAGAGGAACAACCAAATCGTCACTTTTATTAATAATTGAACTCTCGACAAACATATTAAGCAGTTAAAAACCCAAGACGAAAATTGGACAGGAACGAAATTCAAATGACAGCGTCTTTTCCCATTTGTTAGTAATCATAAAGTTGGCAACGTTTGCCATTCACAACAACTTTTTGATTATTTGAATATTAGAATGCATTTTGAAGTTTATTGTCATTGCAAATTCGCCCATTTCATTATCAAAATAGGGCAGTTGTACAAAAAACATTTTATGGTATTTGTGTTAAAAGTGATTTTATTTTGTTCGTGAAATTGCTCATTTCACAAACTTTTTCACTCACGAAATAAAACGTCACTTTTAACACTCATTTCATAAATAACTATTTTTTATTGTTCATATAAACAACTTCCTAGTGAATCAGCAAAGTTATTCTTATCAACTGAAAATATAGGAAATCGTCAAACGCCAACAATAGATTTTATAATTTGTGCTAATGAGTGTAGAAAAGAAGCGAAACATAAATTAACAAAAAAGCCTTTAACTCAATCCCAGAAACACATATCTCTTCCTGATTCTTCACGGAAATAACAGTAGAAAGCGAGGAAACATTATGGAATCCTAATCAGGGTCTACGTATGCCAATTAACCAGTCAAACTGGATATGGCACAAGGAAAACAAACACAGAATAATCGGTCGAAATCATAGTTCATTTCTACGAAATGTTGAAAAATTAAACTTCATCCAATCCATGAAAATCAACATTTAATTGCGCATAACCCTTCGATGAAACACTTGCGAAACGGTCATTCGAATGGACAAAATCGTTATCGACATTTTATGTTCAGGTTCGAAGTTGAATATCCATAAAAACAACAAATGTATCTAGCACATTTATGAGGGTTCATTGAAGCGTTAAATCGGATGGCACAATAAAAACATTCTGTTTATTGTTCCGTTCGGGGATAATACAATAAGTGTATGTTGACGATTTAATTATTGGCCTTCTCGATTTAAATACCATCGTAAACGATAACATTAGATTTCGCTTCTGGCTGAATGGGTAAAAGTTGAGAACCTGAGAAAACATGGAGAGGATGAAATTATGCTGCTCTACAAAAGTTGCAGAATGAGCACCTATTCCAACCCGAATGCGAAATTCGATAACGAGCGATTTTTCGATAGCATGAGTGTTGGAATTGCCTTCTGCAACGAGTATCAGACGATATTTTCTCCTTTTCAGTCAATTTTTCTGATATACTCTCGAAAACAAATGCAGATTAGTGACTTTTGTTCTAAATCTTGGCAGTTGAATTGATTTGATTTGAAATTGAGAAGATCTGAGGTCAGTACTGACAACCACAAATCGAAATATACACTGCGCAAAAAAAATTAACGCACATTCTGAAAATCTCAATTTTAATGAAAGTTAACTCTTCTTTGACTTTATAACTTATTTTTTATGTTCTCTCGGAAAGGTTTTGAACGAAACAAGACACATTAAATGGAAGAAAAATTCGGGATTTCACCTAATCTTATGTGAAAGAAGAGAAAATGAACAATTTTCAAAATAGTAAAATGCTGGTAAGTGATTTGATACTTGGCATTTCCACCCCTTGCGTTAATTACAGCTCGGCAACGACGGTTCATACTCAAAATGAGTGATCTTAAAATGTTCTGATCTAATCCTTCGAGTTGGATTACTAAGTCATTAAGAGGATGATTTTCTGAACATCTCAGCCTTCTATTGAGGTTGTCCCAAACCTGCTCAATCGGATTGAGATCTGGACTTCTTGCTGGCCATTCCATTCGAGAGACTTCAACCTCTTCAAGGTACTCCTGAACGATGCCCGCACGATGGGGTCTGGCATTATCGTCCATAAAAATGAAATTTTCACCAAATGTATGGGGCAAATGACACTACATGCTCTTCAAGAATGTTCCTTATATACTTATCAGCATTCATAGCTCCATTATCAACGACCACTAGGTCTGTGCGAGCAGTCAAAGATATTCCACCCCATACCATAATCGATCCTCCCCCAAAACAAGTAGTATTCAGGAAATTGCACTGAGCATATCTTTCATGTGGACATCTGTATACAAGGGAACGTCGATCACAATGGTAGAGGCAGAATCTGGACTCATCTGTGAAGAGAACTCTTTCCCAATCGGCCTCTTTCCAATGGATATGCTCTCTCGCAAAATCCAAACACGCTCTTCGATGGGCTGGGGTAAGAGCTGGGCCTCTTGCCGCGACACGAAGCCTTAAATCATATTGTCTGAGGCGATTTCTTATTGTCTGAGTGCTGATTTGCACCCCAAGAGTTTGCTCAAGCTGATTTTGAAGGAGACGAGCAATTGCAAACCGTTGTCTCAACGAAGAAACTCTCAAGTAAAGTTCTTGAATAGCAGTTGTTACCCGTGGTCTACCCTGTCCTGGTCTTCGGACATTCATACCAGTCTCCCTGAATCGCTGCAACATTCTGGACACACTTGTATGGGAAACTCCAAACCTTTCTGCAATTTTTGTGTATGTCCACCTTTCTTCTCGCAAAACTACCGCTTGGGCACATTCCTCTTGGGTCAAATTGCCTGTTTCGCGTTGCATAGCGATCGAGTGTAGAAAATCAAACGAAAGAAAAACTATTGATCACTAGAATCGATCGAGAACAACTGATTTTAGAATGGAGCCAATACATTCAAAATCTGATAATATCATCTTTTTTTATTCCTGCTGGGAAAAAACATCGGTATTGAACTAATTACGATACTGAAATAAAGAAACCCCGTTTCGATTCGAATGAGCGATTTTTCGGGATCTCTCACGTTGGCCATCCTGTACACCAACACAGCAATCATCTCATTGACTGCAGCTTCTGGCGGAACGCACCAGTTGATCAATTGAGATGAGTTCTCGTAAATACGGGTCCAAATTGAACGAAACTCACGCACGTCAATAAGATAACCTCGTGCTAGCATTGAGGAGCAGTTGATGACGAATTTTTTTCGCTGCCGGCTTGAATTGTCGCAGCGAAAGGAAGCATCATTCGCCAATTCCCATTCATTGTGCACAGTATGTGTGCGGAAAAAAATTAATGCACATTATGGAAATCCCAAATTTATTCTACAACTGAAGGTGTTCTCAATGATAATTATTTTTATCAGAATTATGCATGCATATGTTATCCACTTTCAACGTTTTTCTTCAATACAGATGTTTTTCCCAGCAGGAATAAAAAAGATGATATTATCAGATTCTAAATGTATTGGCTCCATTCTAAAATCAGTTGTTTTTGATCAATTCTAGTGAACAATAGTTTTTCTTTCGTTTGATTTTCTACACTCGATCGCTATGCAACGCGAAACACGCAATTTGACCCAAGAGGAATGTGCCCAAGCGGTAGTTTTGCGAGAAGAAGGGTGGACATACACAAGAATTGCAGAAAGGTTTGGAGTTTCCCCATACAAGTGTGTCCAGAATGTTGCAGCGATTCAGGGAGACAGGTATGAATGTCCGAAGACCAGGACAGGGTAGACCACGTTTAACAACTGCCATTCAAGAACGTTACTTGAGAGTTTCTTCGTTGAGACAACGGTTTGCAACCGCTCGCCTCCTTCAAAATCAGCTTGAGCAAACTCATGGGGTGCAAATTAGCACTCAGACAATAAGAAATCGCCTCAGATAATATGATTTAAGGCCTCGTGTCGTGGCAAGAGGTCCAGTTCTTACGCCAGCCCATCGAAGGGCGCGTTTGGATTTTGGGAGAGAGCATATCCATTGGGAAGAGGCCGATTGGGAAAGAGTTCTCTTCACAGATGAGTCTATATTCTGCCTCTACCATTGTGATCGACGTTCCCTTGTATGCAGACGTTCACATGAAAGATATGCTCAGTGCAATTTCCTGAATACTACTGGTTTCGGGGGAGGATCGATTATAGTATGGGGTGGAATATCTTTGACTGCTCGCACAGACCTAGTGGTCGTTGATAATGGAGCTATGAATGCTGATGAGTATATAAGGAACATTCTTGAAGAGCATGTAGTGCCATTTGCCCCATACATTAGTGAAAATTTCATTTTTATGGACGATAATGCCAGACCCCATCGCGCGCGCATCGTTCAGGAGTACCTTAAAGAGGTTGAAGTCTCTCGAATGGCTGAGAAGTTCAGAAAATCATCCATCTACTCTGAATGATTTAGGAATCCAACTCGGAGAAATCAAGGAAGGATTAGATCAGAACATTTTAAGATCACTCATGTTGAGTATGAACCGTCGTTGCCGAGCTGTAATTAACGCAAGGGGTGGAAATACCATACTTATCAGCATTTCAGTATTTTGAAAATTGTTCATTTCTCTTCTTTCACATAAGATTCGGTGAAATCCTGAATTTTTCTTCCACTTAATGTGTCTTGTTTCGTTCGAAACCTTCCTTGAGATTTTCAGAATGTGCGTTAATTTTTTTGCGCAGTGTATATACAGGGTGAGTCTTTGACTTGTACATATATTTAAACCATAGATTCTAGGGGTCCAAAGAAATACTTTTTTCGTAAACCATTTTTTGCGATTCAGCCAAGATAAAAAATATAGCCATTTTGAACTTTCATAATGAGCTATGCCAACACTAGATACATGACACTGAAATTTTTTCGAGCATTAGATCGACCACCTAAACCTTCGATAAAATATAGAAGAAATTTAATTCTGTGAATCTTTTGGACAGAGTTGGATTCAGCCAAAATAACCAGTTTTTCTTATTTAGCTGATATAAATTTGTTTTAATCATGAATTACTGGAAAAATACGCATTTTACAAGATTTCACGAGGAATATTTTCCAAAATGCCCAAATATTCATTACTTGGTATTCAACTTACTTTCAAGAGATGCGATCTTAGAATTTCTGTTATAATCGTGTCATGAAAAAATATATATCGGTCAAAATGAAAATAATAAAACATTATCTGAAAATAATTTCATTCGATGGAATCATTCACGAGATATATTCGAAAACTTAATTTTTTTATGTATTTTCAAAATCCTGTATCTTTCCAACCGAGCCGAATCGGAGAAAAGGTAGGGATAAAAAGTGCTTCTTTTGACCTCACGTATCTTCAGTTTAAATATATATACAGGGTGGGCATATTTCGATGTTTTAGCACTACAACTTTTGAACCAGAAGAAATAGACAAAATCTGATACCCCATTCTCGATCTCTTTTTCGGAGAAACTAACAAGAGTTTTATTCATTTTTGGCTACCTTCTTTTTTTTTCGAGTTATAAGCGAAAATTGAAATAATGGCGATATCGAAAAAAATTTATATCTCCACTAATACTGATGATAGAACTCTGAAATTAAAACATTCGACAGGCACTTTTTTACGTAGAATCCAGTGGCATGCTCGTCTTTTCTGCACAATTTTCAATTACGAAGCTATGATCCAAAGTTATGTTTTTTTAAATGGAAACACTATATTTCTGTGACATTTTCTGAAAGCTTGATTTTTTCTGATTTCAAAAATATATAACATCGTTAAGTTTGTATCAGTATGAGTATAGAAATTGGTCAAAAACCTATTTTCATGTGAGTCTCAATACTTTCTATGGTTTCAACTGCTGATGAGCACAGAAAAATGTAGCTTCCTATAACAAGAGCATAGAAATGAAAAGACTACTAGAAGGAAATTGTGGTAATTATACGATACTAAATTTTTCGTACATATCGACAATTGAAACCATAGAAAGTATTGAGACTCACATGAATATAGGTTCTTGACCAATTTCTATACTCATATTGATTTATTGATACGAACCATACGATGTTATATATTTTTTAAATCAGAAAAAATTAAGCTTTCAGAAAATGGCAAAGAAATCTAGTGTTCCTCTTCAAAAAAACACAACTTTGTGTCATAGCTTCGTAATTAAAAATGCTGCAAAAAAGGCGAGCATACCACTGGATTCTACGTAGAAAAGTGCCTGTGTGATGTTTCAATTTCAGAGCTCTATCATCAGTATTGGCGGAGATATAAATATTTTCCGATATCGCCATTTTTCCCATTTTCGCTTATAACTAGCCAAAAATGAATACAACTCTTGTCAGTTTCTCGAAAAAGAGATCGAGAATGGGGTATCAGATTTTGTCTATCTCCTCTGGTTCAAAAGTTGTAGTGCTAAAACATCGAAATATGCCCACCCTGTACAAGTCAAAGACTCACCCTGTATAAGAAGCTATAGTATCTATTATTATGGCTTTCATTATCAAAATATTTCATCCTAGGCAACTCGAAGTCTTTCTAAAGAAAATGGTGACAATACTTTGAAATTCTAGGAAATGTGTAGGAATCTTTGGAACTTTGTGGTGATGCTTCGAAACCTGTAAAAAAGGGTTAATCCGGCCCTGATTTCAGCCCCGTTCCACCAGCTGAATCATCGAAACCCAACTCCGACTCGAACACCGATATATCCACATCCACACACGTTACGAAAGGGTCGTCAACCTTGACCCAACTAAACATCCATCCACCATCACCCGAAACGATCGCAAACTCACCTTATATCCCTGGGCGCCGTCCTCAGGGCCACGTAGAACCACCTGTACTTCCCGGAGGCGAGGTAGGCGATGAGGGCGACCAGCACCAGCTGCACCAGCGACGTCCATCCCATGAAGTACCACACGACGGCCCCCAGGCCTGCTAGGATCGCGAGGATGAGTGCCATGACCGCCACTCGCCGCAACAGCACGCGAACTGGACGGTTTCTGATGCAACTCGACGTTGCGGCGGCGTCTTTACCTGAGTCGCAGCCGTCGAATTCCGCTACCTTCCCGCTCTCGAGGTCCGCCTGGAAATGAGGAGAGTTTTGAGGTTAGGTTTTAGGTTAGGCGTGACGGGTTGAGCGCATCGTGACGGGAGAATCGATCGGCGGCTGTGGCGCCATCGGTCGTTTTCGCGGGGAACTAAGAGTGTTTGATGGGCTGCGTAGCAGGTTGCAGGTTTCTACTTTCTTGTCCGGCAATTTTAGTTTGACAAAAGGTTGGCAGATGGCTCTGTCTGCAAGGAAATGAGTGTGTTTGATTAGTTGCATACTGGATAGGGGTTTTCTACACAGAGAAAAGCCTGAAGAGAACGATTCACCCCACGAATGTTCAAAGAATTTGGAAAATTTTCAATTCAGTCGGATAAAATTTCCGATTCTCCAAAAATTCAAGGGATAGGGTCGTAATACATACATTGCGCAAAATAATTAACGCACATTCTGAAAATCTCAATTTTAATGAAAGTTAACTCTACATTGACTTTATAACTTATTTTTTATGTTCTCTCGGGAAGGTTTTGAAAGAAACAAGACACATTAAATGGAAGGAAAATTCAGGATTTCACCGAATCTTATGCGAAAGAAGAGAAATGAATAATTTTCAAAATACTGAAATGCTCATAAGTGATTCAATACTTTGTATTTCCACCCCTTGCGTTAATTACAGCTCGGCAACGACGGTTCATACTCAAAATGAGTGATCTTGAAATGTTCTGATCTAATCCTTCCCAGATTTCTCCGAGTTGGATTCCTAAAGTCATTAAGAGTAGCTGGATGATTTTCCAAACCTCTCAGCCTTCTATTAAGGTTGTCCCAAACCTGCTCAATCGGATTGAGATCTGGACTTCTTGCTGGCCATTCCATTCGAGAGACTTCAACCTCTTCAAGGTACTCCTGAACGATGCGCGCACAATGTGGTCTGGCATTACCATCCATAAAAATGAAATTTTCACCAATTTATGGGGCAAATGGCACTACATGCTCTTCAAGAATGTTCCTTATATACTTATCAGCATTCATAGCTGCATTATCAACGACCACTAGGTCAGTGCGAGCAGTCAAAGAAATTCCACCCCATACCATAATCGATCCTCCCCCGAAACCAATAGTATTCACGAAATTGCACTGAGCATATCCTTCATGTGGACGTCTGTATACAAGGGAACGTCGATCACAATGGTAGAGGCAGAATCTAGACTCCTCTGTCTGTGAAGAGAACTCTTTCCCAATCGGCCTCTTCCCAATGGATATGCTCTCTCGCAAAATCCAAATACGCCCTTCGATGGGCTAAGGAGAGACCAGGACCTCTTGCTGTAACACGAGACCTTAAATCATATTCTCTGAGGCGATTTCTTATTGTCTGAGTGTTAATTTGCACCCCATGAGTTTGCTCAAGCTGATTTTGAAGGGGGCGAGCGGTTGCAAACCGTTGTCTCAACGAAGAAACTCTCAAGTAACGTTCTTGAATGGCAGTTGTTACCCGTGGTCTACCCTGTCCTGGTCTTCGGACATTCATACTTGTCTCCCTGAATCGCTGCAACATTCTAGATACACTTGTATGGGAAACTCCAAACCTTTCTGCAATTCTTGTGTATGTCTACCCTTCTTCTCGTAAAACTACCGCTTGGCGCTTGGGCACATTGCTCTTGGGTCCAATTGCGTGTTTCACGTTGCATAGCGATCGAGTGTAGAAAATCAAACGAAATAAAAACTATTGATCACTAGAATTGATCGAGAACAACTGATTTTAGAATGGAGCCAATACATTCAAAATCTGATAATATCACTTTTTTCGTTCCTGCTGGGAAAAAACATCTGTATTGAAGAAAAACGTTGAAAGTGAATAACATATTCATGCATAATTCTGATAAAAATAATTATCATTGAGAAAACCTCCAGTTGTAGAATAAATTTGAGATTTCCATAATGTGCGTTAATTTTTTTGCGCAGTGTAGCTACCAAGTCTTTGAAAAGATTAATAATTTTTCTCTTTTTGCGGCCTTCAGCGGCTGCAGCAGGTACCTACAGTCTCTTCAAATGTAAGAAGGAGCGAGGTAAACAACCAAAATTGTATAGTTTGCGCATAAACAACTCTCGTATTGGTCAAACGGTCATAAACCTTATCCCTTCGTCATCTTCAACAGACTGCCAGGATCGTACTTCGAACAGAATGTACTAAAAAGTAATGATAGAATCATTTGAATCCGCAAGTGTCAGCTTTTAACCTCTAGTTTTGTCGGAAATCTAGTAAAAAATTCAAATATTTAACGTGAAGGTGTGTATTTCATTCGAAGACTTGTATCGAATTGAAACTGTAGGAAAGTGTGAATTATCCTAGATTCGACTCTGGAGGGACAGCCAGTAGTCTCTCATTCCTATGGGCTGGTTTTTTCACCTTGCTATTTCTTATTTTTGAACAGACTATAAATGTAGATTTTTTCAGTTACTGTTTCTCTCAGTCGTGCAGAATTCTTCATTAAACTCTAGATACATTGTATTATAATTTTACAAGCTAACAGCGTGAAAGTAAATGAAAAAAAATAAACCCAAAAAAATTCAAAGTGATCTTGGTTTTTCCGGCAACCATGCGTTTTGTACCTAGGGGTTTTCTTCTTTTCTGTTCATGTTGTTTTTATGGTAAAAAATCTCAATGACTTCCATGTTCAGGCTAGGGATGGTAACTTTCGATATTCGAAATAACCTCTGCCTTTGAGAAAACTATATTGTGCCCATCTGTAAGAGCATGTTCCGGTAGTGCTGATTTTTCTGTCTGATGAGTTCTGTCTGATGCTCCTTAAGGAGCATGAACGAGAATTAATTCTCGTGTTGATGTATCAAAAAACTAACAGCACCTTGTCATGAAAAAGTAGCTCCTAAATCTCCAATTTGTGATGTTCAACTGAAATTCTCTATGAGGATTTTCACTTAGCTTGATTTGAACTGTCGAAGAAATCCCAAGGTAACATTGGAGTAATGTAAGTATAATATACTTTCGATAATGGGATCTGACCGGAATAAACACCTCATCAAGGTAATCATTATCGAATTTACAAGTTTTCAGTGAAAAACTCACTGACATTAATAGAAAAACGTCGACAACAAATCACTGGTAAAATGATGGATGCATTATAATAATTCAAACAAGAACGTAGGTAGCGCAAAAGGATAATTTGCCATTTGATTAAAGCAGATTTATCGACACACTATACCAACATTAACACTTTTCAATTAGGTACATTAAAACTGCATTTTGAGCATAGTGAAAGTTAACATTATAGAATAATCAGCTGTATTCATCGATGGATCATTTCTCCTAAACAATAACTATTCTTGGGTAGATTATAATTGATTAAATAAGTTACAGGAGGCTCAAGATTCTAGTAAGATGCAGAAAGATACATACATATCCATATTACAGAAGAAAATGAAGTTTTCTCAAAACAAGAACACTCAACTGAACTTAACTTAGTCAATTCACTAGCCTTAAGTTTTGACGGGCAGTTTATTTGGACCTCATGAGAACGCACATGTTCCCATAAAAAATAAGAGCTAAGAAAGATTTAATATTACTGGTGCTGACATACTTTGGAGTTCATAAGAACAGGCAGGCACTAGAAATGTTTCACAATCACTTCGGTGCTATGATATTAAAAAAAATCTACTTACAGCTCGAGAGAAAACGCCGAGTTCACAATAAACTGCACAAAATAGTTGCCGCAAGCAAGAGTAAGACTACGTTTGACTTTCTTTTCCTCAGCGGTTTGTTTCATCGAATTTAAATTCCTTAAAACGCATTATTTTGCCATTTCTTTTGCATCAATTTTACTACTGGGTTTATGTAAATGGGAATTGCATGAATTAATGGGAATTTAAGATACAGAGTGAGTCTTACCTACGACAATGTTCATTAGTAAATCATATCAATTGGATGAATATATCTTATTGCTTCTCATTGGACAGCCTTTATATGAATTATAAAAATAACGAGTATCACTAAACGTATTTTTCATTTTTTTTCTTTCAATACTCTTACAAGTTATAAAAATAGTCTTTACATTCTGCAATAAATGTATTTAATATTCTACTAGCAAAGTTTAAAGTCATTAAATAATTCAATGATTTAATGATATGTTGTGAACCTTATAATTTCAAAGAAAACTTAAACTTGTAACGTGCATATTATCATCATTGCATTGACTTGTTTCAACTTTATACCGGGTGAGTGAATAGTGATTGGTTTTTTCTGCTTTTTTCTTTTTCATTTCAGTTTAAGAGTTTCTGATAGATTGGAGAAGACTCTATTTTTTCAAACAAGGAAAGGCAGGTTTTTTCCTGAGGTTTGTATGGTTTCCCTTTATTGCAATAACCTCAACTAGGTACTTTTTGTTTCAATATGTATTTTATTATTTTAGCTCTCTCAATCGAAAGTCACCAAAACACAAGAAGAAAGAGCTGCAAATGCATCTACAAGTTCAAAAAAATATGAAAACCATGATGTGGAAAAAGAATTTCTCTATTTCAGTATCGTAATGAGTTCATTACAGTACTGAAAGTAGTGCTGTAATGAAACTCATTACAGCATTGTTTTCAGTTATATTTTTCGTTTTATGGTTGTCAGTACTGACCTCCAATCGAATCAAGTTTCGAATCAAATCAATTCAAATTCCGTGATCTGTCAAATTTCGTATGTCACACCAACTGCCAAGATACAAAACAAAAGTCACTAATCTGAATTTTCATTTGAATTTCGAGAGTATTTCACTAAAATTGACTGAAATAGAGAAAATACCGTCTAATACTCGTTGCAGAAGGCAATTCCAACACTCATGCTATCGAAAACTCGCTCCTTCGTCTCTCGTTTTCGAACTTCGCATTCGTGTTGGAATAGGAGCTCATTCTGCAACTTGTTTTAGGATATACTATTGCAAGAATGATAGCAAATGCATCTGGAGGAGAAAGACCAAAAAAAAATTTCTAGCAAAGTTACAAGATGAAGTGTTGTCAAATTAGAAGAATAAAAATTCACGAAGCTGTTCGAACCAATACAAATACACTTTCGAAAAAAAATCTAGAGTATAATTTGTTTCATTATTGACACAGATAATTCGAGAGCTTTATTACTACCATTATTTCACTACTGTCACGCTTT
Organism: Hippodamia convergens; assembly: GCA_038502775.1. Lineage (NCBI taxonomy): Eukaryota > Metazoa > Arthropoda > Insecta > Coleoptera > Coccinellidae > Hippodamia > Hippodamia convergens. Next base: position 40,378,902 of record CM076610.1, read on the forward strand.
GACGTAGTTTTGTTAATATGAAGCGGGATCGAAATATATACCTTGCTACCTCAGTGAACAGTTTAAACGGATCTTATTAACAATAATGATGATAAAAATGCCATAAACATCGATTCCCGACATCATACATTGCTATTATTTATACCAAGACGTCCGACGCTTCTTCTTTTTCATGGTGTTTTAGTCCCGCTACTATTGGCTCCACTGCTTTTAACGCCATAATCTTTTTCATGAACAGTTACAAAGAACTAATGACTCTAATGAGCGTGACAGATTGAGCGTATCGATTTGAATCTTAGAAATGTTGCCGTATCGTTGGTAACGCTTCATTTAATTCATACTAAAAAGACAGCTGTCGAATTGTTTTTCATGGTTGGCAACCCTGCAGAAATGGCGGCAAATTCGAATTTTAAGGCGATTTTGGAATGCCGTATGATGCTTTTTGCAATCTTGACCTTCGTGAAATCGATCTGACATAAAATGTGAGTAAAATCTTCTCTACAAGGTGGAAACAAATAGGATTCTTCAGCACTAAATCATTTAAACCAGAGGAGAGTGGTATTTATTTCTGGCCATTTTTTGTTTTCGAGTTATGAGTGAATATTGGAAAAATGCTGATATACTCCGATAATACTGACGATAGAGCTCTGAACTTGGAATATTATACAGGCTCTTTCTAACGTGGAGTCCAGTGGCGAGCTCGATATTTTGGCAGAATTTTTAATACGAAAGCTATGACCCAAAGTTATATTTTTTCATAAGAAAGCAGTGCAAGTTTTCGAAAGCTTAATTTTTACTGATGATTTCTAATATTCACAACATCCTATGGTTTGTATCCATATAAATGAAAGAAAATTTTGTTTATAACATTCATCTTAATCAAACATGCTGTATATTGTTTGATTATTATATTGTATCATCTTTTAGAGGATATCTTTGGACCGAAAAGCACATAATCCTTGGTTTTTTCGTGGCTCTGACTTCAATAGCCTTCTAAAAATCATAACAGCTATTACGATCATGAAATTCCAACTCGTGTTGGTACTAATGACACATAATATCGTGTTCAGGTACACATTAGGATAAAATTGTTCGTGGAATGGAAGTGTATTACATCATTTTCGTCGATAGTTTTTATTCGAAAATTTATATGTCGAAATTTTCGATGGAGCATTCAGATGGGAATTTCAATGAAACAGCTTATACGTTTAGAAAAGCACTTATGGTACAAAGTTTAGTACAACTCACGTTATCTTTTAAGCCTCTTCTTCTTTACAGTATTGAACACGTTTGGAGTAACCCCTTCGCTCGATATTCGCAATTCACTCATTTGTCCTCGAAAATTTTGAATTTCGGATGAAACACATGACAATTTTGCAGTGGAATTTGTGACTCGTTTCAATTGTGACATAACTTTTAATTTTTAATGGATCAGATGATTTTTTCCATAGAAATATTGAGGATCGAAGTGAAATAGATTTTAAAGATTATAGAGTTAGATACTCTATAATCTTTGATAGATTTGTTAGTTTCTCTATGGTACAAATTCATTGTTGACAGTTTATACATAGACAATGAGCATTTGAGCAAGAACGAGAATAGTTCTACAGAATTTGAGGACAACTTTATGTCAGATATTTCTTATCAGATTCGAATAATTATTTTTTGAGGCCGAAAAATAATATAGTTTTACCAACTATACGAAAATGTGTACTGAATAGGACACCAGCAGAAACTGAGAAATTTAGTTTTCCATTCTGCATTCTCTTCATTCGAGAAATACACTGCTCAAAAAAATTAACGCACATTCTGAAAATCTCAATTTTAATGAAAGTTAACTCTACATTGACTTTATAACTTATTTTTTATGTTCTCTCGGGAAGGTTTTGAACGAAACAAAACACATTGAATGTCTGATGAAATGCTGATAAGTGATTTAATACTTGGTATTTCCACCCCTTGCGTTAATTACAGCTCGGCAACGACGGTTCATACTCAAAATGAGTGATCTTGAAATGTTCTGATCTAATTCTTCCCAGATTTCTTCGAGTTAGATTCCTGAGTCATTAAAAGTAGCTGGATGATTTTCTGAACTTCTCAGCCTTCTATTGAGGTTGTCAACCTCTTCAAGGTACTCCTGAACGATGCGCGCATAATGGGGTCTGGCATTATCGTCCATTAAAATGAAATTTTCACCAATGTATAGGGCAAATGCCACTGCATGCTCTTCAAGAATATTCCTTATATACTTATCAGCATTCATAGCTCCATTATCAACGACCACTAGATCTGTACGATCAATCAAAGATATTCCACCCCATACGATAATCGATCCTCCCCCGAAACCAGTAGTATTCACGAAATTGCATTGAGCATATCTTTCATGTGGGCGTCTGTATACAAGGGAACGTTGGTCACAATGGTAGAGGCAGAATCTAGACTCATCTGTGAAGAGAACTCTTTCCCAATCGGCCTCTTCCTAATGGATATGCTCTCTCGCAAAATCCAAAAGCGCACTCGATGGGCTGGGGTAAGAGCTGGGCCTCTTGCCGCGACACGAGGCCTTAAATCATATTCTCTGAGGCGATTTATTATTGTCTGAGTGCTAATTTGCACCCCATGAGTTTGCACAAGCTGATTTTGAAGGAGACGAGCGGTTGCAAACCGTTGTCTCAACGAAGAAACTCTCAAGTAACGTTCTTGAATGGCAGTTGTTACCCGTGGTCTACCCTGTCCCGGTCTTCGGACATTCATACCTGTCTCCTTGAATCGCTGTGACATTCTGGACACACTTGTATGGGAAACTCCAAACCTTTCTGCAATTCTTGTGTATGTCCACCCTTCTTCTCGCAAAACTACCGCTTGGGCACTTTCCTCTTGGGTCAAATTGCGTGTTTCGCGTTGCATAGCGATCGAGTGTAGAAAATCAAACGAAAGAAAAACTATTGATCACCAGAATTGATCGAGAACAACTGATTTTAGAATGGAGCGAATACCATCAAAATCTGATAATATCATCCTTTTTTTATTCCTGCTGGGAAAAAACATCTGTTTTGAAGAAAAACGTTGAAAGTGGATAACATATGCATGCATAATTCTGATAAAAATGATTAACATTGAGAACACCTTCACTTGTAGAATAAATTTAAGATTTCCATAATGTGCGTTAATTTTTTGCGCAGTGTATATTGTACAGTCAGAGCACAGAAAACTGTATGTGGTCGAACCAATTGAACGAACGGTAAACCTATCTTTGCACGCTACTTGATTATTGTTCAAATAAACCATAATTAAATGAATATCCTCAATTTCCTCCAACCTAAAAATTAAACAAATAACGTAATAAGTTCTGCTTCGTTGTGTCCTGTCACTGTCTTGCAGTTGCATTAATAGAACCATCGTTATGGCCACAAAATGAAAGTTCACGAAGAAATCGATGTCAGTGGATGGCAAGGAGTCATGGCTGACTTGCTCTTTCCAATTCTCCAACAATGTGACCTTAATTTCTATTAGGATTTACACACAATGGACGCGAATGTGGACTTTGGAATGGCTTTTTTGACATCTCAAGAAAAGTCAGTTCAAACAAAAATCCATTTCATCAACAGAAAAAAGATCCGATTTACAACATTCCCTACATACAATTGGTCTGATGTCATTCCATTCAAAAAGATATGAAATGATTTCGTAAGCAATCTTGAATTTGAGAATGTCAAGATTTTACCGCTGAAAAACTGACTCAGTTTTGCCAGCTTAAACGTTTTATCGCTTCTAAAAGAGCTTTTTTATGGCTACTTTTCCACTCAAAAGATCATGAAAGATGAATAAATAAACATCGAAATTACTGTACAAAGTGCATTCATCTCTGAATATAATACACTGCCCCACAAGAGTTAGGATATCGTATTCAATCATTTTGAAAAGTATTTAATCTTCGAGAAAATCGCTGACAAATCATTTAAAACTCAATAAAAAACTTGAATCGATCCAATAAAAATCAGTATCAGACATTTCGTCTCTCTGGTCGCCTTTTTTTCTGAAGTTTGGTTCTTTTGCATATGCTTCTTGAATGTTCTTGTTTTGAAATGGAGTCAGTTTATCAACTGCTTCGATTTGAAACGAGTTTTCTTAGAATGCCAAGACGTAAATCAACAAACGCTGAGAATAATAAGGCTATCGGAATGCTACAGGGTGGCCTAACTCAGGTTGTTGTAGCGGAAAGGCTCCAAGTCAGCCAAAGTGTGATATCTCGACTTTAGGATAGTTTCAGGGAGAAAGGTTCCGTGTTGGAAAGACCTAGGCTTGGTTGGCGACGAAAAACAACACCTGCTTAGGATCGTTTCATTACCGTTTCGGCGAGAAGAATGTCTACATCTACGTGTAGAATGCTATGGAATTCTCTTCAAAATGCAGATGGGGTCCAAGTTTCCATCGAAACCATCAGACGACATTTGAAAGAGGTGAATATAGGTCCTAGACGTCAATCAAGAGGAGTTCGATTAACTCGTGACCATAAGCGTCAAAGACTGGAATGGGCAAGGCAACATTTCAATTGGAACGATCAATGGCGTAGTGTCCTTTTAACTGATGAATCCAGATATGGATGATTTCCAGATTCTCGAAGAATAAGGATATGGACAATCCCACGCATACCCCGTAATCGTCGTTATGTCCAAGAAGTCCATCCATTCCGAGGGGGTAATGTTATGGTATGGGCCGGGATATGTTTCAACGGGCGCACAGATCTACACATTTGTCCTGGGAATATGACCGCCTCACACTATAGGGAGCATGTCATTGACAATGCTTTGCCAAATTTTCAAGCTGCCATTGGTGAAATTTTTCAAATTATAGACGATAACGCTAGACCGCACCGTGCAGCCATAGTTGAGAATGCGAGCGAAGAGCTTGGTATTCCACATTTACTTATACCTCCGCACCAGATTTGAATTGCATAGATGCATAGGATAGGCTCCAAAGAAGATAAGATAATCATCAACCTACCCCAGAATCCTTAAATGATCTGAGAGAGCTTCTGCCCCGTTTATGGAACCAAATTCCTCAAGAAATGTTCAACAACCTCGTGTGTAGTATGCAAAGAAGATGTCAAGGTGTTATTGATACCCGCAGAGGCCATACATTGTATTGATAGTCTTAAAATGCTTTAATTCTCTGGGAATAAAATTTCGTTATTTTACTCGATTTTTCTTAACCATCCTGTATACGCTGCAGACCTACAGGCTTGAATTAATTTTATTTCCTGCAACTTGAAATCATATTAATATGAATTTTCATCAAGAAATCTCATTCAAACTATATTTTTTTGCAATTTAAGGGAATATCCCTAACTCATGTGGAGCAGTTTATTTGGTTATATAAAAGTAAAAACGTTCATCTGGGTGTTTTACATCGAAATTCTCAAGATCAAGTTTATAAATCCACACTTTCACTCGTATTCAGATCGTAGACCTTGATCCACCTTGAACTGAGGCAAAATCATTTCTTCGAATGAATTAACATTGATTAATATCAAACGGGAATATAGAAGCGAGCTGTCAGTTCTGGGTCTATTTTGATACGGAATTTGCATAATTACATATTCTACTATTTCAGATCATTATTGCTTTTTATGAGCGATAAAAATATCCGAGATTCTCCAAACAGTTTAATATGCGGTATTTTGCTTTTTATCTGTAGTCGAACAGTCAATCTATTCTTCTATACTATCCATACTAATATTATAAATAATATGAATGTCCGTGTGTTTGTTTGTCTTCTATGGACTCAGGAACCAGATGTCCGATTTTGATCAAACAATACGTTGAATAGTTTCACTTGAATCATGAATGAAAAAAGGAAAAAGTTGAAAGAAGATCAGGCATAAAAAAGTTAATTGATGACCCATCTTTGCGTCATTAATTTCTGAGACAGTGTCAGAAATTCAGCGTTTGGATCAAGAATCTTCTGAAGATGTCTACCGAAGATAAAGGCGAAACGTTAGGAAGACTTTCTCAATGTCAAAACCGGCAGATTTCCCAAATTTTTTCCCTGATTTTAAATCTTTCCTTTTGCATAGAATTTCAGTAGATATAATCCATAGTTTGATTATTGCTAATTGTCATAATATCTTTGTCAGATAATTCAACAATAAATATTCAATGTCAATTCAATGAGCGTGAAAGAAGTTTCAAAGAATTATTCCATCCGAAGTGAATATCTTTTCGGATTTGGTGAATTCATTAATGTCAGGAAGTAGATATAAAATCTGATCCATATATCAAGGTTTCTTTCGGCATGGAAACTTCCAAAATGCAACCCTTCAAAACAACTACGGAATCAGGTTGGGAAATTCCATCAAATAGTGGACGTACTACAATTCACGTACGTTGAAATAAATTACATTGAATGTTACGTGTAGGTCAGTAATTAGCTGTGGAAATCCCTGTACTTTATGAACTATCTCGTGAGAATTTTTTGTCGCAGATGAATTTTCGTCAATTGGACATAAAAAAACTATGAAATTTCGATGTAATATCAATGCTAAGAATTTTGAACAAAGTTTTATTATGTTCGCATAATTAGTTTTCCATTATGTGACGCGAGTTAAGAAACGAGGTCAAGGATGACATGGACTTTTAAGAGAAGAACTTAATTTTTTTCATACAGTCAGTTCAAGAATTAATGAATAATGGAATATTAAAAAAAAATTGCTGAATGGGTTCCTATCCCAACACGAGCATGAGTGTTAGAATTGCCTTCTGCAACGAAGATAGATAGATATTTTCTCTATTTCAGTCAAATTTTGTGAAATACTCTCGAAATCCAAGTTAAATTTCACATTAGTGACTTTTATATTGTATCTTAGCAAATTAGACACATTATGGAATTTGATTTGATTTGAAAATTGATAGGATCGGAGGTCAGTACTGACAACCACAAAACGACAAATATAACTGTAAACAATGCTGTAATGATTTAATTACAGCAACTGTTCGTTTGTGAGTTGGTTATTCATGCTCCTTGAATATGAAAAGTAATATCCATGCTCACGATACAAGGAACAAAATGTCATTTCGTGCTCCCTTTGCTAGGTTGAAGACGTCACAAACCATCCAGACATGAGATAGTAAACATTTATTTGGTTCCTCATTAATGAACTTTTGGTGGGCAAGAATGGAAACTTCCTCCACTTTTGTGGAGCAGTATATTTCATAGTTTTAGTATGCAAGACGTGGAGATAGATTGGCTACCGAATTCTTAGTGAATTTTGAAGAGGATGGGTGGTACATTGATATTCGCTGACGCTAATAGGTTTCTATTATTTACAGTTTCTATTATAAGCCAACCAATATAGGTCAAACTTTTTAGTTATTCAATTCTGTCGTTTAACACAAGAAAATGGGGAATACTATAAAAAATCTCCGAGTACACAATCCAAAAATTTATATCGATCGATTGCATTGCTACTTTACTTCAAGCAGTTAGAATGATTGGTGTTTGGCTTTGTTATCTACTGATTTATTGATGAATAATAATAAAAAATTAATGGAATTGATCTATACATCCCAAATTTATAACTAAATGTTTTCAATAAAACTCCATTCAAAAATTATATTTAGAAAAACATGTCTTCTGAATTTAAGTGATGTTACATTTAAAATTTTTGAAACATAGACAAATTGCATGTAGCAATCATAGCAATGAATACCATCTTCAATCTATAGGTTTTATTATAAGGACTTGAGAACTGACATCAGATTTTGGCACTGAGATAAAAGATAGACCGGTTTCAGTCTTGTTTAGCCTCATCAGTATCCCAAAAGTTTCAGGGACAAAGTCTTCAAGAAAAAATTATTTCTCAAAACTTGCCAGTGTATTTGTTTGGAGTAACTCAAAACAAATACAAGAGCTCTGAAGAGAAATTGATAAAGGCTTAATGCATGCGGCACTGATTTAGGGCCACCTCAAAAATCTCAAAGAGTGAAGAGGTAAGGTGTTCTCCAGCATGAAACTTCTCATTTTATTTTAGGCTACTCTAGATGTCGCCATTCGTATCAAGCTAAGGGAAAAAATCTATGTCACTCTGAGATATGGGATACTGATGAGTTAAAATAAGGTCGAAACCGGTCTATCTCTTCTCTTATTGACAAAATCTGATTTAATCTAGGTATCCAGTCCTCATGATGGATCTGTGAGCCCATAAATTCAAGATGTTATTCGTTTCGATGATTACTTCTATGTTCCAATGTTCTTAATTTTTCTCTCACCTTCCTTAACTTTTGTAAAGCAGTATATACTATATTGCATTAGCAACCGAGACATCTCTTCTTCCGAAAATATTCTTTCCGTTATTCGCAGCTTTTATTCGTCCATTGTAAACAAAATTGAGGTTTGTGGAACACTTCTTGGTTGCACATAATTAGATCGGAAACTCCTCTAGTAATTCGAAAATATTCTAATGTGTGTTAGTTTATGCGATTGTTAATTTTCACGGCCAAGAACTAGTCCAAAGGAATGGGAAGCAAGGAGGAAATGAGAGTTATTTTTCAACATTATGCACGGAATTAAATTAATTTTGACATGGAGAAAGGCTTCACTATCATAGTGTAATTGGAAATGGTGTCTTCCTATCTATAATTCTATGAACTTACATGTATACACAATCCCTATCAGTTTATTCTGATCAAAAAAATAGCAAGACTTTGTCAATAAAAAATGTTTTACAAATGAAACGTTTCACCCTTACGTTTTGGGCAATTCAGCCAAAAAAAATTTCAGACATTTCCAAACGTGATTACCACTATTAAACTACTGTTCGTTTGATTCTGATAATTTCAAGGTAAATTCTTCTGACTTTTTTGCTTTTCGCTTCTATTCAAGATTCATATATTTGAAAAATATTTTCTCTATTTCAGTATCGTAATGAATTCATTACAGTACTAAAAGTAGTGCTGTAATGAAACTCATTACATCATAGTTTTCAGTTATATTTTCGTTTTGTGGTTGTCCGATCCTCTCAATTTTCAAATCAAATCAATTCAAATTCCGCAATCTGTAAAATTTCGTAAGTCACACCAACTGAGAAGATACAATACAAAAGTCACTAATCTGAATTTTCATTTGAATTTCGAGAGTATTTCACAAAAATTGACTGAAATAGAGAAAATACCGTCTAATACTCGTTTCAGAAGGCAATTCCAAAACTCATGCTATCGAAAACTCGCTCCTTCGTCGCTCGTTTTCGAACTTCGCATTCGTGTTGGAATAGGAGCTCATTCTGCAACTTGTTTTAGAATATACTATTCTCTATTTCAGTATCGTAATGAGTTCATTACAGTACTAAAAGTAGTGCCTTAATGAAACTCATTACAGCATTGTTTCCAGTTATATCCTTTTGTGGTTGTCAGTACTGACCTCAGATCCTCTCAATTTTCAAATCAAATCAATTCAAATTCCGTAATCTGCCAAATTTCGTAAGTCACACCAACTGCCAAGATACAAAACAAAAGTCACTAATCTGAATTTGTATTTGAATTTCGGGAGTATTTCACAAAACTTGACTGAATTAGAAAAAATATCGTTTAATACAGAAGGCAATTCAAATACTCCTGTTGGAATAGGAGCCCATTCTGCAACTTCTTTTATAATATACTTTTCATTGTCAAGCTCATCAATTTCAAAATGATTTGCCTTGAAAAAATAACAGGTACATAAATACTTTTCTAAGTTATATTCATATATTTTCTGTGATGGTTCAATTGACACAGTTTTCATGAAAATCGCATACTACATACGCGGTAGTATTTCCTGTACATCCTGTACATCCAAAACGATGAACTCTGCGAAAAAGAATGTGAAAAATTCCATGGAATAGATTCTGAATAAATGTAGCGCCTCCTTAAAGGATTTGCACGTACGCCAACCTGTTATTCTTCCTTATTGAGAGGAAGAGCTATTAAGTTCGATGGTGTTGACGTGACTTGAGTCAGGGGAGGCGATTTCTATGAATTATTAGAAGATATATAACTGGCTTTAATTGTGTGGTGATATTTCAACTACATCAAATAAACACGAACAATAATAATTCCACCAATCCTTAACAAAAGAGATTTTGACTTAGACATTATAGGAGAAATTGTCCGAAATTTTATTCATTATGTTCCAAACATAATTCGCAACTTCTTCTTGAAATATTAAGGTCATTTAGCATATGCGGAGCTTTGATTTTTCGAAATGCTTCCGCTATACTTTGCAGTATGTCATTATTCATTCACCGTGTTACAGTTGCTGGTATATTTCATCTTCTAAAAATGCCCACAGAAAAAAGTCTAATACTGACAAGTCAGGAGAACGAGGTGACCATAAGTCTGCTCCAAAAACCCACCCATTATGATCAGGTGCCCCATCCTGCTGAAAGTAGGTTGTTTTCTATTTTGGAATCATCTAGCCTTGAGAGATTCTCAAAATTCATTCTAATGACCTCTAGATATTTTCGAGTATTTAGCAAGAAAAAATTTGAGTATAGAATTCGAATTTCAATTGGGAAAATGATTTTTAGATACCAAGTGTTAGATGCATTATTTTAATCAGATAAATATATGCGGATGATAAATTTCATTATTCGTCTATAATATTAAATTCTAAAAAGATTTTCATGAATATCATCATCACTTCAATTAATCATTATAATAGAGAACAAGAGTTGTGAGTTATTTTATGAAAATTCATCAGGCAATTGCATAAGCTTAATAGCAGTTTAATTACTTGTGAACTCGAATAAATTTCATTGAACCTCGTGTAGATTTATTAATGAACTTTTTCGCGTCACAAAATAGGTAGTCCATTTCTTTAAAAATTGTCGGTCAGGTACAGTTTGGCCCAAAATTGATATTGAGGGAGATATATCCTTCCAAAGTTGATCAAAGTTTAAAAAATTCTCCTCATAACGTTTAGAAGGTGAATGCCAAAAAATTAAAATTAGTGCATAAATGTATGTTGGTAAAACACATTCTTTTATATTGTTATGAGGGGTGATTTAAAAGGGTTTGGGACAACTTCCATTCCTGATCGTAGATTCAAATTTGAGGTCTGTGTTGAAGCAGATTTTAGTGCAATTGGAATGCAGTAAACGAATTCCCATAGTCAGCCACATCAATATGTGAAATGAAACAAATTCATCACATCCGGTATGATCTGAACATCCTCTCGCCTGAATTTCAGTAGGTATTAAAAAAGCGATCAATCTCCTTTTAATTAGTAGTTAATATGAATTAATTCTCAAGGAGGTTATTCCTCATTCAAGGTCCTCGTGATTTCTGCCTATGTTATTCGTTCAACGTCATACTATCAGAATATAGGTATAGCTCATTTTTATATATCGTATGAAAATTTTAATTGAATACATAAGTAGGTATCTGTTTATTTATCCTAATGTTATAATGAGATCCTATCACATCTATTCTGAAAGTTGCTCAGCAACATTTCAGCGTTTGTACTATTCGATCAATTGCAAAATTAATAATGTAAATACAGGATTTTTTTTTAAATATATTTGGTAATATCGATCAGTAACTTTTGAGTTACAAGATTTAGATTGGTGTTAACCTATTGGATATACCTATTTCGAATTTGTTTCTGAGTGTGTATGTTCTTGATTTAATCCACAAATTAGTTTTGAATTTGCGTTTTCAGGGATTCAGCTGATATTTCTGCAGTTGTAAAAAAGGCAAGTCAGTAGAGCCAACAGTAAGTACTGAAAGGAAACCTATTCCACATAATTATACCGTCGTTACGTTATTTGTTCTAAAATCGAAAACTGTGAATATGTTGGTTTGGATAATTTTTTAACTGTCCGAAGAGTAACTGAATTTCAATCAAAATCAACATTGAGTATATTATTCAAATAGTCAGGAAATGAGCAATATTAATAAATATATAGGGATCTATTATTAATTAGAGCATTGTTTTGTTGATTGTTTATATTTTACTCAATAGCTATCTCAGTTGATATTGATCGTACAAATACGTTTGAATGAGCAAATTTGAAGTATTTTTCATGGGCATTCAGAATTCAGTTCTAAGAAATTCATGAAGGAATCGAAAACCTTGTAATGGACTATTGTTTTTTGAATTATACACCCTGTATTTTATTTTTCAAATCGGTAGAGTTCTTTCTTCTGATTTCAATTATATATACATACTTTATTGAGGTTATTTTCGGCAGTTTTTGAAACATATAGATAGTTTCTTCTTAATCTAAGGCAGCTGTGGAATGCCACTTACGATAACGATGCGTTTTTTTTTATATCAGGAAACGTGGATAAAAAAACAACTGATATTTCATTTATATATTAACTGAAAGTTGAATTAAGTGTTCAAATGACCCTCATATATACGTCTACACACAGTCAATATCTTTTAATTTATTTTTTGAGGGTTTTCCTTTCCATTTATGAAATTTATTGAGGTTTTCGATTATTTCTTCCTTTATTCTGAAATTAATCTCTTTAATATTTTGCGGAGGGGCCATATATTACGAATATCCCCATAAAAAAGTGTCCAATTATGATAAGTAGGGACTATCAGGAGGCCATAGAATAGAACTTCGATATAAAGAAATCACAGCATTCTCGAGTTGCCTTACACAGCTGCCTTAGATTAAGACGAAAAACCTACATTTTTTCAAACACTGCCGAAATGAACCTTGATGAAGAATATATATTTGAGATCAGAAGAAAGGGCTCTACCGATTATAAAAATAAAATACAGGGTGTGCCATTTGAAAAACAATTCACAAAGAATTTCCAGGTTTTCGATGCCTCTATGAATTTCTCAGTACTGAATTCTGAATGCTAATGAAAAATACTTCAAATTTGCCCATTCAAACGTTTCTGTACGACCAATATAAACTGAGATAGCTATTGAGTAAAATATAAACAATCACCCTGAACATACTAAAGAGATCCAATAATTTGTGTTCTCCGCATATTTCAAAAAATCAACAAATCCTTCTAATCGCTTCAACAACTTGGCTATTAAAGTGTAAAGTATTTCAGCTCTATTCTTTTCCTTCCTAAAAGGTCTAGAACATAGCTGAATTATCAATAGTCATCAGGAATGCAAAAGATTGCTGAAGAGTTTTCATAGAGAAGATCAAAAGGCATTTCTAGTGATCTACGATGAAGTCTTCATTATTTTATCGATGATATCTCTACATTTTAGTTCCTTGAAAGCCTGGATGATTTTATGTTGAAGCATTCTAAGGAATTTTCAATCAATATTAAATTTCTATGCTTGATCTACAGTGAAATAATGTGACTATGTCGTCTTCTTAGCTGTATGGGTTTTTGCAATGGCATCTAAGTTCTAAAATTTTTCAATACAACAATGATGAAAATAATATCATTGCATATTATTGACTCACCCTGTATACCCATAGGAAGCAGGGAATTATTTAGTGCTGCGTGAAATCAACGCTCAATAAATATTCATCGAAAGTTTGAAGTTGTCATTAATCAATATTCCTCTACCTATTTACATCAGACTTAAAGTTCTAATAACTTGTTTACTTCGTCATCTTTTGATGAAGGTTCGTAGATTTTGCATTTGCGTTGAACTACAGGAAAAATTCTATTGTCAACACTGGGTATGTTCATTTTCTAGTAGGAAGGTCAGCTGTTCAAAGTGAAGGGATTGAATGCGATCATAAATCTGCATAATTGATCAGAAAAATTTTAATTAACTCCTCTAACTCGAGTAATGATTTGCCTCAAGTTGAAGAATGGTGAGACATTACTTTGGCATTTACGCTTGTAATGGTTAAATTCAAAACTCTTATCGAAGAGTCGAAAATTGATAGAGTTGTTTACATTTCAGATTGAACTTGTTCTGGAAAGGAGAAATGTAGATCCATTATTGAATTTCTTCAGAAAAATTCGATTTTAGCAGCGAAATGGGTAATTTTTTTGTAAATAGAAAAAATGAAAATAATTCAACACTCATACAGTTGTACAGCCACTTTGTACCTCCTTTTTAATTTTAAACTCTTGGGAGAATATCAATACCTTATGCAATTGTATTATAAATAAATCTACAGGTAGATTTGGTATAAAAGGTGAATATGGAAAACATTTATTCGAAACAAGTTCATATAGGTTTTCTTGAGCTGACCACCTGTGTACTGTATACAAATAAGAAGCACTTATATTATTGTTGGAACATTAGTTAGCTCATAAATTTTGACGGCAAAATTGATGGGTTTCTAAAAATAAAATTCATATCCTCATCCGTTTTCTCACAAAAAAAAACTCAATCATCGAAATGGCTATAATATGTTAATATCTACACAAGTAGAGAAGACCAAGTTTCACTTTCAAATTGATTTGAATAAAAACAAACATCGTCGAGGGGACAATCATGAAGACTCGTACTATAAAGAAATACTAGGAATATCATAAATATTCATGTACTGGGTGGAATCTAGACTGTTTATCAGTATCATTGAAGACCAATACCAGTTTCTAAAGTTGTTGGTGTAGTCGTACAACTTCATATTCGGATTTCGGATTCTTTTTGGAAGGTTGGTATGGTCAGATAAGTTCAATTGGGAAGTACTAAATCTTTAGGACCAAGAAGAAACTTCTTTCATTTCAACAAACTTGATATTCAAGTTAGGAATCAATATATCTAAAAAATTTTGGGGAATTCAATTGGTAAGGCTCATATCTCATGTATTTATCGGGTGTAGGTAACAGAAGCTGGTTATACAAGATGGAATCTTTACTGCCTGATATCATTTAAGATGAATAGGTACCAGTTTTAAGGTTGCAGGTTTGATCAGACAACGTCATGTTTGCATTTGGGGTTCTTTCTGAAAATCAGGAAATACTAAATATTTGGAACATAATAATAGTATATTCTAAAACAAGTTGCAGACTGAGCTCCTATTCCAACACGAATGCGAAGTTCGAAAACGAGCGACGAAGGAGCGAGTTTTCGATAGCATGAGTGTTGGAATTGCCTTCTGCAACGAGTATTAGACGATATTTTCTCTATTTCAGTCAAGTTTCGTGAAATACTCTAGAAATTCAAATGAAAATGCAGATAGTGACTTTCGTATTGTATCTTGGCAGTTGGTGTCACTAACGAAATTTGACAGATTGCGAAATTTGAATTGATTTGATTCGAAAATTGAGTTGATCGAAGGTCAGTACTGACAACCACAAAACGGAAAATATAACTGAAAACAATGCTGTAATGAGTTTCATTACAGCACTACTTTTAGTACTGTAATGAACTCATTACGATACTGAAATAGAGAAAGTGACTTTACAGCATGACAATGCTCAGCCTCATGTTGCAAAAGTGGTCAAGACATGCTTGGAAATTTTGAAGTGGGGAGTCCTACTCCACCCTTTGAGTTAAATCATTAATAATCAGTAATGATTTGCCTCAAGTTGAAGAATGGTGAGACATTACTTTTGCATTTACGCTTGTAATGGTTGCCTCCAAAATTGATAGAGTTGTTTACATTTCAGATTGAACTTATTCACGTTATTCACGAATAGCGTGATTTTCAGAATATGATACAGGAAGTCACAAATTCTTTGTCAAAGTTAGAAGTGACGAAAAATCAAAAAATTGTTTTTTTTCAAACTGGAACCCCATTTTTTCGAAGCATTTTCGAAATCTTCTTCAAAAAATAATAGGAGCACATCACTGTTGGATGTATTACAGGATACTTTATCCTATTGATCTGAGTTCTGTAGTATTTTATTGTTCAAATGGTTCATTTTCATTATTATTGTTATTATTAAATTATTCATAAATTATTCATCATCTGTAATACGAGAGCAACAATTGGTATAAAGTTCTCAATGTGAGTATTAGTGAACTTAACATAAAAAATTCTCAGGAATGCAGAAAAAAATAATTTGTAATAATTTTTAATGCTTTTTGAAGAATAATTAACAGAACATGTAACAATTTCATTACAGAAAATTCAAATTTTTGTACCATGACAAAAAAAAATTCTCCAGAATTAAGAATTTGCGGAAGAAATTATCCTAAGCTTTAAAAAATGAAGAAAAACTGAACTCGTCTGAACTATAAGAAAATATTTTCTTGATAACAGAGATTGAAAATAGAAGACAAAATCGTTTTTCCTGAATATCTAAAAAAATATTCATTTTGGGATAAAAGTCTTGGACGTATGCTCCTATTATTTTTTGACGAAGATTTCGAAAATGCTTCGAAAAAACGGGGTTCCAATTTGAAAAAAAAAATTTTTTAAGTATCGCCACTTCTAACTTTGACAAAGAATTTGTAACCTCCTGTATCATATTCTGAAAAACACGCTATCGGAAAAAAAGCATCAGCCTTTCTTCTCGGAGATTCTCAGAAATGAGATCGTTTAATGAAAAAACCCCGAAGTTGTCTGTATTCCAACAGAGTTCAATTTTTAGATTTTTTCTTCGTATTTCCTCATTTAAAGAGAATTGTCTCGGGAAAATTCAAACTTTTGGAATCAAAAAGACTCAGAATTCAATGGAGAATCTATTTATGCAATAAAAAATGGGTCTTCGCATTTGAAAAACGAAAGTTGATGTCACTTCCGGAAAAACCGGAAGTCCTAGAACCTTAAAAAAATATACTAGAAGTCATGTTCTTACTTGAAGCCCACCTTTAGAATTCCAATCCTGAATCTTGTGTCTTTCCTAAAATTATTCAATAGAGCCATATTCGTGAATAGTACCTAGTGTAAGCTGATGAGAATAATTTCATTTTATCCTATACTATATCCAGTTCATTATTTCTATTGTGATTTTTTTGCCCCCTCCCCTAGCTCAAAGGCTGCAGACGCCCTTGACTTTAAGGTCTTTAAGATACTTGTTCATTATATATATGAGAGTATCATCTACAAAAATCTTCAATTTAAAATACCTCAGAGTCCTTGAAATATCGTTTATATATAATAGGAACAAAAAAGTAATAGTAAACTGTACTAATTCCTTTAAAATTTGGAAACTTCTGTAATAATACCTCAGAATTTTAAGTGTAGATCCTTGAGGGATCAAACTAAGCATTTGGAAAAGTTTTTAATTCAGAAATGTTATTATTATTTGAGAGAGTTTCTAGGGAATTGCTATTTCACCAGTTTTTAGTCTTTAGTTTCAAGTTTTTCAGTTGTTGGTTCGTTTTTATCATCCATTTATTTGCTTATATTTAACTTCATTTGCTGACATGATCGAATAAAAGTATATCTATCTATCTTTCATGTTCCTTTCGAAAATTATCGTGTTCAAAAACGGAATAATCTCATTGTGATTCAAAGAAATAATAAGAGTGTTCGAAGAAATTCGAAAATATGAATCCAATAAATGCAATACTTACTCAGTAATTCGAACGGGACAAAATTAGGGAAATAACGACCAACAATATGATGTTCTCGTGTTTTCACGATAAACTCAACAGTATCGTTAATATCGGTAGCAAACGACGACGCGAACTTATCTAATTAGTATGTCAACGTATTTCAATTTAAATTTCCTCGACTGAGTTTTAGGTTGCTCGTAAAGTCCCAATAACGAATGAGGTTATGAAAAATCGACCTATTTTCGCTTACCTTCTGTGTACCGTTTGTTTTCAAATCTCTGTCACCCATATCGGACGGTGAAAGTTAACTTAAGTCACTGGAAATGTCACTTAACACTGCCGCGAAGTCACTTGCGCATATCTGAGGTCTAGCTGAAGGCGATTTCAACCCTTTAAACGGTCAGCAAAGGGAACTGCGGATGTTAGGTGTCTGTGTATGAGTGGCCAGCACCTCTTCGCGCTCTAACGAGATGTTGAGTGCAGGTAGAACCGACGATCTAGATGGTGGTACCCCTCCATGGTATCTTTCTAACCATGCCGCTGAGTTTACTTTCGCGTACAGATCGTCTGAGGCATTTCAGCGGTTGCGGAACCCTTGCCGGTGCGTGTTCGCAAGCCGATTAGAGAAATTTGAACGGGTGAAGATGTCTCTGATTTTTACTGCGATGGGCGTTTGAACTTGGATGCGCTTAGGTTGGTTTCGCTTTCTAACAGTGGCGGCTCGTCAGGGACCCTAAATGGTTTGTGTCCAGGTAAAATTAATGTTAATCCTGTCAATTCATCAGAATTTGGTCATGATAATTATAATTGAATTTTCAATACTTATGTGAATAAAATTGTACAAATTATACAGGGTTATTCACGAATATGGGCATATAGAATATTTTTAGGAAAGACACAAGATTCAGGATTGAAATTCTAATGGTGAGCTTCAAGTAAGAAGACAACATCGAGTATATTTTTTGAATGTTCTAGGTTTTTCCATAAATAGAGTCTCCATTGAATTCTGAGTCTTTTTCATTCCAAAAGTTTGAATTTTCCCGAGAAAATTCTCTTCAAATGAGGAAATACGAGAATAATCTCAAATTTGAACTCTGTTGAAATACAGACAACTTCGAGGTTTTATCATTAGAAATTCTCATTTTCGGGAATCTCCGAGAAGGAAGGCTGATGCTTCTTTTCCGATAGCGTGATTTTGAGAACATGATACGGGAGGTCACAAATTCTTTGTCAAAGTTAGAAGTGAAGAAACATAAAAAAATCGTTTTTTTTTTTCAAATTGGAACCCCATTTTTTCGATGCATTTTCGATATCTTCGTCAAAAAATAATAGGAGCATACTCCAAGACTTTTATCCAAAAATGAATATTTTTCGAGATATTCAGGAAAAACGATTTTGTCTTCAATTTTCAATCTCATTCCGAATGTGCTTTTTTACTGGAAAATAATTAGCGGTCAAGTGAAATTTTTGGAAATCTCTGTTATCGAGAAAATAAACTGCGCAAAAAATTGAACGAAACAAGACACATTGAATGAAAGAAAAATTCAGGATTTCACCGAATCCCATGTGAAAAAAGAGAAATGAATAATTTACTAAATACTGAAATGCTGATAAGTGACTCAATACTTGGTATTTCCACCCCTTGCTATAATTACAGCTCGGCAACGACGGTTCATACTCATACTTGGCTATGCCTTTTGAAATGAAATAAATAAATAAATAAAATGAGTGATCTTAAAATGTTCTGATCTAATCCTTCCCAGATTTCTCCGAGTTGGATTCCTAAGTCATTGAGAGTAGCTGGATGATTTTCTGAACTTCTCAGCCTTCTATTCAGGTTGTCCCAAACCTGCTCAATCGGATTTAGATCTAGACATCTTGCTGGCCATTCCATTCGAGAGACTTCAACCTCTTCAAGGTACTCCTGAACGATGCGCGCACGATGGGGTCTGGCATTATCGTCCATAAAAATGAAATTTCACGAATGTATGGGGCAAATTGCAGTACCTGCTCATCAAGAATGTTCCTTATAAACTTATCAGCATTCATAGCTCCATTATCAACGACCACTAGGTCTGTGCGAGCAGTCAAAGATATTCCACCCCATACCATAATCGATCCTCCTCCGAAACCAGTAGTATTCAGGAAATTGCACTGAGCATATCTTTCATGTGGACGTCTGTATGCAAGGGAGCTTCGATTACAATGGTAGAGGCAGAATCTAGACTCACCTGTGAAGAGAACTTCTTAATCGGCCTCTTCCCAATGGATATGCTCTCTCGCAAAATACAAACGCGCCCTTCGATGGGCTGGGGTAAGAGCTGGGCCTCTTGCCGCGACACGAGGCCTTAAATCATATTCTCTGAGGAGATTTCTTATTGTCTGAGTGCTAATTTGCACCCCATGAGTTTGCTCAAGCTGATTTTGAAGAAGGCGAGCGGTTGCAAACCGATGTCTCAACGAAGAAACTCTCAAGTAACGTTCTTGAATGGCAGTTGTTACTGGTGGTCTACCCTGAATCGCTGCAACATTCTGGACACACTTGTATGGGAAACTCCAAACCTTTCTGCAATTCTTGTGTATAACCACCCTTCTTCTCGCAAGACTACCGCTTGGGCACATTCCTCTTGAGTCAAATTGCGTATTTCGCGTTGCATAGCAATCGAGTGTAGAAAATCAAACGAAAGAAAAACTATTGATCACAAGAATTGATCGACAACTGATTTTAAAATGCAGCCAACACATTCAAAATCTGATAATATCATCTTTTTTTATTCCTGCTGGGAAAAAAACATCTGTATTGAAGAAAAACTTCGAAAGTGGATAACATATGCATGCATAATTCTGATAAAAATAATTATCATTAAGAACACCTTCAGTTCTGGAATAAATTTGAGATTTTCATAATGTGTGTTAATTTTTTTGTGCAGTATATTTTCTTTTAGTTCTCATAGAAAAATATTCCGAGCAATAGCTCATTGTAGGCTCAATACATCTTCAGCGAAGGTCCAAAATTTCGAATTTTGATCCTTTGAGAATCTAAAGGTCCAATTTTTATTTACCTATCGCAAAAAACTTAGATTTTTCTGCAAAAGTACGAAATTTCAGATTTTCCATTGGCCATAACATTAAAAATAATCTTTCGAGCAGAAAACTGTTAGCATATTTGGAATCTACGTAGTCGAATAAGACCACAGTATAAATTTGGTTTTGATCGGAGCAAAAAAAATTTTTCAAAAAAAATTGAAATTTTTCTATACATATGTATGGAAATTTCGCCAATAAATCAATTTCATCCAATCGACACCAAAATCCAACCACTGACTAAATCGATAGTGTAGATCACGAATTTGCGAACAAATTTTTTCTAAAACAATTATTTTTTCAGTTTTGGTCCACGGAAAATCAGAAATTTTGGACTTTCACAGGAAAAATCAGAAAATCAAAACAGTTCGCGATAGGTGAATAAAAATTGGACCTTCATAGTGTTAAAGGATGTTGTCGACCTGTGTATTCCAAGTTACAAAACTCGGAAATAAGAAACAAGCACATTTTCGTTCAATTTCATTATTCCATAAACAATGAGAAATTACAACGTCAATTTTTTAAGCAAACAGTTGTGTACAAAGGCTCGGTCCAGCTTTCTAGAGCGTGTCCAAGAGTTCACAAGAGATAGTTCCACAATTTTTTCCTCCTAATGATTCCGGAATTGATAGAGCGATATTTATGATTTATGCGTTCTCACTAAAACAATAGCATTTTACATTATTAGAAGATTTGATGTTGAACCAGATAATTCGAATTTACGACCTAGTAATTTCTTTTTTTTGTACTGTTTCAGAAGTATCCAACTAACCACCGTGAATAAACAGATATCAAACGGAACACTGAATAAATTAATGCATCTTGGACTAATTGGAAGATATCAACTAGAGTTTAAATGGGTCGAAGCATGACTGCAGATTCCTGAAGGTTTTGAGTGACTGACATCAGTTTCGATAACTCAGCAGCCTAGACCAAAAACTCCTGAAGATGGCTACCGCAGATGTGGGAGAAATGTTGATGAATGATCAAAGCAAATCCAAAAACGATGAACCTCTCAAATCTCAAACCAATACCTATTAGATTAGATACAACGCATATATCCAATAGTGGATATAATACATAGATTAAAACAAATTATCGAAATCTTCGTCAAAAACTAATAGGAGCATACCTCCAAGACTTTTATCCCAAAATGAATATTTTTCGAGCTATTCAGGAAAAACGATTTTGTCTTCAATTTTCAATCTCATTCCGAATGTGTTTTTTTACTGGAAAATAATAGCGGTCAAGTGAAATTTTTGGAAATCTCTGTTATCGAGAAAATATTTTCTATAGTTCAGACCAAAGATTATAGAGTATACTCTATAATCTTTGGTTTAGATTAGTTAAGTTCTTGAATTATCACCTGTAATGCGAGACCTGTAATTATCACCTGTAATGGTTTAAAGTTCTCAATGTGGGTATTAGTGAAGTCAACGTAAAAAATTCTCAGGAATGTAGAAGAAAATAATTTGTAATAATTTTTAATGCTTTTGAAAGAATAATTAACAGAACATGTAACAATTTCATTACTGAAAATTCAAATTTCCCTACCATGACAAAAAAGAAATTCTCAAGAATTAAGAACTTGCGGAAATTATCCTAAACTTGAAAAAATAAAGAAAACTGAACTCGTCTGGAATATAGAAAATACTTTCTCGAAAACAGAGATTTCCAAAAATTTCACTCGACCGCTAATTATTTTCCTGTAAAAAAACACATTCGGAATGAGATTGAAAATTGAAGACAAAATCGTTTTTCCTGAATATCTCGAAAAATATTCATTTTGGGATAAAATTCTTGGATGCTCCTATTATTTTTTGACGAAGATTTCGCAAATGCTCAGAAAAAATGGGGTTCCAAAATGAAAAAAACGATTCTTTGATGATTCGTCACTTCTAACTTTGACAAAGAATTTGTGACCTCCTGTATCATATTCTGAAAATCACGCTATCGGAAAAGAAGCATCAGCCTTTCTTCTCGGAGATTCTCAAAAATGAGAATTCTTAATGAAAAAACCTCGAAGTTGTCTGTATTTCAACAAAGTTCAATTTTGAGTTTTTTTTCGTATTTCCTCATTTAAAGAGAATTTTCTCTGGAAAATTGAAACTTTTGGAATCAAAAAGACTCAGAATTCAATGTAGAATCTATGTATGCAATGAAAAATGGGTCTTCCCATTTGAAAAACGAAAGTTGATGTCACGATGAAGGCCTAGAACCTTCAAAAAATATACGAGAAATCGTCTTCTTACTTGAAGCTCACCTTCAGAATTTCAATCCTGAATTTTGTATCTTTCCTAATAATATTCTATAGAGCCATATTCGTGAATAACCCTGTATAGTCTTAGG
The DNA here is from genome assembly GCA_038502775.1 of Hippodamia convergens. Taxonomy (NCBI): domain Eukaryota; kingdom Metazoa; phylum Arthropoda; class Insecta; order Coleoptera; family Coccinellidae; genus Hippodamia; species Hippodamia convergens. The sequence goes on from CM076610.1 coordinate 40,401,708, forward strand.
CAGAGACATCTCATTAGAATTGTTATAAAAAGTCTATGGAATCAGATGGGGAAAAAGAAAACAATGAAAGGTATAACATGTAAAAATTTTAATTTGCTTGGTTATTAAGTATTTCAATGCAACAATGAACAGCATAATGGCATTTTGTACAAATGTTGTGGATGAAAATAAGGCTTAATCGCAATAAGAATGTTTATGTGAAAGGTAAAACATAAAATTAACTGACTTTCTGGCCCTAAACTCGAATATATTCACGAAACTCCCATCACTTGGAACATTTTTCGTTCAGGAAACTCTCTTCCAACGATTGGTAAACCTTCAAATCGAGGCCAAATCTGAAAACGATAAAAAATTTAATTTTTCATTTGTTAGGCCGCGGCCTACGATATTCAACAGGCCAGAATGTTGCTTTAAAATGCGATGTTGCCGGAACCCCCACATGGGTTGTACCAGGCTCAGAGTGTTACTACTTTGCACTTGAAGTTCTGTTTCGAAGCGTAACATGTGATAGTTCGCATCAGAAATTCGACCGCGAAACGTGTAAAAAGGCTTGTGTTTTTTTCGTGTTCGTGTGATCGGTTTTTCAATCAATAAATAAAGTGAAAATAAGTGTTGCAAATGCAAGAAAAGTGTTTATCGGGTTTGTGATTGACTTTGTTGACTTTTAGTGTTCATATCTAGAAGGATTGTCAACAGGAAGGTTTCTCATTTTGATATTTATTAAAATTTCATTTGGAAATCTACGATTTGAGGACGTTGCCTCGGGCTCGGTTGCAAAAGCAACTATATAAATCTACTAATCAGAAAGTTTTGGAATTTAGATTTCCGAAAGATCCCGCGAGGAGAAGAAAATGGCTTAACGCAATTCATAGAGAAAGTAGTTTCAAAGTCAACGATGACACTGTAGTTTGTATGAAACATTTTGTAGATTCCCATATCTTGAGAAATAACTCTTATCCAACCGCCGAAGGTTCAGTTATTAATATACCCCGAAAAATTCCTAGATTAACTGATGATGCATGTCCTTCAATTATTCCAAATCGACCGAGTTACATGGCGTCTTCAGTTACTCCGAAAAGAACTGATCCTGAGGAACGGAGACAAAAATTAGTTGTCCATCATGATAATGTTTACACCGATTTGGACAAACAAGATCAAATCGATTTTCCGACTTTTGTTGTCATTTCAGACAAGGCAATTTTCAACTTCTCTTCCAACGTTGAAGAAAATGACTTTGTTCAATTCTACAATATAAATTTTGAAAGGGCATTTTCGAAAATATCATCGGGGTTTAAGATCTTGAGTATTTTGAGAATCGAAGTCGAATCTAGAGACGAAGTAAACGTACCCATTTCTATTTCAAGTGGTTATTAGGTGACAGGTATATTTGTGACTTTTTTCCTCTTTTGATGTTCATTCACCTACTTTATTCGCTTCAGAAAGTAGAGTAATTTCCATTCTGATTGTGATCTTGTGGAACTCAATTCAACAGCTACCTTCTCGTGGCGAGTTCTGGATTATTTGCGATAAAATATTAAGAAATTATTCGCAGATAAACGAAATGCTGATTTGTTTTCCTTCCTACAGTTCTTCATTTAATTGTGAAATGAAATAAATTCGAAATTATATCGAAAACAGTGCGAATTGCACAAGAAAACCGTATACTTTCTATATCTACGCGTGCCACTTGACACGCTGATGGTAACAACGGCAACGTCTAACCTTCCGGCCTGTTAGATTTAGTAGGCCGTGGGTAGGGCTGATATATCAAGAAATTGAATCACGACGCCATCTAGTGGACGCTTATCTATATCAAATAGTAAAGTAACATTATGCAGCCATTAATTGAGGAAAAAAATTCATAAATGAAAAGTTATGATTCTCACTCTTTAAGTCCAGTCTGTATCTCTTCTATTCTCGATGGATCCGTGACAACAGCAGTGTTGACTTTGCTGCTGTCGAAAAGAGGCGCCACATACTTCTCGCCGACTCTATTAAGATCTTCAACGGTTACATTTTTAATCAAGTTGATAAGATTCCTGAAAAAAACCTATTTGAAATCTCGAACTACACTGCGCAAAAAAATTTACGCACTTTATGGAAATCTCAAATTTATTCTACAACTGAAGGTGTTCTCAATGATAATTATTTTTATCAGAATTATGCATGCATATGTTATCCACTTTCAACGTTTTTCTTCAATACAGAGGTTTTTTCCCAGCAGGAATAAAAAAGATGATATTATCAGATTTTGAATGTATTGGCTCCATTCTAAAATCAGTTGTTCTCGATCAATTCTAGTGATAATAGTTTTTCTTTCGTTTGATTTTCTACACTCGATCGCTATGCAACGCGAAACACGCAATTTGATCCAAGAGGAATGTGCCCAAGCGGTAGTTTTGCGAGAAGAAGGGTGGACATACATAAGAATTGCAGAAAGGTTTGCAGTTGCCCATACAAGTGTGTCCAGAATGTTGCAGCGATTCAGGGAGACAGGTATGAATGTCCGAAGACCAGGACAGGGTAGACCACGGGTAACAACTGCCATTCAAGAACGTTACTTGAGAGTTTCTTCGTTGAGACAACGGTTTGCAACCGCTCGCCTCCTTCAAAATCAGCTTGAGCAAACTCATGGGGTGCAAATTAGCACTCAGACAATAAGAAATCGCCTCAGAGAATATGATTTAAGGCCTCCTGTCGAGGTAAGAGGCTCAGCTCTTACCCCAGCCCATCGAAGGGCGCGTTTGGATTTTGCGGGAGAGCATATCTATTGGGAAGAGACCGATTGGGAAAGAGTTCTCTTCACAGATTAGTCTAGATTCTGCCTCTACCATTGTGATCGACGTTCCCTTGTATACAGACGTCTACATGAAAGATATGCTCAGTGCAATTTCCTGAATACTACTGGTTTCGGGGGAGGATCGATTATGGTATGGGGTGGAATATCTTTGACTGCTCGCACAGACCTAGTGATCGTTAATAATGGAGCTATGAATGCTGATAAGTATATAAGGAACATTCTTGAAGAGCATGTAGTGCCATTTGCCCCATATTTGGTGAAAATTTCATTTTTATGGACGATAATGCCAGACCCCATCGTGCGCGCATCGTTCAGGAGTACCTTGAAGAGGTTGAAGTCTCTCGAATGGAAAGGCCAGCAAGAATTCCAGATCTCGATCCGATTGAGCAGGTTTGGGACAACCTCAATAGAAGGCTGAGAAGTTCAGAAAATCATCCAGCTACTCTTAATGACTTAGGAACCCAACTCGGAGAAATCTGGGAAGGATTAGATCAGAACATTTTAAGACCACTCATTTTGAGTATGAACCGTCGTTGCCGAGCTGTAATTAACGCAAGGAGTGGAAATACCAAGTATTAAATCACTTATCAGCATTTCAGTATTTTGAAAATTGTTCATTTCTCTTCTTTCACATGAGATTCGGTGAAATCCTGAATTTTTCCTTCATTTAATGTGTCTTGTTTCGTTTAAAACCTTCCCGAAAGAACATAAAAAATAAGTTATAAAGTCAATGTAGAGTTATCTTTCATTGAAATTGAGATTTTCAGAATGTGCGTTAATTTTTTTTCGCAGTGTAGTTGGAAAAACATCACTTACCTATTGTAATAGTAGTCCACTCCTCGTAAATACGAAGTGACAGATAGATAGACAACATCACCGATAGTTTTCTCCTGCGCGATTATCTCGAACATTAAAGAATTTTTTGCGGCATCCAAAAGAGTTTCGTCCCATTGTTTGGAGGTCAATTGTTTGGCCACTATCTGATGGGTTTCTTTGTAAGCTCCAACGACATTTGTAGCTCTGTGGAAGGCCAGGTAAATTAGGCCTTCCTGATACTTGGCAACCATGGAATAACCGTAAGCCAATCCTTTTCCCCTCACTTGCTTCCAAATTGGTCCCTATTGGTGAGACGAACATGAAAAATTGAATACTCGAATGTGTGCGGAAAAAGAATTGAGTGGCAATAATGAATTATTTCTTGAACCATCGAATTGTCTTATGGGAAAAAGTTTGAAGTGAACTGCTCCACATGAGTTAGGGATATTGACTTAAATTGCAAAAAATTATGTTTAAATGAGAATTTGTGATGAAAATTCATAATAATATGATTTCAAGTTCCAAAAAATAAAATTAATTTTAGCCTGTAGGTCTGCAGCGTATACATTCCCAGAGAATTCAAGCATTTTAAGGGTATCAATACAAGGTATGACCTCCACGGGCATCAATAACAACTTGACATCTTTTTTTCATACTACACACGAGGTTGTTGAACATTTCTTGAGGAATTTGGTTCCATAAACGGGGCAGAAGCTCTCTCAGATCATTTAAGGATTCTAGGGTAGGTTGATGATTATCTGATCTCTTTTGGAGCATATCTATGCATGTTCTATGCAATTCAAATCTGGTGAGTGCAGAGGTATTGGTAAATGTGGAATACCAAGCTCCTCGCACGCATTCTCAACTATGGCTGCACGGTGCGGTCTAGCGTTATCGTCTAGAAATTGAAAATTTTCACCAATGGCAGCGTGAAAATTTGGCAAAACATTGTCAATGACATGCTCCCTATAGTGTAAGGCGGTCATATTCCCAGGACGAATGTCTAGATCTGTGCGCCCGTTGAAACATATCCCGGCCCATACCATAACACTACCCCCTCGGAATGGATGGACTTCTTGGACATAGCGACGATTACGGGGTATGCGTGGGATTGTCCATACTCTTATTCTTTGAAAATCTGAAAATCGTCCATATCTGGATTCATCAGTGTAAAGGACACTACGCCATTGATCGTTCAAATTGATATGTTGCCTTGCCCGTTCCAGCCTTCGACGCTCATGGTAATATGTTAATGGAACTCCTCTTAATGGGCGTCTAGAACCGAGATTCACCTCTCTGAAACGTCGTCTGATGGTTTCAATGGAAACTTGAACCCTATCTGCTTTTTGAAGAGTATTCCGTAGCATTCTACACGTAGATGTAGGCTTTCTCCTCGCCGAAACGGTGGTGAAACGATCCTGAGCAGGTGTTGTTTTTCGTCGCCCACCAAGCCTTGGTTTTTCCAACAAGTAACCTGTCTCCCTGAACCTATTCCAAAGCCGAGATATCACAATTTGTTTGACTTGGAGCCTTTCCGCTACAACAACCTGAGTTAGGCCACCCTGTAGCATTCCGATAGCCCTATTAGCCTCAGCGTTTGTTAATTTACGTCTTGGCATTTGCAGAAAATACGTTTAAAATCGAAGCCGTTGATAAACTGACTCCATTTCAAAATAAGAACATTCATGAAGCGTATGCAAAGAACCAAACTTCAGAAAAAAGGCGACCAGATTGATGAAATGTCTCATACTGATTTTTATTGGATCGATTGAAGTTGTTATTGAGTTTTAAATGATTTTACAGCGATATTCTCGAAGATTACATACTTTTCAAAACGATTGGATACGATATCCCTAACTCTTGTGGAGCAGTTTATTTAGACCAGACATTGACCGTATCCTAAAAAAAATTTAGCGCATTCAAAAAATCTGGAAATTTCAATCGAATCAATTACGGCAGATCAAATATTTCGAATAATCTGCAACCATGATTTGAATTACTGATGCTAAAATAGGGTCAATCTCAAACTATATCATAGGACCTCTGGACTCGTCTTATGTTGAAGATGGCTGTGGAAAGGGCGATAAAATTGCAAGCGTGAATAAATATTCCTAGAAACGATATTCTTGGGACACCCTGTATAGTATAGTTTCAAACTTATATGAGTTTGCAGAGGTATCTGCAAGCAATTTTCTTTAAAATATCACCTCGGCTTGTGTCAGGTATTGCAGGAACAAATTCAAGGCGGGTACATCAGGATCTTCAGGATTCGTGATAGTCCTTGCCGATTGGATAAAGAACGATGATTCTAAGCAACCCATCCCTATGATGCATCCAGGAATCTCCCTTTCCCCCATTTTGATCAGTTCATAATCGTGGGTGTACTTTAGGCTGGAAAAAATTATTTTAAATTCAGCCAGACGCTGACTTTGGTACTAAAAATAGTTGTAAATGATCCCTATTTTTCAAAAACTGCCGAAATTAACCTCAATAAAGTATTTATCAGAATCCCAGAAGTAAAGTGTGTTAAGTCACAATATCAAAATTAGACAAAACAGAGATTTTTCAGTTCGATTATTGTTTCAAAGAATGTTTACTGCCATAATTTGGTGACTTGATATACCTAGGGAGTCAAAAATGTGTTCCACCAGCTAGAATTTACTTATGTGAATCCAATATTGTAGATAGTTCGTGTCTGAAAAAATGTGACTTAACACTCTTTACCTCTGAGGTGCTGATATACATATTTGAAACAACAAGAAAGAGTTCTATCAATTAGAAAAATTGAATACAAGGTGTACCATTTAAAAAACAATAGTTCACAACAAATTTTCAGGTTTTCGATGCCTTTATGAATTTCTTAGAACTGATTTCTGAATGCCCATGAAAAAAACTTCAAATTTGACCATTCAAGCGTTTTTGTACAACCAATATCAACTGAGATAGCTATTGAGTAAAATATAAACAATCACCCTGTACATTGTTATTCATATATCGAAAAAATTCTCTTTATTTGAGAAGTAAAGAGGTAACTTTTTTATATTTTACAATTCCTTCATTGTAGTACCTTGTGATGAACATTTTTAGTTTTTTTTCCCTAGAATGCGAGAATAAATAGGGCATATTGCTGATTATCCATTGTGAATCAGCACGTATAGGCAACTCAAAATACACAGTAATTGTTTACATTGCCGAAAATAGTAGAATGGGTATTCGTTCAAAACATTTCATCATAAAATTTTCTGTAGTGTTCGGTAGAAAGATAGGTGTAATAACACATGGACTCAGATGCGTCAATATCATAAGAAAATATACTTCACCGAATTAATATCAAATACAATACACTCACGAAAACGCTATTAACCGTAGCGACACCTACTGGCGTTATTCGCAAGAGGAAAAATTATTTTCTATTTTTCTTTCCATTTCATCAAATTTTTCAGAGTTCCGATGTATTTTATGTTAACCCTGCAGTAGAAGAATCCAAAAAACAATCTTTCATAACAAACAGTTCATCCAATCTTGAGTTAAAAATGGTGTAACCAACAATATGGCCGACTTAGTTTTATACTATATTGAGAAAATTTCTGTTTTTTATCTTGTCCATATCACTTACCATTTTGGTGGTTCCGTGCTAGATACAAATGTGTCTTTGATTATTTGTGTCGGGTTTGGTAGGCTCCTCAAGTTACCGGCTAAATACAAAGAGAAATTTTTATATTCTGCTAAAAATTTCTTGATGTCGCTGAATTTTTTCACAATTTCGTCTGCTTTAGGTCCATCCAGTTCTTCGACCAAGGAGGAGAGGAATTTATTCTGGTTGAGGACTCCGTTCCTTAGAATGTTGCTATCTGTAGAATGGAAATATCTTAAACTTGTTGACCCGGCAGACTTTGTACTGCCTCAATCGATAAATGAAAAAGCAACTTTAATATTATAATGAACTATTATGGTATAATACCTTGAAAGTGACAATAAAATTGTCCTGTACAATTAGTCCAGTCAATGAGGGTGAAAATTAGGCATTACCTCTGAATTCTATCAAGATGCTTCGACTTTGATAAAATTTTGGATATAAGCTATACTTGTCTGCTAGTCCTACCCTATGCCGATTTATGCTTATTATTTTTAATGGGTGAAAACAATCCCTTTATCCAATATTAAAAGAAACTTGTTCTAACGTAAATCAAAGTAATTTTTGGGCCTCAGTAGCGTTTTATGAAGTTTAATGAAGGTCTTCATATACCTCCAGACCGTATAAACCACCCTCTTTCAGCATAAAATGAGTAAAAATGGGTCTTTATTAATATAATTAATTTATTTCAATCAATTTTATAACAGTATTCTGGATCACTGTTAGTTTTAGTTATTTTTATTTTTTAACCCCTATCTGTTCAAAATAACAAAATGAAAATATCATTTGAACATTTCGTTTATCCATCACTTTATTCACATAAAATTAATACTTGTTGTGTCAAAAAATTAATCTGATTCTGAGTGGCTGTCGCCACTGTCGCTTATTTCTTCATCTTTGCCAAAGATTGGACAACTGTTTTGGCAGTTAACACCTGCACATTCCCCACATGTAGTGTTACAAAAAAGACTCAGTTTTCTGCAGGTGCATGACGCATTGCATCTTTTTTTGCAGTTACAAAAAATAATTTTCAACAATTTTTGTGGTGCAGGTGTTCTTGCATTTTTGTGGGCTGCAAATATCTATTGGTACTATTCCAACCGCAATCAACTGAATTGAGAGCTTTATTACCTAGCCAAATTTGAAGTTGATGATTTTAGGCAAGCATTTATTTCATCGGCAGCCGTCGATTTTGGAATTACTGGTAATGGTTGTCCGAAGTCACCAGACAAAAGAATTAATGAGCTCCCAAAACATCCGTTTAGGCAACTCAAAATACACAGTAATTGTTTACATATATAATAGTAGAATGGAGATTTGTTCAAAACATTTCGTCATAAAATTTTCCGTAGTGTGCGGAAGAAAGATAGGTGTAATAACACATGGCCTCATATTATTAAAAATGTAGTTCACCAAATTAATATCAAATATAATACTTTCACGAAAACGCTATTAACCGTAGCGACATCTATTGGCGTTATTCGCAAGAAGAAAAATTATTTTCTATTTTTTTTCCATTTCATCAAATTTTTCAGAGTTTTAATGTATTTTATGTTAACCCCGTCGTAGAAGAATCCAAAAAAAAATCTTTCATAACGAACAGTTCATCCAATCTTGAGTTATAAACGGTGTAACCAACAAAATGGCCGAACGTGTCCTAAGAGAAAACAGGGCACGTTTTATGCGACTGAAAGAAATTTTTTTGCGAAGGTGTAGAATGTGTATTGAGGCTTGAGGTGGCCACTTTGAAAACCTATTGTAAATTTTATAAATAAATTTCTTTTTATCTACATGATGTGTGATTTATTGCCATACCTTTTTCATTTTCATTGATTTTCAGCATTTTCTATCATAGCTTGATCAGAAAAATCTAAAAATGGCAAAAAAGAATTTTTGAGTAAACGTCTAGTTCTTTGATTTTTTCCACCTCGCTGACTTTGAAGGCTAATTCTAGCAAAAGTAGACTGTTGAGTACCATTTTTTATTAATGATTCTGAAAGCTGAGTGTTGAGCGCAGTTTTCAAGAAACCATGAAGTAACCTGTTTACATCTTTAATTTAAATTTGAAAATTAAGATCATGATCCAAAAAACGTAACTTTCTCACTTGAGACCAACATTTTCATAATTTTTATCAGAGTTGCGATGCTGGTTATTTTATGTATAAAAGTACAATTCCTGGCGATCTATCTACAACAAAAAAATTACAGAAAAGTCTTGTACTTTAAAAAAAAAAAATTTTGAAGATGTTCAAGTTGAAAATTCTCAAATTTCATAAAAAAATTCATAACTCGGAAACCGTGAAAAATCGGACAACATACATGGGGGTGATTCGAATACCCCATGACATGATGGACCTGTTTTTTTTTTTTTTTGACGTCAATCGTCCGGCCACCCTGTATATTAAGATTAAAAAAATCTTCAGAATACACGAGAACTGAATATTTTTCTTGTTTACCTTCTGAAAAGCACAAGGCTTTCATGGCATAAGAAACCATATCGCTTCCACTCCTCTTTGCCTGGGCAACAGAATTAAGCATTTTCTTCGCAGTCACCTTCAAACGGTCTGCCGTAAAAACGGTGTTGTACAGAATATCCTTCAACCATTCCAGACCTTTCTGGAAGTTACTGCATTCGACCTGTAACATCACTACGGCAGTTGTCGAGTTGGAACCGCATTTGAACAGTCCCCTTTTCGTTGAACCCAAATGGGCTGAATTCTGAACAGTATCGTTGTACAATTCTGCCACCACCTTCTCGTAAGGTATCAACTGGCCTTCTTTCATTATCGGTAACTCCAGTAGCGTTTCGAAGAATAGAGGAAGGTAATTTCTTATATCGGGCTGTATGAACTTTGTGTCTAGAAGAGCGTAGATCTGAAAAGGTACGTATCATTTTATACTGCGAATATTTAAAGCTGATTGAGATTTTTTGCTTTGACAGGAAGACCATTTATTACAGTTCAATGAATAAATAAAATAAACATCAAAAGAAGTTCAATAGATCAGTAGAATTCCGTTCACTCGGAATATCCTGGAGTGGAAGTCTGAAGTTGAATATCTGGGAATTACCCTGGACAGTAAGCTTCTGTGGTATAGGCATATACAGGGTGGCCATTTGAAAACGAAACAGACGAGATTACAGACGAAATAAATTTTTTCGATAGAAATGCTCGGACAGGTCGATTTCTGTTTCGAGGGGGACAACTTAAGATGTAGGTTACGGACGCATAGCGCTCCAACCCTTGCTACTACAACCCTCACCCCCAATTTTTTAATAGGGGTGAGTGATACCTCATTTGAAAGGTATGTTTATACTGATTTCAGCACAGTAATTGTTTTTTCATTTTATGCATTAGTTCTCGAAATATTCTTGACTAAGCATTTGAAAATGAAGTGGTGTTTTCATGGCACTTGTAGTGTTTTTTTGTGAAAAACCTTTCAAATGAGGTATCACTCACCCCATCTTCCCTATTCCAAAATTGGGGGTGAGGGTTGTAGTAGCAAGGGTTGAAGCGCTATGCGTCCGTAACCTACATCTTAAGTTGTCCCCCTCGAAACAGAAATCGACCTGTCCGAGCATTTCTATCGAAAAAATTTATTTCGTCTGTAATCTCGTCTGTTTCGTTTTCAAATGGCCACCCTGTATGTAATGCTACTAGAAGAGCTATTAAGGCTCTTATGGCGTGCAGGCATCTATGCGGCAGGAATTGGGGTTGTAACCCAAAAATACTGCGATGGATGTACGTCATGATTGTGAGACCTGTAATCATATATGGGGCAGTAGTCTGGTTTGCTAAAGCAAGTCAGACAAGTACGAGGAAAATGCTCGATAAAGCACAGCGGCTTGCCTGTGTGTGCATCACGGGGGCCATGAGAACGTGCCCAACCAAAGCACTTGAGATTATAACAGACCTCACACCCCTACATCTGGTGATTGACAGGATGGCCCATGAGGCCATCCTCAGAATATCTAGAGAAGGCGCAGGTAATGAGAGAAATAGGTCTGGTGCTCTCTGAGTAACTACATCTCATCTGCGAAACTTCCTAGTGATGTAATGGTCAAGAAAGTAAGTACTGAGAAAAACTTCAGTACAATGCTATGCAAAAAAGAGCGATGGGAGCGGGAATACACCGACCAAAATTTCAAAGAAAATACTGTTAAATGGTATACAGATGGTCCTAAAACCAACACGGGAGCTGGCGCTGGGGTTCACGGGGCCAAAGCCAAGTGTGCCCTATCGTTAGGCTCCTGTGTGAGTATTCTGCAAGCAGAAATTTTTGCAATCGAAAGATGTCTAGACATTAATCTAGAGAGAAACTATCAGAATTGCGACATAGATATTCACTCAGATAGTCAAGCTGCTATTAAAGCACTGAACTCCTATGTCATCGACTCAAAGTCCACGTGGGAATGCCGGATCAAACTCAATGAGGTAGGCAAGAAAAATAAGGTCTCTTTAATCTGGGTTCCTGGTCATTCGGGAATCACAGGTAACGAAGAGGCCAATAAACTTGCCAGAGAGGGTGCTCGGAAACCACTCACTGGCCCAAAACCTTTCTGTGGTAAAGCAAAATGTACATATAAGAAGGAGTTTCTGGAGAAGGAAAAAACTGAAAGAGAAACACTCTGGCAAAATCTCCCAGGGTTGGATCACTCCAAAAAGTTCCTTCGGAATTTTGAAACTGCAAGATCCAAAAAATATTTGGATCTCAGTAAGAACCAACTACACCTCCTCACTGGCTTTCCTACAGGTCATTGTCGCCTCAGAAAGCACTTGCTGAGAATGGGCGTACCGGACACTGACGAGTGTAGATTCTGTGGGGAGGAGGAAGAAACTCCTATTCACCTAGTCACAGAATGCTTTGGCATTGTAAGCCAAAGGAAACAATGCTTTGGTCAAGAGACCTGTAGGAGTGAGGAATTAGCCTCACTGAAGCCTTCCGAGATATTGGATTTCATAAGATCTCTGGGACTAGAAAGCGAGCAGTAAAGCTTTGTCAGGGGGCACAATAGACTATCAGGTCGCAGTGGACTGTAACCCCTTTCAAACTAACAACTAGTACTTACATAAACAAAATTAGAATTCACATCGTCGAAGAACGTGAATACCGGTGTCTCAGAAAGATCCGGATTCTTCTTACTGTTAGAATCAGTCCTGAGCCTCACAATGTTGTGGTAATTAACAGAACTGATTTCCGGTATACTCAAGGAAACTAACATTTCTTCGGCTGGCTCTCGTTCGTTGAACTCGATGGCCTTTTCCAATTCTTTTCCTTTAACTTCTAGGCCGTCTAGACCTAAAGATTCGATTTGCTTGGCCACCCTTTCCTTCTCCTCTTGAGCCATCTTTTGCTTCTCCTCCTTGCTGGGTTTGCAACGAATCGCTATGAACTTATTGTCAACGAAGAACTTCTTCAGAAGAGATATCCAATAGGATTTGGGCTCGTTTTTCAGGGAATCGAAATCGTTGAGTGGGTTCACACGTTGTTCCAGCTGTAATTAAAGGTGAAGTCTCCATGTCTGTGAGGAAAAACTGGGTTCTGATGAAGTATGGAACCAAGAAATATCTTTCGAAAGAAAAGGACAATTGAGTTTTTCACATTACCGTAAAAAACGTTTCAGATAAACAAATTGATGTTGTGTGTATGCATAGTAAGTAATTGGACAAAATAATAATCCATGGTGGCGCTGCATTCGCCGATCAGCTGATTCCCGAAACGAGTATTGTTTTGTGTTTACATTAACTTTCTTTTCGTATTTATGCAATTTTTTAGTTTTAATTTTAATTCACTATCAATAATCGAAGATGTTTGCTTAATTGTGGATCCTCTGGGTTATCTCGTATGTGTAAGTTTAGGAAATATTGTGCTTTTGGTTATATTTTAGGTAAAATATTGAGGTGAGCACAATTCAATTTTGAATGTTTTCCAGATCATCTGGCAAAATGTTCACCAAATGTTTCTCAATATTTACATGCGACACCTCATAGATGATATGTAGAGGGTGAGAAGGTGTTGCAATGCAATTCAGAAAATGTACCTAGTTGATCACTGTCACACATAGCGTTGTCAGTACAGCCCTTTGAAATCAACTCGAAAATGAAAAATGATAAAAACAACTTTATTTTTTGTCGCGAAAACTACGTCCGATTCATTCGAATTCGCATTCAAAATACAGGTTTTCGAGGTCGATCTATCTAATAAAGGTAAAATAATCCCAGTTTTCCCGATTTTGAAATTTTTCACCTACAAAAGGAAAATTTTCAAATCTCAAACTTGCATATCTTGACTTCTACGCGTCAGAGTTATGTCTGGTTTGTTGAAAAGTGATCAGCGGGGACAGCACCATAATTCTTACACAAAAAAAAGCAATAAAAAATTTTGAAATTTTGGCCGAAAAAATCGTAAGGGGTTGCCCCCCCCTAAAACGCTATATTTCGTATTCTCACAAGCAAACCAGGAGGTTTAGGGTAATTTTTGTGCATGGAGGTTCTAGAATCGGTTGGGCAGATTCAAAAAATTTTCCTAGTTGATCACTGTCACACATAGCGTTTTCAGTACAGCCCTTTGAAGTCAACTTGAAAATGAAAGATGAAAAAAACTTTATTTTTTTTCGCGAAAAATAGGTACGATACATTCGAGTTCGCATTCGAAATACAGGTTTTCGAAGTCGATCTATCTAATAAAGGTAAAATAATTCCAGTTTTCCCGATTTTGAAATTTTTCACATTCACAATGAAAATGTTCAAATTTCAAACTTGGATATCGTGACTTCTACGCGTCAGAGTGGTGTCTGGTTTGCAGAAAAGTGATCAGTGAGGACAACACTATAATTCCAACTCAAAAAAACGCAATAAAAAATTTTGAAATTTTGGCCGAAAAAATCCTAAGGGGTAGACCCCTCCTAAAACGCTATATTTCGCATTCTCACACGCAACCCAGGAGGGTTAGGGTAATTTTTGTGCATGAGGGTTCTAGAACCGATCGAGCAGATTCAGAAAATATACCTAGTTTATCACTGTCACACATAGCGTTTTCAGTACAGCCCTTTGAAGTCAACTCGAAAATGAAAAATGAAAAAACAACTTTAATTTTTTTTGCTAAAACTACGTCGATTCATTCGAGTTCGCATTCGAAATACAAGTTTTCGAGGTCGATCTATCTAATGAAGGTAAAATAATTCCAGTTTTCCCGATTTCGAAATTTTTCACCTTCAAAATGAAAATTTTTAAATTTCAAACTTGCATATCTTGACTTCTATGCGTCAGAGTGATGTCTGGTTTGCAGAAAAGTGATCAGTGGGGACAGCACTATAATTCTTACATAAAAAAACCCAATAAAAAATTTTGAAATTTTGGCCGAAAAAAACGTAAGGGGTAGACCCCCCCTAAAACGCTATATTTCGCATTCTCACACGCAACCCAGGAGGGTAAGGGTGTTTTTTGTGCATGGAGGTTCTAGAACCGGTCGAGCAGATTCAGAAAATATTCCTGGTTGATCACTGTCACACATAGCGTTTTCAGTACAGCCCTTTGAAGTCAACTCAAAAATGAAAAATGAAAAAACAACTTTATTTTTTTTCGAGAAAACTAAGTCCGATTCATTTGAGTTCGCATTCGAAATGCAGGTTTTCGAGGTCGATCTATCTGATGAAGGTAAAATAATTCCAGTTTTCCCGATTTTGAAATTTTTCACCCTCAAAATGATAACTTTCAAATTTCAAACTTGCATATCTTGACTTCTACGCGTCAGAGTGATGTCTGGTTTGCAGAAAAGTGATCAGTGGGGACAGCACTATAATTCTTACACGAAACAACGCAATAAAAAATTTTGAAATTTTGGCCGAAAAAATCCTAAGGGGTAGACCCCCCCTAAAACGCTATATTTCGCATTCTCACACGCAACCCAGGAGGGTTAGGGTAATTTTTGTGCATGGAGGTTCTAGAACCGGTCGAGCAGATTCAGATAATATACCTAGTTGATCACTGTCACACATAGCGTTGGCAGTACAGCCCTTTGAAGTCAACTCGAAAATGAAAAATGAAAAAACAACTTTATTTTTTTTTCGCGAACACTACGTCCGATTCATTCGAGTTCGCATTCGAAATACGGGTTTTCGAGGTCGATCTATCGAATAAAGGTAAAATAATTCCAGTTTTCCCGATTTTGAAATTTTCCACCTTCAAAATGAAAATTTTCAAATTTCAAACTTGCATATCTTGACTTCTACACGTCAGAGTGATGTCTGGTTTGCAGAAAAGTGATCAGTGGGGACAGCACCATAATTCTTACACGAAAAAACGCAATAAAAAATTTTGAAATTTTGGCCGAAAAAATCGTAAGGGGTAGACCCCCCCTAAAACGCTATATTTCGCATTCTCACCCGCAACCCAGGGGGGTTAGGGTAATTTGTGTGCATGGAGGTTCTAGAACCGGTCGAGCAGATTCAGAAAATATTCCTAGTTCATCACTGTCACACATAGCGTTGTCAGTACAGCCCTTTGAAGACAACCAGAAAATGAAAAATGAAAAAACAACTTTATTTTTTTTCGCGAAAACTACATCCGATTCATTCGAGTTCGCATTCGAAATGCAGGTTTTCGAGGTTGATCTATCTGATAAATGTAAAATAATCCCAGTTTTCCCGATTTTGAAATTTTTCACCTTCAAAATGAAAATTTTCAAATTTCAAACTTGCATATCTTGACTTCTACACGTCAGAGTGATGTCTGGTTTGCAGAAAAGTGATCAGTGGGGACAGCACCATAATTCTTACACGAAAAAAATTTTGAAATTTTGGCCGAAAAAATCGTAAGGGGTAGACCCCCCTAAAACGCTATATTTCGCATTCTCACACGCAACCCAGGATGGTTAGGGTAATTTTTGTGCATGGAGGTTCTAGAACTGGTCGAGCAGATTCAGAAAATATACATAGTTGATCACTGTCACACAGCGTTTTCAGTACACCCCTTTGAAGTCAACCCGAAAATGAAAAAACAACTTTATTTTTTTTCGCGAAAACTACGTCCGATTCATTCGAGTTCGCATTCGAAATACAGGTTTTCGAGGTCGATATATCTAATAAAGGTTAAATAATTCCATTTTTCCCGATTTTGAAATTTTTCACCTTCAAAATGAAAATTTTCAAATTTCAAACTTGCATATCTTGACTTCTACGCGTCAGAGTGATATCTGGTTTGCAGAAAAGTGATCAGTGAGGACAGCACTATAATTCTTACACGAAAAAAGCAATAAAAAATTTTGAAATTTTGGCCGAAAATATACAATATCTCAATATTTTACATCTGATAAATGCTGGTACTACCTTTCAAATTCACAAAACTTCTCTCTGTTCTGTTTGTTCATATTTTATATTTAAGCTTGTACAAGTTTCAAATTAAAATGTCTTGACTTGAACTGCTTTTTTTGGTAGGTTTTGTGAAGGTACAGCTTTCTTTCCTAATCGCAGAAATGTTTTCAAAGTGAGAGTTTCTAAAATGAAGCATTGCCTTCAACTGACATCAGTTTCCACTCTTGCCTGTTTCCATTCTATAATCTTCTGGTAGGAAATGGTGTGAACATATTTAAATATGCTTAGAGAAATGTTTTCATAGAGAGAGTCTCTAAAATGATGCATTGCCTTCAACTGACATCAGTTTCCACTCTTGCCTGTTTCCATTCTATAATCTTCTGGTCAGAAATGATGTGAGCATATTCTAATATGCTTAGATGAAGGTTTTTCGTATTATCAAAACATGCTCCCAGGATTTACGTCTATTAATTTCCTCTACGATTTCTAGTTTGTCGGTTACGTAAAAATTTTGATTTTTACCACGAAAATAATGAAAATGGGCTCCAGGATTCCTAGATTTGTTGGAAATGAATCCATGAACAAAGCAATTAGTGTTCTTGAAGGTATTTTTCCCAGGTAAAGTTTTCATGACGATAAAAATTCAAAACAAATAAACATATATTTCAAGTACAAACTGTCGGATCGAATACTCGTTTCGAGCTTAGTTCCAGCTAACGCCGCTAGGGTCGCATAGAGTTGTGTTCTGCTCTATAAACCAGTACGATCTACACACAAAACATTGCATTTTTCGCCATTGCACTTACCTGCAAAATTTCATGAACTTCTACATTTTTGTTCAAAAGATATCTACTTGGTTCCATACTTTATCCGCACCCTGTATACGAACTAATACTCACATCTTCTTTCGTGTTTCCATAAAGTACGTGACCGATTATCAAAAATGCAACTGAACTATGAGGATCGCACTCCAAATAACTGGAGCATTCTAGCCTATTTCTCTTAATGATGCTCTCCATTCTTTCCATATCTATATTTTCGTTCTCGACAATGTCGTTCAATATCGAGAAAAGCTTCGATTTTATCTCTTCCAATTTGGTGACCGGCACATCTTGAAAAGTCAGATAGTTGCACGTTTCGGAGTTCTGATACAAGTTATAAGTGATCTGAAAAATTACATCTTTAATTTTTCACTGATCGAGAGGTGAATGGGGAGTTTTTGACAATTTTTTGACATTGACAGCTACATGTTTGACAGTTTACTCACTTCACTGGCGTAAGGATCCTCAATTTCCACCAATTCTTTCTGCAGGGGCGACACCGAAAAGTCCGACAGATATTTCAGCATCAAAGAAGTAGCGGTGACTGTATACTGATCTTTGACGGTCGATGCTCCCCTCCAACCGATACAGAATAGTCCGTTGCTTTCATCGTCAGCTGGGTACTTTATCTCGATGTCGGTGGACTTTTCTAGAGGGGGTACAGGCGATTGCCAGGGTCTTTGAAAGGGTCCCAAGTTTCCCTTGAAAATTCGCAAGTGAACATCTTTCGGAAGTATTTCAGAACGGTGCTTTTAAACTCACCTTGGACACAATTTTTTCCTCGAGTTTCGATAGAGATTTGAATATTGTTTCGTGTTCAACGCGACCTGTTATGATAATCTTCAAATTCTCCGGACGGTAAAATTCCTTGTGGTAATTTTTGATCTGCAAAAAGTAGGGTTGGGTAAGCAAAGCTCACTATAGGAGCTTAAAAATGTTTCAAATAAGATTACTATCAGCTAACTGTCAAAGTGACAACTACAATAGTTTATATAACCTTGAAGTTCTTATCAAGATTTATAGTTGCAGGCGCTTTCCAGTCACCTCATAAATGTATTGGATTTGGTTAAGTTTCTGGATACAAAATCCATTGATTCAACTTTGATAGTTTCCTCAGTGTTTTCAAGCCGCTAAATTTGAACTTATAAATTTTTTATGTTCACATTTGCTAACCTTGTCATTTGAAGTCGATTCTCTCAAATTTTTCATGATTCCTCCAGTCTCTGATGAATATCCACACTTCCCAGGATACATAAGTCGAGACAACGTTAAATGTAGTCTGGATTCCGCAGAGTTTTCACGACCTTGCATTTCGCAGTAAACTACGCCTGCATCCTCACCCGTTGGTGTTATATGATGGACCTCTGTTATAAAGCCTGCATCCTGAATCACAAGACATTAAAAATAAATATAATACAATCAGCCAATAATAGTTATTTATGATACAGAAGGCATTGATATTCTTACACAAATCTAGAAGTCAAAAATAAGCCACGAAGTGTTAGAATGAGCCTTCTGTACAAGTATCATATATTTTTATCTCTATTTCGTTGAATTTTTATCAAAATGAATGAAACATCTCCACAAATATCGTTTAGTGATTTTTACATTGAAAAATATTGATTGGCAGAACTGTTTTCTCTCTCATGAATTTGACAGATGATAAATAAATCCATGGCAGGAGGCCAACATGTTAACTGAAATATTCTTGCATGATTTCATGCTAAAGAATGAACGAGTTTGACACAGAATTAATGAAAATTCTTTCCTGTTATTTGAACCTACCTTTTTCAATTATTATTACAGAATTTTGTTTAAATTTATAGAAAATACATCAAAATTTTCTTCTAGAGAACTCACAGTCAACGTGGGGTAAAGGATATGCTCCAAATAGATAGGCATGAGAGCTAAAAACCCTTGACTGCCTGCCGTTTCCATTGTGTAGCAAGTGTGATCCACGTCAGTCCAAGCATTAGTACCAGAAGCGAAACACCTATTAGCCAGTAGATCCAAAACACCCTTGTATGGATATTCTTCGCTACCCAAAAATATGAGATGTTCTAGCGTATGTGGTAAACCATCATCATCGAATGCTTCAGTAGCTGAATAAAAGCAATATGTAACTAAAATAAATCCTCGATTTCCTAACACCTACCAATGCAAAAAAATCCATTAACAATAGGTCCATCAACTTCAGCAATTACAACTGTTAGGCCTGTTGTGGTTGATTCGTATTCAAATATAGGAATTTTATTGTAAGCCTTAGTTGAGTACACTAGTTGAAAAGAACTTGAGATAACATTTGGTGTTTTGTCAACAGGCGGCATCTTCATTTACCAGATTCACAAGAATCTGTTCGACCTGAAAATAATTATTGATGTGGATCACAAACAATATTTTTCGTTCGCGATGTTTTTTTGGTCTATGAAAAATCGAAGTGAAACCTTCTATTCAAAGTTGTTTTGAATAATGTAACGTTCCCATCAGAGAGAAGAACGAGAGGTAACAACTTCTAAATTCATCAAAAATCATAATTGTCCTGAAGAATACAAATATAAAGGATCTTTGAATATTTTCCTTTCCTTTCCTCATGAAAATAATAATGTTAATCGACAATTTGATCCATTAAATTCCTTTTGTAGCAAGCATTTTTTCAAGAAATGTTGCTTACCAATCAGTGAAAGTAAATTGCAATTGAATGATTCTTAAATTTTCTGATGTTTGTGTTCGGCAAAGAGGTTGACATTTGACGTTTCTGGTGTAAACAATGGAGGTAACATAAAGTGAAGAAAATAACTGGATTTGTTATTTCTTGTGGGTTGAGGAGAAAAAAAACTCAAGATTATATGAAATTATTTTAATAATGGACAAGTCCGCTAAGTCAAAACGAAAAAACAGAGGAAACTATTGCATGAAATATGGGGATCAAGATTTTTGTTGGATGATTTAAACCTTGAAAAGCAAAATAAATTATTGTAGACCAACATCAATGTTTGCATTTATTCAACAATAGAATATTAGACATGTTAAAAATTCTGGTAACTTTTACTTTTTTACACAATCAAATTTATACTTTCGAAAAAAATTTCGAGGATTCTAAGACTAATATTACTTTACAACTTTTTACAAATGGAATGTTGACATTGTAATTGGATGATTTTTATTCTCGCACAATTTCTGAAGACTGTTTTGAATCACATTATCGTTGAAATTTGTTATTGGCAGCTCAGCTGATTTAATATTTTAATCTTTATAAGGAGTTAATGAAATACAGATATTGAAATAAGTTATAAATAAATAAAATTATACAGGAAAGAGAATAACAGACATTAATCATACAATAACAAAAAAGACGATATATACAAAACTTTCAACTACAATAAAACTTTAAATGCTTCATTTACACATAAATCGATTTGGCATGAAATTTCGAAACTAAAAAGATCCGTTAAATTTAAAACAACCATCAGCTCATAGGTTTGGATTTATGTAACAATTTTGGTCTACTTCCGAACCACGACCTCCTCCATTCTATTGTATCGTTGATAAGCTTCTCTTCCTCTTTTGTGAACTTAAGTACAGTAGATATTGCTTTGGTTAAATGTTGAGCTTCGTAGTCCTTACTGGTAAGAAATTTTATCACCACGTGCTTGAGATATTTGAAATTGACATCTTCCTCATCCCTTTTTACATTGTGAGAGTAATTTCTCACTTGGCTGGGTGTTAAAATAGCTGCCGAACCAGTATCGTCCTGGGAATAATTGTGATTTGTAGGAGTTCTCAGTTCTTGCTGGAGGGTTTTCTTCATATCGGCCAATCGCAATGTTAACGTTTTGATGTTCTGAAAATTATAATATTAGAAAAATCAAGATTAACGCAATAATTAAGGTGCAACTCCAATCTTAAATCGACAACATCAAAATGAAATTGTTTTGTATCTTATATACACTCCCAAAATTGCCCATTTCAACAATTTCCCTAAGAATGATTACTGAACTGAGTTTCTCTTGAAGTTAATGGTCGCTTAAATTTATTGGTTGCATGACTGTTACTCAACAGAATCTCAAGTATACTTCATTCACAAATATAAAATCACACCTCTGGCCTTGGAAATTTGACACATTCCACTCTGCATCAAACGAAAATGGAGGTTATGACCCTTGTCAAAATATTTGGTTAGGTTAAGGAAATGACAACTATCATCTGTAGCCTATCCTGGAATCCTTTCTATCAATTCATATAAACGTTTGTTTTTGGAAATCCTTCCTCCGAAGAGCCGTCCCGCTGATCGTGATGTCCTTCTATATAGAATATTCAGATACAACAATTTTATTTTATTTTTTTAACGGGGAGACAGGTTTTTTCGGCTGAGGTTTTTTTCCCCTGGCTCTATAGTATCGTATGATACTGGTGATGAAAGTATCGTATGATACTATAGTATCATACGAAGAATGTTGTGGTACCCCGTTCCTTTTTTTACCTCAGCTTAGGTTCTTTTTGTTTCAACATTTATTGTATTATTTTAGCTCTCTTATTCAAAAGAATATATATATATATATAAACGTTAATTATTTTCGTCCATCACATCTTTTCCAATTCATTCATTTTCCGGATAAATTCACATTCTGAGAAAGAAGTAATTGCTAAGAATGTAGAAAGTGCAACATAGTGTTGACTTAGAACTTAAAAATATTTTGACAAGCGTCATAACCTCCATTTTTGTTCGATACAGAGTTGAATGTGTCAAATTTCCAAGGCCAGAGGTGTGATTTTGTATTTGTAATCGGAGTATTATAGATCTCTAAAGGGTCGTTTGCACCACATCCCTTGAAATTTAAGTGACATGTCGATGGTTAAAACTATCCTCAAATTTAAGCCCTCCTTAGAATGGGATTCTAACCTAAACTAATATGTCAAACTCATAAACCGACTGCAGAATATTTGTTGTTTTCTATGAACTCATATCAAAAAATTTGAAATTTCAAGAAGCAAATCGTCAAAATGACATTTAAGTTGAGGAAATGACAACTATCATCTGTAGCCTACCAGCCAATAAAATGGCTTTATTTTACTAGGGTGAAGTTTAACAACATGAAAAACTGAAATATAACTAAATTGAAACATTTAAGGGTCCCTTACGTGAGAATTCTGTCAATAAATTTAAGGGATCCTTAACGTTAAGGGTTTGCACCATCATTCCTTAAAATTATGTTAAGGTTCCCTTAAATTTATTGACAGTTGCACGACTGTCACTCAAACAGAATTCTCACGTAAGGGACCCTTAAATGTTTCTATCTAGTTATATTTCAGTTTTTCATGTTGTTGAACTTCACCCTAGTAAAATAAAGCCATTTTATTGGCTGGTAGGCTACAGATGATAGTTGTCATTTCCTTAACTTTACTGTAAATTTGACGATTTGCTTCTTGAAATTTCAAATTTTTTGCTACGAGTCCATAGAAAACAACAAATATTTTGCAGTCAGTTTATGAGTTTGACATATTATTTTAGGTTAGAATCCCATCCTAAGGAGGGCTTAAATTTGAGTTTTGTTTCAACCATCGAAATGTCACTTAAATTTTAAGGGATGCTGGTGCAAAAAGCCCTTTAGAGATCTATACTCCATTCACAAATACAAAATCACACCTCTGGCCTTCGAAATTTGACACATTCCACTCTGCATCGAACGAAAATGGAGGTTATGAAGCTTGTCAAAATATTTTTATGTTCCAATTCAACACAATGTTGCCCTTTCTACATTCTTAGCAATTACGTATTTCTCAGAATGTGAATTTATTCGGAAAATGAATGAATTGGAAAAGAAGTGATGGACGAAAATAATTAACTTTTATAGGAATTGAAAGGATTCCTTTTCTAGTTATTTGCAATAATTCAATTTTCAACAATATGTACACAAAGAAACAAACTGGCAACGTCATTTTGTAGTTAACGATATTTTCTGTGTACGCACTGACTTTTCATCAGGTGCACCAACTCCTGAAAACGATATCATAACCTCCTGTGATTTTATAAAAGCGAATGGAGTATAAGTGACCCTTAAATATTTTATCTGGTGATATTTCAGTTTCTCATGTTGTGAAACTTCACCCCAGTTGAATAAAGGCATTTCATTAGCTGGCCAGCAACAGATGACAGTTGTCATTTCCTTAACCTAACTTTACTGTAATTTTGACGATTTCATGCATCAGTCAACGTTAGATTGGATCGTTGAAAACTAAAAACTTCAAGTTTATTGATACTTACTTTATTTTTATCCGATAGTTGTTCCTCCAAATCAACGATTTGATTCCTCAACTGTCTTTCTAAAGCCTCGCTTTCCTTATGTTTCAGATATTCCTCTTCCAACTGGCTCATCTTATTCGATAGCTCGTTGAATTCTGCATCTTGTCTCCGTTTCTCCTGTTTAATCAGCTCGATTTGCTGAGATATTTCAGCATTTCTCACAAGTGCCGCATTCTTTTCCGAAGTAACTCTACAACAAAATGAAATAAAAGATGGAAATTTCGTAACCGAGTTTTTACGAACCTCGAAAGAGTTTTTTGAACATTGAGAGAATTAATTTTCTCTTCCGCAAGTTCCCCCTCTAATTTCGATATTTTTTCCTTCAAACTCATATTCATCTCCTGTTCCGCTTCAATTGAAATCCTCAATTTCGAACACTCATCTTCAGTTTTTTCAACTTTAGTTTCTGCGTTCTCCAAATTTTTCTTCACAACTGTAACTTCTGTGCTGGAATTGAGCTGAAACATTATTGCACTTAAGTCGCTGAAATATTGTCAAACGATTAAATTAAACTAAAAAGGAAAGGGAAAAAAAGTTGAAAGGTATGTAGAAAATAACGATACAAATTTACAATAAAATTTATTAGGAACAAAATAAATTCATAGACTGTGAAAAAATTAACAAAATTTGTGAGTTACAAATAAAAACAACATAGTGGAATGTGCGATAAAAAAGTAAGAAGAGGAAAATAAAGAATAATACATAAAATTTGTTGTTAAACGATTTCATATGATTATACCCAATTACGAAAAAATTCATAAGAACTTTCACTTCAACAAGAAACTCTCTTGAAGGAAAGGAAGTAATAGGACAATTCAGGCCCCTACAGATAAATATGCATTACCAATTGTAAGTCATCTCAATTTTAAAAACTTACCCAGGAAGTGAACAAAAAAAATCTCATTTGATAGATTGAATCGATTTTCGATTCAAATTAGGAACTAAGCAAAATGAAACAAAACTAAGTTGGTATAGCAACTGAAGTTGAGAATACATAACTGAAACAGATAAAATACTTAAAAGTACTCATTACAGGAGTGAAGCCCATGCAGAAGCAATAAATACATAGTAAACGAATATTTCCCAAAATCATGGTTGACTCACTAATTGAGTTCGCAAAAATGCAACGTGTTCTTCGTTCTCAGAACGGACTCTCTTCAATTCGGCCGATAATTCTTCCAGATCCGCGTTTAACCTCAAAATTTTCGTGTTTTTGTTGTTCAGGTCCAATTTGTTGTATTCTAGCTCCGCTTCTAATTGTTGTACTTTTTCGAACAGAATGTCTTTTTCTTGGAGCGCCCTCCTCCTTTCAGTACCTTCCTCAGCTGCTTGACGGCTCAGTCTCCCCACCTACAACAAGTCAATAATAGTCTATACTATGCGACATTAAAAACTTACTCCCAGTAGGAAAAATTTTTCAAAGTGAAATTTTTGGAAACATAGTGGGTATATGTTTTGGATGTAACACTCATAATGTTACTAGGTAAATTTAAAGCTGTGAAATTCTATTTTTGACAATTTTTTGAAAAATTCTAAACTTTTCCTTAGTTTTCTGAGAACTCTGTTAATAAAAGCTAAAGAACACAAGAACCTTTTTTTAAGATGAAGAAAGATTCTGTGAGCCTATAAATTAAAGATGATATTCATTTCGAGGATAGCTATTTTCAATGTGTGTTTCAGAAAAACAAGAACGAATAAAAAAAAAATTCGATCCAAATATCTTCCTGAAGTGTTATTTCTTGATTCATTGTTAAGTAACAATTTTTTTAAAGGATTTGGCACAAGTTTTACGCAGGGGCCTTCCTTCTATTATTTAAACAATTTGCTGATTGATTTTTGTTCTAGAGACTAGAGGACAAAACCTCAAAAAAGTCAGAAAAAAACTCAAATAATTTAGAGCCAGTTTCATAATAAACCCCTAAAGTACACTTTAGTTAAAGTGCACTTTAAGCTAAAGCACACTTTAAAAGTCCACCCAATTTCATAATGAAATTAAAAGGGACTTAACGTAGAGAGACTTTAGGTGAAATGTTGTATGTTGGCATAACTGAAATGTTTCATTTGACCTAAAATAGACAGTTGCAGTTGTATTCAACCACAGCCATCTTTAAATTGAAAGAGGTTATGTTTTTTTCATGTCCTGTGGATATAACGTTCAGGTTCAAATTTAAAATATACACCTAGAAATTTGGGAGAAAAGACCCAATCCCAAACTGAATATTACAAAAAAAAAAAAAATGGAATTGATGATAGCAGCTGACAAAAGGGCAATAAGGGAGCATTGCCCCAGATTAACATCATTGAATAAACATAATCTTTGAATAAGCATTTATTTTCACCAATTACATCAGCTTAATATAGCAAAATGACCCGTTATGATTGAATTTCTAACATGTTTCCCATCAACTGCATCAGCAAAACTTTCTTGATTATCACTTAATTCCTTTTCAAAATTATTGATAGGAAACATGTCATTGATATCAATTGCAACTCTGCAGTTGCAACCAAATTTCGAAATTGGAAATCTACCTTTTCATACTTCGTATTCTCATTCCACTTGGGAAAGTTGATTTCGAAATAAAACACAACATAACTAACCTCAAATGAGTTGACAGTTTGGACATGAGAGGTTAGGAATTCAGGGCTAAAGGATAATTTAGCTGCTAAAGTCCCAAGACTGGGCCTTTAAATATAAAGTGGCTTTAAGAACCTGAAATGTGTTATGAAACTGAAATGTTGAACATAAAGGAGCTTTAAAATTAAAGGTACATCAAGATTGATTATGAAACTGGCCCTTAATGAGATAAATAAAATTAATAATAAGATTTTGTAGCTTAGTACAATTATCTACATATCTAGGCATTGAAAATCAATATTAAAAAGACATTGTGGTGAAATTTAAGGGAAGATTTTACAAATATGTGAAGGAAAATATGTTCCAATTCAATTTACAGACGTAATAAAATAAAGATAGCGTACCTGAGTTTCCAAGGAAGTTATTTTATCACTCCAGGAAGTTTTAATGTCGGCAAGATGAACATGAGCTTCCTCCAGCCTTTGTTCAAGCAATTTCCTCTCAGAGATCAACTGTTCATCCGCAGAAGTCTCATTGGCCAACCTCTGTTTCAGAATGACAATAAGATCCTTCAAGTGTTTCCTCTCCTCTTCGCTCTCCGTTAAACTAGAGGCCAAAGCAGCCATGTCTCTAGAGGTGGAGTGCCGCAACGCGTCCAGATCGTCCTAAAAAATCGTTGAACAATAAATTTTTTATTGGCGGCATATTTCGAAAGCTGTAAGCACATACCTGTGTTATGCTGAAGCCCATGAAATAAAAAGGTCACGTGCTAATGTTTAAACTAACAATGAACAACCTGATTGTTTCAAAAGAATCTTTGCAGTGCTGCTGTGATTGATAACTCAGTTGGTAACTTTGCATCGTTGTTTTTTCCAAATATTCTCTCAATCTCAATTTTATATTGAAGAGGGAAATGGAAAGGTATCTACCGAAGTATGAATATACTTTTAGCTATTAGTGCGTACCACATCTTTGATAAAATATGCAGCAGTATTCAAGAATATGGCTCCATAGAATATCTTTAGGAAAGATTCAAGATTGCAAATTTCGTTTTTCAAATAGGAAGACCCATTTTTTATTGCATAAAAAGATTCTCTATTGAATTCAGAGTCTTTTGGATTCCAAAAGTTTGAATTTTCCCGAAAAATTCTCTTCAAATGAGGAAATACGAAAGAAAATCTCAAAATTGAACTCTGTTGAAATGCAGACAACTTCGAGGTTTTTCCATCAAAAATTCTCATTTTTGAGAATCTCCGAGGAGAAAGGCTGATGCTTCTTTTCCTATAGCGTGATTTTCAGAAAATGATACAGGAGGTCACAAATTCTTTGTCAAAGTAAGAAGTGACGAAACATCAAAAAATCGTTTTTTTCAAATTGGAACCCCATTTTTTCGAAATCTTCGTAACAAAGTAATAGGAGCATTCGTCCAAGACTTTTATCCCAAAAAGAATATTTTTCGAGATATTCAGGGAAAACGATTTTGTCAACTGTCGAGTGAAATTTTTGGAAATCTCTGTTTTCGAGAAAATTTATTCTTATAGTTCAGACGAGTTCAGTTTTTCTTTATTTTTTAAAGCTTAGGATAATTTCCGGAAATTCTTAATTCTGGAGAATTTCTTTTTTGTCATGGTAGGGAAATTTGAATTTTCAGTACTGAAATTGTTACATGTTCTCTTAATTATTCTTTCAAAAGCATTAAAAATCTACAAATGATTTTATTCTGCATTCCTGAGAATTTTTTATGTTGACTTCACTAATACTCGCATTGAGAACTTTAAACCAATTGTTGCTCTCGCATTACAGATGATAATTCAAGAACTTAACTCGTCTGAACTATGGAAAATATTTTCTTGGACAACAGAGATTTCCAAAAATTTCACTATAAAAAAATTGTTGCAATACGACTTGTTATTAAAAAATTAAATTATGCAAATAAGACTCCCTTCCATAATTTACCTCTAGCGTTAAACCTGTAATACAACTCCTGTAAGAACAAAGATAGCATATCAACACAAAAATTCTACAAAAAATGGAAGTACTTCATTACAAAACAAACAATTGGGAAAAACAGAGTGCAAAAAGCAAACATCTATGAATTTATAAAGCTTATAAGCTGAAGAAATACAGAGAATACTCAAAATATAATTGAAAGATCTACTTTTTTAATGTCATTTTACAAAGCAAAGCTGATTTTAATGCAGCAAAGACAAAAAAAGTGCATCTAAAAGGAGTACATATAAATTTAATATGCTCCAAAGGGAAAACCTCAATTTGATGTAAACATTTTGGAAAATATTTATATTCAATGTCACTGTTAATATTGAACAAATAGGCGAAATCTCTACTATTATCAATGAGATAAGGATATTTGTAATATGTTTGCTCAACATTCAAATCTATAATTACCACACTTTCTTTCAATTAGGAAACTATGACTCAATTCACCTGAAATATGTTACTTTAATTATCTCCAATAAATTTTTTTTCGAGTTAATTAAAGGTGATGAAGAAATTTTCTAATATGTTAGATGTCTTGTGATGAATTTATAAATTCTATACCTGCAATTTTTTTTTATTGAATAATTTCAATGAATATTTCAGAAAAAGAAATAAAAAACACAATAGGAAAGGGCTTCCAAATAAATATTGATACATTAGAAAGCATGAAGAGAGGACAGAAGATAAGGAATATTCAGGTAATGTACTTTTCCAGATAACCTACATTGGACAATCACGAATAATTTGAATAAATTAACTTTTTCTAAGCAAACATTGAGTTATCAGGTTTTCTTTCATCAAACTGATAGTAACAAATAATTCATGGGGAAAATAAAATGATAAAGACATAAATATATATCTAAATTTTCAATAAGTTGCAGAGAACTGAAAAAGTGCATTCGATATGCCGAAATTTTTTTTAGACAAACCTGGACATCACTCAAATGTTCCTCCTGCCTTCTCAATCTAGCCATTTCGCTCCTCATCTTTTCAAGTTGCAACTGGGCTTCCTTGAGCGTGGCATTTTTTTCGGAAAGTTCTTTATCGCGAAGTAATACTAGATGTTTTATTTTGGACAGCTCCTGTGATTGGAAATTTTCAATCTGTTCCTTATCCTCTTGGTGCTCGACCAATTTTTGTTTGAAATCTAAAAACAATACCATTTGTAACTGTTGATGTTTAATGGTGCGTAACTTTACATACCTTCTGCAGTTTTCAATTTCTCCCTAAGATTTGCTATTTGTTTGTAAGCTTCCTCCTTTTCCTTTTCTAACATTTGCAACTGTTTATCTTTGGCATTGATAATTTCGGACCATTCTTTATCCTTCTGATCTAGCCTCCTCCTGAAATCAGCCTCTATTCTAGAGACTCTTTTCTTCACTTCTTCAATGTCTATCGTAGCACCGTCTTTGAGATCATCTGATGATATAATGGAATTAATACTAGAGTGGGAACCTTGGAATGATTTGCCTCTTAGAGAATCGATCTTCTGTACAGTGGAAGAAGTTATTTTCGCTGTGAGTTTGGAAAGATCATTCCCAGTTTCTTCCCGTATTTTATTTTTCAAAGAAGCAAACATGTTTACTTGATTCAAGTACTTAAACCATTATCAGAATTGTTGGACACACTTATGGTAACCTTGCTATTATTTTCCGTGGGTGTGGCAGATTAAATTCAATTCATCACCTCGGACACATTTTAAATAGTTCAAGTTCTTTTCAATTCAACAACTTAAAACAACACGTCTGTACTCTGATCATTGTCACTTTGACAAATGCCTTTCCTTTCTCTGACAGCCAAGTGCCACAGAGAAAGTGCCACATAGGCATTGTTTTCTTTGAGATATGACCACTAATTAAGATAAGAATTTTCCACGCTTGAAACTGAGTTTGTGTTCCATTTCATCTCATTAAGGTCATTTTATTGCTGTGACAAGAAAAAATGGATCTGAGGCATAGACCTCTTATATCTATGGACCGGTTCTCTGAGCGAAATGCTGGCATGCCGCATATGAAAGAGAGAGATGGAGCTAGTTGAGTCAACGTCAAAATCATCTGATCAAAACATTGAACACACGTTCGGAAAATAGTGAATATTTCTTATATTCTGAATTGAAATTCTTATTATTTTAATTAACTCGATTTCTAGAAGTGTTGAACACTTTATTAATTGATAATAGAGGTATGTATTTCATTAAATCCTTCCCGAATTCATATATTCTTTACCTTATCAAAAAGGCCAATCCTATATGAAAATTTGAAGGAAAAATCAAGTGTTTAATTAATTTCAGAGGTTAATCATCTGTGATTAGTGATTATCGTTGGGATGTCTTACAATTGGTCAAGCTGATATTGATGAACTATTTCACCATACGACTTCATCATATAAATAAAACTTCTAATGAAGTGGACACAAGAATTCGACAGAGGCTCACTAAAATTATTCACTTTAGTCACCAGTGAAAAAAAAATTAAATAATTGAAGTATTTCACTCTTTGTGACAGTAGGAACTCCACATGGACAGTCCTATAAGGAGAAGTGAATCGACTCCTGCATGTGTAAGATTCCAGGTGCTTTCTGACCCAGCAAGCTAGCACCTGTCTAGGGTCCCTGGTCCAGGGTTACGGACAAAGCCCTGTCGAACAAGGAATAAATAAAGAAAATTTTGTTTAACAGAAAAATGTCTAACAAATATTGAAAATTTTCAGGAAATCTCATGGAAGATGAAAGAAACTGACTGCTTGAAGAGAGATATAGAAACTAGGGAATTGATCCAGATGGAAAAATTGTCAATATATTTAAGTCCAAGGTGAGTTTTCACGGAAGTTAGATCTTGTTGATGCAAAACTTATATTTCTTGTAGATTGTCAGGAGGGGGGCCAATGATTTTCTTCAAGGATGAGTACAAAATAAGGGAGTAATAAAAATAATTCTACATGCCACTAATCTACTTCAGAAAAGGATAAGTATTACATCATTCCATCGAATTAAAATTTTCTATAAGATTCTTACAGTTGAATTACTCAGTAGTCTTTTATACGAAATAGCAAATTCTCAATTTTATACTTGGATTTATTACATAAGATCTCTAATAATTCGTTTATCATTCTTCCGAATATTGTATTTTCTGATAATAAATAATGAAATTTTTGTTCATAGGATCGTTATTAGAGATAAAAAGGATGGATACAAAAGACAGAATAAGGGATGAGAGATAACATCAGAGAGCTCAATCTAAATCATGATAGAAAAGGAGATGAATTGGAACCTGTTCTACAATTATAAAATAAGAATAATGAAGAAAGAAAAAAAAAGGTTCGACATATATATTAAATAGTTGATATTGGTGGGTCAGTGTCAGAGCGGCGGCTCCTCAGTGAATTCGGGGTTGACACTACCGACAAATCTAATTTTGACCAGCAATGTAAATTCCCCCATCTGTCATTTACCAAATTTGAATTTCAATGATTGAATTCTTCTTCCTTATCTTCGAATACCTCTCAACTCAATTTAAATAGTAGTAACTGTTTTATTCAGATTTACCAGAAAATTTTTTATCATTAGTTTTCACCTTTTCAGAGACGATTCTGCTGCACAAAAAGGAACGATGCATAAATCTGACTACATTACAAAATGTGAATAATTTGTTAACTTATTGTTAGAATTAATGTTGATTTTATGCAAAGGCTGTTTTTATTTATTCATAGTTATAGTATATTTTTTATTGTTTATCTATAATTTATATTCATATTTTCTAAGTTTTATTTTGAATAATATTTATTTTTTTACTGGCATATAGGGCTGAAATAGTTTTTTCACATTTTTTTTTAAATTTTGAAGAAATATTGAATGAAAAAACAATTTCGGCGAACCCCATTATAATCAGGTAACGCGCCGATTGCAGTATCTCATGGTGGTGTGGAAACCTGCATAATACATATAAAAAATACTAATAAATTACATTATAGATATATTATACCTGCGGAGTGTCAACCCACGATAAATCTCTTTGAGCTGCAACTGATGGGTATTATAATGTGATTGTACTGTCTTGTTCTTTGAATAATAATTACTCATAA
Organism: Hippodamia convergens; assembly: GCA_038502775.1. Taxonomy (NCBI): domain Eukaryota; kingdom Metazoa; phylum Arthropoda; class Insecta; order Coleoptera; family Coccinellidae; genus Hippodamia; species Hippodamia convergens. Next base: position 40,434,042 of record CM076610.1, read on the forward strand.
TTATCATTGTTTATAAATATATATAGATAGGTATAGGTTGATTAGAAATAAAAATGGTTCATTCAAATTCCTAATGAGTTAAGTTTTTATTTATGGTTCAGAAATTAACATAGTAGTAACAATAAAAATGTATTTGTGAAAATGTTTCGAAAAATTATAAGCTTAGATTTATTAAGTAAGAGCATTCAGTTGGGAGAATTTTATAATTCAAAATGCTTTTAGTTGCACTTGCCCTTATGAATCGAGGTTTTGTTATTGTTTTCATAAACATTATCGAACCTATTGAATTGCATTAAATATTTTTCCTGAAATAAATATCTAATGAAATAAAACAACAAATTTAAGTTCTATATCCTCCACTCTGAAAAATCCTTTCCCATACAAACTAGCAAATGATCAAACGAAATTTTGATGATATAAAGTCACATGAATATAATATTTTCTCAGTTGTCATTGAGGACTATGAGCCCAATGAAAATGGGCACAAAAACTTTGAAGTTTTTGATTCTAGTTTCTATACAATATTTATATATGTCTTTAAACATTTAGAAATTCATATATCTACTTTTCTAATTTCCTAGTTAGGAAATATAACTTACAAAATTGAACAAGAGAATCTAATGAACATACCCGATTTTATTTGAGGTTGTTCATGAGAAATATTTTTTTTATTCTACCATCAATAATACTAACTATATGAAATATGAGTTTAACATAGAATTTTGGCCGTCAGTCTCAAATTAACACAACGTTATTACAATACACTCCGTTCTGAAACTATGAATATTGCTATATTGTATAATCAACAAAACTATTCTAAATTTCAACTAATTCGAAAGATGAACCATATCCACTCAATAATAATATAAAACTAAATGAAAACATATGAAATATTTCTCTTTATGTTCTTTTTATGTTAAAAAATACAAAATAATGTGATTTTTTCATATATTCCCATTGTGAACTTAAACTTTATATCACTTTATATAGACGTGAATAGATTAATCCATGAAGGATTTTATGCAATACTAACCGCGAATCTTTTTTGGCTATAGTATACAACACCACTAGAAATCGAAATAACAATCAGTTCCATTCAGAATAAAAGAAAAATTCACGATTTACCCAACAGTTAAAATACAGCAGTTCAATGTTTGGACAACATGATTTTGACGTTGCCTCAACTAGCTCTATCTCTCTCGCACATATTCAGCCTGCAAGGAATTCTAGGTAAAAGTCACGTGAGGGCGCGTCCATAGATATAAGAGGTCTATGATCTGAGGGAGGACTTGTTATTATTTATAATTTATAACCTCGCTGACAGAGATCGTCTGTGCTCGCTGGAATGTCATCCCCCATCCTATCATTTTTTATTTCTATGACATTCTTCAAACACCTGATTAATTTTCCAATCTGACGAAGTTTTGGGAATCTGACATTCATGTTCAAATCAAATTTCACATTTGCCCCTTATTACAAAAAAAGACATCGAATCTCCCTGTAATGTTGTTTGATATACCTACCAAAAAAATCATTGGAGGACACAAAATTGTGAAGAACACATTTCTCGTTCTTGGAAATGAGCATTGAAAAATGTCAAAGAGCTTTGAAAAGTGCATTAGCATTGTTGCCGTGTCTAAAACAGAAATTACGGCAAAATGAAGTAGCTATTCTATTGTAATTAAAAACATCGCGCCATATTAGAAAATTTTTATTTCACATTAATGATTTTAAGTAAACTTTCAGTCACATACTGATTGTATTAGAAATATATCAATATTTAAATGATAGATAACTATTTAATACCTAATTTTATATACAATCAAATGATGATATATTACAGAACAATATATTTTAACTGAAATAATTCACAAATAACAATTAACAAAACAACAAACACAGGTCGAGTTACTGTAAAAATTCTAGATGTGGCCAATTTGAACCTTACTAAAACAAATATAAAATAAACTGTCATAAGTACGAATTGTAAAATTCTTTCAGAATTTGAAGAAATCAAAAAGTAATAAAATAGTTGATTCCAATAATCGTTTTTAGGAAAACAGTTCTTCAATTCAATGATGACTACCTATTTTGCCAAAAATTCAATGATTTTCGATCCATAATCACAAAAAGATTAAAATTTCACTTTTAAAAAAAAACACAAAAATTTTGTCGTTTGGTCAGAAGCTTCGTCTTTGGCAAATTACAGTCTGTGAATATATAAATTTGAATGTTCGAAGATTCCCTCAACTAGTTTCAAATGAATATGGTAAATAATTCGATTCGAAATTAAAAGGTGAAAATTAAAAGAAAATTTTTTCTTCACAAGAACGTTGACTATTCCTTTAGATGACTCAAGTATACATCGAGGCTGGTTCATATGACGAGTCAATCACGATACTGGAGGAATTGCAAATCTGATCTGTTCAAATGAATTTATTCGGCATAAACTTCCAGATTTTACGATATTCAACAAATTTTGCATTTAAAAGGTGGCGAACATACTGTTGACACTCAATTGTAAATGTGGCAACAGGGTCCTTTTCATGGGCTCCGAGAAACTTGTCGTCATATGTACCAATCAAAGATAGAAAAATATCAACGTCCATGGCTTTTACATTGAGTATCTCCAGCAATAACGTCAATTAATTCTTGTTCGCGAATCGTAGAACAGATTCAGATTCTACATACTTCTAAATTTCAAATGACATTTACGTCACATCGCGCAAAATAGGTTATGATACTCGCAAGTTTTCCTAAATCAGAACCGAGGACTCGATACGAATACTCGAAAAAGCACCTAGCTAAGTTATTAATTTCAGCTTAGATTACAAAAGATCATCAATCTCACTGGGTGGGGGTTGGACGAAAATAATAAAACAGTACGGTAACCCTCTGATCACATCGATTCTACTTGTTCTCCGAGTCCCTTATGGCGTTGTTGTAGTCCAGGCTGTAGGTCTTCTTCTGGGTGATCTCCTCGATGTTCTGAGCCGTGCAATCTTGCCCGATGTGAGCTGTCGATCCACAATTGTAGCATCCGGTAGGGTGTCTGGGAGGGAACTGGGGGCTGGAATAAAGAATCGACACGTAAGGAACTGTGTAAGGAGGTATGGAGTTCTCGGAATTCTGGTAGTTCGGAAAGGGAGAGTTGAAATGCGGCCTGCAGTAAGGCTGGGTCGTGTACTGAAATATAGACCTGTTAGGGGGCATCTGGTTGTAGGTGGGGTAACTCGTGTAAGGCACCGTACAATTGTTGAAAGCAGGAGGAGGTGGAGGGGTCGTATCACACATGGGAGGCAGGTTGTTGATGAACGCGGTGGAGGGAGGTGGTGGTGGTATCCCGTTCATCCTGGGCTTCTCAGGGGGCCCCCTTCCGGGGCCGTGGGGCATGACTGTGGGCGTCTCGGGGGGCGACTGGTTCAGGCTGCTGTTGCTGGACGAGTTGGAGTGGTGGAGGGAGTTTTCCCCCTCTAAGTTCAGGGCTTGCATCTGCTCTATCAGGTATGGTACGGGCATCTTGTGTGGGTACTGCGGGGGGTAGCAGAGACCGTTCGGAGGCTTCAGGTTGTCTGGAACTATGCCCCTCGGTGGGGCCCAGGGGGCGTCGGTTATTTGAGCGTCGGGTAACTGCGACAGCTGAAACAGTTCGGGGTACTTGAAAGTTCTCAGATTGGCTTCGAGATGTTTCGAAAAAGGGGTGACCCCCTTTCTAGGATAGATAGAAAAGTGGAAAATAACAGGGGTTTGTTCAGTAAAAAATTTTCGTAACGCCATCCGTGTTCAAGATACAGGGAGTTGAAAAAGAAAAAATATACACATTTTTTACGATTTTGCCGAAACTACTGGCAACATTGTAATGAAATTTTATATCTATATGTTTTGGACGCTGATACATGAATGTGTTTTGATGTCTGACTCTCATAGAGAGCGCTAGTTACACGGTTCGTACCAAGTTGTTTTGAACATAACTTTTTTGATCAGCTTCCAAAACATATTCGTATAAAATTTCATTACAATGTTGCCAATAGTTTCGACAGCATCCTAAAAAATATGTATATATATATTTTTTCAACATATCTTGAATGCGAATGGCGATACGAAAATTTTTTACTGAACAAACTCCTACTATACTGCAGTTTTCCATTAATTCTGGAGAGGGGGTCACTTTTTCTTGAAACACCCTGTAGAGACGCTTATCGCAGACAAATAGGGCAATATTTCATAAAGAAAAAGAAATTTTGAAAAATCAAAAAAGAAAACCTATCACAACAATAATGTACCAGATTGACAAACAATATATTTTTTACTTGAAATATCGAGATGAATGGAGAAACTCTGTCGGATCAGATATGCAACTTATCGTAAATTAGACTAATGAAAGATCGAGAGCAACAATCTTATTCTTACCAAACAAAAATCAAGTTGACACTATAAGCAAAACAATTAAAAAACTGAAAGAAATACTATACTCCCCGTCAAAAAATTCTAGAAAAACAAAATTTTTGTCAATTTCAACACCCTGTATCTTTTTTCGTGGAGCTGCGATTTTGTTGAAATTTTCACCAGGTGTAGTATTGGGTTTTGTTATATTAACCTGATATTTACTTTGCAAAAATATCTGTAGTTTATCCCTTATACAGGGAGAAACAAAACCTTGTTTAAAACCCTCCATGTCTAAACACCCTGTGCTGAATTTGAGGCGGAAAATTTGATATCATTAAGTTTTAATTTGAAGTGTGACTCTTTCTTAACAAAATGTTTTTCGATTTTCGTCAGTATCTGCTTGAAAAAAAAGATACACATTTTCAAAGAAAGTGTTGCATTTTTGCAATTTTAATAACAATTTAAAATATTACAATACCTTATCGACTAGCAAACATAGACAAATACCTGAAAATTAATAGCATGTATTTCCACCTCGCTTTCTCATCACTTCTACCATACGACGTGGCATACTTTCAATGCATTTCCGAATTGCTTCTGGGGGAATATTTTCCCGTTCTTCAAGAAGGGCTGTTCGTAAATCGGGCAAGGTGTTGGGCTGCCGATTTCGAACACGTCTACCTAGCACTATTCATTTTCAGATGTTTGTGTATGTTTGCTAGTTGATAAGGTATAGTAATGTTTTAAATTGAAAAAATGCAACACTTTCTTTAAAAATGTGTATCTTTTTTTTAAAGCAGATACTGACATAACTCAAAAAACATTTCGTTAAGAAAGGGTCACACTTCAAACTAAAACTTAATGATATCAAATTTTCGCCTCAAATTCAGCACAGGGTGTTTAGAAATGGAGGGTATTAAACAAGGTTTTGTTTCACCCCCTATACCGGATAAACTACAGGTATTTTCGCAAAGTAAATTTCAGGTTAATATTGCAAGACCCAATACTATACCTGTTGAAAATTTCAAAAAAATCGGACAACCACGAAACAAGATACAGGGTGTTGAATTTGACAAAAATTTTGCCTTTCCGGAATTTATTGACGAGGAGTATACAGGGTGACACAGACTCATGGTACACCCCCATTTTCTCCCTTGTTTCTGTAGCTATATTTCTGAAATTTGGAACATTGAATATACTCACTATAGGGCACTTTTTGACATATTTAGAAAAAAATCCAATTTCCGGTTTTTCCGGAAATGACATCAACTTTGGGTTGAACCGAGAAGATACTTAAACTTGTCTAAACTCCATTATCGTGTTCGTATTGGTTGTACAGAAAAATAGTTGATATGGATGGATACCCCACCGATGGTACTTTCGAATGACGTCACAGTACCATTATGCTACCATTTGACAAAACGGAGTTTCGAGTGAAAAAAGGTTTTTGGTTTACTTTTTTGATACGTATTTCGAACCACGATACTTTTTAAATCGAAATTAGTGTAGCATTATTTTGATTATTTTGAATAATTTTAGGGAGTTCATGGCTCTCTAGATCGAAAAATAAAATGGGCGTTCTGACGAATGAAATATCAACTATGAGGTATCATTAGATTGAAAAAATTATAGAGATTTCAAAAATGTAATAATATACCGGGTGTCCCATTTGAAAATCGAAAGTTGATGGCATTTCCGGAGAAACCAGAAGTTGGATTTTTTTCTGAATATGTCAAAAAGTGCCCTATAGTGAGTATATTCAATGTTCCAAATTTCAAAAATATGACTACAGAAACAAAGGAGAAAATGGGGGTGTACCATGAGTCTGTGTCACACTGTACAATAAACCAACTGAGGAAATATTTATTTGAATAAAATATGAAGATTAATTATATTAAACTTGTACCTTCCAATCATAGATTTTAAAATTTTAATATTCCTTTGAAGTCTTATAAATTCGTTAATGCGTCTGACCTACTATTTAGATCAAAAGAACCATTATTTTCTACCAACTTAAGAAAATTTAAACAGAACTCATAGTTACGAAACCTCAATTGGTAAAATTATTGTAAAACGCCAGATACGAGTGAACCATCGGCCCTAATTATATTTGTGAAAGAATTACGACTCCCATTTGTGGTTCCATGCACCCACAAAGTGCGAATCCACACAATCCGAGAATAAAACGGGCCCAAGAACACCACCCTGCTTCACACCTCTAATCGACCCTCATCTTACCTCGTCCTCGGGCAGCTTCAGCTCGGCCGAATTGCCGTACATGGGCGGCAGACTAGAGTGGGGCACGGGGTCCATGGACACCGGCTGAGACGGCAGCGGGGCAGGACGCTAGCGACCGGGGGCGGCGGCATCACGTCCACGTTGGGCAGCGGCGGCGGGGGCCTCGCGGTGAGGGGCAGCCGGACGTTGACAGTGGCGGCGGTCCGGTGGGGGGAGGTGCTCCTGCTGTGGGTGGGGGTGCCGGCGTGACTCACCAGAGGCGATATGGAGGGCGGCGGCGGGAAAGGGGGTACCTGGGGGGTCGATAGGTAGGTTGAATCGTCGGTACGAGTGATCGTGAAGGTAAAGAATGAGGTACATATTGATCTTGGTCTGAGATCCTGAATCTTCCTTCACCGAGCTAATCTTAATATATAAAACTCAGTCGGCCATATTGTTGGTTACACCATTTATAACTCAAGATTGGATGAACTGTTTGTTATGAAAGTTTTTTTGTTGGATTCTTCTACGGCGGGGTTAACATAAAATACTTTGAAACAATGAAAAATTTGATGAAATGGAAAAAAGTAGGAAATAATTTTCCTTCTTGCGAATAGCCAGTAGATGTCGCTGAGGTTGATAGCGTTTTCATGTAAGTATTATATTTGATATAAATTCGGTGAACTAAATTTGATAATAATATTACTCCATCTGAGTCCATGTGTTATCACACCTTTCTTTCTTGCGAACACTACGAAAAATTTTATGACGAAAAAACTAAAAATGTGGTTCATCATAAGGTACAACAATGACACAATTTTTAAATAATAATAAGGTACCGCTTAAATAAAGTGAAGTCTATTCATGTAAATAACAATGTACATACCTATCTATTTCAATGTAATTAAATTTTTTGTATATTTTGTACTTTAATTTTGTCTCCTACTTGAAAAAGTACCAGTTTTGTTGATACAACTTTATGAATCTCTGAGGCAAAACAAAGTTCGCCGGGCCAGTTAGTTATAGAATAAAGCACGGCCTTCTAAATGCCCTGAGTTGGACATTGCCAAGAGCGGCAACGCTGCACTGAGGGATAGCCACTCGACATATCGCGGTGGAGGTAAAGAAACAAGAAACGTAAAGTCCCGCGTTTTTGTTGTAGCCTCCGCTCAGTTTTCTGCTTATTCTGGTCAAAACGTTAACAATTTCGATGAACTTTTGAAATTCAGTGCCCTTCCGAGATTTAGAGTTTCGCAGTGTAGTGAGTTTGTGCAGTTTTTAAAACAACCTGTAATAAACTAACTGATCATTTCAATTTTTCTAGTTGACGTAAATTTGATAATAAGGAAGTGTTGAAATTTCTTATATTTAATTGTTTATCAGTGTAGTCTGTGATCCCAGTCTGGGTGACGGTTACTAGTCAGTGTTAAGCTACATTGTTAACGGTTTCTAGTGGCTGCTTTTGAAAATTATGATCTTGTTTATTATATTATTAACGAATTTGATGGTTTTAATTTGATCAAGTTTTCAAATTGAATGAACAACTAACAGTTTACTTTTTGTTTCTTGGATTATTTCAACAGATAATCTACACTTTGCATTGTAATACGAACGTTGTTTTGTATTCAACTGGATGTCAGTTACGATATCAATAAAATTTCAAACTGGATCTATGCGGAAAAATAAATGAATTTTAGTTACCTATTGCGATTGTTCGAGTGCCGTGTACAGGGTGGCCAAAATTGGTGATACTTGCACTACAACTTTTTAACCTCGGAACTCTGTCACTCATTTCCTCACGCGTCGAAATTTAAATCTTTGAAAATCGTAAACCCATATTAGGACCAAATTTCTTGCAGATGAAATAAAATAAATAAAAATGCGCTCATGCTGATATAAATGTCCAGCATAAAATGTTGTTATTATCTCGATTTTTTCTGAAAACTCAATATGGGTTTTCTCTCCCAGTTTTGAGGAAAATGCAACAACCAATTTTTAAAATATTTTCTAATATTATTATAAAATACGTTTCATTCTTTTATCAGCTCGCTGAAGGTCGATTTAGGTTAGGATCTTCTACCACCTCGAAATTGAGGTTACTTTTTCAAGCGACTCTGTTCATTTTTGAGCGTCAATAATGAATATGTACTAGATTCTTTTTGTTTTCGTGAAACTGCATACCTGAAACTTTTGAATGGACAGCTTGAAATGACAATATTTCATTACTGATCTAACCTTTTCGGAATATTTTACATAAGGTTTATTTATAGTACCCCAGGAAATTTGAGGAAGTTTTAAAAGCTCTCGATTCTTGTTCACCAAATTTTTATTTATGAAAAATCAAATGGTTACTCAATGAAACGTAATTCTAAATGATATTGAGGTGTTAGAATATGGAGAATGGCGCACCTTCCTTACCTTTTAGGGGCGGTTTATTTCAAGTATGGCATAACATAATAGATCGGAAGCAAAACAGCATTGTAAGACTTTAGATTTTGTGAGGTCCAAATTTTCGGATTCTCCATCAACTATAACTCGAAGAATAATTTTTTTTTAAATATTTGTTCGCATATTCGTAATCTATAATCTCGAATTAATAAAATATATGATTTTGGTTTTGATCCGAGCAACAAATTTATTTTCAAAAAATTGAAAAAGTTTTCTGATCGCTACTAAAATTTACTTACTCACTAACTCGAGGGCGTAGAACAATAATATCCAAACAGTTTTTCTTGAAACCTTTTAGTTTTTAGATTATAGTCGATGGAAAATTCGAAAAATTAGGCTTTCGCGGAAAAATTCATAAAATCTAAACTAGTCGCGATAGGATCATGAAAATTTCACCATTTTATTCGTGAAAGGCCATTCTATATGTAAAAAAAATTAGCAGCACCCCACTTCAATTTTTCTGGCTGCTGCAGCACCTCAAAATTTACCAAATTTTCGAAAATTTTTCGGAAAAAGGTATTTATTTGCCGAATACCGACTGCAGAAATAATCTAATCACAGATTCGTTATCTAAGTACCTTAATTACCGAAATATATGGCCAAGGTTTCTATTTCTCAAAAAATAAATTTTTTCGAGACTTAAAACTTTAGGTTATAATCCCATCCTCGAATATTTGAGTGATTATTACAGAAGCACTTAAATTTAAGGTTAGTTTTAGCTATCAAAATGTCAAATTACTTCACACCAGCTGTTTAAGTGACATTTTGATGGCTAAAACTAACCTTAAATTTAAGTACTTACTAAACTTAGACATTCGAGGATAGGATCATAACCTAAAATTCCCAAAAAAAATTATTTATTGAGAAATAGAAACCTGGGCCATATATTTGGGTAGTTCAGTTACATAGATTACGAATCTGTGATTTGATTTTTCCTGCAGTCGGTATTTTGGCAAATGAATAACTTTTTCCGAAAAATTTTCGAAAATTTGGTAGATTTTGAGGTTCTGTAGCGGTCAAAAAAATTGGAGTGGGGTGATGCTGATTTTTTCACATATGGAATGGTCTTTTGCGAATGAAATGGTGAAATTTTCATGGTCCTATCGCGACTAGTCCAGATTTTATAAATTTTTCCGCAAAGGTACAATTTTTCGGATTTTCCATCGACCATAATTCAAAAACTAAAAGGTTTAAAGAAAAACTGTTTGGATATTATCAATCTACGCCTTCGAATCACTGAATAAGTAAATTTTGGTAGCGATCACACAACTTTCATTTTTTGACAAATTTTGCATACATATGCATGGAAAATTTTCGATTTTTTGAAAAAATTTTTTTTTGCTCGGATCAAAACCAAAATCATATATATTATTAATGTGGAGGTGTAGATAACGAATATGCAAACAAACATTTTAAAAAATATATATTTTTCGAGTTATAGTCGATGGAAAATCCGAGAATTTGGACCCCCGTGGAAAAAAATTTATAAAATCTTAAGTCTGACAATGCTCTTTTGTTTCCGATCTATTATGTTATGCCATACTGGAAATAAACCGCTCCCCAAGACCATTCTATATGTAAAAAAAATTAGCATCTCCCCACTCCAATTCTTTTGGCTTCTACAGCACCTCAAAATTGACCAAAATTTTCGACAATTTTTCGGAAAAAGTAATTTATTTGCCATAACACCGACTGCAGGAAAGACCTAATCACAGATTTGTAAACTAAGTATTTTAATTACCCAGATATAGGACCCAGGTATTTCAGGTTATAATCCCATCCTCAAATATCCAAGGACTACTTTAATTTAAGGTTAGTTTTAGCCATCAAAATGTCATATTACATTACAGATGTTTAAGTGACATTTTGATGGCTGAAACTAACCTTAAATTTAAGGCCTCCTGTAATTACCACTTAGATATTTGAGGAGGGGACTATACCCTAAAATAATTCGTCAAACTGATAAACTAAATGCAGAAAATTTGTTGGTTTCTATTAACTTTTGTCTAATAACAAATAATTTTGATGATGGATTCAATACAATTGGAAACAGAAGAGTTTCATTGTGAAACTAGGATTTCCTAGGGGAATATTGACAGACATTCATATACTAATGAATAATAATAAATTTTCCCTGTAGAAAAAGTTTTTTCAAACAAGGTTCGGCCAACCAAGCAATGACTTTTCGCGTATTGTTTCCCCTGCAAAAAATTATGGATTTCGTGCAACCACACCTTAAATAATTCCTTCTTCCGCCCTCAACCAAACAAACAATCAGGATAAAGATGAGAATTTCTGATGAATGACCGTTATTACATGGTTTTGTACCTTTTCAGTTTGCTTCATAATTGCATCCTCCTCATGCAATTTTTTTGTTAGGATCTTTTCAAAGTATATCATACCTCTGGCGCGCCGCAGTGTACCCCTGGGCGGTTCCAAATCGTGGCAGGGTAATCCAGTGACTGCTGGGGGGGCACCATGGGGGGATGGAGACTAGCTAACGGTACTTTCAAATCGCCGTACGACATGGTCATGTTGGATTTGACCTGCATCGAAGGGCTGTCCGAAGAGTTCTGCAGAAATAAAGAATTAGAATGATAAAACTAAATAAGCAAATAATAGAATGAGATATAGTAAAGTTCAAAATCTGCAGTATGTCTATTTTTTTAAACGCATATGGAGTGTAGATGACAAGTGACCAAAGAGCTTAGCTCAGGTCAAAGCATCATAAAAACCTTCGTAATAAGCGAAGATTGTATTTCTGGAAATATTTTGAAAAAGAACAATTATTGTAATTTGGCAAAAGAGGAAATAAATGTGGAAATGAAGAAAAAAAATAATTAATGGGATAAACATACGAAGAACAGGGTGGTCAGATTTCGATGTTTTAGTACTACATCTCTTAAATTGAGCGAGATAAAAAAAAAAGTAATATACAGGGTGTTTCAGAATAAGGTTCCGTAAATTCGGGATCTTAATCCTCAGATGATTTCATGATATAAAATTCCTATGAACTATGGGTCTCTGACGCACTGTTTCTGAGATACAGGGTGTTGAAATAAAAAAAAAAAATTGGTTTTATGAAATTATTTTCTACGCCGTACACGATCTGTTTTTGCGTTTTGGAACGTTATGAGTATGCATTAAGACACATTCTTTCCGATACGAAACGATGTTTAATTTTCATCAGTGGCGTCCGTACGGACTTCTGTCCGAACGAATTTGATGAAAAAATTGGTGCACCAGTGATTTTTTTCAAATTTTAAATTATTTTCGTAATCACCACATAATTAACAGTAAGAATGGTCTCCTGAGTTTTTCACCTGCGGCGAAAACTTTCTGAGAAAAAAAAAAATAAAATGCAATTTCATCTAGGAAAGTTACGAAATTTTTTGATTACTTCACGAAATTCAGAAAATGAGTTTTATGGCGTACTGATAACCTACCAAAACGCAAAAAAAAATGTGTACCGTGCAGAAAATAAATTGGAAAAACATTTTTTTTTTAATTTCAACACCCCGTTTCTCAGAAACAATGCGTCAGAGACCCATAGTCCATAGGAAGTTTATATCATAAAATCATGTGAGGATAAAGATTCCGTATTCACGGAACCTTAGTCTGAAAATTAGTCGGTATTGAAGCAAATGCTGAATTTGCATTTTATTTTTTTTTTCTCAGAAAGTATTCGTCGCAGGTAAAAAACTCAGGAGACCATACTTACTGTTAATTATGTGGTGATTACGAAAATAATTTAAAATTAAAAAAAAATCATTGGCGCACCAATTTTTTCACCAAATTTGTTCGGACAGAAGTCCGTATGGACGCCACTGGTGAAAATTAAACATCGTTTCGTATCGGAAAAAATGTGTCCTAATGCGTACTCATAACGTGCCAAAACGCAAAAAGAGATCGTGTACGGTGTAGAAAATAATTTCATAAAACCAATTTTTTTTTAAATTTCAACGCCCTGTATCTCAGAAACAGTGCGTCAGAGACCTACAGTTCATAGGAACTTTATATCATAAAATCATCTGAGGATTGAGATCCCGAATTTACGGAACCCTATTCTGAAACACTCTGTACATGTCATGTTCCCTTTTTTCAAGAAACTCAAATTGCTGAAAAACGCAATTCGCTAAGATGTCTAGTTTTCATGCTACGGGTGATTTTGAAATTTGGCCAATTATTTTAATTGGCTATAACTTCAACAGTATTGCTGTTAAGCTCTAGAAATAAATACATCTTTGGTGGAGATTTTTCAAATCAAAGAGGGTTTTGATTTTGATAAATTTCAACTTGAGCCTGCTTAATTTATGTTGACCGAAAAGTGGTTTTTTCAGAATTTTCATATTTAAGCTAGGAAGAATATCATGAACTATATTTTTGAAATTGTCTAAGAAAAGTCTATTGAAAATCATCATAGCACACTACAGTTTCAATTAAAAAAAAATTAATTTTTTTAATTTCTCTAAAATTTATAGAGGAATTGAAATTTCGACAGCACTGGTAAAAAGTACTGAAAAAACTGCCTTAAGAAGTTTTTATTTCGGGAGCGTAGCAGCAATACTGCAGAAGATATAACCAATTATGATAATTGACTAAATTTCAAAATCACCCTGTAGCATGGAAACTAAACACCTTAGAGACTTGCGGTTTCCAGCAATTTATGTTACTCGAAAAAAGAGAACATGATATGTATATACCTTTTTTCTATCTCACTTAATTTAGGAGATGTAGTACTAAAACATCGAAATCTGACCACTCTGTACAAAAATTGGAAATGACTGAGGATACATAGAAAAAGTTAAGAAACCTTTTCACTCGTTACATGAACTGAAAACTTTGTATCGACAATAATCCACCCATCCTTTGATAATTGTTTCAGAAACAGAAAAAAAATTACATATATAGAAATTCCTCTGATAATCCATTCCAAATACAGAAATAATTTCACATCTATGGGGATTCCCCTAATAATCCATTCTTATCACATTCTTAGCGACCTTGAATTCCCATCTGAACTAATAATGTTTTAAGATGGTTGCATCATCACAAAAAAAATTAATAAAATCGGAAAACAATTATATTTATCTACACTTACTGTTGCCTTGAACGTAGGAAAACCAAAACCAGGAGGATAACCATACATGCTGGGCTTTGGCGAAAACCTGTTCTTGTGTTCTTTGTACTCCACCAATCTGTTCAACATGTTACCAAAAAATAACTTGTGTTCGAATGTAAATGCAGGATGATGTAATGCCATTGTGTACAACAATAAAAATTCACTGAGTAAATTATCACTTTTTACACTAGATTTAAGGAGAAACTCTTCCACACACTCTGTCCTCAAGAAGTTTTTGTATAACCAATTAGCTACACTGTAGTTCCTACTGCTTAGAAGTGATAGATATATTAATACACGATGCCTAATATTATCATCTAGTAAACTTTGATTGAGAGTTGTATCTTTAGTTAACTTTTCGAAATCATTAGCTAAGAGAGCTGGACCACGAAGCTCTTGATACGTATGTTTACCAATTTCCTCCACACAACTTCCTAGGAACCGTAATTCAAAAGGGAGACACATATTCAGTAAGTCATATAATACATCTATCCTTTTATAACTGTCCAAGTCTTTGAACCATAATAACACATCCTCCTTACACACCATCTCCAGAACTCATTGATATTACAATAGAGGTTGCTAAAAAAAGTGTGAGATTGTTTCAATTTGCATCATAACCTTAAAGACTCAACTTACATCAGATGCATTCATAATAAAATTTGTTTCATTTCCTGTTCACCCACACATTCGATAGGCAAAATATATCACAATAATAGTCAAAACGAAAATTGCTTATTTTAAAATACAGATTTGTTGGATGAATGTCTACTGACAGGAATAAAGACGTATGACTCTTTGATCAACAAGCATTCCAACTTTTCTGGATTAATTCTGATTGGAATACATCAATTTCGAGTTTTTATCAGAAACCTTTTGATGATATTTTTTTTTCACGTGAAATTTGCGGTTTCTAACATTAGCTTTCCGGAATTCGGAAGAATTATCACACAATCCACTGAGCAACTATCAACATCATTTACTCTGGCGGCAAAGTTGTCAAATTCAAATTGGACAATTTTCAACCTCCAAAATATTCGTAGATGAAGGCATATTTTCAGTATTACGTGGAAGATCTATAGAACATTGTTGTCTTCAACCATTTCATCAATCTTTATTTCAGTAAGTTACCGAATTACTCGATAAAACAGTAAATAAGTCAATAGACGTTGACCCAATTTCTCCCTTACCATCAATCATCTCTGTGAATTTGGGGAAACCACAGAAAACAATGAAAAAACTACTCATGTCGCTCACAATTCCAATTTAAAAAAATACATCCGAAATATCTTTCATATACTTTATCGACTATATTCGAAAATATTTTTACATTTTTTTGTTGAACAGTAAACCATAAGCGACACATGCTCTTGGTTTGTCAGTTCTTATAATTTAGCTCCAAGATTTGATTTGATGGACGCCACTGACTGAATTCAATGAACCTACAGCCTACAAGGTTTTTTATCATAGGTTGAAGAAGTGAAAATTTATGCATCATTTGCTTTGAATTTATCAAATATTACACAGATAGAGCTTGATAATCTTTGGATATCATTTTGTCTGAATCAAAGGCGTAGTTTCAACCATTGGTTTAAATATTCTGTGGAGAATATTTTTCATGTAGACAGGGATAAAGTGAAACTACCGATTAGACTTTCCATATATTCAGAAAATAACACAACTACAGTTCTACTGTTAAATTTTCAGATTGATATTACTGAAAAAATATGAGATATAAACTGATATTTTCAATTAAATTTCCAGATAATATATCCAAACACAAAGTTATGCTATTCAAGGAAAGCCCTCTTCATCTTCTTCGGCCATTTCTTTGGCAAGCTCTAAATCCTGTTGTTCCCTTTCTCTCCTCTCTTCAGCAGATTCAAGTTCTTTACCGTAGGACTTCGGAGGATACCTCATCGCTTTAACACTTTGGTTATGCAAGTCCAAACAGAAGGATATTCTCTGATGGAAAGCCAACTGGGGCTCTTTAGTACAATAAATATCGTTGCTTTCCTTGCTCCTCATGTATCCTCCTTCCGGATCCAAAGTAGCTTCAATAACTCCGTCTTTAATCGCTTTAGCCACGATAAATTCAGCATCTTCAGCGGAATCTAAACCTAACTTCTTCGCAATATCTTGCGGGGATATTCTAGAGTAAGATAAACCGATAGAACGTATCGCAGTTTTTATAACGTTGTGTCTCAAACGGAGAATTAAAGTGTAGGTATGATCTAGTCTGAACTGGGGCCCAAAGTTTTCCAAAACTTCCCCAAATCTCTGAAGATTTCCCATACGAACAGCTTGTGTGAGTTGGAAATATGGAGCTAACGAATGTCTCATACTAGCTTGCCTGAATATTTGTCTTTCTGGTATATCTCCTAATAATAATTCAACAACTACAAGAAGTTTTTGAACGGTTTGTCTGAAGCCAACGGCAGCATTTTGAGGTGCTTTTCGCATTGCTTGCACCAAATGTTTACGAGCGATACTGTACTCCAATCTAGCCGCTTTGATTCTTCCCAAGTAATACAAGAACCTTGCCCATTCGTTGTTACTAGCTGTTTCAGGAAAAATACATTTACTCACTAACTTATCAGCCTGATCATAAAGTGAATAATGGAGATAATTTCTCAGTAGACAGTTGATCAGAACAGCTTGCCCTTCAAAATCATTCCTCAAAGTTGCAGTTCTCAAGCGAGCATGTAGAAATGACCTTATAGAATCTAATTTGTTGGTCAACTCAGCAACTCGAGAGTGATAAAAGTAACACTTCGCAGCCACCAAATCCAGACTACGTCGATTTTGAGAAGTAACCTTACTCATCAATAATTCAGAGCACTTTGCAGCCTCATCCAATTTGTTGGTGTCGATTAAACGAACTAGAATTAAGAGTTGGATGTAGGTATCAACCTCGGGCACAGGAGATTTAGTGGCAGATCTCGTTCTTTGGGTTTGTGTTTCAATCTCGTTGCCTCCTGAACTATCCTCTACATAGGTTAACATAGTATCTCTTTCGTTGAGAGGAAAAACTTGTGTGATGAGTCCTCGAAGAACTGCACCATTTAACTTCCTTCTGGTATTTGGCAGACATCTCAAGACTCGCAATATGAAACGGTTCTCTTTGTTATTCACGCCTTTTTCGATTTGTCTTACTTGCTCCCTGAGTTCCAGGAGACTTTGGAGATCAATATCTCTTTTGGAATCTCCAGCTTCTGGGCCTGGTGGGCTGTCGGCATTTTTCATTTCGACATCTTGTATTTCAACGCCCATGTCGAGTAACTTATGGAAATAATTCAAAACCAACAATAAATTGCTTTTCTGAAAATGCTAATGTTTGATGACTTTCGAATTCTGAACGTCAAAGTGACATGACAGCAGTAGCTGTTTCCTTCAAGTGGACTTGTTACAGAATCTGAAATTTTAGCCTTTACGATACTAAACATTGCATTTTTCGGCTCTTATTGAAGAGCTTAGAGTAAATCAAAACTATGTAATGAGTATTTTATTTTTATATTATTTATTTCAGTCATACAAATCGACGATTATTCTATTGCCCTCAAGAAAACTACTGCTCTGTGATTCCTATCAATTAAATGTCAAATTTGAAATATCTAGAAGATGATAATTTTTTCCTCTGATAATAAACATTTCTCTCAAACAATAACAGTATCGGACACTCAAATGAATAAGTATTATTTTGATTTAACAGAGTGTAGTGGTTCAGGAACTTGAAAAAGTAGTCATGATCAGCTTTGCCCTAAGGAGAATCTCATAACATTTATCTTAAGAATTATTTTATTTGCTAGTTTTGAAATGGACAAAGAAAGGTACTAAATTTAGATTCGATTGATACCGGTGTATACGAACTTTTATTTCAGATTTTCTCTGCTGCAGCTGGATCCTGGGGAAATATATTTTGAAGATTTTAGCGTCATTTTTATACCTGCAGGTACATCTAAACGTACCTATGATTCTAAGAAACAGGATGGCAGATTGAAAATGTGTTCAAAGTCTTTGGTATTTGATCCAAAAGATATCACCAAACCTTTACTGAAAATAGCATTGAAAGATTGTACTGTTATAGAGCACTGGAAAGGTAGCTCGAAATTTATCGATAGTAAAAATGTGTTGGCAGTAAATTCAAAGGAATATATTGAGATGTTTGAATGTAACATAATTGCTCCGTATACTTATAGAGGACCAGCCAATTTTTTATTCATCCTGAAGTATGGCAACATAATAAATTGTCTACCTCAAATATGTCAGTTACATAGAGCAAGTAGTCTGCCAGCTGCAGAACAAATTGACATGGTGAGAATAAAACTGAGGATTCTGTTGGAAAGTGAAGAATTTATTTTCAGATAGCTACTATTGTTCATTCGAGACAAGCAAGAGTTAGTTTCGATCAACTTTGGTTAGATTTATATGAAAAAGTAGTGCTGGAAACACAAGTTGATAAAGTGACCCCTTTAGTAGTGAATCCGGGGCGTATTTTGCTTTCTACTTCGAGGATATTTTTCCAACCATATAATAACGTTGAACCGGTGAGTATTGTTTATGAACTTTTATCACCAAGTCGATTTATTTATGTATTAAAATTATGGTTTTCACTGAGTCATCAGGGAATTACTGCTACTAATCTTGCTATTATCATTGGGAGATGATAAGAATAATTATTATGATTCATCCAATTGTCAGGAAACTTGTATATAGTAATTGTTGTACCTAATATGATTATTGATTGAGATGTATTTTTTGAGTTTTACTCCCATTTTCCATTAAAAAAATGTTTTAAATGAAATGGTAATGCCTATACGTAAATTTTTCACCAATTTGTCAGGAGCAAATCGGTTAAAACAAAATTGTTGTCCAGCAATGAAGAAACAATAATCTTTGAAATTAAAAAACAGGAAATATTTCAAAGTCTATTTTGAACTATTTCCTCAGACAAAATCTGCAGAATCGTACATTCTTCACTT
This sequence comes from Hippodamia convergens, assembly GCA_038502775.1. Classification (NCBI taxonomy): domain Eukaryota; kingdom Metazoa; phylum Arthropoda; class Insecta; order Coleoptera; family Coccinellidae; genus Hippodamia; species Hippodamia convergens. Next base: position 40,453,197 of record CM076610.1, read on the forward strand.
TGTCGTATGAAATAGAATAATACTGTACTGACATAGATTAGCAACTCTGTCAAAATTTTGGAACGGCGATTACAGCGACATCTATCGTGCTGCTAGGAAGTACGAATGGTGTCAGATCTCAATAAATGCCGGGATAATTGATTTTGATAAATCTACAGGGTTATTCACGAATTTGGCTGTATAGAATATTTTTAGGAAAGACACAAGATTCAGGATTGAAATTCTGAAGGTGAGCTTCAAGGAAGAAGACGACTTCTCCAATATTTTTTGGAGGTTCTAGGATTTTCCGGAAGTGACATCAACTTTCGTTTTTCAAATGCAAAGACCCATTTTTTATTGCGTAAATAGATTCTCTGTTGAATTCTGAGTCTTTTTAATTCCAAAAGTTTGAATTTTCTGTAGAAAATTATCTTCAAATGAGAAAATACAAAAAAAAAAATCTCAAAATTGAACTCTGTTGAAATACAGACAACTTCGAGGTTTTTTCATTAAAAATTCTCATTTTTGAGAATCTCCGGGAAGAAAGGCTGATGCTTCTTTTCCGATAGCATGATTTTCAGAATATGATACAGCAGGTCACAAATTCTTTGTCAAAGTTAAAAGTGACGAAACATCAAAAAATTGTGACGTCTTGTATCATATTCTGAAAATCACGCTATAAGAAAAGAAGCATCAGCCTTCAATCTCAGAGATTTTCAAAAATCAAATTTTTAATGAAAAAACCTCGAAGTTGTCTGTATTTCAACAGAGTTCAATTTTGAAATTTTTTTTCGTATTTCCTCATTTATCGGGAAAATTCAAACTTTTGGAATCGGAATACTCAGAATTCAATGGAGAATCTATTTATTCAATAAAAAATGGGTCTTCCCATTTGAAAAACGAAAGTAGGTGTCAATTCCGGAAAAACCGGAAGTCCTAGAACCTTAAAAAAATATACGAGAAGTCTTCTTACTTGAAGCTCACCTTTAGAATTTCAATCCTGAATCTTGTGTCTTTCCTAAAATTATTCTATAGAACCATATTCATGAATAACCCTGTATAAAATTGGTCTATTTTGCTTCGTCAGAATCTAATTACTCTCAGAGACAAAATCTTTATAAAAAACTGTTATCTACTTTTTTTGTCTCAAAATTTTGTATTGTTTTCTCAGAGTATTGATTATCTCCAAGAAATTTTTCATTGAAATCAATTTCATTATTTCAAATTTTGGGTGAAGAAGGAACTAAATGAGCCCTATCATAAAGGTTTTTTTGGATACCTGCTTTTATACTCTTTTTATCTGTTTGTCTTTTTTTTTGAAATACGACATGTTGACCTCCTGCCACGGACTTATTTAACATCTGTTAAATTTATGAGATAGAAAAGAGTTCTGCCAATCAATAGTTTTCAATGCAAAAATCACTATACGACATTGACGGTAGTATTTCATTAATTTCGATACTCATACAGAAGGTCCATTCTAACACTCGTTCATTCAAAAACTTGTGTAAGAATATCAATGCCTTCTGGCACTTGTACCATACATAAGTATTCTTGCACGATTTTGTTGTACAAGATGAGGCAGAATGAACAGATTCGACACAATTAGAGAAATATCTTTTGGATTCTTTGTGCTCAACATGTAAAAACTTCTCTTTTACTATTGCCTTTGGGGTTAATATTTTTGAGTGAATGAAATCTTTTTTCCAAGCATCCAGTGATCAAAATAAACCTGAATAGCATAAAGCAAATACTCAAAAGGAGATTTCTACTTCGACATACGGTAAGAAAAAGTACTTTCTTCTACGTGTTAAATGTACAACTGAAACGTTTTTCAGGGCCTAGAAATTTACTCTAACGAAAACAGTCTCATTCCGCACATTTATGTTTCGTTTTCGAGTCAAAAGGAGCGAGATCATTTTTACGACGAACTCATCAAACAGCCAGAGTTCAAATTGAGCGAAATTACTCCCAGTGTAATGACCCTCCAGTGGCAGAATGGTATCATTTCCAACTACGAGTACTTATTGTATATTAATAGGTGAGATAATTTATAATAATTTGACCTAATGTTTCGCTTACATCTGCAGTAGGTATCTTTAGAAAGTGCTTGGTCAAAGACGCTAAGTTACTTCGAATTTGATTCTGGGGGGGTCTTTCGGAAATCTAAATTCCAAAATGTTCTGATTAGTAGATTTATATAGTTGCTTCTGCAACCGGGTACGAGGCATAGTACTCAAATCGAAGATTTCCAAATAAAATTTTAATAAATATTAAAATGAGAAACCTTCCTGCTGATGATCCTTCCAGATATGAACACTAAAAGTCGAAAAATTCAATCACAAACCCGATACACACTGTTCTTGCAACTGCAACACTTATTTTCACTTCATTTATTGATTGAAAAACCGATCACACGAACACGAAAAAAACACAAACCTTTTTAAACGTTTCCCGGTCGATCTTCTGATGCGAACTATCACATGTTACGTTTCAAAACAGAACTTCAAGTGCAAAGTCGTAACACTCTGAGCCTGGTACAACCCTATGTTGGGGTTCCGGCAACGTCGCATTTTAAAACAACATTCTGGTTGTTAAATATCGTAGGCCGCAGCTCAGCATTGAACCCTGTAAGGCCCGGTTTTACAATCGAAAGTTAACTTTAGGTTGAGGAAATTTTATAGGTTAGGCGTTTCACAATCCCACGAAACGTGGTTAACTATCAGTTAACTTAACCAACACCGAAAGTGTTGGTAAACCTGAAGTTAATTCAAGAACCATAGAATCATGTATATGTATATAACCTAAAATGTTTGTCTGATTGGAAAATTATTGCTTTGAAGGAATTGATTTCTAACTAGAGATTTTTTAATATATGGATTTTATGGAATTTGATTTCAACTCTTTTAGCAGTGATGGAGAGGAATGTCGTAGAACTGAAGTGATGCGCCTTAGATTAAATTTTTTTTTAAATTAACGACGATTATGAATTTTTTTTTAAAGATTCAGATTATCGAGAAGCTGCGTTTTATTATTATTTATTCAGCGTATGCTGAATATTCTAAACCAAATAGAACATTGGATATCCCGTCCAACCAAAAGGTAATTAAAATGCCAGGTTTCCGAGGTGCATAGGTGCTATCAACTGCACACGTAAAAATTCAATTGCCAGGAGGTGATCAAGCCGAACTATTCAGGAACCATTAACAGTTTTTTTCCTTGAATGTGCAAACTGTAGCTGATCCATCTCTAAAAATTACAAACATTGATGCAAAATGGCCAGGTTCAGCACATGATATTTTTCAGAATTCTACACTGTGCGGATCATTTGAAAGAAGGGATTTTCCTCACAGGGTTTTAGCAGGAGATAGTGGCTATGGAATTGAGCCTTATATCTTCTGAAATCTCATTCAACAAATCACACATTTGTACAAGAAATTTCGTTGAGAGAAAGAGTGTGTAGAAACGTCGCTTTCTAGCCCTTGTCATGGAAATGCATGTAAAATTATTGTAGATACAGCTCAGGCTATGTTAGTGGCTACAGTCATTCTTCATAATACAGCATATTGTAGAATTCACTAGTAATATTAATCTTTTAAAATTTCTTGATCAAAGGCATAATGCAAGTACCTCTACTCCAGATACCTCCATTAACATGTATTTTAATAGATTGTAAATTAGAGAAATAATTGATCTCATGTTTACATGTACAATAAACAACCTGAGGAAATATTTATTTGAATAAAATATGAAAATTAATTATATTAAACTTTTACATTTTAATCATTGAGTTTAAAATTTTAATAATCCTTTGACGTCTGATGAATTCTTTAATGCGTCCGACCAACTATTTAGATCAAAAGAACCATTATTTTCCACCAACTTAAGAAAATTTAAACAGAACCCATAGTTATCAAACCTCAATTGGCAAAATTATTGTAAAACGCCAGGTACGAGTTAACCATCGAGTGTTGGTAACTTAACCATAAAGGTTAACCTTCGATTGTAAAACCGGCCCTAAGAGAGCGATCAGTAACTCAGCGGTCGAGGTACAATCTTACACGTTAAGTTAAATGATTCCTAGAAAACCAGGGCCAATAAACCCGGAAGACTCCCTTAATGTCATATTCATATCAATTTCAATCAAAATATTCATTGTACTGCATTCCGCGTCATTTTTTCTGTTACACGATACAAGTGGGTATTATCAGAGAATTAAGTTATTTCATAACTCAAATTTAAAGAAGTATAATCTCAAACAAAGCACCATTAACTACGACAATTGTTCGACATAATAGGCCGTCGAACTTGGTACACCCTGTAACCGCTTGAATTTTTCCAGTTTAGGGGACAGAACCATCAACGATCTCACCCAGTACCCCATCTTCCCCTGGATCATATCAAACTACACCTCCGACGAACTAGATCTGACCAATCCCGACAACTACAGGGACCTGTCCAAACCAGTGGGAGCTCTCAACCCCTCCAGACTCCAGAAACTGAAGGAGCGCTACGAAGAAATGGCCGACCCGAAATTCCTCTACGGATCGCACTACTCCACCCCAGGCTTCGTGCTATTCTACCTGGCCAGGCTCTACCCCCACTACGTACTCTGCCTCCAAAGCGGCAGATTCGACCACCCTGACAGGATGTTCAATTCTCTATTCGACGTTTACAAGAACTGCCTCAACAACATGTCCGACTTCAAGGAGCTGATTCCGGAATTTTACGATACTGCGCAAGACGGGAAGTTTCTGGTGAACTACATGGGTATTAATTTCGGGTATCGGCACAACGGGGTTAAGGTAGGGGATGTGGAGTTGCCCCCCTGGGCTAAAAACGCGAGGGATTTGGTGCAGAAGATGCGGGACGCTTTGGAGAGCGATATAGTTTCGGATAATTTGCACAGTTGGATAGATCTCATTTTCGGGTATAAGCAGCAGGGAGAGGAAGCGGAGAAGGCAAACAATCGTAAGTCTCTGTTAATCTGAAATAAACTGCTCCACAAGAGTTTTGAAAAGTATGTAATATTCGAGAAAATCGCTGTAATACACTGCGCAAAGAAATTAACGCACATTATGGAAATCTCAAATTTATTCTACAACTGAAGGTGTTCTCAATGATGATTATTTTTATCAGAATTATGCATGCATATGTTATCCACTTTCAACGTTTATCTTCGATACAGATGTTTTTCCCAGCAGGAATAAAAAAAGATGATATTATCAGATTTTGAATGTATTGGCTCCATTCTAAAATCAGTTGTTCTCGATCAATTCTAGTGATCAATAGTTTTTCTTTCGTTTGATTTTCTACACTCGATCGCTATGCAACGTGAAACACGCAATTTGATCAAAGAGGAATGTGCCCAAACGGTAGTTTGCGAGAAGAAGGGTGGAGTTTCTCATACAAGTGTGTCCAGAATGTTGCAGCGATTCAGGGAGACAGGTATGGTATGAATGTCCGAAGACCAGGACAGGGTAGACCACGGGTAACATCTGCCATTCAAGAACGTTACTTCGTTGAGACAACGATTTGCAACCGCTCGCCTCCTTCAAAATCAGCTTGAGCAAACTCATGGGGTGTCAATTAGAACTCAGACAATAAGAAATCGATTCAGAGAATATGATTTAAGGCCTCGTGTCGCGGCAAGAGGCCCAGCTCTTACCCCAGCCCATCGAAGAACGCGTTTGGATTTTGCGAAAGAGCATATCCATTGGGAAGAGGCCGATTGGAAAGAGTTCTCTTCACAGATGAGTCTAGATTCTGCCTCTACCATTGTGATCGACGTTCCCTTGTATACAGACGTCCACATGAAAGATATGCTCAGTGCAATTTCCTGAATATTACTGGTTTCTGGGGAGGATCGATTATGGTATGGGGTGGCATATCTTTGACTACTCGCACAGACCTAGTGGTCGTTGATAATGGAGCTATGAGTGCTGATAAGTATATAAAGAACATTCTTGAAGAGCATGTAGTGCCATTTGTCCCATGCATTGGTGAAAATTTCATTTTTATGGACGATATTGCCAAACCCCATTGTGCGCGCATCGTTTAGGAGTACCTTGAAGAGGTTGAAGTCTCTCGAATGGAATGGCCAACAAGCAGTCCAGATCTCAATCCGATTGAGTAGGCTTGGGACAACCTCAATAGAAGGCTGAGAAGTTCAGAAAATCATCCAGCTACTCTTAATGACTTAGGAATCCAACTCGGAGAACTCTGGGAAGGATTAGATCAGAAAATTTTAAGATCACTCATTTTGAGTATGAACCGTCGTTGCCGAACTGTAATTAACGCAAGGGGTGGAAATACCAAGTATTCAATCACTTATCAGCATTTTGAAAACTGTATATTCCTCTTCTTTCACATAAGATTCGGCAAAATCCTGAATTTTTCTTCCATTTAATGTGTCTTGTTTCGTTCAAAACCTTCCCGAGAGAACATAAAAAATAAGTTATAAAGTCAATGTAGAGTTAACTTTCATTAAAATTGAGATTTTCAGAATGTGCGTTAATTTTTTGCGCAGTGTAGTATATTGTTCAATGAGCGGTAATGTACGTCATAACTCACGCAGATGAAGTTTGCAGCGGGTTAAAATGACAGAGTTGCTTAATCTTCAAGAAATAGTGGAGTCATATGTTCTCCCTCATCCCAACCGGCTCGAGAATTCAATATTTCAGCATGATAATGCTTGACCTCATGTTGCCAAAGTTAATTTACACTTTTTTGAAGCGACCCATGTGAATCTTTTGGCATGGCCGCCCAGATCCCCCGATCTTTCGCCCATAGAGCATGTTAGGGACATGTTGCAGTTTCTTTGTCAGCAAGTCTACAATCTCATTTTTATTTGCCTACAGTAATCTACAACATTCGTTGCAAAAAGCAACAGACAAAGGTTTTCTATCAAATATATCGCAGTTGAAATAGAGGAAAATATTCATCTCATTTCCAGAACATAGATTGTTTATTTCTTGACAAACCTAGGGGGGCCAAAACTTTCGACGATGTGTATATATGGTTATATGAAAAGCGAAAAGCCTCTCATAAAAGATATGATTGTTTGGTTTCTATTCATGACACTTGACAGGTGACTGATAACATCCATATTTTATGTCATAGTTTCGATTTTCAAAGCCTCCTTGAAAGTCAGTTGAGAAAAATAAATCCCAGTATTCCACGAATATACACAATATTTCTTCGTTTACAGTTTTTTACTATTTGTGCTACGAAGGAAACGTTGATTTGGATTCGATCACCGACTTAAACCAACGACATGCATTGGAGGTACAGATCATGGAATTTGGGCAGATTCCCAAACAAGTTTTCACTGTGCCACATCCAAAAAAGAAATCTAAACTTCTTCTACTCAAGGAGCCTTTTGACTCTGAAAGGCAAGCAACTCCACAAGGTTGGCTGGAAACTTTTTAAATAGGAATCAGCTGAATAACAAATGTCTACATTTCAGAGAAGTGGCTGAATATGTCTGAAATAGAGGTGTCGGCTAGCTTCAGCACGCATAAAAATACAGTCGGATACATTTTTATAGCGAAGGATCAGAACAATATAGTATCAGTTGGACACGATTCGAAACTGAAAGTTTTTTCTATGGAGTCTAAGCGACAGATTCGAAGTGCTAATATAGGGAATATGCCACTGAGCAGTTGTGTGCAGTTGCCAAATTTAAACATTTTGGTTGTGGGCAGTTGGGACAATCAAATGTGAGTTTTACTCAGACTCTACTGTTGTTCCATAATGTTTTATCCAAAGATTATAGAGAAGGATGATGATAAACGCTCTTATATGTCTAGAAGGACTGAAAACCGACCAAGATTTTCGGTTGTGTTAGTCTTCTGAAACATTAGATGGCGCTGAAATCGTGTTTACTGAATTTATCGATACAGATTACTGTATTCTATGAAGGGCGCAAAATTTGAATATCTTCATATACTCCAATCACTATTATAAAATCACATAGGAGGTCATGGTATAGTTTTCAGGAGTTGGTGCACCTGATGAAAAGTCAGTGCGCACACAGAAAATATCGTTCATAACAAAATGACGTTGCCACTTTGTTCCTTTGTTTACATATTGTTCGAAATCGAAATATTGCAAATAACTAGAAAAGGAATCCTTTTTATTAATTCATATAAACGTCCATCACATCTTTTCCAATTCATTCATTTTCCGAATAAATTCACATTCTGAGAAATACTTAATGGCTGAAAATGTAGAAAGGGCATCATAGTGTTGACTTGGAACTTTGAAATATTTTGACAAGCGTCATAATCTCCATTTTCGTTCGTTACAGAGTGGAATGTGTCAAATTTCCAAGGCCAGAGGTGTGATTTTATGTTTGTGAATGGAGTACATATTACATTGCATTTCGACTTTCAAACAATTCAACCAAATGAACAAAGCAAATCAAAAACAGTTTGAAACTAAGAATGTCGACAATATTTCTGAATTCTAGTTGTCATCTGAGAGACCAGATGGCGCTCTGACTGTAGTCGATTCCCCACTCTATAATCTCTGGTGTTATCATTATGTATTGCGCTGGTTGTTACTCAAAATTGTTTCAAATCTAATTAATGAATTTCAGTGATAGAAGATCTTTTCCAGAGTATTATATGACCTGGACTATGGTAAAATAACCGAAACAGTATTCGCTCATGAAGATGCCATTACATGTTTATCGTGGGGAGAAACCTCTAACTTATTGGTCTCTGGTAGTGGAGACTGCACAGTGAAAGTTTGGAAAGGTTTGAACACCGGTGGCGTGATCAAACCGATTCAGTGTCTTTACAAACAATTGGATCACAACAGTCAAGTCAATTGTTTAGTATTCGACCAGTAAGATATTCCACCACGGCCTACTAAATCTAACTGGCCGGAAGGTTAGACGTTGCCGTTGTTACCATCAGCGTTTCTAGTGGCACGCGTAGATTTAGACAGTATAACGGTTTTCTTGGGCAATTCGCACTGTTTTCGATATGATTTCGAATTTATTTCAATTCACAATGAAATAGAGAACTCTAGGGAGGAAAACAAAACAGCATTTCGTTTATCTGCGGATAATTTCTTAATATTTTATCGCAATTAATCCAGAACTCACCGCGAGGAGGTAGCTGTTGTATTGAGTTCCACAAGATTACACAATCAGAATGAAAATTATTTTACTTTCTGAAGCGAATAAAGAATGCGAATGAACATCAAAAGAGGAAAAAAAAGTCACAAATATACCTGTCACCTAATAACCACTTGAAATTAGAAATGTGTACGTTTACTTCGTCTCTAAATACGACTTCGATTCTCAAATTACTCAAGATCTTAAAACCCGATGATATTTTCGGAAATGCCCCCTCAAATTTTATATTGTAGAACTGAACAAAAGTCATTTTCTTTAACGTTGGAAAAGAAGTTGAAAATTACCTTGTCTTTGAAATGACAACAAAAGTCGGAAAATCGATCTGATCTTGTTTGTCTAAATCGGTTTAAACATTATCATAATGGACAACTAATTTTTGTCTCCGTTCCTCAGGATCAGTTCTTTTCGGAGTAACTGAAGACGCCATGTAACTCGGTCGATTTGGGAAAATTGGAGGAAATGCATCATCAGTTAATTTAGGAATTTTTCGGGGTATATTAATAACTGAACCTTCTGCGGTTGGATAAGAGTTATTTCTCAAAATATGGGAATTTACAAAATGTTTCATACAAACTACACTGTCATCGTTGACTTTGAAACTACTTTCTCTATGAACTGCGTTAAGCCATTTTCTTCTTCTCGCAGGATCTTTCGGAAATCTAAGTAATAAAACTTTCTGATTAGTAGATTTATATAGTTGCTTTTGCAACCGGGCACGAAGCATAGAACTCAAATCGAAGATTTCCAAATGAAATTTTAATAAATATTAAAATGAGAAACCTTCCTGTTGATAATCCTTCCAGATATGGACATTGAAAGTAGAAAAATTCAATCACAAACCCGATACACAAACCTTTTTAACGTTTCCCTGTCGATTTTCTGATACGAACTATATCAGACATCATACGTTACTCTTTAAAACAGAACTGCAAGTGCAAAGTCGTAACACTCTGAGTCTGGTACAACCCCCTATGAGGGTGCCGGCAACGTCGCATTTTGAAGCAACATTCTGGCCTGTTAAATATCGTAGGCCGCGATTCCACAAAATTGTATAGAAAAATCGTCTAACCTAACTTTTTCAGGGACAACCTACATCTAGCTGTCAGCACCGAAGATGGAGAAGTGTATATTTGGAAAACATCGGATTTTTCTCTGAGCAAGAAGTATCAAGTGGGCTCCAGCATAAAATGCATAGACTACAGTCCCGACGGCACGAAATTAGCTATTGGGGGGAACGATAGGTTGTTCCAAATTATAGATACTACAACAGGCTTGGCTGTGTTTCGGAAAACTTTAAATTCAGGTTTGAAGTCAATGAAGTGGGGCAGATATCTGCTTGTTGTAGGATGTGAGAATGGGTGCTTACTTATTTGGAGCATCGTTGAGGTTAAGTTGCTCTATGAGTTCCAGGCTCATCAAGGTAAGATACGATGATGAAGTTTTGTGACAATAACAGTGTGGTCTAGGATCTGAATTACACATTTTTGTTGGACATTATACAGGGTGTAGCAAGTACGACGGCTTATTGGGCGCTTCTGGGGAACTGAACCTATTTGAAATCTGAAAATTCTGATTATGATATTGTTTGACTTTATCTACCGAGCTAAAATATTCTTGCAGCCTGACCACTTTCAGTTATACCGGAAATGGAAAAAAAATTTCAAACAATTGCCATCCCTGATTCATCTACTTTAGAAAGTTTAAAATAGGAAGATAATTATTCAAATAAATTGTGTTGACAATTTTTATTTGACTTACAGGTGCTGTTACGACAGTGGACATTTCCGAAGATGAATCGTTCATTTGCAGTGGTGGAGAAGATCATCAAGTTAAAGTTTGGTGCCCGAAATAATCCTCAATATGTTATTTCACTATATAATTGATCTATTTGTTGAAGTTTTATACATGCATTTTATTAAAATTTTATATTCACTTCCTTTGTTCTTACTTTTCCCTTTTTTCACTAATGTTAGGTTTAAAATTACATTTAATGGATTTAATTCATATGTATAACAATATATTGGATTTTATGATTTCAGAATTACAATTATCGGTACTATATTCTCTGTACAGTAAGTTTGGGTAATTATTTTTGGAATGTCTGTTTTTCCCGCTAAACTGCTAATAATTACAGATATGTATAAGCATAATAAACAAATTTTATCACAGCAATTCTAATCAAAACTAGCATTGAATGCTAAGTTTATATTACACTTTGGATTACTCTGAAATACTCTCATCCACTTCACTTATCTTCGAATATTGAGCTATAAAAATGTACGAAACCTTCTAAGCGACTGTCTTTCTTGAAGCTGGCGCTATGCGTTGGATGGTTCTTGTAATGGTATAAAACCGTATGAAATAATTGCTCATCTTCGGAATCTTGAGCGGCTTGCAGAAATTTCCTGGGATTTTTCTGATCCGTAGATAGTTTCAGAGCGGTTAATATTTGGCCTTGACTGAGAAGAATCTCCTGGATTTCCTCCTTAGCATCTAACCTTGACAACATGTCGAGCGCCATCTGTGTTCCAGCAGGGTAAATGTTCCCTAATGACAGAAGAATGCAGGCTAGAGCCTTGGAGTCAGCTATCACACCGTACTGAAGGAGTTGTTGTAAAGTAGCGAATTTTTTTCTTCTTACCAAAGTGGATACGATCAGTTCGTTCAAGTTCGGCAGTGCTTTTATGTCGTACTCGCAAAGAGAGGTTAAATAATTGATGAGCACCCATTCCAACTTGTTCATCTCAGCGTCTGTATCCAGTTTCAAGAAAATTTCATTGTAAATCTCCGATTGATCGATAACTATCACATTTCCGTTAATTTCAGGTTTGTTGGGGATCGGATCGTAAGCTGGTGATGCTGTTTGATTCTGTAACTCCACTTCTAGCCAGTTTCTATATTCCTTGTTGATATAATTGAAGGATTTCCTGATTTTCTCCTGAATCGAATTCTTCTCTAGAATTTTATCGAGCAATACTTTCATTATAACCGGCTTACCGTTTGCTCTTCTTAAAAGTAACTGGCAACATGAAGCAACATCTGAAATTATTTCGCACAACTGAGGAAGACATAAATTAATATGCCACAAGCATCCAAGCTTCGCATCTATCACAATATTAGGTTGAAAAAGTACCAGAAATAATTCTCAATATGTTATTTCACTATATAATTAATCTATTGTTGAAGTTTTATACATACATGCATTTTATTAAAATTTTATATTCACTTCCTTTTACTTTTCCCTTTTTTGCTAATGCAAGGTTCAAAATTACATTTAATGGATTTAATTCATATGTATAACAATATATTAGATTTTATGTTTTCAAAATTACAATAATTGTTACTATATTCTCCATACAGTCAGTTCAGGTAATTATTTTTGGAATGTCTGTTTTTCTCGCTAAACTGCTAAAAAATTACAGATATGTATAAGCATAATAAACAAATTTTATCACAGCAATTCTAATTAAAACTAGCATTGAATGCTCAGTTTATATTACACTTTGGATTATTTTGAAATACCCTCATCCACTTCACTTATCTTCGAATATTGAGCTATAAAAATGTACGAAACCTTCTAAGCGACTGTCTTTTTTAAAACTCGCGCTATGGGTTGGATGGTTCTTGTAATGGTATAACACCGTATGAAATAATTGCTCATCCTCCGAATCTTGTGCGGCTTGCAGAAATTTCCTGGGATTTTTCTGATCCGCAGATAGTTTCAGAGCGGTTAATATTTGGCCTTGACTGAGAAGAATCTCTTGGATTTCCTCCTTAGCATCTAACCTTGACAACATGTCAAGCGCCATCTGTGTTCCAGCCGGGTAAATGTTCCCTAATGACAGAAGGATACAGGCTAGAGCCTTGGAGTCTGCTATCACACCGTACTGAAGGAGTTGTTGTAAAGTAGCGAATTTTTTTCTTCTGACCAAAGTAGATACGATCAGTTCGTTCAAGTTCGGCAGTGCTTTAATGTCGTACTCGCAAAGAGAGGTTAAATAATTGATGAGCACCCATTCTAACTTATTCATCTCAGCGTCTGTATCCAGTTTCAAGAAAATTTCATTGTAAATCTCTGATTGATCGATTACGATCACATTCCCGTTAATTTCAGGTTTGTTTGGGATCGGATCGTAAGCTGGTGACGCTGTTTGATTCTGTAATTCCACTTCTAGCCAGTTTCTGTATTCTTTGTTGATATAATTGAAGGATTCCCTGATTTTCTCTTGAATCGGATTCTTCTCTAGAATTTTATCGAGCAATACTTTCATTATAACTGGCTTACCGTTTGCTCTTCGTAGAAGTAACTGGCAACATGAAGCAACGTCTGAAATTGTTTCGCACAACTGGGGAAGACATAAATTAAAATGCCACAAACTTCCAAGTTTCGCATTTATCACAATGTTTGGTTGAAAAACCACCCAGTTGGGGGAATACCACAAATAATTCTCAATATGTTATTTCACTATATAATTAATCTATTTGTTGAAGTTTTATACATGCATTTCATTAAAATTTTATATTCACTTCCTTTGTTCTTACTTTTTCCTTTTTTTGCTAATACAAGTTTGAAAATTATATTTAATGGATTTAATACATATGTATAACAATATATTGGATTTTATGTTTTCAGAATTACAATTGTCGGTACTTCATTCTCTGTACAGTCAGTTCAGGTAATTATTTTTGGAATGTCTGTTTTTCCTGCTAAACTGATAAAAATTAGAGATATGTATAAGCATAATAAACAAATTTTATCACAGCAATTCTAATCAAAACTAGCATTGAATGCTCAGTTCATATTACACTTTGGATTACTCTGAAATACTCTCATCCACTTCACTTATCTTCGAATATTGAGCTATAAAAATGTACGAAACCTTCCAAGCGACTGTCTTTTTTGAAGCTGGCGCTGTGCGTTGGGTGGTTCTTGTAATGGTATAAAACCGTATGAAACAATTGCTCATCCTCTGAATCTTGCGCGGCTTGCAGAAATTTCCTGGGATTCTTCTGATCCGTAGATAGTTTCAGAGCGGTTAATATTTGACCTTGACTGAGAAGAATCTCTTGGATTTCCTCCTTAGCATCTAACCTCGACAACATATCAAGTGCCATCTGTGTTCCAGCCGGGTAAATGTTCCCTAATGACAGAAGGATGCAGGCTAGAGCCTTGGAGTCTGCTATCACACCGTACTGGAGCAGTTGTTGCAAAGTAGCGAATTTTTTTCTTCTTACCAAAGTGGATACGATCAGTTCATTCAAGTTCGGCAGTGCCTTTATGTCATACTCGCAAAGAGAGGTTAAATAATTGATGAGCACCCATTCTAATTTATTCATCTCAGCGTCTGTATCCAGTTTCAAGAAAATTTCATTGTAAATCTCTGATTGATCTATTACGATGACATTTCCGTTAATTTCAGGTTTGTTTGGGATCGGATCGTAAGCTGGTGATGCTGTCTGGTTTTGTAATTCCACTTCTAGCCAGTTTCTATATTCCTTGTTGATATAATTGAAGGATTCCCTGATTTTCTCTTGAATCGTATTCTTCTCTAGAATTTTATCAAGCAATACTTTCATTATAACCGGCTTACCGTTTGTTCTTCTTAAAAGTAACTGGCAACATGAAGCAACGTCTGAAATTATTTCGCACAACTGGGGAAGACATAAATTAATATGCCACAAACATCCAAGTTTCGCATCTATCACAATGTTAGGTTGAAAAACCACCCAGTTGGGGGAATACAAGTCGCAAGGTAAAGTTTGAGCCCCATCCAAGCTAGGAATAGTTAAATTCACCGGCTTGAAAGATTTCGCTGGAGCTACCGAAGTGTGATACTTAACTACACCATCACTTTCACCCGGCAAAGCTACATCGAAGATTTGAGAGCTCCGGGAAGCTTGATGGTGGACTAAAACCAAATTGTCAACAATATTTATAGCAAAACGACCCGAGAGACCAAGTTTTAGAACGTGGGTTTTGATGGGGGCCTGTCCAGGCCCGTTGAGTTCATGGATGTGAACTTCGGCGGTTTGGGGACCACTCTGATGTCTCAATATTAGAATAGCAGGGGTTCCGTAGAGAGTTGCTAAGGTAATATCGCGCTCTAAGGCCATTTTGCAGGAAATACTTTCAACTTTTGGGAGCTTCCCGATTGTGCCTGATCTGAATAGGACGGGTTGTAGTTGGGACCCATGGGCAGAAGCCAACAGAGCTATCTTATTTTGTGGACACCATACAAACCACTGTAAGTTATGCGATAGAGTCTTCAATTGCTTCAATGATTTTTTCTCAGGTATAATTTTGTATAACTCAGCACCATGATCAGTGATAAAAGCTACTTCATTCTCGAATGTCCATACAAATCCAAGGATTTTGTTATTTTTCTTGCAACTTTGGCTATATTCCTCTTCCAAAGAGGTACCGTTAAAGTTCATGAACTCTATCGAAGAATTCGTTCTATGAACAGCAAGGACTTTTTGGTCCAAAGAAAATTTTATAGAGAGCACAGGACCTCTATCTTCCATCCTGAAATTTAAGGGTTTATCTGGTTGGCTCAAATTTTTTACAACAACCCCCATAACACCACCAGAACGTACAACGAAAACATGCTTATTTGAGTCGTCGAAAAATACATTTGTCAACTGGTTTCCTGCCTCGAAACGTAATGGATTGTTGGATAATTCAAGGTAGTAATCAGGAGTTGCCATATTCAGAAAATGTGAATGAAAACTTCTGGTTTATTTTGAACTGCTGTTTTGAGGTTATGGTTATCTCTGTTTTGACGTTTGCTGTGTTTAAATAAAACAGTGGCGTCACACGGAAATTTGGCCATGAATAATTGGTTAAAATAAATAGAAAACGGGAGGAATTGTTTAATTAAGGGTTACAAAGTAAAGACAATCCAAAAGATTCGAGTGTTTGAACTTTCCAATGGTTTATTTCACGTAAAAGTCGTATACTTATTCAAAAATTCATAAAATCAAATTCACGCTGCATGTTCAATGTAATGGTGAGTTTTTCTTGGTCTTGATCCCATTGTGCGTTTCCTTTTTGGGGATCCACCGGATGAGGTAACGGAATATCTAGTATATGATTGGGAGAAAAGAGTTGTAATTGGGTATTTTTCACTTTGAGCTCTATATTCTGCCTCTTGTCATTGGGTAAGAACACTTCTATGATCATATCTTCACAACTAGCAGTTGAAGGGTTTTTCGGTCCCATCTGTAAAACTATGTGTATGAGAGCTTGAAGAAGCAGAACGCAGATAAATTATACTTGAAGAAATACATCAGAAGATGTAACTTTTTGACGGTAGGATAGTTGCCATTTAGGGGTTTTCTTCCAGTCAGTATTTGGTTTCTCCTCGTCTAAGAAAAATTCATTTTCCGCAGCTAGCGCTTCGAATTTTCTTCTTTTTTCTTCTTCAGCATCAATTTTTTCATATGGATTTTTCTTTTCTTCCTCCTGTTCTGCTACTAAAATTCAATTATGTACATCACATTCCATCGCAAATTTATACAGATAAAGACATATTAATCTATGGTCGAAATCACGAACCATAGAAAAATATAGATATTCTATGTCTCGTGCGCTATTGGATCATAGACTCATTTTCCCTTTGTAAAATTAAAACAAGGCTAATAATATTCAGTTGATTTCAAAGGTGAGAGGAGGTTAATCGAGGCTCGAAATTGATTCATTAAATATGAAGTATTTTTCTTACTAGCGTAAATGAAACATTTTCACGAAGAGTTTTCGTCATGATACTGACATGAGCGAATATTTCCGGCCTTCGGTGCATAGAGACATATATGACAGCTCATGGAAATATCAAACTTCAATTTTTTGCGCAAAGACAAATGTCAAAATTTCATGATTGACGCTTAATATAATATGCTTGTTGAAAAAGAAAGACATTTGGGTCCAAATACTTGTAGGTAGAAAAATAATCAGACATATTCTATTCGTGGAATGATTCGGCTGAAAAGTATCATTTGATTTCCATGTATTGCGAAAATAAAACAGTGCTTACCATTACTGCTGGAATTCTGATCTGTGGTATCTTCCAATTCTTCCTCATCAGAATCTACATATCTCCTTCGTGGTTCGGCATTGAAAAGTTTCATTAGTCCCTCAATTTCATCTCTTGTAGTTTCCATTATTACGGTATATTATCTGAGATCAATGTCTGCTTCGCAGTCTTGAAATATTGACAAAACTCCCATATGCATAGCAACTGTACTCCAGCAATTTTACTCGATGTTTCTTCTTCTTCTTCTATATTTTCACAATGTGTCTGGCTGGTGAACAAAAAGTTATTCGTCTTATATAGAGACATAGAGATTCCTAAAATTCTTCTTCATTTATTTGAGTTCTTCTTCTTCTCTCTCCATTCATGTCAAATTAATGGGTGAGAAAACAGTTCTGCCAATCAATATTTCACAATGCAAAAATCACTAAACGATATTTACGGCAATATTTCATTAATTTCGATGAAAATTCAACGAATTAGAGAAAATAATGTATGATACTCTTACAGAAAGCTCTTTGAAAAACTCGTTTTTTAATTTAGAACTCTTTTAAGAATATCCTTGCCTTCTGCACTTGTATCATAAATAACTGAACTGCTTCATTTATACAGGGTGCACCAAGTTCGACGGCCTATTAGGCTTTTCTGGAGAACTGGACCTATTTGAAATCTGAAAATTGGAATTGTGATATTGTTCGATATTACATATATACCGATCTGAAATGTTCTTGAAGCTTGACCACCTTCAGCTATACAGGAAATGAAAAAAAAATTCCAAAAAATTTTTGTTCTGTTTTTTCGTTTCTAATTTTGATAGAGTATTCAATTCTGAATACATTCTCGTTCAAATCGTTGCATTCGTCGAAATACTTTTCAAAATATCGAAAAAAAACTGTAGAAAAAGGGAGATAAGAGTATTCGGTATTATGTTTGTTATTTCTATACTAAATATCTTGAGCACAAAACGTTTTTACATTTTTGAAGTCGAAGACTGTGGAAATATTGTACAGTTTTAGAATTTTGAAAAACTCGTCACAGGGTGTTCCAAATGTTGGGTCAAAATTGGGATCAAGATTGGCCCATAACTTTCGTTTTTCAAATTAGAACCCTATTTTTTTATGTTTGCGTTGGATTCTGCGAAGATGATACTGTTTCGACATGTTAATGCTCCTAAAATTAATAATTCTTGAGTTATTTAGGGTTTCCTGATTTCATGTCGTACGTAGTGTCAAATTCATAGAATGTGATTCATATCAACAATGATCTTGGTTATAGAAGATAACTTATTCCAATAACTCACTAGTGACACATCTCTTTTCTGAATTCATTTATCAGTGTTGATATCAAACAGATTTTATTAATTTAACGATACGTACGACATAAAATTATAAATTCTCAAGAATGATTAATTTTAGGAGCATTAACATGTTAAGACATTATCATCATTTTTCTTTGCACAATTCAACGCATTCATAAAAAAATATAGTTCAAATTTGAAAAAGGAAAGTTATAAGCCAATCTTTATCCCAATCTTTGACCCAACATTTGGAACACCCTTTGACGAGTTTTCCAAAATTCTAAAAATGTACAATATGAAACGGTTTGTGCTTAAGATAATTAGTATAGGAATAACAGACATAAGACTGAATACTCTTATCTCCCTTTTCTCTTAATTTTTTTCTCGATATTTTGAAAAGTATTTCCACGAATGCCACGATTTGAATGAGAATATATTCAAAATTGAATACTCTATCAAAATTGGAACCGAAAAAACAGAAAAAAACATTTTTTTATCATTCTCTGTATATCTGACGGTGGCAAAGCTTCAAGAATATTTTAGCTCGGTAGATAATCCAATTTTCAGATTTCAAATAGGTCCTGTTCTCCAGAAACGTCTAATAGGCCGTCGAACTTGGTACACCCTGTATAATTATCTGCATTTCAAGCAAACATGTCATGTAAAACCGAATCAACAATACTTGATATGTCCAAAAGAATAATCGAAACATTCAGCTCAAGTATTCATTCATTCAAGTTCATTTTCCTGATAGAAATTGATTCCGAATGATTAAAACACATGTTTCGCAATGAGAGCAATAAATTTGGTTGACGAATATTAATATACAATGAAACCGGCCGCAGTAGTACAATTGGCCGTGATTGAGAACAAATTAGGCGAACAGAAGTCCGGGCTACAGCATGAATGAAATCGCGAACCGCGAAAATAAACAAAAAGAGTTGCTGAGGTTCATTGGTCTGGTTTAAAAATGATCAGGGCGTGTTTTGTGTTATTTTTGATCTGTTTTCTCGACTTGTCGCACATGCAGGGGCATTATAGGAAGGATAGGAGTGAGTATCCTGAGTGAGAACAGACTTGTTAAAAAAATTTTATCCTCACATGATTGACACTTATGGAATTCAATTTCGCCTTCTTATTGAACCAATAAACAGGGTTATTCACGAATATGGCTCTAAAGAATATTTTTAGGAAAGACACAAGATTCAGGATTGAAATTCTAAAGGTGAGCTTCAAGTAAGAAGACGACTTCTCCTATATTTTTTTAAGGTTCTATTCTAGTGTCATCAACTTTCGTTTTCCAAATTGGAAGACCCATTTTTTTATTGCATAAATAGATTCTCCATTGAATACTAAGTCTTTTTGATTCCAAAAGTTTGAATTTTCAAGAGAAAATTATCTTTAAATGAGGAAATACTAAAGAAAATCCCAAATTTGAACTCTGTTGAAATACAGACAACTTCGAGGTTTTTTTCATCAAGAATTCTCATTTTCGAGAATCTCTGAGAAGAAAGGCTGATGCTTCTTTTCCAATAGCATAATTTTCAGAATATGATACAGGAGGTCACAAATTCTTTGTCAAAGTTAGAAGTGACGAAACATAAAAAAATCGTTTTTTTCAAATTGGAACCCCATTTTTTCGAAGCATTTTCGAAATCTTCGTCTAAAAATAATAGGAGCATACATCCAAGATTTTCATCCCAAAATGAATATTTTTCGAGATATTCAGGAAAAACGATTTTGTCTTCAATATTCAATCTCATTTCGAATGTGTTTTCTTACTGAAAAATAATAATCGGACAAGTGAAATTTTGGAACTCTCTGTTATCGAGAAAATATTTTCTATAGTTCAATGGAGAATCTATTTATGCAATAGAAAAATGGGTCTTTCCATTTTAAAAACGAAAGTTGATGTAATAGAACCTTCAAAAAATATACGAGAAGTCGTCTTTTTACTTCAAGCTCACCTTTAGAATTTCAATCCTGAATCTTGTGTCTTTCCTAAAAATATTCTGTAGACCCATATTCGTGAATAACCTTATATATTTCGGAAAAATAATTACAATTATTTCAAAATTAAACTGAAACTACATACAAATTCCATTAATGAGCCACTTCGAAATTGCATTCTTCAAATCAATATTTAAATATCTTCAGAAATTATCCCAAATTTGATTTTAACTTGTAAGCAGCTATTAATTTTGTTTGAGTTCTTTTAATATCAGTATATCCGGTCGTGATATTTAATTCATTATCCTGTTGAATTTGAAAAAAAACTAGCTTCCATTCCTTTTTTTTCAGTGCCAAAAATTATGGGAGACAGAATTCCACTGAATACGCTCATACCAGAAAGACCTAGAACAAAACGAAAAATCGTTTCGATTCACAATGTCTTTCGATCGAGAGTGAAACCTGCTGCTTCAAATATGCTGAGGATGGTAAACTTTTTAGTTATTACCTGCAACAATTGAAATCTCCGACATCTTTGGTAACTTAGTTGTTACAACTGAGTTTTTCTGATTCAAAATTACATTTGGGAATGTATAGGGTTAAAACTAATTTGATAATTGGGATAATCAATTAAATCAATTGAAAGAAAATGGAAATAGTTCATAAATACATTCTATTAATTTCGTTAAGTCTGTAAATTAAAGTTAGGTAGGAGATTGACGAAAAAAATGGCAACTCTTGGAGAAGTATCAGATTATTATACTTATATCTTTCATGGAGTACTATAGTTCGCGTTAGGAATAGTAAAAATGATTGAACAAAAAATTCTTCGCCTTTTCGAAAGCCATTACGAAAACATTTCGGAAACATTAGATGAAGAAATAATCGAGAAGAATACAATCTTCAATTTATAAGCTCACAGAACCTTCATCAGGCTGATTAGGAAGATGAAATCAGATTTATCTATTTTCAGTATACGGGGTCATTCACAAATATGGCTGTATAGAATATTTTTAGGAAGGACACAAGATTCAGGATTGAAAATTCCGGAAGTGACATCAATTTTCGTTTTTCAAATGGAAAGACCCATTCCTTATGGCATAAATAGATTCTCCATTGAATCCTGAGTCTTTTTGATTCCAAAAAATTTTAATTTTCGGGAGAAAATTCTCCTCAAATCAGTAAATACGAAAAAAAAAATCTTAAATTTGACTCTGTTGAAATACAGACAACTTCGAGGTTTTTTCATTGAAGAATCTCCGAGAAGAAAGGCTGATGCTTCTTTTCCGATAGCGTGATTTCCAGAATATGATACAGGAGGTCACAAATTCTTTGTCAAAGTTAGAAGTGACGAAACATCAAAAAATCGTTTTTTTCAAATTGGAAGCCCAATTTTTCGAAGCATATTCGAAATCTTCGTCAAAAAATAATAGGAGCATACGTCTGAGACTTTTATCCCAAAATGAATATTTTTTCGAAATATTCAGGAAAAACGATTTTGTCTTCAATTTTAAATCTCATTCCGAATGTGTTTTTTACTGGAAAATATTTAGCAGTCAAGTGAAATTTATGGAAATCTCTGTGATCGAGAAATTATTTTTTTAAAGTTCAGACGAGTGCAGTTTTTCTTTATTGTTTAAAGCTTAGGATAATTTCCGCAAATTCTTAATTCTGGAGAATTTCTTTTTTGTCATGGTAGGGAAATTTGAATATTCAGTAATGAAATTGTCACATGTTTTGTTAATTATTTTTTCAAAAGCATTAAAAATTATTACAAATTATTTTTTTCTGCATTTCTGAGAATTTTTTACGTTGACTTCACTATATAATACTCACATTGAGAACTTTAAACCAATTGTGGCTCTCGCATTACAGATGATAATTCAAGAACTAAACTCGCCTGAACTATAAGAAAATATTTTCTCGATAACAGAGATTTTCAACAATTTAACTTGACCGCTAATTATTTTTCAGTAAAAGAACACATTCGGAATCAGATTGAAGACAAAATCGTTTTTTCTGTATATCTACAAAAATATTCATTTTGGGGTAAAAGTCTTATATGTATGCTCCTTTTATTTTTTGACGAAGATTTCGAAAATGCTTCGAAAAAATGGAGTTCCAATTTGAAAAAAACGATTTTTTTGATGATTCGTCACTTCCAACTTTGACAAAGAATTTGTGACCTCCTGTATCATATTCTGAAAATCACGCTATCGGAAAAGAAGCATCAGCCTTTCTTTTCGGAGATTCTCAAAAATGAGAATTTTTAACGAAAAAATCTCGAAGTTTTCTGTATTTCAACAGAGTTCAATTTCAAGATTTTCTTTTCGTATTTCCTCATTTAAAGATAATTTTCTCGGGAAAATTCAGACTTTTGCATCAAAAAGACTCAGAATTCAATGAAGAATCTATTTATGCAATAAAAAATGGGTCTTCCCATTTGAAAAACGCAAGTTGATGTCACTTCCGGCAGTCCTAGAACCTTGAAAAAATTTACGAGAAGTCGTCTTTTTACTTGAAGCTCACTTTAGAATTTCAATCCTGAATCTTGTAACTTTCCTAAAAATATTCTATAGAGCCATATTCGTGAATAACCCTGTATATTTTTTTGGGATACAAAAATATTAAGTTTGACCAACTATGCTTTCACTCGAGTATTGCCCAATTTTCAGACATGGAACGAACAAATTGCAAAAGCGGCGCAAAAATGGACGCAGAACTGTCAATTCCTGACTCACGATGGAAATGCTGGAAGGTTCATCCCAAACTATGGACCGTGTGGACAAAATATATTTGTAGCTACCCAGAAAGTACCATGGTAATATTTTCACATTACTCTTTTTCCTGAGAGTTACCATTCCTGAGATATCGTCACATTATACATGATACACAACCCGTCAATAAATTCCGGACAGGCAAAATTTTTGTCAAATTCAACACCCTGTATCTTTTTTCGTGGTTCTTCGATTTTGTTGAAATTTTCACCAGGTATAGTATTGGGTCTTGTTATATTAACCTGAAATTTACTTTGCGAAAATACGTGTAGTTCATCCTAGTTTTATACCCTTCATTTCTAAACACCCTGTGGTGAATTTGAGGCGGAAAATTTGACATCATTCAGTTTTAATTTGAAGTGTGACTCTTTCTTAACGAAATGTTTCTTGATTTACGTCAGTATCTGCTTAAAAAAAAAGATACACGTTTTCAAAGGTAGTGTTGCATTTTTTCAATTTTTATAACAATTTAAAATATTACAATACCTTATCGACTAGTAAACATGAACAAATATCTGAAAATTAATAGCATGTATTTCCACCTCGCTTTCTCATCACTTCTACCATACGACGTGGCATACTTTCAATGCATTTCCGGATTGCTTCTGGGGGAATATTTTCCCGTTCTTCAAGAAGCGCTGTTCGTAAATCAGGCAAAGTGTTGGGCTGCTTATTTCGAACATGTCTATCTAGCATAACTCATACATGTTCAATTGGATTTAAATCCGGCCTTTTGGCTGGCCACACGAATCGTTGAATATTCGCCTCTTCAAAGTATTCTGTTACAACCCGTGCAACGTGAGGCCTAGCATTGTTCTGCATTAACAGAAATTGTTGCTTCCCCCAGAAGCAATTCGTCAATGCATTGAAAGTATGCCATGTTGTATGGTAGAAGTGGTGAGAAAGCGAGGTGGAAATACACGATTTTAATTTTCAGATGTTTGTTTATGTTTACTAGTCGATAAGGTATTGTAATGTTTTAAATTGTTATAAAAATTGAAAAAATGCAACACTCTCTTTGAAAATGTGTATCTTTTTTTTAAAAGCAGATACTGACGTCAATCAAAAAACATTTGTTTAAGAAAGGGTCACACTTCAAATTAAAGCTCAATGATATCAAATTTTCCGCCTTAAATTCACCACAGGGTCTTTAGAAATGAAGGTTATGAAACAAGGTTTTGTTTCACCCTGCATAACGGACAAACTACAGGTATTTTTGCAAAGAAAATTTCAGGTTAATATAACAAGACCCAATACTATACCTAGTGAAAATTTCAAAAAAATCGGAGAACCATGAAAAAAGATAGAGGGTGTTGAATTTGACAAAAATTTTGCCTGTCCGGAATTTATTGACGAGGAGTATATAATAAACTTTGGATCGCTTTTTATAAACCGGCAAACATTTCAGGTACTTCGCCATCAACACTTGGTTTTTGGAGAAGGATAATTTTACATATGGGGGAGAGAATGATCTGAGACGTATCGGACATTACACCCAGATGGTATGGGCAGCCACCCATGAAGTCGGCTGTGGTATATCGAAGTGCATGAGTCGAAATAATGGAACGTGGGTCAAATACTACAGCTACATATGCAACTATTGCCCAATGTGAGGTTTTTTCAGTGATTCATTACAAAGTTTTTTCGATCTCTTCTTATTTAGGAGGTGTAGTAGTCATCGAAATCTGACCACGGTGTATATAACAATTCTCAGGACTACTATTAAAGCCGAAAGCTTGAAGATATTATGAAATAAAGAGTTTCTCAAGCATATCAGCACCTCAGAGGTAAAGTGTGTTAAGTCACATTTCTTCAGACACGAACTTTCTACAATATTGGATTCACATTAGTAAATTCTAGCTAGTGGAACACATTTTTGACTCTCTGGGTATATCAAGTCACCAAATAATGGCAGTAAAGATTCTTTGAAACAATAATGGAACTGAAAAATCGCTGTTTTGTCTAATTTTGATATTGTGACTTAACACACTTTACCTCTTGGGTGCTGATATAAGGTCTGAACATGTTCATGAGAAATGATCATATTTCTAAGAGCTCTCTCAAATATTCATGGCATAACTTGACCTGTTTTATTTTCATGGTGCGATATAAGATATCCTGTTGAAAGTGGCATCATTCAGTAGTATTGCATAACTATTGGTTCCACCTACATTACGTTTGAGCACCGTCATTTCCTTCGAACTTGAAACTAATTACCATAATATCCGAAACAATTCGTTCTTGAAGAATGAAAAAAGAATTATCCATGCAGGTGAAAAAGTGAAACTGATTCGAATTCTGTTACTCCATCATTCTCTTCGAGTTTTAAATACAAAAAATGGCATATCTAGATTCATTTTGATTCACGAAATATACAGAGTTAGGGATTTCGTATTCCATCGTTTTGAAAAGTATGTTATTTTGGAGAAAATCGTTGTAAAATCATTTAAAACTCAATAACAACTTGAATCGAAAAGCTCCAAGTCAGCCAAAGTGGAATAGGTTCAGGGAGACTGGTTCCGTGATCGAATGACCAACGTTTGGTGGGCGACGAAAAACAACACCTTCTCAGGATCGTTTCATCACCGTTTCGGCGAGAAGAAAGCCTACATCTACGTGTAGAATGCTACGGAATACTCTTCAAAATGTAGATGGGGTTCAAGTTTCCATCGAAACCATTAGACGACGTTTGAGAGAGGTTAATCTAGGTTCTTGACGTTCATTAAGAGTTCCATTAACAAGTGACCATAAGCGTCAAAGACTGGAATGGACAAGGCAACATATCAATTGTAACGATCAATGGCGTAGTGTCCTTTCCACTGATGAATCCAGATATGGACGATTTTCAGATTCTCGAAGAATAAGGGTATGGACAATTCCACGCATACCCCGTAATCGTCGCTATGTCCAAGAAGTCCATCCATTCCGAGGGGGTAGTGTTATGGTATGAGCCGGGATTTGTTTCAACGGGCGCACAGATCTACACATTTGTCCTGGGAATATGACCGCCTTACACTATAGGGAGCATGTCATTGAAAATGTTTTGCTAAATTTTTACGCTGCTATTGGTGAAACTTTTCAATTTCTAGACAATAACGCTAGACCGCACCGTGCTGACATAGTAGAGAATGCGCGCGAGGAGCTTGGTATTCCACATTTACCAATACCTCCGCACTCACCAGATGAGAATTTCATAGAACATGCATGGGATATACTCCAAAGAAGATTAGATAATCATCAACCTACCCCAAAATCCTCAAATGATTTGAGAGAGCTTCTGCCCCGTTTATGAAACCAAATTCCTCAAGAATTGTTCAACAACCTCGTGTGTAGTATGCAAAAAAGATGTCAAGCTGTTATTGATGCCCGTGGAGGCCATACATTGTATTGATAGTCTCAAAATGCTACAATTATTTGAGAATAAATTTTCGTCATTTTACTCGATTTTTCTTAACGCTGCAGACCTACAGGCTTATATTAATTTTATTTCCTGCAACTTGAAATCATATTAAAATGAATTTTCATCACAAAATCTCATTTAAACTATATTTTCTTGCAATTTAAGTCAATATCCCTCAAACATGTGTGGAGCAGTTCAGTTCAATTTGTATGATCAAGTGTGTGAATGTTTTTATCCTCATTTCAGTGGAAATCTACCAGACAAACTCGGACTGCCATACAAGAAGGGAAAACCGTGCCAAGCTTGCAAAGGTAGCTGCCATTCTAAGAAGCTCTGTACCAACTCATGTCCTGCAGCAGATTATTGGTCCAACTGCGACAGGTTGTTTAAGCGTTGGCCCAGATGGCTTTGCCATACTAACACCAAGAAAGGGAAGGAAAGATTGAAGAGATGCAGAGCAACTTGTTCTTGTAGACGGAAAATTCACGATTAGATGAGATGTTTGATGTATTTGGTGTTTTTTGCATTCTTACTTTATTAAAATTATTTTATTACATCTTTGACCTTCATTACTTCGGAATATGCAGTAGAAACGTAATTTTAATTCAAGATACAAGTGTAGAAAGCTTTAATATTCCTACACGAGTTCGAACAAAAAGGTACAGAGCTGAGGTTGGTGCAACTCAGGAAAACCATACAGGTTTGCTGTATGATTAAATGAGGAAAGGGTAAAACCTCAGCTGAAAAAAACCCTTGCCTCGCCCTTGAAAAAAAAATATTAACCATCAGGGAAATCTGGAAAGACATCAGCGTGATCTGAGAGAACATCTTCATGTTAACCGTCTATGGACTCAGATGCTTCACAAAACGACTCGCAATTCTTAATCAGCAGAAATGAATTATTTAGAATAAAATAAATTATTTTGAAATTAACCATCCATTTCAGAAATGCATTCGTTAATTTATGTATAGCCTCGAAACCATCGTGAAATGTATAAATGGGACAACTATTTATATGATGTTTTATAGTCTCCTAATTTTCCCCACACTCATAATTAGGGCTCTCAACCGAATTCCATCGGAAAAGCATGCTGTTGCATCGTCCATGGCCTGTTCTAATACGATTTAGAACAGACCATGTTCTCCGCGGAAGGTCAAAACCAGGAACTCTGATGGAAGGATCAGAGATAAGATCTTCATTGAAAAAATTGGATACATTCCATTCAGATTGCCAAATTTCTTTGTCGCTTCCATTCATATCAATCAGAAAATTTGACCAAAAAGGTTTACGCGACTTCAATCTGGGGACATTATTATCTGGAATATAGGTGAATATGGGAAATGAATTTGGAAAGGAATTAAATTTGTTCCAAAAATTCAAAGCTGTTGTCTCTCTGCGAATATGGGGAGGGGCAATATTTGAGAGGACTGGTAACCAAGGAGAAGGTGTAGATTTGATAGTACCAGTAATAATTCAGTTGGGCCTCAATTTTTTTTACATGAACACCGTTCAACCAAACAGGGCACAAATATTCAGCAGCAGAAAAAACCAAAACTAGCGCTGCCGTACGAAGTATTGTTGCATCAGCGCCCCTTGAAGAACCATCTAGTTTCTCAAATAATCAGAGGTATTTAGGAAAATATTTTGAAAGTTTTATGTGGATCACCATTTTCAACTCCTTCAGTGCTTTTCTCGAATTTTTGACTGGAAGATGAAGAATTTGTCCGCTTCAAAGAAGCAATTTCCAATTAAAATTAACTGTGTCATCACCTACCCAAACAAAGCAATCACTAATATCGAGGATACCCAAATACTGCATCAAATTATTATCTGTATCAATTGTCCTAGCGGTATTTTTCCGGGCAACAAGTGTAGGTACAAACAAACCGGCTCATCTCAGCTAGCGGAACACCAAGATGGGATCCATTTCACTTGTCGTAGATAATTGGTACGACTTCTAACGGCTCCAGAAAGATCCAGTGAAAGATGATACACCTCGTTGAGGCCGCTATGTCGAGGAATTTTGCAGTTTTCGGTCTTAATAACTATGCTGTACCGAAAATGACACAATATTTTCATAAATGTCCCAAAATTAAAGCATGTTTTGTTGTACCTATAGAGTTGGCAATGAAAAATGTGACAGCTGACAGTTAAGGGGAATCAAACTTGGTTCCTCTCTAAATTTCAACGCCCATTTAGATGATCTGCTCTTGAAGCTTAACACTCGTAACAATATTCTTCAGAAACTAGCTGGTTCCTCATGGGGCGCTGATGCAACAATACTTCATACAGCAACGCTAGCTTTGGGTTTTTCTGCTGCTGAATATTGTTGCCTTGTTTGGTTGAACAGTGTTCATGTAAAAACTCCTTGGTTATCAGTCCTCTCAAATATTGTCCCTCCGCAGAGAGACAACAGCTTTGAATTTTCGAAACAAATTTAATTCCTTTCCCATACTATATTCCAGATAATGATGTCTCCACATTGAAGTCGCGTAAACATTTTTGGTAAAATTTTCTAATTGATATGAATAGAAGCGCCAAAAAAATTTGGCAATCTGAGTGGAATATATGCAATTTTTTTAATAAAGATCTTATTTCTGATCCTTCCATCAGAGTTCCTGGTTTTGACCTTGCCAGGAGAATATGGTCTGTTCTAAATCGTATTAGAACAGGCCATGGACGGTGCAACAGCATGCACTTCCGATCGAATTCGGTTGAGAGCCCTAGTTTTGAGTGTCGGGAAAATGAGGAGTCTATAAAACATCTTATAAGTAGTTGTCCCATTTATAAAATTTAAGATGGTCTCGAGGCTATACATAAAATAACAAATGCATTTCGAGGTAAGGGATTTTTTTTCAGTTGAGATTTTTCCCTTTTCCTCATACAATCATACTGCAGACCTGTATGGTTTTCCTGTGTTGCACCAAGCTCAGCTAGGTAAGTTTTATGATTCAATTGTGTATTTGGAAAGGCATTAAATTTTTTCCAAATATTCAAAGCTGTTGTCTCTCTGCGGATATGGGGATGTAGAATATTTGAGAAGACTGGTAACCAAGGCGTAGGTGAACATCTGATAGTATCAGTGATAATCCTCAAAGAAAAATTTAGTTGGGCATCAATTATTTTCACATGAATACTTTTCATCCAAACAGGGCAAAAATATTCCGAAGGCTATAGCATAGGATAAACAGATTCTTCCCAAAACGACTCGCAATTTTTAATCTGAAATGAAAAAGACAAAACCAGAAAAGAAACCGATTATTCAGAATAAATCATATGCATTTTAGAAATGCATTTGCTACTTTAAAAAACATCAACATTCAGATTTCTTGGCCAAAAAATTTTCGGAGGTTTATTAATATTTATGACAGAAATGTCACGACATTTGAAAGAAATGAAAAAAACACTCCATCAATTTCCCCTTTCCGAATCTGTTAAAAATTACGAGCTGATAATTTTTTTTTACATAACAAATTAAACTAGTAAAAAATCAATCAATACATAACCTTTCAACTGTCCTCTTTCACGAGGATTTTTTTCTGTTGCCGTGTCGGTTACTTGAAGAAGAATCACTTCGATACCATGTTCATCAGCCAATTTGAAGACGTAATCACACTTGTCCTTCGAAATTCCTTCGATATTCAAATTCAAAATCCACAAATTCTTGCTCTCTGGTCGTGAGGGTTTTTCAAACCGGATACGACCTTCCAGGTGATGATTTTTCGGCACTTCAGATGTTTGAAGACCGCTACGGGACCCCAATGAAAGGCAATCATCTCCCATAGATAAACCAAACATGTTATAACACAAGAAAACAGAATATTTTTCAGGACCAAAAACTACGACATATTCCGAAAATTGTCATTTTGACAAAAATAGGTATAGTTTGATGAATGAAACCAATGGCCTAAAATGCATATTCAGGAACATTATACCCTTCCAAGGATAGCGGATATTATTGTCATCCTTATCATCATGTTTACCTAACATACTGTATATATATATATATATATATTCTTTTGAATAAGACAGCTAAAATAATACAATAAATGTTGAAACAAAAAGAACCTAAGCTGAGGTAAAAAAAGGAACGGGGTACCACAACATTCTTCGTATGATACTATAGTATCATACGATACTATCATCACCAGTATCATACGATACTATAGAGCCAGGGGAAAAAACCTCAGCCGAAAAAACCTGTCTCCCCGTTAAAAAAATAAAATAAAATTGTTGTATCTGAATATTCTATATAGAAGGACATAACGATCAGCGGGACGGCTCTTCGGAGGAAGGATTTCCAAACACAAACTCCAACCTGAAAATAAAAAAAGACAGAACAGCAAGTGAATTCAATTTATACTTCATCAAATTGATCTGAAATTTGCAACCCATTGCAAAATGAGTTTGATATATTGTGTATGGCTCTAATGCCATCTTGGAATTTATAAATCGAACAATTATTAATTAGGTGTTCAACTGTTTCCTCTGATTCACCACATTCACAATTAGGACTATCAACCGAATTCCACTTGAAAAGCATGCTGTTGGTACGACCATGACCTGTTCTTATTCGATTAAGAAGGGACCATATTCTCTTGGGAAGGTTAAAACCAGGAACTTTATTCGATGGATCAGATATAAGATCTTTATTAGATAAAGAACATACATCCCATTCGGATTTCCAGATTTCGTTGTAGCTGAAGTTCGAATTCAGAAAGTTATTCGACCAAATAGGTTTACGAGATTTCAGTCTTGGAATTCTATTTTCTGGAACGTAGGAAAGTAACGGAAAAGAATCCGGAAATGAATTGAATTTATTCCAAGAATTCCAAGTTGCAGACTGTCTTCGAATATGGGGAGGAACTATATTTGATATCACTGGTAGCCATTGGGTAGGTGTAGATCGGATGGTTCCGGTAATTATTCTCATTGAAAAATTGAGCTGTGCATCGAATTTCTGAACATGAACACTATTGAGCCAAACAGGGCAACAATATTCAGCGGTGGAAAAAACCAGGGCAAGGGCTGCTGTGCGAAGTGTAGTCGGGTCAGCACCCCATGACGTACCAGCAAGTTTCTGTAGAATGTTATTTCTGGTTTTCAGTAACCCACGTGAAGATAATTCAACCAGAGGTTCCGATCTCAATGACGAGACAACATCTCCAGTAACTCAACAAGACGACATCTCTTCAACGTGACTCCGTCCTTCAAACGAAACAATCAATCAAAACTCCAACAAAAAACGGCGTACGTAAGACTGATTTCATGCATAATGCGGGACACTTGGAGGTACTCTTGAAGCATACTTCCATCCAGCAATCCCTCTTGGTACGTGACAAGCATTAGGAGGCACCGGACCGTGTTGTCATGCCGTCTTGATTCCCCGAGAGACACAAATAACATTTTGTCTTCGGCGATTTACTCGATATATCGAAACACACCTACGTCGGGTTTGGCACGCGGTGCAAGATTAGGTGTCTCAAGAAGCAGCCATGGGGCACCCCTCGAGTGGTAGCGAATTGAGGTTGTCGCGAGTATAATGGTGAAGATTGTTATTTGTGCGTTAAATACCCTGGTTTTGTAATTATGTTGGTTCACGCTAAGAAACCACTTAGATTTAGCAGCCATGTGACGACATTTCCGCTGATAGAAGAGCAGGAAAACATCGAGTTGGACTCCTTGGAAAATGGGGACGGTAGAGGAAATCTTTTGCAAGTGAGTACAATGTACAGGGCGAATCTTTGACTTGTTGATATACCTATTTAAACAGAAAATTCGTGATGTTAGGAAAAAGTTATTTATGATATGAGTTTCATTTTGTGAGTGAAAAAGTTTCTTTTCACGAACAAAACAAAATAACTTTAACACGAATACCATACAATGTTTTTTATACAACTGTCCTATTTTGATAATGAAATAGGCGAATTTGCAATGACAATGAACTTCAAAATGCATTTTAATATTCAGATAATCAAAAGGTTGTTGTGAATGGCAATGTCCAATTTTCGTCTTGGGTTTTTAACTGCTTGATATGTTTGTCGAGAGTCCAATTATTAATAGAAGTGACGATCTGGTTGTTCCTCTGGATATTGAAGAGTCTGCAAGAAGAGCAAATCTGGAACTCCTACCTAAAAAATCTGTTCAGCAGTACGATATTGCATAATATAACAATTTCCTGGCCTGGTGTAAATTGAAAAATGTGGAAGGGAACTTCAGTGAAACTGTTTTCCTGGCATAGTTAGGAGAAAAATAAAAAATATGGAGTTCATCAACTTTGTGGAGCGAATTTTCAGTGATAAAGTAAAGCACCCTTGTTAAAATGGTGTGGATGTTAGTAAATATTTTGAGGTAATAGCATATTTAAAACGGAAAAGTGGAGGATATCGTCCCAAAAAATTGAAAATTCTCACTCGTGAACAAGTTGAAAAGTTTATAAAGGAGGCACCAGATGAGAAATACTTGATGGTTGAGGTTGCAACTATTTTCGGATTATTTGGAGCCTGTCGGCGTGAAGAATTGTGTAATAACAAATAAATCATTGGTTATACAACTTCCGAATACAAAGACGAAAGTCAGTCTTTCTTTCAGTACTATTAGGAGGTATGTATGTAAACCATTTTCCTAAGTACTTTGTACTGAGCTCTTTTGTCAGAACCAAACAATATACAGGACACTGTTTTCGAAGATCCTCCGCTTCATTGCTAGCAGAATCAGGAGCAAATATTACTGATATAAAAAAACATGGTGGATGGAAGTCTACGACGGTAGCCGAGGGCTATGTTGATCATTCCATTGCACATAGAAATGTCATTGCTGAAAAAATTCTCCCAACCTTAACAGATTTTGGATCATCATCATCCAATATTGTTCTTCCGGTTTCTACAAGTACTGATGGTGCTGAGGATTCTAATAATGTGTTGCGAAGCTCCCTAATGTCACAGGGCATTAATGTTAGTAATTGTTCTAGTTTTACGATTAATATTAATGTTCATAAGTAATGATTGTTGAATATTGATGATAAAAATTTTCAATTGCTGAATTTTTCTCATCTGATTTCATCATATGAAAATGGAGTGCTGAAAATATTTTTAACACTAAGGTTAAAATTATATTTAACACGCTTCCACGTAAACAATCAATTTTAACATTGTTTACTTTCATTGAAAGTGTCACTTTCAATGGCAGTAATCATAAATGTAAGAGAAGAGGAGGTAGTGAACATAGAATTGTTCGTCCAATAAATCTAGACCAGGTGTTGGAAAACAACTTTTCAATATTTCGGGAGTTAATTCTAGACCTCGAAATGAGTAAATATTTTCATAGGAAGATGAGTCAGAAAATGGGCTATTTTGGAGTTATGAGCGATTTTCAGTTTTTGAACTGTTCCACATGAATTAGGGATATTGACTTAAATTGCAAAAAAACATAGTTCAAATCAAAGATTATAGAGTATAAAGATGGGAAACGAAGCGACTACAGTGATGTCAGCGACATCTGTTTTTCAAAAGTAATCGATCTATAGTTAAAATATTTAATGAGGGTCCATTTGGCATAGATTATATAGAGATTATTAGTAGGCTTTTGTCAATTTTGAAAGAAATACTTGAATAAATATTTTTGCTGAATGATGATTGTATTTTCTCGCGTATTTTCTACTGAATTAATTCGAAATCTACAAGTGTACCAACTAGCTCACTCCATAATCTTGGTTCGTGTGTTTTTCTGTTATAAATTTTGTGTTAAAAACTGGCCGACATTCGAAATGCATGGTGATTAATTGCAGAAATAATAATCTTGAATGTGCATTCTTTTCATTACCAAAGAGAATAGAAATGTAAGTTTTGAAACTCTTATCATGTAATTGTCTTGTTCATTGCTTTTTATTTTCAGTGTTGTCAAATGGATAGAGGTTTCGGGGTAAAAATATATTGTTCTGGATAATTTGTTTGCGAACCGACTTTTCTTCGGTCTCATTCATTAGATCAAAAAGTTCCACTCATAGAGGCAATGGTGGTCAGAAGAACGACTTATAGAGGTGGTGGTTCTCTTGACGACCCTTCCAGCAGTTCGACTCATCTACTAGACCCTCTAGACTCATTGAGGTTGAAATACACTGGGTAAGATATGTATGAATCGGGTCCAGAACAACTGTTTGACTTATCGATGTTCGATTTATCGAGAGGTCACTCACAATAAATTCTTGAAATTGTTATGATAATTCTCTAATATGTGAACAAATTTTTGAAATGTACTCAATTTCATAATTATTGTATTGCAGTTGATTTCACACAATCATTTCAAATAAAAATATAAAGAATCCAGAAGCGTATTTCATTTGTTTCACAGCAATATGCAGAAGTAAAGATCATCCTGATCAAAAAGCGGAGCCTTCCTTTTTTTTGTCGATCAGGATATTTTTTTAAAAGCTCGACAAAGTATTCAATTAAATGAAAATTTATGAGAAATGTGTTTCGAATTTCGCGCCTATTGAAATAGTTTTCTGTACTGAATAATGTTTTCAGCGTCATCTATGTGTCACAAGTAATAAACTAGCCAAAAATCGTAGTCGGATTTTAGTACCACAGATACAAGGGCGTTTCCTATCTTTCTAACTCTATAATCTTTGGTTCAAATGATATATCGTGATGAAAATTCATATGAATATGATTTCAAGTTGCAGAAAAAAAAAATTAATTTCAGCCTGTAGGTCTGCATCGAATACAAAGTGGTTCAGAAAAATCGAGTAAAATAACGAAATTTTATTCCCAGAGAATTCAAGCATTTTAAGACAATACAATGTATGGCCTCCACTGGCATCAATAACACCTTGACATCTTCTTTGCATGCTACACACGAGGTTGTTGAATATTTCTTGAGAAATTTGGTTTCATAAACGGGGAAGAAGCTCTCTCAGATCATTTAAGGATTCTGGGGTAGGATGATGATTATATGATCTTCTTTGGAGCATATCCCATGCGTGTTCTATGCAATTCAAATCTGGTGAGTGCGGAGGTATTGGTAAATGTGGAATACAAAGCTCCTCGCGCGCATTCTCAACTATGACTGCATGAAGCATATGCAAAGATCCAAACTTCCGAAAAAAGGCGACCAGATTGCCGAAATGTCTCATACTGATTCTAATTGGATCGATTCAAGTTGTTATCGTGTTTTAAACGATTTTTCAGCGATTATCTCGAAGAATACGTACTTTTCAAAACGATTGAATACGATATCCCTAACTCTTGTGGAGCAGTATACTTATGCCCAAAATACTGCAAAGAATTTTTGTTACAAGTTTTATATCCCGTTTTAGTTTTTTTTTTGTATTAAAGGAATAAATATGATCATTTTACCGATAAAAACAAAATTAATTCTTTTTTTTCCAGGAAGACGAAGAAAACGAAGGAACCCCCTCAAGCAGCGACCAAAACAACCTAAAATACTTAAACCTGAACAACCTCTGCAAGAATTCGAAGCAGATAAGCGACTGCTATGTAGAAGAAATCGTTCTGGCGGGAGAATCCGTTAAGTCTCTCTCAGACGTCCAGGTTTTGAGCTTGAGATCTAACGGTATCCACAATTTCCCGAGCAGCGTACTGCAGTTGGCATCCCTGACGATATTGGACATTTCCGATAACGAGCTGTTGACTCTCCCGCCTGAAATCAACCAATTGAAAGCGTAAGTTCTTGTTTATTGAAGGAAATGCGCATTTAAAGCATCGCCCGAAAAATAGGGGTTTTCGCCTACATATTTTTAAGCTATTGCATAGCTTTTATCTCAGGCTTTGAGCGCGGCGACCGAATGTAGAAATTCCGTAACGAAAAAACCTAACACAGACGTGTATCGTCGGTTCAGTTCGGCAGACTTCGGCACGGTGTTTGGGTGCTTGGGACTAGACGGATGCGTGCAGCCACTCTAGCAGTGCAAAATGGAATCGGCAATCTCGCTGTTCCCATTGAATTACGAACGGAAAATATTTCATTGACATCGGATAGAAAATGTATAGCCAAACGCAAACATTTTCCATTAACTTTAGCTCTTGCTCTAACTATACATAAGTCGCAAAGTGGAACTTTTGACGAAATAGTATATGAGTATAGTAAATTACATTCTCAGGAACTCGTCTATGTTGCACTCTCTCGGGTGACTAATATTGAAAAATAGTATATTACGACAAAAAATTATAATTCTGCATTTAAGTTTTATCATAATCGAAGGCAAGCTGCAT
Organism: Hippodamia convergens; assembly: GCA_038502775.1. Classification (NCBI taxonomy): domain Eukaryota; kingdom Metazoa; phylum Arthropoda; class Insecta; order Coleoptera; family Coccinellidae; genus Hippodamia; species Hippodamia convergens. The sequence goes on from CM076610.1 coordinate 40,490,011, forward strand.
CGACTGCATCTTTGTTGCAAGAATTCAAAAGACTGTCTTTAAATAGTGTTCAGACGATAGCTCAAAGTGTCTTAGATTTCATTAGTATTAGAAATGGCATTTCAATAATGACTTTCAATTGCCAAAGTCCACGTTTTCAAAAATAAGATTTACAAGATTCAGTTACGAGACGAACCAATGTGTTACTTCTTACCGAAACATGCATGACGCGTGATAATCCGATTGAGATTCCTAATTTCAATTGTAATGTTCAATTCAAACGAGATACTGTTCCAAAAGGTGGGGAAGCTATTTACCAAAATAGTAATAATGTGACTCATATTATGACGTTAGCGATGTTAATGTTAGACGCTCATTTGTTGGAGATATTTGTGCATGCTTAATGCAAACTTAGAAATGGCCTACACATAGTCATGGTAGCAATTTACATTTCTCCGAATCCAAAATTGGACGAGGTAGAGCATTTTATTCATCGCACTTTACTGGAGTACACTGAAGAAGGGTCGAAAATACTCGGTAAAAATGGTAATAAATTTACACTCATCTTGGCTGGCGATTTCAACATTAACTTCGCTGATAAAAAATCAGAGCGGTTCACAACTTTTCTTTCGGATAATTTGAATTTAAAAATGAATAATGATCCACAAGAATCCACAACAAAATATGGGACCACTATTGTTTTCCAGATATTTAGATGACATTAAGTCTTAAACTTATGTTTCTTATTTCAGTTACCATAAACCTATAGTTTCAATGATAACCATTCCTGAATAACCTACATGTATTGCAAGATAAATGAAAAAAATATATTTTAAATCAACAATTTTATCTTCTTCTTATTTTTGAATAGATGCTATGCAATAGCTTTACCGCGGCAGTCCTCAAGTGCCACACGTGTTTTTTTTTCGAGGGTTGATATTCACTTCAATCATATTTTTGAAATCGCTTCAAAAAACCTTCTTGTGTGGACAGCTTTAACCCATGTGAAATGTGTCGCAGTCACATGAGAGCTTTGTAATTTTGTTCTGTTATTTTGGGCTATTTTGTCATTGTCCTTTATTATAATTTCCAATATGGATCCTTCATGTTATGTTCGAATGCTTCAAGGTCAATTGCGTAGTTAACCACCGTGTCAATAGCCATATTAAGTGGGCACTGTTTGTCCTCTTTAGTGCAATCGCCTATGAGAACAACTACTTAAGTACGGACTTATTTAGTTGCTTGTTCTATCTTCTTTCACGATATAATGGCAAAACTGCTTTTCTATCACGCTGGATTGTTATCCAAGGAAGCAATTTGCAACAGATCAAGATTATATCCGCTTTCCCGTGCCTCAAATTGGTCGCGATTGCAATGTACTCTTGCGTCATTTCTGCGAAACAAAGATCGAGATTTTATCGATAGAACGTTAGAAAGTGTTCGAGGAAACAGAAACAGAACAATAACTCGTGTATAACCTATAATCAATAGGTACGCATCACGTGCCAGTGGACACATTGGGCAACGATTTTTTTTTTTATTTCGAACAATGGTCTTGTGCTCCCGCGTAAACACACTAGACGAGGGCTTCTGGAGCGGTAACAAAATCTCTGAACCTCCTCTAATTTTGTAGAGTAGATCTTTCAAAAGCTCAATCTTCTTTTAAACGTAATATCCATAGCTATCGTCTATGGAATATCGCATTTAATGAAGGATTCAAATTGTAATGGACCATCGAGTTTTAGTTGACGTTGCTGCAACTCAACAGTGACTTTGATGTCACTTTTTCAAGTGACATAAAACGCGAGTGTCATACAAAGTTTTATCTTACAAGTGGAAGAAATTGTTTTTATGAGATAATACACTCCCCGTCAATAAATTCCGGACAGGCAAAAGTTTTGTCAAATTCAACACCCTGTATCTTTTTTTTTTTGGTTCTCCGATTTTGTTGAAATTTTCACCAGGTGAAGTATCGGGACTTGTAATATCAACCTGAAATTAACTTTGCAAAATACCTGTAGTTTATCCGTTATACAGGGAGAAACGAAACCTCGTGTTATACCCTTCGTTTCTAAACACCCTGTGGTGAATTTGAGGCGGAAAATTTGATATCATCAAGTTTAAATTTGAAGTGTGATCCTTTCATAACAAAATGTTTCTTGATTTACGTCAGTATCTGCTTTAAAAAAAAAAAAACATTTTCAAAGAAAGTGTTGCATTTTTTCAATTTTTATAACAATTTAAAACATGACAGTACCTTATCGATTAGCAAACATAAAAAAACATCTGAGAATTAATAGCGTGTATTTCCACCTCGCAGTCTCATCACTTTTACCATACGACGTGGCATACTTTCAATGCATTTACGAATTGCTTCTGGGAGAATTTTTCCCCAACAATTTCTGTTAATGCAGAACAATGCTAGGCCTCACGTTGCACATATTGTAACAGAATACTTCGAAGAGGCGAATATTCAACGATTGGTGTGGCCAGCCAGAAGTCCAGATTTGAATCCAATTTAACATGTATGGGATATGCTAGGTAGACATGCTTGAAATCAGCAGTCCAACACCTTACCCGATTTACTAACAGCCCTTCGTATGGTAAAAGTGATTAGAAAGCGAGGTGGAAATACATGCTATTAATTTTAAATTATTCAAAATCGTTCCATTCACAAAAATGGAATCCTATGTTACAAATACTTGTTGTATCGCATAAGGGTATATCAAAACTAGGTAAATATCGCAAGGAAATCTAACACATAAAACAAAAAACTATTTCTAAATCTGAATGAAACTTTGGTTGGATCGATGAGACATTCGTGAGAAAGGAAAGTTGAATGGATTATTGAAAAATGCCTGTGGTTCCATCATAATTTTATGGAGTGTTAAAGCAGTGGCAATAGTTTATTAACGTTCACCGCTTATAAATAACTTTCATGAATTGATTTGCGTATTGTTGTTGGTTTTTATTCGAAGTGTGACAGATCATTTACCTTCGAATAATGATTCCTTTCCATTGGCTCTAGAATGAAAGCGTTTGAATAATATGCTTTATTTGTTTCTCATTCGTAAACGTCAGTTTCCAAAAACACAATATTAATCAAGAAAGTTTATTTTATCAAGTCACTAACTTGTAAAACTGACAGTAAACTTGCAAAATTTTTACAAGTTAGTAGTATTATTTACATAAGAAAATTTTTTTTATCGTCATATATGTTGAAAATCATGGTACAATTGTTATTTCCAGTAACACAGATTTTTGATGATGAAAGAGTTGATACTGATGATGATGAACCATCTGTTGACTCAGAAACTGCCGAACTCGAGGACTGCAGAACATTTGTACTCTCCTTACTACCAAATAATTTGATAGACATTTCGATTTTTTTGTTGACCGAATCATCGACATAACTCATCGCAATTTCGGTGCTCTTCCACCCTCCTGCACGCTTTAGTGCTAAAATATCTTCACCTGAATCCACAACCATAGTGGCTCCAGTTCTGCGAGAAGAGTTGCCGGTGTATAACTCTGGGTCTTTTGAACCTTAATATTTCGCTGTTTGCTTTGGGACACCACCAATAGTGTGCTGGCCAGCATTAAAGGAAATGCACTTTCCATGTCGGTATGTCAAAAAAAATCTTTGGATTTCTGTTCCGGGAGGCCGAAGATTTACATATTTTCTGCATAACATGCAGGGCTTGAAGCTGCAGCCATCATCGGTTATGGTGAATCTTCTTGTTGTAAAATTTTTTGTTTGCCGCAATGTCACAATAACGCATTTTTCCATATCTTCTACATCATACGAGTTTAAGGAGAGAATTTCATCACAAAATCATTTAAAACTCAATAACATCTTGAATCGATCCAATAAAAATCAGTATGAGACATTTCGTAAATCTGGTCGCCTTTTTTCTAAAGTTTGGTTCTTTGCATATGCTTCATGAATGTTCTTATTTTGAAATGGAGTCAGTTCATCAACGGCTTCGATTTGAAACGAGTTTTCTGAAAATGCCAGACGTAAATTAACAAACGCTGAGGCTAATAGGGGAATAATGGAAGAAATGATGAGAAAGCGAGGTGAAAATACACGCTATTAATTTTCAGATGTTTGTTTATGTTTGATAGGCGATAAGGTATTGTGATGTTTTAAATTGCTATAAAAATTGAAAAATTGCAACACTTTCTTTGAAAATGTGTATCTTTTTTTCAAAAGCAGATACTGACGTAAATCAAAAACATTTTGTTCAAGAAAGGGTCACACTTGAAATTAAAACTTAATGATATCAAATTTTCCGCCTCAAATTCACCACAGGGTGTTCAGAAATGGAGGGTATAAAACAAGGTTTTGTTTCACCCTGTATCACGGATGAACTACAGGTATTTTCGCAAAGTAAATTTCAGGTTAATACAACAACACCCAATACTATACCTGGTGAAAATTTCAACAAAATCGCAGCACCACGAAAAAAGATACAGGGTGTTGAATTCGACAAAAATTTTGCCTGACCGGAATTTATTGACGGGGTGTGTATTTTTTTGCAATTTAAGTCAATATCCCTAACTCAGTGCCTTCTAGTCCGCCTTATGTGGAGCACCCTGTTTGATGAGAACCCAGATGAGCGTACTAACCTACAGTCTTCACGCTTTCTTGGTGGCGCGAGACGACCACCGATTAAATTAACTTCTGAATCCATCGACCAAGTCATCCGAATCCTCTCGCCGGCCAGACCTCGTGCCTGTTGTTTTCGTCTTCAGTGTCGAACGTCCGTTTTGATGGTCGCGTCCACTTAATAAACCGTCTAATATTCCTGTTGAAGCACCGTCCTTGTGGCGTCCCAAATGTGCATCCGCAGTCATTGTTCGCATGTAACTTAAACTTTCGTTTTCTTTCGACAGTCTGCAAGAGCTGGTGTTGGATCAGAATCTTCTCAGCGTGCTTCCCTCGACCATATGGGATTTGAAGAGGTTGAAAGTGTTGAAGGTGGCATCTAACAGGATTGCTGTGCCTCCGGATAAGCAGCTGGATATGAGGTCTTTAGTTTTGACGGTGAGTTGACGTTTTTTGTTGCTTTTAAAACGTACAGTTATCTTGGTAGCCCCAATTTTCTCGAAAACGTCCGAATATTTTTTCATTCTGTGAATGGCGTTTTGAACAAGTCAATGTCGACTTGAGATGCGCATAAAAATCTGCGGAATAAATAAAGACGCCAGGCGTCGCAGCGCTATCAAAAATTTTTTCTCCAGGGACATACCTTTTTTATCATGTCATTCGAAAGATAATTTCATTCAGAATTTTTTTTTCGAATACAATTTTTATCCATTTCTAACCGTCAGTGAACTGCAGTGTGTTTTATGTTAATTCTATTTCATTAATTTTTTTCTGTATTGTGGAAGTATGCTTTTATTTGGAGACATAGATATGATTGCGTGCCTTGAATTCAAGACGGTTAATTTTCTGAACAATCTACATCTTCAAATGAGATTAAATATGTGGATACAGCAAGATGGGGATCCATGTCACAACGCTGCCATTGTGAAAAGATATCGGGATCAGGAATTATAAAATAAATGGACCCTTATATTTTGACCAAAGTGACTTATAATGTCATAGGGAAATGATATAACTTATGTATTGATCATAATGGCTAGATGACCTAGATATGATTTTGTTTCGTAAAATGAAGGAGGTTCTGTAAAAAACTATTTCTCCTTTATTATATTCATTAAACATTATGTCTTGTAACAATAAACATTTTTTTTAATAACAAACGAAACATTTCGAATCATATGTTCTATGTACCGGCCATTATGATCCATTCATATGTTATATCATTCCTCTATTTCATTATAAGTTACTTTGGTCAGAATATAAGGGTCTACTTGGGCACATGAGTTTCTTATCTTTATTTTCAAATGGTCCAAGTTATTCGGGATCTTAATCCTCAGATGATTTCATGATATAAAGTTCCTATGAACAATGGGTCTCTAACGCACTGTTTCTGGGATACAGGGTGTTGAAATTTAAAAAAAATTGGATTTATGGAATTATTTTTCACACCGTATACATGATCTCTTTATGCGTTTTGGCACGTTGCGCATTTAGACACATTTTTTTCGGATACGAAACGATGTTTAATTTTCACCAGTGGCGTCCGTACGGACTTCTATCCGAACAAATGTGGTGAAAAAAAAATTTTGTACGCCAATGATTTTTTGCAGCACTCGATTCCTAGACGCGAAATTTCAACTTTCGCCCAAAATAGATGAATATTTCGAAATGCTTGAATACTGTGAATGAATTGAACCTATTAATTGTGATAGGAAATAATCTCGTCTTACTTCATACCAGCGAAACAGCAACTATCGTAGAATTATTTGAATAAACAATAAACCTCACAAAATAAGGAGTGATATAAACAATAATTATCTGATTTAAGATTAGGTAATATGTTACATACTGATTCTTACACCACTTAAACAGGCGAACCATGACTGTTTTTTACTGTTACATCTCTATAGAATATAGAATAATATACACAGCTTAACTTCAATTTCGTTGCGTTGAAAAAAAACCACTCATGGAGCGTTTTAGGTTTGTTACAATCGTAGTAGACGAATTAAAACATTTCCTGATACAATGCCGCAGATTTGTCTAGTTGATCTCGAGAGCAAAAAGATCGAAATTACCATATTATTTGCTCTTCTTACTGTACTTGAAATAAGTGCTCAACATTTGATAGAACGCATGGACGAATTAATTAATTTCTCTAGATTGACCTTAACACCAAGTATTTCTCATCTGGTGCCTTGTTTATAAATTTTTCAACTTATTCAAACCTTAATTTACATTTCGTTATTGTAGAGGGTGGTCAGATTTCGATGTTTCAGTACTACATCTCCCAAATTGAGCGAGATAAAAAAAAAAAGTAATATAAATGTCATGTTCTCTTTTTTCGAGAAACTCAAGTTGCTGAAAATCGCAATTCGCTAAGGTGTCTAGAGAAAACGAAAAAATTAATTTTTTTCAAATGATTTTCAATAGATTTTTCTTAGACAACTTCAAAGATATATCATGATATACTTCCGAGCTTAAATATCGAAAATTTCGAAGAAACAGTTTTCGATCAACAAAATCAAAGAGGGTTCTGATTTTGATTCATTTCTTTTCACCTGTGGAAGTCATACAACTTGAGCCTGCTAAAATTATGTTGACCGAAAAGTGGTCTTTTCAGAATTTTCATATTCAAGCTCGAAAGTATCATGATATATATTTGAAATTGTCTAAGAAAAGTTATTGAAAATCACTACAGTTTCCATTTGAAAAAATATTTTTTTTAAATTTCTCTTAAATTTGAAGAGGGGCTAAAATTTTGATAGCACTGTTAAAAAGTACTGAAAAAACTAAACTAAAGATGTTTGTTATTTCGAGAGCGCAGCGGCAATACTGCGGAAGTTATAACCAATTATAATAATTGGCCAAATTTCGAAATCACCCTGTAGCATGGAAACTAGACACCTTAGCGACTTGCGGTTTTCAGCAATTTATGTTTCTCGAAAAAAGAGAACATGTACATATATTACTTTTTTTCTATATCACTTAATTTAGGAGATGTAGTACTAAAACATCGAAATCTGAGGACCCTGTACAACTCCACTTATGGCTAATATTTATGATCTTATTCAAGAGGAACAAAATTGTTTTTGTGATGGAGAACATTTTTCAAATCCTTTCCTGCTCTGTTTTTTTTTTTTTTGATTTGATGATGTTATAGCAGATCGATAACCAGATGATATAGGTACCTAAATTATTTCTTCTTTAGATCTTTGAAACGGAAGTTCTTCATTTTCCTGCTTAATTGTTCCTCTTCGGTGACTCGTGAAAGAGAGTTAGCCTTCGTATTGTGTGATACTCGCCAGCTGATAGCGGAATAGGTGTGCAACTTCCTATGCGTTCAGCTGTTTATGGTCAGGTTCACTTGAATATAGTCAGAGAGAATAAGATATTACATTGTCAATTTTTTTTATTACAACGGAAGTTATTCGTATATATTTATTATCTGCGTTTCTAATTACAAGTACAAAGAACTCAAAACTGCGAGTTAAGACTCTATAAATTCATAAGATTAATACTTTCTGTCAACTTACGAAAATGAAAAAAAAAGTCAGTCTACTACTTTTCTTTCCGACGAAAATTGTTATATGATTTTGTCCCAATTATGACAACTTGGGCCGGTCACATTTCAGGAAAAAAACAGCAGGTTTTCCCTCATGTGGAGAAATTAAGAAAAATTTGTAAATTGTAAGAAAATATACATACCTGGCAACAGTGTGAGCATATGAAGTTAGTCCAGCGCTTCTTGATTTTCGAGAAAATGCTAGGTTTGTGCCGTTTTTCTCTAAATTTTCTCGAAAATCCAGAAGTGCTGAGACCACCCCCACACACTGTTGCCAGGTATATTGATATTCCTAGAATTAACTCATTTTTCTTATTTTCTTCATATGAGGGAAAACCTGTATCTGTAGGATTAAAAAAGTAATATATATTGTATATATATTCTTTTGATTGAGAGAGCTAAAATAATACAATACATATTGAAACAAAAAAGTACCTAGCTGGGGTTAGTGCAACACAGGAAAACCATACAGGTCTGTTGTATGATAAAATGAGGAAATGGAAAAAACCCAAGAGAAAAAAAACCCATACCTCACCCGTGTTAGAAAAAATATACTAAAAATAGCATATCAGAGGATCTTGGAGGGCATCTACGTGATCAGAAGATCTTTATGTAGTTCTTTTATGGGCAGCAGAGAAGAACAGACTCTTCACTAATCTACCCGAAATTCTAGATCTGAAATAAAAAAAGACAAAAGCAGATGAAACCAGCTATTTATAATCAATTAAATGGTTTTTGACAGCCTGGTTATGACAGAAATGACACAATGTTTGAAAAAAATGAAAAAACCCAATCAATTTCCCCTTTTTGAATTGCTAAACATGAGAAAACTTATAACACAACAAGCTAAACCGTAATTCGGACTAGGTGAAACGAAGAAGTTCCTCTGTTGCCATGTGGGTTTCTTAGAAGATCTCAACACCATGTGCAGTGGCTAATTTCGGAACTTACTCTCCCATCGATAAACCAAACATCTTATAACACAAGAAAACTGAATATTTTCCAGGACCAAAAATTACGACATATTCAGAAAATTGTCAAAATAACAAATATATTTCTAATAAATTGAAAAATTCCGCCTACCCTTCTGATGTTTCCTTATCATTTTACAGGAATCTGAGCAGAAAATAGAGAACTCATGGAAAAATAATTGCATATCGACCCTAAACCTACGATCCAACAGACTAAAAGGCAACATCATTCTTGGGAACTATGGTGTAAGTTCTTCCCGGCATTCTCACGATTTTTCCTCATTAAAACCCTTTCAGAATCTCATCGAATTAGACGTGAGCGAAAACAACATCGAACACTTGGACCTGAGCGCTCTAGAACAACTACAAACAGTGCAGTGCTCAAGAAATTCTCTCACTCAACTTATAATACACGGGAAGCAGTTGACTTCTCTCATTGCAGGAAACAACAGTGAGTATTTGAATCTTCCCTGTAAACAAAAACATTAATAGGTGCTTCTTTCCAGAGTTGAAATCATTGGCAGTGTCCCACCCTCCAACGAATCTAAGACATATCGATGTTTCCTACAACGATCTCGATTATCTCCCAGAATGGCTGTCAGGGTGTTCAGACATCAGATGTATCTTCGCAAGCAACAACAATTTACAGTCTCTACCAGAACACTTATTCTGCAACGAAATGCCTTACCTGCACACACTCCAATTGGCCTACAATCAACTCCAAATGCTCCCGACCATACAGAGAAAACTACCCATACAAGAGATGTTTCTCCAGAACAACAGCCTGTCGAATCTGCCCAAGACTTTGTTCAGATACATTCCCGACATGAAAGTACTGAATCTTTCCAATAACAGACTGTGTGATCTACCCATACCTGATTCAGTGTTACTCCTGGAAAAATTGTTTCTAACCGCCAACTGTTTGATAGATCGATCGTTGGAGAAAATGACTCCATTTTTGAGGAACATCCGTATGCTGCATGCAGCTTATAACAACTTCACTTCTCTATCGGAGAGCTGTGTGTTATATTGGACAGAAATCGAAGAGATAGTCTTATCCGGAAACAAACTTTTGAAGCTACCCAACGATATAGAGATATTAAAACATCTAACAGTTCTTCGTGTACATTCAAACCTCCTCCAGAGCATCCCAAAGTTATCCAGTTTAACCTCCTTAAGAGTCCTGGATCTTGCCCACAACCAGCTGGATAGGATCGATCTGAAAGAATTGATCCCACCGAATCTAAAATTCCTGGATTTATCTTGCAACACTAAACTTCACGTGGATTCGCACCAATTTAATACTTACAGGACGCAGAGACCAATGAGTCTTGTTGATGTTTCCGGTAAGAACCGGACAACCCTCCCATTAACTCCCTCTCCATTCTGCGAGAATGATCTCACTGAGTACAGTTGGAGTGTCGGATTTTCCGAGACTTCTGGCTGCAAACAGAAGCTTTACATCTCCCAAATAAGGTTGCCGGCTTTCTGCAACACTGAGGCTCTTTTTGGTATGTTTGATGGCGAGAATAACAACAGTATATCCGTTGGGGTGGACAAAATTGTCCCTAGGATTCTATTAGAGGAGAGAACAGTCAAAGAAACCGCTGTAGATTACATGAAATACACGATGTTGTCCGCGCATAGGGAGTTGAAAGATAAGGGTCAAAAGCAAGGCTTGAACGCTATTATAGTTCATATCTTGAAAACTAAACAAACCCCTGAGTACTCTTTCTGTGGTGGTCCAAAGAAGTATATCATGAAGATAGCAAGTGTTGGAGATATCAAGCTAGTTCTTGGAAGAGCTTCAGGACCTGTCAAACTCCTCCCAGTAAAGCATAAAAAACAGATAAGAACCAATCCACAAATCCAGTACACAGTCCCAGATCCTGATTTAACCGACGTTTTTCTAGACGAAGAATACGAGTACATGATCATAGCCAACAAGACCCTTTGGGATGTAATCAGTCCAGAAAACGCCATACGAGAAGTTAGCTTACAAAGAAACGTCATACTGGCAGCTAAAAGGTTGCAAGATCTCGCCCAAAGTTACGGAGCTGAGGAGAATTTGAGTATAATAGTCGTGAAGTTCAACATCTTGAGCACTGATGTGGACCTCCTCATGAGGGAGTTGAGGCAGACGTTCAAAAGGAATAAATACCAAAGTGAGAGTGGATTCTCCTCCAGTACCACGTGTCAACCAGGTTGTTGTTGCGAGGCTTTGAACAACGAATGCGTCAACTGCATTGGAAAGATTTTGAATGAAGATAGGTCATCACCAAGTGGTCAGAGCGATCACAACTGTAGCGACTGTAATTCTTCTGCGAAACTCTTCATAAGTCAACTGAATAAACAGAGTGATTCTTCTGGTAGGTCTGTTAGGAGTGTTACCCCCTCTATCTTCGAGAGTATAGGTGTTAAGGCCAGTCCTGAGCGTAGGAGTTATAGGGGAGTAGCCAAGGCTCTTAGGGCAAGGAGGGAGGAAGAGAGAAATAAAGAAGACAGTGATTCCGCCCTTTCAGAAGAACAATTCAAATGCTGGGAATACATGTTGGAGCAGAACACCCAACTACTGTTTGATAAAGAGTTACATACCTTGAAGAAAAATGGAAAGAAGGCTCAACTGGGACCAAAAACGTCTCAATTGTCCAGAAGTAATCCATTATTAACTGAACACACTTCGAATAATAACACAGGGGGTTTCTTGTCTAGACAATTTGGTAGTGCCAGATCCTTCAACCCTTTGGTCTCCAAGTCCCCATCAAGGTTTACCCTTGATAAGAAGTTATTAGGTGGACCACATGCTGCTTACTTTGGAAGTTTGCAAAGGCTTATGCCTTACAATTTGGAGTACGATTTCGCTGTTATGCATGAGCGAGGATTGGCGGATTCTTTGGATCTGGATAGGATGCAGCAGTACTGGGGTGTCACAACTACCGAATTGTGAAACGAAAAATCAGTGAGTATTAGGATATGGATAAAAAAGAGCTGAGTTCGTGACTGCAAGTAAATCTGGTAGTTTGGAGCCAATCCAGACCTCATTTCCAACTTTTCCAGTGATACTGTTGGGTTCAATTTTTGTAATTGTGAAACCAGAAAAGTTGGATTATCTGAAATGTGTATATAGCTGTTGGATCTTCTTCATCCTATATTTTAATTTTGAGCTTTCATTATACTATTTTTTATGTTCTGTTTTAGATTATTTTTTACTTGAAAGCAACTGCAAATATTCGTGTAAATAGTTGTGTGTTCATGTAGACGAATGTTCAGATAAAATTTATAATAATTTATTAAATAAAGAGATACAATATACATAATGAAAATATCCAGATTTAACAGACGTTTTCCTTGACGAAGAATACGAGTACATGATCATAGCCAATAAGACTCTGTGTGATGTAATCAGTCCAGAAAACGCCATACGAGAAGTAAGCTTACAAAGAAACGTCATACTGGCAGCCAAACGGTTGCAAGATCTCGCCCAAAGTTACGGAGCCGAGGAGAATTTGAGTATAATAGTCGTGAAGTTCAACATCTTGAGCACTGATGTGGACCTCCTCATGAGGGAGTTGAGCCAGATGTTCAGAAGGAATAAATACCAAAGTGAGAGCGGATTCTCCTCGAGTACCACCTGTCAACCTGGTGCTGTTGTGAGGCTTTGAACAACGAATGCGTAAACTGCATCGGGAAGATTTTGAATGAAGATAGGTCATCACCAAGTGGTCAGAGCGATCACAACTGTAGCGACTGCAATTCTTCTGCGAAACTCTTCATAAGTCAACTGAATAAACAGAGTGATTCTTCTGGTAGGTCCGTTAGGAGTGTTACTCCCTCTATCTTTGAAAGTATAGGTGTTAAGGCCAGTCCTGAGCGTAGGAGTTATAGGGGAGTAGCCAAGGCTCTCAGGGCAAGGAGGGAAGAAGAGAGGAATAAGGAAGACAGTGATTCCGCCCTTTCAGAAGAACAATTTAAATGCTGGGAATACATGTTGGAGCAGAACACTCAACTACTGTTTGATAAAGAGTTACATACCTTGAAGAAAAATGGGAAAAAGTCTCAATTGGGACCAAAAACGTCCCAGTTGTCCAGAAGTAATCCATTATTAAACGAACACACTGCGAATAATAACACTGGGGGTTTCTTGTCTAGACAATTTGGTAGTGCTAGATCCTTCAACCCTTTGGTGTCGAAGTCCCCATCAAGGTTTACTCTTGATAAGAAGTTATTAGGTGGACCACATGCTGCTTACTTTGGAAGTTTGCAAAGGCTTATGCCTTACAATTTGGAGTACGATTTTGCTGTTATGCATGAGCGAGGATTGGCGGATTCTTTGGATCTGGATAGGATGCAGCAGTACTGGGGTGTCACAACTACCGAATTGTGAAACAAAGAATCAGAGAGTATTAGGATATGGACAAATAAGAACTGAGTTTGTGACTGCAAGTATATCTGGCAGTTTGGAGCCAATCCAGACCTCATTTTCAACTTTTCCAGTGATACTGTTGGGTTCAATTTTTGTAATTGTGAAACCAGAAAAGTTGGATTATCTGAAATGTGTATATAGCTGTTGGATCTTCTTCATCCTTTATTTTAATTTTGAGCTTTTATTATACCATTTTTCATGTTCTGTTTTAGGTAATTTTTAGCTTGAAAGCTACTGCGAGTATTCCTGTAAATAGTTGTGTGTTCATGTAGACGAATGTTTAGATAAAATTCATAATAATTTATTAAATAAAGAGAAACAATATAATATACATAATAAAAATAATAATAAATTGACGACTAGTTTTTTAAACTGACACATATCTCTTATCATACAATATTTTTGTAAATTGTTTTGACTAGAATATGTACTGTACACAGCTTTCAGTGGCACAGCCAATTTCAAAATTTTGTGCCTTGTGCTCGTTTTTGTGAAACATTAATGAGTATTCTCTTCAGGTTGCTGGACGTCCGATGAAATTCAGATGGTGAGTGTAAGAATTTTGGGTTCTGGTACGAAAAGAAACTTTTTCGGTGGGCAATTTGTGCGTATGGTCATAAATTTTGAACTTCTCATCCAAACAATGAGATATTTGTAGTTAGTGCCAGAAGGTACTTGTGTTTAAACATTTCAATATATCTAAAGGTACAATGTCTGATAGTCCATGGGTGAAATGAAATTTTTTAGTGACTGGAGAAGGCAAAATAAAATTGTACACCACTGGATGCTGCTCTCTCGACTGAGGCACCTAGAGCTAATTTATTCTTCTTTGGCATCGTTGAGAAGTTGCTTGGTTCTCTACTCATAACCAAGCAACCCCAAAAAACCTTCGTGCAGGATATTTAAAGCAAAGATTATAGAGTATAAAGATGGGAAACGAAGCTACTACAGTGATGAGAGCGACATCTGTAGTTTCAAAAGTGAACTGCTTATGGTTAAAATATTCAATTGGGGTCCATTTAGAAAAGATTATATACAAGATCATTAGTAGGCTGTTGTCAATTTTGAAGGAAATACTTGAATAATGACGATTGTTTTTTTTTTCGTATTTTCCACTGAAATAACTCGAAATCTACAAGAGTAGCACCTGGCTCATTCTATAATCTTTGTTTGTGTGTTTTTCTGTTATAAATTTTGTGTTAGAAACTGGCGGACATTTAAAATGCATGATGATTAATTGCAGAAATAATAGAAAGAATAATCTTGAATGTGCATTCTTTTCATTTCCAAAGAGAATGGAAATGTTAGTTTTGAAACTCGTATCATGTCACTGTCTTGTTCATTGCTTTTCATTTTCAGTGCTGTCAAATGGATGGAGCTTTCGGGGCAAAAATATATTATTCTGGATAACGTATAAAGAACTCTTGCTGGGCTGACATACAGGTCTTGTTGTACACCTCTGATATTTTCCATTTATTGTTGTACAAACATTCTGTAATTAATATACAGTGGACTCTCGTTAAGTCGAACTCCTAAGGACCAAAAGAACTGTTCGATTTATCTTTTGTTAGGCTCACCAAACATTCGAGTTATTCAAGTGAGACTTCATTCACTTCATTGAGAGAAAAACTCAGGTAAACACGAAATCATCATCAATGAGAAACGAGCGTCTGAGCACTGAAAACATGTCCTCAGAGGTCTAAAAATCGTATGATTTTCATCACGTGTGGTGATTTGTTTGCGAACCGAATCTTCTTCGGTCTCATTCATCAGATCAGAAAGTTAATAATAATAATAATAATATTTATTTGCCATCAAAAAATGAAAATTTCGGATTACATGGCTCGTCAATATCATAAGAAATAAATACAACAAACAATCTAAAAAACACCAAAAAAAATCACATAGAGACAATGGTGGTTAGAAGAACGACTTATAGAGGTGGAGGTTCTCTTGACTACCCTTCCAGCAGTTCGACTCATCTACTAGACCCTCTAGACTCATTGAGGTGAAAATACACTGGGTAAGATATGTATGAATCGGGTCCAGAGCAACTGTTCAATTTATCGAGAGTTCACTGTATGTATAAGTTCTTGAAATTGTTATAATAATTCTCTAATATCTGAACAAATTTCTGAAATGTTCTCAATTTCATTATTATTGTATTGTAGTTGATTTTACACGATCATTTCAAATAAAAATATAAAGATTCCAGAAGCGAATTTCATTTGATTCAAAACAATGTGTAGATGGAAAATATCATCCTGATCAAAAAGCGGAGCCCTGCTTTTATTTTGTCGATCAGGATGTTTCTTTGAAAGCTCGACAAAGAATACTCAATTTAATAGAAATTTATCAGAAGTATATTTCGAATTTCGCGCCTATTAAAATAGTTTTCTGTACTGAATAATGTTTTCAGCGCCCTCTTGGTGTCGAAAGTGAGAAACTAGCCGAAAACCGTAGTCGGATTTGAGTACCACAGAAGTGAAGGCGTTTCCTATCTTTCCAACTCTATAATCTTTGATTTAAAGTTCAAATAAGTCAGAAACGTCACCATCTGACGTTAGACCTTTAAAAACCTGATTTTCATCGATCGTCTCATCCAGCAAAACATCGACGCGTTTGTACGTGAACGGTTAGTAGTTGAAATTGACTGTAGCGAGACCAACACGGAAAATGACACCTAAATGTAACTTTGGTTATACGAGTGTCAACAGCAGACCACTTCTATGCTCTTCGATGGTCTGATCTTCGCTTGCGGGGGTCAGTAATGGGCACTGGACGGTTCGCCCAACCAGGAGTCAGGACTGGGGGGGAAATCTGGATAGCCTCGGGGGCTGCTGTCGTTGCTCAGATCTGTGTCAGCTCCCAGGGGTATGTTGTGCGATAGGTTCATCCCAGAGGGTGGTCCTTGGCCTGAAAACATCGTTAAGATTAGTACACGTTTTAAAATTGAGTTTGTAAGAGGAGCCTCAGTTTTGTACTGAAGCGGTACAGTGTACCATTTCAAATGAGGCGAGGCATTCCGGGCGTTCATGACGCGATAGGCAGTCGAGACAAAATTTGTTCCAATACATACTGTGTCAGAGTGTCACTCGCAACTGGACCGATGTAAAATGGGGATAACGTCGTTACGTTATACGTTAGAGTTGAAGAGCTCATTGTAGTACAAACTCAATGTATATTCGGTAGGTAAGAGCGGTCAAAGGAGCAACCTCTAAAAAACAACCCTAATTTTGATATGAGATGAGGAATCACCACAAATCCGCTGATTTATGACGAGACCCAATGAGGTAGTACAGTTTTTCAAAGTGAGCCACTCTTACATTTGTGAGTCGTGTCCGGGACATATGAACCGCCTCTTACAAGAGTTACCCAACACTAGTTAAGATCAATATTCAATGAACAATGTGGAAATATTAGATTGAATCAAGGTTTGGCATGGTGGAATTGGTGGTTGGGTAAGGAGGTAGAAAAAAGAAGGCAGAAGTCATCCACTTGGTTAGTTCAAGAGAGGTTAGAGTCCTCTGAGATCTTATAATCTACAATCTACAGGATATACCAAGTTCGAATGCCTATTAGGTGTTTCTGGAGACCTGAACCTATTTGAAATCTGAAAATTGGGATTATGTTATTGTTTGACATTATCCACCGAGCTAAAATATTCTTGCAGCCTGACTACTTTCAGTTATACAGGGAGTGAAAAAAATTTTTTTTAAATTTGTTTTTCTGTTTTATTGTTTTCGAATTTGATAGAGTATGCAATTCTGAATACATTCGTACTCAAATTGATGCCTTCGTCAAAATACTTTCCAAAATATCGATAATAAACTGAAGAAAAAGGGATATAACAGTATTCGGTATCAAGTTTGTTGTTCCTATTCTGAATATCTTAAGCACAAACCGTTTTCGCATTTTTGAAGTCGAAGATTGTGGAAATATCGTACATTTCTAGAATTTTGAGAAATTCGTCACATGGTGTTCCAAATGTTGGTTAAAAAATTGGGATCAAGATTGGCTCATAACTTTCGTTTTTTAAATTAGAACCCTATTTTTTATGATAGCGTTGGATTCTGCAAAGAAAAATGATGATAATGTTACAACATGTTGATGCTCCTAAAATTAATATTTCTTGATTTATTTAGGATTTTCTGATTTTATGTCAAATTTAGCGTCAAATTCATATAATCTGTTTCATATAAACAATGGCCTTGGACAAAGAAGATAAACTATACCAATAACTCACTAGTGACACACCTCGTTGTTGAATTCATTTATCATTGTTGATATGGAACAGATTTCATTAATTCGACGCTATGTACGACTCCTAAATAACTCAAGACTTATTAATTTTAGGAGCATCAACATGTTAGAACACTATTATCAATTTTTTTCGTAGAATCCAAAGCAATTATAAGAAAATAGTACATTTTTAGAATTTTGAAATACTCGTCACAATTGTTCCAAACTTTCGTTTTTCAAATTAAAACCCTATTTTTTATGATTGCGTTGGATTCTGCGAATAAAAATGTTCTAATATGTTGATGCTCCTAAAATTAATAATTCCTGAGTTATTTAGGATTTTCTGATTTAATGTCGTACGTAGCGTCAAATTCAAGAAATCTGTTCCACACCAACAATAATGAATGAATTCAGAAAAGAGGTGTGTCACTAGTGAGTTATTGGTAAAATTTATCTTCTATGACGAAGGTTATTGTTGATATGAAACAGATTTTGATGAATTTGGCGCTACGTACGACATGAAATCAGGAAATCCTGAATAACTCAAGAGTTAAGGAGCATTAACATGTTTGAACATTATCATCATTTTTCTTCGCACAATCCAACGCAATCATAAAAAAATAGGGTTCTAATTTGAAAAACGAAAGTTATGTGCCAATCTTGATCCCAATTTTTGACCCAACATTCATAGCAGCCTGTGACGAATTTTTCAAAATTCTGGATATGTACAATATTTCCACAATCTTCGACTTCGAAAATATGAAAACGGTTTGTTCTTGAGATATCTAGATTAGGAATAACAAACATAATACCGAATACTCTTACCTCCTTTTTCCTTCAGTTTTTTCTCGATATTTTGGAAAGTATTATGACGATGTGAGTACGAATGTATTCACAATTGAATACTCTATCGAATTCGGAAACAAAAAAATAGAAAGAAAATTTTGGAATTTTTTTTTCATTCCCTGAAAGTGCTCAGATTCCAAGAATATTTTAGCTAGGTAGATAATATCAAACAATATCATAATCCCAATTTTCAGATTACAAATAGGTCCAGTTCTCCAGAAACGCCTAATAGGCCGTCGAATTTGGTACACCCTGTATAGTAGTGCCCCCTGACAAAGCTGTTCTCACGACACCCTTTACAGCTCTCCTCCCAGTTCCAGAGATCTGATGAAATCCAATATCTGCTAAGGCTTCAGCGAAACTATAGTCTGTCCAACGAGAAGAGATAGCGAGCCAAAACAACAAGGCCCTTGATTGTCGTAATACAGATCTGGAGAAGACGGAGAAATAACTAAACCCAGCCAATGATAATATTCATAACCATGTAGGCGTACATTTAGTTGTTCACTGGCGCTATCGCTTCTCCTTGGATATTCTATAATTCCTCACCCCTACAAGGTTATTGATCAAGACATTGTTTTCTTTGGCTTAAAATAGCAAAGCATTCCGTGACAAGGTGAATAGGAGTTTCTTCCTCCTCCCCACAGAATCTACACTCGTCAGTGTCCGATGCGCCCATTCTCAGCAAGTGCTTTCTGAGGCCACAATGCCCTTTGAGAAAGCCAGTGAGGAGGTGTAGTTGGTTCTTACTGAGATCCAGATATCTTTTGGATCTTGTAGTTTCTAAGTTCCGAAGGAACTTTTTAAAGAGATCCATCTCTGGGAAATTTCTCCTGAGTGTTTTCCTTTACCAGATTAAAGAGACCTCATTCTTCCTTCCTACCTTATTGAGTTTGCTCTAGCACTCCCAAGTTAACTTTGAATCAATGCCATAGGAGCTTTGTACTTTAATAGCAGCTTTACTGTATTTTTGTAGGGATGTCGAAAGAAAAAAAGCATTCAGCTTCCTGCTATCTCCACCTCTTGAAGAGGATTGTTCATTTTGAAATATTAGGAAATACTTGTTACAAGGAATTTTATGAAGCAATAAGCAATCCAAATCAATAATATCTGCTCACCTATGCCTGTGTATACTGATAACTGGTCAGGGTAAGGGAAATGTTCATGTCCATGAGGGGGCGTGTGACCAGGGAGGTATGGAGGTGATGACCCCCCATGGAGGAATGAGGGCCTTCCTATGACGCTATGAGGTGAAGAACCATCCTGATCCATACCCATGTTAACCACAGTTCCATAGCTGTCATCACTCAGATCTGAAAGATTTCAATACCATCAATAAATGCAGTAGATATTTTTGAGGGGGAAGAAGTCCTTATCTATTGAAATATTGTCTGGGAGGTCTTTGCATATTGCTGAAAAGTTAATTTGGGTTTTCTCTCCCAGCTTCTGAAACGAGAAACAATTGGAAAAAAATTTAAATAATAGAAGAAAGGCCCCTGCGTAAAAATTTGAGAATTAATTTGTCAAGGGCCAAACTTTGCAAAAAGAAATTGTTGCCTAACAATGAACGAAAAAAAAACACTTTGTACTCTGAAGCGTAACGTTTTTTCACAATTTTGAAACCACTAACCGGAAAATCAAACAGTTTTTTGAAGAACACCCAACACTTTCTTGAAAAATTGAGAAATTCCAATCTGAATTCGAATGATATTCTAGTGAGTTTTGATGCATTAAATCTTTTTCCTAATGATCCGGTCGAAAAAACACTCGAAATAGTAAGAACAAAATTCGAAATTAAATGTAGATAATATAATGGAAATGTTAGATATTTGTCTGAATTCGACATATTTTCAATTAGATCATGATTTTTACAAACAAAAATTCGGTATGGCTGTGGGTTCTCCTTTATCACCAATAATGAGCAATATTTTCATGGAATTTTTTCAAGAAAACCATATTGAAAAATATTCACTGAAACGAAAGACTTGGTGGCGTTATGTCGTTGATATTTTTGTAATTTGGCAATAAGGCAGAGAAGAATTGATAAAAATTTTCAATCATATCAATAATAAAGAACCTACAATATATTTCACAATGGAGTTGGAACAAAATAATGTACTTTCCTTCTTCGATGTTTCGATAAGAATATTTCCATATCATTTTGAAACGAGTGTGTTCAGAAAAAAGACACACACAAATCGATATCTAAATTTTTATTCTTATTATCAAATTAGTGTTGAAAGAGGTATTATAAAAACATTTTATGATAGAGCTCAATAAATTTCATCGACAACTGGAATATGAAATGACGAAATTAATTTCATTAAAGATATTCTTGAGGATAATCAATATCCAACGAATTTCATAGAAAAAACTATTTCGAATTTAGAGAGAACAATTTTGCGTCAAAACGATAATAACAATCAGGAACCAACAACAAACCGTTAGGAACAACCAATTTTAATAAATTTGATTCCTTATGTTCATGAACTTTCAGAAAAAATTGGTTCTAAATTCAACATAAGAACTGTTTCCAAAACAAAAAATGATTTACGATCTTTACTAAAAAAAACTAAACCTTGGAATGAGAACCAAAAATCAAGAAATTGTATTTACAATATTCCCCTTATTTGTGGAAAATCTTGTACATGAGAAACAGCAAGACCATTAGAAATTAGAAAACGTGAACATAAGAATAACATAAAACATGGAGATATTGGTAGATCGCAGATAACAGATCATGTGTGTTCCAATACCGGCAATCACATGATGGATTGGAATGACATAAAAATTCTAATGACGGAACCTGATAATTATAAAAGAAAAATCAAGGGGTCAGCTTGTATTTTGATGGATGAGGCTAATAATCTCGCCAATTGTTCAGTAGGAATAGATCGAAATTGGATGGATTTATTGAAAAAAGAACTGGTTTCAGGGTATTTTCGAAATAAAATAACGATATCAACATGTAGTAATCAATATTAATCATATATTGACAAATGTCAATCAAAAAATCAAATTATTGTCACGATTCTACGAAGTTATATGAAAAATAGAAATTGTCTGACGAAGGAGCCTGACTTAGACTCCGAAACGTTACGCTTCAGAGTTCAAAGTGTTTTTTTTTGTTCATTGTTAGGCAACAATTTCTTTTTGTAAAAATTTGACCCCTGACAAATTAGTGCTCAATTGTTTAAGCAGGGGCCTTTCTTCTATTTATTAAAAAATTTTTCTGATTGTTTCTTGTTTCAGAGACTGCGAGAGAAAACCCAAATAAAGTTTTCAAGAATAAAGAAGTCCTTGTACTGAAATACCTACATGTTCACAAAAGTTAGGAAAATTCAGTTTCAAAAAAAAAAAAAATAATTGTATACCAAAGGTTGAATAAAAAATTTGGAAAGATAAGATAAGGAGGCTCAAGAAAAAGTGTCTTAAGGAAGCATCATGCCTAGAAAGGTAACATTGATTGATTCATCATATTTCAGAACTCTCGTGAATAAAATTTAGTCTTGTGTTTTTATTTTTCGATTGACCAAAGATGTTTCACCAAGTAAATAAAATTTACTTTGTAATATGCAACAATCTTCTGAGTTATTGACGTAAAACGATTCTGGGTAAAATTCAGAGGATACCCAGCATTTAACTGTCATTTTCTTACCATGGTGGCTGAAGCTATCTAAGTCCACTTTCATATCATCCTTATCGATAAGCTTATCATGTCTCGGTGAAGATCCACCTTTCATAGAACGGAAATATTGGCTCCACCTGGTTCTGCCCGCATCCTTTTTGAGTCTTTTCTCCTTTGCTCTCCTACCAGAAAAAAAAACGCTGCATTATGAAGGGTTGAAGAAAAATTTCTGCGGTTCTTACCTATTTTGAAACCACACTTGAACTACTCGCATATCTAGGCCAGTGTCTTGACTAAGTTGCTCTCTAACGTGTCTGGCAGGTTTTGGACTATTGTTGTAGGCATTTTTTAATGTTTCTAATTGTTTTGCGGTTATTGTCGTGCGTGGTCGTTTGTTGGGTTGATCTCCATCCAGACACTCGGCAGCTGAAAAATTAATAAGACTTCAATAAAACCAGAAGCGAGTGGGTAGAAATACACCGCGAAAAAAAAAATTAACCTACATTATGGAAATCTCAAATTTATTCTACAACTGAAAGGGTCCTCAATGATAATTATTTTTATCAGAATTATGCATGCATATGTTATCCACTTTCAACGTTTTTCTTCAATACAGATGTTTTTGCAAAGCAGGAATAAAAAAAGAGTATATTATCAGATTTTAAATGTATTGACTCCATTCTAAAATCAGTTGTTCTCGATCAATTCTAGTGATCAATTTGACCCAAGAGGAATGTGCCGAAGCGGTAGTTTTACGAGAAGAAGGGTGGACATACACAAGAATTGCAGAAAGATTTGGAGTTTCCCATACAAGTGTGTCCAGAATGTTGCAGCGATTCAGGAAGACAGGTATGAATGTCCGAAGACCAGGACAGGGTAGATCACGGGTAACAACTGCCATTCAAGAACGTTACTTGAGAGTTTCTTCGTTGAGACAACGGTTTGCAACCGCTCGCCTCCTTCAAAATCAGCTTGAGCAAACTCATGGGGTGCAAATTAACACTCAGACAATAAGAAATTGCCTCAGAGAATATGATTTAATGCCTTGTGTCGCGGCAAGAGACCCAGCTCTTACCCCAGCCCATCAAAAGGCGCGTTTCGATTTTGCGAGAGAGCATATCCATTGTGAAGAGGCTGATTGGGAAAGAGTTCTCTTCACAGATGAGTCTAGATTCTGCCACTACCATTGTGATCGACGTTCCCTTGTATACAGACGTCCACATGAAAGATATGCTCAGTGCAATTTCCTGAATACTACTGGTTTCGGGGAGGATCGATTATGGTATGGGGTGGAATATCTTTGACTGCTCGCACAGACCTAGTGGTCGTTGATAATGGAGCTATGAATGCTGATAAGTATATAAGGAACATTCTTGAAGAGCATGTAGTGCCATTTGCCCCATACATTGGTGAAAATTTCATTTTTATGGACGATAATGCGTGCGCGCATCGTTCAGGAGTACCTTGAAGAGGTTGAAATCTCTCGAATGGAATGGCCAGCAAGAAGTCCAGATCTCAATCCATTTTAGCAGGTTTGGGACAACCTCAATAGAAGGAATCCAACTCGGAGAATCTGGGAAGGATTAGATCAGAACATTTTAAGATCACTCATTTTGAGTATGAACCGTCGTTGCCGAGCTGCAATTAACGCAAAGGGTGGAAACTCATCATCATTTCAGTATTTTGAAAATTGATCATTTCTCTTCTTTCACATAAGATTCGGTGAAATCCTGAATTTTTCTTCCATTTAATGTTTCTTGTTTCGTTCAAAACCTTCCCGAGAGAACATACAAAATAAGTTATAAAGTCTATGTTGAGTTACTTTCATTAAAATTGAGCTTTTCAGAATGTGCGTTGACTTTTTTGCGCAGTAGCACGTAGCACGAAAAATTGGATTCCAATGACTGAAAAAAATTTTGCTGCACATGTACTTAGTTCTTCGAATTTTCCGAAGTCTGTCTAGTTTCCCGAGAAATTTAATTTCGTTCTTTTCTCACAAGTGAATGGAAAAATTTGTGCTACATTTGTGCCGTGTCAATATTTTCATAAGAAGCTTCGAATTCTCTAACCTGATTTTTGGCCATTTGTTCACTTAAAATGATAAATTTTCTGAATCAAGATCAAATCATTCAAAGTTACCAATATGGTATTGTAATGTTTTAAATTGTTATAAAAATTGAAAAAATGCTACACTTTCTTTGAAAATGTGTATCTCTTTTTTAGAAGCAGATACTGACGTAAATTAAAAAACATTTGGTTGAAACAGTGTCACACTTAATGATATCAAATTTTCCGCCTCAAATTCACCACAGGGTGTTTAGAAATGGAAGGTATAAAACGAGGTTTTGCTTCTCCCTGTATAACGGATAAATTACAGGTATTCTTGCAAAGTTAATTTCAGGTTGATATTACAAGTCCCAATACTTCACCTGGTGAAAATTTCAACAAAATCGGAGAATCACGAAAAAAGATACAAGGTGTTGAATTTGACAAAAATTTTCCTGTCCGGAATTTATTTGACGGGGAGTGTATAACTGAAAACAAGGCTGTAATGAGTTTCATTACGGCACTACTTTTAGTACTGTAATGAACTCATTACGATACTGAAATATAGAATTAATAATGGAAATTTTATTGTGGGAATAGGACAATAATTATAATATGTCAGAGTGTCAAGTACATATATTTGGCGATGTTTCGCAAATTCACCTTTGCTTCCTCAGGCCTCAATATGTTAAAGGTTACAAATTCCGACCATATAATGTAGAAAAATTTAAAATGTGAGTCGAAATTTATGGGTTATGGTTTGGTTGTTTTGAACGATCTAGTGTACATGTCATTTTCCTTGATTTTAATTTTGACTCACATTCCTATTCCACTTCTATTCCACACATTGAATTTCGGAGGACACTTAAGTAATATTTTAGAGAAATAATATTCTGTAACAAGTGTGACCTTCACTTACCTTTAGACTTGGCAGCCTCGTAGTCAGGTTTGCAGACCAGCTTCCTATCCTCCATGAGGTAAAACTCATCCCCCGTGTTCAGCTGCCTGGAGCAGATGATGCACGAGAAGCACTGCAGATGGTAGACGCTGTCTTGAGCCCTCCTCACCACCTGCGTTGGAGGGATGCCGAGATCGCAACTAGCGCACTTCGTTCCGAAACGTCTGCACCCACAGTACGCAACAAATAAAAGAGCTGCATTGTTACATCTGAACTACGCTACGTCATCGTTCGATCTACTCTAATATCCGATCGCCGAAATGGAGAGAAACCTCTGTGGTTCACCCACATTAGGGAGGTTTCCTTCCAATTTCGTTATCGGAAAAATTGGGGAAGCATTAGAGGGTGGTTAATTACTGGGGTTGGTCTGGAAGAAGCTCGGGAAGTTTCGGAAGATCTTGATTGGTTTTATCGGAAATCATCGCCATATCCATTGGGAAGAGGCCGATTGGGAAATAGTCTCTTCACAGATGAGTCTAGATTCTGTCTATACCATTGTGATCGACGTTCCCTTGTAGACAGACGTCCACATGGAAGATATGCTCACTACAATTTCCTGAATACTACTGGTTTCGGGGGAGAATCGATTTTGGTATGGGGTGGAATATCTTTGACTGTTCGCACAGACCTAGTGGTCGTTGATAATGGAGCTATGAATGCTGATAAGTATATAAGGAAAATTCTTGAAGAGCATGTAGTGCCATTTGCCCCATACATTGGTGAAAATTTCATTTTATGGAAAATAATGCCAGACCCCATCGTGGGTGTATCGTTCAGGAGTACCTTGGAGGTTGAAGTCTGTCGAATGGAATGGCCAGCAAGAAGTCCAGATCTCGATCAATTTGAGCAGGTTTCGGATAACCCTCAATAGAAGGAATCCAACTCGAAGAAATCTGGGAAGGATTAGATCAGAATATTTTAAGATCACCCATTTTGAGCATGAACCGTCGTTGCCGAGCTGTAATTAACGCAAGGGGTGGAAATACCAAGCATTAAATCACTTATCAGCATTTCAGTATTTTGAAAATTGTTCATTTCTCCCACAGTACGCCACAAATAAAAGAGCTGCATTGTTACATCTGAACTACGCTACGTCACCATTCGATCTACCGCTAATTTCCGATCGCTGAAATGGAAAGAAACCTCAGTGGTTCGCCCACATTAGGGAGGTTTCCTTTCAATTTCGTTATCGGAAAAATTGGAGAAGCATTAGAGGGTGGTTAATTACTGGAGGGTATGGAAGGAAGCTCGGGAAGTTGCGGAAGATTTGATTGGTTTTATCGGAAATCATCGCCAATGAAAAATCAGCTTGAGTAAACTCATGGGGTGCAAATTAGCACTCAGACAATAAGAAATCGCCTCAGAGAATATGATTTAAGGCTTCGTGTCGCGGCAAGAGGCCAGCTCTTACCCCAGCCCATCGAAGGGAGCGTTTGGATTTTGCGAGAGAGCATATCCATTGGGAAGAGGCCGATTGGGAAAGAGTCTAGATTCTGCCTCTACCATTGTGATCGACGTCCCCTTGTATACAGACGTCCACATGGAAGATATGCTCAGTGCAATTTCCTGAATACTACTGGTTTCGGGGGAGAATCGATTTTGGTATGGGGTGGAATATCTTTGACTGCTCGCACAGACCTAGTGGTTGTTGATAATGGAGCTATGAATGCTGATAAGTATATAAGGAAAATTCTTCAAGAGCATGTAGTGCCATTTGCCCCATACATGGTGAAAATTTCATTTTTATGGACAATAATGCCAGACCCCATCGTGCGCGCATCGTTCAGGAGTACCTTGGAGGTTGAAGTCTGTCGAATGGAATGGCCAGCAAGAAGTCCAGATCTCAATCAATTTGAGCAGGTTTCGGATAACCTCAATAGAAGGAATCCGACTCGAAGAAATCTGGGAAGGATTAGATCAGAACATTTTAAGATCACCCATTTTGAGTCTGAACCATCGTTGCCGAGCTGTAATTAACGCAAGGGGTGGAAATACCAAGCATTGAATCACTTATCAGCATTTCATTATTTTGAAAATTGTTCATTTCTCCCACAGTACGCAACAAATAAAAGAGCTGCATTGTTACATCTGAACTACGCTACGTCACCATTCGATCTACTCTAATATCCGATCGACGAAATGGAGAGAAACCTCTGTGGTTGACCCACTTTAGGGAGGTTTCCTTTCAATTTCGTTATCGGAAAAATTGGGGAAGCATCAAAGGGTGGTTAATTACTGGAGTTGGTTTGGATGAAGCTGGAGAAGTTGCGAAAGATCTTGATTGGTTTTCTTGGCGGTATGAGAAGTTATCGGAAATCATCGCTAATGAAAAAACATTCTACGGGATGGCTACTTCCTACAATTTGTAAGGATTCGTTGTTCGAAGGCACCCTCTGCGATTTACTGCAGAATGGCCTTGGAATCATTGAGCAATGGTGCTTGTCAGTGGGGCTGAATATTAACTGAACCAAGACCACAGTAATTCCGTTCACTCGGAAAAGAAAACTTCCAGCCAAGAAATCGTTAAGAATAAATACTCCCCGTCAATAAATTCCGGACAGGCAAAATTTTTGTCAAATTCAACGCCCTGTATCTTTTTTCGTAGTTGTCCGATTTGTTGAAATTTTTACCAGGTATAGTATTGGGTCTTGTTATATCAACCTGAAATTTACTTTGCGAAAATACCGGAAAATTTGATATCATTAAGTTTTGATTTGAAGTGTGACCCTTTCTTGACAAAATGTTTTTCGATTTACGTCAGTATCTGCTTTTAAAAAAAAGATACACATTTTCAAAGAGAGTGTTGCCTTTTTTCAATTTTGATAACAATTGAAAACATTACAATACCTTATCGACTAGCAAACATAAACAAACATCTGTATTTCCATCTCGCTTTCTCATCACTTCTACCATATGACGTGGCATACTTTCAATGCAGTTCCGAATTTCTTTTGGGGGAATTTTCCCCAACAATTTCTGTTGATGCAGGACAATGCTAGCCCCCACGTTGCACGGGTTGTAACAGAATACTTAGAAGAGGCGAACATTCAACGATTGGTGTGGCCAGCCAGAGTCCGGATTTAAATCCAATTGAACATGTATAGGATATGCTAGGTAGACGTGTTCGAAATCGGCAGCCCAATACCTTGCCCGATTTACGAAGAACAGGAAAATATTCCCCCAGAAGCAATTCGGAAATGCATTGAAAGTATGCCACGTCGTATGGTAGAAGTGATGAGAAAGCGAGGTGGAAATACATGCTATTAATTTTCAGATGTTTATTTATGTTTGCTAGTCGAAAAGGTATTGTAATGTTTTAAATTGTTATTAAAATTGAAAAAATGCAACACTTTCTTTGAAAATGTGTATCTTTTTTTTAAAAGCAGATACTGACGAAAATCAAAAAACATTTTGTTAAGAAAGGGTCACAATTCAAATGAAAACTAAATGATATGATATTAAATTTTCAGCCTCAAATTTACCACAGGGTGTTCAGAAATGGAGGGTATTGAACAAGGTTTTGTTTCACCCTGTATAACGAATAAACTACAGGTATTTTCGAAAAGTAAATTTCAGGTTGATATTACAAGACCCAATACCATACATACCTGGTGGAAATTTCAACAAAATCGGAGAACCACGAAAAAAGAGACAGGGTGTTGAATTTGACAAAAATCTTTGAACGGATATATCCTGAAGTGGAAGTTTGAAGTTAAAAATATCTGGGAATTACCCTAGACAGTAAGCTTCTGTGGAATAGGCATATATGTAATGCTACTAGTAGAGCTATCAAGGCTCTTATGGCGTGCAGGCGTCTATGCGGCAGGAATTGGGGTTGTAACCCAAAAATACTGCGATGGATTTACATCATGATTGTGAGACCTGTAATCACATATGGGGCAGTAGTCTGGTTTGCTAAAGCAACTCAGACAAGTACGAGGAAAATGCTCGATAAAGCAAAGCGGCTTGCCTGTGTGTGCATCACGGGGGCCATGAGAACGTGCCCAACAGAGCCAGATTGAGATCATAACAGATCTCACACCCCTTCATCTGATGATTGACAGGATGACCCATGAGGCCATCCTCGGAATATCTAGAGAAGGCGCAGGTAATGAGAGAATTAGGTGTCAGAGAATCTGGAGCTCTCTGAGTAACTACATCTCATCTGCGAACCTTCCTAGTGATGTAATGGTCAGGAAAGTAAGTACTGAGAAAAACTTCAGTACGATGCTATGGAAAAAAGAGGAATAGGAGCGGGAATACACCGACCAAAATTTCAAAGAAAATACTGTTGAATGGTATACAGATGGTTCTAAAATCAACACGGGAACTGGCGATGGGGTTCACGGGGCCAAGTGTGCACTATCGTTAGGCTCCAGTGTGAGTGTTCTGCAAGAGCAGAAATATTAGCAATCGAAAGATATCTAGTTATTAATCTAGACAGAAACTATCAGAATTGCGACATAGCTATTCACTCAGATAGTCAAGCTGCTATTAAAGCACTGAACTCCTATGTCATCGACTCAAAGTCGACATGGGAATGCCGGATCAAACTCAATGAGGTAGGCAAGAAAAATAAGGTCTCTTTGATCTGGGTTCCTGGTCATTCGGGAATCACAGGTAACGAAGAGGCCAACAAACTTGACAGAGAGGGTGCTCGGAAACCTATAAGAGAGAGTTTCTGGAGAAGGAGAAAACAAAAAGAAAAACACTGGCAGAATCTCCCAGGGTTGGATCACTCCAAAAAGTTCCTTCGGAATTTTGAAACTGCAAGACCCAAAAGATATTTGGATCTCAGTAAGAACCAACTACACCTCCTCACTGGCTTTTTTACAGGGCATTGTCACCACGGAAAGCACTTGCTGAGAACGGCGTATCAGACATTGACTAGTGAAGATACTGTGGAGAGAAGGAAGAAACTCCTATTCACCTGGTCACAGAATGCTTTGGCATTGTAAGCCAAAGGAAACAATGCTTTGGTCGAGAGACCTGTAGGAGTGAGGAATTAGCCTCACTGAAGCCTTCCGAGATACTGGATTTCATAAGATCTCTGGGACTGGAAGGCGAGCTGTAAAGCTTTGTCAGGGGGCACAATAGACTATCAGGTCGGCGTGGACTGTAACCCCTTTTAAACTATCAACTATCAAGGATTCGTTGATGTTATAGACTGAACTTTTCCTATCCATGGGCTCAGATAGAATCAGTAGAAAGAACGATACAACATGAAAGATTTAAAACACATGGAGCGATGAAAACACATGAAAATAGACATCAGGGACATTCAATGAAATATTGTGAGCTATTGTATGCTTTTTTGTTCTCTTCGTTATAGTCAGGACAATATTTAAAATGACAGTACACCCCCTCTATGCGAAATTCCTTAATTGGTGTAACCAAAGCTGATACTTACTTAAAAAAATCGTCTTTACAAAAAAGCTGTCCGTTCCTTGCGAAACACTTGTCTGTCAGCTGTATCCTGCATTCGCTGCATTGTAGACATTTGGCGTGCCACGTTCTGTCAGCTACTTTTAAGATGAATCTGTCTAGTATGAGTTCGTGACAACCCCCGCATTTTGGAATGGTAGCTGAAAAAAAATTATTCAGATAAATATTGAATCAACGCATTTATTTGCTCGTCATGGAATAGTATATTCTGAAACAGGTTGCAGAATGAGCTCCTATTCCAACACGATTGCGAAATTCGAAAACGAGCGATAGCATGAGTGTTAGAATTCACTTCTGCAACGGGTATTAGGCGATATTTTCTCTATTCCACTCAACTTTTGTGAAATACTCTCGAAATTCAAATAAAAATTCACCTTAGTGACTTTTGTATTGTATCTTGGCAGTTGGTGTCACTAAAGAAATTTGACAAATTACAGAATTTGAATTGATTTGATTTGAAAATTGGCAGTATCGGAGGTCAGTACTGACAACCACAAAACGAAAACTATAACTGAAAACAGCACTACTCTTGGAACTGTAATGAACTCATTACGATACTGAGATAGAGAAAAATTATTTGTAATACATTGATATTCTTACACGAATCCGAAATTCAAGAACGACCCCCCTCAATGGAGATCAAAGTTGGCAAATTTTCAAATCAGTCGAAAGATTTTCGAAGTAGTTGGAAAAATTTCAAGGCAGTTGGATAAATTTCAAAGCAGTTGGAAAAAATTCTAAAGCAGTTGGAAAAAGTTCATTCAGTTGAGTTCCAGTGTTATTTTGAATAAAAAAGAGTTTGAAGTCTTGGAGCTTCGCTTGATAAATGATTATAATGCAAATAAATTTATGGATCGGCTTTCTGAACAGGAATGGATTACTCTATATGAAATTTCTCCTCGGCAAGTTAATTGTCAGTGGTCCCTGCTTTTTTGATCATCTCAAGGGCTTATATGATGAATGTTTTACATTAAAAAAATTAATATAAAATCTAAAAAAAAAAACGGGTGTATCAAGAGTCTGAAAACTTTGTATCTCTGAAAAGTAGGCTTGATTTAGTGTATATTCTTTCTATGTATAATGTTGAATTATGCAACACCTGTATGTATGTATGTAAAAATGTTATGAACAGAAAATGCATGAAGGACAAGTGTGAGAGAAAATTATGGATAGTAACCACTGAATATATCCTCAATTCCAAACACTAATTGCAATAAACGCTGCAGAAAGTTCAAAATCGCCAACTCAAATTGAGAAATTTTGTTCAAAATTGTTCAATATGAGTGATTTGGATCGAAACCATTTCCCTACTAAATTGCGAATCTGTTTTTTTTTTAAGAAGTATATTAATATATGACACACACTTTGACATACATTTTCTGTTTAATTCCCTAGTTATGTTGCTTTTCTTTATTTCATGGAATCTGCGAGCAGAAGTAAGGCTCATTTTTCATCAAACGAAATAATTCTCAGTGATTTTGTTGACTGTATTAGGAAGGAAAGTTTTCATGATATATATAATTACACATGTGTTGACCAATGTTTCGAAGCATTCATTGCCATTATTCAAAATATATTCGAAACTTGCTGTCCATTGAGAAAAATTAATTTTGAGCCTTCTCACAATAAAAACTGGGTAACACCAGAAATTATCTCAGCTAAACGAGACCTTCAAAACATTAACTGGTTACATTCTAATATCAGGAGTGAATCTTCTTATGAATTATACAAGAAGGCGAAATTATCTTATTGTTCACTTATCAAAAATACTAAGTTAAATTTCAATAGTCAGATTATTGATAAATCCGATAATAAGAATAGGACATTGTGGAATATGGTTAATACTTTAACTGGCAGGAATCAAAAAACGACTGAACCCTCTGAATTAATTATTGATGAAGTTTCACATGGTGACGTAGAAGAATTGGTGGAGTTATTTGCTGGTCATTTTTCCTCAGTAACTGAAGCCACTCTGAAACGTTATTATGATGATTCATTGTCATTCTTCTGCACCACTTCTCGCATGGTAAACTCAAATTTTTATTTTTATCCAGTTATAAAGCATGAGGTAGTTGACATTATAACCTCTCTGAAAAATAAAAGCAGTGCAGAGTTAGATTCTGTGTCTGCCAGAGTTCTGAAAATGATAGGTGAGGATATTGCTCAACATTTTGCTTATTGCATAAATTTATCCGTAACAACTGGTATATTTCCGTCTCCTCTCAAGAAGGCGATAGTCATTCCTCTTCACAAAAGTGATGATGTTAAAGATATCACAAACTATCGACCGATATCACTTCTCAGCGTCTTCTCTAAGGTATTTGAGCGAATTGTTTTCAATAGAATGATGTGTTATCTGAACAAGTTTGGAATATTGGACAATGCACAACACGGTTACAGATCAGGGCGTTCCACACAATCGGGAGCGATTCATTTTGTTGAGTTTGTCTACGAGCGTCTCGACAAAGGCCTATCTGTTTCTGGACTGTTTTTTGATCTGTCCCGAGCATTTGACAGCCTATCCTTCCAATTTATACTGGATAAGTGCTACAATCTGGGTTTCAGGGGAGTGATTTTGGACTGGCTCCGAAGTTACCTTGAGGGTAGACTGATGACAGTTAAAATTCAAAATACCTTCTCATCATATCATGACATCAAACTAGGAGTTCCACAAGGATCTGTATTAGGTCCGCTTTTGTTTTTGCTATTCATCAATGATCTGCCAGATAACTTGATGAATATTTTGGTTGGGCGAAATCTTCTGACACCAATAGATGATTTCAAAGTAACTCTATTCGCCGATGATACCTCAGTAGCGGTTACTGCACCCTCTTTTGAGGAATTACAAAGTTCATGTGAACTTCTGGTGCGAAGCTTTGTGGATTGGTGCCGCGAAAATGCCCTCATGATAAATATGAACAAAACTGTTTGTATCCATTTCACATCCGGAATTGAAAATCGCAAGTTGGTATTTGGTTATCGTGATACAACAATAATTTCCAAAGACTGCACTAAGTTTCTCGGGATTCATATAGATCGAAACCTCAAGTGGTCAACACATGTTGATTTATTATGCAGAAAGCTCAACAACTCATACTATGCAATATCCAGGATCAGAAATACAGTACCCATGAGTACATTGCTGAACGTTTATTACAGCCTTGTCTACAGTCATTTGTCTTATAACATTTTATTATGGGGCAACTCTACAGATGTTAGTAGAGTTTTTATACTCCAAAAACGGATTTTGCGGTTGATTTTCAATATCCCACTTCGCTCTTCCTGTAGACCCCTTTTTTTAAATCATGGTGTATTAACATTACCATCTATTTTCATCTTGAGATGCTTAGTATATGTAAAGGAGAATGAATTGCACTTCTCCAGGTTATCTGTCTTTCACAGCTATAATACCAGAAATGATAGAACTTTATTTGTACCCAAACATAAAACGACTAAATTTGAAAAGTCTCCATTTTACCAGTGTGTTAAATTATTTAATCATTTACCGAAGTGTATCCAATCTCTTACTGTAAAAAAGTTTAAAACAGTTGTTAAAGCTATTCTGTTGAAAAATGTTTATTATAGTTTAGGGGAGTATTATTCCGACAATAATTTAGAAATTTTCTTGTATTAATTTGCATATGTATGTATTTATATTTTTTGACATGTCCTATACATCTTCGATGTCTTAAAGGATCAATAAATTATTATTATTATTATTATTATTATATTTTCTGAACATTTTGCTCCTATTATTCTGTTAAATGGACCCATGTTAGGGATGAGCAGATTCAATATTAAGAATCTCATCAAAGTGGTAATTAATTAACTTTCTCTATTTCAGTATCGTAATGAGTTCAATACAGTACTAAAAGTAGTGCTGTAATGGAACTCATTACAGTATTGTTTTCAGTTATATTTTTCGTTTTGTGGTTGTCAGTACTGACCTCCGATCCACTCAATTTTCGAATCAAATTAATTCAAATTTCGCAATCTGTCAAATTTCCTTAATGACACCAACTGTCAAGATACAATACAAAAGTCACTAATCTGAATTTTTATTTGAATTTCGAGAGTTTTCCACAAAACTTCACTGAAATAGAGAAAATATCGTCTAATACTCGTTGCAGAAGGCAATTCCAACACTCATGCTTTCGAAAACTCGCTCCTTCGTCGCTCGTTTTCGAATTTCGCATTCGTGTTGGAATGGGAGCTCATTCTGCAACTTGTTTTAGAATATACTATTCTCTATTTCAGTATCGCAATGAGTTCATTACAGTACTAAAAGTAGTGTTATAATGAAACTCATTACAGCATTGTTTTCAGTTATATTTTTCGTTTTGTGGTTGTCAGTACTGACCTCAGATCTTCTCAATTTTCAATTCAAATTCCGTAATTTGTTAAACTTCGTAAGTCTGCCAAGACAACATTCAAAAGTCACTAATCTGAATTTGTATTTGAATGTCGAGATTATTTCACAAAACTAGACTGAAATAGAGAAAATATCGTCTAATAGTCGTTGCAGAAGGCAATTCCAACACCTATGCGAATTTCGCATTCGTGTTGGAATAGGAGCTCATTCTGCAGCTTGTTTTAGAATATACTATTGACTTTTCATCTACCCAACATTCAATCATGTATATTTCTTTATTTTATGGAATCTGCTTTTTTTTGTGGAAAATATCGTGTTTTATGATGCTTGAAATTTTGAGATACCTACACCAAAGAATGAAACTGAACTAAATTAAAGAATGAAACAAAAAGTACGTCTCAAAGTTTCAAACATACTTCAAGATACTCCTCTCAAAAAAAAAACGATTCCATGAAATAAAAAAACTCACATTATTTAATATTGGGTAGTTGGAAAATCAACGTTAATTTCTCATCACTCTCATCAGGGTTATTACCGCTGATAATAATTTTGAAACGGAGTATAACTTCAAACATTATCTGTGCTCTGTGCGTCAAGTCAAATTTAAAAACGTCATAAGTCAGTGTTTTCATCAACGCCAACCCAAATCCTGCCACTCAAATGTAACTGTTGGGATATCATCAATATAAATTCAACTATCCACAATAATTCGTGAACGAAAATTGACAATTCTCGAACGTGGCATTTTAAACTCACACAGAAGAACCTCCGGTATCCCGTCCAGAGAAATCGGCGGCACCCTGAACATCTCTATGTCGAACTCGTCCCTAGTGATCATTTTCGCACCGCCGAACACAGAACATCCGCGAAACGTCAAAACTAAAGCCCGGTCCGAACTGCCGGCGCGACGTCCTGCGGAACACTGAGGACCAGAGAGGATTGCGCCGTCGCAGATTTCTACATTATCGACTCCGCACGCCCACCCCCGGTGACACAATAGATGAACCCCCATGTATTTCGCACCCCTTGTGTGCTCGCGTGCCCCCTATTGGCAGTTTCGCGGGGCCCCTCCCATTTTTACGCCCTTATTTTACGCAAGAGAGTCTTGAGTAGGTTGCCAGTGTTCCTTCTCATTGTACGTGTTTTTCTTTTGTGTGCGCTTTTCTTCATTTCTCGGCTTTTCCATCTGCGGGCGATTTTTTTCGAGGACTGCTCTTTCGGGGTGCTTTGTTCCGAATTATTTTCTAGGCGGCGTAGGTTTTGTTTTATGTGTTTGCAACGTGAAAACCGAACTTTTTTACGTTTATTCATAGGTACTTTCTTCTTTTTGCGTTTGAGTTCGGTGATTTTATGAAGGAGGGGAATGGCATAGACTGAGTTATGCCGCGTGTAATACGGAAGTTTATGAATCTAGGATAAGATAGCGAAGGTTCCCTCAATGAATCCCAACTTAAATATCGACCAAGAACATGATAATCAAATATATTGCTGCACAAGAGTTAGGGATATCGTATTAAATCGTTTAGAAACCAACTAATCTTCGAGAAAATCGCTGTAAAATCATTTAAAACTCAGTAACAACTTGAATCGATCCAAAAAAAAAACAGTATGAGACATTTCGTCAATCTGGTCGCCTTTTTCTGAAGTTTGGTTCTTTGCATATGCTTCATGAATGTTCTTATTTTGAAATGGAGTCACTCTATCAACGATTTGAAATGAGTTTTCTGAAAATTCCAAGACGTAAATTAACAAACGCTGAGGCTGATAGAGCTATCGGAATACTACAGGCTGGCCTAACTCAGGGTTTTCAGAAAAAGAAAATTCTTTGCCTTTACGAAGGCACATCGAGAACATTTTTGAAACATAGATGAATTCAAAATAGTAATCATCGAAATGAATACCATTTTCAATTCCCAGATGTGAGGGATACTGATGAGGCTCAACAAGGCCGAAACCGGTATATCTCTCATCTCAGTGACAAAATCTAATATCATTTCTCCAACCTCATGATAAAAGATCTCTGAGCCTGGGAATTGAAAATGGTATTCATTTCGATGATTACTATTTTGAATTCATCTATGTTTCAAAAATGTTCTCGATGTGCCTTCGTAAAGGCAAAGAATTTTCTTTTTCTTAAAAACATCAGGCTTCACAGTCACAAAAAGAATTGGGCGTTTCCATCACTTTGAGAAACTAGCAAGCGGGCCCTGAATAGAGCCACTGCTAAAATCTCATTCAGTGAAAGAGGAAGTACAGATTTCTTTTTTTGCATTTGATTGGAGATGTGAAACTTCATTTTGACGCAATTGGATGTCACCTCACCACCTTAGTACTTTGTAATATTTTACTCATTACTTCACAACCAATTGCTATAAATTCTGAAGTTTTTTATGAAGATTTTGTCCTGAGATGTGCGGGATACTGATGAGGCTCAACAAGGCCGAAACCGGTATATCTCTCATCTCAGTGACAAAATCTAATATCATTTCTCCAACCTCATGATAAAAGATCTCTGAGCCTTGGGAATTGAAAATGGTATTCATTTCGATGATTACTATTTTGAATTCATCTATGTTTCTAACTCAGGTTGTTGTAGCGGAAAGGCTCCAAGTCGGCCAAAGTGTGATATCCAGACTTTGGAATAGGTTCAG
Organism: Hippodamia convergens; assembly: GCA_038502775.1. Classification (NCBI taxonomy): domain Eukaryota; kingdom Metazoa; phylum Arthropoda; class Insecta; order Coleoptera; family Coccinellidae; genus Hippodamia; species Hippodamia convergens. The sequence goes on from CM076610.1 coordinate 40,527,749, forward strand.
GTCGACGAAAAACAACACCTGCTCAGGATCGTTTCATCACCGTTTCGGCGAGAAGAAAGCCTACATCTACGTGTAGAATGCTACGGAATACTCTTCAAAATGCAGATGGAGTCCAAGTTTCCATCGAAACCATCAGACGACGTTTGAGAGCGGTGGATCTAGGTTCTAGACGACCATTAAGAGGAGTTCCATAAGCGTGACCATAAGCGTCAAAGACTGGAATGGGCAAGGCAACATATCAATTGGAACGATCAATGGCGTAGTTTCCTTTTCACTGATGAATCCAGATATGGTCGATTTTCAGATTCTCGAAGAAAAAGGGTATGGACAATCCCACGCATACCCCGTAATCATCGCTATGTCCAAGAAGTCCATCCATTCCGAAGTGGTAGTGTTATGGTATGGGCCGGGATATGTTTCAACTGGCGCACAGATCTACACATTTTTCCTGGGAATATGATCGCCTCACACTATAGGGAGCATGCCACTGACAATGTTTTGCCGAATTTTCACGCTGCTATCGGTGAAACTTTTCAATTTCTAGACGATAACGCTAGACGCATCGTGCATTCTACAAAAAAGGTGCCTATAAGAAGTATTTTCAAATTGAATTATAATGATTCTTATAGGAACAATGTTGAAACATCAATATAATACTACAGAAAAAACTCATTAGAGTTCTGAAAAAACTAGTTATATATATACATACAGAAAAATATTACTTACTTTTTACTAACGATATGGAATAAAATACATGAAGATTTTAAAAGCAGGCACCTCAAGGCACAAAAGAAATCACTGAAATGTTTTTCAATAAAAAAATGTTATTACAGTGTTAAAGAATTCATCTGTGATGGAGATTTTCATGAACTTCAGAATAGTATATACCATGTATTTTTTTGGGGTTTATTGTTTGGGAGCATGATTTAATATTGTTGGGTATTTCTGTTTTGTATTTGTTCCTACAACATGATCTACATCTGTGAAGATCTTATGGATCAAATAGAGATTCATTATTATTATTATCATTTGAGAATGCGGGCGAGGAGCTTGGTATTCCACATTTGACAATACCTCCGCACTCACCAAATTTGAATTGCATAGAACATGCATGGGATATGCTCCAAAGAAGATTAGTTGATCTTCAACCTACCCCAGAATCCTTAAATGATCTGAGAGAGCTTTTGCTCCGTTTATGGAACCAAATTCCTCAAGAAATGTTCAACAACCTCGTGTGTAGTATGCAAAGAAGATTTCAAGCTGTTATTAATGCCCGTGGAGGCCATACATTGTATCGATAGTCTTGAAATGCTTGAATTCTTTGGAAATGAAATTTCGTTTTCTACTTGATTTTTTTTTACCACCTGCAGACTTATAGGCTAAAATTAATTTCATTTCCTGCACCTTGAAATCATATTAATATGAATTTTCATCACAAAATCTCATTTAAATTATATTTTTTGCAATGTAAGTCAATACCATCATCATGTCATCTTTTTCGTTGTTAGAATTCTCTTGAAAATCACTAAAATAATGTGGCAACCCAGCAATTTTGTGACCATACGAGGTTGAGATAAATTATGGAACCAAGTAAAGATATTTTGAACGAAAAGGACAGAATTTATTAAATTTCGCAGGTGAATTCAATGGCAAAATGCGTCTGATATACAATTTTTTATACTTCCCATTGATCCAGAAATAACCCCAACTTTTTATTTATAAGGAAACTCCTGTATATTCTTGCAGACTTTCAAAGAGAATTCAGAACTATTTATTCTTCACGAAAAAACATTCGCTTTTTGAGGTTTATACCCAGAAAATACGATACAATGTATTGATAGTCTCAAAATGCTTGAATTCTCTGGGAATAAAATTTCGTTATTTTACTCGATTTTTCTTAACCACACTGTATAAGCTGCAGACAAACAGGCTAAAATTAATTTTATTTCCTGCAACTTGAAATCCTGCAATATTAATATGAATTTTCATCACAAAATCTCATTCAAACTATATTTTTTTTGGAATTTAAGTCAATATCACTAACTCATTTGGAGCAGTTTATATTAGTTAGTGTTATAACACTAACGACATAAATATGTCTGCCATCAATTAGAACCATTATCCACCCCATAGTGAGGAACCCAATGCGTAGCTATTCCCTGATGTAATAAAAAATTGACGTTGACTTTGGAGTACGATGCTGCATGACCATGTTGCAATGAATAAATGATTAGGGATTGATCGCTTAATATACAACATTCTGTCAGAATACTAACCGAATACGTCAAAAACATGACGGTTGATTTGTAGATTGGGAAAAAATAGGTCACGAAGTGTGTTATTGTTGTAATAATGTTATGTGAACACAGAAATGGAAAATTGGATGGGTTGACGGTGTAAACCTTCCATCAAGTCATGAAAACCTATCGTCAACGTTGGGACAGTAACAAAATGAAAAATGGGTTGTATTACATGTACTTTATCGCCCTGAAGTAAATTGTTTCAATCTTGAGTAATTCTGAGGAACAAAGGCGTAACGAGGGGGTGGATATTGGGGTCGTAACCCCACTTCATAGAAGAAATTAAGTGAAATTATAAGAAACCATTAAAAAAAAACTAAAAATTGAAAGATTTTTTTTACTGACTCCACTCACTTTACCATGACTCAACTCTAGTTACGCCAATGTGGAGGAAAGTGATATATCTAACATCATTCACTCTGAGAATTTTCCTTCCAGAGATTTGATTTCTTATTCAAAAAGAAGTTGAAGAACGTCGTTCGTTTTGTGCCAACACTGAATTTTCGATAAACATTACAATTTCGTATAGTGAGGAGCATTTTAAAGATGTAGTTTCTGTGATATGTCGAAAAACGCTTGCACAGGAATGATTCGGAATTTTTTCATTGAAAAATCAAATCATTTGGAAACAGGAACGAAAAATATATGAATTTAAGACCTTGCTGCTCAAAAACTGCTTTTACAACAACCATGAATATTTTGACATGGTCATTAATTAGTGTACAGTTTTTTTTCTTTTCTTTTCAGATTTTCTGCTGTACTTAATTCACTTTCTTTGCATTTTGTATTGTTTTTTTTGTATTGTAAACGAGTCCCACACAAATGTATTTTGTCTTAAAGGACGAATAAACATTATTATTACTATGAATTTCTATTTTATTATTATAACTTTGAATTTTTGAAACAAATTTGATTCCTTTCCAAATTCATTTTCCATACTCACCTATATTCCAGATAATAAGGTCAAATTTTCTGATTGATATGAATAGGACAAAGATATTCGGCAATCTGAATGGAATGTATGCAATTTTTTCAATGTAGATCTTGTTACTGATCCTTCCATGAGAGTTCCAGGTTTTGACCTTCCCAGGAGAATATGGTCTGTTCTAAATCGTATTAGAACAGGCCATGGACGATGCAACAGCATGCTCTTCCGATGGAATTCGGTTGAGAGCCCTAGTTGTGAGTGTGGGGAAAATGAGGAGACTATAGGTAGATTATCTTATAAATAGTTGTCCCATTAATTAATTCCAAGATGGTTTAGAGGCTTTACATAAAGCAATAAATGCATTTCTGAAATGGGTGGTTAATTTCATAATATTTTAATTTATTCAAAATAATTGGTTTCTTTTCTGATTTTGTCTTTTTTCATTTCAGATTAAGAATTGCGAGTCGTTTTGTGAAGAATCTGTTTATCTGAGTCGAACATGAACATGAAGATGTTCTCTTAGATCACGCTTATGTCTTTCAAGATTTCTCCGATATTCAATATTCTTAGTATATTTTTTTTTCACGGATGAGGTAAGGTTTTTTTTCAGCTGGGATTTTTTTCCTTTCCTCATTTAATCTTATTGGAGACCTGCATGGTTTTCCTGTTTTGCACCAACCTCAGCTAGGTACCTTTTTGTTTCAATATGTATATTATTATTTTAGATCCCTGAATCAAAAGAAAATATATAATAAAATTTTAAAATCTGCATTATGTTTGCATGTGATTTCTAGAATAGGAATGATTATTGAGAACTTTCACATCGAAAAACTTCATTGAGTGTGTAGCTCTCAAAATACGCAGATTGAGTGACAAATTGATTTTCTAAGTATCAAGTATACCAATTTTGTTCACCCTGTACTGAGTCTCGACCTATTTAAGAGAATCCAGAATCCATTTTTCGATCTAAAATATTCACGAAGACGAATTCCCTCCCAAGTTTTTCATGCTCGGAGAATTGTACCCCATTCTTTTACTTCTTTATGCGGCGAAATAGGAATTTTTTCCCTCCAACGTAATTTCTCGCAATCAACGTCTCCAGAGAAAAGAACGAAATCAGCTAATCTAGCCGGAATGTTTGTGGAATCGTCCTTGAATAATGAATTTAACCCTCCCTTGTGCCTTCTTGAGTTTGCTTTGTGCAAAAAGGATATCTGCAACGTTTTCTTATTCACTCCAATAAAGATTTTCTCTTCTTGGATTCGCGCTTGTGATCCTGAAAGAATCTGGGGTATTTTTGGTTTGTTATCAGCGTGAAGTTCAAGCTTTATTCTGAATTCGAATCTGAGAATGAAAAAAAACGAGAGCAGAATATAAAAGATTGAAAAGAGAGACGAAGGAGCGAGTTTTCGAAAGTATGAGTGTTGGAATTGCCTTCTGCAACAAGAATTAGACGATATTTTCTCTAATTCAGTCAAGTTTTGTGAAATACTCTCGAAATTTAAATAACAATTCAGATTAGTGACTCTTGTATTGTATCTTGGCAGTTGGTATGACTTACGAAATTTGACAGATTACGGAATTTGAATCGATTTGATTTGAAAATTGAGAGGATCTGAGGTCAGTACTGACAACCACAAAACGAAAAATATAAATTGAAACAATGCTGTAATTAGTTTCATCACTGCACTACTTTCAGTACTGAAATGAGAGAGAATTGTATATTCTAAAACAAGTTGCAGAATGAGGTCCTATTCCAACACCAATGCATGAGTGTTGGAATTGCCTTCTGCAACGAGTATTAGACGATATTTTCTCTATTTCAGCCAAGTTTTGTGAAATAATCTCGAAATAAAAATAAAAATTCAGGTTAGTGACTTTTATATTTCATCTTGGCAGTTTGTGTGACTTACGAAATTTGACAGATTATGAAATTTGAATTGATCTGATTTGAAAATTGAGAGAATCTGAGGTCAGTATTTACAACCACAAAACGAAAAATATAACTGGAAATAATGCTGTAATGAGTTTCATTACAGAACTACTTTTAGTACTGTAATGAACTCATCACAATACTGAAATAGAGAAAAACAATTGTCACCTATTTTTTACAGAAAATTCTTGGATTTTCATTTCCACTTTATGAAACGAACAAATTAAAAAAAATGATTTCACGTGAAATGAACAACATTCAACATTCGTTTTCAAAAGTACTACCTACTTATTTGTTTCTTTGATGATCAGATTCTATTACCCCATTACACTGTTTTTATCTGTCGCTTATATTATTATTGTCAGTAAATTTGTCTGAAATCTGAAGACTCCCATAAACTTTCCTCAAACAGATATTCATTCCAATGTTGATAACCTTGCTCTCAAATGTATTGAAAATTTTCTTATCCTGTTGAATTTCCTAGTTTTAAGCACATGTTTATTCAATCAATCAAATCGACCCTTTGATGAGTTCAAGAAGATGAAAATCAGAGAAAAAATTAATGAATACTTCCTTCTAATATCCAATACCTTTTGAAGCGATCAATACTTCTCGAATTAATAAGAGAACAATGAGTTTATTACAGAATTTTCAATATTCAATATTCACGATTTTTCAAAACATTGACTACATGGCATCAGAGATATGGGTTACTGATGAGGTCAAATGAAGCCTAAACCGGTCTATCTCTTCTCTCAGTGACAGAATATGATTCATCTTCCCAGTCCAACTAACGAAGTTTTTGTGAGCCTATGAATTGAAGTAGGTATTTATTTTGATCATTACGTTCCTTAATCTATCTGTTTCTAAACGTTCTTATTAAGAAATCTTTAAAATTTATCGAGAAAGGATAATCTTCAACACGATGGACTGAGTTTGAACGATAAGATTCATTAGATGAGACGAGACACAGAATATCCAAAATCATTTCTGTTCTTCCTCGGATAAAAAAAAATTAACGAATTCTTGGATGAGGGGACATGATCCTCACCAGCTTCAGCCGCAGAATTATAGCCATGAGAGCGAAAGTGTCTAAATTGAATTCAGCAATAATCCACCCAATTGACAGAGATTGACTATCCCTCTATTACATCGCATAAATTTTATTGATATATTATTATTCACTATTTGTATCCTAGTCGGTTTCCACTTGCTTGGGATACAGGGTGGACGGGATAATAGGTCCGGAGGGTGAGTGCCCAGTGGCGTACTAATAAGGAACACAATATGACGAAAAAACTGATTCGCTGAATTAAATTTTTTTTCGTTTGTGAGAAGAGTGTGAAGGAGGCAAGTTTCAGAGTTGCTAGAGGCAAGCAAAGAAGTCAGAGGCTGTAGAAACTTGCCTCCTGATGAGTTGTGTATTATCTTTTTTCTACTACAAAAGTTTCTTGTTTATTACTTTTACTGTTTGTTGTTTATTTATTTTCAATGAAATATCAGTTTGCCTTGGGTGACTAAGGTTTTTATCTCTGAAACAAGATGTTTGTCAAAACTACGCTTCACTCTCTAAAATGAATTGCAAAGAAGATGAAACTATAGCAGCAGCAAAAACTGCATGCTGCATATGAATTTTTACTACCGCAGAAGTCTAAGTAACTCCAGCAAAGGGCATATAAATGTTTCAAAGAGTGGTGAATTTGACATCAACATCCAAAACAACAATGTAAGCATGTTTCATGGAAAAGAGGGAAATATCAAAGTCGACAGCAAGTTTGTGCATGCTGCAAATATTCGATGTTGAAATCAACGTTGTTTATCGATCACAAAATCTTCCGAAATTTTTAAAAAAATTTCTAAAAACCTCTCAAAAAGTAAATGTTTATTCGTGAAAAATGAGAAGTTCTGAATTCACTTTGGAAATCTGCAAAGATATCCAGGAGTTTCCTTATAAATTAAAAGTTGAGGGTATTTCTGGATCAATCGGAAGTATATTATCAACAAAAATTTGTACATCAGAGGTATTTTGGCATTGCATTCAAAATTTGCAAAATTCAATAAATTCTGTCCTATTCGTTCAAAATTTCTTTACTTGGTTCTATAATTTTCTCAAACTCGTATGGTCACAAAAATTGCTGGGTTGCCACATTGTTTTAGTGATTTTCAAGAGAATCCTAACGACGAAAAAAATGACATGATGATGATATTGCTTTAAATTGCAAAAAAATATAGCTTAAATGTGATTTTGTGATGAAAATTCATATTAATATGATTTCAAGTTGTAGCAAATAAAATTAATTTAAGCCTGTAGATCTGCAGCGTAAACAGGGTGGTTAAGAAAAATCGAGTAAAAAACGAAGTTCTATTCACAGGGAATTCAAGCACTTTAAGACTATCAATACAATGTATGGCCTCCACGGGCATCAATTACATCTTGACATCTTCTTCGCATACTACACACGAGGTTGTTGAATATTTCTTGAGGAATTTCTTTCCATAAACGGGGCAGAAGCTCTCTCAGATTATTTAAGGATTCTGGGATAGGTTGATGATTATCTAATCTTCTTTGGAGCATATCCCATCCATGTTCTTTGCAATTCAAATCTGGTGAGTGCGGAGGTATTGGTAAATGTGGAATATCAAGATCCTCGCTCGCATTCTCAACTATGGCTACACGATGCGGTCTAGCGTTATCGTCTAGAATTTGAAAAGTTTCACCAAAAGCAGCGTGAAAATTTGGCAAAACATTGTCAATGACATGCTCCTTATAGTGTAAGGCGGTCATATTTCCAGGACAAATGTGTAGATCTGTGCGCCCGTTGAAACATATTCCGGCCCAAACCATAACACTACCCCCTCGGAATGGATGGACTTCTTGGACATAGCGACGATTAAGGGGTATGCGTGAGATTGTCCATACCCGTATTCTTCGAGAATCTGAAAATCGTCCATATCTGGATTCATCAGTGAAAAGGACACTACGCCATTGATCGTTCCAATTGATATGTTGCATTGCCCATTCCAGTCTTTGACGCTTATGGTCACGTGTTGATGGAACTCCTCTTGATGGACGTCTAGAACCTTGATTCACCTCTCTCAAACGTCGTCTGATGGTTTCGATGGAAATTTGGGCCCCATCTGCATTTTGAAGTGTATTCCGTGGCATTCTACACGTAGATGTAAGCTCTCTTCTCGCCGAAATGGTGATGAAACGATCCTGAGCAAGTGTTGTTTTTCATCGCCCACCAAGCATTGGTCTTTGTAACACAGAATCTGTCTCCCTGAACCTTTTTGAAAGTCGATATATCACACTTTGGCTGACTTGGAGCCTTTCCGCTACAACAATCTGAGTGAGGCCACCTTGTAGCATTCCGATAGCCCTATTAGCCTCAGCGTTTGTTAATTTATGTCTTGGCATTCTCAGAAAACTCGTTCCGAATCGAAACCGTTGATAAACTGACTCCATTTCAAAATAAGAACATTCATGAAACATATGCAAAGAAGCAAACTTCAGAAAAAAGGCGACCGGATTGACGAAATGTCTCATACTGATTTTTATTGGATCGATTCAAGTTGTTATTGAGTTTTAAATGATTTTACAGCGATTTTCTCGAATATTACATACTTTTCAAAACGATTGAATACGATATCCGTAACTCTTGTGGAACAGTATACAGGGTGACACAGACTCATGGTACACCCCCATTTTCTCCTTTGTTTATGTAGCTATATTTCTAAATTTGAGACATTGAATATATTAGAGAAAAATCAAATTTCCGGTTTTTCCGGAAATGACATCAACTTTGGATTGAACCGAGAAGATACTTAAATTTGTCTAAACTCCATTATCGTGTTCGTATTGGTAATACAGAAAAATAGTTGATATGGATGGATACCCCAGCGATGGTACTTTCGAATGACGTCAGAGTCATGTTACCATTTGACAAAACTGAGTTTCGAGTGAAAAAGGATTTTGGTTTACTTTTTTGGCACGTATTTCGAACCACGATACTTTTTAAATCGAAATTACTATAGTTTAGCATTATTTTGATTATTTTGAATAATTTAAGGGAGTTCATGGCTCTCTAGATCGAAAAATAAAATGGGCGTTCTGACGAATGAAATATCAACTATGAGGTATCATTAGATTGAGAAAATTATAGAGATTTCAAAAATGTAATAATAGACCGGGTGTCTCATTTGAAAATCGAAAGTTGATGTCATTTCCAGAAAAACGAGAAGTTGGATTTTTTTTCTGAATATGACAAGAAGTGCCCTATAGTGAGTAGATTCAATGTTCCAAATTTGAAAAATATAACTTCAGAAACAAAGGAGAAAATGGGGGTGTACCATGAGTCTGTGTCACACTGTATATGGCGCAATTTGACCCGACTTCCGGTCCCCTTTCTACGCCGCTGGACGGAGGGTGACACCGGATAATCCCGTCCATTTGGCAAATGTACCCCAGTATGTAGTTATTTATTCATGGATGCGGTGGCAGACGCTTTTAACCCCGTTTATTCCAAAGTGGCTGGATTATCGCCATACTCTCGGATAATTAGCAGCATTAAAAGGGGAACCGTTCTAAACAGCTCCTTCTCTTCTCCCGGATGCGTTTTTAAGTAACTGAAAATTAATTAGTTCGAGTTATCGGGCTTGCGTCCTCCCAATTTGAGTTTTAGTGCATCCCGTTTGGCAACCTAGGTCGTAAAGCGGAGATTTGCTGTGACGAGATACTAATTTATGCAACTGGGTCGGTCTGGCACTCTATCGATGGATATGTCCGGCTCGAAGGACCAAAATTGTTCATCGTCGCATTGGGATTTCATCTGAATTTCACGATTTTCTAGCAACGATAACTACACTTCGAAAAAATTAACGCACATTATGGAAATCTCAAATTTATTCTACAACCGAAGGTGTTCTCGATGATAATTATTTTTATCAGAATTATGCATGCATATGATGTCCACTTTCAACGTTTTTCTTCAATTCAGATGTTTTTTCCCAGCAGGAATAAAAAAAGATGATATTATCATATTTTGAATGTATTGGCTCCATTCTAAAATCAGTTGTTCTCGATCAATTCTAGTGATCAATAGTTTTTCTTTCGTTTGATTTTCTACATTCGATCGCTATGCAACGCGAAACACGCAATTTGACCCAAGAGGAATGTGTCTAAGCAGTAGTTTTGCGAGAAGAAGGGTGGACATTCACAAGAATTGCAGAAAGGTTTGGAGTTCCGCATACAAGTGTGTCCAGAATGTTGCAGCGATTCAGGGAGACAGGTATGAATGTCCGAAGACCAGGACAGGGTAGACAACTGCCATTCAAGAACGTTACTTGAGAGTTTCTTCGTTGAGACAACGGTTTGCAACCGCTCGCCTCCTTCAAAATCAGCTTGAGCAACTCAAGGGGTGCAAATTAGCACTCAGACTATAAGAAATCGCCTCAGAGAAAATGATTTAAGGCCTCGTGTCGCGGCAAGAGGCCCAACTCTTACCCCAGCCCATCGAAGGGCGCGTTTGGATTTTGCGAGAGAGTATATCCATTGGGAAGAGGCCGATTTGAGAGAGTTCTCTTCACAGATAAGTCTAGATTCTGCCTCTACCATTGTGATCGACGTTCCCTTGTATACAGACGTCCACAAGAAAGATATGCTCAGTGCAATTTCCTGAATACTACTGGTTTCGAGGGAAGATCGATTATGGTATGGGGTGGAATATCTTTGACTGCTCGCACAGACCTAGTGGTCGTTGATAATGGAGCTATGAATGCTGATAAGTATAAAAGGAACATTCTTGAAGAGCATGTAGTGCCATTTGCCCCATATATTGGTGAAAATTTCATTTTTATGGACGATAATGCCAGACCCCATCGTAAGCGCAGGAGTACGTTGAAGTGGTTGAAGGCTCTGGAATGGAATGGCCAGCAAGAAGTCCAGATCTCAATCCGATTGAGCAGGTTTGGGACAACCTCAATAGAAGGCTGAGCAGTTCAGAAAATCATCCAGCTACTCTTAATGACTTAGGAATCCAACTCGGAGAAATCTGGGAAGGATTAGATCAGAACATTTTAAGATCACTCATTTTGAGTTTGATCCGTCGTTGCCGAGCTGTAATTAAAGCAAGGGGTGGAAATAGCAAGTAATAAATCATCATCATTTCAGTATTTTGAAAATTGTTTATTTCTTTTCTTTCACATAAGATTCGGTGAAATCCTGAATTTTTCTTCGATTTAATGTGTCTTGTTTCGTTCAAAACCTTCCCGAGAGAACATAAAAAATAAGTTGTAAAGTCAATGTAGATTTAACTTTCATAAACATTGAGATTTTCAGAATGTGCTTTATTTTTGTGCTCAGTGTATTTTTCGAGGTCGGTTGAAAATTGTTCTTAACCAAATTTTCTGGCGAACGAAGAATACAAATATTCATTTTTATGGATTCTTATTTTCGCAAAAGTATTGCCCCGGGTGAGGATCGAACTCACGACCTTAAGATTATGAGACTTACGCGCTGCCTACTGCGCTACCGAGGCTACATGATATTAGAGAAATCGTTTTGTACAAAAAACATTGATAGTGAATCGCATCCAAAATTTTAGCCAAAATAGAGTCGGAATCTCGGAAGTCGAGGTACACTATTTTTGTTTTGCCATTTTTTGAAGTCGTCTTATTCTCGCTCGTACCTTGAAGCTGATTTTGCAGGTAATAAACTTGATGCTACACTGCTGGCTGCCTCAATAATTCCTTTTGGTACATTCATTTTCGCTTTCGCCAAAACAAATGTAAAGAAAAATAAACAGACGCTTCCATAGCTAACGACATTTGCGACAAATTATTGAGATTTTTTCAGAATTTATCTAACCTTTTTATAAATGAGAAACAAATACAATATAAAACAATACACGCAAGGTAACGCAAGGTTTTACTGGCTCAAGGAGGTAACTGACTCGCCTGCGGCTCGTCAATTATATCTCCATTCGCCAGTAAAAACCCTCTTACCTTGCTAGTAATGTTATATACTATTACAGTACCATCTCCAATTCAATTATCTGGATACAGTCCTAAACAGTAATTTTGCAACATACCATTTCAAAAATCTATCAATATTTTGACTTTGACCCAATTATTGCTGGATTTTCTTACATCACATTTTTCTTTCTGAGCTGCACCCTTTTCTTTATCCGTAGGTGCGAAACAAACCTCCACCATCGGGACCAATTACCGACCGTCGGCAGATGTTAATCTGCGAGACGAAATCCCAATTTTCGAGACGGCCGGACAGATCTCTCTCTCGGACAAAGAACGCACCCGTTTTAATTCACTTCCTTCAATCTGCCGGAGCGGGTCCGCGAAAATAGGGGTGAAAACCCTTCGAACGCTCTCATTCACGGCCCTGATTAGGGACAAAATGTTCGGTGCTTTTCTAATCAAACAAAACCTGCTGACTTTTGGCAACAAAGGCTTCTCCCCCGCACTGCGAAGCATGATTGAAGCCTCGTAATGTCGGCTTACTGAACCCGGCATTATCCGGAGAGCGGTTCCTCTTCGTAGCGTTCACTTGTTCTACGGATGTATAGCTTACACACCCTCGCCCTTTTGTGTTAACGACGATATGTTCGGCGAATTGTTTAAATCAATCCCAATTTCCTTCGTTTCGGGGGACCGACACTCTGACTTTGGGCTAGCACAACTGCGAGATGTTTAATCAGTGGTTCTGCATCTACCTGAGGAAAAAAAAGAGTTCCAATATTTTGAGAGCGTCGAAATAACAGGTGCACAACTTTTGCTTCTGCCGGTTTTTCCCCAAATTCGAGCGATGGACATTCCAACAAGACTCAGCTCTCTCCCAAAGGAAATGGCTTGCAAAATGGGTTGAGATCGAACGACCAGAGAGCAAGAAGTTGTGGATTTTGAATTTGAATATCGAAGGAATTTCGAAGGACAAGTGTGATTACGTCTCCAAATTAGCTGATAAACATGGTATTGAAGTGATTCTTCTGCAAGAAACCCACACGGTAACAGAAAAAAATCCTCGTGAAAGAGGACAATTGAAAGTTATGTATTAATTGATTTTTTACAAGTTTAGCTTGTTATGTTAAAAAATTATCAGTTTCGTGAATTTCAACAGATTCGGGAAGAGGAAATTGATGGAGCTTTTTCATTTCTTTCAAATATCGTGACATTTCTGTCATAAATATTTATAAACCTCCGAACATTATTTGGCCAAGAAATCTGAATGTTGATGTTTTTTGAAGTAGCAAATGCATTTCTAAAATGCATTTGATTTATTCTGAATAATCGGTTTCTTTTCTGCTTTTGTCTTTTTTCATTTCAGATTAAGAATTGCGAGTCGTTTTGGGAAGAATCTGCTTATCCAAGCTCATCGACGGATAACATGAAGATGATCACACTGATATTTAATATTTTATGTTATTTTTTTTACGGGGAGGCAGGTTTTTCCGGCTGAGTTTTTTTCCCCTGGCTGTATAGTGTCGTATGATACTAGTGATGATAGTATCGTATGATTCTATAGTATCATACGAAGAATGTTATGATACCCCGTTCTTTTTTTACCTCAGCTTAGGTACTTTTTGTTTCAACATTTATTGTATTATTTTAGCTCTCTTTTTCATAAGAAAATTCTCACTCGTGAACAAGTTGAAAAGTTTATAAAGGAGGCACCAGATGAGAAATACTTGATGGTTAAGGTTTAAACTATTTTCGGATTATTTGGAGCCTGTCGGCGTACAGAATTGTGTAATTCATCACTGGTAGACATCGAAATAACAAATAAATCATTGGTTATATAACTTCCAAATACAAAAACGAAAGTCCGTCGTTCTTTCAGTATAATTGGGAAGTATGTAGACTATTTTCATAAGTCATCGTCGTTTTTTCCTGAAATACGTGAATAATAAATTTACGGTAAATCCAGAGTTGGTATTAATACATTTGGAAAATTTGCATCTATTGTTGCCGAATTCCTCAAACTGCCAGAACCAAAGCAATAGTAAAGTACTTTGCACTGCGCCCTTCTGTCATCAAACATCGTCGTTTTTTCCTGAAATACATGAATAATAAATGACCTGTCAATCCAGTTGGTATTAATATTTTTAGGAAAATTCCATCTATTGTTGTCGAATTCCCCATACTGCCAGAACCAAAGCAATATACAGGACACTGTTTTCGAAGATCCTCCGCTTCATTTCCAGCAGAACTAGGAGCAAATATTACGGATATAAAAAAACTTGGTGGATGGAAGTCTACGACGGTAGCCGAGGGCTATGATGATCATTCCATTGCATATAGAAATGTCATTGCTGAAAAAATTCTCCCAACCTCAACAGATTTCGGATCATCATCATCCAATATTGTACTTTCTGTTTCTACAAGTACTGATGGAGCTGAGGATTCTAATAATGTGTTGCGAAGCTCCCTAACGTCACAATACATTAATATTAGTAATTGTTGTAGTTTTACGATTAATATTAATATATATATATTTTTTTGAATAAGAGAGCTAAAATAATACAATAAATGTTGAAACAAAAAGAACCTAAGCTGAGGTAAAAAAAGGAACGGGGTACCACAACATTCTTCGTATGATACTATAGTATCATACGATACTTTCATCACCAGTATCATACGATACTATAGAGCCAGGGGAAAAAACCTCAGCCGAAAAAACCTGTCTCCCCGTTAAAAAAATAAAATAAAATTGTTGTATCTGAATATTCTATATAGAAGGACATCAGTAATGATTGATAAATATTGATAATAAAAATTTGCAATTGCTCAATTTTTCTCATCTGATTTCATCATAAGAAAATGAAGTGCTAAAAATATTTTCAACACTAATAATGTTAAAAATATTTTCAACACGTTTCTACGTAAACAATTTTAACATTGTTTGTTGCCCTTAAAAGTGTCACTTTTGATGGAAGATTGTTTAATTCTTGAGGAACCTAAGGAGTCCAAGAATTTTAACGATGCGAGTATGTTTGTAACAGTGTGCGTGTGACTGGGACACAGCAAATTTTCAATCGGCTTCGAAAGAACTGTTCATCTACGGTTAATCCGTTTATGCCTATCGAAATACGATACCTACCAACACAAACCTCCATAAACACTAATAGTCCAGTGAACGAAGGTCTGAAATCACTTTTTTGCGGAAAGAGCTGCATTTTTGATATAATGATTGTCACTAGAGTAGGAACTCATGGTCAAAAATGTAGGTTCCCAAATTTTCAGGAACCTTGGAAAATTCGTGAAAATGTCGAAAAATTTACGTTTTCTCGGAAACTAGAAGGTTTATCGAAAAAAGTTTCAAACAAAAGTTGTAAAGCGGAAAATTCTAGTAAACATTATTGCTTTTCGCATTCTCGTGGTGTTAATATTGACTAATAAGAGGTGCATTTAGGTAATGGCTTTCTCAGTTGCTAACTTCATTACGTTCGGATAGCCGAAGACCGAGCCGAAGACTACAGATAAATCAGATATAGCCAAATTTAATGCACACAACACCAAACGCAAAATGCATCTACAAAAATGATTATTTCTTCCAACAAATTCTCTTGCACTCGAAATAATTTGAGAGAAGTCCGGGATAAGAATTTCTCCTCCACGGCTGTATTAAAGAGCCTTGTTACTTCCGTTTACAAACATGAACGTAATAAAATGGGAGTGGTAAAACTACTTGCTTCGTTGTGCGTCTTCGGCAATTCGTACGTAATGAAGTTAGCAACTGAGAATGCCAATACAGAAATCCTTCTCTAATTAGTCAATATGAACTCTACGAGAATGCGAAAAGCCATCATATCAACTAAAATTTTCTGCTCTACAACTTTTGTTTGAAACTTTTTTCGATAAACCTTCTAGTTTTCGAGAAAACGTAATTTTTTCCATATTTTCACGAATTTTCCAAGGTTCCTGAAAATTTGGGAACCTGCATTTTTGACCATGAGTTCCTACTCTTGTGACAATCATTATATCCAAAATGCAGCTCTTTCCGCAAAAAAATGATTTCAAACCTTCGTTTACTGGACTATAAACACCGCAGGACCAAAGCGACCTCCTCGCATAAATAACGACGACTATTGACGCCACCACAGTTTATAAATCACATTTGCTACCCGTCGAGCCGAAGAAATCGCATTACGCGACATGCAAAACGGACGCAGGTTATTTCCCGGCTAGATTGTCACCAGATGGTCCGTTTTTCTGTTCCATTTGAGCATTAGCGCCCCCTCGTCGTTGGACGGTGACGCGACGCCAGTTGGGTGCGTCGCGATGACTTTTATGGGGAGCTCGGCTCTAATTCACTAAAGCCCTTTATCGTCGTCGATAATCGTCTATGATCTAACTTTCATTCATTGAATCTCCACGCTCCATTTGAATATTTTATTTCGGCTTTCGGCGACTTTAGGTAATGTTTGCGACAGTTGTGGATGTTTGGCTTTGGCTTTCGGTGGAATTGCCCCTTTTCGCCTCATGAAGGCTCACCTTGGACGGAACGACGCAATCTCCCTAGTGGGGATGTAAACTGCTCGACAAAGAGTTTAGGATGTTGAATTGAATTGTTTTTGTACGATGTTAAAATTGATTGTTTACGTGGAAGCGTGTTGCAAATATTTTTAACATAAGTATTGATAATATTTTCAATACTCAATTTCCTTATGATGAAATCAGATAAGAAAAATTCAGCAATTGCAAATTTTTATTATTAATATTTAACAATCATTACTTATGAACATTAATATTAATTGTACAACTAGAACTATTACTAATATAAATTCTCTGTTAGGGAGCTTCGCAACACATTATTAGAATCCTCAGCACCATCAGTACTCGTAGAAACCGTACAATATTGGATGATGATGATCCAAAATCTGTTGAGGTTGGGAGAATTTTTTCAGCAATGACATTTCTATATGCAATGAAATGATCAACATAGCTCTCGGCTACCGTCGTAGACTTCCATCCACCATGTTTTTTTTAAATCCGTAATATTTGCTCCTGATTCTGCTAGCAATGAAGCGGAGGATCTTCGAAAACAGTGTCCTGTATATTGCTTTGGTTCTGGCAGTTTGAGGAATTCGGCAACAATAGATGGAATTTTCCCAAATTAGTACCAACTGGATTATCAGTGCATTTATTATTCATGTATTTAAGGAAAAAAAGACGATGTTTGATGGCGCAGTGAAAAGTACTTATTAAAATAGTCTACATAATTCCCAATAATACTGAAAGAACGACTGACTTTGGTTTTTGTATTCAGAAGTTGTATTATCAATGATTTATTTGTTAGTTCGATGTCTTCCACTGATAAATTACACAATTCTTCACGCCGACAGGCTCCAAATACCTAATCCGAAAATAGTTGCAACCTTAACCAACAAGTATTTGTCATTTGGTTCCTCCTTTATAAACTTTTCCACTTGTTCACGAGTGAGAATTTCCGATTTTTTGGGACGATATCCTTCACATTTCTGTTTTAAATATGCTATTACCTTAAAATATTTACTTACATCCACACCATTTTTAATAAGGTCGTTTGACGTTATCATTGAAAATTTGCTCCACAAAGTTGATGAACTCCATATTTTTTATTTTTCTTCTAAGAATGCCAGGAAAACAGTTTCACTGAAGTTCCCTTCTACATTTTTCAATATACACCAGGCCAGGAAATAGTTATATGCAATATCGTACTACTGAACAGATTTTTTAGGCAAATCTGGAATTCCTATAGGAGTTCCAGATTTGCTCTTCTTGCAGACTCTTCAATATCCAGAGGAACAACGAAATCATCACTTCTATTAATAATTGGACTCTCGACAAACATATCAAGCAGTTAAAAACCCATGTCGAAAATTGGACAGGAACAAAATTCAAATGACAGCGTTTTTTCTCATTCATTAGTAATCATAACGTGGGCAACGGTTGCCATTCACAACAACCTTTTGATCATCCGAATATTAAAATGCATTTTGAAGTTTATTGTCATTGCAAATTCGCCCATTTCATTATCAAAATAGGGCAGCAGCGCAAAAAACATTGTATGGTATTTGTGTTAAAAGTGATTTTATTTTGTTCGTGAAATTGTTCAATTCGCTTTTCACAAACTTTTTCACTCACAAAAATATCATATCATAAATAACTATTTTATACTTTCTGAATCTTGCTTTCCCTTTTTCGCGAAAATACGTTCAAATGGGTTTGCAATTTGTTATCATAATTTCATCAGATTCAATCATAAGAAAATGTGTTATTAAAAATATTTCATCTTCAGAGTTCTTCATTAAGTCTCACAAAATCTATGAAATGTAGGAAAAACCCATTACTTACTCAAAAAATACCAAAACGACAACGCAAGGTTCATTTCCACACACTTTATCATAATAACTACTTAGTTAGAAGACCTTTATGAGGAATGTATCAGTGTTGATGGAGATTATCATGAAAAATAAAGTAAAAATTTTTCCGAAAACATCGTTTTTCATGGTCAGGCCGGAAACTTTTCACCCCGCCCTCGTACAACATAATTTGGGATGGTTTAACCCATTAGAACCTACGGTGCTTTCGGGGTGTTTTTCAAATGGTTCTCAGATGCGCAGATTTGTAGATAGAAAGTTGGCGGTTGGTTTACTTCATACACAAATGTACCTTATTTTACCAGTAAAAAAATTTTTTTCTGTAAACTCACTCGTTCCGCCTCCAGAAGTTGTGAAACTTTGAGTTTTTCGTAAATCGTTAAAAACATGGAACTCAAGTTCGTGAAAGTGAAATATTTTCTATTTGCGCACTGGTTTTGTCATAATTTTTTTTTATATGAATCTTGAAGCTTCAATCCATGATCATAACCGGCTAAATATAATCACAAAAAATATTAGTAGGAAAAATTTTCAGTTAATTTCGTATGGCATATATGTATGGCAGAGTATGGCAACCCTAGGCGCTTATACTCAGTGATAATGCTGAGCGGATAGGAGTAGTGAGAAATGGTATTGGCCGATTGTTTCATGGTTGACGTAGCTATGCAAAATATCTGGATTCTGTACAATGAAACAGGTAGACCAAAAGATTCGCCACTCAAATTCAAACGAGAAGTGGTCAACAGCTATTTGAAAAAGTATGGGGTAACGCCGAAAGGACAAGGGAGCCGGTCATCCTCTTGTTCTTCTTCCAGAGATAGTCGAATTTCCAATTCCGTAAGATTCGATGAACTCAATCATTTCGTGAAATACACAGAAGACAAAAAGAGTGCGCTGGACGTGGATGTAAGTCGATCATGAGGACAATGTGTTCAAAATGCGATGTTGGACTTTGCATAAATTGTTTTTTTCCGTTTCATACCGCATGATATTTGTATTATGACATTGTACAGTGGAACTTCCCTACAGCGAACGTCTCTACAACGAATTTCTCTGTACAACGAATTTCGTATCTGTCATTGCATCTTGAATCCAAATACCCTGTTAAAAACACCCTCTAAAACGAAGTGAATTCTCTCTATAACGAATTATTCCAAGAAAATCACTGTCTAAAGGCGTATTGGTAAGAAAGTTTTTCCCAGAGTATACTAAGGGATGGTTTTTTCCGTAATTCTGTCGGACGTAGGTAATAAATCCCGATCATAAACTAAACCATTACGGCGGACGGAGAGTTCCTTCTGAAACAGGAGGCTATACAGATTGTTCAGTTTTCAGTTTTGCTCTGATTGTTAATGAAAAAAGTAGTGCGAAAATGTCTAGAAGGAAGTGATTAAGTTAATTATGTATAATGTATTCAAATAAAAAAAAATGCAAGTGAACGTTGCTTTTTTTGACACTTGACACAATAAAAAAAAATTTCTGCATAACGAAATTTCTGTATAACGAAATTTTTTTGCGGATTTAGCGTATTCGTTATAGGAAAGTTCCACTGTATATATTTTATGAATGAATAAAATGTTTGAAATGATCAAAATTTCATGTATATCTTCAGTAAAATAGTATTTCCTCTAAAAATGAAAATATTCCCGAAGAGTAATCTCAAGCGCCTAGGGTTGTCATATGGCAAACGCCAATTTTGAAAAAACTAGAGGGCGTATAAAATTTTTATGTTATTTTTCCGTTTCTACAGGGCGTTTCGGACCAGCTTTTATCAAAAAAATTTCAAAAATCGAAATATTCCGGCGCTAATGGGTTAATCCATCCCATAAATCGGCGCTAATAACACGAAACGAAATCGAAACATCATCCTGAAACGCTTTTACTTTTTTTTCAGAAGACCTTCATGTGGAATGTATCAGTGTTTATGGAGATTATGATGAAAAATAAAGCAAACATTTTCTCGAAAACATCGGTTTTCTTGGTCAGTCCGGAAACTTTTCACCCCGTCCTCATATAACATAATTTGGGATGGTTTAATCCATCCCATAAATGCTCCCATCGACGCTCTAACAACACCAAACGAAACACCATCCCGAAACGTACAATTTCGTGCGCGCAAGATCGTGCCCGCCCATCTGATAAGTAGATGTCAACAGGATGGTATTTAGAGGCGCGTGGCCGACCAGCCGTCCATCAAGAGGGCCGTTTGTTACTGTTGCAGATTGAAAAGGGCAGCCAGAAGGGGCCGCTGCCGCGTGAGACACGGCTCTAAGGGCGGATTTGCACAAAGCGCGCTCTCGACGCGAGAGCTATTCTTTCGCCCACTTTGTACTTTGTGCCGTCGAGATTATCACAATCGGCATCGGATGGGTCCCGGTGAATGAGGACGTGAAGGCCTGCTTTGTCTCTGGTCGAGCGGATGACTTCTGTGCCCCCGTTTGAAGGAGAGGCGACGAAAAGGATGGGTTCGATGGTGAAATGATGAATGATTGATGCAACAGGTCGATAAAAGATGAAAGAAAAGATGGCGGCAGCGCCATTTGTAGAAAATATCTAAATACGCCAGATATTAATATGCCAATCATCAGATCCAGCCCATCAATAAGTCTACACAAGAAATTCCGCTCAACATCCGAGGCAGCGAATTCTACTCACCTATATCTCTAAGGTATCAGCGTTTCTGAATCACCCAGTTTATCACCTAGCTAAAACCCCTCAGTTACCCCCAACTATGAAGCCGAATTGGGACCTATAGACTTTACCTCGACATTACCTAGTAAGTACCCGGAACATACTCCGTGGTCAAGATACCAGCCTTATATAGATATTTCAAAGAGAGACACCTGGAAGAATTCTGAAGCACCATTTTCAAAAGCTGATTTGCAATGAGAATATCGATGCCTCTAAAGATGTTAAAAATCGGCACGCACCAACGAATTTAACAAGCTGCCGTGAAGAAACTGGTTGACAGATCACGCTTAAACTTGGCATAATACTGAAAGACAGTCCTACTAACCTAAGACAAACATTTTTTCAAATTCCATTGAACGCAGGTTTCAAATAATAAATGCCCGCTACTTTTTCGACTGAACGCACCGTAAAACTTCTAACGGTGGAGCCACGTGGAAAAAGGGTAAATTTCGATAATCTAAATCGACATGTCATGATAGGGTTTTCAGAATGGTATTATGACAATTTGTTTTTTGTACAACTGCCATTAAAAGTGACACTTTTAATGACATCAAACAATGTTAAAATTCATTGTTTACGTGGAAGCGTGTTGAAAATATTTTTAACATTAGGGTTAAAAATATTTTTCGCACTCCATTTTCTCATGATGAAATCAGATGGGAAAAATGCAACAATTGCAAATTTTTATTATCAATATTTAACAATCATTACTTATGAACATTAATATTAATCGTAAAACTAGAACAATTACTAACATTAATGCCCTGTGACGTTAGGTAGCTTCCCAACACATTATTAGAATCCTCAGCACCATCAGTACTTGTAGAAACCGGAAGTACAATATTGGATGATGATGATCCAAAATGTGTTGATGTTGGGAAAATTTTTTTCAGCAATGACATTTCTATATGCAATGGAATGATCTACATAGCCCTCGGCTACCGTCGTAGAATTCCATCCACCATGTTTTTTTATATCCGTAATATTTGCTCCTGATTCTGCTACCAATGAAGCGGAGGATCTTGAAAACAGTGTCCTGTATTTTATTTTGGTTCTGGCAGTTTGAGAAATTCGGCAACAATAGATGGAATTTTCCCGAATGAATTGATATCAAGTGGATTGGCAGTGCATTTACTATGTATTTCAGGAAAAAACGACGATGTTTGATGACAGAAGGGCGCAGTGCAAATACTCATGAAAATAGTCTACATACTACATACTTCCCAATAATACTGAAAGAACGACTGACTTTCGTTTTTGTATTTGGAAGTTTTACAACTAATGATTTATTTGTTATTTCGATGTTCTCCACTGATAAATTACACAATTTTTCACGTCGACAAAAATAGTTGCAACCTTAACCATCAAGTGTTTGTCATCTGGTGCCTCCTTTATAAACTTTTCAACGAGTGAGAATTTTCGATTTTTTGGGAGGATATCCTTCACTTTTCGGCTTCGAATATGCTATTATCTTCAAATATTTACTGATATCGACACCATTTTTAACAAGGGCGCTTGATTTTATCATTTAAAATTTGGTCCACGGTCCACAAGGTTGATGAACTCCATCTTTTTGATTTTTCTTCTAAGTATGCCAGGAAAACAGTTTCACTGAAGTTCCCTTCTACATTTTTCAATTCACATCAGGCCAGGAAATTGTTATATGCAATATCGTACTGCTGAACAGATTTTTTAGGTAGGAGTTACAGATTTGCTCTTCTTGCAGACTCTTCAATATCCAGAGGAACAACCAAATCGTCAATTTTATTAATAACTTGACTCTCGACAAACATATTAAGCAGTTAAAAACCCAAGACGAAAATTGGACAGGAACGAAATTCAAATGACATTTGTTAGTATTCATAATGTTGGCAACGTTTGCCATTCACAACAACCTTTTGAATATTACAATTCATTTTGAAGTTTATTGTCATTGGAAATTCGCCCATTTCATTATCAAAATAGGGCAGTTGTACAAAAAACATTGCAAGGTATTTGTGTTAAAAGTGATTTTATTTTGTTCGTGAAATTGTATTTTTCACCCACAAAATGAAACCTCACTTTTAACACTCATATCATAAATAACTATTTTCTTTTTTGAATGTGATCATCTCATACAGAGTTGGGTTAGTTGGAAATGTTCTTCGTCCTATAGGGTAAAACCCGGATAGATGCCCCACTTTTCGAAATTGCCTCATATTTTCGAAAATATCGATTTTATCTGAATAATTTTTATGAAAGTAGCTAGACTTGTTATTTGAGTTAAAATGCTGTGGGTTTTTTCTGACCTAGCATTAACAGATTTCACAGCATTTTGATTTTTGTGGAACATTATTTCTGGGGATAGATGCCTACAGGTATGGATAGTTGCCCCACTATGAAAATACTGAGAGGGATAGATGCCTTCACTCTGGGATAGATGCCCTTCATATTGTGTGAACCAATTACAAAGCCAAATTCAATGAAATCTCTTATCGTTATGTCTGTTATAATCGTAATATAACTTAAATCAGCGTATTTAATGAAATTTCGAAAGCATTTATTAAACGAAAATATAAATTCTTCAAATCATAAAATATCAGGTAGTTATCAACAAATAGGTATTCGAATTTTTCATTG
This sequence comes from Hippodamia convergens, assembly GCA_038502775.1. Classification (NCBI taxonomy): domain Eukaryota; kingdom Metazoa; phylum Arthropoda; class Insecta; order Coleoptera; family Coccinellidae; genus Hippodamia; species Hippodamia convergens. Next base: position 40,551,593 of record CM076610.1, read on the forward strand.
TTGTTATAAAATATTAAATACCTAATAGGTTTCGACAGAAATAGAAATATGTACTCTTTTTCAAACAAAACGAAACAACGAAGAGGGGATCAGTCAGATAGTGTTTTAAGTTTTCCACATCTTGAGCAGTAGTTCCGAAAAAGTGTACAGGTTTCATGAAGCCAGTTGAGTGATACCTTATACACTGAATCCAGTCGGATTGAGACTTTGTATTTTCATTCATAATTTCATATTTCAGGGGCATAACGCCTTCGTAATGTTCTGTCTCATCGGAAGCTGCTTCGAGTTGTTCTGTGTTCCAAGAGCAAACTTGACCTTGTACTCCTTCTTTTCTCTCATACTTTCGCGACATGGTTTCGCAACAATCAGTAAAGAGTTCAGATAGGTACACATACTATAACAGAACACTAAAAATATTTAAAAGAATTAATACTCAGACTATACCAGTGTATGGGTTATATAGAGATATATATGTCCCCTAAGGGCATCTATACCTCGAAAAATCAGGGCAACTATCCTTTTCGGTACGGATAGATGCCCATACACTTTTTTCGCAAATTAAAAACAAAAGAGCAACTGGTCATACTTAGATGCACATTTGAAGAACCAGTTTATTGATATAATAAAAAATTTGATCGAATTTATAACTACTTCAAAAGTTCTACAACGGCAACTACTAGCCTTTGAAACTTTTACATGTTTCCGAAGTTCGTTGCGGAGATAATCACATACACTTGCAAAACGCGTCCTCACTGTACCATATTTCGTTACCAACTGAAGTTAAGGGTGACAGTGGATCATTCTTACACTATTAATTATTAGTGGAGAGTTTGGGAAATTAGGTATTTCGAAAATGGGGCATCTATCCAACTGGGGCATCTATCCGGGTTTTACCCTATCTTCGAAACTAATCGCTTTTTCGAAAATCTTCACAGGACGAAATATCTTTGAAATCGTCCAAGCATCAACTTCTGCATGTTTTCAAGGCAATGGTGACATATGTCACTGCCCTCCCACAAAAAACCGAAACATCAAACCGCATAATTACCCATTTAGGGCCCCAAAGCCAAAACTTCTAAACCGCAATTGCACCACCGGCTGCAACACATACCGACTGCAATCTCCAAATTGAGATTTAGTGGTGCAGAGCAGGAGGACGGTTTGCGGCCGGCAGCTGGGTCTCCTGCGAAACCCCACGTCCTGCAGCAAGCCCCCACGTCACGTGGCACTTGGTGGGCTTGCGACACGCGACCGCCATGTGGCGCTGGACGCAGCCTTGTAAATGGTCTGTGCCTCGGGACTCGGATATCAGATTAGTTTTCGGGGATGTTTTTGTTTGCAGGTCCGCTTACACGATATGGAGGGTGTAGCTATTCGTCGGACAAGCTTGTCGGTACAGCTGAAATTCAGGTGATGAAAAACGTAAAACTTTTGGAGAACAGGGTGTTGACAGAACATGGGAACATGCTAGCGTTTGGATATTATACGAAATATCCACACATGTAAATGGCAGGAGTACTCCATATATGAACCTTAACCCATTATTACCAAATTGCTGGATTTCCCCGTGTTATTGGAGCAATTGATTGTACCCATGTTATTATTAATTCTGCAAGTACTATTTACCCTTGTGAATATGAAAAGTATTACATCGATGATATTCCACAGGTGGAGAATTAGGTCATTCAAGTTACGAATAAAGAATTGTTGAAATCAAATCAAATCAATTGCTTCAAATAAAAAAAAATTGTTGTACTGTGCCAGTTCGTCAGCGGCCCAAAGTATATGTCGTTCTGTGAATCCGAATACTGAAAAGAAAAATGCATAGACAAATTATCTTGTTCGTCTATGAATGCTCGGGTTCTTCTTACTTCGCTGTGCTCAGTGCCGACACAAAACTATAATATGGTCATGTCGCATTTCTATGTCAAAACAAACAAATTCACCGATTTATACAGTGTCGTTTCTATTAGATATGCAGCGCAAGATCTGATCCGTTAAGGCGGGGAAAAGCACGACTCAAAATTTAAGGGCGCCTTAGATAAGGGTGTCTTAGGGCCAGTTTCATAATCAATTTTGAAGTCCCTTTAATTATAAAGCTCCTTTAAGTTCATTATTTCGGTTTCATAACACATTTAACTTTCTTAAAGCCACTTTATATTTAAAGGCCCAATTTTGAGACTTTAGCAGCTAAAGTATCCTTTAGCCTTGAATTCCTAACCACTCGTGTTCAAACTGTCAACTCATTTGAGGTTAGTTATGTTGTGTTTTATTTTGAAATCAACTTTCACAAGTGGAATGAGAATACGAAAATGAGAGTATGGAAATGTAGATTTCCAATTTCGGAATGAGACTACAATTAGACACCATACGGCTTATTGTGGTTGCAACTGCAGTGTTGCAATTGATATCAATGACATATTTTCTATCAATAATTTTGAAAAGGAATAAGGTGATAATTAAAAAAATTTTGCTGATGCAGTCAATGGGAAACATGTTGAAAATTCAATCATAACAGGTCATTTTGCTATATTACGCTGATGTAATTGGTGAAAATATATGCTTATTCAAAGATTATGTTTGTTCAATTTTTTTTCCTATTTCGATTTCTAAATCTAGTGATGTTAATCTGAAGCAATGCTCCCTTATTGCCTTTTTGTCAGCCACAATCATCAATTCCATTTTTTTTTGTAATATTCAGTTTGGGATTGGTATTTTCCCCCAAATTTCTAGGAGTATATTTCAAATTTGAACCTGAACGTTATATACACATGACATGAAAATAACATAACCTCCTTCAATTTCAAGATGGCTGTGGTTAAATACCACTGCAACTGTCCATTTTAGGTCAAATGAAATGATTCCAGTTAAGCCAACATACATCATTTCACCTAGAGTATCCTTTATGTAAAGTCCCATTTAATTTCATTATGAAATCGGGTGGACTTTAAAAGTGGGCTTTAGCTTTAAATGCACTTTAACTAAAGTGTACTTTAGGGGTTTATTATGAAACTGGCTCTTAACAAAAAACGGTGCAAGTGGGCATTAGTGGTTTAGTTGGTGATTCGATATTTCTACTTGTAAGATGAGGAAGAATGAATTGAATATTCAATTTCATAAAAATTTGGTATTAAGCTGTATGAGGAGGCAGAGTCTCATTTGCCTCCTCTGACGAACATTCCCCTTTTTTTTTCATTGGGATTCTGCTGGTTTCAGGACATAACAAAACCGCGGACTTTCGACCAACCTCTCTCCATTCTATTTCCCGAATTTTCCGTACCTTTTCAGGGAAGGGGCTGGTGAAATTAATCCGAAACCTTTTATAGATATTAAGGCGAGGGCCCCACGATGACACACCGATGCATTCCGCCGGCACATCGATGCTCTAGCAGAGCGGGCGGCAGGCAAATGAGGCGGTGGCCGGCGGTGCGTGCCTTGGGGGCGGTTTGGCGGCACTCTCCCTGATTAGAGCGGGGTGGGGGGGAGAGACCCCCACTTAATCACCGGCGGGATCCGCGCCCGAGGCGGCAACCCTGTACGCCGCTGGATTCAACTAGTGTCATTGATGGGATATACGGCTTTCCTCATTCTATTTTCCGGGGGAAATTGGTCGGCGATTAGTTGAGGCCGTGCGGGGATATTTTCTTCTTTCGTTCGATTTCGCGAAGGAGTAAACTGGGACATTTGCACGAGGCTGGGAAATAACTATATGTTTTTTTTTTATAGGGGACGAATTGAAGTCTTAGCTGTTGATTTGGATATCATGAAAAATTATTTTTTGAAGTGGCGTTTGTGCCAGAATGAAAATAAAACCGGCGCTCCGTGTTTTCATTTGAATATTCTTCAGAAATATAGAAAATTGTGTGTCACTTTTATAACTTCTTCCTTAAAACATAATTTTTGAACATAGGTATATATTCACAAATATTTTTAGGAAAGACACAAGATTCATGATTGAAATTCTAAAGAAGGGTTTCAAGTAGGAAGACGACTTCTCGTACATTTCTTGAAGGTTCTCCATTAAATTCTGAGTCTTTTTGATTCTAGGACTTTGAATTTTCCCGAGATAATTCTCTTCGAAAATACGAAAAAAAATTTTAGAATTGAACTCTGTTGAAATATAGACAACTTCGAGGTTTTTTCATTCAAAATTAACATTTTTGAGAATCTCCGAGACTAAAGGCCGATGTTTCTTTTACGATAGTGTGCTTTTTCAGAACATGATACAGGAGGTCAGAAATTCTCTGTTGAAGTTAGAATTGACGAAACATCAGAAAATCGTTTTTTTTCAAATTGAAACTCCATTTTTTCGAAGCGTTTTCGAATCTTCGTCAAAAAAATAATAGGAGCATACGTCCAAAAATTTTATCCCAAAATGAATATTTTTCGAGATATTCAGGAAAAACGATTTTGTCCTCAATTTTCAATCTCATTCGGAATGTGTTTTTTTAGTGGAAAATAATAAGCGGTCAAGTAAAATTTTTCGAAATCTCTGTTATCGAGAAAATAATTTCTATAGTTTAGACGAGTTAAGTTCTTTAATTAACATCTGTATTGTGAGAGCAACAATTGGTTTAAAGTTCTCAATGTGAGTATTAGTGAAGTCAACGTAAAACAATCTCAGGACTGCAGAAAAAAATAATTTATAATAACTTTCAATGCTTTTAAAAGCAACAATTCCATTATTGAAAATTCAACTTTCCCTACCATGACAAAAAAGAAATTCTCCAGAATTAAGAATTTGCGGAAATTTAAAAAATAAAGAAAAACTGAACTCGTCTGTATAATAAGAAAATATTTTCTCGGTAATAGAAATTTCACTTGACCGCCAATTATATTCTAGTAAAAAAACACATTCGGAATGGGATTGAAAATTGAAGGCAAAATCGTTTTTCCTGAAAATCTCGAAAAATATTCATTTTGAGATAAAGGTCTTAAACGTATTTTTTGACGAAAATGCTTTGAAAAAAAGGATTTTCTGATGTTTTGTTACTTCTAACTCTGACAAAAAATTTGTGACCTCCTGTATCATATTCTGAAAATCACACGCTTGGAAAAAGAACCTCAGCGTTTCATTGGAGATGCTCAAAAATGAGAATTTTTAATGAAAAAACCTCGAAGTTGTCTGTATTTTAACAGGGTTCAATTTTGAGATAGTTTTTTCGTATTTCCTCATTTGAGGAGAATTTTCTCGGGAAAATTCAAACTTTCGGAATCAAGAATACTCAAAATTCAATGAAGAATCTATTAATGCAATAAAAAATTGGTCTTCCCATTTGAGAAAAGGAAGTTGATGTCACTTCCGGAAACACCGGAAGTCCTAGAACCTTCAAAAACTATACGAGAAGTCGTCGTCTTACTTGAAGCCCACCTTTAGAATTTCAATCCTGAATCTTGTGTCTTTCCTAGAAATATTCTATACTACCATATTCGTGAAAAACCCTGCATTTATATTGTTTTGATTCAGAGAGCTTAAATAATACAATACATATTGAAACAAAAAGGTATCTAGCTGAGGTTGGTGCAACACAGGAAAACCATACAGATCTGTAGTATGATTGAATGAGGAAAGGGAAAAAACCTCAGCTGAAAAAGAACCTTGCCTCGCCAGTGAAAAACAAAATATTGAATATCAGAGAAATCTTGAAAGACATCAGTGTGATCTAAGAAATCATCTTCATGTTATCTGTCTCTGGACAAGTAGAAAAGTACATTAACGTCAGGGGATACAAATACGCCAGAGAAGTTTTAATGACAAATTTTTTACCTAAACTATTACGAACATATTCTCGAGATTTCAATAAATTGTCAGTCTAACTATGCATACATAAATCAAATTGAGTGTGACTCGTATTGATTGATCGAGTGAAGGTCTCAGGAGCACAATTAACATAAAAGAATCCATTATTATTAAAACGCCATAGCATATAATATCTTATGTCAATTCTTATGCTAAACATCTCAGTTTTTACCAGAGTAAGAAAATGTTGAAAACATGTATTAGGTATTTATTTTTAATTGGGAACTTCGAGAATACCGAGAAAGGAAAACTTAGATCGTGCAAAATAGTTATTTATGATAGGAGTGAAGGATATCGTCCCAAAAAATCGAAAATTCTCACTCGTGAACAAGTTGAAAAGTTTATAAAGGAGGCACCAGATGAGAAATACTTGATGGTTAAGGTTGCAACTATTTTCGGATTATTTGGAGCCTGTCTGCGTGAAGAATTGTGTAATTTATCAGTGGAAGACATCGAATTAACAAATAAATCATTGGTTATTCATTACCAAATACAAAAACGAAAGTCAGTCGTTCCTCAAACTTTAAGAACCAAAGCAATATACAGGACACCGTTTCCGAAGATCCTCCGCTTCATTGCTAGCAGAATTAGGAGCAAATATTACGGATATAAAAAAACATGGTGGATGGAAGTCTACGACGGTAGCCGAGGGCTATGTTGATCATTCCATTGCATATATAAATGTCATTGCTGAAAAAATTCTCCAAACCTCAACAGATTTTGGATCATCATCCAATATTGTACTACCGGTTTCTACAAGTACTGATGGTGCTGAGTATTCTAATAATGTGTTGCGAAGCTCCCTAACGTCACAGGGCATTAATGTTAGTATTTGTTCTAGTTTTACGGTTAATATTAATTTTCATACGTAATGATTGTTTAATATTGATAATGAAAATTTGCAATTGCTGAATTTTTCTCACCTGATTTCATCATGAGTGCTAAAAATATTAACACTAATGTTAAAAATATTTTTAACACGCTTCCACGTAAAACGTAAACAATCAATTTTAACATTGTTTGCTGTCAATAAAAGTGTCACTTTTAATGGCAGTTGTACAAAATATCTGTATGAGTTTCCCTAAGGGATTAAAGAGATCAAATCAAAAATCGGCTGTAAAACGAATGAGATCATAACTTCTGGCCAATTGTGAAGCTGAGTCTGCCTCGAAAATCTACAGAAAAAGTCAATTGCCCATCTCAATTCCCTCAACTATCGATTTCGGATAAAAGTATCAGTCCCATCCCCCGAAACTCTCTTCATGAGTGCATTTCGATTCCATGAAAACAACTATTATGTGAAAAGTAGAAACGACAAAGGATACCAGATGGTTGAAGCTGATTTCTGACGATTCCCCCCTCGACATGGGGACTCATTGAAACCGTCAATGGCTAACAGGTAACTCGGTGCGACAGGTGGTCCGAATGTAACACACACATAAAGGGAAGTAATGCCCTCGTAGGACTAAGTACATCCGATTAATTTTTTTTATTAGGACGATTTGGATCGAATGGAGTGGAAAGCAGGATACATACTGGAACGAAGGGGATGTTTTTGTTGATCTACAGTACGTTTTTCTTGGGAATTTATAGAAAAAAAATAAATTTGTGTCATTTCAATCGGAATTATTATTGAAAACTGTTTCTCACAGAGAAGGAGATCTAGTTTCACCAGTGTTGAAAGCTTTACATGCTGCTCAGATTACTTTGTTCATTGTAGAATCTAGAATATACTGTGCGGTCCAACGAAAACTTAAAATTTATGCACTACTAGCGAACCCGCGACTCCGCCCGCGTAATATTTCAATTTAACACGGTAGTGATGGGGCCTGCAATTCCAAATTCATAACATCGTATCGAAGGAGGGACAGGCACGTGACTACGTGACAACGCGATCTCGCGTGGATTCACTAATTTATTGCTTAAATTCTCATTCGTTCAGCCTGAGGTAACTTTTGAAGTATTCATAAGGAAACTTAAGTGTAAAGAGCATTTGTCATCAGGAATGAATGCCCCAGATTTTTAGATCTCGAAATTAAACTCTGTTGAGTCGAGGTTATTTCATTAAAAATTCTCATTTTTGAGAATCTCCGAGAAGAAAGGCTGATGCTTCTTTTCCGATAGCGTGATTTTCAGAATATGATACAGGAGGTCACAAATTCTTTGACAAAGTTAGAAGTGACGAAATATCAAAAAATCGTTTTTTTCAAATTGGAACCCCATTTTTTCGAAGCATTTTCGAAATCTTCTTCAAAAAATAATAGGAGCATACGTCCAAGACCTTTATCCCAAAATGAATATTTTGCGAGATATTAGGAAAAACTATTTTGTCTTCAATTTTCAATCTCATTCCGAATGTGTTTTTTTTATTGGAAAAAAATTAGCGGTTATTTGAAATTTTGGGAATCTCTGTTATCGAGAAAATATTTCAAACGAGTTGAGTTCTTGAATTATCATCTGTAATACGAGAGCAACAATTGGTTTAAAGTTTTCGATGTGAGTATTAGTGAAGTCAACGTAAAAAATTCCCAGAAATGCAGAAAAAAATGATTTGTAATAAATTTTAATATTTTCAAAAGAATGAGTAAAAGAACATGTAACAATTGCATAGCTGAAAATTCAAATTTCCCCACCTTGACAAAAAAGAAATTCTCCAGAATTAAGAATTCGCGGAAATAATCCTAAGTTAAAAAAAATGAAGAAAAACTGAACTCGTCTAAACTATAAAAAGAAATTCTCGATAACAGAGATTTCCAAAAATTTCAATTGACCGCTAATTATTTTCCAATAGAAAAACACATTCGGAATGAGATTGAAAATTGAAGACATAATAGTATTTCCTGAATATCGCCAAAAATTTCTATTTCAGGATAAAAGTCTTGGACGTATGCTCCTATTAATCTTTGACGAAGATTACAAAAATTCTTCGAACGAATAGGGTTCCAATTTGAAAAAAAAACATTTTTTGATGTTTCGTCACTTCTAATTTTGTCAAAGAATTTGTGACCTCCTGTGTCATATATTGAGAATCACGTTTTCGGAAAAGAAGCACCAGCCTTTCTTCTGGAGATTCTCAAAAATGAGAATTTTCAATGAAAAAATCGCGAAATTGTCTGTATTTTAAAAGAGTTCAATTATGAGATTGTTTTCCTGAAAGTATTCAATAGAGCCATATTCGTGAATATCCCCGTATTTAAATATTCTTTTGATACGGAGAGCTAAAATAATACAATACACAATATATATTGAAACAAAAAATCAACTAGCTGAGGTTGCTGCAACACAGGAAAACCATACAGGTCTGCAGTATGATTGAATGAGGAGAGGGAAAAAGTCTCAGCTGAAAAAAAACCCCTACGTCACCGTGAAAAAAAATTCATTAAAAATATTAAATATTAGAAAAATCATGAAAGACATCAGCGTGATCTGAGAGAACATCTTCATGCTATCCGTCTATGGACTCAGATGAACAGATTCTTCACAAACCGACTCGCAATTCTTAATCTGAAATGAAGAAAGACAAAAGCCGAAAAGAAACCAACTATTCAGAATAAATTAAATTATATTGAAATTAACCACCCATTTCAGAAATACATTTGGTAGCCTCGAAACCATCTTGAAATTTATAAATGGGACAACTATTTATAAAAAGTTCTATAGTCTCCTCATTTTCCCCACATTCACAACTAGGGATCTCAACAGAATTCCATTGGAAGAGCATGCTATTGCATCGTCCATGGACTATTCTAATACGATTTAGAACAGACCATATTCTCCTGGGAAAGTCAAAACCAGGAACTCTTATGGAAAGATCAGTAATAAGATCTTTATTGAAAATTGCATACATTCCATTCAGATTGCCAAATTTCCCTGTCGCTTGTATTCATATCAATTAGAAAATTTGACCAAAAAGGTTTACGCGACTTCAATCTGGGGACCTCATTATCTGGAATAAAGGTGAGTATGGGAAATGAATTCGGAAAGGAATTGAATTTATTCCAAAAATTCAAAGTTGTTGTCTCATACGATCAATAAATTAATATTATTATTATCGATATCCTGGATTTCGATTGTAGAAAAAGAAATGTATGAAATATAGAAATTTTGGTAACCGGATGAAATGATCGAATCAAGACTATGTTTTTTGATGAATTTCAATGCTCTTATGAAAGGCAAAAGCTAGTGGTGCATAAAAATAAAAATTCACGCGAGGCCTGTCCCAATCGTAGATTCTCCCCGTATTCCCCACAGAATCCCAATCACAGCCGTAACCAAGTGATTAGGATCGCCTGATTTCTTCCGCTCTTTCCCGATGCGTTATTAATCAATATTCCTTCCAAATTATCTCTCCAGAGATCCCGCTGAATGTGCCTGTCGAAGCGAGGTACAAATTATATATCAAAGCACCAGGAAATACCATATAAAAGCCACCCGCCTCTCCATCCCACCCTCTGTGTAAACCACTCCACCCCTGTGGTTTGATTTCATAATGCCACTCGCTTTATTTGTATGAATTTTAATTCTGTTTGTTCTGTTTGTTTTCGCGTACGTATGGCCGAATGATGATTTCATCGGATTTTATTTGTTTAGACGAAAATTACGAGATTGGGGACAGAATTTGTTTTGGGGGGGTTGACATGTTTTGGAGTAGCTGGCTCGAAAAGACTCTGGAAATATGGGGCCCATCTGAGGCAGTGAATATACGCAAAAAAATTAACGCACATTATGAAAATCTCAAATTTATTCTACAACTGAAGGTGTTCTCAATGATAATTATTTTTATCAGAATTATGCATGCATATGTTATCCACTTTCAACGTTTTTCTTCAATACAGATGTTTTCTCCCAGCAGGAATAAAAAAAGATGATATTATCAGATTTTGAATGTATTGGCTCCATTCTAAAATCAGTTGTTCTCGATCAATTCAAGAGATCAATAGTTTTTCTTTCGTTTGATTTTCTACACTCGATCGCTATGCAACGCGAAACACGCAATTTGACCCCAGAGGAATGTGCCCAAGCGGTAGTTTTGCGAGAAGAAAGGTGGACATACACAAGAATTGCAGAAAGGTTTGGAGTTTCCCATACAAATGTGTCCAGAATGCTGCAGCGATTCAGGGGGACAGGTATGAATGTCCGAAGACCAGGACAGGGTAGACCACGGGTAACAATTGCCATTCAAGAACGTTACTTGAGAGTTTCTTCGTTGAGACAACGGTTTGCAACCGCTCGCCTCCTTAAAAATCAGCTTGAGCAAACTCATGGGGTGCAAATCAGCACTCAGAAAATAAGAAATCGTTTCAGAGAATATGATTTTAGGCCTCGTGTCGCGGCAAGAGGCCCAGCTCTTACCCCAGCCCATCTAAGGGCGCGTTTGGATTTTGCGAGAGAGCTTATCCATTGGGAAGAGGCCGATTGGGAAAGAGTTCTCTTCACAGATGAGTCTAGATTCTGCCTCTACCATTGTGATCGACGTTCCCTTGTATACAGACGTCAACATGAAAGATATGCTGAGTACAATTTCCTGAATACTACTGGTTTCGGGGAGGATCGATTATGGTATGGGGTGGAATATCTTTGACTGCTCGCAGAGACCTAGTGGTCGTTGTTAATGAGGCTATGAATGCCGATAAGTATATAAGGAACATTCTTGAAGAGCATGTAGTATTATTTGCCCCATATATTGGTGAAAATTTCATTTTTATGGACGATAATGCCAGACTCCAACGTGCGCGCATCGTTCAGGAGTACCTTGAAGAGGTTGAAGTCTCTCGAATGAAATGGCCAGGAAGAAGTCCAGATCTCAATCCGATTGAGCAGGTTCCGGACAACCTCAATAGAAGGCTGAGAAGTTCAGAAAATCATCCAGCTACTCTTAATGTCTAAGAATCCGTTTCGGAGAAATCTAGGAAGGATTAGATCAGAACATTTTAAGATCACTCATTTTGAGTATGAACCGTCGTTGCCGAGCTGTAATTAACGCAAGGGGTAGAAATACCAAATATTAGATCACTTATCAGCATTTCAGTTTTTGAAAATTATACATTTCTCTTCTTTCACATAAGATTCGGTGAAATCCTGAATTTTTCTTCCATTTATTGTGTCTTGTTTCGTTCAGAACCTTTCCGGGAGAACATGGGAAATAAATTATGAAGTCAATGTAGAGTTAACTTTCATTAAAATTGAGATTTTCAGAATTTGCGTTAATTTTTTTGGGCAGTGTATTTCATGATTCGACAACGAGTTTTTTCTCAGGAAGCAAATCAGCTCCTTTCTGAAGTCAGATAAAAAATATAGGAAAACAATTACAAAATTATAACAATAATTAATAGACAGTCAAGGTGCTGTCAATACGATATTATTTTGTTGAAAAAATTGACACAACGAAAATTACAGTGAATAATTCAGTACGCTAGTCGCCCACATTGCAGACACTCAAGTAGAGACAACCCTTCACCAAAACACTTGTTTCATAAAAAATGTACCGTCGATACGAAGTTATTTCAATTACGAAAGTGTATTGACGCGTTATACTTCGCCGCTTTCATATTTTATTCAGATTCCTGGCAGGAGGCACTAATTTCGATCAAAAGTCAGATAGGTAAATGACCATAACATTATGTAGGGTGAATCATATACGGCGGCAGATGGTTTAGTGGTAGATGTTACATTTAAAGGGAAGAAGCCAGACTGTATAGCACCACAGATCATCCGATATCAGGGCCGGACCCGAGTGGAAATTGTCCAGTAAATTTCAAATTTCAATAACTTTCATAAAAAGTTGTGTCATGGTCTTATTGTCTACTTTATATGTGTGACTTTATACTGAGTCAAAAAAATGGATTGTTTTTCAGAAAGAAGATTCAGTTCTGCGAAATATCATTTAACTCAATTTTAAATTCCATTTTTCTACAAAGTAAGCCTTAATCTTCGAAATGTCAAATTGTACTATCTCATCTAGGTCTTTTCTATTATGTCAATTCATTTTTATATGAATAACCTGTTTTGTTATTTTGCCATTTTATTATTGTCCATCATTTCCAATATGGATTTTTCGTGTTTGAAAGCGATTTGGACGAAGTCTGTTTATGTATGATTTTTTTGTCAGAGTGCAATTTGCATTTGTTTATTTTCGTACTTTTCCGATTATGTCAGTAGATTTTATGCATTTGTATCGGCACCCACATATTAACATCTCTTATATTTGAAAAGAGAGACACGATTCTGTGAAATTCTTAATCATAAAGTAATGGAATTATTGTGACTAAGTCAGGCGAAGAATAAACTGAAATAAAAAACATACAGGGTGCACCATAATGCAAGACCACATATTGCAAGAATTTCTCGGACTCTTTTAGAAGAAAATTCTATTGGGGTATTGAATTGGCCAACCCAAACTACAGACTCAAATTCCATAGAACATGCTTGGGACGTGCTACAAAAAAAAGTTTTAAGCGAAGGCGATTACTAACAAATGATAAAAGACGCTGTCATTTGAATTTCGTTCCTGTCCAATTTTCGTCTTGGGTTTTTAACTGCCCAATATGTTTGTCGAGAGTCCAATTATTAATGAAAGTGACGATTTGGTTGTTCCTCTGGATATTGAAGAGTCTGCAAGAACGGCAAATCTGGAACTGCTCCTAAAAAATCTGTTCAGCAGTACGATATTGCATATAACAATTTCCTGGCCTGGTGTAAATTGAAAAATGTGGAAGGGAACTTCAGTGGAACTGTTTTCCTGGCATACTTAGTAGAAAAATAAAAAATAAGGTGTTCATCAATTTTGCGTGGAGCAAATTTTCAATGATAAAGTCAAGCGCCCTTGTTAAAAATGGTGTGGATGTAAGTGAATATTTTAACGTAATAGCATATTTAAAACGGAAAAGTGAAGGATATCGTCCTAAAAAATCGAAAATTCTCATTCGTGAACAAGTTGAAAAGTTTATAAAGGAGGCACCAGATGAGAAATACTTGATGGTTAAGGTTGCAACTATTTTCGGATTATTTCGAGCCTGTCGGCGTGAAGAATTGTATAATTTATCAGTGGAAGACATCGAAATAAGAAATAAATCATTGGTTATACAACTTCCAAATACAAAAACGAAAGTCAATCGTTCTTTCAGTATTTTTGGGAAGTATGTGGACTATTTTCATGAGTATTTTGCACTGCGCCCTTCTGTCATCAAACATCGTCTTTTTTTCCAGAAATACATGAATAATAAATGCACTGCCAATCAAGTTGGTACTAATACATTTGGGAAAATTCCATCTACTGTTGTTGAATTCCTCAAACTGCCTGAACCAAAGCAATATACAGGACACTGTTTTCGAAGATCCTCCGCTTCATTGCTAGCAGAATCAGGAGCAAATATTACGGATATAAAAAAATATGGTGGATGGAAGTCTGCGACGGTAGCCGAGGCTATGTTGATCATTCCATTGCATATATAAATGTCGTTGCTGAAAATATTCCCCCAACCTCCACAGATTTTGGATCATCATCATCCAATATTGTACTTTCGGTTTCTACAAGTACTGATGGTGCTGAGGATTCTAATAATTTGTTGCGAAGCTCCCTATATAACGTCACAGGGCATTAATGTTAGTAATTGTTTCAGTTTCACGATTAATATCAATGTTCATAAGTAATGATTGTTGAATGCAATTGAATGCAGTTGAATTTTTCTCATCTGATTTCATCATAAGAAAGTAGAGTGCTGAAAATATTTTCAACACTAATGTTAAAAATATTTTTAATACGCTTCCACGTAAACAATCAATTTCAACATTGTTTGCTGTCATTAAAAGTGTCACTTTTAATGGCAGTTGTCCAAAAAAATTCTAAGGTGGCCTCCTGTACTTAAATAAAGGATAGCCGTATTTTAATACAATATCCCTTATTTTGACAGTTCTCGAAATCTTCTAGGTTGAACAACTGTCAAAATAATGGAAATCTAATAAAATTGTTAAGAAATGAATCGTTGCGATAGCTCAAATATCCGACCAACGTTAAGGAATCTTTTAATACAGGATCCTTCAATAAAGTGAGGCCTGTATTTGTGTTTCGATAACTCTCTATTTTCCTTTATCTCTTCTGATGGTTAAAAAGTTGTAGCTCAGGTATCACATTATGTAAGAAAATTTTGAATAAATTTTTTTTTTCTAAATTGTTATTTTTTGCCTTTCCCGCTCCGGCCCTGGAAAGAAGAAACCGTACCATGACGGCGCACAAACACGAACATCTCGACACACCAGATGACGAAACAAAGCCAAGTTGCGAACCTCTTCCGCGCTAATACGTGAAAATAGATGGGGTTCAGTCAAAATGCACCCCGCGGGGTTCAGCTGCCGATACTCGAGCGAATTAGGCCGATAATTGAACCTGATAGGCCCAATTATGCTGGTACACTCCGAGTAAGGGATGACTTTCATCGTAAGGAAGAGATTGATGGATGGTATCGTGGTTCTTCTTGAAAAAGTTATTATTGAAAAGGGGTGAGGAGGAGGAAGATTGAAGCCATCTGCATAAAGAGTTCTTATATGAGATAACATAGGTTAATCTGTTAATCGGTTAACATTCCGCTTGACGGAATGAGAGATAACTACAATAAATATTGAGGATGGTGTTTATTTCCGTTCAATCATCGAAATGAATACCATTTTCAATTCATGGGCTAGAAGATCTCTTATCATGGAAATGAAGATTTTGTCAACAAAGAGAAGAGATATACTGGTTTCAGAAATAATTGGCATTACCAGTATTTCATATCACTTGGAGATAAACTCTTTATAAAAGCTTTTACTTCTGAAGAAAATATTATAAGCATTATGACTAATTAAATACAAATGACGACATTTATTAGAGTCAAAGGAGAATTCAACATCTCCAATTACATCTTCTTGTATAAATAAAAATGAATTGTCGTGCGTTAGGTACTCCAAAACTTGAAAATGGCTGGACCAATTCGGCTAATTTTGGTCTTGACTTATTCGTGGAATTCAAGGGAAGGTTTAAAAGGTGAGAAAATATGAAAAAGCAAGGTATTTAATATGGTTTTTCTTTAGAAATGGAAGTGATCGATTATCATTGATTTTCGATGATCATTGATGTTTGTCAATTAAACATCGAAGTTTTAAAATTGATTTTGAATTATTTATAACATCGTTACTTCTATTTTTCGATTTCAATAATTTCTTCAAGTGAGGACGACGCAAAGTTCACACAAAACCCCAATCTTATCAATTAATAAAACATAAATAATTAATTAATATTTCGATGAACATTGAGTATAATGTCCGGTTATCTATGTCAATATTGGCTTCGATGATCATTTGTGAAAGTGACATTTGAAAAGTCTAAATGCAAAACCAGACATTTGATGTATGAGCCGTTCCGAGCAAAACGAGATAAACTTGCCAAAATCATAGTTTTGAATTAAAAAATTTCCATTTTTGACCATTTGAAATACGAATAGAGGCTTTCAAAAGTCTACCTATGAACCTGAGGATATAAGAAGCAGATTGCCAGCAACTTTCTCTATTGTAATCCTTCCTTTCCTTTTTCGGAAAATGTCAAATGTCTGGTTTTGCATTTAGACGCTTCATTTCAAGTTACGTCCTCTTTTTGCAGTTGACCTTTTGTGATAGATACAACTCACCTCAAAGTGTGGGAGAACTTTTTTGTCAACTTGGTTAATTTCAATTTGCGATGCCGATAATAAGAAGACCTGACATAAGAAACCGCGTCAAGGGAGGGCCCATGCATTGAAGGGGTTGACTGATTATTTGATTATAGGAACATAATTTCAGTTATTTAGGTATAGGACGTATATATACGAAAATTTAGGGAAATACAATTGGATCTGGTTGGCTGTGTGGCAATCAGGATCTAGGCTTCTTCAAAATTTTTCGTGTTTAGAGATACCATTGAACTAATATCAATAACAATTATTTTAATAGCCGATTTGGGAAGACAAAGTTGCGTGGGCCAGCTGGTGCTAAATAGAACTGCGTACATCCTCTTTCATTCCATACAATTGTAGCAGTGGCTCTAAAATGAGGATTGATGGCCTTACCATAGATAAGTATTTGAGACCATTCAATGAGTCTCAGTAGCAGATTTCTTCATATTGAAGCAGAAAATTAAAACTTTCCGCAAATGACAAGAATTCGGATCATAAACTGATATGATTAATCGAGAAAAGCTTTATGATGCAGACAGAAAACGATGGCGTTATGTTTACAAATACCTGAGCTTACTGTATGACATCTAAGATCTATTTATTTCAACTACCATTTACCGCTAAGCCAGTTATTGCAAAACGACGGAAGCATAGTTGTAAATCTAATATACAGGGTTATTCACGAATATGGCTCTGTAGAATATTTTTAGGAAAGACACAAGATTCAGGATTCGAATTCTTAAAGTGAGCTTTAAGTAAGAAGATGACTTCTCAAATATTTTATATTCTAGGACTTCGGTTTTTCCGGAACTGACATCAAATGGGAAGACCCTTTTTTATTGCATAAATAGATTTTCCATTGAATTTTGAGTCTTTTTGATTCCAAAAGTTCGAATTTTCGCGAGAAAATTCTCTTTAAATGAGGAAATACGAAAAAGAAATCTCAAAATTGAACTGTGTAGAAATACAGACAACTTCGATATTTTTTCATTAAAAATTCTCATTTTTGAGAATCTCCTAGAAGAAAGGCTGATGCTTCTTTTCCGATAGCGTGATTTTCAGAATATGATACAGGAGGTCACAAATTCTTTGTCAAAGTTAGAAGTGACGAAACGTCAACAAATCTTTTTTTCAAATTGGAACACCATTTTTTCGAAGTATTTTCGAAAAGTATTCGCTTTGGAATAAAAATCTCGGACGTATGCTCCCATTATTTCTTCACGAAGATTTCGAAAATGCTCTGAAAAAATGGGGATCCAATTCGAAAAAAAACTATTTTTTGATGTTTCGTCAATTCTGACTCTGACAAAGAATTTGTGACCTCCAATATAATATTGTGAAAATCACGATATCGGAAAAGGAGCATCAGCTTTTCTCCTCGGAGATCCTCAAAAATGAGAATTTTCAATGAAAAAACCTCTCAGTTGTCTATATTTCAACAAAGTTCAATTTTGAGATTTTTTTTTCGTATTTCCTCATTTAAAGATAATTTTTCGGGAATATTCAAACTTTTGGAATCAAAAAAACTCAGAATTCAAGGGAGAATCTATTTATGCAATAAAAAATGGGTCTTCCTATCCCCTTCAAAAAATACACGAGAAGTCTTCTTCCTACTTGAAGCTCATCTTTAGAATTTCAATCCTGAATCGATACCACGTTTCCGTATGTCTCTTTTCAAAAAGAATTTCACATACATATAATGTCATTTCAGTATACAATAAACTCTCACCTGAACTTAGATCGTTGAGTCCTAGAGCATTTAAATCATCATATAAAATGATTTTGTTGAATCAACAGAGGTAATCATTCAAATTGTGCCATGTATGAATGTTTGTGATCATTTGTATTTGGCTTCACTTTCTGAATTTTGTAGAAGAAAATTTTTTGTGAAATAATTTTTTTGTTTTCTGCGCGTCATGATTATATTAATTTTTTTTTACTATTGTAATTCATCTTGAACTGTAAGAAAGAAGTTTCTTCAGGTTGAGTTGATTAGCATTTCTGCTAGACTTCGCCTATTTGGTAGGTAGTAAATTAGTAGTAATGTAAATTTTTTTTGTCTTTGTAACATGGTGTTATATTGCCTACTGAATAGTGACGAAATATCAAAAAATGGTGTCTTTCCTTGAAATATTCTATAGAGTCATATTAGCAATAACTCTGTAAAGGTTCACATTCCTTATATCTTCACCCACGAAAAAATCTAAATCCGCACTTGCATCCTGCCTTGCATGTGGTAATTTCAACAATATTTCTGAATTCTAGCAGACATTTGAAAGACTAGATGGCGCTCAGACCTGCAGTCGCATACAGTGATTTTATTTAAAACAGTGGCGACACGGGACGAAAAATCCGCCATTAAGAGGCAAATGTCAAATTTGCTGATGGTTGAGTTCGAAAATTACGGCGGATCTGACATTATTACCGAACGCAGCTACTGCACCTGCTATGAATTTCTTTTGAGGAAAAGTATTCCAGTGATTATTTTTTCAAGATTATAGAAAAATAAAACAAAGGTATTAATGAAGAAATACCTTCATTAAGGTTTCAAGAGATTGTTGAAATGTTGAAAATTTGGTCTGAAAACTGCATATCTATCTGGTTTTTGTTTTGTCAGTTTGGTGAATTGAACTCATAGAGATCTATCTCTATGATTGAAATCAATATATGTCAATATGCTTATTGACAACGATTTATAACCTGAATTTTCCTGATGGGCTGTATTATATACTGTCACATTGACCAACTTGCATAGACGAAATGAGTAAATTTCAACACAGAAAGTTATAAATTTTGACATTTGCCTCCTAATGTCGGAATTTACCACGTGACAAGGAACGGCCAATAAACGATGAGACATCAACGTGTCGCCACTGTTTTGAATACAGTCGCTGTATAGTCGCAGCGTTTCCAATCTTTCTAACTCTTGAATCATTGATGTCGACTTCAGTGTTCAGACTATGAGAAATTTCTTCCATTCTTTCTGCTCGCATGTCGCAGCAAATCGGTGCGTTCGAGAACTCCGCTATGCCCCAAGATTCTCGAACACGCCAAACCAACCCTCTAGGATCAAAAAGCGCATCGATTCTAACTCAATTACGCGCCCAACGAAGGAAGATTAAGCCCTTGTAACAGATTTCCCATGTGAACCGGGCATTACGCCGAGGGCCCAGAGCCTGTTGTAACCTGAGTCTCGCCCGCGTGTGCTCACTGACGGGCACGTGGCGCGAAGAGCGCGCAAACACCCGACGGCGGTCGCGGGAGAGGCGCTTTTCGCGCACGGTGAAGCCGCTGCGACGCTGGCTTTTTATCGTGCGCTTTGTAATTAGATACGGCTGACACAAAACGCGCATTTAGGAGACGCGCTTGGAGGTCTCGATGGGCGTTGGGATGGTTGAAAAAGAGAGTTGTTTGTTCTTTAGGGGTTTTAGTGGGTTTTGGTCGATTGGAGACGGGTCCTGGGAACTGAAGAAGAGGTTTGGTTCGGGAAGACTTCATATGTGATATGCTGCCTCGGCTTCTCTCGGGTAAAAATTTATTTCTCATAATACCGTATCATAACATGTCGATTTAGAGCATCGAAATGTACCCTTTTTCCGTGCGGCCGCACCGTTAAAAGTTTTACGGTGCGCTGATTTGTATCTTTTCTATGGCTGCGATGAATTATTATTTATTTCCTTAAGATCCGTTAGCACCATCGTTCCTTAAATATTTAAGTGACGTTTCGATCCTTAAACCTAACTTCAAATTTAAGGATGGGATTATAACCTAAAATAATTTGTCAAATTGACTGAACATTCGTTGTTTTTCCATGAAATTATAGCAAAAAATTGGAAATTTCAACTAGTATTAAATCGTCAAAATGACAGTTAAGCTGGGTTAAGGAAATGACAACTATCATCTGTATCCGGCCAGCCAATAAAAAGGTTTTATTGAACTAGGGGGAAGTTGAACAACATGAAAAACTTAAATATCACTAGATAGAACTATTTAAGGGTCCCTACATAGATAATAAAATATTGTTCTATATTCTAATGTCCCTTACGTAAGAATTCCATTTTAGTGACAGTCGTGCAACTGTCAACATTTAAGGGATTCCTAACTTTAAGGAACGATGGTGCAAACGGATCTTAGAAATACAGAGCAACGATCATATCATGACATCAGATGTCGGTATTTTGAGTAATTATTGTTCTACAATATCAAAATGATTTCTCCAAAGATAACAGAGTATAAAGATGGGAAACGAAGTGACTACAGTGATGTGAGCGACATCTGTAGTTTCAAAAGTAAACGGGTTATGGTTAAAATATTTAATGAGGGTCTATTTGACAAAGATTATCTAGAGATTATTAGTCGGCTGTTGTCAACTTTGAAAAAAATAATTGAATAAATATTTTTGTTGAATGATGAATGTATTTTCTCGCGTATTGTCTACTGAAATAACTCGAAATCTACAAGAGTAGTACCTAGCTCACTCCTTAATCTTTGTTTGTGTGTTTTTCTGTTTTAAATTTGTGTTAAAAACTGGCCGACATTCAAAATGCATGGTGATTAATTGCAGAAATAATAGAAAGAATAATCTTGAATGTGCATTCTTTTCATTACCAAAGAGAATGGTAATGTAAGTTTTGAAACTCGTATCATGTAACTGTCTTGTTCATTGCTTTTTATTTTTAGTGCTGTCAAAGGGATAGAGATATCGGGACAAAAATATATTGTTCTGAATATCGCATAAAGATCTCGTGCTGGGCTGACATACAGGTCTTGTTGTACACCTCTGATATTTTTCTTTTATTGTTGTTCAAACATTCAATTAATATACAGTGGACTCTCATTAAGTCGAACTCCGAGGGACCAAAAGAACTGTTCGACTTATTTATTGTTCGGCTCATCAAACATTCGAGTTATTCAAGTGAGACTTTACTTCGTTGAGAGAAAAACTCAGGTAAACATGAAAACATCATCGATGAGAAACGAGCGTCTGAGCACTGGAAACATGTCCTTAGAGTTCAAAAAAATCGTATGATGTTCATCACGTGTGGTGATTTGTTTGCGAACCGATTTTTATTAAGTCTCATTCATTAGATCAAAAAGTTCCACTCATTGAAGCAATGGTGACCAGAAGAACGACTTATAGAGGTGGAGGTTCTCTTGACGACCCTTCCAGCAGTTCGACTTATCTACTAGACCCTCTAAACACATCGAGGTGAAAATACACTGGGTAAGATATCTATGAATCGGGTCCAGAACTGTTCGACTTATCGATGTTCTATTTATCGAGAGTTCACTGTATGAATAAGTTCTTGAAATTGTTATAATAATTCTCTAATATGTGAACAAATTTGAAAGGTTCTCAATTTCATAATTATTGTATTGTAGTTGATTCAACACAAACATTTCAAATAAAAATATAAAGAATCCAGAAGCGATTTTCATTTGATTCATAAAAATGTGTAGATAGAAAATATCATTCTGATCAAAAAGTGGAGCCCTGCTTTTGTTTTGTCGATCAGGATGTTTCTCTAAAAGCTCGACAAAGAATACCCAATTTAATGGAAATTTATGAGAAGTATATTTCGAATTCGAATTTCCCGCCTATTAAAATAGTTTTCTGTACTGACTAATGTTTTCAGCGCCGTCTAGGTGTCAAAAGTTAGAAACTAGCCAAAAATCCTAGTCGAATTTTAATAGCACAGATGTAAGGGCGTTTTTGATCTTTCTAACTCTATAATCTTTGGATTTCTCCTGAGGAACAAATATCGCTAGAATGGTATAATGAAAAATATCGTTCCTTACACGTCCAGAAAAGCTTACTTTCTGGACTTGAAATTAAATATACTATTACAATCATTTTGCGAAGAACCTAGAGTATGTGAAAAAGGTGTACACTGTGTCCCATTTTGGTTGAGAATCCTGTATCTCAGATATCATTAAAGCTAGACATACGTTTTCGCGAACTACTTTTTTTCCAGAAATACAAGGCGTGAACGAAAATATGAAAATTGCTTATGATACATATTTTTGCATGAAACTCACTTGTGTAGTTAAAAATTTTTTTAGAGCATTTTTAGAGCACAAACTTAGTATTATTCGAATGGGGCACCCTGATGTATATTTTAACGTCAAATTTTCTGCAATTATTTTTCTCAATACATTGATGCATCATAATCTAAGATTCAATAAATTTTAGCTTCAAAAATCAAAAAAATCCATATTTATGTATGTTTTTTTTTTAAATTGGCCATGAATTCTTTCACACATGCATTTGATTATAATTTTTCAAAACACCATATGGTTAAAACCTATTCAATTAAAATATATTTCAAACATAAACTGTAGAGATCCATCTCCAATATGAACTTGAAAATGTTGAGAACGAAAAGTAATCAATATTAACATGCATGTTCAACTTCAATGTATGTGTGGGAAAAAACAAAACAAACATAAATATGGATATTTCCCATTATTGAAGCTTAAATTTATTGAAGATTAGGATGTGATACACAATGTATTCAGCTAAATAGTTGCAAATATTTCAAGGACAAAAGTAGTTGGAATATTTCTGTTTGTAATTTTCATACCAAAAATTAACACAGGGTCGCCAAAAACTGCATGTCTTTCTCTTAAATAATAGCTGAGATACACTGCAGTCAGTCTCAACCAAAAAGGGGCAAAGTCTTCAGATACAGGTATTAGGTTTAAAGCTTTGCTTCCGCCTTTTTGAAATAAATAGATCTCAGATGTCCTACAATACACAATACACTAAAAACAATGTGCCTGTGTAAAATTTCTCAATCAGAGTGATGATTATCGAACAAACAACCCACCATTGTCCCTACGCCGAAAACTATGGGCGCCTTCAACCCAAAAACGGAAAATTACACACTGCCCTCGTGTCGACCCGTTTGTGGTGAATTTCCGTAAGGAAACGGACAATGCCTGCCTCGTGGCACCGACACGTGCTGCCAAATTGAATGCAGCAACTGTTAATCGACCGGGAATCCCCCACGAAGGCCAACTGTTGACACCGAATTCGCCACAGAACACTTCCGGAACTTCGACAATGCTCTTCCTGTTACTCTAAATCTGTGTTTCCGGCGGAACTAAACGGCTCGAAGGGGTGGATAGAGGGTAGTATCGTATCAAGCGAATTTGTCGATTTTCAGCAGGATCAGTAACCAAAATGAGATAGGTATTACTGATTCAGTCAACATGACAATAACTTTAGACAGACAAACGAAACAATCGAAACTTGCAATGTCTTCGCCATCTTACTATCGCTGCATGTGCTGATTTCTACAATACTTCTGAATACTGATAGATCTACTACACAATTGGCGCCCAACGTGGGGCACGAAACTGTATAAGGTGAAAAAGTGTGTAAAGTTAGAATTTAACATTTAATGACCCAGCTAGTCAGAACATGAAACCACCTTACATTTTATATGAGGCAAAATGAGACAATGTGCTTCTACTCTGGCTAATGATAATCAAAACTTGAACAGTCGAGATTTATTCTTCTCTGATGACCACAGCTATTTACGAAATCTATTATTACAAGTTGAAACATCGAAATATGAGGACAAGAGTATCTACAAATATGAAAAATTCGTTAGATTTTTCATTCACAAGCGTTCTTCCAGAGCTGAAGTTCGTAACTCTACAGAAAGACGTAACTTCGAATTCTTCCAAAAAGAATGGCGTTGCAGGAGGTGAAGGTTTAACCCCCATCGAAAAGGTGTTTAAGGTTTGTTTTATCCCCTACAAAAAGGTGTTGAAGGTTTAATTCCCTCTAGAAAAGTGTTGATGGTTTGGCTCGCTCCAAAAAGGTGTTCAAAGTTTAGCTCCCTCCAAAAGGGCGATATTTCTCAATCGCCATAAATATTTAAATGCACTCGAGAACGAGAGAACAGTACCACAATTTCTCCGAAGTAGGAAGCGTGAAAACAAGACGATCCCAATTAAAATGGAATCGTCCGTAAAGACTATTGCATGACTTGTTTTCTGAGGCACGCGCAGCAGATGCTGAGTTCTTGCACTGTTCCCCGTTACACAGTCGACTATAGTTTGTCAGTTTAAAACAGTAAC
Organism: Hippodamia convergens; assembly: GCA_038502775.1. NCBI lineage: Eukaryota > Metazoa > Arthropoda > Insecta > Coleoptera > Coccinellidae > Hippodamia > Hippodamia convergens. The sequence continues at coordinate 40,576,166 of CM076610.1, forward strand.
TATTGTAGCCTTGATAATTGCATATTTTTTTCACTCTGAATCGATAAAAACGGGAAATTTCAATTTGTTAGCATCCTAAATTCAGCTGAGAAGACTAATTATAAACACATACTATGGAAAGTATGTTTTTTCATGTCAGGGCATCTTCAAAATAATTGTAGCGACCACTTGTAGATACACAAAATATATAGGCTAGAATGGCATTTCTCCACGACTGCTACAGAATACAGGCTCTTCTAAATCGAACATATAATGTCAGTATTCCATCACTTGATATGGAACATTCATTCTACAACACCCAAATCGATTTCAAGCAAATAACCAGTAATGACCGAGGTTGTTGTTCAATTTGTTCCTTGGTTTCCCCCCTTTAGGAATAACCATGAATAACGAACTTGCCCACCCTGTACAGGGTATCCTTAATTGCTTGATTTCGGCTGCTTCTGGTACTTCTGGACTATATTCTGTTCAAATTTAAGCGAGAGCAATAACAACAAGTTTGGCGCAGCGGTAGGAGGGCCTTCGGATAGTTACTTTCCGTCCAGAGTCGAATCGAGGAGATTTCACACAAACGTTCAGTTTTAACTGAATGGAAAGGACCCAAATTTGGTGTTTCCCGGAATTACTTTGCAAGATTCCGACCCAAATCTCTAAAACTCTGGTTTACCTTGCCGCAATCTCGAGCATAATTCCGAGTACGATCCTGGCAATCTCTTAGGGCGGTCGAAGGGAGCGTTGTTATGACTGTTTGACCAATACAAACTTCATTGTGCGCAAACCAGATGAATCTGTTTGTTGTTATTGCTTTCGCTTAAATTTGAACAGAGAAGAGATAGGTTAAAATTTTGAAAGGAGTGCTGGTCTCGATTTTCTTGAGAACACCAATACTGGAAACAGATTCAAGATATTTTTTTTTTAATCGATTTCGAAAATGTGTCATAAATTTTTTATTAACGGAAATATCGTAAAACGATTGAAACTTTCTAGAGGCATTTTCTCACTGGGAATGAGACGATATAATCAATTTTTTTCAACATTTTATATCATACCAAAAAAATGTATGAAGAAAAAATTGGACATGGTGCCATAGTACTAGTGAAAAAGTACTTGTAGAAAGTTTCCATCTTTTTTAGATATTTTCGAAAATAAAAAAGTTTTGGCATGAAATTGACGAAATATTAAAATTTTGTTATAATTTCCAAACAAATGAAGATATCGTTAAACGGTCTCCACTAATACTATTTTCACGAAAATTGAGCTCAGGACTCCTTTCAACGTTTTGACCTATACAGGGTGTTTCAGAATGAGGTTTCGTTAATTCGGTATTTTGATCCTCATATGATTTTATGATATAAAGTTCCTATGAACTATGGGTCTCTGACGCACTGTTTTTGGGATACAGGGTGTCGAAATTAAATAAAAATTGGTTTTATGAAATTATTTTCTACAACTTACACGTTTTCTTTTTGCGTTTTGGCACGTTATGAGTACGCATCAAGACACAATTTTTCCGATACGAAACGATATTTAATTTTCACCAGTAGCGTCCGTACGAATTTCTGTCCGAACAAATTTGGTAAAAAAATTGGTACGCCAATGATTTTTTTAAAATTTCAAATCATTTTCGAAATCACCATATAATAAAGAGTAAGAATGGTCTCTTGAGTTTTTCACCTGCGGCGAATACTTTCTGAGAAAAAAAATAAAATGCAATTCCATCTAGGGAAGTTACGAAATTTTTTAATTACTTCACGAAATTCAGAAAATGTTTTTTTGGCGTACTGATAACCTAACAAAATGCAAAAAAAATGTACCCTGCCGAAAATAAATTCGAAAAATATTTTCTTTATTTTAAAACCCTGTTTCTCCGACAAAATGCGTCAGAGACACATGGCCCATATGAAGTTCATATCATGAAATCATGTGAGGATTAAGATTCCAAATTCACGGAACGTTAGTCTGATAATTAGTGGGTATTGAAGCACATGCTGAATTTGCATTTTATTTTTTTTTCTGAGAAAATATTCATCGCAAGTAAAAAACTCAAGAGACTTTTCTTACTGTAAATTATGTGGTGATAACGAAAATAATTTAAAATAAAAAAAAAATCATTGGCGTACAAATTTGTTCACCCAATTTGTTCGGACAGAAGTCCTTACGGATGCCACTGGTGAAAATTAAACATCGTTTCGAATCGGGAAAAATGTGTCTTAATACGTACTCAAAACGTGCCAAAACGCAAGAAGAGATCGTGTACGGTGTGGAAAATAATTTCATAAAACCAAATTTTTGTTTAAATTTCAACATCCTGTATCTCAAAAACAGTGCGTCAGAGACCCATAGTTCATAGGACCTTCATATCATAAAATCATCTGAGGATTAAGATCCCGAATTCACGGAACCTCATTCTGAAACACCATGTAGAATCTAGAAGTACCAGAAACAGCCAAAATCAAGCAACCGACCATTCACGCTCTTCCCCACTTTCAGAGTCACTCACCTTCGAGAGCCTTGTTCCTTGCCAGCAGCGCCAAGAGCACCTCCGAGCTTGGGGGGCCCTCCATCGGATGCGGCGGGATCATGGGCGGTCCACCCGGGGCCAGTCCTGGCAGATGAGGCAGTCCACGGCTCTGATCCAGGATGGACATCTCCCGGCCGAACGTCACAGTCACAGAACGCGGTTTATCTATCTGATTTTTTCCTTATCTTATCGCGGTCTGGTCCTTCATGCATCGGATAGACCCACTTTGCTGCCGATTAGGGTTATCTCCTCATCTGTATGCCGTATCTAGAAAGAGGGACTCGAGTGGTTTGACGTCTGAGAAAAAACGGCGATAGCTGAGAGTGCCATGCTGAAATTGCAACACAAACATCGTCAAAGGCGATTCTGCTTGTTGGTGAATTGTAAACTTGTGCAGTTTTGTTTTGTTGACATGATAAAATTAAAGGTTAAGTTTGTTACTTCATACTTCATAGGTTACTGTCAATCATAGAAATACATGTGAAGTATATTTTTATGATCATCATGTTCTATAATGCATAAACTGCATATCTATTCGAAGTCAGAAGACAATCATGAACAACATTAATCATGTATTAACACCAAAGCAAAGCCGACAAAAGAGAAGGCTCGGAACATTTTTTTCCCAAATGGCTGGCATGCCATCATCATGCCTTTGCTTTGGTGTTAATACATGATTAATGTTGTTCATGATTGTCTTCTATATTTTTATGAAATGTATCATAGAAGAGTGAGAGAGAATAAATAACCCAAAAAGTGAAAGACGTGTTTTTCAAGACTCATATAATGATCATAAAATGTTGTTTCTTTGTGCTTGAAACAACATATAATAAAATAATAAAATATATCGTTAAAAATACAAAAACCAATAATTAAACGACACTGCTAACCAGAAAATAGTTATTTATGATATGAGTGTCAAAAGTGACGTTTTATTTTGTGAGTGAAGAAGTTTGGGAAATGAGCGGAGCGAATTGAACAATTTCACGAACAAAATAAAATCACTTTTAACACAAATACCATACAATGTTCTTCGTACAACTGCCCTATTATGATAATGACAATGATAATAATGCAATGACAATAAACTTCAAAATGCATTTTAATATTGAAATAATCAAAAGGTTGTTGCGCCCTTGTTAAAAATGGTGTGGATGTTAGGGAATATTTTAAGGTAATAGCAAATTTAAAAAGGGAAAGTGAAGGATATCGTCCCAAAAAATCGAGAATTCTCAGTCGTGAAAAAGTTGAAAAGTTTATAAAGGGGGCACCAGATGAAAAATACTTGATGGTAGAGGTTGCAACTATTTTCGGATTATCTGGAGCCTGTCGGCGTAAAGAATTCTGTAATTCATCAGTGGAAGACATCGAAATAACAAATAAATCATTGGTTATACAACTCCCAAATACAAAAACGAAAGTCAGTTGTTCTTTCACTATTATTTGGAAGTATGAAGACTATTTTCATAAGTACTTTGCACTGCGCCCTTCTGTTATCCGTCTATGGACTCTGGTAAGCAGAATCTTCACAAAACGACTCGAAATTTTAAATCTGAAATGAAAGAAGACAAAAGCAGAAAAGAAACCAATTATTTGGAATAAATTGAATTTTTTTGAAATCAACCAATGCATTTGTTACTTTAAGTATAGCCCCGATACCATCTTGGAATTCATAATTGGGACAACTATTTACAAGATATTCTATAGTCTCCTTATTTTTCCCACACTAGGGCTCTCAACCGAATTCCATCGGAAGAGCATGCTGTTGCATCGTCCATGGCCTGTTCTAATACGATTTAGAACACCATATTCTCCTGGGAAGGTCAAAACCAGGAACTCTGATGAAAGGATCAATAATAAGATCTTTATTGAAAAAATTGCATACATTCCATTCAGATTGCCAAATTTCTTTGTCGCTTCTATTCATATCAATCAGAAAATTTGACCAAAATGGTTTACGCGACTTCAATCTGGGGACCTCATTATCTGGAATATAGGTGAGTATGGGAAATGAATTCGGAAAAGAATTAAATTAGTTCCAAAATTTCAAAGCTGTTGTCTTTCTGCGAATATGTGGAGGGACAATATTTGAGAGGACTGGTAACCAAGGAGTAGGTGTAGATTTTAAAGTACCAGTAATAATCCTCATAGAATAATTTAATTCGGCATCAATTTTTTTTTACATGAACACTGCTCCACCAAACAGGTCAACAATATTCAGCAGCAGAAAAAACCGAAGCAAGCGCTGCCTTACGAAGTATTGTTGCATCAACGCCCCATGAGAAACCAGCTAGTTTCTGAAGAATATTGTTTCGAGTTTTGAGCTTCAAACGCAGATCATCTAAATGGGCGTTGAAATTTAGAGAGGAATCAAGTTTGATTCCCAGGTATCGAGAATTGAAGTTATGTTTTGAGGGAGAAGAACCGAAAGTGACACACAATTTTCTATATTTCTGATGATTATTCAAATGAAAACATGAAACCTCGGTTTTATTTTCATTCGGGCACAAACGTCAAACGACACCAAAAATAATTTTTCATGATATCCAAATCTATCCCTGTAACTAAAGTAAATAATTGAATTACCCTACTTTTGAATAAAAGTAATCAATAATCCTTAAGTTTTAGCTGAGCTCAGCTAGAGCAAAAAACTGCGGACGACCTCAAGCGAACAGCGGTATTTTTAGTTCTTATCTAAAATCAATCCGGTGTTGCATCTGTTTGCGTAAAAGGTAATTGGGTCTACCGTAGAGGGTGGTTTTATATAACGATGGATGAACTTAAACATTGAATTACTGACTCGGGGTTGGGAGTGGTTGATTTGGAAGAGAGGTTAGTCACGCAAGTCCCTGTAGGAAACACCTGATTGCATTATGGTTCGTGTACCTGATAAAAAGCTAGGAACGGATGTACAGAGTGAGTCTTTGGCTGTATTTTAACAATAGATTCTTGAGGTCAGAAGAAACACTAATTCGTATACCATTCTTACCGATTCAGCCTAGATAAAAAAATATAGCAGTTTTAAACTTTTCATGAAGAGCTATTCTACCCCCAGGAGACATGCCACTGAAGAATTATTCAGGGATAGGGTAGGATCAATCAGTCCTAGAATACTTCTTAATTTCATTAATATCCATCAGGTATAAAGTATGAGTAGTTATTGTCTCGTAGAAAGATACATTGCGAAGTTTTAAATTTGTGAGAAATTGAAAATAATTTATTTTCGAGGTAATGGGATCCGGGTCACATATTTATATAATTCAAGTATATAATTTAAGATCATGCATCTGTAACTAGAATTTTTCAGCAGTAGGTATTTTGGGAATAAATAACTTTTTCTGAAAAATTTTCCAAATTTTGGTCAACTTTGAGGTGCTGTATCCCATAGAAAAATGACATTGTATCAATCATAAATTTTTTTACAAATAGACTGATTCTTTGTAAATAATTAAGTGCAATTTTTATCTTCTTATCGCTACTAGTTTAGATTTTATGAATTTTTCCGCAAAGTTCTAAATTTTCGGATATTCCATCGATTATAAGTTGAAAAATAATTTTTTTTAAAATTATCTGTTTGCATATTCGTCATCTACGCCCTCAAATTCATAAGATATATGATTTTGGTTCTGATCAGAGCAAAAAAAAATTTTTCAAAAAAATCGAAAATTTTCCATGCATATGTATGCAAAATTTGTCGAAAAATTAAAGTTGTTCGCTACAAAAATCTACTTACTCACTAATTCAAAGGCGTAGATTAATAATTCCTAAACAGTTTTTCTCTAAAACTTTCCGTTTTTTTGAATCATTGTCGACAAAATATACAAAAATATTTTTGATAAAACTGGTCAAAAACTGAAAGTTGTCTTATCGTTACCAAAATTTACTCACTTACTAATTCGAGGGCGTACATCAATAATATCGAAACAGTTCTTCTCTAGAACTTTTAGTTTTCGAATTATAGTCGATGGAAAATCCAAAAAATTGAACCTTCTCGAAAAAATTCATGAAAACTAGCAGCGATAGGACCATGAAAACAGGATCATTTCATTCGCAGAACCATTCCATATGTAAAAAAATCAGCATCACCCCACTAAAATTTTTCTAGCTGCAACTGCAGAGTGAATTCCTTCTGAAATAATATCTTCCAAAAAAAAAGGGTATGGTCAAACTGTCTTCATGAGAACTTCCAGTATATTTTCTTCATCTTTGTTTCATCTGTAGAAAAAGAACATCTCTGAAATCCTAGCATCACATGTTAGAAACACTTTTTACACTTTTCACATAAAGCATTGTAACCGTTCTATGGCGTCCTTATCCAGACAAGAATAAATTTCCATAATCCACACACTGTCACTTGAAGAATCTGGTAGGTACAAGGAACCTTTTTTTCGACACTTCTAACTCAACTAATTTATAGATTTCACAGTGAGAAAGTAGCTAGCATTGGCACTAGCCTGAAGAGTCACTGACAGCTCTGAACCTTACGCAGAAATATTTCTTATTGCACCCATTATAACCGCAATATGGCGTCCTATTGAAATATTATTTTCTGAAGCTAATGCTTTTCGATTCAATCTTTATTCTCACTGTGAGCCTTCAGACAAAAATAAATTCCAATAATCCACACCATGTCAACTGAAAAATACGGTAGGTATGAGCAAGAAATTTTTTTTCGATAATTCTCACTCAGTCTTCGAAAAATCATTAATTTCATAAATATAACCTAGGTACAAAGTATCAAACAATACCAGATAAACACAAAGAGACATCTCGAAAAGTAACTACACATCAATCTCGAATGAAAACTCTAGGAAAATTTCTAATTATCCCAACTGGAATATTTTGCCATATTATTATGTTTTGTAGAGTGAAATGTAAGGCAAAACATCCTGCAGAAAAAGTCTAATTGAATCTACTTTCTGTGTGCAAGGCTAAGAGATTTTAAAGACCTCTTAAGATCACAGCATATTAACTGAAGAAAGACGAAGGCCAAAACACTCCCTAGAAGAACATTCTGATCATCCTCTCAAGACGAACTCAGCTTTGAATACTCCTCAATTGCATAATTTTCTAGGTGAGAATTAGCAAGTATTACCGGCTAGCTGAAAGAGTTAATGCCAAGCTTCAATTCCGAATAGATAACTTAAGCAAATTTTTTAATACCAAAAAAATCAGATTAAATTCCCTCTGAAATAATATCTTAGAAATGAATAAGGTACGATCTAAATATCTTAATCAGAAATTTCAGTATTTTCCCTTCATCGTTGTGTGGATTCATAGACAAAAAACATTTCGGAAATCCTAACATATTACCTGAATGATTGGAAAGGTGTAAAAAACCATTAGGAACACTTCCTTTTTCCACCGAGAAAGAAGCTAGCATTAGCAACTAGCAGAAAGTGACATTGAAAGACTCTGGACCCTATGAAGAACAACAAGAGATAAATTTCCACAGAAATCCTCTAACAAAGTTTTTTAATGCACACATTGTAAACGTTATATAGCGTCTTCCTTAAATATTATTTCCTGAATTTGAAGGTAAAGCCAGAACGAATATTTATTCTCCCGGTGTGGCTTTCATACAAGAAATAAATTCAGATAATCTACTCCCTGTCATTTGAAATATACGGGATGTGCAAGAATTTTTCTATTTCGACACTTCTCACTCAATCTTTGAAGACTCCCTTATTTCATAAATGACCATGTATGAAGCAGCAAGAGTTACCAGCTAGCTGAAAGAGTTATTGCCAAGCTTCAATTCCGAACAGAAAACTTTAGCAAAATTTTCTAATACGCTGCAATTACCAACAAAGTCAGATTAAATTCCTTCTGAAATAATATCATAGAAATGAAGAAGGTACGATCAAATTGTCTTCATCAGAACTTTCAGTATTTTTCCTTCATCGTTGTGTGAATTTATAGACGAAAAACATTTCGGAAATCCTAACATATTACCTGAATGATTGGAAAGGTGTCGAAAACTATTAGAAACCCTTCCTTTTTCCACATAGAAAGAAGCTAGCATTAGCAACTAGCAGAAAAGACATTGAAAGATCTGGACCCTCTGAAGAAAAACAAGAGATAAGTTTCTACAGTAAACCTCTAACAAAGTTTTTGTAAGCACACATTGTCAACATAATATGGCGTCTTCTTGAAATATTATTTTCTGAACTTGAAAGTAGAGCCAGAACGATTCTTTATTCTCACTGTGTGGCTTTCAGACAAGAAATAAATTCCGATAATCCACTCCTTGTCACTTGAAGTATACGGGATGTGCAAAAATCTTTCTATTTCGACACTTCTCACCCAGTTTCCAAAAACTCCCTAATTTCACAAATATCCAGGTATAAATTAGCAAGCGTTACCAGCTAGCTGAAAGAGTTATTGCCAAGCTTCAATTCCCAATAGAAAACTTTAGAAAAATTTTGTAATACCCTGCAATTACCAATATAATCAGATTAAATTCCTTCTGAAATAATATCTTAGAAATGAATGAGGTACGATCAAATTGTCTTCATCAGAACTTTCAGTATAATTCCCTCATCGTTGTGTGGATTTATAGACGAAAAACATTTCGAAAATCCTAACATACTACCTGAATGATTGAAAAGGTGTAAAAAACCATTACAAACCCTTCCTCGTTCCACATAGAAAGAAGCTAGCATTAGCAACTAGCAGAAAGAACATTGAAAGATCTGGACCCTATGAAGAACAACAAGAGATAAGTTTCCACAGAAAACCTTCAAGAAAGTTTTTTAAAGCACACATTGTAAAAGTAATATGGCGTCTTTTTGAAATATTATTTCCTGAACTTGAAGGTAGAGCCAAAAAGAATCTTTATTCTCACTGTGTGGCTTTCATACAAGAAATAAATTCCGATAATACACTCCTTGTCACTGGAAGTATACGATATGTGCAAAAATCTTTCTACTTCGACACTACTCACTCAATCTTTAAACACTCCCTTATTTCATAAATATCCAGGTATACAGCAGCAAGCTGAAAGAGACCTCACCAAGCCTTAATCGCAATAAAAACCAACCAATAAACCGTCAATTCCGATCGGAAAACTCTAGGAAAATTTCTAATTACCCCAACAGTAACCCTCCAAAAATCACAGTGGCGTCCTTCTGCGAACTTTCACTCCTCCGTAAGGTGTCGGACGTTAATTTCCGCGTTACGTACGGCTCATATAGGCGATATTTTTCAATTTGCGTTAACTTAGTCGACTTCGTTTAATTTCACTAAGCGCTATCTGGAAGATTTATTGCCAAACTTCAGTTCCGAATAAAAAACTTTAGCAAAATATTTCAATACCTTGCAATTACCAGAAAAATTTGATTAAATTCCTTCTGAAATAATATCTTGGAAATTAATAAGGTACGATCAAATTGTCTTCATCAGAAATTTCAGTATATTTCCTTCGTCGTTGTGTGGATTCATAGAAGAAAAACATTTCGGAAATCCTATCATATTACCTGAATGATTGGAAAGGTGTAAAAAAACCATTAGAAAACCTCCCTATTTCCACCGAGAAAAAAGCTAGCATTAGCAAGAAGCAGAAAGAGATATTAAAAGATCTGGACCCTATGAAGAAAAACAAGAGATAAGTTCACACAGAAAACCCCTAACAAAGTTTTTTTATGTACATATTGTTAACGGAATATGGCGTCTTCTTGAAATATCATTTCCTGAACTTGAAGCTAGAGCCAGAACGAATCTTTATTCTCACTGTGTGGCTTTCAGACAAGAAATAAATTAGGATAATCCACTCCTTGTCACCTGAAATATACGGGATGTGCAAGAATCTTTCTATTTCGACACTTCTCACTCAGACTTTAAACACAATTTCATAAATGTCCAAGTATAAAGCAGCAAGCGTTACCGGCTAGCTGAAAGAGCTATTGCCAAGTTTCAATTACGAATAGAAAACTTAAGCAAAATTTTTTAATACCCTTCAATTACCAACAAAATCAGATTAAATTCCATCTGAAATAATATCTTAGATATGAACTAAGTCCTATCAAATTGTCTTCATCTAAACTTTCAGTATATTTCCTTCATCGTTGTGTGGATTTATAGAGGAAAAACATTTCGAAAATCCTTAAATATCATCTGAATGATTGGAAAGGTGTAAAAAACCATAAGAAACAATTCCTCTTTCCACAAAGAAAGAAGCTAGCATTAGCAACTAGCAGAAAGAGACATTGAAAGCTCTGGAACCTATGAAGAACAACTAGGCATAGGTTTCCACAGAAATCTTCTAACAAAGTTTTTTAATGCACACATTGTAAAAGTAATATGGCGTCTTCTTCAAATATTATTTCCGGAACTTCAAGGTAGAGTCAAAACGAATCTTTATTCTCACTGTGTTTCTTACAGACAAGAAATAAATTCCGATAATCCACTCCTTGTCACCTGAAGTGCTGTGCAAGAATCTTTCTTTTTCGACACTTTTCACTCATTCTTTAAACACTCCCTAATTTCATAAATATCCAGGTATAGAGTAGGTAGCTGAAAGAGACCTCACCAAGCCTTAATCGCAATAAAAACCAACCAATAAACCGACAATTCCGATCGGAAAACTCTAGGAAAATTTCTAATTACCCCAACAGTAACCCTCCAAAAATCACAGTGGCGTCCTTCTGCGAACTTTCACTTCTCCGCAAGGTGTCGGACGTTAGTTTCCGCTTTACGTACGGCTCATATAGGCGATATTTTTCAATTTGCGTTAACTTAGTCGACTACATTTAATTTCACTAAGTGCTAGCTGGAAGATTTATTGCCAAACTTCAGTTCCGAATAAAAAACTTTAGCAAAATATTTCAATACCCTGCAATTACCAAAAAAAATAAGATAAATTCCTTCTGAAATAATATCTTAGAAATGAATAAGATACAATCAAATTGTCTTCATCAGAACTTTCAGTATTTCCTGTGTGGATTTATAGACAAAAAACATTTCGGAAATCCTTACAAATTACCTGAATGATTGGAAAGGTGTAAAAAACCATTAGAAACACTTCCTTTTTCCACCGAGAAGGAAGCTAGCATTAGCAACTACCAAAAAGTGACATTGAAAGACTCTGGACCCTATGAAGAACAACAAGAGATGAATTTCCACAGAAATCCTCTAACAAAGTTTTTCAATGCACACATTGTAAATGTTATATAGCGTCTTCTTGAAATATTATTTCCTGAACTTGAAGGTAAAGCCAGAACGAATCTTTATTCTCACTGTGTGGCTTTCATACAAGAAATAAATTCAGATAATCTACTCCCTGTCACTTGAAATATACGGGATGTGCAAGAATTTTTCTATTTCGACACTTCTCACTCAGTCTTTAAACACTCCCTAATTTCATAAATATCCAGGTATGAAGCAGCAAACGTTACCGGCTAGCTGAAAGAGTTATTGCCAAGCTTCAATTCCGAATAGAAAACTTTAGCAAAATATTGTAATACCCTGCAATTACCAGAAAAATTACATTTAATTCCTTCTGAAAGAATATCTTAGAAATTAATCAGGTACGATCAAATTGTCTTCATCAGAAATTTCAGTATATTTCCTTCATCGTTGTGCGGATTTATAGACGAAGAACATTTCGGAAATCCTAAAATATCAACTGAATGATTGGGAAAGTATAAAAATCCGTTAGAAAACCTTCCTCTTTCCACCTAGAAAGAAGCCAGCATTATAGCAACTAGCAGAAAGAGACATTGAAAGGCTCTGGATCCTATGAAGAACAACAAGAGAAAACCCTTAACAAAGTTTTTCAATTCACACATTGTAAAAGTAATATGGCGTCTTCTTGCAATATTATTTCCTGAACCTGAAGGCAGAGCCAGAACGAATCTTTATTCTCACTGTGTGGCTTTCAGACAAGAAATAAATTCTGATAATCCACTCTTTGTCACTTGAAGTATACGGGATGTGCAAGAATTTTTCTATTTCGACACTTCTCACTCAGTCTTTGAACACTTCCTAATTTAATAAATATCCAGGAATGAAGCAGCAAGCGTTACCAGCTAGCTGAAAGAGTTATTGCCTTCAATTTCAAATAGAAAACTTTATCAATATTTTTTAATACCCTGCAATTACCAAAGAAGCACATTGAATTCCTTCTGAAATAATATCTTAGAAATGAATAAGGTACGATCAAATTGTCTTCATCAGAACTTTCAGTATTTTTCCTTCATCGTTTTGTGGATTTATAGACGAAAAACTTCTCGGATATCCTAAAATATCACCTGAATTATTGAAAGGGTGTAAAAAACTATTAGAAACCCTTCCTCTTTTCACCGAGAAAGAAGCTAGCATTAGCAACCAGCCTAAAGAGACATTGAAAGATCTGGACCCTATGAAGAACAACAAGAGATAAGTTTCCACAGGAAACCTCTTAAAAAGTTTTTTAATGCACACATTGTAAAAGTAATATGGCGTCTTCTTGAAATATTATTTCCTGAACTTGAAGGTAGATCCAGAATGAACCTTTATTATCACTGTGTGGCTTTCAGACAACAAATAAATTCCTATAATCCACTCCTTGTCACCTGAAGTGATGTGCAAGAATCTTTCTTTTTCAACACTTCTCACTCATTCTTTAAACACTCCCTGATTTAATAAATATCCAGGTGTACAGTAGATAGCTGAAAAAGACACCTCCAAGCCTTAATCGCAATAAAAAACAACCAATAAACCGTCAATTCCGATCGGAAAACTCTAGGAAAATTTCTAATTACCCCAACAGTAACCCTCCAAAAATCACAGTGGCGTCCTTCTGCGAACTTTCACTCCTCCGTAAGGTGTCGGACGTTAATTTCCGCGTTACGTACGGCTCATATAGGCGATATTTTTCAATTTGCGTTAACTTAGTCGACTTCGTTTAATTTCACTAAGTGTTTCACCCTAAGCCCCGAGATTCACTGCAAGAGTGTTCCTTCCCCACCCCTACCGATAGGCGACGCCATTATTGAAATCAGTCTTGGCTAAATATCGTGACGTCACGAGACGCTGGGCGTCGGCGCGCTCCTTGGGATCCACCCCCGACGTCCGGACGAGATGGGACGCCAGAGGCGGATTTTGATTCTTTTAACACCCTACAGTGATGACTTCTTCCTGGACTCCTTGTGGTCCTGGTCCTACCACTACTACACTGCGCAAAAAATTAACGCACACTCTGAAAATCTCAATTTTAATTAAAGTTAACTCTACATTGACTTTATAACTTTTTTTCATGTTCTCTCGGGAAAGTTTTGAACGAAACAAGACACATTGAATGGAAGAAAAATTCAGGATTTCACCGAATCTTATGTGAAAGAAGAGAAATGAACAATTTTCAAAATACTGAAATGCTGATAAGTGATTCAATACTTGGTATTTCCACCCCTTGCGTTAATTACAGCTCGACAACGACGGTTCATACTCAAAATGAGTGATCTTAAAATGTTCTGATCTAATCCTTCCCAGATTTCTCCGAGTTGGATTCCTAAGTCATTAAGAATAGCTAGATGATTTTCTGAACTTCTCAGCCTTCTATTGAGGTTGTCCCAAACCTGCTCAATCTGATTCAGATCTGGACTTCTTGCTGGCCATTCCATTCGAGGGACTTCAACCTCTTCAAGGTACGATGCGCGCACGATAGGGTTTGGCATTATCATCCATAAAAATGAAATTTTCACCAATGTATGGGGCAAATGGCACTACATGCTCTACAAGAATGTTCCTTATATACCTATCAGCATTCATAGCTCCATTATCAATGATCACTAGGTCTGTGCGAGCAGTCAAAGATATTCCACCCCATACCGATCGATCCTCCCCCCAAACCAGTATTTTTCAGGAAATTGCACTGAGCAAATCTTTCATGTAGACGTCTGTATACAAGGAAACGTCGATCACAATGGTAGAGGCAAAATCTAGACTTATCTGTGAAGAGAACTCTTTCCTAATCGGCCTCTTCCCAATGGATATGCTCTCTCGCAAAATCCAAACGCGCCCTTCGATAGGCTGCGGTCAGAGCTGGGCCTCTTGCCGCGATACGAGACCTTAAATCATATTCTCTGAGGCGATTTCTTATTGTCTGAGTGCTAATTTGCACCGCATGAGTTTGCTCAAGCTGATTTTGAAGGAGGCGAGCGGTTGCAAACCGTTGTCTCAACGAAGAAACTCTCAAGTAATGTTCTTGAATGGCAGTTGTTACCCGTGGTCTACCCTGTCGGTCTTTGGACATTCATATCTGTCTCCCTGAATTGCTGCAACATTCTGGACACACTTGTATTGGAAACTCCAAACCTTTCTTCAATTCTTGTGTATGTCCACCCTTCTTCTCTCAAAACTACCGCTTGGGCACATTCCTCTTGGGTCAAATTACGTGTTTCGCGTTGCATAGCGATCGAGTGTAGAAAATCAAACGAAAGGAAAACTATTGATCACTAGAATTGATCGAGAACAACTGATTTTAGAATGGAGCCAATACATTCAAGATCTGATAATATCATCTTTTTTTATTCCTGCTGTATTGAAGAAAAACGTTGAAAGTGGTCAGGGTTTTTTTTTCTGGAGTTTTTTCTCTGGGGTATTTTCTCTGTCCTCATTTTATCATACTACAGACCTGTATGGTCTGTAGTATATATAATCTCTTTTAACACAAATACCATACAATGTTTTTTGTACAACTGCCCTATTTTGATAATGAAATGGGCCAATTTGCAATGACAATAAACTTAAAAATGCATTTTAATATTCAAATTATCAAAAGGTTGTTGTGAATGGCAAACGTTGCCAACCTCATGATAACTAACAAATGAGAAAAGACGCTGTCATTTGAATTTCGTTCCTGTCCAATTTTCGCCTTCGGTTTTTAACTGCTTAATATGTTTGTCGAGAGTTCAATTATTAATAAAAGTGACGATTTGGTTGTTCCTCTGGATATGGAAGAGTCTGCAAGAAGTTCAAATCTGGAACATCTACCTAAAAAAATCTGTTCAGCAGTACGATATTGTATATAACAATTTCCTGGCCTGGTGTAAATTAAAAAAATGTAGAAAAGAACTTCAGTGATACAGTTTTCCTGGCATACTTAGAAGAAAAATCAAAAATATGGAGTTCATCAACTTTGTGAAGCAAATTTTCAATGATAAAGTCAAGCGCCCTTGTTAAAAATGGTGTGGATGTAAATATTTTAAGGTAATAGCATATTTAAAACGGAAAAGTGAAGGATATCGTCCCAAAACATCAAAAATTCTCACTCGTGAACAAGTCGAAAAGTTTATAAAGGAGGCACCATTTCATGACCAAATGATCATTTTTAGAAGAGAACGAATTGAGTCATAAGTTCTTCTTTCAGTAGAAACCTACAGCCGTCTGTATATCGATTTTCCATGGCCACCGGGCGAGTCCAGCCCTGCGGAAGATCTGTTAATGGCCACACATTTCTGCACTATCTTACGGATAAATCATGAATATTCACCTAAGCGATGAACTTGGGAATTATATTTGTGAATTATCTCCCTCAGAAATTTATCGCTGACATGAAAAACTTCATTTCCACAGAAAGTTGGTTTATCAGATTAGTCCGTTTCACGTCTGAATGGCGAATATTCCAGTAGGAATATGTTTTTCCCGCTCCATATCGTTCTGATTGACTCGGTTGTTTTCAACGGCTTGCTTCGATTTTATGCCACATAGTTGCGATGGCGAACTTAAGAGTTATTTCGAGCGGAAAAGAAGCTAGGAGATCTTTTTGATTAGCACAAATGCATAAAAGGCACTGAAATATCTGGAAAAGTTCGAAAAAACAAATGCAAAATGTACTCTGACACAAAAACAACATGAAAAATCCATATTGGAAACGAAAATAAGGAACAATGACAAAATGAGCAAATAACAAATCTAATTGTAGACATAAAAAAAGAGACTCAAATAAAAAAATAGTGTGAGCCGAATCGATCATATTGGAATTCGACCAAACCGGACATTCACATAATGCGTGTAATTTTCTATTGAAAATCATCCTATACCCTATAGAGTTATAGCTGGTGGGAAAATTGGTGATACCTGAACTACAATTTTTGACCAGAAGAGATAAAGCAAAATGAATCACACATTACGATAGTCTTTTTTAGGGAAAGTGATGATGCCTTTTACTGTATTTCTCTATCTTCTTTCGTTTCCTTGTTATAGGCCAAATTGAAATTTTTGTTGTTGCTAGGATGTTGAAATGAAAATACCGATTTCGAGAAATCAATTTTTACCGACTGCAAAAAATGTGATATCTAGATATGAATTGGTTGAAGAAACTGCTAACTTGAAAACAATATGGAATAACAAAATAGTTATTTATGATATGAGTGTTAAAAGTGACGTTTTATTTTGTGAGTGAAAATTTCAGGAACAAAATAAAATCACTTTTAACACAAATACCATACAATGTTTTTTGTTCAACTGCCCTATTTTGATAATGAAAAGGGCGAATTTGCAATGATAATAAACTTCAAAATGCATTTCAATTTTCAAATAATCAAAAGGTTTGTTGTGAATGGCAAACCTTGCCAACGTTATGATAACTAACAAATGAAAAAAGACGCTGTCATTTGAATTTCGTTCCTATCCAATTTTCGTCCTGAGTTTTTAACTGCTTGATATGTTTTTCGAGAGTCCAATTATTAATAAAAGGACGATTTAGTTGTTCCTCTGGATATTGAAGAGACTGCAAGAAGAGCAAATCTGGAACTCCTACCTAAAAAATCTGTTCAGCAGTATGATATTGCATATAACAATTTCCTGGCTTGGTTTAAATTGAAAAATGTAGAAGGGCATTAATGTTAGTAATTATTCTAGTTTTAGGATTAATATTAATGTTCATAAGTAATGATTGTTGAATATTGATAATAAAAATTTGCAATTGCTGAACTTTTCTCATCTGATTTCTGATTTCATCATAAGAAAATGGAATGCTGAAAATATTTTTAACACTTATGTTAAAAATATTTTTAACAAGCTTTCACCTGAACAATCAATTTTAACATTGTTTGCTGTCATTAAAAGTGCCACTTGTAATGGCAGTTGTACAAAACATTCATTCTGTTAAATTTCGATGTGAGCATTTTTTTGTACGAAATATTGTATTGGTGTGAATCTCCTCTAACCTATACTAAAAGCTGTGACCTACTTGATACCCAAGTTCATTCAAGCTACATGATAAAAGCCTGTGTGTGTACTCTCGAAATTCCAAATTCCAACCAATGTTGCAATTCTTCTTGACCCCTTAGTCACCAATGTTACCAGAAGGCACCAACCTAAATTCTTCACAAATTTTTCTTTACCTACCTCGACAACTGTTTGTTTTCTCAACTCGGACATATTTACCAACACACATTTCAATTTTATTATTCCGAGGAAATACGTAGCAATGAACTTGTTCAAACATAGCTGTCCCTACCAGGTGATGGAATGCCCATTGGAGAAATGGACTCTAATTTGTTGCACAAGATTTGTGAGTCCTTGGTAAGTCAATAATGAATGTAAACATGTCTTCGAATTCTATTGGAAATGTGGGACGATCCCGAAAAATTCTTTTTTCGAATGTTCTCGAAGATTAATATAAGATATGCATGTTAGGAAAGTTTAAGTCCATGCTACCAAATAATTCAGCAGAAACAACCCTGTTTTCTGTGAATGAAGTAATGATTATATTTATGAAATGAGCTGAAGTATCGTTTGATGAATAAACTGAGGCCCAAAATGCATATAAAGGGAAATATATCCTTCCAAATATACTGTCCCATAAGAGTAAGGGATATCGTATTCAATCGTTTTGAAATGTATGTAATCTTCGAGAAAATCGCTGTAAAATAATTTAAAACTCAATAACAACTTGAATCGATCCAATAAAAATCAGTATGAGACATTTCGTCAATCTGGTTGCCTTTTTTCTGAAGTTTGGTTCTTTGCATATGTTTCATGAATGTTCTCATTTCGAAATGGAGTCAGTGTATCAACGGCATCGATTTGAAACGAGTTTCCTGAAAATGCCAAGACGTAAACTAACAAACGCTGAGGGTAATAGGGCTTTCGGAATGCTACAGGGTGGCCTAACTCGGGTTATTGAAGCGGAAAGGTTCCAAGTCAGCCAAAGTGTGATATCTCGACTTTGGAATAGGTTCAGGGAGACAGGTTCCGTGTTGGAAAGACCAAGGTTTGGTGGGCGACGAAAAACAACACCTGCTCAGGATCGTTTCATCAATGTCGGCGAGGAGAAAACCTACGTCTACGTGTAGAATGCTACGGAAAACTCTTCAAAATGCAGATGGGGTCAAAGTTTCCATAGAAACCATCAGACGAGGTTTGAGAGAGGTGAATCCAGGATCTGAACATTCATTAAGAGGAGTTCCATCAACAAGTGACCATAAGCGCTAAAGACTGAAATGGGCAAGGCATCATATCAATTGGAACGATCAATGGCGTAGTGTCCTTTTCAATGATGAATCCAGATAAGGATGATTTTCAAATTCTCGAAGAATAAGGGTATGGAAAATCCCACGCATACCCCGTAATCGTCACTATGTCCAAGAAGTCCATCCATTCCGAGGGGGTAGTGTTATGTTATGGGCCGGGATATGTTTCAACGGGCGCCAGATCTACACATTTGTCCTGGGAATTTGACCGCCTCAGATTATAAGGAGCATGTTTTGCCAAATTTTCACGCTGCACAAGGAGCTTGGGATTCCACATTCACCAATACTTCCGCACTCACCAGATTTGAATTGCATAGAACATGCATGGGATATGCTCCAAAGATGATTAGATAATCATCAACCTACCTAAGAATCCTTAAATGATCTGAGATATAGCTTCTGCCCCGTTTATGGAACCAAATTCCTCAAGAAATGTTCAACAATCTCGTGTGTAGTATGCAAAGAAAATGTCAAGCTGCTTGAATTCTTTGGGAATAAAATTTCTTATTATACTCTCAAACACCCTGAATACGCTGAAGACCTACAGACTAAAATTAATTTTATTTCCTGCAACTTGAAATCATATTAATAAGAATTTTCATCATGAAATCCCATTTAAACCATATTTATTGCAATTCAAGTCAATGTCCCTAACTCATGTGGGGCAGTTTATAATTTCTCTGGTATAGGAAAGTGTAACTATAAAAAGGATTTTCTAGATGAGTAGATAGCCAAAAGGGTAACACTCTTGTGGAGTCTCCCAGGGATGGATCACTCAGAAAAGTTTCTTCGGAATTTCGACCTACAAAATCCGAAAGTTACTTCATCAATAAACTATGGGGTTGCAGTGGACTGTGACAAGTTTTAAACTAAACAAAAAAAGGTATAATGAAAAAACATCAAGATAATAAACTACCTGATTGTGTTAAGAAGCTGAGTGCCGTTGGATTTCATGAAAAAGTAAAAGAACTTCTACTGGAAAGGACAATATATAACATCAATGATTTCTTGAATCGATCGAAATTTTTTTTAAATGATTGTTGGTCTTACTTGTCAATGTGGTAAATTCGTCTTATAATCATTTGTGTGTGGAACTATCTTTCATCTATTTTTGATTGTTTATATTTTACTCTGCCTGACAAACCGTGTAAAGCTTTGACGGTAAAAATTATTTGTCTGCTTTCTACTATGAAGAAACTTTCGATAACAATTAAATATGTATGTATCTATGTAAGAAAATATGTATGTACGCTAATTAATTTAAAAAGAAATTATCAAAATCAAATTTGGGTTTGGTCAGATAAGCGCCGAACTTTCTAAAACAAAAACACGACGAAATCCAACAATTTCCCGGGCATTTCCACGGCCGGAAAAACCCCCGTCCGGACAAATCCGCTCTGCGAAGCCGCCAATATGGAACTTTATCGCAGTTATATTTTCTTTCTTTCGGTTTCATTTGCTTTATGACTATCGATTGTGTTTTTCGGTACTTGGGGATTTTTCATAGCTTGTCGATGTGGCGTGTAGCTATGGCAACGCCATTCCGGCGTTGCCACACCCTCCCGTATCATACACTCGGCCTTCTGCAGTGGCGCAGCATTTCGGGGCTCATTTGTAAGGGATGTTCCTTTGAGGGCTCCCCGCTTCTCTAACATTTTTCTTGCATGATAGATTACGTAATTTGTATCCGTTTCCCGAGGAAAGTTCGCTTTTCCGGGCGGGTTATGGAAAATGTATGGACCCGAGGGTGGGATTTCTTGGGGGATCAAAGGGGATGCACCCCCCCCTCTATCCCTTGCGACGTCGTTCTTCTTTAGACGTTGAATATTGAAAAAGGCCTTGTTGCTTTGTTTTCGTCGTAACGCTCATGACAAAAGGGCTCTGGGAATTACGGAGGCTTGCGAAGCAACAGTTTATCAATTTTTTAAGGGAATCTCGGAATTCGAGAAATCTAAAATTCTCCTGATGCAGGAGAACATCTCAAAACACTGCGCAAAAAAATGAACGCACATTATGGAAATCTCAAATTTATTCGACAACTGAAGGTGTTCTCAATGATAATTATTTTTATCAGAATTATGCATACATATGTTATCCACTTCCAAAGTTTTACTTCAATACAGATGTTTTTTCCCAGCAGGAATAAAAAAAGATCATATTATCAGATTTTGAATGTATTGGCTCCATTCTAAAATCAGTTGTTCTCGATCAATTCTAGTGATCAATAGTTTTTCTTTCGTTCGATTTTCTACACTCGATCGCTATGCAACGCGAACCATGCAATTTGACCAAAGAGGAATGTGCCCAAGCGGTAGATTTGCGAGAAAAAGTGTGGACATACACAAGAATTGCAGAAAGGTTTGGAGTTTCCCATACAAGTGTGTCCAGAATGTTGCAGCGATTCAGGGAGACAGGTATGAATGTCCAGGACAGGGGGTAACAACTGCCATTCAAGAACGTTACTTGAGAATTTCTTCGTTGAGACAACGGTTTGCAACCGCTCGCCTCCTTCAAGATCAGCTTGAGCAAACTCATGGGGTGCAAATTTGCACTCAGACAATAAGAAATCGCCTCAGAGAATATGATTTAAGGCCTCGTGTCGCGGCAAGATGCCCAGCTCTTACCCCAGCCCATCGAAGGGCGCGTTTGGATTTTGCCAGAGAGCATATCCGTTGGAAAGAGGCCGATTGGGAAAGAGTTTTCTTCACAGATGAGTCTAGATTCTGCCTCTACCATTGTGATCGACGTTTCGTTGTATACAGACGTGCACATGAAAGATATGCTCAGTGCAATTTCCTGAATATTCTACTGGTTTCGGAGGAGGATCGATTATGGTATGGGGTGGAATATCTTTGACTGCTCGCACAGACCTAGTTGATAATGGCGCTATGAATGTTGATAAGTATATAAGGAACATTCTTGAAGAGCATGTAGTGCCATTTGCCCCCATACATTAGTGAAAATTTCATTTTTATGGACGATAATGCCAGACCCCATCGTGCGCGCATCGTTCAGGAGTACCTTGAAGAGGTTGAAGTCTCTCGAATGGAAGAGTCAGCAAGAAGTCCATATCTCAATCCGATTGAGCAGGTTTGGGACAACCTCAATAGAAGGCTGAGAAGTTCAGAAAATCATCCAGCTACTCTTAGTGACTCAGGAATCCAACTCGGAGAAATCTGGGAAGGATTAGATCATAACATTTTGAAATCACTCATTTTGAGTATGAACCGTCGTTGCCGAGCTGTAATTAACGCATGGGGTGGAAATACCAAGTATGAAATCACTTATAAGCATTTCATTTTTTTGAAAATTATTCATTTCTCTTCTTTCATATAAGATTCAGTGAAATCCTGAATTTATCTTCCATTTAATGTGTCTCGTTTCGTGCGAAACCTTCCCGAGAGAATATAAAAAATAAGTTATAAAGTCAACATAGAGTTAACTTTCATTAAAATTCAGATTTTCAGAATGTGCGTTAATTTTTTTGCGCAGTGTGTAAAGAGTGTTTCAGAATAAGGTTCCGTAAATTCGGTATCTTAATCCTCTGATGATTTTATGATATGAAGTTCCTATGAACTTTGGGTCTCTGACGCACTGTTTCTGAGATACAGAGTGTTAAAATAAAAAAATAAATTGGTTTCAGGAAATTATTTTCTACACCCTACATGATCTCTTTTCGCGTTTTGGCACGTTATGAGTACTCATTAAGACACATTTTTACAGATTTTACAGATTCTTCCGAAGCCATTTGAAATCATTGTTTCCATAAGAAAAAACACAAGTTTTTGTTATAGCTCAGCAAGAAAACCTCTTTGGAAAAAATAAAGTATGCTACTGGATTGCTTTTAAGAAAGTGTCTGTATTATTTTTTTATTTCAACATCCTAACACAAACAAAAATGGATATAATGGCCAAAGTTGAAATCGCCCAAATTTCAATTTTGGCCTATAACTCGAAAACAAAAGAAGATAGAGGAATGCAGTTGATGGCATTATCAGTTTCTCTAAAAGAGACCACCGTAACTCTAACTTTTACGGTTAAAAAGTTGTAGTTCAAGTATCATAAATTTTGCCCACCCTGTACTGTGTGAGTGAAAGAACGTTTATTTCTCTCCCTATTCATTGTGAATTTCAATTTTGCGGTTGACCAAGAACCTTTGAATTACTGAGAGGTTCGTATCTTCATCAGAGGTTCGAATCATCGAGAAATGACTGTATAACATTCACGATTCACTTTCGTAATATGTCGACAATTTGCCAGGTAGATCAATCGAAAATTTGTACCTCTATCATCTGCAATTAATATCCAATTGGCTGTAACCAGGACGTTGTACCATGATCGTTTTTCACGACAAAAGGTTCATGTGGCACGTGATGCTAATAGAGGACTTTCACTTAATCACGCTGAATAGCAAAATCTTGAAGATACTATTAAATTTCCTAATAGAAATCACGTGAATTCTTGAATGCATATTGAACATAGCTTCATGTAATCCCTGTAATCATACAAACTATTCTAGGTGGAGATTGGTAGCTAATCAATCAAATCTTCAATATTATTCAGCTTTGCGAATATTATTTGACATGACATTCTCTTTCACGAGAGAAGAAAGCACTTAATGCTACATTGAATGAAATCCTCATGATCACCATGATCACACTATCTTTACTAGTGATTCTTACTGCATGGAAATATTTGGCCAAAATCACCGTCTGAAAATCTAGCCAGTTTTTGACTCTTACAATGTAGGCACATTTATCTATACTGATATTATGTTTTCTGAAATAGCTGGGGCTCTCAATTCATTGCAGAAAAAGGCACGTTCATTCTTAGACAGGTAACCAAACTGGGGTATATTCTTTTGATTAGGAGAGCTAAAATAATGCAATACATATTGAAACAAAAAGGTACCTAGCTGAGGTTGGTGCAACCCAGGAAAACCATACAGGTCTGCAGTATGATTGAATGAGGAAAGAGAAAAAACCTCAGCTGAAACCCTTACTCGAAGTATTAAATATCAGGAAAATCTTGAAAGACATCAGTGTGATAATCTTCATGTTATCCGTCGATGGACTCAGATAAACAGATTTTTTACAAAACGACTTCCTAATCTGAAATGAAAAAAGACAAAAGCAGAAATGAAACCAATTGTTTAGAATGAATGAAATTAATTTGAAATTAACCACCCATTTTAGAAATGCATTTGTTTCTTTATGTATAGCCTCGAAACCATCTTGAAATTTATAGGACAACTTTTAATAAGATGTTCTATAGTCTCCTCATTTTCCCTACAGTCACAACTAGGGCTCTCAACTGAATTCCATCGGAAAAGCATGCTGTTGCATCGTCCATGGCCTGTTCTAATGCGATTCAGAACAGATTATATTCTCCTGGGAAGGTCAAAACCAGAAACTCTGATATAAGGATCAGAAATAAGATCTTCATAAAAAAAATTGCATAAATTCCATTAAGATTGTTAAATTTCTTTGCTTCATCTATTCATATCAATCTGAAAATTTGACCAAAAAGGTTAACGCGACTTCAATCTGGGGACCTTATTATCTGGAATATAGGTGAGTATGGGAAATGAATTTGGAAAGGAATTGAATTTGTTCCAAAAATTCTAAGCTGTTGTCTCTCTGCGAATATGGGGAGGGACAATATTTGAGAGGACTGGTAACCAAGGAGTAGGTGTAGACTTGATAGTACCAGTAATAATCCTCATAGAAAAAAAACTAGGTTATATGAAATGCCTACCTTTACAGAGTGAAGAGGACACTTTCTTCCTATATAAATTTTGCAACACAAGTATTGGATTGTATTCTTCAATTTCTGAATCTTTCATTTTTCTTTCCTAATTCAGTCAAAAAAATATCTTAATAGGAGGAATATTTAGAGAACTTTCAATACTCACATCTCCTTTTTCATTGGTAATGTAAAAAATTTCAGTTAAGGTAAGGTCGTTAAGAATAAACCAGGAAGGCATCTTAAACAATTTGAACAAATTTGACCGAATGAACAAAACTCATCGACCACTCTAGATTGCTGCTGATCAACAATATTTCCAAATTCTAGTGGAAAATGAAATGCATAAACGTAGTAGTAGCATTACAAGTGTAGTTTTGACATATTGTTTTTGTTGTTTCGTTATTTTGTTCTTCGTCTGTTTTCCTTTCATAGATTTTTTTACGTCAATCATAAAAAGTCTGTTCCAACACGAGAAAGAGCGAGGTGAACAACCAAAATTGTATAGTTTGCGCATAGACAACTCTCTTATTTGTCAAACGGTCATTAACCTTATCTTAAACATACTACCAGGACCGTACTCGCTACGGAATGTGGAGAGTACTGGAAAGTAATGATAGAATCATTTGGATCCGCAAGTGTCAGTTTTTGAAAGTCAGTCTTATTAGAAATCTCGTCAAAAAATTAAATAGTTCACGTAAAGGTGTTATGTGTATTTAATTTGGAGATTAGTATCGAGTTGAAACTGTAGGATTGTATGAATTACTCCTTCTTTTTCATCGATTTGTTTACCTTGGCTATTTCTCACATTTGAACAAACTATATTTATGAGAGTTTCCATGACAATTATTCCTATTTCCCTTCATGAACCTTCGAATTATGAAAATCCGAACTTGTCCCTGGAACTTCATGCAGACTTCTGTTCGCCTCACGCTGTCTAGTTCCCACAAAACAAGGGGTCCTTAATTGTTGTAAGCAAAATCTCCAAGGATCGAAGTCGGTATTGTGTCGCAGTCAAGTTCCATCCGTAGAGGTTCTGGGGAAGTGGTGAACGCAGGACATTTGCCAGATAGCAATCCTGTAATTCTATTAGAGAGCAGAGAGTTGGGTCCCTAGGGCAAGGGCCGTTTAGAACGGTTGAAACATCCAGTTCTCACGGAATGGGAGCTATGGTAACTGGCGTGGCAAGTGCAGTTAATATGCTGCATCGGCAGGCCGCAGCTAATTGAGTTAAGGTTCTTGCAGCGCCAGTTTTCGCTACTTCGGATGTCGCTTTTTCGAGTTAGATGATGTATTGACTTTTTATTGCGTATGATATCTGTAATGGGATTCCTGAAAGTCGTTATGAGATCGTTTGGACTTCTTCACACTGTATAGTAACGATTAGGATAACAGTGATTATACAGGGTGTTTTATTCGTCAATGTACCGGGTTCTAACACTTTTAAATGTGGAGATATATAAGGTATTCCTGAAAACTTAATATGGGTTTTTTCTCCCAGTTTCTGAAACAAGGAAACAAGGCCCCTACGTAAAAATTTGAGCAATAATTTGTCAGGGGCTTAAACTTTGCAAGAAGAGATTGTTGCCTAACAATGAACAAGAAGAAAACACTTTGAACTCTGAAGCGAAACGTCTAAATCAGACTTGTTCGTCAGACAATTTCTATTTTTCATATAACTTCGTAGAATCGTGACAATATTTTGATTTTTTAATTGACATTTGTCAATATATGATGAACATAGATTGATATTGATAACTAGATGTTGATATCGTTATTTTATTTCAAAATTCCTTGAAACCATTTTTTTTCAATAAATCCATCCAAATTCGATCTATTCCTACTGAACAATTGGCGAGATTATTAGCCTCATCCAACAAAATACAAGCTGACTCCTTGATTTTTCTCTTACAATTATCAGATTCCGTCATTAGAATTTTTGTGCCATTCCAATCCATCATGTGATTGTCGGTATTGGAACACACATGATCTGCTATCTGCGATCTACCAATATCTCTACTTTCATGTTATTCTTATGTTCACGTTTTCTAATTTCTAATGGTCTTGATGTTTCTCCTGTATGAGATTTTCCACAAATACATGGAATATTGTAATTAGAATTTCTTGATTTTTGGTTCTCATTCAAAGGTTTAGTTTTTGTTAATAAAGATCGTAAATCATCTTTTGTTTTGTAAAATGTTTTTATGTTGAATTTAGAACCAATTCTTTTAATTTTTTTCTGATTATCCTCAAGAATATCTTTAATGAAATTAATTTTGTCATTTCATATTTCAGTTGTCGATGAAATTAATTGAGCTCTATCATAAAGTGTTTTTCTCTATTTCAGTATCGTAATGAGTTCATTACAGTACTAAAAGTAGTGCTGTGATGAAACTCATTACAGCATTGTTTTCAGTTATATTTTTCGCTTTATGATTGTCAGTACTGACCTCCGATCGAATCAAGTTTCGAATCAAAATAATTCAAATTCCGTGATCTGTCAAATTTCGTATGTCACACCAACTGCCAAGATACAAAACAAAAGTCACTCATCTGAATTTTCATTTGAATTTCGAGAGGTTTTCACAAAAATGGACTGAAATAGAGAAAATACCGTCTAATACTCATTGCAGAAGGCAATTCCAACACTCATGCTATCGAAAACTCGCTCCTTCTTCGCTCGTTTTCGAACTTCGCATTCGTGTTGGAATAGGAGCGCATTCTGCAACTTGTTTTAGAATATACTATTCTCTATTTCAGTATCGTAATGACTTCATTACAGTACTAAAAGTAGTGCTGTAATGAAACTCATTACAGCATTGTTTTCAGTTATATTTTTCGTTTTATGGTTGTCTGTACTGACCTCCGATCGAATCAAGTTTCGAATCAAATCAATTCAAATTCCGTGATCTGTCAAATTTCGAATGTCACACCAACTGCCAAGATTCAATACAAAAGTCACTAATCTGAATTTTCATTTGAATTTCGAGAGTATTTCACAATGATTGACTGAAATAGAGAAAATACCGTCTAATACTCGTTGCAGAAGGCAATTCCAACACTCATGCTATCGAAAACTCGCTCCTTCGTCGCTCGTTTTCGAACTTCGCATTCGTGTTGGAATAGGAGCTCATTCTGCAACTTGTTTTAGAATATACTATTATGATACCTCTTTCAACATTATCTGATGATTAGAATGAAAATATAGATATCGATTTGTGTTTGTCTTTTTTTCTGAACACACTTGTTTCGAAATGATTTGGAAATTTTCTTATCGAAACATCTAAGAAGGAAAGTACATTGTTTTGGTCCAACTCCATTGTGAATTTATTGTAGGTTCTTTATAATTGAGATGATTGAAAAACTTCATCAATTCTTCTCTACCATGTTGCCGAATTACAAAAATATCATCGGCATAACGCTACCAAGTCTTTGCTTCAGTGAATATTTTCAATATGGTTTTCTTCAGAAAATTCCATGAAAATGTTGCTCATTATTGGTGATGAAGGAGAACCCATAGCCATACTGAATTTTTGTTTGTAAGAATCATCATCTAATTGAAAATATGTCGAATTCAGACAAATAGGTATCTAACATTTCCATTCTATTATGTACAATTAATTTCGAATTTCCATGAAAAGTATTATCATCCATTAATTTTGTTCTTCCTATTTCAAGTCTTTTATCGACCGAAACAATAGGAAAAAGATGAACTACATCAAAACTCACTATATAGAATATCAGTCGAATACAGATTGGAATTTCTCAATTTTCCAAGAAAGTGTTGGGTGTTCTTCAAGTTAGTGATTTCAGAAATTGTCAAAAAACGTTACGCTTCAGAGTTCAAAGTGTGTTGTTTTTATTCATTGTTAGGCAACAATTTCTTCTTGTAAAGTTTTGGCCCCTGACAAATCAGTCATACCGAATTTTTGTTTGTCAATATCATCTAATTGAAAATATATAAGTTGTAGACTTGATAGTGAACGAGATATTCTTGATAATGGAATATTTGTTGGTACATTATTATTTGGGCTATTTCCATTATCTATACTGTTGGAATTTACCGACGTTTCGGCAAGCATTCGCCTGCCGTCATCAGGGTGTTGTTGGTCCTGAGAAGGACCGGTCTTTGCCAAACTTCTCAGGACCAACAAAACCCTGATGACGGCAGGCGAATGCTTGCCGAAACGTCGGTAAAATCCAACAGTATAGATAATGGAAATAGCCCAAATAATGTAGACTTGATAGCTCAAATATCCAACAACAAAAGTCTCAAATCCAAACGATGTTCACTTGAGCTAAGAGATTAATCCAACATGTTTTTATTGCGGTATAATACAGACGGAGCAACAACCGAAGGGTGCTTAATTCAATTTAATAAAACGCCAGTGCAGTGCTCCCTGTTCCGAAAAGGGGGATGTTTGTATAAATGAATTAGCAAACAACGGTTGCCGCACATCGTACGCCTCAAAAAGCCCCGCTATATTTAATAATTCAGAAATTTTCGCCCCCAGCGTGAATTCTTTATTTTAATCTGCCTTAATTCCGATGACTGCTGTTTGGTCTTTGCGATGGAATGTTGAATCAGGGGGACATTACGCTTTCTTTCTTCATCTTGAGAGATTTTCTTCAAGTGAATCCTGGGAACATTGATGGGAAAGAACCTTACAACATATAAGGTGTACAGGGTGATTCATTTATCTTGGTAACCCCAATTTTCTCGAAAACGCCTGAATATTTTCTCATTCTGTGAATGGCGTTTTGAACAAGTCAATGTCGACTTGAGATGCGCATAAAAATCTGCGGAATAAATAGAGACGCCAGGCGGCGCGTCGCTGTCAAAAATTTTTTCTCCAGGGACATACCATTTTTATCATGTCATTCGAAAGATAATTTCATTTTGAACTTTTTTTTTCGAATACAATTTTTGTCCATTTCTTACCGTCAGCGATCTGCAGCGTGTTTTATGTTGATTTTATTTCATTTATTTTTTTTCTGTATTGTGGTAGTATGCCTTGATTTGGAGACATAGATATGATTTTATGCCTTGAATTCAAGGAGGCGAGTTTTCTAAACAATCTGCTTCTTTAAATAAGATCAAATATGTGGATACAGCAAGATGGGGCTCCATATCACAACGCTGCCATTGTGAAGAGATATTGAGATTAAGAATTCGAAAATGAATGGACCCTTATATTTTGTCCGAAGTGACTTATGATGAAATAGGGAAATGATATAACTTGTGTATCGATCATAATAGCTAGATGACCTAAATTATGTTCCGTAAAATGACGGAGACTCTGTAACTATTTTTCTATTATTTTATTTCTTAAATATTATATCTTATAATAATAAACATTTTTTTTAATAACAAACGAAGAACATATGTTCTATATACCGGCCATTATGATCCATACATAAGTTATTTCATTACTTTGGTCAAACAGTCCAAGTTATTAGAATCAGTTTGGTATACCATATATTCAAGGGGACCCCTCAGAAAGTAATCCGTGAGCGTTAGATCTGGCGATATCCATTTTTTTCCGAATTCTTGATCTAAATATCTCTTGCGAATGGCAGGGTGGTGGCATGAAGCCCCATCTTGCTGCATCCACATATTTCATCTTATTTGAAGGAGCACATTGACCAGAAAACTAGCCTTCTTGAATTCAAATCATAAAATCACATCTATGTCTCTAAATAAAGGCTTACTACCATAATACAGAAGAAATTAAATGGAATAGAATCAACATAAAGCACTCTGCAAATTGCTAACGGTTAGAAATCGATAAAAATTGTATTCCAAAAAAAAATTCGGAATGAAATTATCTTTCGAATGACATAATAAAAAAGGTATGTCCCTGGAGAAAAAATTTTTGATAGCGCCGCGACGCCTGGCGTCTTTATTTATTCCGCAGATTTTTATGCGCATCTCAAGTCGACATTGACTTGTTCATAACGCCGTTCACAGAATGAAAAAATATTCGGACATTTTCGAGAAAATTGGGATTACCAAGATAAGTGAATCACCCTGTACAGGGTGATACATGAACTACAATTTTTTATCCGTGAGGGGTAGAGGAAAATGAATGACACGTTACGGTGGTCTTTTTTAAAGAAACCGATAATGCCATCAAATGCATTCTTTTACCTTCTTTTGTTTTCGAATTATAGGCCAAAATTGAAATTTGGGAAATTTCAACTTTGGCCATTATCTCCGTTTCTGATTGTGCTAGGATGTTGAAATGAAAACATTATAGAGGCACTTTTTTCATAGCAATCCAGTAGAGTACTTTGTTGTTTCCCAAGAGGTTTCCTTGCTGAGCTATATCTTAAAGTCGTGTATTTTCTTATGAAAACAATAGTTTGAAATGGCTTGGAAAGAATGAAGAATTGCCATTTTTTTCCCGTTTCAGAAATATATCATACATGATACATCGCCCTCAGATTCATTCAGATATCAAATATTGAGTACTAAGTAGAATGAATCACAGAATAATATGTCTCTACGCATGGTGTCATTATTAGTTTGCGATTGAATATTTGATTAAATTCTCCGTGGTTTGATCTCTGTTCAGAACAACTGTCAATTCGAAGTAATTATTGCTGCTGAAATAAAACATTTTAACATATCATATTTCTTGTAGTTTTCAAAAATTCCATATTGACGGCAACAAATGACTTCGAATTCAAATAATTGACAGTTGTTCTCATTGTCACTTGACTTTTCTAAAGAAATCCGTGGCAACATACATAAGAGAAGGAAGCACTTAAGCAAATCCCATGAAAAGAACAGAGAGGGACCAAGTTAAGGCACTGTCAAAATCATATGTTCCAAACAAAATAGAAGGGTGGGTGACAGTGCCTTGAATTACTCCATCTCTTTCGCATGTCCACAGTCTCTCTCTAGAAAGACGTCCATAAATAAAAGGTCTCTGATACTTTTACAAATAACAGAAATAACCTTTGTCTTGGTTTGTGATACTTTCACTTCACAGAACCAAAGATTAACCTGCAGGTACCTCTTTGACAGAGACGCTAAGATGTTTTCTTCTTCTTCTTTAGTGGACGTAACCGAAAAACTCTTGTCAAGGTTCGTACACATAATTATGTTTATAATTTCAAAGTATTGCATTCATGAGGTCAATTTCAATTTCTGATCACGGGCTACCACAGTTATTTCAAATTCAATACTTTGAAATTATGAACATTATTATGATTAAGAACTTTGACAGGACACCTTAGAATTCCAACGCTAGGACGTTTAGGCAACTCAAAATAAACAGTAATTTTTTAATATTTTCACGACACCTACTGTCGTTTTCGCAAGAAGGAAAGTTATTTCCTATTTAATTTCCATTTCATCGAATTTCTCAGAGTTTCAATGTATTTTATGTTAACCTCGCAGTAGGAGAATCCAACAAAAAATCTTTCATAACAAACAGTTCATCCAATCTTGAGTTATAAATGGTGCAACCAACAAAATGGCTGACTTAGTTTTATATATTAAGATTTTACTATTTCTAGGGTTTTGTACAATTTCCCGATCTACTCTGAGATCAAGCTCTGAAATTTGGGATGATGGGTTCAGATTATCTAACATTCTAGAATCTAGAGCATAACTTTTATACTGCTTCTTCTCTTTCACCATTTCATTGTGCTAATAGTACATAATCTTCATAAGTACGGGAATATTTTCCTATTTTTTGGCTTTCCTTTGTATTGAAACTGGAAAAAATCTGATTCGCTTCATTAAAAAGCTGGATGCTGTAACAGAATATTAAAAAATTGAAACGACTTGACTTGTTTTTAGTGAAGATGACGATCAGCCAAATACCCTATGAAATAAATAGAAGAGACAATTCAGAGTGTTTAGTTCCAAACGTTTGGTACATAATGATAAGAAATAACTCCTGCTGCGAAAATAGCCATGATAATGTATACTGTAATCTTGTGTATTTCAGATGAAACGTAGGTTTGAAAAATTGTTCTTTGAGTCAGTCCTGAATCCACTTGATATCTAAGCTCCACGCTCAGTCTTTGATGCAATCATTACCTCAATCTACAATCAACATCTTGGAGAAAAACGTTAATGAGTTAATATTGGTGAAAAATCCAACACGTGTGATATTTTTTTTTACGTTGAGCAAGCAACACAGGAATTTAATTATCAATTAACATGGAGGCGGAAACGTACAATGTAATAAACTTTCACATTGTTTATTAGATTCCGATTCGTTTTTGTTGTTTGTCGGCCAGAAATGAGGCCATAGATTAGATATCTTCTTGTACCCGTGAATTTTCTGATCATTCTTCGTTTATGCCCATTTCAAAACAATGTTTTCTAAAAATCTTCAGAGGAAAAAAAATTCAATATAAGTCGAATGGTATCTCTTGATGAGCATTGAATTCGGAACACCTGCAAACGATCTCCGATCTCCCCAATTGTAAATTATTCCGTAGACGTAGAAAACGGATTGTTCCGACACTAATTAGATAAGATGTAATTCTTCTGAGATAAACCACAAGAGAACGGCATGTCTAATTACTGTATTTATGACTTTGAACGTTCCTTTCATTGCCACGGTTATTGTCAAGGCGAAAATGTTCATTTACAATCGATTCCGAATGTAGGGAAAGAGAACATTCGAAAAAAAAATGATTACGAAACGAAAGTAATTATGCTCCTAAAATGGATGCAATGTGATAACGATTAAGACGTGAATAAATACACATATTCAAAAGTTTGTTCTGCTTTCTGAAATCAAAATGTTTTCTTGTATCTATATAAATATTTGCAATATTTTTAATAAGCGGGATGTGGTGGTCATTGCTTATATCATGTTCGTTCCTGGAGACTGAACATTTTCGAAATGATTTCGGAAATAATTTTTATTTATTCTGATATTTTTGCACAATTTAAATGATAAACTATCATATAATCATATTCGAATGCATAAGTATGTTTTTCTAGGAGAGTTTAATCAAATTCAGTTCTTGAATGTTGTGCAGTTTCATTTGACAGTAATTTTTGGTTTGGTAAGCTCTCGTTTATTATTTGTCAAGAAGGATTTTCGAGGAAAGTTGAATTCAATATATGAATTTCTTCTGAAGGAATACAATTCTCTGATCGCCCACTTCTCACTTCAGCATTAGGGGGTCATGTTGAGAGAGCTTTA
This sequence comes from Hippodamia convergens, assembly GCA_038502775.1. Taxonomy (NCBI): domain Eukaryota; kingdom Metazoa; phylum Arthropoda; class Insecta; order Coleoptera; family Coccinellidae; genus Hippodamia; species Hippodamia convergens. Next base: position 40,610,068 of record CM076610.1, read on the forward strand.
ACGCCTGAATGGGTGCATTTTGGGACCGGAGTTGATAGGAAGTTTTCTTCATATGTTGATCTCTAGAACGTTAAATCCGGACACTAAATGAAATAAGAAAAAATGAGTACTCACATATTTCAATCTCTGAACTTGAATGCTGTGCAATGCAGATGGCAAACAATCTCACTAGTAAATTTGAAGTTCCATCATAAGAATTTTGAACAAGATGTTCCGAGCCCTATGAACTATCATTTACTTTCCATTCAGTTCCAGTTAACGCTTTGATCCAAGCTTCCCTCCTTTTGAAATCTGTTGGCAAACTGAAATAAGATATATTATTTGGGAAATAAGCATAGAAAAAGTAGCACAAGAAGAACAAGTACAAGTCTAATCAGCTCGACATTATTTTTCACTATGCCTATGACTAAGATCATTGAAGTTCATTTCGTTTAAAGAAAAAATATTTATTTGTTTCCCATTTGTAAATGTCAGTTTCCAAAAACACAATATTAATCAAGAAAGTTTATTTTATCAAGTCACTTACTTGTAAAACTTACAGTTAACTTGCAAAATTTTTACAAGTTAGTAGTATTATTTACATTAGAAAATTTTGTTTTATCGACATATATGTTGAAAATCATGGTACAATTGTTATTTCCAGTAACAAAGATTTTTGATGATGAAAGAGTTGATACTGATGATGATGAGCCATCTGTTGACTCAGAAACTGCTGAACTCGAGGACTGCAGAACATTTGTACTCTCCTTGCTACCAAATAATTTGCTAGACATTTCGATTTTTTTGTTGACCGAATCATCGACATAATTCATCGCGATTTCGGTGCTCTTCTACCTTCCTGCACGCTTTAGTGCTAAAATATCTCCACCCGAATCCGCAACCATAGTAGCTCCAGTTCTGCGAAAAGAGTGGCCGGTGTATAACTTTGGGTCTTCAAAACCTAAATATTTCGCTATTTGCTTTCGGACACCACCAATAGTGTGCTGGCCAGCATTAAGGGAAACGCACTTTCCATGTCGGTATGGCAAAAAAATCTTAGGCCTTCTGTTCCAGGAGGCCGAAGATTTACATATTTTCTGTATAACATGCAGGGCTTGAAGCTGCAACCATCATCGGTTATGCTGAATCTTCTTGTTGTTAAATTTTTTGTTTGTCACAATAACGTATTTTCCCATATCTCCTACATCATTCATGTTTAAGCAGAAAATTTCGTCACATCGACAACATCCAAAAATCCCAAATATTCGCCAGCAACCACTGGTCATCGGGAGCATGTGAAAGAAATTGTTCAGCCTCTTCTTTACTTAATACCTTGGCCTTTTTTGGCGTATAACGCTAATTTTTCTCATTTCAGAAACGCTATTACCTTTTGAAATCTACAAATGACAACAAAACGTCATATTTTTCAATAATTTTTTCAAGGAAAACAAACCTGCGAACAGGGGCATTTTCTTTCATTTTTGAGCAGCTTTTCAGCATAGACCATTTTGCCTATAAAGTATTAGGGCTGAATCTAACTGATAGTTGATTCAAGTAGACCAACAAAACATCTTCAGTTACCCCAATCACACAATTTTTGTTTTGCCACTTTTTGAAGTTGTCGTATTCTCGCTCGTACCTTGAAGATGATTTTGCAGGTGATAAACTTGATGCTTCACTGCTGGCTGCCTCAATAATTTCTTTTGGTACATTCATTTTCGCTTTCTCCAAAATAAATGTAAAGAAAAATGAACAGACATGTTCATGGCACGCTTCCATAGCTTACGACATTTGCGACAAATTATGGAGATTTTTTTGGAATTTATCTAACCTTTTTACAAATGAGAAACAAATAAAATATAAAAGAATACACGCAAGGTAACAGGTTTTACTGGCTCCTCCATTCGCCAGTAACAACCCTTTTAGCTTTCTAGTAATGTTATATACTATTGTCCAGATTTAATCACTCACCGATGGTGTTTTTAGGAGTGGTTGATCAACCAAAAGCCATTCTCAAGTCGATACACGCTGCAGAAAGTACCAAATCACGAAGTAAAATTTGACAATAATTGTCAAATGAATGAAAATTGCTTTTTGCATATGGCCGATTTATGACGCAATCGTTTCTCTGCTAAATCGACGATATGCTCTTTCCCAAAGATTATAGAGTTAGAAAGATAGGAAACGCCCTTACATCTGTGGTACTAAAATCCGACTACGATTTTTGGCTAGTTTCTTACTTGTGACACCTAGATGGCGCTGAAAACATAATTCAGTACAGAAAACTATTTTAATTAATTCGAATTATACTTCTCATAAATTTCTATTAAATTGAGTATTCCTTGTCGAGCTTTTAAAGAAACATCCTGATCGACAAAACAAAAGCAGAGCTCCGTTTTTTGATTAGGATGATATTTTCCATCTACATATTGTTTTGAATCAAATGAAATACGCTTCTGGATTCTTTATATTTTTATTTGAAATGATTGTGTAAAATCAACTACAATACAATAATTATGAAATTGAGAACATTTCAAAAATTTGTTCACATATTAGAGAATTATTATAACAATTTCAAGAGTTTATTCATACAGTGAACATCGATAAGTCAAATAGTTGTTCTGGACCCGATTCATACATATCTTACCCAGTGTATTTTCACCTCAATGAGTCTAGAGGGTCTAGTAGATGAGTCGAACTGCTGGAAGGGTCGTCAAGAGAACCACCACCTCTATAAGATCTGACCACCATTGCAACTATGAGTGGAACTTTTTGATCTAATCAATGAGACCGAAGAAAATTCGGTTCCCAAACAAATTATCCAGAACAATATATTTTTGACAACACTGAAAATAAAAAGCAATGAACAAGACAGTTACATGATACGAGTTTCAAAACTTACATTTCCATTCTCTTTGGTTATGAAAAGAATGCACATTCAAGATTATTATTTCTGCAATTAATCACCATGCATTCGAATGTCGGCCAGTTTTTAACACAAAATTTATAACAGAAAAACACACAAACCAAGATTATGGAGTGAGCTAGGTGCTACTCTTGTAGATTTCGAGTTATTTCAGTGGAAATTACGCGAGAAAAGATAATCATCATTCAGCAAAAATATTTATTCAAGTATTTCTTTCAAAATTGACAACAGCTTACTAATAATCTCTATATAATCTATGCCAAATGGACCCTAATTAATTTTAACCATAGACCGATTACTTTTGAAAAACAGATGTCGCTGACATCACTGTAGTCGCTTCGTTTCCCATCTTTATACTCTATAATCTTTGCTCTTTCCTTTATATTCTTAATTCTATGGAAATGAGCAATCGTTCATTCTGACATATGAAAAATTTCCCATTAAGAGGTTATGTCTATGTCACTATTCTTCGTTTAACCATGGAGTCTCCAATAGACCTCTACGACGACATAATACAAAACCAAGACATAGAACTCCTCGAAATAGACGACATAAACAAACAAATCTACTCGGAAATAATCAACACAGGCGAAGGAATCGTCATCTCTGTATCCACCCAAAACAGTCCAATCATAAAAGGAGGAGGACTGCCCTATCCAGAGTACGTAGTCTCCCAAATCATCTTCAGATGGGACTCCGAACACACCATCAACAAGGAAAAGTTCGCCTTGGAGGTCCAAACCTTGACCATCGCCAAAAAATGCTTGAACTTCGACATCGCAATAGCTAAAGGGGGAGTGGCTATCTTCTCCACCTTATACGTTTTATCCAGCCAAGAGAACGAAGGTTTGAATGAACTACTCCCAGTAGTTCCTTTCATAAGCGACGAGATCAGCAGATCAGTCCCTTTCGACGATTTGAGGCTAGGACATTTTTTTCCGAAGAACTTCAACGAATTCTACAGGTACACAGGTTCTCTCACCTTCCCACCATTCACATCCGGGGTTATCTGGACCATTTTCAAGGAAAAGCAGTCAGTTACAAGGCCACAGATGGGACTGTTATGCGACATACAAGATGAGGAAGGTCAACTTATCGTCTGCAACAATTCCGCTTCTAGAAACGTGAAAACAGTATTCTATTCCTCTGGAAAAGTACGAAGAAAATGCGTTTGTCCTCCTGTCCTTCGCAAACGTAAGCCTCCAGAGAAAAAACAGGAGGATGAAGGAGAAACTATAATGGCCCCTGGGATGTATGAGGGAGATCAGGACAAAGCAAAGTTGAGGATCAGATCGAAAGAGAAGGATGTTCATGAAATCTTCATAGGAGGTGAGGATAAGACTTTAAGCGATAAGGTGGTTTTGGAAGGGGAGGTAGGCCAAACGGTGCAGAATAATCTTAAAACCATTGAGAAGAAGCATGGAGTAGAAACGAAAGAACTCAACAAAATGACCCAAACTGATTTCGATTTGGACTCCCCGTCCTTAACAAGAAGTTTTCAAATAGATCCAAACAACAACGCTGGTCACACGAGCAAAAGGATGTCTGCTAGCGTCTCGTTCAGATTATCACCAGAATATCCTAGTAGTGAAGATAATGTAACCATTAAAAATCATTGAAAAACACATGAGGTCATATATTATGTGCATCCTATGAATATCTCGAGAAAATAATGGTCTTCAAGAGATAATATTGTTTTATTGATTGGAGTTTACATAATTTGAAACCGGGAAGAATTTTCAAGCGGATTTTTAAATACAATTATCTTTGTTACAAGTGTTAAAAGTGATACATGACATAATTTTATGTTGGTACTGGGGTGTATATGAGATGAAAAGGGGACAAATATTCTCAAAAAAAAAAAAATATCCAGAGAATGAACTGGCCAGCAAACTTACCCGAAATGAATCCAATTGAGCACGTATAGGCGATTCAAGGGTAGGTTGCGCCCTCTGTAAACATTGAGTGTGCTAAAACAGCACCTTAGTGTCGTTTCAGTTAATGAATATCCTAAAACGACTTACTTTCGTAATATTTTCTTATTTGAATTGATGGATTATATGAAAACAGGGCATTCCTTACTTTAAATGAATTCTTCACATATTTGGAATCCGTTCCAAATAATAGGAGTGTCTTAGAAGATTGCAGTTGAAATGGACAAAAATCTCATTTCCCGAATGTAGATTATTTTGGTCTCAAATTAATTTAAAGAAGAAATAAAATCATTTCAAATGCACTTTTTTTGTATTGAAACTAATCTTTTCGAAGTTCTGAAGCTACCCACTCCAAGTTGCGCTACTGAATTCGGCCGCCATTTGCAAAAACCATCCCGGACAACGAAAATAATACAAATGCTCTTTCCTTTATATTATATATTCTATGCTCATTTCCATAGAGGGGTATAGACCCCGAATAAACTTTGCTTTCTTTCTTTTCTGTATGTTACAGTAAATCCGTAAAAACTTTTGAAGATATTACCTCCGAGGTTTTTGGAAGAATTTGTGGGATAAAAATTTCTCAAGACATCACTTTTTTCTTCGAATCAACTCGCTGACATGAAAAGTACGTAAAGTAGATGGTGCCAAAGTAATCACAGAGTGTTTTTTTCGTGAAAATGTTACTAAGAAGGTTGTTTGTTTCAAAATGACTTTCAAAATTCATGAGAAACTTTTCTTTACGGGGAAATTACTCTTCAGGATCTCATCAAATGAGATCGAATAATGAATAGATTCAATATTTTCTCTACTTCAGTATCGTAATGAGTTCATTACAGTACTGAAAGTAGTGCTGTAATGAAACTCACTACAGCATTGTTTTCAGTTATATTTTTCGTTTTGTGGTTGTCAGTACTGACCTCCGATCTTTTCAATTCTCAAATCAAATCAATTCAAATTCCGTAATCTATCAAATTTCGTAAGTCACACCAACTGAATTTTCATTCGAATTTCGAGAGTATTTCACAAAACTTGACAAAATCTCGTCTAATACTCGTTGCTGAAGGCAATTCCAACACTCAATTTTGCATTCGTGTTAGAATAGGAGCTCATTCTGCAACTTGTTTTAGAATATACTATGTCCGTTGAAATATTACCAATTGAAGACGAATTTTCAACATGTTGAAAAACTTCTAGTCCTTTGAAATGAGTCTAGATTCATTCATGTTCGATGGTTTGAAAAACGTGTGCCTTTCACTACAAGAGACTATTTTTCTAGCAGCTTTGTCACAATAGCTAAATTGAGAATGGTAAAAAAACTTTATTTGTTAGGTAATTGGCATATGCAGAGTTAATTTTTCAACCTTGAAATAAATTATTCTAATGTATTGCTAGTCAGTTGATGATTATTGAAATTGATTATATTTTTACAATTCCACATCTTGGAATGCTCACAGAATTATCTAATGATTGGAATTGAAATATACATTGATTTTTTTATCCGAATTAGTGTCAAGAAAAAAAAATTTCAAGATATGCAAACTGTACATAATATAAGTACAAAAGGCACTGATATTCAAAATTAAAAAACAAGCCATGAATTGGCGAGTTCTATGAAATTTCCTTCTATTCCATTATCCAACAAATCCATATAAATATTTGGGTTTACGAGAAAATTGCCCCGTATAGAAAAATCTGTGGAAATAAGTATGACGAGCAAGAATGAGCATAAAGATCAAAGATTATAAGTAAAAAGGTTAGAAACGAAGCGACTGCATTTATGTGAGCACCATCTGGTCTCTCAGATGACAACTAGAATTAAGAAATATTGTTGATATGGCCCTAGCAAAGATTACATTTATTCAGGTTGTTTTATAAAATATTTCTGCCTATAACAAATTGCAAATATGAAAAGTTTGCAGTCTGCATATAGAATGCAAACTAAAAATCACCATGAGGTAACAATCACTTATAAAGACCTTGTATTATATCAACACCGCATTGTTTACCTTCTTCCATTAGAAGTGGGGATGGGGGACACCAGAAATTAACACGTCCGCAGCCGGATAAATAAAAAATATAATTATTATTTATTGCTGCGAGTTTATTGTAATCAAGGGAGTGACATGCATCTCAATGGGGTGCTCCGGCTGAGTTACACCCCTGCGTTGAGCTCGAGGGATGAGATATATACGGACCACCCTCTGTTTGATTTATGCCCTATCTATTTATTAATGCCGATAGGTTCCTCGTAATGATCAAACAACGGTACAATGGAAATATGAATTTGGCTCGATTGGAACAATACACAAGGGATATGGTTATTCCTTTGGCAAATTGAAGTTTTATTCTGCCTTTGGATGTTTGAAAGAACATGAAAAAACTTTCAAATCTCTAAGTTTAATTTTTTTAGTTGGAAATATATTGTATTCCCAAGACAGAAAAACAAACTGCTCCACAAGAGTTTTGAAAAGTATGTAATCTTCGAAAAAATCGCTGTAAAATCATTTAAAACTCCATAACAACTTGAATCGATCCAATAAAAATCAGTATGAGACATTTCGTCAATCTGGTCGCCTTTTTTCTCAAGTTTGGTTCTTTGCATATGTTTCATGAATGTTCTTATTTCGAAATGGAGTCAGTTTATCAAAGGCTTCGATTTGAAACGAGTTTTCTGAAAATAACAACACGTAAATTAACAAACGCTGAAGCTAATAGGGCTATCGGAATGCTACAGGGTGGCCTAATTCAGGTTGTTGTAGCGAAAAGGCTCCAAGTCAGCCAAAGTGTGATACATATCTCGACTTTGGACTTTTGGTTCAAGAAGACAATGCTACTGAATACTCTTCAAAATGCAGATGGGATGCAAGTTTCTATCGAAAACATCAGAGAGGTGAATCTAGGTTCTAGACGTCCATTGAGAAGAGTTCCATCAACACTTAACCATGATCGTCAAAGACTGGAATGGGCAAGGCAACATATCATTTAAGAGAGCTGAAATAATACAATATATATTGAAACAAGAAGGAACCTAGCTGAGGTCGGTGCAAAACAGTAAAACCATACATGTCTGCAGTATGATTGAATGAGGAAAGGGAAAAAACTTCAGCTAAAAAAAAACCCTTACCCCGCCCGTGAAAAAAAAAATTGCTTATAATATCAGGAAAATCCTTGAATACATCAGTGTGATCTAAGAGAACATCTTCATGTTATCCGTCGATGAGCCCAGATAAACATTTTCATCAGAAAAAAATCGCAATTCTTAATCTGAAATGAAAAGAGAAAAAGCAGAAAAGAAACCGATTATTTAGAATAAATCAAATTATTTTGAAATTAACCACCTATTTCAGAAATGCATTTGTTACTTCATGTACCATCTTGAAATTTATAAATGGGACAACTATTTATAAGATGTTCTATAGTCTCATTTTCCTCACACTCACATCTAGAGCTCTCAACGGAATTCCATCAGATCTGATGGAAGGATCAGAAATGAGATCTTTATTGAAAAAATTGGATATATTCCATTCAGATTGCCAAATTTCTTTGTCGCTTCTATTCATATCAATCAGAAAATTCGACCAAAAAGGTTTACGCGACTTCAATCTGGCGACCTTATTATCTGGAATATAGGTGAGAATGGGAAATGAATTTGAAAAAGAATTGAATTTGTTTGAAACGACTGGTAACCAAGGAGTAGGTGTAGACTTGATAGTACCAGTAATAATCCTCATAGAAAAATTTAGTTGAGCATCAATTTTTTTTAACTTGAACACTGTTCAACCAAACAGGGCAACAACATTCAGCAGCAGAAAAAACCAAAGCTAGCGTTGCCGTACGAAGTATTATTGCATCAGCGCCCCATGAAGAACCACCTGGTTTTTGAAGAATATTGATCATCTGAATGGACGTTGAAATTTAGAGAGGAATCAAGTTTGATTCCCAGGTATCTAGAATTAAAATTATGTTTTAAGGGAGATCCAAAAGTTACACTGAATTTCCTATATTTCTGATGATTATTTGAATGAAAACAAGAAACGCCACATTATATCCAAATCTGCGAAAAGGGTACCTTCTATTGTTTGAAAATTAAAATGATGAAAAGCCAGAGCAATATCATCAACATGAGTAAATTTTTCCGAAGAAGTAGTTGGAATGTCTCACAAATATAAATTGAATAGAAGAGGTTCTAAAACTGAACTTTGTGGAAGACCATTATTCAAAGTATCGAAATTACTACTATTATTATCGACAAAAACTCGGAACCTTCTGTCGGATAACATATTTTGTAATAGTCAATATCCCCAAATCATGTCGAGGAGTTTACTTTTACTTTTCAGATGTGTGGATGAACTTTCATCTCCAGTCACGACAATTTTTACTTTTCATAACTGGTCTCGAAGAGCTACACTACAAAACGTCAAAACCGAAAATTAAAAGTATCACATCTCTTTGTTATCAATTTCTGTGCCCCCAAAAATCAAATGAAAGCGAAACTGCTCCACGGCAACGACAAGCTTTGACAACCATCCAAACCATCACATCAAAATGTCGTTCCAATAAAATTCCCAGTGAATCGAGCTCGAAATCACGAAAAAAACAAACCAGAAAGATGCCGGGCCCACCATCAAAGGCACCATGCTCATGCGGTGCCAAAAAGGGCGGCGAATCCTCAATATCCTCACCCATAAACGTCGGAGATGACGCCAAACCTGGCCCTGAAGACCTCAAAGAGCCATTCGAGATAAACGGTCTGGACAAGATGCTGTGTACCGAGATTAAGAACGATGGGGAGCAGATCATGCTCAGGGTGTGTCCCAAGCAAAGTCCTGTAATCGTCGGAGGTGGACTCAGCCACTCGGAGTACATTATAGATCGTATAGACTTCCACTGGTGTTCAGCCCACACCATAAACAACAAGAGATTTCCTTTAGAAACGCACATCTTCATGTACTGCACAGAATTTTCCTGCCTGGACGTAGCTTTAGAGAAGGAGGGAGCTGCTGCTTTGTCCATACTTTACGAATTCTCTGACATAACAAGCTGCGGTATATGCAAACTTATTCCTTTCATATCGCAGATCAGTAAATGCGTGGATAAACCAATACCGTACTGTGTGGTGGCTCTAAAAGACTTCTTGCCGGAGGACAGGGGAAATTTTTTTAGGTACACTGGGTCTACCACGTTCCCTCCTTACAAACAAGGCGTGGAGTGGACGATTTTCAAGGAGAAGCTGCCGATTACCAGGATGGATTTGGGAAGTTTCACCAACGTTTGTGGTAAGGATGGAAAGTTGATCGTTTCTAATCACCGAGATTTACAACCAGTACCGCCTGGAGGTGAAGTCTTCTCTGTATCAGATGGAAAAGATTGCAGTTGTTCCACGAAATAAAACATAATACTTAAGAAACCTATTGTCCATTCAATAAATAAAGAAATGAAGTCAACCAAGCACCAATAATAAAGGTAGAGTTATTCATTCATCAAGAGCATTGACTAAATGTTTTTGAACATGGGACCTCTGTTTTTGGGATTCAAATGTTGCCTCAGGCATCGATTTGTTTTATTACTTATGGTGCCCATAAACTTTCGTCATGCTAGTTTCTTATTGCTTCAACAAATTGGAAATAAACTCCTCCACATGAGTTAGGGATATTGACTCAAATTGCGGTGCCAAAAAGGGCGGCGAATCTTCAATATCCTCACCCATAAACGTAGGAGATGACGCCAAACCAGGCCCTGAAGACCTCAAAGAACCATTCGAGATAAACGGTCTGGACAAGATGCTGTGTACCGAGATTAAGAACGATGGGGAGCAGATCATGCTCAGGGTGTGTCCCAAGCAAAGTCCTGTAATCGTCGGAGGTGGACTCAGCCACTCGGAGTACATCATCGATCGTATAGACTTCCACTGGTGCTCAGCCCACACCATCAACAACAAGAGATTTCCTCTAGAAACTCACATCTTCATGTATTGCACAGAATTTTCCTGCCTGGACGTAGCTTTAGAGAAGGAGGGAGCTGCTGCTTTGTCCATACTTTACGAATTTTCTGACATAACAAGCTGCGGTATATGCAAACTTATTCCTTTCATATCGCAGATCAGTAAATGCGTGGATAAACCAATACCGTACTGTGTGGTGGCTCTGAAAGACTTCTTGCCGGAGGACAGGGGAAATTTTTTTAGGTACACTGGGTCTACCACGTTCCCTCCTTACAAACAAGGCGTGGAGTGGACAATTTTCAAGGAGAAGCTGCCGATTACTAGGATGGATTTGGGAAGTTTCACCAACGTTTGTGGTAGGGATGGGAAGTTGATTGTTTCGAATCACCGAGATTTACAACCAGTACCACCTGGAGGTGAAGTCTTCTCTGTATCAGATGGAAAAGATTGCAGTTGTTCCACGAAATAAAACATAATACTTAAGATACCTATTGTTCATTCAAGAAATAAAGAAATGAAGTGACAAGTACCAATAATGAAGGTAGAATTAATCATCAATCAAGAGCATTGACTAAATTTTTTTGAACCTGGGACCTCTGTTTGAGGATTTATTAGTCGCCTTGTTTTATTGCTTATGGTGCCCACAAACTTTCGTTATGCTAGTTCCTTATTGCTTCCACAAATTGGGAATAAACTGCTCCACATGAGTTAGGGATATTAACTGAAATAATGCAAAAAACTATAGTTTGAATGACATTTTTTGATGAAAATTCATATTAATATGATTTCAAGTTGCAGGAAATAAAATTAATTTCAGCCTGTAGGGTGGTTGAAAAAAATTTATTCCAAGATAATTCAAGCATTTTAACACTATCAATACCATGTATGTTGAATATTTCTTGAGGAATTTGGTTCCACAAACGGGGCAGAAGCCCTCTCAGATCACTTAAGGATTCTGGGGTAGATTCTTCTTTGGAACATATCCTATGCATGTTCTATGCAATTCAAATCTGGTGAGTGCGGAAGTATTGGTAGATGTGGAATACCAAGCTCCTCGCACGCATTCTCAACTATGGCTGCACGGTGCGGCCTAGCGTTATCGTCTAGAGATTGAAAAGTTTCACCAATAGCATAATGAAAATTTTACAAAACATTGTCAATGATATGCTCCCATATTCCCAGGACAAATGTGTAGATCTGTGCGCCCGTTGAAACATATCCCGGCTCATACCATAACACTACCCCCTCAGAATGGATGGACTTCTTGGACATAGCGACGATTACGGGTTATGCGTGGGATTGTCCATACCCTTATTCTTCGAGAATCTGAAAATCGTCCATATCTGGATTCATCAGTAAAAAGGACACTATGCCATCGATCGTTCCAATTGATATGTCGCCATGCCCATTCCAATCTTTGACGCTTATGGTCAAGTGTTGATGGAACTCCTCTATAAATGGATGTCTAGAACCTAGATTCACCTCTCTCAAACGTCGTCTGATGGTTTCGATGGAAACTGGGACCCCATCTGCATTTTGAAGAGTATTCCGTATCATTCTACACGTATATGTAGGCTTCCTTCTCGCCGGACCGGTGATGAAACGATCCTCTGCAGGTGTTGTTTTTCGACGCCCACCAGGCCTTGGCCTTTCCAAAACGAAACCTTTATCCGTGAACCTATTCCAAAGTCAAGATATCACTTTGACTGACTTGTTGACTACAACAACCTAAGTTAAGCCACCCTGTAGCATTCCGATAGCCCTATAAGCCTCAGCGTTTGTTAATTTACGTCTTGGCATTTTCAGAAAACTCTTTTCAAATCGAATCCGGTGATAAACTGACTCCATTTGAAAATAAGAACATTCATGAAGCATATGCAAAGAACCAAAGTTCAGAAAAAAGGCGACCAGATTGACGAAATATCTCATACTGATTTTTATTACTTATCCCTAACTCTTGTGGATTGTGGAGCAGTACATTTTAGCCACCTTTCGCATAATTTTCAATGCTATGGGTAAATGGGTAAACTTGTTCAAAAATAGAATATTGCGTATGATATTCAATGTATCTCCACGATTCTTTTGTACACCAATTTTCATGGCAAATAGGATATTGACTCTTCCATTTTCATTTAATGTTTGGTTATTGCTAAGGAGAATGAGAATGGTCCTGTGCTTTCCCATAATATGAGCAATGAGAAAAAATGTCAATTCACCAAGAATGACTTCATTAACTTTGTAGTTCATCAATTTGGCCCAGCCAAAATGCAGAATCTTGAGAGAGTGAACATAAGTCGATGTTCGTGAAATAATTCATCGGTATCACCCTGTATTTGTTTACAGCCACGTACCCCCTTCCGTCACGGCCTCTTGGCCCCGCGCTCGACTACTTGTTGACCCTTGTTTTTACGACTTCGCAACGGAAGAGCAACTGCAGCCTCCCGCAGAGAGCCTCTATCTCATAGTCCGACCGGGAAGTTCACTCCTACATGAATAAAACAGACTCGGGACCCGAATCAGTCCCCCGGGAGGGGGCATTAAGGCCCCCCGTTAAACCGGAGAGTCACTTGAAGCCGACATATTGCCAAAGTTGCGCGACGCTGGGTGTTTATGACCGGACTAATTGCTCCCTACTTTTATCAGCGAACAGATTCGAACTGCAGTATATTCCGGCGGTCGGAACTTTTTATCCGGACTTGGCGGTTGTTTCGCCATATTTTTAGGGGGTATGGAGCTGTTGGAGAACTTTTTGCCGGTCAGAATGATGGATGAAACATCCGTTTAATTCAGGAATTACTGTATATATTCTTTTGAATATGAGAGCTAAAATAATAAAATAAATGTTGAAACAAAAAGAACCTAAGCTGAGGTAAGAAAAGGGACGGGGTACCACAACATTCTTCGTATGATACTATAGTATCTATACTATCATCACTAGTTCTGTCTTTTTTTATTTTCAGGTTGGAGTTTGTGTTTGGAAATCCTTCCTCCGAAGAGCCGTTCCGCTAATCGTGATGTCCTTCTATTTACAATATTCAGATACAACAATTTTATTTTATTTTTTTAACGGAGAGACAGGTTTTTCGGCTGAGGTTTTTTCCCCTGGTGGTATAGTATCGTATGATACTAGTGATGATACTGTAGAGCCAGGGGAAAAAACCTCAGCCGAAAAAACCTGTCTCCCCGTAAAAAAAATAAAATAAAATAGTTGTATCTGAATATTCTATATAGAAGAACATCACGATTATCGGAACGGCTCTTCGGAGGAAGGATTTCCAAACACAAACTCCAACCTGAAAATAAAAAAAGACAGAACAGCAGGAGAATTCAATTTATACTTCATCAAATTGATCTAAAATTTTCAACCCATTGCAAAAATGAGTTTGATATATTGTGTATGGAATTACTGTACCAAAATTCTTTGTATATCCAATAAAAACGAAACAACAAATCAGAAGAAAAGTTTGTCTTTATGAAAATTAAGACAAGGTTTGGGAAAATTGAGTGGCAAAGATTATGTTAACCCTTGCGATGCTGGACTCTTCTAATCGAACACGAAAATTATCCATCAAGCCTCTACACATCTCTAGGGTGAAAGGGGCTATTTCAGTGCGGATATTATACTCCCAATTCCTCGAAAACTCATTGTTTGTTTGCATACACTTTCTGTTTAAGGTATCCTCATGAAAATTATTAAGAGGTGTTAGTTTTGGGACTTCTCAGAGGCCAGTTGTAAGTACCATGACGAGAGATCACTTTTCCCTTTAAAAGATTATTGACAAGCTCAAGTGATTGGTTAGAAATGTAGCAGGTGATACAATCTTATTGAAAACATGTTTCCACATTAAAACCCACAACCCCTTGTAGCTCTGGAACCAGAAAGATTCTTGATCATTCACTGTAAGAGATCGCCTCCGTGGGTCTTCAAAAAACTATGGGTCAATCATGCCGTCACTAGACATGACAGTCCAAACCAAAGATTACAGAGTGAAAAGATTGGAAACGAAACGACTACAGTTATATGAGCGACGTCTTTAGTTTCCAAAATAATTCATTAGAGTCCATTTCGCAAGCTTACATAGAGATCAAAGATTATAGAGTATAAAGATGGGAAAAAAAGCGACTACAGTGATGTGAGCGACATCTGTAGTTTCAGAAGTAAACAGGTTGAGGTTGAAATATTTAATTAGGGTCAATTTGGCAAGATAATAGAGATATTTATTAGTAGGGTGTTGTCAATTTTGGAAAAAATACTTGAATAAATATTTTTGCTGAATGATTGTATTTTCTCGAATACGCGTATTTCCACTGAAATAACTCGAAATCTACAAGAGTAGCAATTAGCTCACTCTATAATCTTTGCTTGTGTGTTTTTTTGTTATAAATTTTATGTTGAAATTTGGCCGTCATTTAAAATGAATGGTGACTGATTGCAGAAATAATGATTCTGAATGTGCATTCTTTTCATTATCGAACAGAAAAGAAATGTAAGTTTTGAATCTCGTATCAAATAACTGTCTTGTTCATTGCTCTTTATTTTCAGTGCTGTCAAATGGATAGAGTTTTCGGGGCAAAAATATATTGTTCTGGATAACGTATAAAGAACTCTTGCCGGACTGACAAACAGGTCTTGTTGTACCCCTCTGATATTTTTTTTTATTGTTGTTCAAACATTCTGTAAGTAATATACAATGGACTCTCGTTAAGTATAATTCCTAGGGACCAAAAGAACTGTTCGATTTATCTATTATTCGGCTCACCGAACATTCGAGTTATTGAAGTGAAACTTCACTTCATTGAGAGAAAAACTCAGGTAAACCCGTAATCATCATCAATGAGAAACGAGCGTCTGAGCACTGGAAACATGTCCTTAGAGGTCGAAAAATCGTATGATATTCATCACGTGTGGTGATTTGTTTGCGAACTGAATATTCTTCGGTCTCATTCATTAGATCAAAAAGTTCCACTCATGGAGGCAATGGTGGTTATGAATACGACTTATAGAGGTGGATGAATAGTTGTTTATAGAGGTGAAGATTTTCTCTTGACGACCCTTCCAGCAGTTCGACCCATCTACTAGACCCTCTAGACTCATTGAGGTGAAAATGCACTGGGTAAGATATGTATGAATCGGGTCCAGAACAACTGTTCGATTTATCGAGAGTTCACTGTATGAATAAGTTCTTGACATTGTTATAATAACTCTCTTATATGTGAACAAATTTTTTAAATGTTCCCAATTTCATAATTATTGTATTGTATGATTTCACACAATCATTTCGAATGAAAATATAAAGAATCCAGAAGCGTATTTCATTTGATTCGAAACAACGTGTAGATGGAAAATATCATCCTGATCAAAAAGCGGAGCCCTGCTCTTGTTCTGTCGATCAGGATGTTTCTTTAAAAGCTCGACAAAGAATACTGAATTTAATAGAAATTTCTGAGAAGTATAATTCGAATTTCGCGCCTATAAGAATAGTTTTCTGTACTGAATAATGTTTTCAGCGCCCTGTAGGTGTCAAAAGTAAGAAACTAGCCAAAAATCATAGTCGGATCTTAGTACCACAGATATAAGGGCGTTCCTATCTTTCTAACTCTATAATCTTTGATCCTATGATTTTCCCTGTCACATATGACAGTACTGTCTCAGTTCATCTCGATCGCTCTGGAAATCCGAGAAGTTTTCCTAGCTGAATATGAAGAAGGATAACCACTCAGCACTGAGCTTGATCGAGGAAAGCGAACTGAAGAGTTTGGTACAATCAGAAGCGCCAATAGATATAGACGAAGGTCAGAATGTTGTTGAAAGTATTGAGATAGTGCCTCCGGTGATGACTTTCGTAGATGCTTATGAAGGAAAGGAGTTTTGTAAAAGGCTGACACTGAGAAACGTTGGAAGCAAAACTGCTTCTGTTAGAATTGGAGCTCCTACAGCAAACGTGAGTTTGATTCTTTCAAAAGTCACCTTTTCATGCGTTCTAGACCAAAGATTATAGAGTTAAAAAGATAGGAAACGCCCTTATATCTGTGGTACTAAAATCCGACTACGATTTTTGGCTAGTGAGCTTTTGACACCTAGATGACGCTGAAAACATTATTCAGTACAGAAAACTATTTCAATAGGCGCGAAATTCGATTAATACTTCTCATAAATTTCCATTAAATTGAGTATTCTTTGTTGAGCTTTTAAAGAAACATCCTGATCGATAAAACAAAAGCAGGGCGAGTTTTTGATCAGGATGATATTTTCCATCTACACATTGTTTTGAATCAAATGAAATACTCTTCTGGATTCTTTATATTTTTATTTGAAATGATTGTGTGAAATCAACTACAATACAATAATTATACAATTGAGAACATTTCAAAAATTTTTTCACATATTAGAGAATTCTTATAACAATTTCAAGAACTTATACATACAGTGAATCCTCGATAAATCGAACATCGATAAGTCGAACAGTTGTTCTGGACCCGATTCATACATATCTTACCCAGTGTATTTTCACCTCAATGAGTCTAGAGGGTCTAGCAGATGAGTCGAACTGCTGGAAGGGTCGTCAAGAGAACCTCCACCTCTATAAGTCGTTCTTCTAACCACCATTGTCTCTATGAGTGGAACTTTTTGATGTGATGAATGAGACCGAAGAAGATTAGTTCGCAAACAAATCACCACACGTGATGTATATCATTCGATTCTTCGACCTCTAAGGACATGTTTCCAGTGCTCAGACGCTCGTTTCTCATTGATGATGATTTCGTGTTTACCTGAGTTATTATCTCAATGAAGTAAGGTTTCGCATCCAGAACAATATATTTTTGCCACGAAAACTCTGTCCATTTGACATCACTGAAAATAAAAAGCAATGAAGTAGACAGTTACATGATACGAGTTTCAAAACTTACATCTCCATTCTCTTTAGTAATGAAAAGAATGCACATTCAGGATTATTTTTTCTATTATTTCTGCAGTTAATCTCCATGTATTTAAATGTCTGCCAGTTTTTAACACAAAATTTATAACAGAAAACACACAAGCAAAGATTATAGAGTGAGATAGGTGCTACTCTTGTAGATTTCGAATTATTTCAGTGGAAATTACGCGTACACGAGAAAATACAATCGTCAATCAGCAAAAATATGTATTCAAGTATTTCTTCCAAAATTGACAACAGCTTTGTAATAATCTCTATATAATCTTGCCAAATGCACCCTAATTAAATATTTTAACCATAACCCGATTACTTTTGAAACTACAGATGTCGCTCACATCACTGCAGTCGCTTCGTTTCCATCTTTATACTCTATAATCTTTGTTGCTCAATGTAGACTAAATAGCGACTAAATAGACAAGTACGTTTTGCATACTTATGCAGATTTTTACATCATTGTATCAATTATTACTGTGTGATCGATTTCGTTTACATTGGAACAATCATCAGGCAAGCTGATTCAAAACGTCGTCATAATAATGATACATTTTATGCAGGGTGTCCAAAAGGGTGTGGAGTATTTGTATATTTAATAAAAACTAATCAACAACTCAGTAGAGTAGGACTTAGTTTTATTTTTCTCTTAGAACATTTTCCGTTTCTAGGGATAAGTGAAACCAGTGAAGTAATTTATATAAAAATCTTTTTCCCAAAAAACCAACAAGAATTGACAAATTAATCTGTAAGTCTATACCTCAGACTGTCTAACACAATTTTATACAAAAAAATTGTAAGTTCACTTTTCACTGGGTTACATAATTACCCAAAATCCAAATTAACATAATAAGAAGAAAATAAGATGGGAGGTGAAAGATAGCAAGACTTTTGGACTCAAACTATCGTCATCAATTAAAATTGAAAAGTTCTGACTCTTTATTTTCCCTTGTAGAAATATAATCCAACTTCTCTGAAATAACCACTCCCGAAACGCTTCACTCCCGTTTCAAAACAACTACCGTAATTTCCGATCACGCTTCCCGACTCGGAAATCCCAACTGAATAACACGAAAAATTCCCCTTTTTCAAAAACCTACTATTTCGGTTTTCCCCTTCTCGAAACTACCTAATATTTCGTCCAGTACGAAAAAAAGACTTCACCCTTTTTTCCTCAACGGGCATTAACCGTTACCTGTTTAGCTCCTCGAAACTACCTAATATTTCCCAATTACCCAAATTAGGACTTTACCGTTTCCTCGACGGACTTCAACCGTCACCCAAGTTATCTATATATGTCCTTTCCGCCCGGGACCCCCATATACACTCTTCGACCTTCGTCCGAGTAACCTGGAAACCCCCACGAAACCGTCGTCCCCAGGTCTACTGAATGCTTCTTTAGGTAACCAATTTGCTTTTCACCTCTGGTGCATGGTCTCCAACCTTAACTTTTTGGATAGTACCAATCAGGTTTGTTGAAGTCAAACATTTCTTTTCCTTCTCCAAATTAGGGGTGCCCGACCATTGACCAAATACTCAATTTTGCATTTCAGCAAAGATCTCCCGACTTTTCTGCTGAGATCTCAAAGTGAAGTTCGTACGACTATTTATAATAACTGATGAGAAGGTTTGGAGAATATTTTATTTCACATAGTCCGAAAGGAAATTATTCGTTTATCTCCAGACGTCTAAGTCATTGAGAATCGGATATCAGTCCTCTGATAATCCCGTTAGCCACATTGTATTCATTCATTTTCAACTATGTGAATTGAAAAATCAATTATTTACATGGTTTACCACAGAGCCAACCTATTTCTATTTCAGACATTCCGGCTGAAACCTATGAAGAGAGTGTGTCGACTGCCACCTGGCTTGTCTTTGTCTAGGATGATAAGGATGAAGTACTCGAGAGCATTCGCAGTCCACGACGCTCAAATCCTCATCTACATCAATTCCTCCATAGTCCTATACCCTCTCACCATGTAAGTACAAGAACCATCAACAATCACCAATTACTAACAGCACATTCTGTCAGTTTTCTCAATCAGGCCAAAATAGTTGTGGAACCGACAGAAGTTAACTTTGGAAGAATCGACGCAGTCAGTAGTGTAGTCGCTAAAAAGGTCGTTGTGAGGAATGATGGTACCAAGAATACAGCTTTTTGCATCGATCTTGGTAGGAACGAGCTGGAGCTCATCGTGGAACCGACTAAAGGAGTGTTGCAGGTTTGAAGTTACCTTATTTTCAGAATCAATTTGAAGGAATGTTCACACACAGACCAAGAGCTAGAAAAAGTAGGGGAGCCCACGATGCTAAATTCGGATTTACTCGAATGTCATACAGTTTCATTGGGTTGCAAAGCTTAGACGATAAAAAAATGTTATACAGGGTGTTTCAGAATGAGGTTCCGTAAATTCGTGATCTTAATCCTCAGATGAATTTATGATATGAAGTTCCTATAACCTATGGGTCTCTGACGCATTGATTCTGAGATACAAGATGTTGAAATTAAAAAAAAAAATTAGTTTTATGAAATTATTTTCTACACCGTACACGATCTCTTTTTGCGTTTTGGCACGTTATGACTACGCATTAAGACAATTTTTTTCGGATACGAATCGATGTTTAATTTTCACCAGTGGCGTCCGTACGGGCTTCTGTCCGAATGAATTTGGTGAAAAAATTGGTACGAAAATGATTTTTTTTTAATTTTAAATCATTTTCGTAATCACCACATAATTAACAGTGGGAATGGTCTCTGAGAAAAAAATAAAATGCAATTTCATCTAGGAAAGTTACGAAATTCTTCGATTACTTCCAAAATGCAATTTTGTCTAGGAAAGTTACGAAATTTTTGAATTACTTCACGAAATTCAGATAATGTGTTTTATGGCGTACTGATAACCTTCCAAAACGCAAAAAAATGTGTGCCGTGCCGAAAAAATTTTTTTTTTATTTCAACACCCCGTTTCTCAGAAATAATGCGTTAAAGACCCATGGTCCACAGAAAGTTTATATCATAAAATCATGTGAGGATTAAGATTCCGAATTTACGGAACCTCAGTTTGAAAATAAGTCGGTATTGAGAATATTCGTCGCAGGTAAAAAACTCAAGAGACCATTCTTACTGTAAATTATGTATGTACGAAAATAATTTAAAATTTAAAAAAAATTATTAGCGTACAAATTTTTTCACCAAATTTGTTCGGACAGAAGTCCGTACGGACGCTACTGGTTAAAATTAAACATCGTTTCGTATCGGAAAAAATGTGTCTTAATGCGTACGCATAACCTGCCTAAACGCAAAAAGAAATCGTGTACGGCGTTGAAAATAATTTCAAAAAACCAATTTTTTTTTAAATTTCAACACCCTGTATCTCAGAAACAGTGCGTCAGAGACCCATAGTTCATAGAAACTTTATATCATAAAAACATTTGAGGATTAAGATCCCGAATTTACGGAATCTAATTCTGAAACACCCTAGATATTGCGCTCATTTTTGGTGGAAGTATTCAACAGGCTAATAAAAATCCCCCTATATACACTGCGCAAAAAAATTAACGCACATTATGGAAATCTCAAATTTATTCTACAACTGAAGGTGTTCTCAATGATAATTATTTTCATCAGAATTATGCATGCATATGTTATCCACTTTCAACGTTTCAATACAGATGTTTTTTCCCAGCAGGAATAAAAAAGATGATATTATCATATTGTGAATGTATTGGCTCCATTCTAAAATCAGTTGTTCTCGATCAATTCTAGTGATCAATAGATTTTCTTTCGTTTTATTTTCTACACTCGATCGCTATGCAACACGAAACACGCAATTTGACCCAAGAGGAATGTGCCCAAGCGGTAGTTTTGCTAGAAGAAGAGTGGACATACACAAGAATTGCAGAAAGGTTTGGAGTTTCCCATACAAGTGTGTCCAGAATGTTGCAGCGATTCAGGGAGACAGGTATGAATGTCCGAAGACCAGGACAGGGTAGACCACGGGTAACAAGAGTTTCGTTGAGACAACGGTTTGCAACGGCTCGCCTCCTCCAAAATCAGCTTGAGCAAACTCAAGGGGTGCAAATTAGCACTCAGACAATAAGAAATCGCCTCAGAGAATATGATTTAAGGCCTCGTGTCGCGGCAAGAGGCCCACCTCTTACCCAGCCCATCGAAAGGCGCGTTTGTATTTTGCGGGAGGTCGTTTGGGAAAGAGTTATCTTTACAGATGAAACAAGATTCTGCCTCTACCATTGAGATCGACGTTCCCTTGTATACAGACGTCCACATGAAAGATATGCTCAGTGCAATTTCCTGAATACTACTGGTTTCGGGGGAGGATCGATTATAGTATGGGGTGGAATATCTTTGACTGCTCGCACAGACCAAGTATTCGTTGATAATGGAGCTATGAATGCTGATAAGTACATAAGGAACATTCTTGAAGAGCATGTAGTTCCATTTGCCGCATACATTGGTGAAAATTTCATTTTTATAGACGATAATGCCAGACCCCATCGTGCGCGCATCGTTCAGGAGTACCTTGAAGAGGTTGAAGTCTCTCGAATGGAATGGCCAGCAAGAAGTCCAGATCTCAATCTGATTGAGCAGGTTTGGGACAACCTCAATAGAAGGCGGAGAAGTACAGAAAATCATCCAGCTACTTTTAATCACTTAGGAATCCAACTCGGAGAAATCTGGGAAGGATTAGATCAGAACATTTTAAGATACATACTCATTTTGAGTATGAACCGTCGTTGCCGAGCTGTAATTAACACAAGGGGTGGAAATACCAAGTATTAAATCACTTATCAGCATTTCAGTATTTTGAAAATTGTTCATTTCTCTTCTTTCACATAAGATTCGGTGAAATCTTGAATTTTTCTTCCATTTAATGTGTCTTGTTTCGTTCAAAACCTTCCCGAGAGAATATAAAAAATAAGTTATAAAGTCTACATAGAGTTAACTTTCATTAAAATTGAGATTTTCAGAATGTGCGTTAATTTCATTGCTCAGTGCAGTTCGAAAATTCGCTGACTCAATCTGCAAGGCTATTTCAGGCTAGCGAATCAGTAACCTTCAAGCTGGAAGTGATGGGTTTTCACGAAGGCCCCTTCGAGAAGGAATTCTGGATTAAAACTGCCCCTCCCAAGCGAGTGACTGTTGTGGGGGAGTTCATCACTCCCAGGATCATATCGACGTATCCTAAAGCCTATGCGGACTTTAGCATGGTTATCTTCCCGAGGATTTACATCGGACAAACGATCACCAGAACTGTTATGGTGAAGAATATCAGCTCCTGCGACGCTATGTTCTGCATCAAGGGAATCATCAAGAAGAAATACGTGGTATGATAGTCGCAACTTAATATTTGATAGTAAAAAAAATCATAAAGAAGGTTTTTCGAAAAATAAAAAAATAAACACAAAGTTCAAAGATTCCTAAAACACTTGAATTGAATACTCTTCTTTGGAATTTTCCTTTTAGTTCTCAAGGTATTTCGCAAAATATGTTGTACGAAGCGACCGTAGGTTTGGCATGAAACAAAATCAGATCATTGCGTTTTTTCTTGAGACACACGTTATTTCTGTGTTTCAGCTGTATAAAGAGGCAGAGAGCGACAACGAGCATTATAGGTGCTTTCACGTGAACCCATTGGAAGGAAGGATTGGGTCTCAGCAAACGACTGTGGTCGAAATATGGTAATAATAACTTACACGGTGTCTCAGGACAGTTGAAATAGTTCGGGTTTATTGTTTTCTTCGAACTCGATTACGTCCAACCACCTGAGATAGTAAAAATGGGGAAAAGATTGAATAATGAAACTGTCAAGTGACTTCCGAATTAAATTTGATCACTTTAAATTGGAAAAGTTCTATTTCAGTTTACGATTGATTGCATGAATTTTCTGTATTATGTGTATAATTCAACTTACCTCCTTGGTTCCTAATTTTTGTTTTCAAATTCAATTCTGGAATCTTTTTCTGATATCCATTGATCAATTATGCAAGTTGAAACTATTGTTTTCTTACACTCATTCATCTTCAACATAATCATCTTCTTTGGAATAAGAAACTTGTTTGATTGAAACTAATCTCGAAATGAATTCTTCACAGCTATGAACCGTTGCACACATCTGAAAACCATGCTGTTTGTTTTATACAAGTAATAAGGGTCGACTGTACTGATGTAGACGATTCAGTTGTTATCAGAGGTGAGTAATAGTTAATAGTTTAAAAGGGGTTACAGTCCACTGCGACCTGATGGTCTATTGTGCCCCCTGACAAAGCTTTACAGCTCGCCTTATAGTCCCAGAGATCTTATGAAATCCAATATCTCGAAAGGCTTTCAAGAGGTTAATTCCTCACTCCTACAGGTCTTTTGACCAAAGCATTGTTTCCTTTGGCTTACAATGCCGAAGCATTCTGTGACTAGGTGAATAGGAGTTTCTTCCTCCTCCACACAGAATCTACACTCGTCAGTGTCCGATACGCTCATTCTCAGCAAGTGTTTTCTGAGGCTACAATGCCCTGTAAGAAAGTCAGTGAGGAGGTGTAGTTGGTTTTTACTGAGATCCAAATATTTTTTGGATCTGGCAGTTTCAAAATTCCGAAGGAACTTTATGGAGTGATCCAACCCTGGGAGATTCTGCCAGAGTGTTTCTCTTTCAGTTTTCACCTTCTTCAGAAACTCCTTCTTATATGTAAATTTTGCTAGGTTCTGCTTTCTGTGGTGCCTACCTCATTGAGTTTGATCCGGCATTCCCATGTCGACTTTGAGTCGATGATGATTTAATAGCAGCTTGACTATCTGAGTGAATAGCTATGTCACAATTCTGATAGTTTCTCTCTGGATTAATGTCTACACATCTTTCCATTGCTAATATTTCTGCTTGCAGAACACTCACACCTCACACAGAAGCCTAATGATAGTACACACTTGGCTTTGGCCCCGTGAACCCCAGCGCCAACTCCCGTGTTGGTTTTAGAACCATCTGTATATCATTTAACAGTATTTTCTTTAAAATTTTGGTCTATGTATTCCCGCTCCCATTCCTCTTTTTTGCATAGCATCGAACTGAACTTTTTTCAGTACTCACTCTCTTGACCATTACATCACTAGGAAGGTTCGCAGATGAGATGTAGTTACTCAGAGAGCTCCAGACTCTCTGACACCTAATTCTCTCATTACCTGCGTCTTCTCTAGATATTCTGAGGATAGCTTCATGGGCCATCCTGTCAATCACCAGATGTAGGCGTGTGAGATCTGTTATGATCTCAAGTGCTCTGGTTGGGCACGTTCTCATGGCCCCCGTGATGCACACACAGGCAAGCCGCTGTGCTTTATCGAGCATTTTTCTCGTACTTGACTGACTTGCTTTAGCAAACTAGACTACTTCCCCATATGTGATTACAGGTCTCACAATCATGACGTACATCCATCGCAGTATTTTTGGGTTACAACCGCAATTCCTGCCCCATGGACAGAGGGGAGTAACATAATTCGACATTAGGCCTCGATATGAAAATTTCCATAAGAACAAGAAAATTGGAATCGATGTTGCTCTAACGCGAGAGATACAGTGTCTCCAGAAACGATATCAACTTTCTCCCGCAGAGTCCTCAAACTATCACCTCTTGATAATTTTTCAAGGAGGGCCCGGTATTGGTAGAACTTTAACTCAGAGAAGACATCATCGACTATTGTGTTCATTTTGCGTTTCTTCTCATAGCTGATTCAATTCTAGAATCGACTTATTGCTTAGTGAAGTTACTTCAATGTATTCGAAGTGGAAATATAGGTATTATCCGCACAAGCATTTGACCACGCCGATTTCTTCCAGTAAACGAGACTCCGGAGCCATCGGCGGTGACTCAGGACAGGAGCAGAAGCTCCATCATGACCATCGCTACGACCATCTCCCAGGCGCCTCATGGTAAGCTACTATTGTAATAAAACACACAGATGTGTTAAAAGTGACGTTTTATTTTGTGAATGAAAGAGTTTGTGAAATGAGCAGAGCGAATTGAATAATTTCACGAACAAAATATAATCACTTTTTAAACAAATACCATACAAGGTTTCTTGTACAACTTCCCTATTTTGATAATGAAATGGGCGAATTTGCGATGACAATAAACTTGAAAGTGCATTTTGATATTCAAATAATCAAAAGGTTTTTTGAATGGTGAAAGTTGCCAACGTTATGATTACTAACAAATGAGAAAAGACGCTGTCATTTGAATTTCGTTCCTGTCCAATTTTCGTCTTGGGTTTTTAACTGCTTAATATGTTTGTCGAGAGTCCAATTATTAATAAAAGTGACGATTTGGTTGTTCTTCTGGATATTGAAAAGTCTGCAAGAAGAGCAAATCTGGAACTTCTACCTAAAGAATCTTTTCAGCAGTACGATATTGCATATGACAATTACCTGGCCTGGTGTGAATTGAAAAATGTAGAATGGAACTTCAGTGAAACTGTTTTCCTGACATACTTAAAAAAAATAAAACATGAAGAGTTCATCAACTTTGTGAAGCAAATTTTCAATGATGAAGTCAAGCTCCCTTGTTGAAAATGGTGTAGATGTTAGTAAATATTTTAAGGTAATAGCATATTTAAAACGGAAAAGTGAAAGGTATCGTCCCAAAAAATCGAAAATTCTCACTCGTGAACAAGTTGAAAAGTTTATAAAGGAGGCACCAGATGAGAAATACTTGATAGTTAAGGTTGCAACTATTTTCGGATTATTTGGAGCCTGTCGGCGTGAAGAATTGTGTAGTTCATCAGACATCGAAATAACAAATAAATCATTGGTTATATAACTTCCAAATACAAAAACGAATGTCAGTCGTTCCTTCAGTATTATTGGGAAGTATGTAGACTATTTTCATTAGTACTTTGCACTGCGCCCTTCTGTCATCAAACATCGTCGTTTTTTCCTGAAATACATAAATAATAATCAAGTTGGTATCAATACATTTGGGAAAATTCCATCTATTGTTGCCGAATTCCTCAAACTGCCAGAACCAAAGCAATATACAGGACACTGTTTTCGAAGATCCAAGGCTTCATTGCTAGCAGAATCAGGAGCAAATATTACGGATTTAAAAAAACATGGTGGAAGGAAATCTACGACGGTAGCCAAGAGCTATGTTGATCATTCCATTGCATATAGAAATGCCATTGCTGAAAAAATTCTCCCAACCTCAAAAGATTTTGGATGATCATCGTCCAATATTGTACTTCCGGTTTCTACAAGTACTGATGGTGCTGAGGATGCGAAGCTCCCTAACGTCACAGGGCATTAGTGTTAGTAATGGTTCTAGTTTCACGATTAATATTAATGTTCATAAGAATTATTGTTAAATATTGATAATAAGAATTTGCAATTGCTGAATTTATCTCATCTGATTTCATCATATTTTTAACACGCTTCCACGTAGACAATCAATTCTTACATTGTTTGATGTCATAAAAGGTATCACTTTTAATGGCAGTTGTACAAAAAAGTATTTCATTATACTTCCAATTGCACTCGCAACATTGTATTTATTTTCTTTCCTAACCATGTGAATTGAATAAATAAATAATTGCCAGAGGAAGATGAGGAGGCAGAAAACGCCAGAATCGAGAATCTGGTGACAGAAGAAAAAATCTCTGACTGCGAATCCTTCAGAGTCTGCCTCTACGGCGACAAAGAACCCGCCGTGGTGAAGCTCCGACCCGAGAACATCCACCTGAACCAGATCCAAGTGAACGAGCTCTACAACAGAGAGGTCTCCTTCGAGAACTGCTCCAGCTACCTCCCTATCACCGTGGTCTACATCAAGATAGCCTTCGTGGACGTCCAGCCGCCGAAGATATTCCTCAAGCCCAAGGAGAAGAGGGAGGTCATGGTCAAGATCCAGTCCAAGAAGGCGGGATACTACCTCGGCAGAGCCAAGTTTGAGCTCTTCGTCTACGAGAACTACGACATCCTGCACAAGAAGCAGAAGGTGGTGGTGGGCAGTTTGGACATGAAGGTGTCCTTCACCGGAGTCATGTAGAAGACGGTGCCCAAGACCAAGTTCGTGGCTAAGCTGACGCCGGAGAAAAGATGCTGTCATTTGAATTTCGTTCCTGTCCAATTTTCGTCTTGGGTTTTTAACTGCTCAGTATGTTTTTCGAGAGTTCAATTAGTATTAAAATTGACGATTTGGTTGTTCTTCTGGCTATTGAAGAGTCTGCAAGAAGAGCAAATCTGGAACTCCTACCTAAAAAATCTGTTCAGCAGTACGATATTGCATGTAACAATTTCCTGGCCTGGTGTAAATTGAAAAATCTAAAAGGGAACTTCAGTGAAACTGTTTTCCTGGCATACTCAGAAGAAAAATAAAAAATATGGAGTTCATCAACTTTGTGAAGCAAATGTTCAATGATAAAGTCAAGCGCCCTTGTTAAGAATGGTGTACATGTTAGTAAATATTTTAAGGTAATAGCATATTTAAAACGGAAAAGTGAAATGTTACGTCCCAAAAAATCGAAAATTCTCACTCGTGAACAAGTTGAAAAGTTTATGAAGGAAGCACCAGATGAGAAATACTTGATTGTTAAGGTTGCAACTATTTTCGGATTATTTGGAGCCTGTCGGCGTGAAGAATTTTGTAATTTATCAGTGGAAGACATCGAAATATCAAATAAATCATTGGTTATACAACTTCCAAATACAAAAACGAAAGTCAATCGTTCTTTCAGTATTATTGGGAAGTATGCAGACCATTTTCATAAGTAGTTTGCACTGCGCCCTTCTGTCATCAAACATCGTCGTTTTTTCCTGAAATACCAGTTGGTATTGATACATTGGGAAAATTCCATCTATTGTTGACAAATTTCTCAAACTGCCAGAACCAAAGCAATATACAGGACACTGTTTTCGAAGAGCCAAGGCTTCATTGCTAGCAGAATCAAGAGCAAATATTACGGATTCAAAAAAACATGGTGGAAGGAAATCTACGACGGTAACCAAGAGCTATGTTGATCATTCCGTTGCATATAGAAATGTCATTGCTGAAAAAATTCTCCCAACCTCAACAGATTTTGAATCATCATCATCCAATATTGTATTTCCGGTTTCTACAAGTACTGATGGTGCTGAGGATTCTAATAATGTGTTGCGAAGCTCCCTAACGTCACAGGGCATTAGTGTTAGTAATTGTTCTAGTTTCACGATTAATATTAATGTTCATAAGGAATGATTGTTGAATATTGATGATAAAAATTTGCAATTGCTGAATTTTTCTCATCTAATTTCATCCTAAGTGTCACTTTTAATGGCAGTTGTACAAAGAAGTATTCATTTCACTTCCAATTCCATTCGCAACATTGTATTTTCTTTTCTTTCTGTGAATTGAAAAAAAGATAATTCCCAGAGGAAGACGAGGAGGCCGAAAACGCCAGAATCGAGAACCTGGTGACAGAAGAAAAAATCTCCGACTGCGAATCCTTCAGAGTCTGCCTCTACGGCGACAAAGAACCAGCTGTGGTGAAGCTCAGACCTGAGAACATCCACCTGAACCAGATCCAAGTCAACGAACTCTACAACAGAGAGGTCTCCTTCGAGAACTGCTCCAGCTACCTCCCTATCACAGTGGTCTACATCAAGATAGCCTTCGTGGACGTCCAGCCGCCGAAGATATTCCTCAAGCCCAAGGAGAAGAGAGAGGTCATGGTCAAGATCCAGTCCAAGAAGGCCGGGTACTACCTCGGCAGGGCCAAGTTTGAGCTCGTCGTCTACGAGAACTACGACATCCTGCACAAGAAGCAGAAGGTGGTGGTGGGCAGTTTGGACATGAAGGTGTCCTTCACCGGAGTCATGCAGAAGACGGTGCCTAAGACCAAGTTCGTGGCTAAGCTGACTCCGGAGAACTTGAATGAGGTCGGTTTCATGGCGCACGAAGTCAGGTTTAACACCAAGGTGGCTAAGATGAAGACGGCGGTTATGTGCGAGGATGAGGAAGTGTTCAGGGATGACGATAGTGATCTGATAGCCTTCCCGAACGACAGACCTCAATCGTTGAGACCGTGGAGGGAAGAACGACCGTAAGACCACGTTTATTTTGGTTTATTGGTTCTCTTCTCTTTGCAATTGCTATTATTACAACTAGGGAAGAAAATATAAATGCCTTCTGTACTCGTATCATGATAGTTTATTCTAAAACAAATTGTTGAATGAGCTCCTATTCCAACACGAATGCGGAATTCGAAGACGAGCGACGAAGGAGCAAGTTTTCGATATAGGATAGGCCAAGCAAATTATCTTAAAAAAATGGTGTGCCTGGAATTAATTGGTAGAGTTCGGGAAACTTTTTTTATCATTCTTTTAGGCCTCTGAGAAGAGTAGTTTGAGCTTAGCTCCAATTCCCCAGTGGAGCAAATGTCGTGACGTTCAAAAAATCTCGAAATTTTCGGACTATTTCAGGTTTTTCTCGAATAGCTCCTAAACTGAGAACTGTATCAAAAATATTATAATTTTCAAAAGTATTGAGCATTAAATTTTCCGTCTACAAAGAATCATGACATTATATTTTGAACGAGTAGTTTCAAAAAAATTATACGTCCGAATATGGCAAATTTTCACACTTTTCCAAAAACACAATTTTTCACTATAAAACGTAAGATACCTATGAAACTACGAACTTTAAAACGAAATGTTATAGAATAAGAGTTGTAGACCATCATATTGTGATAAAAACGTAACCCCATTCCTCCAAACTACAATGTTAAATCGCGCAATAGCTCATCCTGCTGAGGATGCTGATCATTTCATCCTAGCTAGTGCTATTGAATTTGCTCAGTAGTCTCATGGGTTCGTGTATAATGGTGGGGAGGACACTGAGCATCTTATGATTTTAATTGTTCTAGCCTCTATATGTACCAACAATTTTTTACTAGGGCCTGGCAAAGATAAGCTAGACGATGTTGTCTTTCTCCCTTGCACAACAAGTTTGGATCTGTTTCGAAAAACAACGTATTATTCCTTC
Source organism: Hippodamia convergens (assembly GCA_038502775.1). NCBI lineage: Eukaryota > Metazoa > Arthropoda > Insecta > Coleoptera > Coccinellidae > Hippodamia > Hippodamia convergens. The sequence goes on from CM076610.1 coordinate 40,640,800, forward strand.
ATGCTTTTAATGGCTACGACACGACGACATCTCTTTCGGTAAAGGAAAACTGCAATTCCTGAAGACGTCTGAAATCAACACAAAATCTAATGCTTGTGCCCATAAGGTCGACGAGGCAGGGAAGAAATGCAGCCCTTTTATAAAAATCATCTCAAGCAATTAAATGTATTGTGGTACGAGATGTTTGAAAAATTGTTATCCAAAACCTCATTTAATCTTGACTCTATGCCTCCAACTGAAGCAGCACCTCTGCAACACTCGCTAAGGATGTATGTTATATATTGTTCTCAGCAATGAGTTGTATTGTTATTTATTAGTTTATGAGTCCCATATTTGTTATTATAATTGATTTAGTTGATTTTCAACGTCTTCGGGAATTTCAGTTGTCCTTCACCAAGACACTTAAAACAAGAGGAAAAAATATGTTGGTTTTCGAAACAGAGAATAACTTGTAGTGCAAGGAAGAAGAGACAATTTGTCATCTTGCTTGCCTTTGCCAGGCTTTAGTAAAAAAAATTTGGTGCACATAGGGGCTGGAGAAGTCAAAATTACAAGAAGGTCAGTGTAATCCTTAAAAATAACCACACACTCATGGGACTGCTGAGCAACTTCAACAGCACTTGCAACGGTTAAATGATCAGCATCCTCAATAGGATGATTTGCTTTACGATTTTACATTGTGGATGGAAGAGGGCGGGTTACGTATTTATCACAATTTGATGGTCTACAACTCTCATTCAATAACAGTTTGTTCTAACGTTCGTAGTTCCAAAGATATTATGTGTTATATAATGAGAAACTGTGTTTTTTCAAAAAGTGTGAAAATTTGGAATATTTCGATGCATGAATTCTATAAAACTACTTGTACAACATATAATATCGTAATACTTTTCAGAAGCAGAATTTAATGCGGAACACTTTTGAATAGAACTCGTGGGTGATTTCTGCACTTCGATTTACTTCCAGAATCAAGACCATATTCGCGAAAATCCCAAGAAACATCGTGCCATACGATGAATACAGCTATCCCATGGAAACGCTGCTGATCAAGAAGGACAACACGGATTACTACGTGAGATACTTGAGGGAGAAGCAGAAAAAATCGGGCATAAAGAAAAAAACTCAAGATTACACCGTAACCAGAAAGTGGATGTTCGAACGATTCCTATGCGAAACCATAGACGAGAAACCACCGAAGGTTAAGATGACAGGTTTTGTACCCCTTTCGCCGATTCTGCTCCACAACATCAAGATAAGGCCGAGGTATATACGACTCCAGAGAGTAAGTAAAACGAAATGTATAAGAGAGGTATGCTTTTATTGAGAATATGTCATTATTTGTGAATAGCGCCACCTACAGGTTATTCAACGAAACATCGTCTATAATTTCAGAACTGGCGAAACAAAATCTAATCAATGCTTACGTCAGAACTCACTCTTGTCCAATTTTAAAGTATTCAAAGTATTGTCTAAATAAAAGTACTTTTGCTCAAATTTTCCTTGTATATATCACTAATGCCCACTTGAACCTTCATATATAAGTCTGACTTACGTCCAACTTAGATTTGAAGTTAGGTTTGAGACGTCGTTTCTCTTGCATCGCAGTTTAAGTGTCTCATAAGTTATGACTATTTTGAGCCGCGAATATTTATGGCTTAAGCAAGACTTCAGCCCGTCTTAAATATTCAAAACATCAAAAACGAACTTCAGTTTTGTCGTGTTCTTTTTGATTGCGTGAATTTGATAATAATTAAGGATAGAGCTTTATTGAATGAAATTCAAGAAGTCTAGAATTTAATAGGGCTGATCTCTACCATGATATGGACGAATTTGCATTGTTTCGGCGTTTTCGGTTGACCACAAAAACTACTCTGCAACTGCTGAGGTTAATTGAGGATGATTCAGAATTGCCAAGTGATATGTAAGTACATATCTTATTATATCTTATGTATGATGATGTCAAACCGTAGAGAAGGGAGTTCAAGCCTTGATGATTGTAGAAATTAGAGTGTATCACTGATAAGTTAACTATTTACATGTGATTCTACGCATCAGCAGGACATTTATTGGCTTTAGCCGATTTGATGACAATCCACGAATCTACAGTATCAAGAATAGTTGTCCGAGTTTCAGTATTCATGAAAATGCCTCAGACAGAAGCAGAATTACGTTCCACCCAAACCCAATTTTACCAACTTGTTGGATTTCCTCGTGTTATTTTGAAGCAATTGATTGTTCCCATGTAATTATTAATTCTGCAGGTACTATTTACTCTTGAGAATGTGTAAAGTGTTACATCAATGATGTTCCAAAGGTGGAGAATTGTGTCATTCAAATTTCAAATAAAGAATTGTTGAAATCAAATCAAATCATTTGCTTCGAATAAAAAAAAAATAGGTAGTACTGTGCCTGTTCGTCAGCGGCCCAAAGTATATGTCGTTCTGTGAATCAGAATACTGAAAAGGAAAATGCAAAGACAAAATATCTTGTTTGTCTAAAAATTCGCGTATTCTTCTTACTTCGCTGTGCTCAGTGCCGACACAAAACAAAACCATATGGTCATATCGCATTTCTATGTCAAAACAAACAAATTCACTGATTTATACAGTGTTGCCAGATTTGACATTGCTTAGTGCATGATTAAAAAAGTCGTTTCTATTATGCCCACTTCCACCGTTTTCTGGTTAAGACAGACTTATCTAAGGCGCCCTTGAATTTTGAGTCAGGCTTTTCCCCGCCTTAACGGATCAGATCTTTCACTGCATATCTAATAGAAACGACTTTGTTGAGCACGCGCTAAGCAATTCCAATTTCCGTATTCTGATTCACAGAACGACATATACTTTGGACCGCTGACGAACAGGCACAGTACAACCATTTTTTTTATTTGAAGCAAATGATTTGATTTGATTTCAAAAATTCTTTATTTGTAACTTGAACGACATAAGTCTCCACCTGTAGAATATCATCGAACTAACACTTTACACATTAACGAGTGTAAATATAGTACCTGCAGAATCAATAATTATATGGGTACAATCAATTGCTCCAATTACACTAGGAAATTCAGCAATCTGGTAAAATTGGGTATGGTTGGAACGTAATTCTGCTTCTGTCAGAGGTATTTTCATGAATACTGAAACTCGAACAACTATTCTTGTGTAGATTCGTGGATTTTCATCAAATTGGCTACAGCCAATAAATGTCCTGCTGATGCGTTGAATCGCAGGCTCGTAAGGAGTTGATACACTCTGATTCCTACAATCATCAAAGCTTTGACTCACTTCTTTGAGGTTTGACATCATCATACATAAGATATAATAATACTGACATATCATTTGGCAATTCTGAGTCATCCTCAATTGATCTCAGCAGTTGCAGAGTAGTTTTTTTGGTCAAACGAAATCGCCGAAAAATTGCGCATACGTCCATATCATGGTAGTGATCGGCCCTATTGAATTCTAGACTTATACAAAAGTCATAATCAATGATATGTAATATGTCGAAATCATCCTCATATAGATCATCAATTTCATTCAATAAAGTTCTATCCGTAATTATTATTAAATTCACGCAATCGCAAACAACACGTCAAAACTGAAGTTCGTTTTGAATATTTGAGACGGGCTAAAGTCTTGCTTAAGCCATGAATATTCGCGGCACAAAATGGTCATAACTTATGAGGCAGTTAAACTGCGGTGCAAGAGAAACGACGTCTCAAAACTTTAAATCTAAGTTGGACGTAAGTCAGACTTATATTTGACGGTGCAAGATCTAATGCGTTAAGGCGGCGAAAAGCCTGACTCAAATTTTAAGGACGCCTTAAAGATAAGTCTGTCTTAACCAGAAAACGATGCAAGTGGGCATAAATATTTGTTCAGTTTAGTTCTTTTCGCCCTAAAATTCATGTTGAATTCTCAAAAGTATCTCAATTCCAGGTAGCACCTATAAGCAACGTGGAGCACCAGTTCACGATATTCAACGACAATCCCTTCCCCCTCTTCATCTACGTGACCTCCGTGAAGACGGGCATCTACTTCCCCCAAGGCCACTGCAAGATAGTGAATCCGCACGAGGTCAAAGTCATGACTCTCACCTGCTTCGCAGGCCTAGTGGGCAGATACATCAACCTCATCCAGGTCATCGTCAACTTCTGCCACCTTTACACCATCAGCGTCATGGTGGAGGTCGTCCCCAAGATGATCAACTTAGACGAAAACGTCTTGAACTTCGAACCAGAAAACAGCGGCAACATCAAGTTCATCCAGCTCCAGAACCACCTGAATTCGTCCATATCCTTCTCTACGGAGATGTCCATGTCTAGATTCACCATACAGCCTCCTTCCGGTACTATTCTGCAGAAGAGAAGCCTCATGTGCGCTGTGCAATACAACAACTTGCCTGAGATGCCTGATTACTGCGAGCTGGTGCTGACTTCTGAAGGAGGAGGCTCGCAGATCCTTCAGATATCCAGGAAGAAGGATAAACCTACGGTGGAGATCTCCCCGTCGCGTTTAACCCTTCTAAACCTTCCCTTGAACATCAAGACGACTCACATGGTGAGAGTGAGGAACATGATGAACTACGACATATGCTTCATAGTTGCTGACCCATCTCCAGCCCAAGGAGTCGAAATTTTTCCGTATGAAGGAGTCATCCAAGCTTTGGCAGAACTGGAGATGGTTGTCACAATCATCATTGATTACACAGAGAATTTCGAGTCGAAATTCGAGATGGTTTTCGAAGATCAATTCAGCGTTGCTTTGCCAGTTGAAGGCCACGTGGTGATCCCTACCATCGATATAAGACCAGAAAGTATCGTCAACCGCCAACTTATACCTTTTGCATATCGCAGAAATATGTTCTACGTAAAAAACGAGTCAACCTGTGATTGTGTAGTGAGATTCGACTTGGATCAATATGAATACTTCAGGGTTACTGAGACTGAAGACGATATGGACACCACCATACATAACACGAACCTCAAACTCCTCCCAGGGGAAGTTAAACAGTTGTACCTCCACTTCGTACCAATGGACGCAATCACCGAAAGCTTCTACATGCCTCTAATCGTCAACGATATCATAGGACCACCCTTCATGAGCAACATAGAATCCATGAGGTTCAAACTGCAAGAAAGAGACTCCTTCACTGAAATCAAACTGCCTTGTCTGAAGGTGACCAGCATTTGTGGCACGACAAGTCTTCATTTCTCCACTTTGAAACTGAGCTTCTTCTACGCCCTATCAGACGAAAACACGGATCAGTTGACCAAGTTCTTCACCGCCAAAAACTTGGGGAATGAACCTATAGAGTTCTGTATTAAGACCGACAAGATGATATCTCAGTTCTTCCTGGAATACAACAGTGGCGTGGAGATTCAGGAGACTGCGACTGCGCTTGTTTGCAAGCTTCGACCTCTTGAATCCACCATTTTTGTGGTGAAGTTTCAGCCTAGCGTTCCTGGGAAATTCGTCAATCATTTGCCGATTTACGTGAGGAATTATTTGGATGGGTGCATCTTCAATTTTTTGAGACTTGTGGGGACTTATGCCACGCCGCTGATGACCACAGATAGGAAAACTTACTACTTGGGTTGCACTCCAGTAGGTTTTAAAAGTGCGGTGATGCTCGACATAAACATGATGTATCACGACGTGACGTGCCAAGTGAGCTTCGACTTACCACCGCAAGACATAACTATAACGCACAGAGAGAGAGCCAGTAGGAAGTATAAGAATATAACCAAGATAAAGATCCTCTATTTTGCTTCTCAACCAAGCGCCATCTTCGAGGACTTGAACTTTCAGTGCACTTGTGGCGCGACTTGCACCATAAAGCTGGCTTGTTACTGCGACAAGTCCTACCTCGGTCACTTCGCCTTTTTTAACAACCACAAGAACTTCTTCAGGGAGAACCTGGTGTTGCCGGCGAAAAATTTCGAGTTTGACGTAAGTCACAATGAAATATCTACTCATTTCTTCTTCTTCCTATTTTTCCGTTTCGCAGAACTAAAAGAAAACTAAGAGAAGCACAATCATGCCTGTGTTATCATTTAAATTCTTAGTTTATATCAACAACGGACTGGTAGAGACAAAAGTTTGCAGATTCTTTCAAAGCAAGAAAGTGCCGCCATCGAAGAATTGCAGTGACAGACCGGTTTCGTCAGTGTTATGACTTATCAGGGCCACTTTGCCAATTGGGGTTACTTCTTTAAATTACTGTAGCTTTCCTAAAATTGTTCATCTCCGATCTGTCAAGAGCACTTGCGTTCCTAGGGGCAGAAACTGAACCAAAGATCTTTGAACGTGATTCAAATATACTGCTCCACAACAGTTGGGGTTATCGTATTCATTTTAAACTCAATAAGAAGTTGAATCGATCCAATAAAAATCAGTATGAGACATTTCGTCAATCTGGTCGCCTTTTTTCTGAAGTTTGGTTCTTTGCATATGCTCCATGAATGTTCTTATTTTGAAATGGAGTCAGTTCATCAACGGCTTCGATTTGAAACGAGTTTTCTGAAAAAGCCAAGGGCTATCGGAATGCTACAGGGTGTCCTAACTCAGGCTGTTGTAGCGAAAAGGCAGGTCGGCGAAAGGGGAATAGCTCCAGGGGGACAGGTTCCGTGTTGGAAAGACCGAGGCTTGGTGGGCGACGAAAAACAACACCAGTTCAGGATCGTTTCATCACCGTTTCGACGAGAAGAAATCCTACATCTAAGTGTAGAATGCTACGGAATACTCTTCAAAATGCAGATGGGGTCCAAGTTTCCATCGAAACCATCAGACGACGTTTGAGAGAGGTGAATCTAGGTTCTAGACGTCCATTAAGAGCAGTTCCATTAACACGTGACCGTAAGCATCAAAGACTGGAATGGGCAAGGCAACATATCAATAGGAACGATCAATGGCGTAGTGTCCTTTTCACTGATGAATCCAGATATGGACGATTTTCAGATTCTCGAAGAATAAGGGTATGAACAATCCCACGCATACCCCGTAATCGTCGCTATGTCCAAGAAGTCCATCCATTCCGAGGGGGTAGTGTTATGGTATGGGCCGATATATGTTTCAACGGTCGCACAGGTCTACACATTTTACCTGGGAATATGACCGCCATAGGCTATAGAAAGAATGTCATTGACAATGTTTTGCCAAATTTTCACGCTGATACTGGTGAAACTTTTCAATTTCTAACCGATAACGCTAGATCACACCGTGCACCCATAGTTGAGAATGCGCATGAATAGCTTGGTATTCCACATTTACCAATAACTCCGCACTCATCAGATCTGAATTGCATAGAACATCAAACTACCCCAGAATCCTTAAATGATCTGAGGGAGCTTCGGCCCCGTTCATGGAACCACATTCCTCAAGAAATGTTCAACAACCTCGTGTGTAGTATGCGAAGAAGATGTCAAGCTGTTATTGATGCCCTTGGAGACATTGTATTGATGGTCTCTGAAAATTTGAATTCTCTGGGAATAAAATTTCGTTATTTTACTCCCCTGCATACGCTGCAGACGTAAAGGCTAAAAATAATTTTATTTCCTGCAACTTGAAATCTTATTAATATAAATTTCATCACACAATCCTATTCAAGCTATATTTTTTTGCAATTTGAGTCAATCTTCCTTACTCATGTGGATCAGTTTATTATCATATACGAACATGATTATGGTTCAAGTAAGTATTTGAATTTTCCTGAAAACTTAATATGGGTTGTCTCTCCCAGTCTCTGAAACAAGAAAGAATTTTTTTTAATAATATAAGAAAGGCCCCTGCGTTAAAATTTGAGCACTAATTTGTCAGGGGCCAAAACTTTACGAGAAAAAATTGTTTCCTAACAATGAACAGAAAGAAAATGAAAACACTTTGAAATCTTAAGCGTAACAATTCGGAGTCTAAATCATAAAATGCCAATCCAAAAATTAAAAAAATTGTCACGATTCTACAAAGTTGCATGAAAATCAGTTATTGTCTGACGAAGGAGTCTGATTCAGACTGCGAAACATTACGCTTAAGATTTCAGAGTGTTGGTTCGGTCAATCGTCATACAGCAAAAGAATAGAAAATTATACACTGGAGACTCATCAAGGGTGTTTATTTCTTAAGCCATGTTGCACAGATACACAATTAATGAATCATTCAATCAATGAATTCAGTTTACCTCTACTTGTTGTTTGGTGGAATGATATCATATATTTACATTGTTTACTTGTTGTTAGAACAATATCACGAATTAATAAATATAACCGACCATGGATATAAACAACGAGTATAGATCTTCATCACGTTTTTGAGATGATGTAAGCTTACTCATACCGTTGAGACCTTGTTGTCTCAAGTATGAAAAAATATACAGGATGTTCCTATTGATACATACCACAAAATTACCCATTTCAGGATATAGTCTGCGCGCGCTTCTCGCAAGAGTCGACAATCAAAACCGGCGCCTGCGTGAATTACAACAAGCACTTGGACCTGGGGGACTATCCGGAAAACGAAAACTTCTTCAATTTCCCGTATTTTCCCTTGGAAATCGACGAGGAAAATGACTACGAGTACCACGACGAGCTGAGGAGGACTCTTATGTTCGTTGAAAGATGGGTGTATTCCCAGGGGTTCTTCCAGACCCATTTCTACCGGATTCCATACACCATAGCCTTGGCGCCTTTGATAAAACAGAAGGAAATCAAGAAGGATACCTTGATCGAACCCGTCATCTTGTCTTTTTTGGTCGAATTAGGAGGCGAGCAAGTCAGGGAAGCGTCTATATCAAGGTATAGGGGCCTAAATCTCAATATATAAATCTGAGTGGTAATTATAAAGTACCTTGCCCAGTCGTATTTTTAAATTTTTTTTTTGTGATCTTGAGGTAAGGAAAATGAACCAAACCTAACCTGAATGCGGATCGATGTTTTCTTTTTTCATCCAATTTTTTTTTAATTTTTTACAAATTTTTTTTTCAACTTTTGGTAGAAAAATGAACCTGACCTAACCTAACATAACCTAACCTTGTGAAACTAAACTATATAAGACTATATCAGAGCCGTATCCGAGGTAAATGGAGTATATTTATGAATTTCATTTATTTTTTTTTTCTCGAAAATTACTGCCTCCCTAGAGCAATAATTGAGACTGTAGTATCAGGAAGTCCTATAGATTCATTCTGCAAAATATTTTTAAAATCGGTGACGGGGCCTATAAAATTTATAAAAACCAACTGAGTCGGCCATTTTGTTGGTTACACCATTTATAACTCAAGATTGGATGAACTGTTTGTTATGAAAGATTTTTTGTTGGATTCTTCTACGGCGGGGTTGATACAAAATATCTTAAGGACTCCGAAAAATTTGATGACACGGAAAAAATGAATAGGAAATAATTTTCCTTTCTGCGGATAACGCCAACAGGTGTCGCTACGGTACATTTTCTAATAATATTTACCTGTGTCCATGTTTTATTACACCTTTCTTTCTTCCGAACACTACGGAAAATTTTATAACGAAATGCTCTGAACGAATCCCCATTCTACAATTACTTGAATATCACAGATATAATGTAAACAATTACCGTGTATTTTGAGTTGCCCAAACGTCCGAATCAATATATTGACATTTTCTATCGAACACACAAAAATACAATGGGTGTTTCCAAATGATTTCATTCGGAGTAGATATAATTAAAGGACGTGGATTCAATCCAACATTCCAGGTAAGAATATAATATCAATATTAATGATTTCAAATCATTTTATCCTTTCTGCTATTTAGATCCAAGGTCAGATTCGCCATCGAATTGGATCATTACAACCTCTTGATGATTCACATCATAAATTCCTCAAAATTTACTTCATATAGGCAATATGGATGATCAACGTCAATCAATTAATGCATATGTGAGAAGAATAATTCTTCAAGATCTGCAGCAACTACTTCATGAACATCATGCGTTGGTTCGATTGTTTAAAACTGCTTTGGAACGTATGCCAAGTGACAATCACAAGGTTGAGATTAGAGCAGATAAACGAGCTGTTGGAGCACATGACGCCAATTCAACGCCCCTACAATAGACGAAGTGGCAATTGTGATTGTTGGTGAAAACGCGTGATATTGTTCTTACGCGTCGCAATACTAGAGAATTGCAACGAATATATGAAACACACTGTTCATACGATGCTCTACAATACCCGCTAATGTTTTGGAGAGGTGATGGATATTACTTCAATATCAAGATGATAAATCCATTGGATGGTGAGTACCTTTATTGGAACTTAAAATGTCTACTTCATACAAATTTGAACTATTTGCTTTTAGACCAAGAAACCACCAAGAAAGTGAGCTCGATTAATTATTATTCATTTCGTTCAATGGTTCATTGAAATGCTGATAACCATTTGCTGAGATTTCGTCGATTGTTGCAGCAGTATTGTGTGGACATGTATTGTGAAACTAGCTGACCTGGCAGACTTCGTACTGCCTCAATCGATAAATAAAAAAGCAACTTTGATATTAAAATAAACTATTATGGTATAATGTTGGCCAAGAAGTGTTTAGAATCACTTCCTATATCAAAAACTAAAGAGAGTAGGGGATCTGGTGGTGGGACCAATTGTTTCAATTGTCAATTAGATAAGGTAGCTGACCCGTGAACTTTGTTTCGCCTTAAAAATGAATAATGTTGTACTAACCATTGGTTTTTTTTAAAGGAATTATATAAGGTAGAATACAAAAAAGTACGAAATATACAAAAAATTTAATTGCATTGAAATAGGTATATACATTGTTATTCATATATCAGAAGAATTCTCTTTATTTAAGAGGTAAAGAGAGTACTTTTTTTAATATTTTATCGATTGAGCATACACTAATGCGCCATACATATGTTTCTTGGATTTGGAAAAATGATCTTGATTAATTTCGTGCTCACGCCAGTTTTATCTCTTCTTCCACAGCAAAGTGAACGTGTTCAACGACAAAAACATCGCCCTCCACTTCATGATAACCTACACGAACATGCTGAAATACCTCAACAACCACGGTGCTCTCATGCCCCACGTCCTCCCAGAATTCCTCCTGACCTTCGAATACTACGAGATCATCTGCGCCTACTGCCCCCATATGCTTAGCATCAAGGACACCTTCCCGAGGAACAAGTTTCACGCGTACAGCGCCCGCTGCTACCTGGATCTGATTCTGCAGAGCATAAAGATCTTCATCCTGAGCCGCTTGAAGATGTTTGACATCGAGCTTTTGCCTCAGCCATCTGAAGAGGTCAATTCGGATGAGAGACTGTCGGCTATGTCTACTTTGACGCCTGTTTCTTGTCAGATTGTTATTATGAGGCCCAACAACAGTATTTACACTTCGTACGAACATATCTTGCTGTATTGGTTGCAGTATCAGTACGATAACCAGAAGAGTAGGTTGTGGAAGTCGCTTTTGAGCGATGGAATTGAACATTTTCCTCATAAGGAGATCAAGCTTTTCGATGAGAACTTGAATGATAGCTTGGTGTTCGCTTGTGTGACCCACGCCTATTGTCCGTACATCGCTCACGCTTTGGTGGATATGTATGTACCTCCTTCATCTTTCGAAGAGTACCATCACAACGCGTGCACCTTAATTAAAGCCTGGAACCTCCTCAAGTTAAGCTTCGTGGTCGCACCAGACGATATAGTGAACCCCAACGGTATCAACATGTTCCTCCTAGTCCTCTACCTTTACGAGATACTCCCAAGCTTCTTCCCCAAAGAAGTGTTGACCCTCCAGGCGAAACTCACCCAGGAGTCCAAAGCCAGTATAAACCTCACCAACTCTTCAGACCACCAGATCCTATACGCAGTAACTTTCTTCAGCAACGACTCTGGGTCTTTCACAGCAGAGAGCGAGATGTTCAGGCTGCAGCCGAAGAAAGTGGGATTGTTTAAAACTGCTTTGGAACGTATGCCAAGTGACGATCACAAGGTTTGTGATTAGAGCAGATAAACGACCTGTTGGAGCACATGACTCCAATTCAACGCCCCTACAATAGACGAAGTGGCAATTGTGGTTGTTAGTGAAAACTTGAAAACGCGTGATATTGTTTTTATGCGTCGCTATACTGGAGAATTGCAACGAATATATGAAACACATCGTTCATACGATGCTCTATTAGACCCGCTCATGTTTTGGAGAGGTGATGATGGATATTGCTTCAACATCAAGATGATAAATCCATTGAATGATAATTCCCTTATCAAAATTTGAAATGTCTACTTAATACAAATTCGAATTATTTGCTTTTAGACCAAGAAACCACCAAGAAAGTGAGCTCGATTAATTATTATTCATTTCGTTCAATGGTTCATTGAAATGCTGATAACCATTTGCTGAGATTTCGTCGATTGTTGCAGCAGTATTGTGTGGACATGTATTGTGAGACAAGCTGACTCGGCAGACTTCGTACTGCCTCAATAGATGAACGAAAAAGCAACTTTAATATTAAAATAAACTATTATGCTACAATGTTGGCCAAGAAGTGTTTAGAATCACTTCCTATAACAAAAACTAAAGAGAGTAGGGGATCTGGTGGTGGGACCGATTGTGGCAATTGTCAATTAGATAAGATAGCTGACCCGTGAACTTTGTTTCGCCTTAGAGATGAATGAAGTTGTACTGATCATTGGTTTTTTTTTAAAGGAATTATATTAGGTGGAATACAAAATAGTACGAAATATACAAAAAATTTAATTGCATTGAAATAGGTATATACATTGTTATTCATACATCAGAAAAATTCTCTTTATTTAAGAGGTGAAGAGGGTACTTTTTCAATATTTTATATATTGAGCCTACACTAATGCTCCATACATATGTTTCTTAGGTTTGGGAGGATGATCTTGATTTATTTTGTACTCACGCCAGTCGTATTTCTTCTTCCACAGCAAAGTGAACGTGTTCAACGACAAAAACATCGCTCTCCACTTCATGATAACCTACACGAACATGCTGAAATACCTCAACAACCACGGTGCTCTCATGCCCCACGTCCTCCCAGAATTCCTCCTCACCTTCGAATACTACGAGATCATCTGCGCCTACTGCCCCCACATGTTGAGCATCAAGGACACCTTCCCCAGGAACAAGTTCCACGCGTACAGCGCCCGTTGCTACCTGGATCTGATTCTGCAGAGCATAAAGATCTTCATCCTGAGCCGATTGAAGATGTTCGACATCGAGCTTTTGCCGCAGCCTTCGGAGGAGGTCAATTCGGATGAGAGACTGTCTGCTATGTCTACTTTGACGCCTGTTTCTTGTCAGATTGTTATTATGAGGCCCAACAACAGTATTTACACTTCGTACGAGCATATCTTGCTGTATTGGTTGCAGTATCAGTACGATAACCAGAAGAGTAGGTTGTGGAAGTCACTTTTAAGCGATGGAATCGAACACTTTCCTCATAAAGAGATTAAGCTCTTCGATGAGAACTTGAATGATAGCTTAGTGTTCGCCTGCGTGACTCACGCCTATTGTCCGTACATCGCTCACGCTTTGGTGGATATGTATGTACCTCCTTCATCTTTTGAAGAGTACCATCACAACGCGTGCACCTTAATCAAAGCCTGGAACCTCCTCAAGTTAAGCTTCGTGGTCGCACCAGACGATATAGTGAACCCCAACGGTATCAACATGTTTCTCCTAGTCCTCTACCTTTACGAGATCCTCCCGAGCTTCTTCCCCAAAGAAGTGTTGACCCTTCAGGCGAAACTCACCCAGGAGTCCAAAGCCAGTATAAACCTCACCAATTCCTCCGACCACCAGATCCTATACGCAGTAACCTTCTTCAGCAACGACTCTGGGTCTTTCACAGCTGAGAGCGAGGTGTTCAGGCTTCAGCCGAAGAAGGTGGGCACCATGAAGATCAAGTACCAGGCCAAGAAGATATCGTCGCAGAGGGCCATCTTGGTGTTGTCTGGAGAGCTTCCTGGGCAGAAGTATGGGAAGAGCAAGGCGATATTCCTGAACGGGACTACAGATCTGAACTACTCGGTGAAGATGGTCGAGTTCAAGTGCGAGTGTTACAAGATCGAGAAGATGAAGATACAGTTGCGAAGTCCGTATAATGTGTCGGATACGTACGAGATTTTCTTCGCGATAACCTATGATGATAAGACGGAACACGACGATCTTCAGCTGCATAGTTGGAAGGATTATATTCTGGGTGAGTTCTTTTGTGCTCTCCTAAGCACTTTTCTAAAGCATTGCGGATAACTAAGCACTAAGACATTTTCCAATCTTGTCTTGACACGAACAAATGCGATCGAATGCGACCCCTTGACACTGTAAAATTTTGTTTTGACGTTCAGTCGAGTGATTAACATCTCACGTTAGTGTGAGACGTTTAATTGTTACTTAAAAAAGTGGATCACAATGCAATCCCTTATTTGCAGAGCTCATAACATTCAAAAGACGAGTAATAGAATGGTCAAGCCTTTTACATGACATGAAATTTCTTTCATTCTCGACCTTTTACTGTATGCATTCAAGAACCGTCTAGATGCACTAAACTTTTAATTGTGTTTTTTTTATTGTATTTTTAACGTATTTCATGAGAATCTATAGGTGTAAACCTCCTCTCTTCTCCTTTTATCAAATTTTCAAAAAATGTTTTTTGTTTTCGAATTTGATAGAGTATGCAAATCTGAATACATTCGTACTCAAATCGTTGCATTCGTCAAAATACTTTCCAAAATATCGAGAAAAAACTGAAGAAAAAAGAGAGATAAGTGTATTCGGTATTATATTTGTTATTCCTAACCTAGATATCGTAAGCACAAACTGTTTTCACATTTCTGATGGCGAAGAATGTGGAAATATTGTGAACATTTTCAGAATTTTGAAAAACCCGTCACAGGGTGTTCCAAATGTAAGTTAAAATATTGGGATCAAAATTGGCTTATAACTATCGTTTTTCGAATAAGAACCCTATTTTTTTATGATTGCGTTGGATTCTGCGAAGAAAAATGAGGTATGATAATGTTCCAAAGTGTTGATGCTCCTAAAATTACTTAGTCTTGAGTTATTCAGGATTTCCTCATTTTATGTCGTACGTGCCGTCAAATTTATAGAATCTGTTTCAAATCAACAATGACCTTGGTCATAGAAAATAAATTACTCAAGTAACTCACTAGTGACTTCCTCTTTTCTGACTTCATTTATCATTGTTGATGTAAAACAGATTATATGGATAGAAGTAAAATCCTAAATAACTCAAGACTAAGTAATTTTAGGAGCATCAACACGTTGGAACATTATCATACCTCATTTTTCTTCGCAGAATCCAACGCAATCATAAAAAAATAGGGTCATCAACCTACTTTAGAATCCTTAAATGACTTGAGAGAGCTTCTGCTCCATTTATGGAACCAAATTTCTCAAGAACTTTTTTTTTATTAATTTATTTCGTTATTTCACTCTATTTTTCTCAACCACCCAGTATACTCTCCAGACCTACATAGCAGGCTAAAATTAATTTTATTTCCTGCAATTCGAAATCACATCAATATGAATTTTCATCACTCATTTCAACTCATGTGGAGCAGTTTATCTTAACAATGAAATCTATAATTTCAAACTTTTTAGTCCGATCTGTTCTTGAAGCTCCATGTGCCATTAAAAAAACACTCGTGTCACTACATGTTTTTTACGATATTCATTAATCATTGCTGTTGATGGTAATTTTTATTCATGCCAGAAATGATGATATATTTTTCCTAACAGGAAAAGTACCCAAGAGAATCTTCGCGAAAGAGTACCAATTCACCATCACCAACCCAGAAGAAGGCTTCGTCTTCGAACCCATAATCTGCTGTCAAACCATCGTCGTCAAGATATTCAAGATGTTCATGGTAGGACAGCATGGAGACTGGTGTTTCGAGATCAAGACTATCCCGAAGGTGTCTAAGCAGAACCATGAGGTGATCAACGTGTCTCTACCCCGGGGATTCAACTCCCAGGCTTGCTCTTGCAGAGACAAGAGCACAGATATACCTCTCATCTGCCCCAGGACCATCCACATCAACATTCCGGCGAAGAACAACCTCTTCTTCAAGTCTACCAGGGAGTTGTTCATCGCTTGCACCGACGAGCAGTTTTTGGCGTTTTGGAAGAAATATCTGCGTGAGTTATTCACTGAAATTCTAGTCGAAAAAAAGGTTCATTAATGGCCATCAGGATTCTCAGATGATGGTATGTTTTCTCGGTCCTTCTGTATGGTGTTGAATCGTGGACATAAACTGAAGAAACTACCGACAAACTCGAGGCTTTTGAGCCGCAGAATCATTTTTAGTTTCTTTGCTCGTCCTGAGTAGAAGTTGATAGTTAAAAAGGGGTTAGGTACAGTCCACTGCGACCTGATGGTCTATTGTGCCCCCTGACAAAGCTTTACAGCTCGCCTTCCAGTCCCAGAGATCTTATGAAATACAATATCTCGGAAGGCTTCAGTTAGACTTATTCCTCACTCCTACAGGTCTCTTGACCAAAGCATTGTTTCCTATGGCTTACAATGCCGAAGCATTCTGTGACTAGGTGAATAGGAGTTTCTTCCTCCTCCCCACAGAATCTACACTCATCAGTGTCCGATACGCCCATTCTCAGCAAGTGCTTTCTGAGGCGACAATGCCCTGTAAAAAAGCAGAGAGGAGGTTGGTTCTTACTGAGATTGAAATATTTTTTGGATCTTGCAGTTTCAATCCTTGGAGATTCTGCCAGAGTGTTTCTCTTTCAGTTTTCTCCTTCTCCAGAAACTCTTTTTTATAGGTACATTTTCCTATACCACAGAAATGTGAGCCTCGTGCTAAGTAAGGGTGGGCAAAATTGGTGATACTTAAACTACAACTTTTTAACCGTGAGAGATAAAGGAAAATGAATGACACGTTACGAACTTTTTAAGAGAAACTAATAATGCCATCAACTGCATTCCTCTATCTTCTTTTTTTTTCGAGTTAGAGGCCAAATTGAAATTTGGGCGATTTCAACTTTGGCCATTTTCCTAGTTTCTGTTTGTGCTAGGATGTTGATATGAAAACATTATACAGGCACTATTTTGGTTGTGCCTCTTATGCAACACAAACAGAGAAATTGATTTGAAATTTGAGTTTCATAATGAAATTGTAGCTTTGTTATTTATTATGTATTATTACAGTGTTTATAACCACGGTTCAATATTGGCACTACATGGCAATATTTAGGACGTATGTTTCTAATATTGCCATTTCACAAAGTTCTTTAAAAAAATTATACTGAAATTAAAAATATTTGGTATACTTCTCTGTGTAGAAAACATGTAGTAGAATACATTTCCATAGTTACGGATTAATCTGGCTAAAACTGTTGATGCAAAAAATCAGAAATCTTTATTAGGGTGGCAATATTTGGCATAATTACCTTAGGATATATTAAAATGTTTTAGAGGCAATAATGATTTCAACTAAACAGTTGTTCTGAACAGAGATAAAACCACGGAGAATTGAATCAAGTATTCAATCGCAAAATAATAATGACACCATGCGTAGAGACATATTATTCTGTGATTCATCCTACTTAATACTCAATATTTCAAATTTCAAATACAAACTATATTTTTCATGATATCTGAATGAATCTTAGGGCGATGTATAATGTATGATATATTTCTGAAACGGGATAAAAATGGCGATTCTTTATAAGCCATTTCAAACTATTGTTTCCATAAGAGAAAACACAATTCTATGTTATAGCCCAGCAAGGAAATCTCTTGGGAAAAACAAAGTTCGCTACGGGTTTGCTTTGAAACAAGTGCCTGTATAATGTTTTCATTTCAAAATCCTAGCACAAACAAAAACGGAGATAATGGCCAAAGTTGAAATCGCCCAAATTTCAATTTGGCCTATAACTAGAAAACAAAAGAAGAAAGAGGAATGCAGTTGCTGGAATCATCAGTTTCTCCAAAAAAGACCACCGTAACGTGTCATTCATTTTCCTCTATCTCTCACGGTTAAAAAATTGTAGTTTAAGTATCACCAATTTTGCCCAACCTGTACAGGGTGATTCATTTATCTTGGTAACCCCAATTTTCTCGAAAACGCCTGAATATTTTTTCATTCTGTGAATGGCGTTTTGAACAAATCAATGTCGACTTGAGATGCGCATAAAAATCTGTGGAATAAATAAAGACGCCAGGCGTCGCGGCGCTATCAAAAATTTTTTCTCCTGGGACATACCATTTTTATCATGTCATTCGAAAGATAATTCCATTTTGAACTTTTTTTTCGAATACAATTTTTGTCCATTTCTTACCGTCAGCGATCTACAGCCTGTTTTATGTTGATTCTATTCCATTTATTTTTTTCTGTATTGTGGTAGTATGGCTTGATTTGGAGACATAGATATGATTTTATGCCTTGAATTCAAGGTGGCGAGTTTTCTAAACAATCTGCCTCTTTAAATAAGATCAAATATGTGGATACGGCAAGATAGGGCTCCATGTCACAACGCTGCCATTGTGAAGAGATATTGAGATTAAGAATTCGAAAATGAATGTAACCTTATATTTTGTCCAAAGTGACTTATGATGAAAAAGGGAGATGATTTAACTTGTGTATGGATCATAATGGCTAGATGACCTAAATTTGAGTATGTTCCGTAAAATGACGGAGGCTCTGTAACTATTTTTCTATTATTTTATTCATTAAATATTATATCTTATAATAATAAACATTTTTTTTAATAACAAACGAAAAATTTCGAATCATATGTTTTATATACCGGCCATTATGATCCATACATAAGTTATTTCATCACTTTGGTCAAAATATAAGGGTCCACTTGGGCACATGCGTTTCTTATCTTCAATTTCAAATAGTCCAAGTTATTAGAATCAGTTTGGTTTACCATATATTCAAGGGGAACCCTCAGAAAGTAATCCATGAGCGTTAGGTCTGGCGATATCTGATGGGTCCATTGGTTTCAATCCATTTTTTTCCGAATTCTTGATCTAAATATCTCTTGAGAATGGCAGCGTGGTGGCATGAAGCCCCATCTTGCTGTAGCCACATATTTCATCTTATTTGAAGGAGCACATTGACCAGAAAACTAGCCTTCTTGAATTCGAATCACAAAATCACATCTATGTCTCTAAAAAAAGGCATACTACCACAATACAGCAAAAAATAAGTGGAATAGAATCAATATAAAACACGCTGCAGATCGCTAACGGTTAGAAATCGATAAAAATTGTATTCGAAAAAAAAATTCGCAATGAAATTATCTTCCGAATGACATGATAAAAATGGTATGTCCCTGGAGAAAAAATTTTTGATAGCGCCGCGACGCCTGGCGTCTTCATTTATTCCGCAGATTTTTGTGCGCATCTCAAGTCGACATTGACGTGTTCAAAACGCCATTCACAGAATGAAAAAATATTCGGACGTTTTCGAGAAAGATAAATGAATCACCCTGTACATGGTTCTCAAGATTCATCACGCAGACCACGACAAGGTGATGACCAAACATGCAAGATGGCCATGGACCTACCGTACTTAAACCTTATCCAACATAAAGAATTTGTCAAAGCGAAATGACAAATTCGATTTCAATTTTTCTTTTTTTTTCAGCCACGAGGACTGTGATGAACATACTGAACCTACTGTACATGTCAGCAGAACTTTTTTCGCAGAAGAGCATCGAGCTGACAGATTTTTGCAGCCGCTCTCGCACTTATAACATCTACACTGAGGCCAATTGCCCGTTTACCGCTCAGAAGCAGGTGACCATAGACGACATAACTGCCGAGAAGAATGTGGAGATTTTGATTCACGCCAACCCCGACTTCAATCTGTCAAGCGGTAGCTACTATCTCGAACTAGAGACCATTTCCCTTTTGTGGAAGCGATACTACAAGCTCAATTTTTACGAATCCTAATAAAGTTAGATCTAGAGAATTTTTCGTTTGATTCGTGCCGTGACGCGTGTTATCTTGAAGAGAAATCTCAATTTTTATCAAAGTTAACTCTACATTGACTTTATAATTAATTTTTTATGTTCTCACGGAAAGGTTTTGAACGAAACAAGACACATTAAGTGGAAGAAAAATTCAGGATTTCACCGAATCTTATGTGAGAGAAGAGAAATGAACAATTTTCAAAATACTGATAAGTGATTTAATACTTGGTATTTCCACCCCTTGCGTTAATTACAGCTCGACAACGACGGTTCATACTCAAAATGAGTGATCTTAAAATGTTCTGATCTAATCCTTCCCAGATTTCTCCGAGGTGGATTCCTAAGTAATTGAGAGTAGCTGGATGATTTTCTGAACTTCTCAGCCTTCTATTGAGGTTGTCCCAAACCTGCACAATCGGATTGAGATCTGGACTTCTTGCCATTCCATTCGAGAGACTTCAATCTCTTCAAGGTACTCCTGAACGATGCTCGCACGATTGGGTCTGGCATTATCGTCCATAACAATGAAATTTTCACGAATATATGGGGCAAATGGCACTACATGCTCTTCAAGAATGTTCCTTATATACTTATCAGCATTCATAGCTCCATTATCAACGACCATTAGGTCTGTGCGAGTAGTCGAAGATATTCCACCTTATACCATAATCGATCCTACCCCGAAACCAGTAATATTCAGGAAATTGCACTGAGCATATCTTTCATGTGGACGTCTGTATACGAGGGAACGTCGATCACAATGGTAGAGGCAGAATCTAGACTCATCTGTGAAGAGAACTCTTTCCCAATTGGCCTCTTTCCAATGGATATGCTCTCTCGCAAAATCCAAACGCGCCCTTCGATGGGCTTGGGTAAGAGCGGGCCTCTTGCCGCGACACGAGGCCCGAAATCATATTCTCTGAGGCGATTTCTTATTTTCTGAGTGCTAATTTGTACCCCATGAGTTTGCTCGAGCTGATTTTGAAGGAGGCGAGCGGTTGCAAACCGTTGTTTCAAAGAAGAAACTCTCAAGTGACGTTCTTGAATGGCAGTTGTTACCCGTGGTCTACCCTGTCCTGGTCTTCGGACATTCATACCTGTCTCCCTGAATCGCTGCAACATTCTGGACACACTTGTATGGGAAACTCCAAACCTGTCTGCAATTCTTGTGTATGTCCACCCTTCTTCTCGCAAAACTACCGCTTGGGCACATTCCTCTTGGATCAAATTGCGTGTTTCGCGTTGCATAGCGATCGAGTGTAGAAAATCAAACGAAAGAAAAAACTATTGATCACTAGAATTGATCGAGAACAACAGGTTTTAGAATGGAGCCAATACATTCAAAATCTGATAATATCATCTTTTTTCATTCCTGCTGGGAAAAAACATCTGTATTGAAGAAAATCGTTGAAAGTGGATAAAATATGCATGCATAATTCTGATAAAAATAATTATCATCGAGAACACCTTCAGTTGTAGAATAAATTTGAGATTTTCATAATGCTCAGTTGAAATAACAAAGTAGTTACTACTTTTTGACATAAGCGGCTACACCGCCGCACTGAAAATATTTTAGATCGATAGAGCATCTGTTCTTGTCCAAGAAACCAAATTTTCAGTGAATTCTTGCTTTCCGTTCTCCGTAAACGTCTAACGTACCATCGACCGTGGATCACCTTGTATAGTATTATGATAAAGTCATAAATTTTATTGTCAGTCCTCGCTACTGCTTGCAAGTAAATGCCACTTACATCCCTTATACTATGAATAACTATAAAATCGATTGTCACGTGAATATCATGGACGTGTTTATAAGTTTATATTTCCTGAAGAATCCTAATCCAAACAATTACATAAGGAATGGCTGAAAGCAATGCCGTTAGAAAACCTCTCACTTCACATCGATTAAAACAACTGTAATGAAAAAAAAAGCCTATAGATTATTAAGCAGAAAAGAATTCATTGAAGAATAAAACATAATCATTTGTAATTCTAGTAATCCCAGCCTATTTGAATGAAATTGTGAACGCCTTCTACCTTTCTATTTCCACAACAGTTGAGTTTACCTTTTTTTTCATTATGATAACGATTTCCTCATGGTGGAGTCATTAGGAAACACCTATTCCATCATAATGAGAGAAAAAATAGAGGGAGTTCAAATAGGTTGACCAACCATGCAGATACTTCAGCTGTTATTTTTTAAAGATTCAAACATGACAATTATGATGTCGATGTTATTCGTAAAGTAAACTTCTACAATTTTTTTTTCGAAATTTGTTGAAAAGATTCGGTGGTTGAATGTGAAATGAATCTTCATGTAGTGTGTGTTAGGGTAAGTTCTAATCAGTACTCAATTTATTGAACAAAATTCTCTGATGAAGTTCAATTATTCACTAAAAAAAATGTGCCTTGTACGTTTATTTCATTCCAGATTTTTTGACTCAAAAATTCACTAAAACATGGATAAATTCAAAATAGTTTTCAATTCATGGCTCACATATATCTCTTATCATGAAAATAAGATTTTGTCATTGAGAGAAGAAGTTTCAACAATATTTGGCATGTTTTGTTTTCCATTTGTTCTTTTTCTTAAAAAATCGACTGGTACATATACAGGGTGTTAGTGAATGTGTGCGACAGAACTCTCTTCTCTCTCATAACTTTGACAGATAATAAATAAATGCACAAATAAATACATGTAATCAATAAATATTACCACGAAAACTGTACTGGAATGAAAAGTTTTTATACGATTTTGTTTTACAAGATGTGGCAGTATGAACACAGAATTAGAGAATGATAATTGATAATTTGAGTGACAAAATAGTATATTCTAAAACACGTTGCAGAATGGGCTCCTATTCCAATACGAATGCGAAGCATGAGTGTTGAAATTGCCTTTTGCAACGAGTATATATTAGCAATATCATCTCTATTTCAGTCAAGTTTCGTGAAATACTCTCAAAACTCAAATTAAAATTCAGATGAGTGACTTTTGTATTGTATCTTGGCAGTTGGTGTGACTTACGGAATTTGACAGATTACGGAATTTGAATTGATTTGATTTGAAAATTGGGAGGATCTGAGGTCAGTACTGACAACTTCAAACGAAAAATATAACGAATGTAATGAGTTTCATTACAGCACTTCTTTCAGTACTTCGATGAACTCATCACGATACTGAAATAGAGAAAAATCTTTTCATGTGTATGATCCTGGATTATGTCCTTGCTATTATAGACGCCTCATTGAATATTACGTCTATGCGGACTTCGAACATAGACTTTTTTTCGATAGTTCAGTCAATTTTATGGTTCCAACTCCAAAATAGCATTCTTGTGCGTACCCCAGCCACAAATTAAATCGATTATCATTTCCGCCTCTTCCAATTGATCAGTCTAAACGCCCGGCTGATTCACGCAATTTTTTATCGGTTTAAGTCCGTAGATAATTGAAGTCCCGGAAAATTTTCGCGTTTACGAAGGGCAAAGAAAGGAGAGGTTCGGTATAAAAAGATCGCGAGAACCTGATGTCAATCTAATGATAAACCGTTGTCCGTCTGTCTTGCTCGTCGACAATACAATCGGAGTTATTGAAGTTACATCGCATCTGTTTGGTTGAAGAAGATTTATAGCGGTTCGGTGTGAAAGTGTTTGATCTGCCGGTCTATTAAAGTGAGGATCCGAAGAGATGAACATCGAGGAATTCAGGGATTTCGGCAAGGCGGCCGTGGATTATATCGCCGATTATTTCGAGACCATCAGAGACAGGTAAGTCTTTTTTTGGCCAAAAATGATGTACAGGCGTTCTATGACAAATTTTGACACAAAATGCTGTGCACATTCTAATGTTAAACTCTTGTGATCACAACTCCGATTCAGTTCCGTTCAAAAAATAAGAGAACTTCAGAAAACGTTATTTCTCCATTTCAGTATCGGAATAAGTTAATTACAATACTGAAAGAAGTGCTGTGATGATTTCATTACAGCATTGTTTTCAGTTGAATTTTTGGTTTTGTGGTTGTCAGTACTGATCTCCGATCCTATCAATTTTCAAATGAAATCAATTCAAATTCCGTAATCTGTCGAATTTCGTAAGTCACACCAACTGCCAAGATATAATTCCAAAGTCCCTAATCTGAATTTTCATTCGAATTTCGAGAGAATTTCACAAATCTTTGCTGAAATAGAGAAAATATCGTCTAATACTTTTTGCAGAAGGCAATTCCAACACTCAAGCTTCGAATTTCACATTCGTATTGGAATAGGAACTCATTCTGTAACTTGTTTCAGAATATACCATTATTACATTAAGAAAAAAAGGTATGATATTTGAGCTCCACATTGTCTCATTCCGGAGCTTAGCTCAAATATTACTTTCTACTGTGTATAATAAATTTTATGTAGCAGAAATATCGAAAAAATATTGAAAGAAAAAAACAAGGTTTCGCCCTCGAATAGGGAACCCAGTATATTTCGCTCATAGAGGCTCATGTCAATTTTACTAAGCAATACCTTGACAATTGAATCAGCTATCAGATAAAACGCAGAATGAACACAATCGTTGTTGATGTCTCCTTTACGTGACAGTTTTACCATCACAGTTTACCATTCACGTTCTGCAAGCAGGAGCGTCATAATATATGCTGAATTTTTCTTAATTCAGATGAATCTGATTACTTTATTTCACATTAAAATTGGGAGCAAAAAAAATTTGGTGAATACGATAAAATGTGCATTGTGAACAGAGTATCCAATTTAACTGTATTCATTAAGTTAGGGGTTCCGTACAAAAGTTAGAAATATGCTGTCGCAGACTTTCATTCTGAACTTTTTGAGACAAATAATCCTGTGGTAGATTATCTTCGTGTAACAGATAGATAGCTCTCAGAGGGCAGGAATATTTTTAAAATATACTGGTTTTACTTGCCATTGAATCCCCAATGTTTCCTTCTGGTTTAGTTGAAGATGTTCACTCACCATGTCTTTGCGTCAGCTTCTGGATTTACAAGTGACGAGGTAGAACCTCTACGGAGGCAGTATACGGTATTTCTTCAGGTTTCGGCAACTTCAAATAAATTATTTAAAAAAAAGTTCTAGGTTTCTCGGTTTTTCCCGAAGTGACATATACTTTCGTTTTTCGAATAGGACGACCCATTTTTATTGCATAAATAGATTCTCCATTGAATTTTGAGTCTTTCTGATTCCGAAAGTTTGAATTTTCCCCAGAAAATTCTCTTTAAATGAGGAAATACGAAAAAAAATTCTCTTTGTTGAAATACAAACAACTTCAATGTTTTTCATTCTCATTGTTGGAAATCTCCGAGAAGAAAGGCTGATGTTTCTTTTTCGATAGCCTGATTTTCAGAATATGATACAGGAGGTCACAAATTCTTCGTCAATGTGAGAAGTGACGAATCATCGAAAAATCGTTTTTTTCAAATTGGATCCCCATTTTTTCGAAGCATTTTCGAGATCTTCGTCGAATAATAATAAAAGCATATGTCCAAAACTTTTATCCCAAAATGAATTTTTTAGAGATACTCAGGAAAAAAGATATTGTCTCCAATTATCAATCTCACCTGTGTTTTTTTTATTGGAAAATAATTAGTGGTCAAGTGAAATTTTTGGAAATCTCTGATATCGAGAAAATATTCTCTATAGTTCAGACCAGTTAAGTTCTTGAATTATCATCTTTAATGCAAGAGCAACAATTGGTTTAATGTTCTCAATGTGAGTAATAGTTAAGTCATAGTGAAAAAATCAGGAATGCAGAAAAAAAAAATTATAATAATTTTTAAAATTTTTGAAAAAATAATTTACAGAACATTTAACAATTTCATTACTGAAAATGCAAATTTCCCCGCCATGACAAAAAAAAATTTCCAGAATTAAGAATTTGCCAAAATTATCCTAGGCTTAGAAAATAAAGAAAAACTGAACTCGTCTGAACTATGAGAAAATATTTTGTCGATAACAGAGATATCGAAAAATTTCACTTGACCGCTAATTATTTTCCAGTAAAAAAACACATTCGGAATGAGATTGACAATTTAAGACAAAATCGTTTTTCCGGAATATCTCGGAAAATATTCATTCTGGGATGAAAGCCTTGGACGTTTGCTCCTTTTAGTTTCTGATGAAGATTTCGTAAATGCTTCGAAAAAATGGGGTTCCAATTTGAAAAAAACGATTTTTTGATGTTTCGTCACTTCTAACTTTGTCAAAGAATTTTTGACCTTCTGTATCATATTCTGAAAATCACGCTTTCTAAAATCAGAATTTTTGATGAAAAAACCTCGAAGTTGTCTGTATTTCCACAAAGTTCAATTTTGAGATTTTTTTCGTAATACCTCTTTCAAAGAGAATTTTCTCAGGAAAATTCGAACTTTTGGAATCAAAAAGACTAAGAATTCAATGGGGAATTTATTTATGCAATAAAAAATGGGTGTTCCCATTTGAAAAACGAAAGTTGATGTCACTTCCAGAGAAACCGTAAGTCCTAGAACCTTTAAAAAATATACGAGAACTCGTCTTCTTACTTGAGGCTCTCCTTTAGAATTTCAATCCTGAATCTTGTGTCTTTCCTTGAAATATTCTATAGGGCCATCCATCTAAGTCTGGCGCTGATTGAAACTTGAAGCAACATTCTTTTCAATACTTGAATTCAGAGAATATGTGTTTGAATATTCTACAAGAAGGATGGTTTCGACCCCTCTAACATAGGAATTATAAGAACAAACCAGAGGTGCGGAACGAAAATCATGATATTAATTAATATTACATAATTCTATCAGTTATTTCATGTTAATGTATTTCAGGCCTGTATTACCCGACGTGAAACCCGGGTATCTCAAAGATCTCATCCCGGATGAAGCTCCACAAGAGGGGGAGAACTGGCAGAAGGTCCTGAGAGATGTAGACAGGATAATAATGCCAGGATTGACACATTGGCATTCTCCAAACTTCCACGCTTTTTATCCCACTGCAAACTCGTTTCCGGCAATAGTTGGAGAGATGCTGAGCGCTGGATTCGGATGCATCGGACTCAGCTGGGTAAGAACGACAATTGAGGACTCTTTAGTTAATAATGTGAGCAAATAAACTCTGCCCGCCGTAGAAAAAAGTGTAGCTGTACCCCCTTCTTCACTTGTATACGGAGTGTTTCAGAATAAGGTTCCGTAAATTCGTGATCTTAATCCTCAGATGATTTTATGATATAAAGTTTCTATGAACTATAGGTCTCTGTCGCACTGTTTCTGAGATACAGGGTGTTGAAATAAAAAAAAAATTGGTTTTATGAAATTATTTTCTACACCGTACACGATCTCTTTTTGCGTTTTGGCACGTTATGAGTACGCATTGAGACACATTTTTTCCGATACGAAACGATGTTTAATTTTCACCAGTGGCGTCCGTACAGACTTCTGTCCCAACAAATTCGGTGAAAAAAAATTGTACGTCAATGTTTTTTTTCAAATTTTAAATCATTTTCGAAACAATCATATAATTCATAGTATGAATGGTCTCTTGAGTTTTTAACTGCGACGAATATTTTCTCAGAAAAAAAAAATAAAATGCAAATTCAGAATCATATATAGAAGTAGGGTTCTAATTTGAAAAACGAAAGTTGTGAGCCAATCTTGATCCCAATTTTTGACCCTACATCTTAACACCCTGTGACGATTTTTTCAAAATTCTAGAAATGTACAATATTGCCACAAGCTTCGACTTCAAAAATGTGAAAACGGGTTGAGCTCAAGATTTTGAGAATATGAACAAGAAACATGATACCGAATACTCTTATCTCCCTTTTTTCTTCAGTATTTTTCTCAATATTTTCAAAGGTAAACTCTATAAAATTCAAAAACAAAAAAAATTTTTTTTACTCCCTGTATAACTGGAAGTGGTCAGACTGAAAGAATATTTTAGCTCAGTAGATAAAGTCAAACAATGACATAATTCCAATTTTAAGATTTCAAAAGGGTCAAGTTCTCCAGAAATGCCTAATAGGCCGTCGAACGTGGTACAACCTGTATGATTTTGGTCGGAAGTGTCCAAAATAATGTCTAGAACATCCACTAGAAGTTTATCGGTCTGAGTATGGAACACCCTGTATACTTTAACCATAGGTTATTGTAAAAATAAAAACTTTTATACAACACCATTTTTTTCGGTTCAGCCTTGATAAAAAGATATATCAATTTTAGAAGTTCTTGATAAACAACGCTCAGATCTTAAAAAAAAGTGACACAAATTTGATTCTATCATTCTTTCGCATTCAGCCAAAGTTACCAAGTTTTTAATTTCCGAAAAAAAATTTAATAATAAATTACGAGAAAAATTCGCATTTCATAAAATTTTGCTAAGATTAATTTTATTCCCCAAATATTCATCAAATATCAATCAACTTACTTTTATGAGTTGAAGCCCCCAAATTTCTGGTATAATTATGGAATAGAAGGGTATGTAATGAAAGAAGTTACCTTCATAATGTTGAAGATTTTTCAACACCCTGTATATTTCCAACCAAGCCGAACCGGGTACAGAAAAACTACTTTTTTTGACCTCAGGAATGTTCCATTAGAATATCTGAACAAGTCAAGGACTTACCATAAATATTACCATTTTCTTTAGATTGCCAGTCCAGCCTATACTGAACTAGAAGTGGTGATGATGAATTGGCTCGGAAAACTCCTAGGCCTTCCAGAAGAGTTCCTCAATAGTTCTGATGGTCCAGGAGGAGGCGTAATACAGGTACCCCCCTAATTCACAAATCCATAAACTGCTAACATATCCCCATTTCCAGGGATCTGCAAGCGAAGTCACTTTCATCGGCCTCCTAGCTGCCAAAGAAAGAAAAGTCGCTGAGCTAAAAGCCCAAAGAAGTCCTTTAACCGAAGCCCAAATCAAAGGGAAACTCGTAGCCTACTCCTCAGACCAATCCAACTCTTCGGTGGAAAAATCCGGCCTTCTAGGTTCAATGCCCATGAGGTTACTTCCAGCAGACGAGAATGGAATCCTTCGAGGGAGCGTCCTTGAAGAAGCCATACAAAAAGACAAAGAGAAGGGGTTGATACCTTGTTACGTAGTCGCGAATCTTGGTACCACCCCAACTTGCGCCTTCGATAACTTGGAGGAATTCGGTCCCATCTGCCAAAGAGAAGGAATCTGGCTCCACGTAGATGCTGCATATGCTGGAGCAGCCTTCGTCTGTCCTGAATACAGATATCTGAACAAAGGGGTCGAAATGGCGGACTCCTTCAACTTCAACCCTCACAAATGGATGTTGGTGAACTTCGACTGCTCAGCCATGTGGGTCAAAAACGCCAAATACCTGGTAGAGGCCTTCAACGTCGAGAGGTTGTACCTCAAAGACCAACACAAGGGTTTGGCACCAGAATACAGACACTGGCAGATCGCTCTAGGTAGAAGGTTCAGGGCATTAAAACTCTGGTTCGTATTGAGAATCTACGGAGCAGAAGGCATCCAGAAACACATCAGGCACCAGGTTTCCTTAGCGAAACACTTCGAGGACCTGGTTTGCAGCGACAGCAGATTCACAGTGTGTTCCTCTAGCATGGGACTTGTTTGCTTCAGACTGAAGGGTCACGATGCTCTAACTGAGAGGCTGTTGAAGATAGTAGGGGAGAAAAAGTCTATATACTGCATCGCTGGCAACCATAACCGTAAATTCTGCATAAGATTCGCCATATGCAGCAGGTTGACAGAGAAAGAAGACGTGGAGTTTGCTTGGAACGAATTCAGGAAGGCTGCAGATGAGGTGTTTGGAGTCGACAAGATGCTGCAGATCTTGGATGAGATACCTGAGAAGAAACTGCATGAGATCCACATATCTGCTCCAAGGTGTGAGATTCTCCACGAGAAAACGAAATGAAGTTTCATTTTCGTAATGTGATAGCATTATATTTATGATTTAATCTAGTGTCTAGATTTCTAGGGTGTGATATTGTATCTTTTAGTTGTTGGATAGAATGGTCCACGACTTCAAGTAATCAATTGCATGAAAAGCACCATATTGTACCTTATTTTATTGAATAAAGATCGAGAAAATCAGAAACTTTACTGTTCTGGATCAACTCAGAAATTATATTGAACAAGAAAGTATTTCATTCCCCTTATGAATGAGAGGTTATTAAGTACCTTTTATAATTGTTTTAAATCCTGAGTTTGAATTATCTCTTGGAATATAGTTATTTGAAGAAAGAGGTCCCAAGGTACAGATTTCCCTTGAGTTTTATAATTCTCGAACTTTCTCCTTAATTGTACAACCTTTCCGACCAATCAAAGAAACATGATAAGAAATTCCTGATAGAAACACGAATGAAAGAAAAGTCGCTGAGCTAAAAGCCTAAAGAAGCCCATTAACCGAAGCCCAAATCAAAAGGAAACTCGTGGCCTACTTCTCAGACCAATCCAACTCTTCAGTGGAAAAATCCGGCCTTCTAGGTTCAATGCCCATGAGGTGACTTCTTGCATAAGAGAACGGAATCCTTCGCGGGAGGGTTCTCGAGGAAGCCATCCAAAAAGACAAAGAGAAGGGGTTGATACCTTGTTACGTAGTGGCAAACCTTGGCACCACTTCAACGTGCGCATTCGACAACTTGGAGGAATTTGGTCCCATCTGCCAAAGAGAAGGAATCTGGCTCCACGTAGATGCTGCGTATGCTGGAGCAGCCTTCGTCTGCCCTGAATACAGATATCTGAACAAAGGTGTCGAAATGGCGGACTCCTTCAACTTCAACCCTCACAAATGGATGTTGGTGAACTTCGACTGCTCAGCCATGTGGGTCAAAAACGCCAAATACCTAGTGGAGGCCTTCAACGTCGAGAGGTTGTACCTCAAAGACCAACACAAGGGTTTGGCACCAGAATACAGACACTGGCAGATCGCTCTAGGTAGAAGATTCAGAGCTCTAAAACTTTGGTTCGTGTTGAGAATCTACGGAGCAGAAGGCATCCAAAAACACATCAGACACCAGGTGTCCTTGGCCAAACACTTCGAGGATCTGGTTTGCAGCGATAGCAGATTCACAGTGTGTTCCTCCAGCATGGGACTTGTCTGCTTCAGACTGAAGGGTCACGATGCTCTGACGGAGAGGCTGTTGAAGATCGTGGGGGAGAAGAAGACCATTTATTGCATCGCTGGAAACCATAACCGTAAATTCTGCATAAGATTCGCTATATGTAGCAGGTTGACGGAGAAAGAAGACATGGAGTTTGCTTGGAACGAATTCAGGAAGGCTGCAGATGAGATGTTCGGTGTCGACAAGATGCTGCAAATCTTGGATGAGATACCTGAGAAGAAAATGCATGAGATCCACATATCTGCGCCAAGGTGTGAGATTCTCCACGAGAAAACTAAATGAAGTTCCATCTTCGTAATGTGATAGCATTATATTTATAATTTGATCTAGTGTCTAGATTTTTAGGGTGTGATATTTTATCTTTTAATTGTTGGATAGAATGGTCAACGATTTCAAGTAATCAATTGCATAAAAAGCACCATATTGTACCTTATTTTATTGAATAAATATTGAAAAACTCAAAATCTTCACTTACCTCTTTCAAAGAACTCGGAAATTATATCCAACAAGTTGGTCGATGAAAGGTTATTAAGTACCTATCAATTGTTTCGAATCCTGGGTTTGAATTATCCCTTGGAATAAAGTTACTTGAAAAAAAGATCCCAAGATACAAGGACCTCCCATACCAAAAAACTCGATTTTTTCCCCCAACAGATTTCTGCGGAGTTTTATTGTTCTCGAACTTTCTCCTTAATCATATAACTTTTTCGACCATTCAATCGAAAATGAAAAGAAATTTCTGATCGAGACAAAAAAGAACGAAAAGTCGCAGAGCTGACAGCCCAAAGGAGCCCATTAACCGAAGCCCAAATCAAGGGGAAACTCGTAGCCTACTCCTCAGACCAATCCAACTCTTCAGTGGAAAAATCTGGCCTTTTAGGTTCAATTCCCATGAGGTTACTTCCTGCAGACGAAAACGAAATCTTTCGAGGGAGTATCCTCGAAGAAGCCATCCAAAAAGACAAGGAGAAGGGGTTGATACCTTGTTACGTAGTGGCGAATCTTGGCACCACTCCAACTTGCGCCTTCGATAACTTGGAGGAATTCGGTCCCATCTGCCAAAGGGAAGGAATCTGGCTCCATGTAGATGCTGCATATGCTGGAGCAGCCTTCGTATGCCCGGAATACAGGTATTTGAACAAAGGAGTCGAAATGGCGGACTCCTTCAACTTCAACCCTCACAAATGGATGTTGGTGAACTTCGACTGCTCAGCCATGTCGGTTAAAAACGCCAAATACCTAGTGGAGGCGTTCAACGTCGAGAGGTTGTACCTCAAAGACCAACACAAGGGTTTGGCACCAGAATACAGACACTGGCAGATCGCTCTAGGTAGAAGGTTCAGGGCTCTAAAACTCTGGTTCGTATTGAGAATCTACGGAGCAGAAGGCATCCAGAAACACATCAGGCACCAGGTGTCCTTAGCGAAACACTTCGAGGACCTGGTTTGCAGTGACAGCAGATTCACGGTGTGTTCCTCCAGCATGGGACTTGTCTGCTTCAGACTGA
This sequence comes from Hippodamia convergens, assembly GCA_038502775.1. Taxonomy (NCBI): domain Eukaryota; kingdom Metazoa; phylum Arthropoda; class Insecta; order Coleoptera; family Coccinellidae; genus Hippodamia; species Hippodamia convergens. Next base: position 40,673,383 of record CM076610.1, read on the forward strand.
AGGGTCACGATGCTCTGACTGAGAGGCTGTTGAAGATCGTGGGGGAGAAGAAGTCTATATACTGCATCGCTGGCAACCATAACCGCAAATTCTGCATAAGATTCGCCATATGCAGCAGGTTGACGGAGAAAGAAGACGTTGAATTTGCTTGGAACGAATTTAAGAAGGCTGCGGATGAAGTGTTTGGTGTCGACAAGATGCTGCAGATCTTGGATGAGATACCTGAGAAGAAACTGCATGAGATCCACATATCTGCGCCAAGGTGTGAGATTCTCCACGAGAAAACGAAATGAAGTTTTATCTTGGTAATGTGATAGTATTATATTTATAATTTAATCTAGTGTCTAGATTTTTAGGGTGTGATATTGTATCTTTTAGTTGTTGGATAGAATGGTCAACGATTTCAAGTAATCAATTGCATGAAAAGCACCATATTGTACCTTATTTTATTGAATAAAGATCGAGAAAATCAGAAACTTTACTTTTCTGTATCAACTCAGAAATTATATTGAACAAGAAAGTATTTCATTCCCCTTATGAATGAGAGGTTATTAAGTACCTTTTATAATTGTTTTAAATCCTGAGTTTGAATTATCTCTTGGAATATAGTTATTTGAAGAAAGAGGTCCCAAGGTACAGATTTCCCTTGAGTTTTATAATTCTCGAACTTTCTCCTTAATTGTACAACCTTTCCGACCAATCAAAGAAACATGATAAGAAATTCCTGATAGAAACACGAATGAAAGAAAAGTCGCTGAGCTAAAAGCCTAAAGAAGCCCATTAACCGAAGCCCAAATCAAAAGGAAACTCGTGGCCTACTTCTCAGACCAATCCAACTCTTCAGTGGAAAAATCCGGCCTTCTAGGTTCAATGCCCATGAGGTTACTTCTTGCATAAGAGAACGGAATCCTTCGCGGGAGGGTTCTCGAGGAAGCCATCCAAAAAGACAAAGAGAAGGGGTTGATACCTTGTTACGTAGTGGCAAACCTTGGCACTACTCCAACGTGCACCTTCGACAACTTGGAGGAATTCGGTCCCATCTGCCAAAGGGAAGGAATCTGGCTCCACGTAGATGCTGCGTATGCTGGAGCAGCCTTCGTATGCCCTGAATACAGGTATCTGAACAAAGGAGTCGAAATGGCGGACTCCTTCAACTTCAACCCTCACAAATGGATGTTGGTGAACTTCGACTGCTCAGCCATGTGGGTCAAAAACGTCAAATACCTAGTGGAGGCCTTCAACGTTGAGAGGTTGTACCTCAAAGACCAACACAAGGGTTTGGCTCCAGAATACAGACACTGGCAGATCGCTCTAGGTAGAAGGTTCAGGGCTTTAAAACTCTGGTTCGTCTTGAGAATCTACGGAGCTGAAGGCATCCAAAAACACATCAGGCACCAGGTGTCCTTAGCAAAACACTTCGAGGACCTGGTTTGCAGCGATAGCAGATTCACAGTGTGTTCCTCTAGCATGGGACTTGTCTGTTTCAGACTGAAGGGTCACGATGCTCTGACGGAGAGGCTGTTGAAGATCGTGGGAGATAAGAAGTCCATTTACTGCATCGCTGGGAACCATAACCGCAAATTCTGCATAAGATTCGCCATATGCAGCCGGTTGACAGAGAAAGAAGACGTGGAGTTTGCTTGGAACGAATTCAAGAAGGCTGCAGATGAGGTGTTTGGTGTCGACAAGATGCTGCAGATCTTGGATGAGATACCCGAGAAGAAACTGCATGAAATCCACATATCTGCGCCAAGGTGTGAGATTCTCCACGAGAAAACGAAATGAAGTTTCATCTTCGTAATGTGATAGTGTTATATTTATAATTTAATCTAGTGTCTAGATTTCTAGGGTGTGATATTGTATCTTTCAGTTGTCGGATAGAATGGTCAACGATTTCAAGTAAACAATTGCATGAAAAGCACCATATTGTACCTTATTTTATTGAATAAATATTGAAAAACTCAAAACCTTGACTTAATTTTCTGATAGAATTCAGAAATTGTATCAAACAAGTAGGTATTTCATGTCCCTCTTGAATGAAAGGTTATTCAGTACCTATTAATTGTCTGGAATCCTGAGTTCGAATTATCTCTTGGAATATAGTTACTTGAAAAGTGATCCAAAGGTTCAAAAACCTCCCTTACTAAAAATTTGATTTTTCTTCTCAACAGATTTCTGCGGATTTTCATTGTTTTCGAACTTTCTCCTCAATTATTTAACTTTTTCGACACTTCAATTGAAAATGACAAGAAATTTCTGATAGAAACACGAAAGAAAGAAAAGTCGCTGAGCTAAAAGCCAAAAGAAGCCCATTAACCGAAGCCGAAATCAAAGGGAAACTCGTAGCCTACTCCTCAGACCAATCCAACTCTTCGGTGGAAAAATCCGGCCTCCTAGGTTCAATGCCCATGAGGTTACTTCCTGCAGACGAAAACGGAATCCTTCGTGGTAAGGTTCTCGAGGAAGCCATTCAAAAAGACAAGGAGAAGGGGTTGATACCTTGTTACGTAGTGGCGAATCTTGGCACCACTCCAACGTGCGCTTTCGACAACTTAGAGGAATTTGGTCCCATCTGCCAAAGGGAAGGAATCTGGCTCCACGTGGATGCTGCATATGCTGGGGCAGCCTTCGTCTGCCCTGAATACAGATATCTGAACAAAGGAGTCGAAATGGCGGACTCCTTCAACTTCAACCCTCACAAATGGATGTTGGTGAACTTCGATTGCTCCGCCATGTGGGTCAAAAACGCCAAATACCTGGTGGAGGCCTTCAACGTCGAGAGGTTGTACCTCAAAGACCAACACAAGGGTTTGGCACCAGAATACAGACACTGGCAGATCGCTCTAGGTAGAAGATTCAGGGCTCTAAAACTCTGGTTTGTCTTGAGAATCTACGGTGCAGAAGGCATCCAGAAACACATCAGGCACCAGGTGTCCTTAGCAAAGCAATTCGAGGACCTGGTTTGCAGCGACAGCAGATTCACAGTGTGTTCCTCCAGCATGGGTCTTGTCTGTTTCAGACTGAAGGGTCACGATGCTCTAACGGAGAGGCTGTTGAAGATTGTGGGAGATAAGAAGTCTATATACTGCATCGCTGGCAACCATAACCGCAAATTCTGCATAAGATTCGCCATATGCAGCAGGTTGACTGAGAAAGAAGACGTTGAATTTGCTTGGCACGAATTCAGAAAGGCTGCAGATGAGGTGTTTAGTGTCGACAAGATGCTGCAGATCTTAGATGAGATACCTGAGAAGAAACTGCATGAAATCCACATATCTGCGCCAAGGTGTGAGATTCTCCACGAGAAAACGAAATGAAGTTTTATCTTGGTAATGTGATAGTATTATATTTATAATTTAATCTAGTGTCTAGATTTCGAGGGTGTGATATTGTATCTTTTAGTTGTTAGATAGAATGGTCAACGATTTCAAGTAATCAATTGCAGGAAAAGCACCATATTGTACCTTATTTTATTGAATAAATATTGAAAAACTCAAAAACTTCACCTACTTTCCTGAAAAAACTCAGTGCCTATCAATTGTTTTAAATCCTGCGTTCGAATTATCTCTTGGAATAAAGTTACTTGAAAAAAAATTCCCAAGGTACAAGGACCTCCCTCACCAAAAATTTCGACTTTTCAGCTCAACAGATTTCTGCGTAGTTTTATTGTTTTCGATCACTCCTCGACATTTTTAATTGCACAAGAGTGAATTCACAAGTCTAGTGTTAATTCGTCGATTAACGCAAAAAAAGTAATTTACGAAGAGAACTATAAATTCAACAATTCAAACAATTTTCTGTCTGCTTATCAGATTTTGAACACCACAATGTAGGTAAGTGTATTTGATAAACACCAACCTAAATCCTACAACTCAATAGGTGCTGATGGGACTTGTTTTTTCATCCTCGATGACAATAGTTATTAAGCAAACTATATTAACATTGCTAAATCACACGGAGTATAAAACCATCGGATGAGAATGTCGCACATCGAATATTTGTTTATGAATATCAAAACGACTTTCTCGAAGTGTATGGGAGAAAGTCTCTTCTGCAGAGATGACCAGAGGTAGGTACCTAATAATCAGTCATCAGTTTTGGTACGTCGAGACATGAAGTGATCAGTGAGATGGACAGTGATCAGTTCAGAGAATTCGGCAAGTTTGCCGTTGATTATCTTGCTAACTACTTGGATACTATCAGAGAAAAGTGAGTATCAACTCGAGATGCTGTGGTAATTTTTCGGCGATTCTGAAATTTAAGATTCCTTGCAAAATATCGTGAGTTATTTTCGATAATGAAAAAAATAATAACTTTTTAATTTTATGTTTGAAATGACTTCTTGAGTTAGCGTCATAAAAAATATTGCTGTCCCTTTCAGAAAAAACTCAGAAATTGTAAAACAAGTAAGTATTTCATTCTCCTTTGAAATGAAAGTAATTCAAGTATCTATTTATTGTTTTGAATCCTGAGTTTGAGATCATCTATCGAATTCTCTAGGAATATAGGTACTTGAAAAAAGTTCCGAAGGTACAAAGGAACTTCCTTACAAAAAATGGTTTTTCTTCTCAACAGATTTCTGCGGATTCTTATTGTTTTAGAACTTCCTCTTGAGTTATATAACTTTAACCATTTGATCTTTAATGATAGGAAAATTCTGAAAGAAACACCAGATAAACAATCCTGGAGACAATACCAGATTTTCAGTGTATTTGTCGAGACCAACTCACTAAATATGATTTTCTGAAACTTTTGGGTGTTCATTGTGACGCTCTGAAACAAAATTTAGTTTTTTGAATAATGAAATTTTTCCTGCATTGATGCAGAATAACAATTCGAACAATGAAAATGTGAAGTTTTTGAGTCTATACAGAGTATTGAAAAACACCATCGAAATATTTCAGACACATAGATTTTCAAATACATTGGTCATTTTGTTGGTTACACCATTTAAACTCAAGATAGGATAAACTGTTTGTTATGAAACATTTTTTTGGACTCTTCTACGACGAGATTAACATAAAATACATTGAAAAAATTTTATGAAATGGAAGAAAAATAGGAAATCGTTTTTCTTCTTGCGAATAACGCCAGAAAGTGTCGCTACGGTTAATAGCGTTTTCGTGAAAGTATTATATTTGATATTAATTCGGTGAACTACATTTTCTAATAATATTAACGCATCTGAGTCCATATATTATTACACCTATCTTTCTTCCGAACTCTACGGAAAATTTTATGACGAAATTTTTGAATCAATCTAAATTTTTCTATTATATATGTGAACGATTACTGTGTATTTTGAGCTGCATAAACGGATGTTTTGGGGGCGCATTGATTTTTTTTGTCTGGTGACATCCGACAACCATTACTGGTAATTCCAAAATCGACGGCTGCCGATGAAATAAATGCTTACCTAAAATCATCATCTTCAAATTTGGCTAGGCAATAGCCATCAGTTGATTGCGGTTGGAATAGTACCGATAGATATTTGCAGCCCACAAAAATGCAAAAAACACCTGCACCACAAAAATTGTTGAAAATGATTTTTTTGTAACTGCAAAAAAGTATGCAATGCGTCATGCACCTGCAGAAAACTGATTCTTTTTTGTAACGCTACATCAGATTAAATTTTTGACACAAAAAGTATTAATTTCACGAGAATAAAGCGATGAATAAATGAAATGTTTAAATGATTCTTTCATCTTGTTATTTTTAAAAGATAAGGGTTACTTTAAGAGGTTGAAAAATAAAAATAATTGAAACTAACATTGATCCAAATTACTGATATAAAATCGTTTGAAATTAATTCATTATATCAATAAATACCCATTTTTACACATTTTATGCTGAAAGTGGTGGTTTATACTGTCTCGAAGTATATGAAGACCTTCATTAAATTTCATAAAACGCTACAGAGGCCCGAAAATTACTTTGATTCACGTTAGAACAAGTTTCTTTCAATTTCTTATAAAGGGGTTGCTTTCCCCCCTTAAAAATAATAAGCATAAATCAGCATAGGGAAGGAGTAAAACACAAGTATAGCTTATATCCAAAATTTTATCAAAATCTAAGCATCTTGATATAATTCGGAGGTAATGACTAATTTTCGCCCTCATTGACTGGACTAATTGTACAGGACAATTTTATGTCCGCTTTCAAGGTATTATACCATAATAGTTTATTATAATATTAAAGTTGCTTTTTTATTTATCGATTGAGACAATATGTCTACCGGGTCAGCTAGTAAGTCATAAATTATTCCTTAACTAACCAGAAAATCATGAAATTTCATAATCAAAAAAGTTTACTTGAATGGAATTCGAATTTGAAAAATTGTCTCTTTCATTTTTTTTCAACTTCAGTACTTTCGAGGATAAATAATTGAAATATAAAATTAGCAAGTGAAAAGTATTTTCCAGCATTGAATTGAAGTCCAGAATTTCAATAAGTTTGGCACCGAGGACTGCGTTCAGCACTGATGAAGAATAATAAGTCAGAAACCGGTCTGCCTGATTCGCCTCGTTCGGTTTCACTTCAAGATTTGAATTTCCCTAGCCTATTTTCTGTTTTTCAAAAATTTGGTACAAATTTCAGTTTATGTTGTTTACTTTTCAAGGCAGGTTTTATCAGGTGTCGAACCAGGTTACCTGACGAAAGAACTACCAAAAGAAAGCCCACAACAAGGGGAATGCTGGAAAGAGCTCTTCAAAGACCTAGACAAGCACATAGTACCAGGATTGACTCATTGGCATTCTCCCTCGTTTCATGCTTACATGCCAACAGCTAACTCCTACGCTGGTATCGTTGGCGAAATGATGTTATCAGGACTAGGAGGATGTACAACAACTTGGGTGAGAAGATAACAGCATAAGATCTCATGTCAAAACACACCAAATTGGGAAATTCCTATAGTTATCTTTACATTTCAGGCTTCGAATCCAGCTTCTTACGAGCTAGAACTTAAAATGATGGATTGGTTAGTGAGGATGATGGGTCTACCAGAGTATTTCCTCAATTCCTTCGATGGTTTAGGCGGTGGATGCATCCAGAACTCAGCAAGTGAATCAACACTCCTAGCATTAATAACAGCGAAAACTCGATTATCCAAAACCTCAGAACATGACTTCACCAGCAAATCCCTCGTTGCTTACACATCGAAAGAAGCTAATTCTTCAGTGGAAAAGGCTGGTTTGTTGGCATCAATTCCAGTGAGGCTGTTGGAACCAGATTCTTACGGTAGTTTAAGAGGAGATGCCTTACAAAAGGCTGTTGATGAAGACAAAGCCAAAGGGTTGGTACCATGCTGCGTTATTGCTACTTTTGGAACTACTGGCACTTGTTCCTTTGATAATGTTGAGGAGCTAGCAGACGTTTGCCAGAAGGAATCTTTATGGTTACACGTCGATGCAGCTTACGCTGGTACAGCCTTGATTTGTCCTGAGTTCAGGCTTTTAATGCAGGGGATACACAGAGTTGATTCCTTCAACTTCAACCCTCATAAATGGATGAAGGTGAACTCAGACTGTTCAGCGCTGTGGTTCAAAGATACCACACACGTTCAACAGTTGAACCCTGTCCAAGGTTTGGATGAATCCGGAGAATTACCAAAGATCCATTTGTGGCAGATCCCAAACAGCAGGAGATTCAGGGCCTTGAAACTGTGGTTTGTTCTTCGTATCCACGGCGTTCAAGGATTACAGAAACACGTAAGGCACCAAGTGGGCCTAGCTGAGATCTTCAGGGATCTTGTGAGTTCGGACGAGAGGTTTGAAGTTTGCACGTCTAACTTGGGAGTGCTGACGTTCAGATTGAAAGGAGAGGATGATCTTACTTGTAGATTGGTGGAGGGGATACAACGTGAACGCAAGTTGTTCTTGACGCCTTATCGGTACAATCAGAAGTTGGTTTTGAGGTTTGTGGTTTGTAGCAGCTTAACTGAGAAGAAGGATATTGAAAATTCTTGGAGGCAGATTAAGGAACAGGCGGATTATATTGTGAAAGTAGATCCCGAGAAAGTTTATGACAGTACTTGATTAAATAAAGGTTGTTTCATCTAATGTTGGCAATTTGATTTCACCCTTACAAAAATGAGAATAAATACAGGGTTTTCCTCATGAGATGTGAAATATACTCCCATAGTTAGGGATATCATTTCAATCGTTTTGAAAACTATCTTATCTTCGAAAAAATCGCTTTATTTTGTTTTTTTGCATATGCTTCATGAATGTTCTCATTTTGAAATGGAGTCAGTTTATCAACGGCTTCTATTTGAAACGAGTTTTCTTAGAATACCGAGCTGTAAATTAACAAACGCTGAGGCTAATAGGGTGATCGGAATGCTACAGGGTGGGCTAACTCAGGTTGTTGTAGCGGAAAGGCTCCAAGTCAGCCAAAGTGTGATATCTCGATAACGAATAGATTCAGGGAGACAGGACCAAGGTATGGTGGGTGACGAAAAACAACACCTGCTTAGGATCGTTTCATCGCCTTTTCGGCGAAAAGAATACCTACAGCTGCGTGAAGAATGCTACTGAATACTTTTCAAAATGCAGATCGGGTCCAAGTTTCCATCGAAACCATCAGATGACGTTTGGGAGAGGTAAATCTAGGTTCTAGACGTCCATTAAGAGGAGTTCCATTAACACGTAACCATATCAGTCAGAGACTGGAATGGGTAAGGCAACATATTAATTGGAACAATCCATGGCGTAGTGTCCTTTTCACTGATGAACCCAGATATGTACGATTTTCAGTGGAAAAAGTAGGTCTGTTGGCATCCGTTCCAGTGAGGCTGTTGAAACCAGTTTCTAATGGAAGTCTGAGAGGAGATGCCTCACAAAAAGTAGTTGATGAAGACAAAGCCAAAGGGTTGGTACCATGCTGCGTTATTGCTACTTTTGGAACTACTGGTACTTGTTCCTTTGATAATGTTGAGGAGCTGGCGGACGTTTGCCAGAAGGAATCTTTATGGTTCCACGTTGATGCAGCTTACGCTGGTACAGCCTTGATTTGTCCTGAGTTCAGGACTTTAATGAAGAGGATACACAGAGTTGATTCCTTCAACTTCAACCCTCATAAATGGATGAAGGTGAACTCAGATTGTTCAGCGTTGTGGTTCAAAGACACCACATACGTTCAACAGTTGAACCCTGTCCAAGGTTTGGAAGAATCCGGAGAATTACCAAAGATCCATTTGTGGCAGATACCAAACAGCAGGAGGTTCAGAGCCTTGAAGCTGTGGTTTGTTCTTCGTATACACGGCGTCCAAGGATTACAGAAACACGTAAGGCACCAGGTGGGCCTAGCTGAGCTCTTCAGGGATCTTGTGAGTTCGGACGAGAGGTTTGAAGTCTGCACCTCTAACTTGGGAGTGTTGACTTTCAGGTTGAAGGGGGAGGATGATCTTACTTGTAGATTGGTGGAGGGGATACAACGTGAGCGCAAGTTGTTCTTGACGCCTTATCGGTACAATCAGAAGTTGGTTTTGAGGTTTGTGGTGTGTAGCAGTTTAACTGAGAAGGAGGATATTGAAAACTCTTGGAGGCAGATCAAGGAACAGGCGGATTACATTGTGAAAGTTGTTCCCGAGAAAGTGTATGATAGCACTTGATTGAATAAAGGTTGTTTCATTTGATGTTGACAATTTGATTTCACCCTAATAAAAACGAGAATGAATACAGGGTTTCCCTCATGAAATGGGAAATATACAGTTAGGGATATCGTTTCAATCGTTTGAAGAGAATAGCTGTAAAATCATTTGAAACTCAATAACAACTTGAATTGATCAGTATGAGACATTTCGTCTATCTGGTCGCCTTTTTTCTGAAGTTTGGTTCTTTGCATATGCTTCATGAATGTTCTTATTTCGAAATGGGGTCAGTTTATCAACGGCTTCGATTCGAGACGAGTTTTCTGAAAATGCCGAGACGTAAATTAACAAACGTTGAGGCTAATAGGGATATCGGAATGCTATAGGGTGGCCTAACTCAGATCTATATCTACGTGTAGAATACTACGGAATACTCTTCAAAATGCAGATGGGGTCCAAGTTTCCATCGAAACCATCAGATGACGTTTGAGAGAGGTGAATCTAGGTTCTAGACGTCCATTAAGAGGAGTTCTATCAACACGTGACCATAAGCGTCAAATACTGGAATGGGCAAGGCAACATATCAATTGGAACGATCAATGGCGTAGTGTCCTTTCCACTAATGAATACATATATGGACGATTTTCAGATTCTCGAAGAAAAGGGGTATGGACAATCCCACGCATACCCCGTTATCGTCGCTATGTCCAAGAAGTCCATCCATTCCGAGGGGGTAGTGTTTTAGTATAGGCCGGGATATGTTTCAACGGGCGCACAGATCTACAAATTTGTCCTGGGAATATGACCGCGTTACACTATAGGGAGTATATCATTGACAATATTTTGCCAAATTTTCACTGTGCTATTGGTGAAACTTTCTAATTTCCAGACGATAACGCTAGACCGTACCGTGCAGCCATAGTTTAGAATCCGCGCGAGGAGCTTTGTATTCCTCATTCACCAATACCTCAACACTCATCAGGTTTGAATTGCATAGAACATGCAAAGGATATGTTCTAAAGAAGATTAAATAATCATCAACCTACCCCAGAATTCTTAAATGATCTGAGAGAGCTTCTGTTCCGTTTATGGAACCAAATTCCTAAAGAAATGTTCAACAACCCCGTGTGTAGTATGCAAAGAAGATGTCAAGCTGTTATTGATTCCCGTGGAGGCCATACCTTTTATTGATAGCCTTAAAATTTGATTTTAAAAAATCAATATTTAACCCTGTATACGCTGCAGACCTACAGGCCAAAATTGATTCTAATTCTTGAAGCTTGGAATCATATTAATATAAATTTTCATCACAAAATCTCATTCAAACTATAATTTTTTGCAACTTAAGTCAATTTACCTAACTCATGTGGAGAAGTTTATTATGTTACATAAGAAACATTGTAGAATTCAATGAGTTATCTGATTATCAATGAAAAACTAAGCAATTCATAAAAAAATGAGATGTTAATTCCTAGTGTAACTCCTCTATATCCTCTGAACATGATGACCTGTTGTCGAACAATTTGAAGGACTTATTTTTTTTTTTTTGGAAGAATCGAAACGTTTCAAGATTGTTGTTTTCTCCATATTCTATGAAAAAAAAAGCAATAAATTTACGAAAACACTTGTCTCGCTCTATGCCCCCAACACCTTCCATGATAGATAAATCACGATTTGTCATGTTGACTTATCGCTATGGTATGTAAAAATTCGGGTTTATTATTCATAAGATGATTGGCACCAAATTGATCCCAAATTCCAGTAGAGTACTCACAGCGTCCATCAAAAAAAGGTAAATATTTGCTTCCGCAACCTTCAACCTTCTTTTCATTCATTTCTTTCTGTTCACAGAAGTCAACAGTTCCCACTTTTGTTATGCTCTATTCCTGCTATCTGTCTTTGATTTGCTTTTCCAAAATTCATTCAAATCTTCGTTAGACTATCTCTTCTCGCGATCACTTATACTGTCATCCTGTTTTTATTCTTAAATAGATAAATAAGATAAAAGTTTCCACAGCTAATTCTGTTGTTTTTGTTGCTATCTTTGATTAATCTTGAAAAATCTCGTTCTTCATCTGTTATACCACACCATTCATGGCTACTTGTGATGTCTTTATTGCTTGTTTTCAGGGGCCATAATATTGTCTTTCATATTATAAATGTACATCAGTTTAACACACTTTTTTTATACTTCATTCTCAACCTTTCTCATCTGTACTCTTTTTGCTGCTTCACTTCTTCGCTGTCAGGGAATTGAATATACAACCATCTCAAGAATTCATGTCTTTATCTCAGATTCTTGAAGACAACCAGCTATTATGGCCAACAAGAAGAGAAATGCAAGCCACCGAAGAAACCATACGTGGCTGTTTGTACAATATCGGACTCCATGGTTGATCCATCTAAACCTGAGCCCTCTGTTGTCATCATAGGTGCTGGAATAGCTGGATTATCAGCAGCTCAAAGATTGGCCCATTGTGGTATCAGTAATTTTACTGTTCTTGAGGCGACAGACAGGTGAGTGAAAGGAGTTCATTCTTGTAATTTCTCACTCGAAGATTTTTAATAATAATATACATATTTGAAATGATGTTCTACACCCTGTAAAAGAAGCCTCTCCTTCAAAAAACCCTGTATAGTTTCCACTGATACGTATACACTAGAATTTTCTGAAAAACAGATAATCCTAAGCGAATTTTGAAAAAAATCGATTTGGGCCTGGTAATAAAAAACTTCAGTAAACGTGTCGCCATCTCTTTCGAAACTACTGAACCACCTATTGATTTTTCAGACCTGGAGGAAGGATTCATTCTTGTTGGCTGGGTGACGTTATCGCTGAGATGGGGGCTCAATACATAGAGGGCGCTTGCGTCGGTAATCCAGTTTACAACCTTGCAGCTACAGAGGGGCTCATAAAACAGCCGCTGCTCAAGAGCGACTATAAGAAGGCGGTGTATTGCACCAGTGAAGGGAGGGTGATAGAGGAGTCTACCGCCATCTTGGCCTATCACACTTTTATGAAGATTAAGGAGGAAGCCCATAGCCTGTTTTCGGTGTGCTCTGGGAAGGAGCATGGATCACTTATGAATTTCATAGGTACTTTTTAAAGGTTTATTCCTATAAAGATCAGGAAAACACACTTCAAAAAATCATTAAAAATCAAAAAAGATAAGGTTGGGTGGTGACGTAGAGCACAACGTATGGTAAGCGAGGTGTCGAATCGAATCAGTAACACTCCAAGCATGTTATGGGTGATTTCATATCTGTTGTAAGTGAAAGCGACAATTTTATTTCATGAGGACGCAAGGAATTTATTTGCCTCAATGAATTTCCTATGGAAATTGGTGATCAGATTTTTTTTTCTCCGAAACTGGTCTGAAAATGAGATAAATGATAGAAAAAGAAAAAATTGAAAAACGAAAATACATTCTACGAGAATGATTTAAAAAAAATTGATTCTATGAAAATAAAAAAAGGAAAACAAGAACAAATTCTGAAACATACGATAGATGGTCAATAGATTGCCCTCATTCGAATTCAACATTCATTATCAGATCGAGGAAAATGAATGACACGTTAGTCTTTTTTAGAGAAACTAATAATGCCATCAACTGCACTCCTCTATTTCTTTTTGTTTTCGAGTTATAGGCCAAAATTGAATTTTGGGCAATTTGAACTCTGGCTATTATCTTCGTTTCTGTTTATGCTAGGATGTTGAAACGAAAACATTATACAGGCACACTTTTTTCATAGCAATCCAGTAGCGTACTTAGTTTTTTCCCAAGAGGTTTCCTTGCTGAGCTATAACATAAAGTCGTGTTTTGTCTTATGGAAACAATAGTTTGAAATGGCTTAGGAAGAATCGCCATTTATTTCCCGCTTCAAAAATATATCATACATGATATCATGAAAAATAAAGTCTGTCAACTGTCAATTATTAGAAATCGAAGTCATTATTGCCGGCAATATGGAAATGTTCGAAAACTATACGAAAGATATGATATGTTAAAATGTTTTATTTTAGCGGCAATAATGACTTCGAATTGACAGTTGTCCTGAACAGGCGGAGAATTGAATCAAGTATTCAATCGCAAGATAATAATGACCCAATGCGTAGAGACATATTATTTTATGATTCAGCCTACTCAATACTCAATAATTCAAATTTCACATATAAAATATATTTTTCATGATATTTGAATGAATATGAGGGCGATGTATGATATAGGGAGATACATTTATTCAATCATATAACCAATACAGGTGTTGATCTTGTCAAACACAATTCTTTTCTATTTCACATCTATTTCTGAAACGGGAACAAAAAGCCATTTCAAAATATTGTTTCCATAAGAAAAACACAACTTCATGTTATAGCTCAGCAAGGAAACCTCTTGGGAAAAAACAAAGTCTGCTGCTGGATTGCTGTGAAAAAAATGCCTCGATAATGTTTTCATTTCAACATCCCATCACAATCAGAAACGGAGATAATGGCTGAAGTTGAAATCGCCAAATTTAAATTTTGGCACATAGCTCAAAAACAAAAGAAGATAGAGGAATGTAGTTGATGCCATCATCAGTTTCTCTAAAATAGACCACCGTAACGTGTCATTCATTTTCCTCTATCTCTCACGGTTAAAAAGTTGTAGTTCAGGTATCACCAATTTTGCCCACCCTGTACATTCGCCCTTTGAAAAGGGGAATTCGAAGAAACCTTTTTGAACCAATTCCTCTCACAGAGTTTCCATTATCAGTGAGACTGAAGTGGAACCAAAAAGTTCGAATTACCCTCTACAAATTGCGATTATGTACAAGGCTACAAGGTATCCCAAATTGCTTGATTTTGGCTCTTTCAGGTACTTACAGACTAGATAGGTAAAAACGTTGAAAGGAGTCCTGGGCTCGATTTCTGTGAAAACACCAGTAGTGAAAACCGTTTCACGATAGCTCCATTTGTTTTGAAGATATAACAAAATTTTGAAATTTTTTCGATTTAGAAAATGTGCCATAACTTTTTCATTTTCGGAAACATCTGAAGAGAGATAAGAACTTTCAACTAGCACGTTTTCACTTGAAATAATCCTTTCTTGCAAATTTAAAAGTTTTTTTTGATGTGAGATGAAAAAAATGCGTTCGTATTCAAAAACAAAAAATTGTTTTTTTTCACGAGGAAAAAAAATTTAAAATAGTTTCTTATTTCCGGTGAAGAGGCGCTTCTAGTAAGTTTAAATCGTTTTCAGATATTTTTGTAAAAGAAAAAGTTATGGCACATTTTCGAAAACGATAATTTCTCAAAATAAAAAAAAATTAAGATATCGTGAAACGGTTTTCACTAATGGTGTTTTCACTTAAATCGAGCCCAAGATACCTTTCGAAGTTTTGACCTATCTGGCCCAGAAGTACCTAAAACAGTCAAAATCAAGCAATTTGGGATACCCTGTAGGTACACCATGAAATGTACCAAAAACCTGATAAGTTTGACGATCGGAACCATTATCTTGATGAAAAATTTTGACGATTTTATGGCCTGTTCTCTTGTGTAAGTCTATTCATAATGAAAGCTCAAACCCAACTGAATGAAAAGCTACAATCAATATTGAATAGGTTGTAAAATGAAGCAGTCTTGCCAATACAAAGTTGTATTACTCTAAGAAAACACCCGATAGTTTATGTTGAGATGTTTATTTCGGCTGAAATAGAACTTCGTATTAAGCTACTTAAAGGGTCTAACTGGTAGGTTTGACGGTAGGAAGCCATATTGGTAGACCTTCGCGGACGCCTTCACATTTCCTGATGCCCTTTCCTTCCTCACCCAATATTTTCACGTTCAAGGCCTCAGAATCCAGCAAGAGCTACAGAACTTCGCCGAGGACCAACGGTACGACGCCTCGAGGATCCTCTTCGGCCTCACGAACCACCTCAAGTACCGCCTCGGCGACGACCTCTGCCAGGTGAGCGCAGACAACTACGGCAGCTCCATCCAGATCCCCGGGGGGCAGGTCAAGGTGCCCCTCGGCTTCGTGGGGGTGCTCGCGCCCCTCATGAGGGAGCTCCCGGAGTGCAGCGTCCTCTACAACAAGCCCGTGTCGAACATCAAGTGGGGGGCGGTGCAGACGAGAGACAAGGGACCGAGGGCGATCATACAGTGCTGCGACGGCTCGGAGTACTGCGCGGACTACGTCGTTGTTACTGTGTCCTTGGGGGTGCTCAAGGAGCACGCGGAGAAGATGTTCTGTCCGCCGCTGCCGACGCCTAAGATGGAGGCGATCAGGTGCTTGGGTGAGTATTTTTTTGTAAGGGGAGGGTTGCATTTGGGTTTTCGAAGAAGTTTTTTTCGTGTTGAATTGTGCTGGATTTGTACTGCTTTGTGCCGTCTAAATTCTTCCTTAATTCCACGTATACTCCCTCCACAAATATAGAATCACACCTCCGGCTTTGGAAAATTGACATATTTCTTTCTCCACGTATACTCCGTTCACAAATATAAAATCACACCTTTGGCCTTGGAAATTTGACACATTCCACTCTGTATCGAACGAAAATGGAGGTTATGACGCTTGTCAAAATGTTTTTATGTTCCAAGTCAACACTATGTTGCCCTTTCTACATTCTTTGCGATTACGTATTTCTCAGAATCTGAATTTGTTGGGAAAATGAATGAATTGGAAAAGATGTGATGGACGAAAATAATTAACGTTTATATGAGTTGATAGAAAGGATTCCTTTTCTAGTTACTTGCGATATTTTGATTTCGAACAATATGTAAACAAAGAAACAAACTGGCGACGTCATTTTGTCAGCAACGATATTTTCTGTGTGCGCTCTGAGTTTTCATTAGGTGCACCAACAACTGAAAACGATACCATGAGCTCCGATGTGATTTTATAAAGGTAATGGAGTATAATAGTTCTCGATATTTTTCAAAAGCATGGGCCCGACGAGCACTTTTTGCAAAATTAGGTTTTAATGAATGAAAAAAATTTGTGCTACACATGTACTGAGTTGTGGCGTTCGAATTTTTCAATAAGTTTGTTATTCTCCCGGAAAATCGAAACTGAAAAATAGATATCCCAGCACTTTCGATTTTTCTTCTCACAAATCAATGTAGAAATTTTTACTACATCTGTGCTGTGACGTGAATATTTCACGAAAATTCTTCAGATTATCTGAAAAAAAAGGCAGCCATGCACTTTCTTTTCTTTCGACGAAAATTGATTCATTTTTGACTGTGCCGCGAGTGTGCTGGTCAGATTTTCAAAAAAAATCAACAGGTTTTCCCCTTATATGGATAAAATATGAAAAATCAGTAGATTGTGGGAAAATCAGCATACCTGGCAACAGTGTGTGTGAAGTTGGCCATGCATTTTTAGATTTTTGAAAAAATTCTGGTTGTGCGGAATTGTGCTAAGGTTTGTGCTGCTTTGTGGCGTTGAAATTTTTCACACACACTGTTGTCAGGTTTGCCGATTTTCCTACAATTCACTGATTTTTCTTGAGCGAGAACCTGTTAATCTTTCTAAGAAATATGACTCTCACAACTTGGCATATTTGCAGCGCAATAAAAAAATGTTCGTCAAAAAAAAAATGCTGGGCTGACTTTTTTTGACATTTCCTTGAAATTTTCCGGAGAATCTGAAGAATTTTCAAGAAAAGATTCACGGCACAAGACAGCATTAATTTTTTCATCAATTCATGGGGAGAAATTCTACAGTGCTGGGCAAACTTCTCACATATCATAAATGCGATGTAACTAAAAGAGTCATTAGACTCAAATTGCAAAAAAATTTAGTTTGAATGAGGTTTTGTGAAGAAAATTTATATTAATATGGTTTCAAGTTGAGGGAGATAAAATTAATTTTAGCCTGTAGGTCTGGAGCGTATACAGGGTGGTAAAGATAAATCGAGTAAAATAACAAAATTTTATTCCTAGAGAATTCAACCATTTTGAGACTATCAATACAATGTATGGCATCCACGGGCATCCATAACAGCTTGACATCTTCTTTGCATACTACACACGAGGTTGTTGAACATTTCTTGAGGAATTTGATTCCCTAAACGGGCAGAAGCTCTCTCAGATCATTTAGGGACTCTGGGGTAGGTTGATGATTATCTAATCTTCTTTGGACCATATCCCATGCATGTTCTATGCAATTCAAATCCGGTGAGTGCGGAGGTATTGGTAAATGTGGAATACCAAGCTCCTCGCGGGCATTCTCAACTATGGCTTCAGGGTGCGGTCTGGCGATATCGTCTAGAAATTGAAAAGTTTCACTAATAGCAGCTTGAAAATTTGGCAAAACGTTGTCAATGACATGCTCCCTATAGTGTAAGGCGGTCATATTCCCAGGACAAATGTGTACAGCTGTGCGCCCGTTGAAATATATCCCGGCCCATACCATAACACTGCCCCCTCGGAATGGATGGACTTCTTTGACATAGCGGCCCTTATTCTTCGAGAATCTGAAAATCGTCCATAACTCCTCTTAATGGACGTCTAAAACCTAGAATCACCTCTTTCAAATGTCGTCTGATGGTTTCGATGAAAACTTGGACCCCATCTGCATTTTGAAGAGTATTCCGTAGCATTTTACACGTAGATGTAGGCTTTCTTCTCGCCGAAACGATGATGAAATGATCCTGAGCAGGTGTTGTTTTTGTCGCCCACCAAGCCTTGATCTTTGCAACACGGAAGCTGTTTCCTGAACCTATTCCATAGTCGAAACATCATACTTTGGATGATTTGGAGCCTATCCGCTACAACAACCTGAGTTAGGCCACCCTGTAGCATTCCAATAGCCCTATTAGCCTCAGCGTTTGTTAATTTACGTCTTGGCATTTTCAGAAAACTCAATTCAAATCGAAGCCGTTGATGAACTGACTCCATTTCAAAATAAGAACATTCATGAAGATATGCAAAGAACCAAACTCCAGAAAAAAAGCGACCAGATTGACGAAATGTCTCATACTGATTTTTATTGGATCGATTCCAGTTGTTTTTGAGTTTGTAATGATTTTAATAAGATATCCCCAACTCTAGTGGAGCAGTAAAGTTTGATCGAAATGAAAGGAGTGTCAAAAGAATATTGTGCTTGTTATTTAAGTTATCGACTAATTTTTTTTGTCACGTTGAAATCTTTCAAATGGGCATAATTTTCATTAGACAAAATGTCACAAGTATTTCCTGTTAGACCAAAAACGAACCATTTCATTGATTTTTAAATCACGCACTAGATATAATTTCTCATATTTTCATTGCATAGGGTGGTCAGATTTCGAAGGCAACATCAGCGTCAGCTGTTTTCGCAACCAAATAGATATTTCGTCAATGTCTCTTTCTATATTATTTGTTATCTCATCATTAATTACTAGAGGAATACATCATTGTTGTGTTACAAGCAAACCATGAGCTGTATTATCTTCCTGAGTGCATCAATTTCATTCTCAGGTTACGGCGCAGTCGACAAAATATTCCTAGACTACGATCGTCCATTCTGGGTGTGGAAAGACGGCAACATACAATTCGCCTGGTCCCAAGAAGAACTCCTCGCCAGGACAGACTGGACCAAAGGCCTCAGCGCGGTTGAAGAAGTCGAAGGCAGCAAACACGTCCTATGCGCCTACGTCGGAGGCCCTGAGGCTGCCGTCATGGAACAGGCGACAGACGAAGAGGTAGCCTCCTGCGTGACCAAGGTCTTGAGGAGATTCACCGGCGACGCTTCCCTGCCATACCCAGACACCATCCTGAGGTCCAAATGGGCCACAGATCCCTACTTCTGCGGTTCTTACAGCTACCTGAGCGTCAGTTCCAACGTTGGACACCAGTGCGATCTCAGTTCTCCAGTTCCAGGCATCTGCGATCCTCAGCCTCCGGTTCTTCTGTTCGCTGGTGAAGCCACGTGTGCTGGACACCATTCTACAGTTCATGGGGCTAGATTGAGCGGTATAAGGGAGGCGCAGAGGATAATATCGTTGACGAAGAGGTTTGGTGGACCTCCGCCGAAAGAAAGTCAATAGTGCTCTTCTATGATTATATTTTTTATACTGTATAATTTATTTTTTATGTTGGTTCTTTGTGACTTTTCTATCGAGACATACATATATACATTTATTGCAATAAATAACTTATAAATTATTCTTCGTCGTTATGGATTGGCAGGGATTCTGATGAATGTGGATCTGGAAGAAGAAAGAACATTGAAGAAATTTTCATTGTATTCGTGGATATTCAACAGGCCCACATGGGGTTGAACCAGGCTCAGAGTGTTACGACTTTGCACTTGCAGTTCTGTTTTGAAGCGTAGCATGTGATTGTTCGCATCAGAAATTCGACCGGGAAACGTGTAAAAAGGTTCGTGTTTTTTTCGTGTTCGTGTGATCGATTTTTCAATCATTAAATGAAGTGAAAATGAGTGTTGCAGTTGCAAGAACAGTGTGTATCGGGTTTGTGATTGAATTTTTCGACTTTTAGTGTTCATATCTGGAAGGATTATCAACAAGAAGGTTTCTCATTTTGATATTTATTGAAATTTCATTTGGAAATCTTCGATCTGAGTACCATGCCTCGTGCCCGGTTGCAAAAGCAACTATATAAATCTACTAATCAGAAAGTTTTGGTATTTAGATTTCCGAAAGATCCCGTGAGGAGAGGAAAATGGCTTAACGCAACTCATGAAGAAAGTAGTTTCAAAGTCAACGATGACAGTGTAGTTTGTATGAAACATTTTGTAGATTCCCATATTTTAAGAAATAACTCTTATCCAACAGCCGAAGGTTCAGTTATCAATTTACACCGAAAAATTTCCAAATTAACTGATGATGCATTTCCCTCAATTTTACCAAATCGACCGAGTGGAGTCTTCAGTTACTCCGGAAAGAACTGATCCTGAGGAACGGAGACAAAAATTAGTTGTCCATTATGATAATGTTTACACCGATTTGGAGCAACAAGATCAGATCGATTTTCCGCCTTTTGTTGTCATTTCAAAAACAAGGCAATTTTCAACTTCTTTTCCAACGTTAAAGAAAATGACTCTGTTCAGTTCTACAATATAAATTTCGAGGGGGCATTTCCGAAAATATCATCGGGGTTTAAGATCTTGAGTAGTTTGAAAATCGAAGTCGTATTTGGAGACGAAGTAAACGTACCCATTTTTAATAGAAAGTAAAATAATTTTCATTCTGATTGTAACCTTGTGGAACTCAATACAACAGCTACATCCCTACTTCTGCGGTTCTTACAGCTACCTGAGCGTCAGTTCCAACGTTGGACATCAGTGCGATCTCAGTTCTCCAGTTCCAGGCATCTGCGATCCTCAGCCTCCGGTTCTTCTGTTCGCTGGTGAAGCCACGTGTGCAGGACACCATTCTACCGTCCATGGGGCGAGATTGAGCGGTATAAGGGAGGCGCAGAGGATAATATCGTTGACGAAGAGGTTTGGTGGACCTCCGCCGAAAGAAAGTCAATAGTGCTCTTCTATGATTATATTTTTTTATACTGTATAATTTATTTTTTATGTTGGTCCTTTGTGACTTTTCTATCGAGACATACATATATACATTTATTGCAATAAATAACTTATAAATTATTCTTCGTCGTTATCGATTGGCAGGAATTCTGATAAGTGTGGATCTGGAAGAAGAAAATGACATTAAAGAATGTTGCTTTGAAATGTGACGTTGCCGGAACCCCCACATGGGGTTGTACCAGGCTCAGAGTGTTACGACTTTGCACTTGCAGTTCTGTTTTGAAGCGTAACATGTGATAGTTCGCATCAGAAATTCGACCAGGAAACGTGTTAAAAGGTTTGTGTTTTGTCGTGTTCGTGTGATCGGTTTTTCAATGAATGAATGAAGTGAAAATGAGTGTTGCAGTTACAGGAACAGTGTGTATCGGGTTCGTGATTGAAATTTTCGACTTTTAATGTTCATTTCTGGAGGGATTTTCAACAGGAAGGTTTCTCATTTTGATGTTTATTGAAATTTCATTTGGAAATCTTCGATTTGAGTACTATGCCTCGTGCCTGGTTGCGAAAGCAACTGTATGAATCTACTAATCAGAAAGTTTTGGTATTTAGATTTCCGAAAGATCCCGCGAGGAGAGGAAAATGGCTTAGCGCAACTCATAAAGAAAGTAGCTTAAAAGTCAACGATGACAATGTAGTTTGTATGAAACATTTGGTAGATTCCCATATTTTGAGAAATAACTCTTATCCAAAAGCCGAAGGTTAAGTTATTAATATACCTCGAAAAATTCCTAAATTAACTGATGATGCATTTCCTTCAATTTTCCCAAATCGACAGAGTTACGTGACGTCTTCAGTTACTCCGAAAAGAACTGATCCTGAGGAACGGAGACAAAAATTAGTTGTCCATTATGATAATGTTCACACCGATTGAGACAAACCAACTTTTGTTGTTACCTCAAAGACGAGGCAATTTTCAACTTATTTTCCAACGTTAAAGAAAATGACTTTGTTCAGTTCTACAATATAAAATCTAAGGGGGCATTTCCGGAAATATCATCGCGGTTTAAGATCTTGAGTAATTTGAGAATCGAAGTCGTATTGGGAGACGAAGTAAACGTACCCATTTCTCATTTCAAGTGGTTATTAGGTGTCAGGTATATTTGTGACTTTTTTCCTCTTTTGTTGTTCATTCACCTACTTTTTTCGCTTCTGAAAGTAAAATAATTTTCATTCTGATTGTAATCTTGTGGAACTCAATACAACAGCTACATCCCTACTTCTGCGGTTCTTACAGCTATCTAAGCGTCAGTTCCAACGTTGGACACCAGTGCGATCTCGGTTCTCCAGTTCCTGGCATCTGCGATCCTCAGCCTCCAGTTCTTCTGTTCGCTGGTGAAGCCACGTGTGCTGGACACCATTCTACCGTTCATGGGGCGAGATTGAGCGGTATAAGGGAGGCGCAAAGGATCATATCGTTGACGAAGAGGTTTGGGGGACCCCCGCCGAAAGAAAGTCAATAGTGCTCTTCTATGATTATATTTTTTTTACTGTATAATTTATTTTTTATGTTGGTCCTTTGTGACTTTTCTATCGAGACATACATATATACATTTATTGCAATAAATAACTTATAAATTATTCTTCGTCGTTATGGTTTGGCAGGAATTCTGATGGGTGTGGATCTGGAAGAAGAAAGAACATTTAAGAAATTTTCATTGTATTCGAGGATATTTAACAGGCTCAGAGTGTTACGACTTTGCACTTGCAGTTCTGTTTTGAAGCGTAACATGTGATAGTTCGCATCAGAAATTCGACCGGGAAACGTGTAAAAAGGTTTGTGTTCTTTTCGTGTTCGTGTGATCGGTTTTTCAATCAATAAATGAAGTGGAAATGAGTGTTGCAGGTGCAAGAACAGTGTGTATCGGGTTTGTGATTGAGTTTTTCGACTTTTAGTGTTCATATCTGGAAGGATTATCAACAGGAAGGTTTCTCATTTTGATATTTATTAAAATTTCATTTGGAAATCTTTGATTTGAGTACTATGCCTCGTGCCCGGTTGCAAAAGCAACTATATAAATTTACTAATCAGAAAGTTTTGGTATTTAGATTTCCGAAAGATCCCGCGAGGAGAGGAAAATGGCTTAACGCAATTCATAGAGAAAGTGGTTTTAAAGTCAACGGTGACAGTGTAGTTTGTATGAAACATTTTGTAGATTCCCATATTCTGAGAAATAACTCTTATCCAACCGCCGAAGGTTCAGTTATTAATATACCCCGAAAAATTCCTAAATTAACTAATGATGCATTTCCTTCAATTTTCACAAATCGACCGAGTTACATGGCGCCTTCAATTACTCTGGAAAGAACTGATCCTGAGGAACGGAGACAAAAATTAGTTGTCCATTATGATAATGTTCACACCGATTTGGACAAACCGACTTTTGTTGTCATTTCAAAGACAAGGCAATTTTCAATTTCTTTTCCAAAAGAAAATGGCTTTGTTCAGTTCTACAATATAAATTTTAAGGGGGCATTTCCGAAAATATCATCGGGGTTTAATATCTTGAGTAATTTGAGAATCGAAGTCGTATTTGAGACGAAGTAAATGTGCCCATTTTTAATTTCAAGTGGTTAATAGGTGGCAGGTATATTTGTGACTTTTTTTTCCTCTTTTGATGTTCATTCACCTACTTTCTTCCCTTCAGAAAGTAAAATAATTTCCATTATGATTGTTATCTAGTGGAACTCAATACAACAGCTACATCCCTTCTTCTGCGGTTCTTACAGCTACCTGAGCGTTAGTTCCAACGTTGGACATCAGTGCGATCTCAGTTCTCCAGTTCCAGGCATCTGCGATCCTCAGCCACCAGTTCTTCTGTTCGCTGGAGAAGCCACGTGTGCTGGACACCATTCTACAGTCCATGGGGCGAGATTGAGCGGTATAAGGGAGGCGCAGAGGATAATATCGTTGACGAAGAGGTTTGGTGGACCTCCGCCGAAAGAAAGTCAATAGTGCTCTTCTATGATTATATATTTTTTTACTGTATTATTTATTTTTTATGTTGGTCCTTTGTGACTTTTCTATCGAGACATACATATATACATTTATTGCAATAAATCACTTATAAATTATTCTTCGTCGTTATGGTTTGGCAGGGATTCTGATGATCGAGGATCTGAAAGAAGAAAGAACATTTTCATTGTATTCGAGGATATTTAACAGACCTCCTGGGGTTGAACCAGGCTCAGAGTGTTACGACTTTGCACAAGCAGTTGTGTTTTGAAGAGGAACATGTGATAATTAGCATCAGAAATTCGACCGGGAAACGTGTAAAAAGGTTTGTGTTTTTTTCGTGTTCGTGTGATCGTTTTTTCAGTCAATAAATAAAGTGAACATGAGTGTTGCAGTTGCAAGAACAGTGTGTATCAGGTTTGTGATTGAATTTTCGATTTTCATTGTTCATATCTGGAAGGATTATCAACAGGAAGGTTTCTCATTTTGGTATTTATTAAAATTTTATTTAGAAATCTTCGATTTGTGTTCATTGCCTCGTGCCGGTTGCAAAAGCAACTATATAAATCTACTAATCAGAAAGTTTTTGTATTTAGATATCCGAAAGATCCCGCGAGGAGAGGAAAATGGCTTAGCGCAATTCATAAAGGAAGTAGTTTTAAAGTCAACGATGACAGTGTAGATTGTATGAAACATTTTGTAATTCCCATATTTCGAGAAATAATTCTTATCCAACCGCCGAAGGTTCAGTTATTAATATACTCCGAAAGATTCCTAAATTAACTGATGATGCATTTCCTTCAATTTTCCCAAATCGTCCGAGTTACATGGCGTCTTCAGTTACTTCGAAAAGAACTGATCCTGAGGAACGGAGACAAAAATTGATAATGTTCACACCGATTTGGACAAACCGACTTTTCTTGTCATTTCAAAGACAATGCCAATTTTCAACTTCTTTTCCAACGTTTAAGAAAATGACTTTGTTCAGTTCTACAATATAAATTTCAAGGGGACATTTACGAAAATATCATCGGGGTTTAAGATCTTGAGTTATTTGAGAATCGAAGTCGTATTTGGAGACGAAGTAAACGTACCCATTTTTAATTCAAGTGGTTATTAGGTGACAGGTATATTTGTGACTTTTTTTCCTCTTTTGATGTTCATTCACCTACTTCATTCGCTTCAGAAAGTAAAATACATTTCATTCTGATTGTAATCTTGTGGAACTCAATACAACAGCTACATCCCTACTTCTGCGGTTCTTACAGCTATCTAAGCGTCAGTTCCAACGTTGGACACCAGTGCGATCTCGGTTCTCCAGTTCCAGGGATCTGCGATCCTCAGCCTCCGGTTCTTCTGTTCGCTGGTGAAGCCACGTGTGCAGGACACCATTCTACTGTCCATGGGGCGAGATTGAGCGGTATAAGGGAGGCGCAGAGGATAATATCGTTGACGAAGAGGTTTGGGGGACCTCCGCCGAAAGAAAGTCAATAGTGCTCTTCCATGATTATATTTTTTTATACTGTATAATTTATTTTTTATGTTGGTCCTTTGTGACTTTTCTATCGAGACATACATATATACATTTATTGCAATAAATAACTTATTAATTATTCTTCGTCGATATGGTTGGGCAGGAATTCTGATGGGTGTGGATCTGGAAGAAGAAAAAACATTAAAGAATATTGCTTTAAAATGTGACGTTGCCAGAACCCCCACATGGGTTTGTACCAGGCTCAGAGTGTTACGACTTTGCACTTGCAGTTCTGTTTTGAAGCGTAGCATGTGATAGTTCGCATCAGAAATTCGACCGGGAAACGTATAAAAAGGTTTGTGCTTTTTTTCGTGTTCATGTGATCGGTTTTTTGATCAATAAATAAAGTGAAAATGAGTGTTGCAGTTGCAAGAACAGTGCGTATCGGATTTGTGATTGAATTTTTCGACTTTTAGTGTTCATTTCTGGAGGGATCATCAACTGGAAGGTTTCTCATTTTAATATTTAATGAAATTCCATTTGGAAATCTTCGATTTGAATACTTTGCCTTGTGCCCGGTTGCAGAAGCAACTATATGAATCTACTAATCAGAAAGTTTTGGTATTTAGATTTCCGAAAGATGCCGCGAGGAGAAGAAAAAGGCTTAACACAATTCATAAAGAAATTAGTTTTAGTCAACGATGACAGTGTAGTTTGTATGAAACATTATGGTGATTTCCATATTTTGAGAAATAGCTCTTATCCAACCGCAAAAGGTTCAGTTACTAACATACCCCGAAAAATTCATAAATTAACTGATGATGCATTTCCTTCAATTTTCACAAATCGATCGAGTTACATGGCGTCTTCAGTTACTCCGAAAAGAAATGATACTGAGGGACGAAGGCAAAAATTAGTTGTCCATTATGATAATGTTCACACCGATTTGGACAAACAAGATCAGATCGATTTTCCGACTTTTGTTGTCATTTCAAAGACAAAGCAATTTTCAACTTCTTTTCCAACGTTAAAGAAAATGACTTTGTTCAGTTCTACAATATAAATTTCAAGGGGGCATTTCCGAAAATATCTTGAGTAATTTGAGAATAGATGTCGTCTTTGGAGACGAAGTAAACGTACTCATTTCAAATTTCAAGTGACAGGTATATTTGTGACTTTTTTTCCTCTTTTGATGTTCATTCACCTACTTTCTTCGCTTCAGAAAGTAAAATAATTCTCATTCTGATTGTTATCTTGTGGAACTCAATACAACAGTCACATCCCTACTTCTGCAGTTCTTACAGCTACCTGAGCGTCAGTTCGAACGTTGGACATCAGTGCGATCTCAGTTCTCCAGTTCCGGGCATCTGCGATCCTCAGCCTCCGGTTCTTCTGTTCGCTGGTGAAGCCACGTGTGCAGGTCACCATTCTACCGTTCATGGGGCGAGACTGAGCGGTATAAGGGAGGCGCAGAGGATAATATCGTTGACGAAGAGGTTTGGTGGACCTCCGCCGAAAGAAAGTCAATAGTGCTCTTCTATGATTATATTTTTTTTACTGTATAATTTATTTTTTATGTTGGTCCTTTGTGACTTTTCTATCGAGACATACATATATACATTTATTGCAATAAATAACTTATAAATTATTCTTCGTCGTTATCGATTGGCAGGAATGCTGAGGAGTGTGGATCTGGAAGAAGAAGAAACATTAAAGAAATTTTCATTGTATTCGAGGTTATAAATATATAATATATAAAGAGTGTCCCATAATTCAAATCTAGTGGATGTACTAGACATTATTTGAGATACTTTCTACGCAAATCATATAGTACAAAAATGCTTAGTTAACGTTCAAGGCCCTCTGAAGATGGCAACACTTTTTGTCACATATCTCAAAATTTCGAGGTTTTTCGAACGTCACGACATACAGTCCACTGGGAAATTGGGGCAAAACTCAAACAACTCTTATTAGAGGCCTAAACAATTGTTTAAAACTGTTTCCAGAACTCAACCAATTATTTCCAGGCAAAAGTTTAATTTGCTTGGTCTTTTAGGAAAGTATCGAATTAGGCATTGCAAAACTCTACCTCAGTTTACGTAGATACATCCACCAATTAAACCCTTTTCTAAAAACTGAAAAAAAATTACCTAAAATCCATTCATTTTCTTCTCCCCCAGAATATCATCAGCAGACTCCCTGACTTCCTTCCAGGAAAGCTCCATGTCCTCCTTTTCAGTCAACCTGGAGCAGACAGCCATCCTCAAGAAGTAAACGTCCCTGATCTTCGACGGCACCAAGTGTATGGTACCCCTGGCGTTGATCCTCTTCAACAGCCTCTCGTTTACCTCGTTCGTCTGGCCCTTCAACCGGAAACAAACCAACCCCATGAGTACCTCCTCCGTGATCTCGAACCTACCATCGGTCTTCACCAGGTCCTCGAAGTGGTGCGCCAGCCCTATGTAATAATAATAATAATTTTTATTCTCATAATCAAACAATATTGAGAAGAAAATACGTCAAGGTACACAAAGCAACTGAACTGAAATAAAACGCTCAGATTTGCAAATTATATGTTAAGTACTCTCTGATATCGTACGGTTCCAAGACTATTAATATTCCCTTAATTTTTGTTTTGAACTTATTACCTTCGAGAATTTGATCATTCTTCGGAAGTTTAATGAATGGGGAAATTGGTAATTTCCTCATTCAACAATTCAAGACTGAAACCTATGAATACGGTACTGTATCCGAGAAATGCATATCGGGTTCACAGCTAGGTGGTACCCTCCGATCATCACGGATAAAAACAAATCCGGTCACAGCCCAGTTGTTTATTTAACTGCGAGACGCATTGAAACCAAACTGTCACCCAAATAAAATTTTGACCCCGTCGGCATAAACATTCGAAAACGGTCGTTTTCGGATGGTTTATTATGAATAAAAATGGGGGATTTATTAGAGTTCGGGATCTTAAAGCTCATGAAAACCTAACACTTTCACACTTAAGAAAAACATACGACGCTATTATTCATTATTATAGGTCAAAGAGGATATCTAGAACTGGCATCTTTTTCGGATACTCTTACAAAGAAGAAGAACCTTTGAAAAAGGAATTTCATTGGTAATGCCAACTTTTGAAGGGGGAGAGAAACACCCACAAGTAAGTGACGAGTAATTTTCATCGTCAGGGAGTAATTAGTACATTTTCGGAACGCGTCAGAGGAAAACCCGGTAAGATTGCTCAGAAAAGCAAATCTGGGGAAGGCGTTTGTTAATTTACCTGTATTTGTATATGAAATTGCGTTAGTCAGTCTGAGATACGGCTGAACATTTGGTATATAGTCAATTTCCGTTTTTTTGTTATACACTGCGCAAAAATATTAACGCACATTCTAAAAATCTAACTTTTAATGAAAGTTAACTCTACATTGACTTTATAAATTATTTTTTATGTTCCCTCTGAAAAGTTTCGAACGAAACAAGACACATTGAATAGAAGAAAAATTCAGGATTTCACCGAATCTTATGTGAAAGAAGAGAAATGAACAATTTTCAAAATACTGAAATGCTGATAAGTGATTTAATACTTGGTATTTCCACCCCTTGCTTTAATTACAGCTCAGCAACGACGGTTCATACTTAAAATGAGTGATCCTAAATGTTCTGATCTAACCCTTTCCAGATTTCTCAGAGTTGGATTCCTAAGTCATTAAGAGTAGCTGGATGATTTTCAGAACTTCTCAGCCTTCTATTGCGGTTGTCCCAAATCTGCTCAATCGGATTGAGATCTGGACTTCTTGCTGGCCAATCCATTCGAGAGTTCAAGGTACTCCTACGCACGATGGGGTCTGGCATTATCTTCTATAAAAATGAAATTTTCACCAATGTATGGGGCGAATGGCACTACATACTCTTCAAGAATGTTCCTTATATACTTATCAGCATTTATAGCTTCATTATCAACGACCACTAGGTCTGTGCGAGCAGTCAAAGATATTCAACCCCATACCATAATCGATCCTTCACCGAAACCAGTAGTATTCAGGAAATTGCTCTGAGCATATCTCTCATGTGGACGTCTGTATACAAGGAAACGTCGATCACAATGGTAAAGGCAGAATCTAGACTCATCTGTGAAGATAACACTTTCCCAATCGGCCTCTTTCCAATAGATATGCTCTCGCAAAATCCAAACGCGCCCTTCGATGGGATGGGGTAAGAGCTGGGCCTCTTGCCGCAACACGAGGCCCTAAATCATATTCTCTGAGGCGATTTCTTATTGTCTGAGTGCTAATTTGCACCCCATGAGTATGCTCAAGCTGATTTTGAAGGAGGCGAGCGGTTGCAAACCGTTGTCTCAACGAAGTAACTCTCAAGTATTGTTCCTGAATGGCAGTTGTTACTCGTGGTCTACCCTGTCCTGGTCTTCGGACATTCATACCTGTCTCCCTGAATCGCTGCAACATTCTGGACACACTTGTATGGGAAACTCCAAACCTTCCAGCAAATCTTGTGTATGTCCACCCTTCTTCTCGCAAAATATCTGTATCGAAGAAAAACGTTGAGAGTGGATAATAATTATTATTGAGAACACCTTCAGTTGTAGAATAAATTTGAGGTTTCCATAATGTGTGTTTATTTTTTGCGCAGTGTATTTTTCTAAATAGTTTTTTAAGTAGGATATTTCTATGGTTTGAATTTTCCATAAAAACTAAACTCTCAGAAGAACCCATACTCTCTCCAAGTTGGAGAGAGTTGATTAAATTTTGTTAACTCGATAGTAAGCAGCTCTTCCATCAAAAACATATCTGTGAATTAATTCACCTATCTGCTTCCTGATGTGTTTCTGCACGTTCTCCACGCCATAGAGCCTCAGCACGAACCATATCTTGAGAGCCCTGAACCTTCTGCCGAGTTGAATCTGCCAATGCCTGTAATCCGGGGCAGAGCCTTGCTGGTCGTGCTTCAAATAGAGAGGGTCTACGTTGAAGGCGTCCACCAGCCAGTTGGGGTCCTTGAGCCACATTGCGGAGCAGTCGAAGTTCACCAGCATCCATTTGTGAGGGTTGAAGTCGAAGGAGTCTGCTCTTTCGATGCCCTTCATCAGGTACCTGTATTCTGGACAGACGAAGGCCGCCCCTGCATAGGCTGCGTCTATGTGGAGCCAGACGTCGTTTTCGTTGCATACAGGGCC
The DNA here is from genome assembly GCA_038502775.1 of Hippodamia convergens. Lineage (NCBI taxonomy): Eukaryota > Metazoa > Arthropoda > Insecta > Coleoptera > Coccinellidae > Hippodamia > Hippodamia convergens. The sequence continues at coordinate 40,704,127 of CM076610.1, forward strand.
GATTTCTTCGAGGTTGTCGAATGTGCAAGAAGAGGTGGTTCCCAGAGTGGCCACAGCCTGAAAAAAGTATCAACGAAAGTGTATAGATTCCTGTTTATCAACAAAATGAAGATCGACACCATTTCCAAATGTACCTAATTCAGAAATCGTCAATTGTATTTCAGACTAGCTGTTCAGGCAGACTTCGTACCGCCTTAATCGATAAATAAAAAAGCAACTTTGATATCATAATAAACTATTATGGTATAGTATAATACCTTGAAAGTGGACATGAAATTGTCCTGTACAATTAGTCCAATTAATGAGGGCGAAAATTAGGCATCACCTCCGAATTCTATCAAGATGCTTCGATTTTGATCAAATTTTGGATATAAGCTATGATAGTCTCCTACTCCTACCCTATGCCGATTTATGCTTATTATTTTTAAGGGGTGAAAACAACCCCTTTATCCAAAATTAAAAGAAACTTGTTCTAAGTTTAATCAAAGTGATTTTGGGCCTCAGTAGCGTTTTATGAAGTTTAATGAAGGTCTTCATATACTTCAAGACCGTATAAACAACCCCCTTTTAGCATAAAATGTGTTAAAATAGGTCTTTATTAATATAATCAATTAACTTCAATCAATTTTATAACAGTATTTTGGATCAATGTTAGTTTAAGTTATTTTTATTTTTCAACCCTTAAAAGCAACCCCTATCTGTTCAAAATAACAAAATGAAAATATCATTTAAACATTTCATTTATTCATCACTTTATTCACGTGGAATTAATACTTTTTGTGTCAAAAAATCAATCTAATTCTGAGTGGCTGTCGCCACTGTCAATTATTTCTTCATCTTTGCCAAAGATTGGACCACTGTTTTTGCAATTAACACCTGCATATTCCTCACATAAAGCGTTACAAAAAAGACTCAGTTTTCTGCAGGTGCATGACGCATTGCATCCTTTTTTGCAGTTACAAAAAATCATTTTCAAAAATGTTTGTGGTGCAGGTGTTTTTTGCATTTTTGTGGGCTGCAAATATCTGTTGGTACTATTCCAATCGCAATCAACTGAATTGAGAGCTTTATTGAAGTTGATAATTTTAGGCAAGCATTTATTTCATCGGCAGCCGTCGATTTTGGAATTATCGGTAATAATTGTCGGAAGTCACCAGACAAAAGAATCAATGCGCCCCCAAAACATCTGTTTATGCAACTCAAAATACACAGTAATTGTTTACATTAGTAATAGTATAATGAAGATTTGTTCATAACATTTCGTCATAAAATTTTCCGTAGTGTTCGGAAGAAAGATAGGTGTAAAAACACATGGACTCAAATGCATTAATATTATTAGAAAATGTACTTCGCCGAATTGATATTAAACGAAAACTCTATTAACCGTAACGACACCTACTGGCGTTATTCGCAAGAAGAAAAATTATTTCCTCTTTTTTTCCATTTCATCAACATTTTCAGAGTTTTAATGTTCATAACAAACAGTTCATCCAATCTTGAGTTATATGGTGTAACCAACAGAATGGCCGACTTAGTTTTATATGTTAAAGATTAGTCACTTCAATTGCTGTAAGCGTCAATTGAATTTCAGATTAGGCAATTGAATATCAAAAAACATCAAATGTAATTCAGATTGTCAATTGTAATTCAGAAATCTCAATTTGTAATTCAGGAAGTTCGAATATAATTCGAATTTAAGTCGGATTTCGAGTCATATGAACTCATTTTCATAATGGTTATCATATCGTCAATCCTATATCATCTTATTCAATCAGGTATGTTTCCATGTGTGAATAAAACTAATATAATCCGGTGAAATCTCTTGGTGCTTGCTCTTTCTTCTCTTCAACACTGGATTTTAGTAAATATGCTAAACCTTCTCAATCGATTCCTCACCTAACACCGTAGCTTAAGGAAGCATATAACACCTAATGAAAATTAGTCAACTTGAGTACATATTTAATTGGATATGCAATTGTCAATAGTGTCTGCAGCTGGTGTTTTAGCCATAGAGAGACTACGAGGTTCATTCACAGCGCTTTCAGCACATAAATGGGTTGAGGGTTTGTTGTAACAGTGGCAAGATATGAGGGACCAGGTATCAGATTGAGTGATCGTCTGTGATAATGCTGCATGCCATTCGAGATTGGAGACCGTAATCACCCAAACAGTAGCAATACTGCTGCGGATGATTCCTTATTCTCCCATGCTCAATCCAATTGAAATTTTATGGTCTAAAATAAGAACTTACGTAAAAACAAACCTCAGAATTCCAAACAGTGTGCCACCAGGGGTTATTGAAAAAAGAATAACCTACCTGGAAAATATTATTGACTGAGCTAAGATGCCTGTATGGCTTCAAATTTTTTCAGTTTTGTGGTAAAGATCAAATGTTTCACGTGAAAATTGAAGTTCGTTCATTATCATTGTTTCATTTCAGAATCACCTACAATTGATATTTTCTGAAATGCAATCTGGTATAAATGTGCGTATAAAATGAATTACAAATTGCCATTTCTGAAATATAATTGAACATATCTCAAATTCAACTCAATGTGTTATCTGAATTACATTTGATGTTTTCTGAAATACAATTGATTATTTCGGATATTCAAATAACTAATCTGATATACATTTGATGTTTTCTGAAATTCAATTGACTAATCTGAATTTCATGTGACATATTCTGAAATACAAATGCCTAATCTGAATTACATTTGATGTTTTCTGAAATAAGTTGACTAATCTGAAATACAATTGATGTCTTCTGAATGTCAATTGACAATTTCTGAATTACAATTGGAAAAGGTGTAGTGGAGTGCAAAGTTCTCACAGAAGAGCAGGGACAGACCGGTTTCGTCCTCGTTAGGACTCAGCAGAGTCACTTAGCTCAGCCACGATGATGAACAGACAGAGATATTTTGTCTTTTATGAGGACAGGAATTTCTTTCATACGCCTCTCATCTCAATTATCCTGTTTCTCCTTCATTTGGTAGGTGGGAAGATACTTCTCTTCTTTTTTCGGTCATTTTCATCTTTTTCTTCTTCACTTTTCTTGTTTATCTTTCTTTTATTTTATTTCTTCTATTCCTTCGAATTTCAACTTCGAGATTTTCATTTTTATCTTTCAGTTTATCAAATCGTTAAGTTCTCTACTGAGTGACGTCGAAAAATAGAAACATTCATTCGAAAAATCGAATGAACGACGCTATGAAAAAAAAAACAAAGATTTTTTTCAAAGAACAGCTTTCTGTTTGAAGCTTCTGATGATTTATATTTAGGATGGAAAGTGCCCTTCTATCATATTTCAAGTAATGATCCTATAAAAATTGTCTGTAGGAAAAAACTTCAAAATAAAGACAATCTTCTTGAATATCTTTCATTGAGCCGTTGCATTTAAAATAGTCTGTCTCATAGACATTTTTGGTACCTTCTGTAACTACAAATTAAACCTGAACTTGGTCTCTAAAGCTTGCTTAGATGACAACAAATCCTGAAGGCGACAATTGGTTTTTCTCTCATATACGCTATTTCCACTAGAATATCTCAAAACTACAACAGTATTTCATCATCCCATGCATTACCATATAGATAGTTGTTGAGGTATAACACCAATTCATTAAAACAAGGTCGAATCAGCGCATTAAAGCAACCATACCCACCACACGATCGACTTACATAAAATGGGATAAGGCCAGCCTCGCGATCTTCCTTGATGGCCCTTTCTAAAGTATCTCCGCGTAGTTTGTTGGACTCGTCGGTCGGAAGGCCTCTTAATTTAACACCGCCCAAGAGACCGGCTCGTTCTACCGACGAGTGACTTTGACCTGCAAGAAAGGGAAATGATTTAATTTGGATCAATGTTGAGGTGAAATATTTGCGGAGTACGTAATTCCGGATCTGTTAAAGAACTTTCGAATTTCTTAGTTGCAGGGGCGCAGCAATGAGGAATGTTCACATTTTTCAATTTCTACATATTCCTATTCTCCGTAGAAAATGAAAATATTGTGTCTAAAAATTATTTGAATACTTCAAATAGCGCCCGAGATATCGAGTTATAAACATGAGTTCGATGGATCCGTGTGACGTCACTTTACATCCAACGACTTGCGAGGTTCAGTACGTAGCCGGGTCCAATATAAGGGCCTTTCCACTAACGGAGTGCGATGCGCGAATGTAATATGACGTCACATCGCCGCGAGGAATTGAACATTCACGGGGTTGTAAAATCCGAAGTACTAGGTCTTTTCGACTGAAACAAAAACTAGTGATTTCATATACATATAGGTTATACTGTGACGAAGTTTCGATCGATTTTGATGAAAAAATGCAACACTTTCTTTGAAAATGTGTATCTTTCTTTTAAATCCAGATACTGAAGTGAATCAAGAAACATTTTGTTAAGAAAGAACCACAGTTCAAACTAAAACTTGATGATATCAAATTTTCCGCCTCAAATTCACCACAGGGTGTTTAGAAATACAGGGTATAAAATAAGGTTTTGTTTCTCCCTGTATAAGAGATAAACTACGGGTATTTTTGCGAAGTAAATTTCAGGTTAATATTACAACACAATACTATACCTGGTGAAAATTTCAACGAAATCGCAGCACCACGAAAAAAGATACAGGGTGTTGAATTTGACAAAAATTTTGAGTGTCCGGAATTTATTGACGGGGAGTGTAGTTGAGATCACCAAAGTATTTCGCGCATGAGATGCAAACAAAATTTTTTTCTACAAACGTCAAGAATATTGTTCTAAAATAAGTAACATGCTCATCTGGTTTAGGAATAAATATTGGTTCGTGCACTGGATGCACCATTGATGTTAACATTGTAAATAATATTTCTTGGATTTTTGCTTGATTGAGGAACATAAAATACAAAAATCCCATATAGTTTACATGCAGTGTGCGAAGTATTTCGCACTCTATTTCACGCACGGTGTCATGGTAACGAGGGAAAATGAAAAAAAGGGTCACTTCGCATATTGTTGTCAATGCGCAAGCCTTGTCATCTTTTGACGTTTGTAGAAGAAATTAATTTACCTAAACAACCAGCATGTTCCTATTCAATATTTCAAAACTATGTTCTTCACCGAAATTGTGGTTTTCTTGGCTTTATCAAATGTAATCATCATATTTTTCGACTGAATTTTCTCGTAAAATATTCCACACGAGATGAAATTAAGCAGATAAAATTTCTGTCTTCTAATATTCAAGTTGGTTGCTTTCGACCGTGACTTTTCCTCATATTACAATCTTAAAATTATGCCTGCAAAATTTGAGGCTGCGCCACTGGTGGGTGTCACGTGTACCGATTTGTTTTCAGGAATATTGGAGGTGATTGGATATCTTATAGATTTTGGGTCAATAGTAAATGGAGAGAGGAAGTTTTGGTGGTCAAGGTCTAGATTAAACAGAGGTTCTTGCATATTTCATCTCAATGGTGGATTGAAATATTATGATTGGTTAATGAAATAGAACAATGCAAGGACTCTTGCTAAATTTCCTCAAAAATTAGTTTAAAACGCCGCTTTTGAAGTCTTCTCGAAGTCTACTCAAAATTACATATCATGATACAGGAGGTCACAAAATGTGAAAAGCCAATAATTTCATATTAGAACATTTTTTCCAACCATAATGGCATCTACGTTTGAAAATAATTTAGGTATGTGGAATGACACAAGGTGCATAAAATTTCTGAGATATTCATGAGAAACAATTATCGCATCAGTGACATTTCTAATTTTATTATAAGGTATTTAAATTGATTCCTTCGTGAAAATATTGTAAAAGAAAAAAATTGCTGGGAGATTTTGTTGGGAAAATTTGATAGAAGTAAACAATATTTGAATTTTCCAAAATTTTTCAAATATATCATCAAGCACCAAGTTTTTATCGCAATGGAGTATCATACAATCAAAATTGTTATTTGGTCTTTTATCTGGTGATAGGTTGAATTACTTCTTAACGATATAATGGTCATTTTTGCCTCCTAGATAGTTGTCGCGCCGAGCCAACAATGGATTTATATTGGGTATATGTTATATGGATATCATTCTTCCTGTTTCACTTGAACAGGGATACAGGTCAAGGAATTTTCTTTCTCTAGATTGGATTATCGAATCCCTTTCATTTCTGAGACCCTGAGTTATTTTATGTGGGTACGACGAATATCTGGATCTGTTGAGTAATAACACGTTTTTTTGCGTCATGAAAATCAGTAATTGAAAATTCAAGATTTAACCAAATGTGAAATTCAGTTTCCACGAATTTTTTTTCATGAAAAGTCATGGAACTGATTCTGCAGACAATTCTAAGAATCTTCAAGTAGCAAACTATTTTGTATGGTTTTTAGAGTTTAGATTTTTCCTGCAGTCGGTTTTTTCAGCTAATGCATAATTTTTACCGAAAAATTTTCCATATTTTGGTCAACTTTGAATTGATGTATGACCTAGAAAAATGACACTAAACCAATGCTGATTTTTTTATGTATACATTGATTCTTTGTGCATGAAAATGTATAATCTTTATTGTCCTATAGCGACTGATTAAGATTTTATGAATTTTTCCTCGAAAGTCCAAAATTTCGGATTTTCCATAGACTATAACTTGAAAACTAAGTTTTTTAAAAAATATCTGTTTACATATTCGTAATCTACACCCTCGAAATATCAAGAAATATGTTCTTGGTTTTGATCCGAAGAAAAAAATTTTTTCAAAAAATCGAAAATTTTCCATGCATATGTATGCAAAATTTGTCAAAAAATGAAAGTTGTCAGATCGCTACCAGAATTTACTTACTCACTAATTCATAGACGTAAATTAATAAAATTTAAACAGTTTTCCTCTAAAATTTGCAGTTTTCAAATTATAGTCGATGGAAAATTCAAAAAATTATTGTTTTTTTTTGGAGTCAGTGTCAGGTTTGCGAGTCTAAGTACCTACATACTTAATTGGCTGACACTCTTATATTTTTCATTTCATATCACACAGTAGAACTCTAGGAATTGTTTGCTCATTGTTTCTTATTCATAGGTATGTGTTGATTTATATTTGAATTTGGTATCTAGCTTTTTGTGTAGTAAAAAAAAAACAATTTTTTTACCTCTCAGTACAGCTTTGTTCGTTTTGGAATTTCTTTTTTCAAAGTCACTCTTTTTTTGTGAAGAGTTTATTAGATGTCATCTGATATTAAATTTGTCTCCATTCCTTTGGATATCTTTGAAAATATTATCTGGGAGGTCTTTGCATATTCCTGAAAATTTAATTTTTTATTTCAAAATTCTCAGAAACCAGTTCTTTTTTCAATAAATCCATCCAAATTCGATCTATTCCTACTGAACAATTGGCGAGATTATTAGCCTCATCCAACAAATTACAAGCTGACTACTTTTCTTTTATAATCATCAGGTTCCGTCAATAGAATTTTTGTGCCATTCGAATCCATCATGTGATTGCCGGTATTGAAGGAACACATATGATCTGCTATCTGCGATCTACCAATATCTCTTTTTTTATGTTATTCTCATGTTCACTTTTTGTAATTTCTAATAGTCTTGATGTTTCTCCTGTATAAGATGTTCCACAAATACAGGGAATATTGTAAATACAATTTCTTGATTTTTGGTTCTCATTCAAAGGAAAACATCTACAGGATGAATATCAAGACCATAAGAAATTGGAAATAAAGAAAAACAATACCAGCAATCACATGATGGATTGGAATGGCACAAAATTTCTGATGACGAAACCTGATAATTATAAAAGGAAAATCAACGAGTCAGCTCGTATTTTGTTGGACGAGGCTAATAATCTCGCCAATTGTTCAGTAGGAATAGATCGAATTTGGATGGATTTATTAAAAAAAGAACTGGTTTCAGGGAATTTTGAAATAAAATAACGATATCAACATCTAGTAATCAATATTAATCCATGTTCATCATAAATTGACAAATATCAATCAAAAAATCAAAATATTGTCACGATTCTACGAAATTGTATGAAAAATAGATATTGTCTTACGAAGGAGTCTGATTTAGACTCCGAAACGTTACGCTTCAGAGTTCAAAGTGTTTTCTTCCTGTTCATTGTTAAGCAACAATTTCTTCTTGTAAAGTTTTGGCCCCTGACAAATTTGTGCTCAAATTTTTAAGCAAGGGCCTTTCTTATATTATTTAAAAAAAAAGGAGAAAAAACCCAAATTGAGTTTTCAAGAATATCCATTCCTTTTGTTTTTACTTCACTTTTTCATTCTCATTATGTTCATACTTCAGATATCTAAACAAATGATTTTTTTTTAACAAATCTCAATTAACGCCTCTAGAATCTTGGCGCCCTAGGCGACCGCCTACACTGCCTACATTGGCGTAACTAGAGTTGGGTCATAGCAGGGTGAACCCCAATCAATCAGGAAAATTTTTCAATTTTTTTTTATTGTTACTTTAAATTTTTGGAATTTCTCTGTATCAATGGAGGGGTTAGGTTCCCAATAACCCTCGTTACGCCTATGACTGCCTATCCTACCGTAAATTGTCCAAAAATCGCAATACTCACTAGAAGTGTATCCCACCAACTTCTCGGCAATTTCAACATCTTTCCATTCCGGGTGTTCTTTCTTCGCGCGATGTATCGCACGTGCCTTGGCACCAAGTAAGGCAACTAAGGTGGCTTCGCTCGCAGTCCCTTGGATCACGCCGCCCCCCTTGCCCCCCGAACAGGCCAGAAAGTCCTCCGGGAGACCGATCATTTTTCCCAGCCAGTCCATCATCACGACTTCGAGTTCTGTGCAAGCGGGACTCGCTATCTGGAAGAAAAGAATGAACGACGGTAATTGGAGGGATTTTGGGGGGAGATTTTCGTAAGGAGATTTCGTTCCAGGGGGGTGGAACGGGGGGATATTCGGGGTCTTATCGGATGGTTGATTGAGCCATCTCTGTACAGTGTTGAAGAATTCATGTGTTATGGAGATTTACATGAACTTTAGAATAGTACAGTAGAATCCGTTTATTATGACGTCGGCTATACTGAACAATCGCTTATAATGACGCAAATGCAGTGTTGAGTTTGGTTTCATTCAAAACTCCTTACAATAGGGTCCAGATTTAATGACTTCGCTTATAATGACATGTCGCTTACAATGACATGATTTTTCGAAAATTTTTCCGATTCTAGTGACCGCTCGATCGTTTTCTGAAGCCACCCTACCCTTTTTAGTGCGATGAGGTTTGATACGATACGAGACATACGCGTGCCGACATGCTTTTTGGTATAATCCAGTTCCTTGAAGAGATTATTGGTGTTTTGTGGACAAAATGACATTGAAGCCATTTCTGAGTTGTACAATGGTGTAAGAAGCTATTATTTCAAGTCGAAAAAAAAAACAAACTCAAACTAAACTTTCAGTTTATTTTTCTAAAAATGAAAAAGTTCTTTATATTTAGTTTTTTTTGTAAGAGAAGCAATTTTTTATTTTTTCAATAAAGCATGAGCTGAATTTGTCGTTCTTTTCTTAATCTGAATCCAAGAAAAATACCATCAATTTTGATGAAATTCTGCTTTATGTGACTTCCGGTTATTATGACGTATTTTTCATTTCCCCTCGATGTCATTATAAACAGATTCTACTGTATATACCATGTGTACTCCCCGTCAATAAATTCCGGACAGGCAAAATTTTTGTCAAATTCAACACCGTGTATCTTTTTTCGTGGTTTTCCGATTTTCATGAAATTTTCACCAGGTATAGTATTGAGTCTTGTTATATTAACCTGAAATTTACTTTGCGAAAATACTTGTAGTTCATCCGTTATACAGGGTGAAACAAAACCTTGTTTTATACCCTTCATTTGTAAACACCCTGTGGTGAATTTGAGGCGGAATATTTGATATCATTGAGTTTCAATTTGAAGTGTGACCTTTTCTTGAGAAAACATTTATTGATTTACGTCAGTATCTGCTTCAAAAAAAAAGATACACATTTTTAAAGAGAGTGTTGCATTTTTTCAATTTTTATAACATTTTAAAATATTACAATAACTTATCGACTAGTAAACATAAACAAACATCTGAAAATTAATAGCGTGTATTTCCACCTCGCTTTCTCATCACTTCTACCATACGACGTGGCATACTTTCAATGCATTTCCGAATTGCTTCTGGGGGAATATTTTCCCGTTATTCAAGAAGGGCTGTTCGTGAATCAGGCAAGGTGTTGGGCTGCTGATTTCAAACATGTCTACCTAGCATATCCCACACATGTTCAATTGGATTTAAATCTGGCCTTCTGGCTGGACACACGAATCGTTGAATATTGACCTCTTCAAGGTATTCTGTTACAACCCGTGCAACGTGAAGCCTAGCATTGTTCTGTATTAATAGAAATTGTAGCTTCCCCCAGAAGCAATTCGTAAATGCATTGAAAGTATGCCACGTCGTATGGTAGAAGTGATGAGAAAGCGAGGTTGAAATACAAGCTATTAATTTTCAGATGTTTGTTTATGTTACTAGTCGATAAGGTATTGTAATGTTTTAAATTGTTATAAAAATTGAAAACTGCTATATCCTCTTTCATTATTGGAGATTTTGAAGCTTAAATCAGAGCCCCAAATCAAGTTTCTCATGGTGAGAAAACTTTTCACTAGAGTCGCGAAAAGAATTGGACATTTCCATCACTCGGAGAAACTTGATTCAGGGCCACTGCTAAATTCTAAAATAATGATAGAGGATGTACGCAGTTCTTTCAAGCATGTGCCTCATCTTGAGCGAATGTACACTTTCTCTAAGAAACAATCAGGAACAAAACACAGAAAAAAATGTAACAATAAAAGAAGAAAGAAATAGTTTTTTTTTCCATTTTCAAATTGATGACGTTCTTTTTTTCTTCTTCTACGGTGCCTTTTCAGACATAACAGAGGCCTAGTGACCCATTGTTCTTGCGCATGCAGAATAAAAGACTCAAACCCCAAGACACTCAAACAAAAATGTCCTTATCTCACTAAGTTTGCTGCAGTTGAACAGTATATATTAAACAGTATCAGACAGCGAATCTCATATTGTTTAGATGTTTGTTAATTAGATGGTCAGTTCTAGAGAAGTGACAGTTTTTGATATTCACCAGCTGCATGAAAAAGGTTCTTCCTGATATACCTACTTATCCAATTTTTTCTTATGTTGGGTGGAAGTTCATTGAATATTTGAGGTCCAAATAGCTAAGAACTCTCTGTGATTTGGTATTCCCAAAGCAAATCTATTACACCTGGTGTTCACGTTTCATTCATTGTTTCGAGAAAACCACACAATTTCTGGTTTTTCCCAATCGTTTACAAATATTTACGTTTGTCTTTATCTAGTCTCAAATTATCTTACGTGGTTTCCGTAATTAATCTTGAATTATCCACGTATTTTCCACTACAGTTGCGGTTCATCATCTTCATACAAATTGTCCATTTAAACAATAGGCTCCCACACAAAGTTGACCCATTCATTTCTACCCTGAGTTCAGGAATAAGGGGCAAGATCATTATCCACTTCAGATAAGACCTTTCAGAGACAGCATCGGTTCATTTCCTCCACTTCAACCGACTGTGGAGAACGCTCCAGGGGAATCTACCTCCTTGCCTTTGTTTTCTTGGAGACCGTGATTCCCCCACAGATTCGCTGTATAAACTGGCAATTCATCTAATCGCTCTCGATGATAATGTATCCGGTTCTTGGAGAAACGTGCAATATTTCACGAGAAATAAAGGTTTATCGATTCAATCGAACTGCTTCACATGAGTTAGGGATATCGACTGAAATTGCAGAACAATATAGTTCAAATGAGATTTTGTGATGAAAATTCGTATTAATATTATTTCAAGTTGCAGGAAATAAAATTAATTTTACCCTGTAAGTCCGCAGCGTATACAGGTTGGGTTAAGAAAAATCGAGTAAAATAACGAAATTTTATTCCCAGCATTTTAAGACTATCAATACAATGTATGGCCTCCACGGGCATCAATAACAGATTGACATCTTCTTTGCATACTACACACGAGGTTGTTGAACATTTCTTGAGGAATTTGGTGCCATGAACGGAGCAGAAGCTCTCTCAGATCATTTAAGGATTCTGCGGTAGGTTGATGATTATCTAATCTTCTTTGGAGCATCTCCCATGCATGTTTCATGCAATTCATATCTGCTGAGTGCGGAGATATTAGTAATTGTGGAATAATAAGCTCCTCGAGCGCATTCTCAACTATGGCTACACGGTACGGTCTAGCGTTATCGTCTAAAAATTGAAAATTTTCACCAATAGCAGCGTGAAAATTTGGCAAAACATTGTCAATGACAAGCTTCCTATAGTGTAAGGCGCTCATATTCCCAGGACAAATGTGTTGATCTCTACGCCCGTTGAAACATATCCCAGCCCATACCATAACACTACCCTCTCGGATTGGATGGACTTCTTGGACATAGCGACGATTACGGGGTATGCGTGGGATTGTCCATACCCTTTTTATTCAAGAATCTGAAAATCGTTCATATTTGGATTCATCAGTGAATCACTACGCTATTGATCGTTCCATTTGATATGTTGCATTGCCCATTCCAGTCTTTGACTCTTATGGTCACGTGTTAATGGAACTCCTCTTAATGGACGTCTAGAACCTAGATTCGCCGCTCTCAAACGTCCTCTGATGGTTTCGATGGAAACTTTGACCCCATCTACATTTTTAAGAGTGTTCCGTAGCATTCTACACGTAGATGTAGGCTTTGTTCTCGCTGAAACGGTGATGAAACGATCCTAAGCAGGTATTGTTTTTTGTCGCCACCAGGCCTTAGTCTTTTCAACACGTAACCTTTCTCCCTGAAAGGAGATATCACACTTTAGCTGAATTGGAACCTTTCCGCTATAACAACCTGAGTTAGGCCACCCTGTAGCATTTCCATAGCTCTATTAGCCTCAGCTTTTGTTAATTTACGTCTTGGCATTTTCAGAAAACCCATTTCAAATAGAAGCCATTGATAATTTGATTCTATTTCAAAACAAGAACAATCATGAAGCTTATGCAAACAACCAAACTTCAGAAAAAGGCGACCAGATTGAAGAAATGTCTCATACTGAATTTTATTGGATCGATTCGAGTTGTTTTGCATTTCATGCATGAAAAACTATCACGCAGCTGTACAAAAGTCGTTTGATCTGTTATCGAGTGTCAAAAATATAGTAACTCCAATTTTGCACTTCTGGATCATCATCATAAAGACCTTTTCAGATTTTAGTTTGGAGCGCAAATTTTGTTACGGAAAGCAGAAGAGTCAGCATTTTTCTTTTAATTCCCAACGTAAATTGTTTTGCGTGAGATTCAACAGATTTTTCTCATATGTAGAAAATACGAAAAATCAGTAGATTTCAAGAAAATCAGGAGACCTAGCAACAGTGGTTGTAAGGCTAGCCCTGCACTTCTTCAGGGCCAGCAGATTTTCGAATTATTTTGTGTTAAGCTATGCTAGGTTTGCACTGCGTTAAGCATTTCGTCCGACGTTTCTCCAGTTCGAGTGTCTGGCATCTTCAGGAGTTACTCTTTCAAACAATAAATCAAAACGATCAATAATAGAGATTTCACAATGCTATTTTTTCACTGGAATGTCTAGAATGCAGCTAAATCTGAAAAATAACATTGATACAATAATGTATCTAAAGTTTTTGTTCAAAAAAAAAAACTTTCTATTTTGAGGGTCTTTAAAATGATTATAACTGATGCGATTTCATTGAAATGGCTGAAAAAATTATCCATCAAAGCGACGTGAATTATTGCACGAAAAGTGAATAATATACAACTCACCCAAGAGAATCCAATGCATGCGATACCATCACTGAGAATATCGGCCACAATGGCAGGATAAGAATTTGCTGTTGGGAAATATGCATGGAACTTTGGTGAATGCCAATGGGTCACCTGAAATTAAACATCAATTATAAATTGAAGAAAAGATAAATGAGAAAAAAGTTTTAAAAAATGTTAAAGATTCATTAAAATTTCAATCCTCCATTGAAAAACCGTCAATATTTTTTTCAATGGAAGGTCAGTATTTCAATAAAGAGTCTTCAAATTATGATGGACTTGTGAAACAAACCCTAAACAAATTTTTCGAGAACTCGTCTCATTTTCCAGACGAAGCTACAAATTAATGACCACAGCCAAGTACAGAATCTAAAATATTAAGACCAGATAACAATGTGTGTGAAGTTGGTCAGCAATTTTGGATTCTTGTTGTGCTGAATTGAGCTAGGTTGATGCTGCTTTGTACCTTCGACATTTTCAAGCTATTGCATAGCTTTTATCTCAGGCTTTGAGCGCGGCGACCGAATGTAGAAATTCCGTAACGAAAAAACCTAACACAGCCGTGTATCGTCGGTTCAGTTCGGCAGACTTCGGCACGGTGTTTGGGTGCTTGCGACTAGACGGATGCGTGCAGCCACTCTAGCAGTGCAAAATGGAGTCGGCAATATCGCTGTTCCCATTGAATTTCGAACGGGAAATATATCATTAACATCGGATAGAAAATGTACAGCCAAACGCAAACATTTTCCATTAACTTCAGCTCTTGTTCTAAGTCGCAAGGTGGAACTTTTGACGAAATAGTATATGAGTATATTAAATCACATTCTCAGGGACTCGTCTATGTTGCACTCTCTCGGGTAACTAATATTGAAAATTGAATTATACGACAAACAATGATAATTTTGCATTCAAGTTTTGTCATAATCGAAGGCAAGCTGCATTGACTGCATCATTGTTGCAAGAATTCAAGAGACTGTCTTTAAATAGTGTTCAGACGATAGCCCAAAGTGTCTTAGATTTCATTAGTAATAGAAATGGCATTTCAATTATGACTTTCAATTGCCAAAGTCCACACAGTCACAAATACGATTTACAAGATTCAGTTACGAGACAAACCAATGTGATACTTCTCACCGAAACATGCATTACGCGTGATAATCCGATTGAAATACCTAATTTAAATTGTATTGTTCAATTCAAACGTGATACTGTTCCAGAAGGTCGGGTAGCTATTTACCAAAATAGTAATAATGTTACTAATATCAAGACTCCGAATAATGAAATAAATATTGAAGACGTTAGCGATGTTAATGTTAGACGCTCATTTGTTGTGCATGCTTATGCAAACTTAGAAATGTCCTACACATAGTCATGGTAGCAATTTACATTTCTCCGAATCCAAAATTGGACGAGGAAGAGCATTTTATTCATCGCACTTTACTGGAGTACACTGAAGAAGGGTCGAAAATACTTGGTACAAATGGTAATAAATTTCTACGTATCTTGGCTGGCGATTTCAACATTAACTTCACTGATAAAAAATCAGAGCGGTTGAAAACTTTTCTTTCGAAAAAATTGAATTCAAAAATGAATAATGATCCACAAGAATCCACAACAGAATATGGGACCACTATTGACGCGGTATTTTCCAGATATCTAGAAAACATTAAGTCTCAAACTTATGTTTCTTGTTTCAGTTACCATAAACCTATAGTTTCAATGATAAACATTCCTGAATAACCTACATGTATTGTAAGATAAATAAAAAAAATATTTTAAATCAACAATATTATCTTCTTATTTTTTGAATAGATGCTATGCAATATCTTTACCGCGGCAGTCCTCGAGTGCCACACGTGTTTCTGTTTTCAATTTCATAGTTCTCAAGATATTTCACAAACTTCTGATATCACCGAGTTTTTGAATGAATCATTTCACTCTATTCATTGTCGAGTTCAAATTAATTACATCGCGAAAATACTTCGTGACCATTTTTTATTCTATAATATTCTAGACAATTATAACTGAATGGAATTTATGCATATTTCAGCGCAATAATACAAAACGGGGGAAATTACATAGTAAACTGCGGTTAATTAATTATTAGCCTATCGAAAAATACGTGACTTTTACTCACACCAGGCATTATGACCCTTTCAATGTCAGCCATAACATCTTGCCAGGTGTCCGGTTTCTGTGGTGCTTCACTGGGAATCAAAGGACGTAGATAACCTGGTTCAACTGAAGGCAGCACTTTCCTGAAAATAAACACGATTTTGCAGAATTTCTACGTATACAGAGTGTATCTTCACTTGCATATACAGGGTGTTTCAGAATAAGGTTCAGTAAATTCGGGATGTTAATCCTCATATGATTTCATGATATAAAGTTCCTATGTACTATGGGTCTCTGACGCACTGTTTCTGAGATACAGGGTGTTGAATTAAAAAAAAAAATTGGTTTTATGAAATTATTTTCTACACCATACACGATCTTTTTTTGCCTTTTGGCATGCTATGAGTACGCATTAAAACATATTTTTCCTGATACGAAATGATGTTTAATTTTCACCAGTGGCGTCCGTACGGACTCCTGTCCCAACAAATTCGGTGAAAAAATTTGTACTCCAAATTTCAAGTTATTTTCGTAATAACCGTATAATTCACAGTAAGAATGGTCTCTTGAGTTTTTTACCTACGACGAATGTTTTCGCAGAAAAAAAAATAAAATGCAAATTCAGCATGTGCTTCAATACCGACTAATTTTCAGACTAAAGTTCCCTGAATTCGGAATCTTAATCCTCATATGATTTTATGATATAAACTTCCTATGGATCATGGGTCTCTGACGCATTGTTTCTGAGAAACGGGGTGTTGAAATAAAAAAAAGTTTTCCTAATTTATTTTCGGCACGGTACACATTTTTTTGCGTTTTGGTAGGTTATCAGTACGCCATAAAACACATTTTCGGAATTTCGTGAAGTAATCAAAAAATTTCGTAACTTTCCTAGATGAAATTGCATTTTGGAAGTAATCAAAGAATTTCGTAACTTTCCTAGATGAAATTGGATTTTATTTTTTTTCTCAGAAAGTATTCGTCGCAGGAGAAAAACTAAAGAGACAATTCTTACTGTTAATCATGTGGTGATTACGAAATTGATTTAAAAATTTTTTTAAATCATTGGCCTACCAATTTTTTCACCAAATTTGTTCGGACAGAAATCCGTACGGACGCCACTGGTGAAAATTAAACATCGTTTCGTATCGGAATGAATGTGTCTTAATGCGTACTCATAACGTGCCAAAACGCAAAAAGAAAACGTGTACGGTGTAGAAAATATTTTCATAAAATCTATTTTTTTTTCAATTTCAACACCCTGTATCTCAGAAACAGTGCGTCAGAGACCTATAGTTCATAGTAACTTTATATCATAAAATCATGTGAGGATTAAGATTCCGAATTTACGAAACTTCATTCTGAAACACCTTATTATACCCTACTCTGAGCAACTCTCTTCATTCACTCAAAAAATGTCCTGCTTGCACGTCAAATATTTAATAGTATATATTCTAAAACAGATTGCAAAATGCATGAGTGTTGGAATTGCCTTCTGTCACGAGTATTAGACGATATTTTCTCTATTTCAGTCGAGTTTTGTGAGATACTCTCGAATTTCAATGAAAAATTCGAATTATACAACCTAGTGACTTTTGTATTGTATCTTGGCAGTTGGTAAGACTGTTACGAGAATTGACAGATCACAGAATTTTAATTTCGATCGCATCGGAAGTCAGTGTTGACAACCAAAAAATTAAAAAAACCTGAAAAGAATACTGTGATGAACTCATTACGATACTGAAATAGAGAAAAATTCGTTCAAAATCGGAAACATCTGGACCAAATTGAAACTCAATATTCGAGAACCTCAGCAAACTGAGCCGGATTCAAATCGTGGACCTACCTCTCCCTTATATTCTCCAGATAATTGGCGACGTAGTCTATCATCGCCTTCCCGAAGTCCCTAAACTGATTAGCCTCCATTTCTGCAACACACAAAATAGCGAAATTGTAAATTTGCTGATTGCTTTAAGATCTCGTCTGCGCCTCATTTCAAGCGTGAAGCGAGAGTTAATGCAATATCGTTCGCTCGATATCTTGCCTTCACCCAATTTCCACATATTTTGCAATTTATGTTGAATAGTAGCTGGTCACGGGCGCGAAAAGATTCTTTGTTTATTAACCAGTCAATTAAAAAAATTGCGGTCTCATTTTATGCATGCAGACGAATTTCGGTATCGATGGCGTAATTGTTACCAGTTAGTTAAGCTGTTAGATACTAAAAAAGACAATATATGCTACCAAATTCACAATGGTTTATTCAGAAACAAGTTGCAGAATGGGCTCCTATTCCAACACGAACGCATGAGTGTTGGAATTGCCTTCTGCAATGACTATTAGACGATATTTTCCCTATTTCACTCGAGTTTTGTCAAATACTGCCTCAATTCAACGGAAAATTCAGGTTATACATCTTAGTGACTTTTGTTTTTATTGTTTCTCGGCAGTTGGTGTGACTGCAACGAAAATTGACAGATTACAGAGTTTGAATTGACGTTTGTTGAAAATCGATAGGATCGGAAGTGAGTGTTGACAACCGGCAAAACGAAAAATATAACTGAAAACAATGCTGCAATGAGTTTATTAAAATACTGCTTTTAGAACTGTAATGAACTTATTACGATACTGAAATAGAGAAAATTAAATGTTGTTTCGAATACTCGCTCAAACATAAATGGCATTATAATCAAAGTGGAAATATCTAGGTGTGGGTTCGTTTCATTGAGCCACTCTGTGAATGTTAAAAACGGTTGAAGCTAGAAATTATACTCGATGAATTGGCTAAACATATTGAACATTTGAAGTAAATGTCGATAAATTTCTTAAAAATTATCTTCAAAAGCTATGAAGCATCCGAAAGATTTTTATATTTTGTCTTTCAGAAACATGAAATCAAATTGAGTCCACTTCATTTGAACCATTAAATGCGGTTTAAAGAAAAGGTGGACTTATTCCCAGAAAGTAGGTGGAATTCGATTTTTTTATGAAATAAGTCTTCAGCTACAATATGTCAGAAGAAGACATATTGGTATCTCTCATAATCAGAGACTGAGATACGATTTTTTCTGTATCATTCCACGGTGAATGAAGCACATCAGTATTAGGTAATGAAATGATTGTTATTAAAGTCAGTAAAAGCTTAAAAACAAGGGTGAAGCATAAAATAAACTAAAGAGAACATACAGGGTACCAGTTTATTCGATTATTGCATCCAATATCACAATAATTTTGTTTCTTTATTTCAGTGTGGTAACGAGTTCATTACAGTACTAAAAGTAGTGGTGTAATGAAACTCATTAGCCTTGTTTTCAGTTATATTTTTCTTCGTGTGGTTATCAATACTGATCTCAGATCTTCTAAATTTTCAAATCAAATTAATTTAATTACCGTAATCTGTCAAATTTCGTAAGTCACACCAACTGCCAAGATACAATTCAAAAGTCACTTATCTGAATTTTCATTTGAATTTCGAGAGTATTTCACAAAACTTGACTGAAATAGAGAAAATATCGTCTAATTTTTGTTGCAGAAGGCAATTCCAACACTCATTCGCATTCGTGTTGGAATAGGAGCTCATTCTGCAACTTCTTTTAGAATATACTATAGAATACTTTCTTTCTCAAACAAATATGCAAACATGATACTCGATTCCTTCCGAATAATATTCTAACGAACGGTATTCGTGGGGCGCCCGGTATATAAGACGAAAATTTCAATTAATTAAATTCTTGAAAATTCACACTTTTGAGCTGGAAAGATCTCAAGCGATTGAATTGAATTCGTAAATAGTTATAATGCAATCAAATCATCATCACGATGACCTTACGCATTTCTTCCATTCTAAAATCACAGTCATACTCCCGATAAATTAGTTGATAAAATGATTATGCAATTTTTGTAATGCAATACTGATATCGATTTAATTCATGGATGAATGGAATTTTGCATAATGATTTGAGTAAACAGAATTTATGAATTTGAAATTGATACGAATGGTTCGAAAAGTTATTTAAATACTTACAGACTGTCTTTTCTATAGAGTGTACGGATTACAGATGAATAATTGAAAGTGTATCACATAAGAGGAAGGTCAAAACAAAATATTTTTTCCTTGTGGATTAATTGAATTGGTCTGTTAAATTATTTATTTTGTAATTTTTTTATGTGAAGATTTTCTTATTGAAATTGAAAGACATCCTCATGAATTTTTTCTAAAACTCCACAATTTCGACTAGTCAATTGAAATTTTTGAAAATCTGGACAAACTATCAATGTTATTCCAACATGAATGCGAAATTTCGAAAGTGAGTGTTGGAATTGCCTTCTGCAACGAGTATTAGTCGATATTTTCTCTATTTCAGTTAAGTTTTGTGAAATACTCTCGAAATTCAAATAAAGATGCATCCTAATGACTTTTGTATTGTATCTTGGCAGTTGGTGTGACGAAATTTGACAGATTACGAAATTTGTATTGATTTGATATGAAAATTTAGAGGATCTGAGGTCAGTACTGACAAAACGAAAAATATTACTGAAAACAATGCTGAATTAGAAAAATAATATGAATTTCGTCACAGGGTCGTATAGGGTGAATCTTTCACTTGTACATATATTCTTACAGAAGATATCTGAGGTCGAGAGAAATTATTTTTTCCTCCACCAATTTTTTTCGAAATTTCCGGCTGAAAAATACAGCCTGTGAAAAATCCATGGAAAATGCCATTTTCTGTTTTATCTTTCGAAAAATGGTATCGAATGAAATGATTTTGGGAGAATAGGTTTCGTAGAAGTGAAGTTTTCAAGACCAAAAAATATTACTAACAACTTATAGCCTTGTCACATTGCATTTCATAAATATACCAAAATATTCAATGAATTAAATAATTGCTATATTAACATAGGTATTACCAACCAATTGCTATATTCTTGACTAGGTTCAAATGGTATATTTTATGCTTGGAAAAACTTCAATGGATAGTTTTCCATGGATGGCATAGCGAATTATGAACTTTTGAAATAGCGAATTGGAAAAATTGTTAACGAGAAAAGTGTATGTTCTGAACCCAAGAATCTGTCAGAATATATGTGCAAGTGCAAGTCAAATTCTCACCCTATATTTTAAACCATAATAAATGTCCGGAATTTCTTGCTGTGCATTGAGAACGAAGAACTTTTTTTGCATTTGCATCTTAATAGTATATTCTAAAACAAGTTGCAAAATGAGCTCCTATTCCAACACGAATGCGAAATTCGAATACGAGCGACGAAGGAGCGAGTTTTCGGAAGCATGAGTGTTGGAATTGCCTTCTGCAACGAGTATTAGACGATATTTTCTCTATTTCAGTCAAGTTTCGTGAAATACTCTCGAAATTCAAATAAAAATTCAGATTAGTGACTTTTGTATTGTATCTCAGCAGTTGATGTGACGAAATTTGACAAATTACGGAATTTGAATTGATTTGATTTGAAAATTGAGCGGATCTGAGGTCAGTACTGACAACCACAAAACGAAAAATATAACTGAAAACAGTTCTGTAATGAGTTTCATTACAGCACTACTTTTAGTACTTTAGTTAACTCATTACAATACTGAAATAGAGAAAATATATTAATTTCATCACAGGGTCATACAGGGTGAGTTTTTCACTTGCACATATATTCTTACAGATGATATCTGAGGTTGAGAGAAATAAATTTTTCGGTCCATCAATTTTTTTCGAAATTTGCGGTTGGAAAAATACAGCCTGTGAAAAATCCATGGAAAATGTCATTTTCTGTTTTATATTTCGAACAATGATATCCAATGAAATGATTTCAAGAGAATAGGTTTTCTTAGATGTGAATATTACCAACAACTTATAGCCTTGTAATATTACATTTCATAAACATACCAAAAGATTCAATGAATTCAATAATTGCTTTATTCTTGCCGAGGTATATTTTATGCTTGGAAAAACTTCAATATATAGATTTCCATGGATGGCATAGCGCATCATGAAAATTTAAAATAGCAAATTGGAAATATTGTTTACGAGAAAAGTGTGTGTTTTGAACCCGAGAATGTTTCAGAATATATGTACCAGGCAAATTCTCACCCTGTATTTTAAATCATACGAAATTTCTGGCAACCTTTGCTGTGCATTGAACGAGAAAAATTTTTTTTTTTGCATTTTCATCTCGAAATATATTTTATCTATTTATACTGAACATATCTGCATAGATAAAATAAATTTGATGAAGAATCAAACAAATTCATGCAACATCAATCACGAACTATCACAACACCAATTGTTAGAATTCAAACCCACCGTCCATACTGCTAAAAAAAATTTCAGACCTTACTTTCGAACAAATACCAAACAAAAATAAATCAACTCGAATCGCAGCTTCCTAGTCACTTGTCGCACCTCACAATTTCCTCGGAAAAACTTTAAATTTCCCGCACTGACCGCTCTCTATCGGATGCTGTGAGACTAAAAGCGTTCCTCCGGCTCTGCAAGAGTTTAAATTGGAGTGCAACACGAAGAAGTGGGGCCAGATCGATCGTGGAACGAGCGGAGCCTCGATGGTACATGGGGGTTACCCACCATGGGTCCAGAACTCGATGTCACACATCTCATGTTGGGGAAATCACTGTCGATGACAACAAGTGGTCAAGTGGAATGCAGGAATTAGAGGCGAGCTGCCAAGATGAAATTGGGAGAGATAAAGGTTGTTAACTGATATCGTAGAGGTTTATACAGTGGGACTCTTAAGTCAGTGTCACCTGAGGGTATTCTTGAACCGTTGGAGCTTCAAAATTTTAACTGAGAATGTATTTTGGGGAATAAATTAGTACTTGTGGAGAATTTTCGAAAAGTTGGTCCACTTTGGGGTGCTGTAGCAGCTAGAAAAATTAAACTGTATCAATACTGATTTTTCTAATCAAAGATTCATTCTTGGAGAATAGAAAAATCCAAGTTTCATTCTTCTATCGCTACTAGTTTAAAAATGTCCTAAATTTCGGATTTTCTATCAACCATAACTTGATATATAAATTTTTTCAAAAATATCTGTTTGCATATTCGTGATCTACGTCTCCGAATTAGTGAACAGTATAAATTTGGTTTTGATCGGAGCAAAGATTTTTATTAAATCGAAATTTTTCCATACCTAATCCTGAAAACTTAATTTTTAGGGTTTCATTCGCAGTCTCTGAAACAAGAAACAATTAGAACATTTTTTTAAATAATAGAAGAAAGATCCCTGCGCAAAAATTTGAGCACTAATTTGTCAGGGGGCCAGAACTCTACAAGAAGAACTTGTTGCCTGACAATGGACAAAAAAAAACGCTTTGAACTCTGAAGCGTAACGTTTCGGAGTCTAAATCAGACTCCTTCGTCAGACAATTTCTAGTTTTCATACAACTTCGTGACAATATTTAAATTTTTTGATTGACATTTGTCAATATATGATGAACAGATATTAATATTGATTACTAGATGTTGATATCGTTATTTTATTTCAAAATTCCCTGAAACCAGTTCTTTTTTCAATAAATCCATTCAAATTCGATCTATTCCTACTAAACAATTGACAAGAATATTATTCTCATCCAACAAAATACTAGCTGACTCCTTGATTTTTTTTTCATAATTATCAAGTTCCGTCATTAAAATTTTTGTACCATTCCAATCCATCATGTGATTGCCAGTATTGGAACAAATATGATCTGCTATCTGTGAGCTTCCTAATATCTCTATTTTTTATATTATTCTTATGTTAACGTTTTCTAATTTCTAATGGTCTTGATGTTTCTCCTGTATAAAATTTTTCACAAATACAGGGAATATTGTAAATACAATTTCTTAATTTTTGGTTGTCATTCAAAGGTTTAGTTTTTGTTAATAAAGATCGTAAATTATTTTTTGTTTTGAAAACAGTTCTCATGTTGAATTTAGAACCAATTCGTTTAATTTTTTCTGAAAGTCCATGAACACAATTTTTTTAAATTGGTTGTTCTTGACGGTTTGTTGTCGGTTCCTGATTGTTATTATCGTTTTGACGCAAAATTGTTCTCTCTAAATTTGAAATAGTTTTTTCTATGGAATTCGTTGGATATTGATTATCCTCAAGAATATCTTTAATGAAATTAATTTCGTCATTTCGTATTTCAGTTGTCGATTCAATTAATTGCGCTCTATCATAAAGTGTTTTTATAATACCTCTTTTAACACTCGTTTGATGATTAGAATAAAAATTTAGATATCGATTTGTGTGTGTCTTTTTCTGGATACACTGGTTAAAAAATGATTTGAAAATTTTCTTATCGAATCATCTAAGAAGGAAAGTACATTATTTTGTTCCAACTCCATTGTGAATTTATTATTGATATGATTGAAAAATTTCATCAATTCTTCTCTGCCATGTTGCCAAATTACAAAGATATCATCGACATAACGCCACCAAGTCTTTGGTTTGAGTGAATATTTTTCAATATGGTTTTCTTCAAAAAATTTCATGAAAATGTTGATCAGTATTGGTGATAACCCAGTGTATCGAGGGTGTACATTAAGAATATGCAAACAGATATTTTTTGAAAAATTTATTTTTCAAGTTATGGTCGATAGAAAATCCGAAATTTTGGACCTTCAGACACAAAATCATAAAATCTGAACTAGTCTCAGTAGAAAAATGAAACTTGGACCTCTTGATTATTTCAGAATCAATCTATTAGCTAACAGATCAGCATTGGTATAGTGCCATTTTTCTGGATTCTACAGCACCTCAAAGTTCCCCAATTTTTTGAAAATTTTCCACGAAATGATATTCATTTCCCAAAATACTGACTTCAAAGAAAATCTAATTGCGAATTCGTCATTTACGTCCTCGAATTAATGAAATATATGTTTTTGGTTCTGATCCGAACAAAAAAAAATTTTTTTAAAAATCGAAAATTTTCCATGCATATGCATGCAAAATTTGTCAAAAAATTAAAATTCTCTGATCGTTATCAAAATTCATTTTCTTTCTAATTAGAGGGCGTAGATTAATAATATTCAAACAGTTTTTCTCTAAATATTTCAGTTTTAAAATTATAGTCGATGGAAAACCCAAAAAATTGGACTTTCGCGAACAAATTATTAAAATCTAAATTAGTCGCGATAGGACCAAGAAAATTTTACCATTTCATTTCCAAGGAATCATTCTATATGTGAAAAAATCAGCATCCTCCCACTCAAATTTTTCTTGCTGCTACAGTACCTCAAAGTTGAGGAAATTTTCGAAAAATTTCCACAAAAACCTATTTATCTCCCAAAATACTGAATTTAGAGAAAATTTAACCGTAGATTCTTAATTTATGTCTCCAAATCAATGAGATTTATGATTTTGATTTTGATCAGAACAAAAAAAATTTTTTCAAAAAATCGAAAAATTTCCATGCATAGGTATGCAAAATTTGTCAAAAAATTGAAGTTGTCAGATCGCTACCAAATTTTACTCACATACTAATTCGAGGGCGTAGATTAATAATGTCCGAACAATTTTTCTCTGAAACTTTCAGTCTTCAAATTATAGTCGATGGAAAACCCAAAAATTTGACCAAGGAAAATAATCCTGGTAAACTCTCTTTTCCAAATCAAATCGAACTCTGAATATTGAATAAAACCTCGATTCCTGATAAACCTCCTGATGAAAAATAACCCCGGAATGAGTGGACACTGGGAAATCTCCCCGAAGTGGAAATCTGGGAAATGTATGGAAATAAATGAGCGGAATGAAAGCGTCCGAACCACTTGTTGCAGAGGAAAGCACTTTGTTGCCATGACTACCCGCTTTTAACGTGATGAAAAGAGAAGCTGAAAGCTGGAAATAGTGGAGAGGCTTATAAAAAGGACTTTCATAGACATCGCCACTGATGTTCTGCGGATTTTATGAGTATCGAGTCCGAAACGATGCGATGAACGTATACATTCTTCTTTTTATGTTTATGAAGGAAAGTTAAATCGGATACGATCAAATTTATAGAAATTGGTGGTTTCGATGGGTATGAAACTGTTGGAAACTATACAGGATGTTCCGAGTTCAAGGGCCAATCAGACATTCGACATTACGTTATAAATACTTTTCAAAAAATCGAGTAAAAACTGAAGAAAGATAGATAGATAGGAGTATTCGGTATTATGTTTGTTATTCCTAATCTAGATATCTTAAGCACAAACCGTTTTCACATTTTTGAAGTCGAAGACTGTGGAAATATCGTACATATCTAGAATTTTGAAATACTCGTCATAGGGTGTTCCAAATGTTGGGTCAAAAATTGGGATCAAGTTTGGCCCATAACTTTCGTTTTTCGAATTAGAACGCTATTTTTCATGATTGCGCTGGATCCTGCAATCAAAATACAGGGTTATTCTATAAAATATTTTTAGAAAAGACACAAGATTCAGGATTGAAATTCTGAAGGTGAGCTTCAAGTAAAAAGACGATTTCTCTTATATTTTTTGAAGGATCTAGGAAGTGACATCAACTTTCGTTTTTCAAATGGAAAGACCCATTTTTATTGCATAAATAGATTCTCCATTGAATTGTGAGTACTTTTGATTCCAAAAGTTTGAATTTTCCCGAGAAAATTCTCTTTAAATGAGGAAATACGAAAAAACAATCTCAAAATTGAACTCTGTTGAAATATACACACAATTTCGAGGTTTTTTCATTGAAAATTCTCATTTTTGAGAATCTCCGAGAAGAAAGGCTGATGCTTCTTTTCCGATAGCGTGATTTTCAGAATATGATACAGGAGGTCACAAATTCTTTCGCAAAGTTAGAAGTGACGAAACATCAAAAAATCGTTTCTTTCAAATTAGAACCCCATTTTGTCGAAGCATTTTCGAAATCTTCGTCAAAAATTGAAAGGAGCATACATCCATTTTATCTCTGAATGATTTTTCGAGATATTCAGGAAAAATGATTTTTTCTTCAATTTTTAATCTCATTCCGAATGTGTTTTTTAATAGAAAATATTTAGCTGTGTGGTTTTTGGAAATCTCTGTTATCGAGAAAATATTTTGTATAGTTCAGGCGAGTTAAGTTCTTTAAGAGACTTTGAATTTTCAGTAATGAAATTGTTACATGTTCTGTTAATTATTCTTTCAAAAGCATTAAAAATTATCACAACTTATTTTTTTTGCATTATTAAGAATTTTTTACGTTAACTTCACTAATACTCACATTGAGAACTTTAAACCAATTCTTGCTCTCGCATTACAGATGATAATTCAAGAACTTAACTCGTCTGAACTATAGAAAATATTTTCTCGATAACAGAGATTTCCAAAAATTTCACTTGACCGCTAATTATTTTCCAGTGGAAATATACATTCGGAATGAGATTGAAAATTGAAGACATAATCGTTTTTCCTGAATATCTCAAAAAATATTCATTTTGGGATAAAAATCTTGGACGTATGCTCCTATTATTTTTTGACGGAGATTTCGAAAATGCTTCGAAAAAATGGTGTTCCAATTTGAAAAAAACGATTTTTGATGTTTCGTCACTTCTAACTTTGACAAAGAATTCGTGACCTCCTGAATCATATTCTGAAAATGACGCTATCGGAAAAAAGCATTAGCCTTTTTTCTTGGAGACTCTCAAAACTGAGAATTTTTAATGAAAAAACTTCGAAGTTATCTCTGTATTTCAACAGAGTTCAATTTTGAGATTTTTTTTCGTATTTCCTCATTTAAACAGAATTTTCTCGGGAAAATTCAAACTTTTGGAATCAAAAAGACTCAGAATTCAATGAAGAACCTATTTATGCATTTCAAAAATTTCCGGAAAAACCGAAAGTCCTAGAACCTTAAAAAAATATACGAGATGTCCTCTTCCTACTTGAAGCTCACCTTTAGAATTTCAATCTTGAACCTTGTGACTTTCCTAAAAATATTCTATAGGGCCATATTCGTGAATAACCCTGTATATTGCCCTAAAAGCTGTGCTAAAATGAAAAATCTGGAACGATTTTGTTTTACAGGATGTGTCAAAATGAACGAATTCGACACAGAATTAGAGAAATGAAAATATCCAAGTATCTATCATTTTCAACGTAAACTTCAGTCAATTCGATTCTATGCTCCCCCGATGAAGTGACGTTCGAATTTTCAAACATTTTTCGCGAAATGTCATGCATTTATCTCCTAGAAATTCTCCGATTTTCATGAAGCATTCAGTTTTACCATGGTGGCATACGCTCCAGCACTTTTAGCAATGGCTCTAAACTTGGACGGCGTTCACATTTTCAAAGAACCAAGAGCAACGTACACTGGTCCATATCTCTCCTGCTTCATCTTCATGATTGCCATTTTCATCTTTGTCACCCACCTGGATGTGTATCCCGCCTGTTTCAGGAGATTGTGGTGGTTTGGAAACATGGTTTTGCAGGTAAACCAGTCTTTCTGTATTTATGGATCAAACCTGGTTCAATAAACTCAAAATTAAGATTTGAAGTCCCAAGAAATTCCAATATTTTCCTCAATATTAATCTTCATTCAAAGATTTTGATAGAACCATCTGTAGTAAAATCAATGGATTCACTTCTATTGAATGGCCTGATACAAGTTACGCCCCTGCACAGTTCGATTTCAGCGCATTTCTACACACCAAATTCAGCAAAACAACTTTTACATTGTCGTTACCTTATTTATTTCGTTTTATAAAGAATGCCAACATTGAGTTCTCATCGCTTGTACTGTTAATGAATATTCATTATATTCCAATTTTATAAATCACGCATCAAATCACGAAAAATATTCATAGAGAAATATTGTGTTACTTTACAGAGAATATTTATGTCAACTTTCGCATCCACCAATTTTCATTAATACTCTCATAGAAATTGATCCACAAACTGGAAATTTTAGGTTACAACGATCTTCAGTATATTTTTCCGAATTCGCAATCGTTTTGTTTCAGTTCCTGTGCACCCAACTGATGTTTGAATATCTACTAGCTGATTTTTGGTTTCCAGTGGAAGAATCGTTTTCCTGTTTGATTACTTACATCATCGAAGTGTTGGATCAGTGGGACCAGATGGAGTCAATGAAGAACATTTTGGAAATGCTGAAATGCGAAACAACTGGCATCGTCTGTAGCTATTTACTCAGTTGCTTTTTTCTTCTGGCTGCTTTGCATGCAACCAAAGTAATCGACGTCACGATTTTAGAGTAAGTATTTCATATCTTTCATGCTCTATGATCCAAAAACAGTTACTTTGAAATGATATTCAAGAAGGATTTTGTTACAGTTGCGGCATCGGTCCTTTTGTACAAGACATTTACAAAAGCGCCGAAGATTTTTTCATTGCTTCGCTCATGAGTTTCTCGTTGAATAAAACATGTGGGAAACCTAGAAAATCGAAATCTAGATGCAATGAATGTCCCTCGAGCAGCTGCAAAAAGAAAGATTTCGAAGAAACCGATGAAGATGAGGATGGTGGTTGGCAACCTCCGAAAAAGTGTGGTAGACGTCGACATTGATTTATCGACTATAAATAAAAATTATAAAAACATATCGAGCATCTCATTTCATTCGATTCAAATTTCTTTCAACTGAGGGAACTCGTACGATAAAAAGAAGATCACATTGACACTGAACGTTGACATTGACATATTCTATATTCCATCTTCGTCGCATGGTGGTGCTGGTGTCGACCTTTCTTTCTTCTACGACTGAGTTCCTGGTTTTTGGTTTCCTTGTTTAGAAAGATGGCAGACAACAAGCTATACGAAATATTAGGTGTAAACAGAAATGCGGGTGAAAATGAAATCAAAAAGGTATGAATTCATCAGTATCAGTAGTGATTCGATCGGGACAGAATTAGTCAAATAGTGGAGTATTATGAAATCAGTTGTCAATATTAACGAAGTTATGCCAATAGTTTTTGCACCATCATTCAGTAGTTATCATTCATATGGATCGTTAATTTTTTATTGATTAATTTTCATTTTATTGATTGACGTTCATTCAACAGCAATATAGGAAGCTAGCGAAGGAATTCCATCCAGATAAAAATCCCGATGCAGGCGATAAATTCAAAGAAATTTCCTTCGCTTATGAAGTCCTCTCAGATCCTAAAAAGAGGGCAACCTACGACAGATTCGGCCTCCAAGGTATGCAGGAAGGAGCTCAAGATTTTGGTGGAGAGGACTTTTTATCACACATTTTCGGAGGTGGACTTTTCGGAGGTTTCAGCCCGTTTGGGGGCCCCATGGGAGGAATGAGACAGCGCAGACAAAGAACTGAAGACACAGTTCACCCGTTGAAAGTTTCTCTCGAGGATTTGTACAATGGGAAAACGAGTAAACTGCAGCTGAACAAAAATGTCATTTGCAAAAAGTGTAGTGGCAAAGGTAGCAAAAACGGAAATGTTGTAAGATGTACTACTTGCAGAGGCTGTGGAATCAAGACCACAATCCGTCATTTTGGGCCAGGATTCGCCCAACAGTCCCAATCGACATGTCCTGACTGCAACGGTACTGGTGAATACATTAAAGACAATGACCGTTGCAGCTCTTGTAAAGGGAAAAAAGTAACCAGTGAGACCAAAATTCTTGAGGTCCACATTGATAAAGGTAAATGTTGTTTTTTTGTATTTCTTGTGTTTTCCTGAATCTATGCTATTATTTTTCATGAAATCTGAAATAACTCCTACGTTCCCCTAATTCTAACAGGTGTTTTTGATTATTTTGCTTTTTTAGAAGCTATTTTTCATGAGGAATTGACTGTTGCTAGACTCACCCTTAGGAAATTTATAATTGTAGAGATACAAATTTTTAGAATGTTGCTTCAAATCGCTTATTATTGATATTAATGATAATATTGACACGTAACAATTAGTCGTACCAACATAATGTGTCACTACCACCAACTTCCCTTAAAATTTAAGTGACATTTCCATGATTAAAACTAACCTCAAATTTAAGCCCTCCTTAGGATGGGATTCTTACCTAAAACAGTTTGTTAAATTCATAAACTGACTGCAGAATACAAATTTGAAATTTCAACAAGCATGAAATCTTCGAAATAACAGTAAAGTTAGGTTAAGAAAATGACAACTATCGTCTGTAGCCTACCAGCCAATAAAATGGCTTTATTTTACTAGGGTGAAGTTCAACAACATGAAAAACTGGAATATCACTAGATAGAAACATTTGAGGGTCCCTTACGTGACAATTCTGTATTTTTTAAAGCTTAGTATAATTTCCGCAAATTTTTATTTCTGGAGAATTTCTTTTTTGTTATGGAAGGGGAAATTTGAATTTTCAGTAATGAAACTGGTACATGTTCTGTTAATTATTCTTTCAAAAGCATTAAAAATTATTACAAATAATTTTTTTCTGCATTCCTGAGAATTTTTTACGTTGACTTCACTAAAACTCACATTGAGAACTTTAAACCAATTGTTGCTCTCGCATTACACATTATAATCGTCTGAACTATAGAAAATATTTTCTCGATAACAGAGATTTCTAAAAATTTCACTTGATCGCTAATTATTTTCCAGTAAAAAAAACACATTCGGAATGAGATTGAAAATTGAAAACAAAATTGTTTTTCCTGAATATCTCGAGAAATATTCATTTTGGGATAAAAGTCTTGGAAGTATGCTCATATTATTTTTTGACGAAGATTTCGAAAATGCCTTGAAAAAATGGGGTTCCAATTTGAAAAAAAAAAGGATTTTTGATGTTTCGGCACTTCTAACTTTGCCAAAGAATTTGTGACATCCTGTATCATATTCTGAAAATCACGCTATCGGAAAAGAAGCATCAGCCTTTCTTCTCGGAGATTCTCAAAAATGAAAATTTTAATGAAAAAAACCTCGAAGTTGTTTGTATTTCAACAGAGTTCAATTTTGAGTTATTTTTTCTTACTTCCTCATTCAAAGATAATTTTCTCGGGAAAATTCAAACTTTTGGAATCAAAAGTCCAAGAACCTTAAAAAAAAAATATGAGAAATAGTCTTCTTACTTGAAGCTCACCTTCAGAATTTCAATCCTGAATCTTGTGTCTTTCGTAAAAATATTCTATTGAACCATATACGTGAATAACCCTGTATAAAGTGGCTTTAAGAACCTGAAATGTGTTATGAATCCGAAATGTTGAACTTAAAGGAGCTTTAAAATTCTCTCGTGCTTGGGAAAAGGAGTATAAGTTGGAATTGGTAGTTTTTGGTGATTCAAATTTATTTGTCTTTTTTTGTTTTTTTTTTGTGGGACTGTTATAATTTACTATTTTGAACTTACTTATATTCTCCTTGTATTATTGCAAATGACTAATTTTATTTTTACCAGAAGGTGAAGTTCATTATTATGGTGAAGTATCTGGACATTTCTCATTTTCGCCATTTAATGACTTATACTCTTTTTCCCGAGCACCCTAGAATTAAATCAACTTTAAAATTGATTATGAAACTGGCTCTTAATTTTAAGGGAGGTTGGTAAAAACGGCCCCTTAATAAAATTTTGACATGTTTGAATTTCAATTTGAAGGTTAGTTATAGCCACAGAATAGAAGGAATTGTTTGTCGGGTAGAAATATCCCGAATACGGTAATTTCTCCTCGAAGATACGGTAATCTCAAGGTTTTCAGTTGGCAACACTGGAATGGTTTTTGAATTAACCACCCATTGCAGAAATTCTTTCTTCATAAATTAGTTATGACAAAAATGTCACAATGTTTGAAAGAAATGAAAACACCTAATCAATTTCCCCTTTATGAATTGCTAAACATAAGAAAACTCATAACACAACAAGCTAAAGCGTAATTTGGACTAAGTGAAAAATCAATGAGTACATAACTTTCAATTGCCTTCCTTCACGAAGAAATTCCTTTGTTGCCATGTGGGTTTCTCAGAAGATCTCAACACCATGTTCAGTGGCTAATTTCGGAATTTAAATTCTCAGTCTTGCTCTCTGATCGTGAGGGTTCTTTTGAACCAGGTACGACCATCCTGGTGATAATTTTTCGGAACTTCAGATATTTAAGGACCGCTACAAGACCCTAATGAAAGGAAATCATCTCCCATAGATAAACCAAACATCTCATAACACAAGAAAACAGACTATTTTCTGGGACCAAAAATTACACAAACCTTTTTACACGTTTTTCGGTCGAATTTCTGATGCGAACTATATCGAATGTCGTGACATTCTGAGCCTAGTACAACCCTTTGTGAGGGTTCCAGCAACGTCGCATTTAAAAGCAACATTCTGGCCTGTTTAGGCTGCTACTCAGCGTATCCATGTAGTTTTAACATTGTAATATTAATTGATGCAATTAATAATTTACAACCTAATTCAACAGGCATGAAGGAGAACCAGAAGATCTTCTTCCGAGGAGAAGGCGACCAGATGCCAGACGTAAACCCGGAGACGTGGTCATCGTCCTCCAGCAGAAACCACACGACACCTTCGTCAGAGACGGCGACAACCTCCGGATGGAACACACGGTCACCCTCACCGAAGCCCTATGCGGCTTCAGCTTTGTGGTAAAACACCTCGATGGCAGAGACCTCGTGGTAACCCACCCCGTAGGTTCGGTCCTCAAACCTGGCGACATCAAGACAGTCCTCAATGAAGGCATGCCCCAGTACAAGAACCCCTTCCAGAAGGGCAACCTTAACATCCTCTTCAAGATCACATTCCCAGAAAACCACTTCGCAGATGAGAGAGCTTATGCTCTGCTCGAGCAGTATTTGCCTCCCAGGCCTGTTTTTAACATGCCCATCGGAGAGCATGTGGAAGAGGTCGATTTGAACGATTACGATCCTAATGACCGCAGGAATACCAACAGCCATCGGGGGAGTCCTACGCAAGTGACGATGAGGAAGCCCATGGCCCCGGGATTCAGTGCGCCCAGCAATAGAGGGTTGTTGTCCTGCTACTTTCTAAATAAGGATCAAATGATTTAGATAATTGTATTCGATTCGATGTAATCATGTAACAAGGAGGCCCACTGGTTTGGACTATATAAATACTTCGATTTGTAGGATGTTGCGTATTTTTTCCCGATTCGAAAGTCCCTTTTATTTCTTTATATGATGTTTTTTAATATAATTTTGAACTCGTCGTTTTGAATTATTTTTCGTACGATTGTCGTTGAAAGTGACACTTTCATGACAACATGGCAACAATGTTGAAATTGATTGTTTACGCGAAAGCGTAAACGTGATCAAATAGGAAAAATTCAGGAGTGCAAATTTTTATTATCAGTATTCAACAATTATTACTTATGAACATTAATATTAATGGTAAAACTAGAACGATTACTAACGTTAATGCCCTGAGACGTTAGGGAGCTTCGCAACACATTATTAGAACCCTCAGCACTTATAGAAACCGGAAGTACAATATTGGATGATGATAATCCAAAATCTGTTGAGGTTGGGAGAATTTTTCAGCAATGACAATTGTATATGCAATTTAATGATCAACTTAGCCTTCGGCTACTGTCGTAGACTTCCATCCACCTTGTTTTTTATATCCGTAATATTTGCTCGTGATTCTGCTAGCAATGAAGCGGAGGATCTTCGAAAACAGTGTCCTGTATATTGCTTTGGTTCTGGCAGTTTGAGAAATTTGGCAACAATAGATTGAATTTTCTCGAATGTATTAATATCAACTGGATTGGCAGTGCATTTATCGATGTATTTCAGGAAAAAACGACGATGTTTGATGACAGAAAGACGCAGTGCAAAGTACTTATGAAAATAGTCTGCATACTTCCCAATAATACTGAAAGAATGACTGACTTTCATTTTTGTATTTGGAAGTTGTATAGTATAACCAATGATTTATTTGTTATTTCGATGTCTTCCACTGATCAATTACACGGATTCTTCATGCCCCAGTACAAGAACCCGTTCCAGAAGGGCAACCTTAATATCCTCTTCAAGATCACATTCCCAGAAAATCACTTCGCAGATGAGAGAGCTTACGCTCTTCTGGAGCAGTATTTGCCTCCCAGGCCCGTTTTTAACATGCCCATCGGAGAGCATGTCGAAGAGGTCGACTTGAACGATTACGATCCTAACGATCGCAGGAATACCAACAGCCATCGGGGGGAGTCTTACGCTAGCGACGATGAGGAAGCCCATGGCCCCGGGATTCAGTGCGCCCAGCAATAGAACGTTGTTGTCCTGCTGCTTTCTAAATAAGGATCAAATGATTTAGATAATTGTATTCGATTCGATATAATCATGTAACAAGGAGGCCCACTGGTTTGGACTATATAAATACTTCGATTTGTAGGATGTTGCGTATTTTTTCCCGATTCGAAAGTCCCTTTTATTTCTTATATGATGTTTTTTAATATAATTTTGAAGTCGTCGTTTTGAATTATTTTTCGTACGACTGCCGTTAAAAGTGACACTTTAATGACAACGTGGCAACAATGTTAAAATTGATTGTTTACGCGAAAGCGTAAATGTGATGGAATAAAATGAGAAAAATTCAGCAATCATTACTTATAAACATTAATATTGATCGTAAAACTAGAACAATTCTCAACATTAATGCCCTGTGATGTTAGGGAGCTTCGCAACACATTATTAGAATCCTCAGCACCATCAGTACTTGTAGAAACCAAAACTACAATATTGGATGATGATCCAAAATCTGTTGTGGTTGGGAGAATTTTTTCAGCGATGACATTTCTATATGCAATGAAATGATCAACATATCCCTCGGCTACCGTCGTAGACTTCTATCCACCATGTTTTTTTATATCCGTAAGTATTAGTTTTTGTATTTGGAAGTTGTATAATCAATGATTTATTTGTTATTTCGATGTCTTCCACTGATAAATTACACAATTCTTCACTCCGATAGGCTCCAAATAATGATCCGAAAATAGTTGCAACCTTAACCATCAAGTATTTCTCATCTGGTGCCACTTTTATAAACTTTTCAACTTGTACATGAGTGAGAATTTTCGATTTTCTAGAACGATATCCTTCACTTTTCCGTTTCAAATATCCTATTACCTTAAAATATTTACTAACATCCATACCATTTTAACAAGGGTGCTTGACTTTATCATTGAAAATTTGCTCCACAAAGTTGATGAACTCCATATTTTTGATTTTTCTTCTAAGTATGCCAGAAAAACAGTTCCACTGAAGTTCCCTTCTACATTTTTCAATTCACACCAGGCCAGGAAATTGTTATATGCAATATCGTACTGCTGAACAGATTTTTTAGGTAGGAGTTCCAGATTTGCTCTTTTTGAAGACTCTTCAATATCCAGAAGAACAACCAAATCGTCACTCCTATTAATAATTGGACTCTCGACAAACATTAAACAATTAAAAACATAATACGAAAATTGGACAGGAACCGGGAACGAAATTCAAAACGCTCGTTATCGTTTCTTAAAGTTGACCTCTTCTTTTCAAGAATCAGTTATTAATTTTTTTCCCTTTTTACTCAATATTGAATGTTTTGAAGATTATGAAAGATTTGAAGAAAATTTTTTCAAAAATCTCGAATACTTGGAAATGCCTTTTTTACGATTGAAAAAAACTAGTGTATTATGTTCTGAAAATATCGAGAAAAAAATAGAAATTCTCTGAAAGAAATTTTCGTTTCCGATATTTTCAGAACAAAATTTAACTGTTTCTTTTCAATCGTAAAAAAAGGCCTTCACAAATTTCAGAAATTTTCGAAAAATTTTTCTTGCCAAAAAAAATCAGCAATAGAATTTTTCCGTTCTCATCAAATACTGTGGAGCTGACGAACCACAGGCTTTCATTTCTTCTCATTTTTTCTCAGCAAAAAGTAAGGCCTTTTATCCTACTGATGTTCATGATTGCAAAGCTTGCTGGCAACTCACAATACACAAAGAGTAAAACATTACATTGCTCAGGCAACTCACATTACACGATCAATAATCTAGCATTGCATAGATTTTATCTTTAAGGGGTTCTATTCTTTCGAAAAGGCTGAACGAAGCCACATTATAATAATAATATAATATTCTTTCGAAATGATCAATTCCTCCTTATCTGCATGAAATCAAATGTTGTTAAAAACAACATATTCTAAGTTCTTAGTTTTTGTTTTAAAAATACCAAAAATTTCACCTCACTAAAAGTAGAACTAAATTTCAGTTAAAAACTACGCCTTCTTTCATTGGTCATTGCACATCTTGGAAATAGACTCAAAAATGCACATCTTGATTTTATGTGCATCGTGTTCAAAAATATTATTCAAAATTTCAAAAGCCATGAGAATATATCCATTGAAATCTCTCTAGGAATTTTTCCAGGACCGTTATTGTTATGAAATTTCTTTTGCCGATAAGGCAAAAGCTTCATGACAAACTTTGTCAGATGCTGAGCTAATATTTTTATAGGACAACACCTAAGTTATTCAATTCCTAATTATATTAGGTGTGTAAATGAAAGCTGTTCTCTATATGAATTGATGAGATATTTTAGAAGAGCATTTCTTTGAAAAATAAAATATTAAATATTCTTATAGTTTTTCGAAAATGGGTTTGAAATAAAATTCATGAGCAACTATATAATTTAAACTGCTCCACAAGAGTTAAAGATATTTGAGGAGCTTGGTATTCCACATTCCCAATACCTCCGCACTCACCAGATTTGAATTGCATAAAACATGCATGGGATATGCTCCAAAGAAGATAATCATCAACCACCCCAGAATCCTTAAATGATCTGAGAGAGCTTCTGCCCCATTTATGGAAACAAATTCCTCAAGAAATGTTCAACAACCTCGTGTGTAGTATGCAAAGAAGATGTCAAGCTGTGATTGATGCCCGTGGAGGCCATACATTGTATTGATAGTCTTTTAAAATGCATGAAATCTCTGGGAATGAAATTTCGTTATTATTCTCGATTTTTCTTAACCACCCTGTATACGCTGCAGACCTACAGGCTAAAATTAATTTTATCTCCTGCAATTTGAAATCATATTAATATGAATTTTCATCATATAATCTCATGAAAACCATATTTTTTTGCAATTTAAATCAATATCCCTAACTCATATGGCAACTCGAAAGAATCAGGTCCAAATTAAACATCATAAGAACGTTTCTCAAAATACAAAATTTTTGATTAATACAAAAACTGAACGTTTGAAGGAGAAACAAAAAATTTGTTTTTTTTTATTTCACATTGGGAGTGAATCAAAAGTTTCAAAAAATGTATGTCAGTTTTCTCAATTATAATTCCATGTGAATGGATTTTTTAATTGAAACGTATTTAATTTCAACCCTCGTCGCATTTCAGAATGAATTTATTCGGTGAAATTTCGAGCCGACCTGTATATAATTAACGCGCTCAAGAATCACTTTTCCAGGATGATAAACATATATTTTCCTCGAGCATATCCGGCGAAACACAG
This sequence comes from Hippodamia convergens, assembly GCA_038502775.1. Lineage (NCBI taxonomy): Eukaryota > Metazoa > Arthropoda > Insecta > Coleoptera > Coccinellidae > Hippodamia > Hippodamia convergens. The sequence continues at coordinate 40,742,489 of CM076610.1, forward strand.
CACGTGTATGTCATCAAGGTCTTCCAAAGTTCCCTGGCAATAATTATATTTAATATACATAAACGTCTTCATTTCTTATTATCTATGTAGAAGGCGAAGTAACAACCGCAACTCTAGGAATATCCTCTTCAGTTAGATAAACACAATCAATTCCTTCGACGTATTTCTTCGACGAGGCTATATAATTACGGAACCCTAGGATCTATCGACTTCCTGAGAAACTTGCCAACGCAAATTTCCAGAAAATTAATAAAAATTACTGCTATTGTTTCCTGCTAATCGAAATTCTTGTTTTGTGTTCATACATCGTACAATTGTCTTTTATTATTACAGGTTTCTTTGTGATTTCGAAGACGATTGTTCACTTGTTACCTTCAGACATTTTTCCGGGATTTTGTTCGAAATACTTTGATGCTAAACGAAAAACTGGATGGTTTGTCCCCAGAGACTGGGAAAGAAAACCTTAGAAAATTAAAAAGAAAATATGGCAACAACACCAAAATCGATTGAGGAAAATGAAAATTATCAACACTGAGAAACCCCAATGATGAGAATTAACAGCAGATGAGGAAAAACAATAAGGCAAATCTTTCAACTTTCATGGGAACATCGATTATATCCTACCAACATCCACAGTCCCATAGTTACATGTCTAGTTTGTTTCTTATCTACACTGCTCCAAAAAATTAACGCACATTATGGAAATCTCAAATTTATTCTACATCTGAAGGTATTCTCAATGATAATTATTTTTATCAGAATTATGCATGAATATGTTATCCACTTTCAACGTTTTTCTTCAATACAGATGTTTTTTCCCAGCAGGAATAAAAAAGATGATATAATCAGATTTTGAATGTATTGGCTCCATTCTAAAATCAGTTGTTCTCGATCAATTTTAGTGATCGATAGTTTTTCTTTCGTTTGATTTTCTGCACTCGATCGCTATGCAACGCGAAACACGCAATTTGACCCGAGAGGAATGTGCCCAAGTGGTAGTTTTGCGAGAAGAAGGGTGGACATTCACAAGAATTGCAGAAAGGTTTGGTGTGTCCCATACAAGTGTGTCCAGAATGTTGCAGCGATTCAGGGAGACAGGTATGAATGTCCGAAGACCAGGACAGGATAGACCACGGGTAACAACTGCCATTCAAGAACGTTACTTGAGAGTTTCTTCGTTGAGACAACGGTTTGAAACCGCTCGCCTCCTTCAAAATCAGCTTGAGCAAACTCATGGGGTGCAAATTAGCACTCAGACAATAAGAAATCGCCTCAGAGAATATGATTTAAGGCCTCGTGTCGCGGCAAGAGGCCCAGCTCTTACCCCAGCCCATCGAAGGGCGCGTTTGGATTTTGCAAGAGAGCATATCCATTGGGAATAGGACGATTGGGAAAAAGTTCTCTTCACAGAAGAGTCTAGATTCTGCCTCTACCATTGTGATCGACGTTCCCTTGTATACAGACGTCCACATGAAAGTTATGCTCAGTGCAATTTCCTGAATACTACTGGTTTCGGGGGAAGATCGATTATGGTAAAGGGTGGAAGATCTTTGACTGCTCGCACAGACCTAGTGGTCGTTGATAATGGAGCTATGAATGCTGATAAGTATATAAGGAACATTCTTGAAGAGCATGTAGTGCCATTTGCCCCATACATTGCCGAAAATTTCATTTTTATGGACGATAATGCCAGACCCCATAGTGCGCGCATCGTTCAGGAGTACCTTGAAGAGGTTGAAGTCTCTCGAATGGAATGGCCAGCAAGAAGTCCATATCTCAATCCGATTGAGCAGGTTTAGGACAACCTCAATAGAAGGCTGAGAAGTTCAGAAAATCATCCAGCTACTCTAAATGACTTAGGAATCCAACTCGGAGAAATCTGGGAAGGATTAGATCAGAACATTTTAAGATCACTCATTTTGAGTATGAACCGTCGTTGTCGAGCTGTAATTAACACAAGGGGTGGAAATACCAAGTATTAAATCACTTATCAGCATTTCAGTATTTTGAAAATTGTTCATTTCTCCTCTTCCACATAAGATTCGATGAAATCCTGAAATTTTCTTCCATTTAATGTGTCTTGTTCCGTTCAAAACCTTCCCGAGAGAACATAAAAAATAAGTTATAAAGACAATGTAGAGTTAACTTTCATTAATATTGAAATTTTCAGAATGTGCGTTAATTTTTTGCGTAGTGTATTAGGATAGAAGTATAGATATATAATTATTATAATACAAGTGCAGAAGGCACTGAAATTCTTCTACGAGTCCAATTTTCAAAATTCCCAGAGACTCTGAAAGAAAACCTTAGAAAAGTAAAAAAAAGTATGGCAACAAAACCAAAATCGATTGAAGAAAATGAAAATTACGAATGCTGATGAACTGCAATGATGAGAATTAGCAGATTAAGAAAAACAATGCCAAATCTTTCAACTTTCATGAAAACATCGATTATATCATACCAACATCCGCAGCCCCATATTTATATGTCTAGTTTGTTTCTTATATATTATGAGTATGTCTTTTACTCCATATTTTGAAAGTATTTGAATGTTACTTTCAGTTTATACATGTTAATGGGATATCAGTGATTGACCCATATAATTCAGAATTCTATGACGTACCCTATAAATTTGAGGGAAATAAATGAACTAAATATTTCGCGACAGATTTAGATCTTAGGGTAACAGGATTATTTTTAATGCTGTCAGTAGCAGACTGCGGAATGAAACGATCACATCATTGATGTGCTCGTAATACAATTATTATCCAACATGTGCACGATGGAATGGACCCAGTTCTGCATTACCACTGAAGGTTACGCGATTGATTCGATTGAATTATATGAAGTGAATCCTCTGTCTTCTGAACGATAGCAGATATCGGTTATGGGTGGATCATATAATGCGTGATAATGGTATTTATAGATATTGGTGTGAATTTAGGATGTTATATGGTTGGCTGGGGATATTTGAAATTATGATAGTTACCTGTTTTGACCTTCATAAGTTTGGCAGAAAGGTGGATCAACAACATCGTAATCTAAAGGCAATAATTGTCGTTGTAACCAATTCGATATAAGGAGGGCAGCATACTTCATGTATGTGAAGTCCCCCAGCAGTTTTGACGTGTGTAAAGTAACACTTTTCTGCACGCAAATATTGAGTAGCGTCAATCATAAAATTTTGACGTCTCGATAAAATGTCATGTCGCCGAAAAGAATCTCTTTCTATCGGCTTGATTCGGGTCCTTTATAAGACTGGCAAACTTGCGCCATGTATCAAGGGTGTTTCATCGTTTCTGTTAATGTTTTCTTCATGTTTATAAATCACAATGGATTCCATGATCATCCTAGGATAGAAACTTGTGATGTTTGAAATGACCTCTGCCTTTGAGAAATCTATATTGTGTCCATCTGTTTTAGGACGTTCAGCTAGTGCAGATTTTTATGTATTACTAGCTGGCCCGCGCAACTTCGTCTGTCCAAATCAGCTATTAAAATTATTGTTATTATTATTAATCCGATATTATCTTCGAACACGAAAAATCTTGAAGAAGCCTAGATCCTGATTGCCACACAGCCTACCAGATCCAATTGTATTTCTCTAACTTTTCGTTTATATACGTCCTTTACCTAAATAACTGAAACTATATTCCTATAATCAAATAATCAGTCAACCCCCTCAATGCATGGACCCACCTGTGACGCGGTTTCTTATGTCAGGTCTTCTTCTTCTCGGCATCACAAATTGAAATTAACCAAGTTGACAAAAAAGTTCTCGCACACTTTGAGGTAAGTTGTATTTATCACAAGAAATCAACTGCAAAAAGAGGACGTAACTTGAAATGTCACTCGATGTTTATCAAATTGTTAATTAATTATTTATTTTCAATTGATAACATTGCTGTTTTGTGCAAACTTTGCGTCGTCCTCACTTGGAGAAATTATTGAAATCGAGAAATAGATGTAAAGATGTTATGAATAATGCAAAATCAATATTAAAACATCGATGTTTAATTGTCAAACATCGATGATCATCGAAAATCGATGATAATCGATTACCTCTATTTCTGAGGAAAAACCACATTAAATACCTTGCATTTTTATTGTTTCTCACTTTTTAAATCTTCCCTGGAATTCCACGATTAAGTCAAGAACAGAATTAGCCTAATTGGTCCAGCCGTTTTCAAGTTTTAGCGTACCTAACGCACAGCAATTCATTTTTATATATACAGATTGAGTCGTCAGTATCGTTAATGTTCCTCATTTCTCGTATTGATACTTCGTTTTTCAGTGCCAATGTAGACTTTGCCACAGTCGCAGTGTATCCTGTGACAGAATTAATAAACTTAAAAACTTTTGTTGAACATGCTGAAGTATGTCGATTTTTATTCATTCACCAAATTTTTTATTCTCATGCAAAATAGATTATGGTATTGGTATAGCCTTTAGGACGTCATTGATAATTTTGTTTATGGGAAAGTATGTCATGTGACATCTCAATTTGGAGGTCTTTCGAATGCATATTGAATGGTGCAAATTATTGTAGGACATATTCATACAGGGTGTATCCAAACTAGGTTTTTTTCTATATTTTTCATTGCAGTACTATTATTTATCATGGTTATGAAAATCACCAGAAATGCCCGAACGTTCATTGAGATCAAGTTTTTTGGAGAATTCAAAAAGTTTTAAATTACGTAGGGTGGTCCAGTTGAAATGAAGAGGACGAACTAAGCTGGATCACCCTGTATATTTATCTTTCTGCTTAAAATTGCACAATTGCATTGATAAAAGTTGATGTGTCCCAGTGTTTTTTATAATTTTCTAACATAAGGTCACAAAGAATTTTATTATTTGAAAGTGAATTCCACTGTGTATATACAGGGTGGTTTTAAAGGTGGAGATTTTTTTCACAGTTAAAAGAACTCATCAAAAATCGTGTATACCTTTATATTACAGGGTTATTCACGAATATGGCTCTAAGGAATATTGTTAGGAAAGACACAAGATGCAGGATTGAAATTCCAAAGGTGAGCTTCAAGTATATAAGAAGACGACTTCTCGTATATTTTTTGAAGGTTCTAGGACTTCCGGTTTTTCCGGAAGTGACATCAACTTTCGTTTTTCAAATGGGGAAACCCATTTTTTATTGCATAAATAGATTCTCCATTGAATTCTGAGTTTTGATTCCAAAAGTTTGAATTTTCCCGAGAAAATTCTCTTTAAATGAGGAAATACGAAAAAACAAACTCAAAATTTAACTCGGTTGAAATAAGACACCTTCAAGGTTTTTTCATTAAAAATTCTCATTTTTGAGAATTTCCGAGAAGAAAGGATGATGATTCTTTCCTGATAGCGTGATTTTCAGAATATGATACAGGAGGTCACAAATTCTTTGTCAAAGTTAGAAGTGACGAAACGTCAAAAACACGTTTTTTTTTCAAATTGGAACCCCATTTTTTTGAAGCATTTTCAAAATCTTCTTCACAAAATAATAGGAGCATACGTCCAAGAATTTTATCCCAAAATGAATATTTTTCGAGATATTCAGGAAAAACGATTTTGTCATCAATTTTCATTCTCATTCCGAATGTTTTTTCACTGGAAAATAATTAGAGGTCAAGAGAAATTTTTAGAAATCTCTGTTAACGAGAAAATATTTCCTTGTAGTATATAATTTTTGGGAGGCAAGGTTTTTTTCTCAAACGTTGGAATAGAAATTGAATACTTGAATTCGTTTTCAGTCATCTAGGTATAAAAATGAAATATCCAAAATGACAAATGACACAATGTTGTACTCAGAATGATGTGTGACAAGAAAATATGAGAAAATATACCTAGTGTGCCATTTGAAAATCAGAAAAAAAATTTATACAATACTTTTTTCATGTTGTCTTGTCAAATTATGTCAATTTGAACATATTTCATACTGAAAAAGACGAAGTCGACAACTCGAATAATATAAAAATGCAAGCGAGTATCCATATTCTGTTGACACCCTGGAAAGATTCCTTCATAACTGGAGCATCATTTATTTACGAAAAGTTCGAGTATATTCTGTTCAACCGTTGATCACGGCGAAGTTCTTTATGGATAACCTGTTGTCGGAGTCAAGTACAAGGAGAGCTTGAATTAATGTCAATTTATTCATATTAATTAATTAGGTTGATGAACAATTCTGAACACTAAGATGCTGGCATTGGAAGAACTTCCCTGACCACAATTTACAATGGAGATTGAGTCTTCTTCGAAAAGACTTTTCGCAGGTTGTTTTTCCACAGCATTGAAGGAAAACCCGAATTAAATCGAAGCGATTATCGGTTGTATAATCGTGACAAATGCAGAAGAAATGTTATGGGATAACCGAGAGCTATGCAAGAATTAACTGTCCTCAGTCTGAACATAATTTATCAGATCAGAATAGTTTAAGGACATTTGTACCTATATTTATACGGATTATAAGTGGAAGTACGAAAAGCGGTACAAACTCTTCATCACAAAGTGTAATTCAAGGAACAAAAAAAATAAGAACTTTCACCGAAGAAGATTTATTGTCCAAATTCCTCTGTGAAGCTGCACATGAAATAAACTGCTCCACAAGAGTTAGGGATATCGTATTAAATCCTTTTGAAAAGTATGTAAATTTCAAAAAAATCACTGTAAAATTATTGAAAACTCAATAAAAACTTGAATCGATCCAATAAAAATCAGTATGAGACATTTCGACAATCTGGTCGCCTTTTTTCTGAGGTTTGGTTCTTTGCATATGCTTCATGAATGTTTTAATTTTGAAATGGAGTCAGTTTATCAACGGCTTCGATTTGCAACGAGCTTTCTGAGAATGCCAAGATGTAAATTAACAAACGCTGCGGTTAATAGGGCTATTGAAATGCTACAGGGTGGAAACTCAGGTTGTTGTAGCGAAAAGGCTCCAAGTCAGCCAAGGTGTGATATTTCGACACTGTAATAGCTTCAGGGAGACAGGTTTCGTGTAGGAATGACCAAGGCTTGGTGGGCAACGAAAAACAACACCCGCTCAGGATCGTTTTATCACCGTTTCGGCTAGAAGAAAGCCTACATGTACGTGTGGAATGCTACGGAATACTGTTCAAAATGCAGATGGATCCAAGTTTCCATCGAAACCATCAGACGACGTTTGAGGTGAATCTATGTTCTAGACGTCTTTTAAGAGGAGTTCCATTAACACGTGACCATAAGCGTCAAAGACTAGAATGGGCAAGGCAACATACCTATCAATTGGAACGATCAATGGCGTAGTGTCCTTTTCACTGATGAATCCAGATTTGGACGATTTTCAGATTCTCGAAGAATAAGGGTATGGACAATCCCACGCATACCCCGTAATCGCTATGTTCAAGAAGTCCATCCATTCCGAGGGGGTAGTGTTATGGTATGGGCCGGGATATGTTTCAACGGACGGACAGATCTACACATTTGTCCTGGGAATATGACCGCCTTCCACTATAGGAGGAAGCAGGGTTCGAAAATATCATGATATTTATATAAATATCAAAATATCGGATATATATCGATATATATCCGATATATATCAACTTTCTGATATTTATTTTTACGAACAATTTTTCAAATTTTTTCTTCAAAGAAGTCAATAAATCAAACGTATTTAGAAGTTCATTTACTAAATTCATTAAAAAAACTAATCAAGATTCTAAAAAACATAAAACAACAAAAAAAAGTTATCTATTGAAATATTTTCTGGGAGGTCTCTGCATTTTCCTGAAAACTTTATATGTGTCTTCTCTCCCAGTCTCTGAAACAAAAAACAATTAGAAAAAATTTTAATAATATAAAAAAACGTTACGCTTAAGATTTCAAAGTGTTTTCATTTTCTTTTTGTTCATTGTTAGGCAACAATTTCTTCTCGTAAAGTTTGGCCCCTGACAAATTAGTGCTCAAATTTTTACGCAGGGGCCTTTCTTATATTATTAAAATTTTTTCTAATTGTTTCAGAGACTGGGAGAGAAAACCCATATTAAGTTTTCAGGAAAAGAAAAAGTTAGTTGATAAATTTATGAAAAGTTCATTATCCGGATTATTAAAAAATTCCTGTGCAGATGCAATGGCCTCATCCCATATCAATTTCGACTTGCTATTTCATACTGCAAACTTCAGCTGTATACGTGAACGTGCTTTCTGTTCAAAAATTTAAACAAAAAAAAAACAAGAGCACAGTGAATAGTGCAATGACGATTTTACGGCGAAGTTATAACATCACTATCTGGATTCCCCGAAAATACGTTGCTTCTTCGATCGTACAAACGGTCGGTATGTTGGTATACATTGGTGTGCTCTTAAATAGCGATTGATTATGAAATTTTTACGCACAGTCGCAAATTTTGGTAAATTTATAAATATCCATGATATATATCAATCCTTATAAATATCGATATATATCATGATATATATCAGGATAAATATCGGCGATATATATCGGTCGAACCCTGGGAGGAAGTCATTGACAATGTTTTGCCAAATTTTCACGCTGGTATTGGTGAAACTTTTCAATTTCTAGACGATAACGCTAGACCGCACCGTGCAGCCATAGTTGAGAATGCGCGCGAGGAGCTTGGTATTCCACATTCACCAATACCTCCGCACTCACCAGATTTGAATTGCATAGAACATGCATGGGATATGCTCCAAAGAAGATTAGATAATCATCAACCTACCCCAGAATCCTTAAATGATCTGAGAGAGCTTCTGCCCCGTTTATGGAACCAAATTCCTCAAGAAATGTTCAACAACCTCGTGTGTAGTATGCAAAGAATATGTCAAGCTATTATTGATGCCCGTAGAGGCTATACATTGTATTGATAGTCTTAAAATGCTTGAAGTTTTGGGAATAAAATTTCGTTATTTAACTCGATTTTTCTCAACCACCTACAGGCTAAATTAAGTTTATTTCCTGCAACTTGAAAACATACTTATACTCATATGAATTTTCATCACATTTTTTTGCAATTCAAGTCAATATCCATAACTCATGTGGAACAGTTTATTAATAAGCTATTTTATTGACACATGGTAATTAAATTGTTGGTTTGCAGAACTGTTTTCTGTATCACAAATTTGACAGATAAGGGAAAAATCTGTGACAGGGTACCGAGTACCAACAGTAATGAAATGTAACGATATTCTTACACGACTTCTACAGGGTATCACTGAATGAATGGATTTTCCATAGAATTTAAGAATAGTTATTAATGATACAAGGTCAAAAGGGAGTGATATTTTTCCACGAAATCAAAATTCAAAAAGGAGCCACGAAATGTCTAGTTTTTGGAAAAACGAGTGCTAAAATAATCCTTCTTCTGTAAGAGTATTTTACGTTATTTTCCCAAATTCATTGAATTTTTATTGAAATCAAGGGAATAATTCCATAAATATCGTTAAGTGACTTTTGCATTGCTGGACTCAACTGTATTCTCCCTCATAAATTTGACAGATAATAAATAAATTTTGTTCTGCAGATGTGGCAGAATAAACAGATTTTCCACAGAATTAGAGACTTGATTTCTACATTTTTGACAGACGAGAAGTAACACAGAATCTGATTCATAAATTCGATCTGATTCAGTCAGATCATCGAAATCGCAGATTGTATCAGATGTTGCATCGCCACAGACATTCTAGATGAATGATGTAACGATGATGACGCTCTGCTACGCCCAAATCTTCTCAATTACTAATGACCCGTCGCTTGAATGATTCTTCATGCTTCACGTAGTGATGAGTTATCTTGTTTGTGAACTACAAATAGTTGACTCGTTTTTGCGCCATTCACAGATTGGGAATCGGAAGAGATGTGAACTTTTTTTTCATTTCGTTTCAACCGAATTATAACACGAGAAGGCTTAATATTTCAGTGGGACACGAAAGAAATTTTCTTCTCTCAAATATATGAAATACAGGGTCGCCATTTGAAAACGAAACAGACGAGATTACAGACGAAATAAATTTTTTCGATAGAAATGCTCGGACAGGTCGATTTATGTTTCGAGGGGGACAACTTAAGATGTAGGTTACGGACGCATAGCGCTTCAACCCTTGCTACTACAACCCTCACCCCCAATTTTTGAATAGGGAAGATGACGTGAGTGATACCTCATTTGAAAGGTTTTTCACAAAAAAACACTACAAGTGCCATGAAAACACCACTCCATTTTCAAATGCTGAGTCAAGAATATTTCGAGAACTAATGCATAAAATGAAAAAACAATTACTGTGCTGAAATCAGTATGAAAATACCTTTCAAATGAGGTATCACTCACCCCATCTTCCCTATTCAAAAATTGGGGGTGAGGGTTGTAGTAGCAAGGGTTGAAGCGCTATGCGTCCGTATCCTACATCTTAAGTTGTCCCCCTCGAAACAGAAATCGACCTGTCCGAGCATTTCTATCGAAAAAATATATTTCGTCTGTAATCTCGTCTGTTTCGTTTTCAAATGGCCACCCTGTATATATAAAATTCCACTCACCTTAAAATGAGGATATACAGGGTGGGGCATCCATAACTTTTCACCCCGAATTTTGAGCTTTGTGATGAAATAACGAAAAAATGCTAAGATAGGTCAGATTTTGTTGAAAGGGGGACAAATAAGGGTGTTCAAATGAGTTTGATATCACTACCCCTCTAGCCGCAACCCCTTACAGCTCTCATTTTTGAATAGGGAAAAGGGATCGAGCAGCACCTTGTTGGAAAGGCAATTCAATTTCCTGCATGGGTGAATTTTTTTTTCATCGCTTTATTATTATACAGAGTGACTCAATATTCCATCAATAACTTTCACACGCTGAATTTGGATCTTTGAGATGGAAAAAACGCTCGGACGGGTCAAAAAATGAATTCAAAATCAATACTTTGTTCACCTTGCTTTTTCTAACTATTGAACAGACTACAGATTATCAGCTAGTTTCTGGAAATTTTGGAAAGATTCTTCTCTCTACAGTTGATTTACTCCCAAATATAATAAGAAATATAATATAGTTTCAGTTTCAAAATGTCGAGATAGAATTGTAGATTCTAGATTCAGTAAAAAATCAATTCACATATATAAATTAAAACTATTTTTAATACTATTAATGATCGAAAAGAATACCAATTTCATTTTCTAGGCTTGCAGATTTTTATCATGAGGCTGGAGAAGCGAAATCAAATTTTTTTCATTGAGAGGAGAGATATAACTGCTTCAGCTTCATTTGGCATCATCAGTATCCCATATCCCTCAGAGATATGATAAACGATATGTGAGCTTATGAATTGAAAATGGTAATAATTTCGATGATAACTACTTCGAATTCATTTATGTTTCAAATAGTTATTTATGATATGAATGTTAAAAGTGACGTTTTATTTTGTGAGTGAAAAAGTTTGTGAAATGAGAGGAGCGAATTGAACAATTTCACGAACAGAATAAAATCTCTTTTATTACAAATATCATACAATGTTTTTTGTACAACTGCCCTATTTTGATAATGAAATGGGCGAATTTGCAATGACAATAAACTTCAAAATGCGTTTTAATATTCAAATAATCAAAAGGTTGTTGTGAATGGCAAACATTGCCAACGTTATGATTACTAACAATTGAGAAAAGACGCTGTCATTTGAATTTCGTTCCTGTCCAATTCTCGTCTTGTATAACTGCTTAATATGTTTGTCGAATGTCCAATTATTAATGAAAGTGACGATTTGGTTGTTCCTCTGGATATTGAAGAGTCTGCAAGAAGAGCAAATCTGGAACTCCTACCTAAAAAATCTGTTTAGCAGTACGATATTGCATATAACAATTTCCTGGCCTGGTGTAAATTGAAAAATGTAGAAGGGAACTCCGGTGAAACTGTTTTCCTGACATACTTAGAAGATTAATAAAAAATATGGAGTTCATCAACTTTGTGGAGCAAATTTTCAATGATAAAGTCAAGCGCCCTTGTTGAAAATGGTGTGGATGTTAGTGAATATTTTGAGATAATAGCATATTTAAACGGAAAAGTGAAGGATATCGTCCCAAAGAATCGGAAATTCTCACTCGCGAACAAGTTGAAAAAGTTATAAAGGGGGCACCAGATGAGAAATACTTGATGGTTAAGGTTGCAACTATTTTCGGATTATTTGAAGCCTGTCGGCGTGAAGAATTTTGTAATTTATCAGTGGAAGTCATCGAAATAACAAATAAATCATTGGTTATAAAACTTCCAAATACAAAAACGAAAGTCAGTCGTTCTTTCGGTATTATTGGGAAGTATGTAGACTATTTTCATAAGTACTTTGCACTTGCGCCCTTCTGTCATCAAACATCGTCGTTTTTTCCCGAAATACATGAATAATAAATGCACTGCCAATCCATTTGGTATTAATACATTTGGAAAATTCCATTTATTGTTGCCGAATTCCTCAAACTGCCAGAACCAAAGCAATATACAGGAGACTGTTTTCGAAAATCCTCCGTTTCATTGCTAGCAGAATCGGGAGGAAGTATCACGGATATAAAAAACATGGTGGATGGAAGTCTACGACGGTAGCCGAGGGCTATGTTGATCATTCCATTGCATATAGAAATGTCATTGCTGACAAAATTCTCCCAACCTCAACAGATTTCGGATCATCATCATCCAATATTGTACTTCCGGTTTCTACAAGTACTGATGGTGCTGAGGATTCTAATAATGTGTCGCGAAGCTCCCTAACGTCACAGGGCATTTATGTTAGTAATTGTTTTAGTTTTACGATTAATATTGATGTTCATAAGTAATGATTTTTAACACTAATGTTAAAAATATTTTTAACACTCTTCCACGTAAACAACCAATTTTAACTTTGTTTGCTGCCATTAAAAGTGACACTTATCAAGAATCTGTCATAATTTGTTGATAGCGTCACCTACTATTTATCAAGCGAAACATCACCCATATTTTCAAGACTGGCGAAGCAAAATCACGCCAGTGCTTGAGCATATCTGTCATTCCTGACACCTATATGTCAAATTGGATGCACTTTTCGTTCCCTCTCATTTAAATACGTGCCTCTGCCTCTCAGATAACCTAATAACCACCACCTCATCCTCAAATTACCACCTCTTATCTGTTCCCACGCCGGCACAAGAAGTCTCCTGTCCCACCAGTGCCATCCTCGGTCCAACAGGAAGACCTTATCAATCGTCGACGATAATCAGCGTGCACGTAATCCGCAGCGATAGCATCGATTTTATGCCGACATATAGTCGAAAAAGGTTTTGAGGTCTTCTATATTTGATGAAGACGTCGGCCTCTTCATGTAAACAGAAGCGGAGCGCTCTGGATATATTATTCGAGTTAGCAGCGACGTTAGTGACGCAACCACAGTGTTGGAAGCACTTTGGTGGGAGTCGGTATAGTCGCCAGCAGAAGCGCAATACATCGATGGACTTTGGTGATGCAAACTTATACCCGTGAAGTTCTTTAAACGACGCTGCGTCCGGACGCCTATTGGAGGCCATAAGGTAAGTCACCCCTTGTTTTACTCGATTGTACACCCCTCATCCCCCTGAAACTCCCAAAACACAAGCTATCACCCCTCAAAGAGCCACCTGAAGACATTCAAATCTCTACGTTCTTCCAAAACTTAAGCAATGCTATTCCAACCAAAATATCTCCGAATTCTCCATCTCTTGCACCTTACCCCCTTTCATCTCCCAAACAAATTCACCCCCATCACCTCCCTGAACACCAATCACCCCCCAAAGTGTCAAGACATCCTTAAACTTGCCAAAAACTCGCGAATGTTCATTCCGAAATTATTCGTCGGTGCGATTTCTTCGTGTACTTCTTGAACGTAGCCTAGCCTTGTGATAAGGTGTTATCAGCGCTCATTGGCGTGCAGACAGGCGGGTGAAGGGGGAACGGTGCACACGTGAGCGAACATTGGTCGGAGTATCGTCCTCGAGGTTTGTTCTTGAAATTGCATAGGTTTGGCGAGTTGCGATGTGCGGAGTGTTATTTAAACATTTGGATATCGTCTGCGCTGCGTAGATGGCGGCGATTGTCGTAAGGGGGGCCGCGCACGCGAGGGTTTGGAGGCGCGGGCAAGTCCGATGGAGATTTGGGGGTGGATTGATCGATGAACGGTTATTATGAATTTTATAGCCCCGTCAAGGATTTTGAAAATATTTTGCACAGTGAAGCTATGTGACTTCCTGATACTACAGTCTCAATTATAGCTCTGGGGAGGCAGTAATTTTCGAGAAAAAAAATAAATGAAACTCGTAAATATACTCCATTTACCTCGGATACGGCTCTGATATAGTCTATAGTATTTTTTTCAATTTAAAAAAATTCAATAAAAAAATAAAACATCGATCCGCATTTAGGTTAGGTTAAGTTAGGTTAGGTTAGGTTGATTTTCCGTACCTCAAGATCACAAAAAAAAATACAAAAAAGATACAACTGGACAGGGAACTTTAAAGTTTTCCAATAAACAAACGGTTATTTACAGACACAATGTATTGAGTGTAGATAAACGGGGGAGCCATTCATGGAGATACTTCATATATTTCTTTTCTCAACAATTCTTCCCCTCTGTTCTGAAAAACATTGAATAAAAAACTGGAAAACAAAAATTTTTATAATCCTCTTGAAGCGCTCATTTGAATCTCATTTGAATCTGATCTTTTGTTGAACTTTCATACATTTTTTTGTGTCAATATCAATATTGTTGTTGTTGAATAAACTGTTGAAGGGGACATTTGGGAATATACTAGGGGTGAAAACTGCAGATATCTTAAAAAAAATTTGCAATAATTGCAGTAATGACAGGAGGTGTTGTTGAGTAGTATCGAAATGAAATCTCATTTTTAATGAACGTTTTCGATTATCTTTCAAATTTTTTTGTCAAAAAGTGGAACCCTTATGAATGAAACAATTTGAAGCACCTACTTACCTCCCCCTAATTTATACAGGGTGTTTTAGAATAAGGTTCCGTCAATTCGGGATCTTAATTCTCAGATGATTTTATGATATACAATTCCTATGTATCATGGGTCTCTGACGCACTGTTTCTGAGATACAGGGTGTTGAAATTAAAAAAAAAATTGGTTTTATGAAATTATTTTCTACACTGTACACGACTTCTTTTTGCGTTTTGGCACGTTATGAGTATGCATTTTTTCGATGTTTAATTTTCACCAGTGGCGTCCGTACGGATTTCTGTCCGAACAAATTTGGTGAAAAAATTGGTACGCCAATGATTTTCTCTGAATTTTTGATCAGGATGATATTTTTCATCTACACATTGTTTTGAATCACATGAAAACGGTTCTGGATTCTTTATACTTTATTTGAAATGATTGTGTAAAATCAACTACAATAATTATGAAATTGAGAACATTTCAGAAATTTTTTCACATATAAGAGAATTATTATTCCAATTTCAAGAACTTATTCATACAGTGAACTCCCGATAAATCGAATATCGATAAGTTGTTCTGGACCCGATTCATACATGTCTTACCTAGTGTATTTTCACCTCAATGAGTCTAGATGGTCTAGTAGATGAGTTGAACTGCTGGAAGGGTCGTTAAGAGAACCTCCACCTCTATAAGTCGTTCTTCTGACCACCATTGCCTCTATGAGTTGAACTTTTTGATCTAATGAATGAAACCGAAGAAGATTACGTTCGCAAACAAATCACCACACGTGATGAATATCATACGATTTTTCGACCTCTAAGTACAGGGTGATTCATTTATCTTGGTAACCCCAATTTTCTCGAAAACGTCCGAATATTTTTTCATTCTGTGAATGGCGTTTTGAACACGTCAATGTCGACTTGAGATGCGCATAAAAATCTGCGGAATAAATGAAGACGCCAGGCGTCGCGGCGCTATCAAAAATTTTTTCTCCAGGGACATACCTTTTTTATCATGTCATTCGAAAGATAATTTCATTGCGAATTTTATTTTCGAATACAATTTTTATCGTTTTCTAACCGTTAGCGATCTGCAGCGTGTTTTATATTGATTCTATTCCATTTATTTTTTTCTGTATTGTGGTAGTATGCCTTTATTTAGAGACATAGATGTGATTTTGTGATTCGAATTCAAGAAGGCTAGTTTTCTGGTCAAAGTGCTCCTTCAAATAAGATGAAATATGTGGCTACAGCAAGATGGGGCTTCATGCCACCACGCTGCCATTCTCAAGAGATATTTAGATCAAGAATTCGGAAAAAAATGGATTGAAACCAATGGACCCATCAGATATCGACAGACCTAACGCTCATGGATTACTTTCTGAGGGTTCCCCTTGAATATATGGTATACCAAACTGATTCTAATAACTTGGACTATTTGAAATCGAAGATAAGAAACGCATGTGTCCAAGTGGACCCTTATATTTTGACCAAAGTGATGAAATAACTTATGTATGGATCATAAGGGCCAGTATATAGAACATATGATTCGGAATTTTTCGTTTGTTATAAAAAAAAATGTTTATTATCATATGATATAATATTTAATGAATAAAATAATAGAAAAATAGTTACAGAGCCTCCGTCATTTTACGGAACATACTCAAATTTAGGTCATCTAGCCATTATGATCCATACACAAGTTAAATCATCTCCCTATTTCATCATAAGTTACTTTGGACAAAATATAAGGTTACATTCATTTTCGAATTCTTAATCTCAATATCTCTTCACAATGGCAGCGTTGTGACATGGAGCCCTATCTTGCTGTATCCACATATTTGATCTTATTTAAAGAGGCAGATTGTTTAGAAAACTTGCCTCCTTGAATTCAAGGCATAAAATCATATCTATGTCTCCAAATCAAGCCATACTACCACAATACAGAAAAAAATAAATGGAATAGAATCAACATAAAACACGCTGCAGATCGCTAACGGTTAGAAATCGATAAAAATTGTATTCGAAAAAAAAATTCGCAATGAAATTATCTTTCGAATGACATGATAAAAAAGGTATGTCCCTGGAGAAAAAATTTTTGATAGCGCCGCGACGCCTGGCGTCTTTATTTATTCCGCAGATTTTTATGCGCATCTCAAGTCGACATTGACTTGTTCAAAACGCCATTCACAGAATGAAAAAATATTCGGGCGTTTTCGAGAAAATTGGGGTTACCAAGATAAATGAATCACCCTGTACATGTTTCCAGTGCTCAGACGCTCGTTTCTCATTGATGATGATTACGTGTTTACCTGAGTTTTTCTCTCAATGAAGTGAAGTCTCACCTCAATAACTCGAATGTTTGGTGAGCCGAACAAGAGATAAGTCGAACAGTTCTTTTGGCCCCTAGGTGTTCGACTCAACGAGAGTCCACTGTATATTAATTACAGAATGTTTGAACAATAATAAAAGAAAAATATCAGAGGTGTACAACAAGACCTGTATGTCAGCCCAGCAAGAGTTCTTCATAAGTTATCCAGAACAATATATTTTTGCCCCTAAAACTCTATCCATTCGACAGCACTGAAAACAAAATGCAATGAACCAGACACTTACATGATACGAGTTTCAAAACTTACATTTCCATTCTCTTTGGTAATGAAAAGAATGCACATTCAAGATTATTCTTTCTATTTCTGCAAATAATCACCATGCATTTCAAATGTCGGCCAGTTTTTGACACAAAAGTTATAACAGAAAAACACACAGTGGAAAATACGCGTATATGAAAGAATACAATCATTCAGCAAAAATATTTATTCAAGTATTTCTTTCAAAATTGACAATAGACTACTTATAATCTCTATATAATCTTTGCCAAATGGACCCTAAGTAAATATTTCAACCATAACCAGTTTACTTTTGAAACTACAGATGTCGCTCACAGCACTGTAGTCGCTTCGTTTCCCATCTTCATACTCTATAATCTTTGCTTTGCCATTTAACTTTTTTCCATTCAATTTTCCGACCTCGGATTGCCTATAAATTATTTTTTCCTCCATGTTCATTTTGTTCACTCCCTTTTTCAACGGATTTCATCGTACCAATTTTTTTCTCACTTTCTCCCATTTCGAAAAGCATTAGCCCTGATCTATTAACATATTTCCGGAATAAGTGAGACTACCTCGATAAAAAATCATCCACAACCAAACTGGGTCCACGTTTGACTCAAAATTCGGACGGAATATCCCTCCAAGCTTGTGCTGAAAGAATACCCCGCAGCGAGGTTGCCTGTTCTGGCATACACAACGTTTCCAAGCTGTGTGTACACATCGAGCGAGAAACACGAACCACGTGTCAAAAAGCCCGTGGTTTCAGCAAGTCAGCACGGGTTAGGGCACATGTGTTCACCGCTTGGCCAGCAACGGTGGCAGATACACAACACAACATCTCTTGCACGCTTAGGAAGCTGCATTCTGTTATATTTATTGTGCCAGATTCGCAGAATCAATTACAAGCTCACGCTCTATGTTGTATCCGACGAAATTGCGTAATGTCTTACATAATTGTTGTTTGAAGTTTTTGGGGATGTCCCAACTTACACCGGTTCGCTGGATGTAACCTGTTGAAACAGTGCCTACGTTATATCGGGTGTCTATTGAAATATTGTCTGGGAGGTTTTTGCATTTTCCTGGAAACTTAATTTGGGTTTTCTCTCTCAGTCTCTGAAACAAGAAACAATTAGAAAATTTTTTTGAATAATATAAGAAAGGCCCCTGCGTAAAAATTTGAACACTAATTTGTCAGGGGGCAAAACTTTACAAGAAGAAATTGTTGCCTTACAATGAACAAGAAGAAAACACTTTGAACTCTGAAGCGTAACGTTTTGGAGTCTGAATCAGACTCCTTCGTCAGACAATTACTAGTTTTCATTCAACTTCGTAGAATCGTGACAATATTTTGATTTTTTTTATTGACATTTCTCAATATATAATGAACATTGATTACTAGATGTTGATATCGTTATTTTATTTCAAAATTCCCCGAAACCAGTTCTTTTTTCAATGAATCCTTCCAAATTCGATCTATTCCTACTGAACAATTGGCGAGATTATTAGCCTCATCCAACAAAATGCAAGCTGACTCCTTGATTTTTCTTTTATAATTATCAGGTTTCGTCATTAGAATTTTTGTGCCATTCCAATCCATCATGTGATTGCCGATATTGGAATTCACATGATCTACTACCTGCGATCTACCAATATCTCTATTTCTTATGTTATTCTTATCTTCACGTTTTGTGATTTCTAATGGTCTTGATGTTTCTCTTGTATACGATTTTCCACAAATGCAGGGAATATTGTAAAAACAATTTTTAGATTTTTGGTTCCCAGGTTTAGTTTAAGTTAATAAAAATCGTAAATCATTTTTTGTTTTGAAAACAGTTCTTATGTTGAATTTAGAACCAATTCTTTTAATTTTTTCTGAAAGTCCATGAACATAAGGAATCAAATTTATTGAAATTGGTTGTTCTGGACGGTTTGTTGTTAGTTCTTGATTATTATTATCGTTTTGACGCAAAATTGTTCTCTCTAAATTTGAAAGTTTTTTCTATGAAATTAGTTGGATATTGATCATCCTCAAGAATATCTTTAATGAAATTAATTTCGTCATTTCATATTTCAGTTGTCGATGAAATTGATTGCGCTCTATCAATACCTATTATAATACCTCTTTTAACACTCATTTGATGATGAGAATAAAAATTTAGAAATCGATTTGTGTGTGTCTCTTTTCTGAACACACTTGTTTTAAAATGATTTGGAAATTTTCTTATCGAAACATCTAAGAAGGAGAGTACATCATTTTGTTCCAACTCCATAGTGAATTTTATTGTGGGTTCTTTATTATTGATATGATTGAAAAATTTAATCAATTCTTCTCTCCCATATTGCTAAATTACAAAAATATCATCGACATAACAGGTTGTTCAAAAGTCTGGGAACGGTGAATTTATTTCAAACACAGAGGAAATTGGAATTTGACCAAAAAAAAAGGTTTATGCGACTTCAATCTTGATGTCCCGATTTTTTTCGTAGTTCTGAATTCATCAGGTACGTTTGACTAGTGACGACAAATTTGTAGTTACAATTCTTTCTCTATTTCAGAATTGTAATGAATACTTACGGTACTAACTGTAATGAACTCTTTACAGCATTGTTTTTAGTTATATTTTTCGTTTTGTGGTTGTCAATACTGACGTCCGATCCTATCAATTTTTAAATCAAATTAATTCAAATTCCTAATCTGTCAATTTCCGTAACTGTCACATCAACTGCCTAGATGCAATACGAAAGTCAGTAGGATGTATAATCTGAAAGTTTCATTGAATTTCGACAGTATTTCACAAAACTTGACAGAAATAGAGAAAATATCGTCTATCTTTTGATTCAGAGAGCTAAAATATTACAATACATATTAAAACAAACTGAGGTGGGTGCAACGCAGGAAAAATGAGGAAAGGGAAAAACTTTTACCTCGCATGTGAAAAAAAATTTACTTAGAATATTAAATATCAGAAAAATCTTGAAAGACATCAGCGTGATCTAAGAGAACATCTTCATGTTATCCGTCTATGGACTCAGATAAACAGATTCTTCACAAAACGACTCGCAATTCTCAATCTGAAATGAAAAAAGACAAAAGCAGAAAAGAAACCAATTATTGAGAATAAATTCAATTATTTTGAAACCAACCACCCATTTGCAGAAATGTTACTTTGTGTATAGCCTCGAAACCATCTTGAAATAATTTATAAATGGGGCAACTATTTATAAGATGTTCTATAGTCTCCTCATTTTCCCCACACTCACAACTAGGGCTCTCAACCGAATTCCATCGGAAGAGCATGCTGTTGCATCGTCCATGGCCTGTTCTAATGCGATTTAGAACAGACCACATTCTCCTGGGAAGGTCAAAACCAGGAAATCTGATGGAAGGATCAGTAATAAGATCTTTATTGAAAAATAGCATACATTCCATTCAGATTGCAAAATTTCTTTGCCGCTTCTATTCATATCAATTAGAAATTTTAACCAAAAAGGTTTACGCGACTTCAATCTGGGGACCTTATCATCTGGAATATAGGCGAGTATGGGAAATGAATTTAGAAAATAATTAAATTTGTCCTAAAAATTCAAAACTCTTGTCTCTTTGCGAATATGGGGAGGGACAATATTTGAGAGGACTGGTAACCAAGAAGTAGGTGTAGAACTGATAGTAGCAGTGACAATTCTCATAGAAACATTTAGTTCGGCATCCATTTTTTTTTACATGACCACTGTTTAACCAAACAGGGCAACAATATTCAGCAGCAGAAAAAACCAAGGCAGCCCTACCTATTTAATGTACCTTTAATAATTCTTCCGGAATCAGATGGTTTGTTAATCTTCTGAAGTAAAATGAACTGTCAAGGGATTGAAGACATAAAAACTTAGTTAAAATCCTTATCAATCTTATTGAATTGAATTCACCAACACTCTACCTTCCATATTCAAATTGATGAATCGATAATTTCCATAAATCTCAAAGTCGGATTTTGATTCGAACAATGTAGGTCGTAAGTATTCATGAATAACTTTTTAGAGTATCGGTAGAAGGAAATGCAATTCAAGAAAATTTACGCTGTGGAAACCAATAAAGTTGCATTTGATATTTCTATTGTTCTCATTATTCCTCATGAAGAATTTACTTTAAATCAATATAAAACGCTCGTAAAGGCCCAGAAGGAATTTTAAATTGAGTTCTAGGATATTGAAAGCAATTAGTTTGGCAATTTTTCAGATATTTATATCCTTTTCTTTATCTTGAATGTATACAGCGCGATTCTTGGATGTTGTAGGAATTAACATCGACGTGATTATTTTTCTTAGGAAGGTGGTAGTGATTGTATATCGTATCAGCGGAAGTGGAGCACAGAAAATTGGTATCATTTCCTCCACGAAGAAGGAAAGAAGTAATCGAAAGAAATAAAAATATTTTCCGGTTTCTAACCGCTTTTATAACATTTTTGATAAAATGCGTTGGATTCTCTAGAACAACCTCTGCTTATTTAAGTTTTGTTCGAGAATTCAAAGGAATTAATTCAAATTAGATTGGGCGGAGTTGAGGGGGGGTTACTTAAATGAATTTTTTTTACTTCAACCCACTTATGTCGGTTTGCAGACACATGTTTCTAACCAGAACATTTTATTCTCATCTGAAATTATGAAAAGCCCCACATTTTGTCCATCCAGCTGATTTTTCTGTCTGATTCAGTTGACAGCATTTAACAGATGGACACAATAATATAGATTTCTCGAAGAAAGAGATTATTTCGAATATCAAGAGTTACTTTCTCAGGCTGAACATGTAATCCATTGAAATTTTTAAACATAAAAACAACATGAACAGAAAAGAAGAAGAAATCTTAGACCAAGCATCCTCTGATGATGCCTACCGCAGTTGTAGGCGGAACGTTAGGAGAAATCATTCCTAATGGACATCGGCCAATAAGCTCGAAAGAATCTTTCAATGTCAGTATCCGGTTGTGAAAGCCTTAAACTATACTGCTCCACAAGAGTTAGGGATATTGTATTCAATCGTTTTGAAAAGTATGTAAGCTTCGAGAAAATTGCTGTGAAATCATTTAAAACTCAATAACAACTTGAATCGTTCTAATAAAAATCAGTATGAGATATTTCGTCAATCTGGTCGCATTTTTTCTGAAGTTTGGTTCTCTGCATATGCTTCATGAATGTTCTCATTTTGAAATGGAGTCAGTTTATCAAAGGTTTCGATTTGAAAAGAGTTTTCTGTAAATGTCAAGACGTAAATTAACAAACGCTGAGGCTAATAGGGTTATAGGAATGCTACAGGGTGGCCTAACTCAGATTGTTGTAGCGGAAAGGCTCTAACTCAGCCAAAGTGTGATATCTCGACTTTGAAATAGGTTTAGGGAGACAGGTTCAGTGTTGGAAAGACCAAGGCTTAGTGGGCGACGAAAAACGACACCTGCTCAGGATTGTTTCATCACCGTTTCGGCGAGAAGAAAGCCTACATCTACGTGTAGAATGATACGGAATACTCTTCAAAATGCAGATGGGGTCCAAGTTTCCATCGAAACCATCAGACGACGTTTGAGAGAGGTGGATCTAGGTTCTAGACGACCATTAAGAGGAGTTCAATTAACACGTGACCAGACTGGAATGGGCAAGGCAACATATCAATTGGGACGATCAATGAAGTAGTGTACTTTTCACTGATGAATCCAGATATGGACGATTTTAAGATTCTCGAAGAACAAGACAATCCCACGCATACCCTGTAATCATGGATATGTCCAAGAAGTCCATCCATTCCGAGGGGTAGTGTTATGGTATGGGCCGGGACATGTTTCAACGGGCGCACAGATCTACACAGTTATCCTGGTAATATGACCGCCTCACACTATAGGGAGCATGTCATTGACAATGTTCTGCCAGATTTTCACGCTGCTTTTGGTAAAACTTTTCAATTTCTAGACGATTAGGCTAGACCGTACCTTGATATTCAACATTTACCAATACCACTGCACTCACCAGATTTGAATTGCATAGAACATGCATGGGATATGGGATATGCTCCAAAAAAGATTAGATAATCATCAATCTACCCCAGAATCCTTGAATGATCTGAGAGAGCTTCTGCCCAGTTTATGAAACCAAATTCCTCAAGAAATGTTCAACAACCTCGTGTGTAGTATTTTTTGGGAATAAAATTTCATGATTTTACTCGATTTTTCTCAACCACCCTGCATACACTGCAGACTTACAGGCTGAAATTAATTTTATTTCCTGCAACTTGAAATCATATTCATATGAATTTTCATCACAAAATCTCATCTAAATTATATTTTTTTGCAATTCAACTCAATATCTCTAACTCATGTGGAGCAGTTTATTTACTCTGCATTTTTTAACGAACAAAAGCTCATAATTTTCACAGTTGCAGAAATACCCTTTGGGAAGCACTCTCCCGCAGTGATTCCCATAACGCAGAATTTTTTCGAACAATTCCGAATGGTAAAAACCGGTTCTGAATCAGTTTTGGACAAGCTCCATACAGTTCCGTACAGACATCCGTTAGTGGGCATCCACCTTTAGATTCATCGTGAGATCCCAGCTGGCCATTTCGGATATGTCACCGCTGAGATCAAGTCCACTGTGCGAACGAAGCTTCTCCCGAAATGATCCACAATGTAGGCCAGTCGATGAATAGAGGATCGCGCTCTATGCTTTAGCAGACTCCATCCAACCCATCTCCACGCACTTGATCCATAGAAGCCCGGGAGATGGAGTTAAGAATCGAGTAGTCAGTCAGTCACTTTGACCTGGCTGATTTTGATAGCCACAAAATGAATCGAACGTGATGTAGCGGTGGATTTGGGAATTTTCGAGGTGAAATGTAGCACAAATTTGTTTTGCGCAGATATTTTGCTTTCCGCTCTTTAAATCTTGGTTGCATCCGATATTAAAGTTGTAGAGGATAAAATTCCCTACAATTTTTGTTCAACCCATTTTTCTGCACGATGCATCTTTCTGAGATAGGGGGCAGATAGATTACAGTGCCACTAGGTTGAATGAGTTGAGACCCTCTGACGATTTTTTCGACGATTTCACTATAAATCAGAGATTTGTAAATGAAGCAAAATAAAGTAGACATTAATAAGGATCACAATAATATTTGATATATCTCATTCTTAAGAGAAATTTCACAATGACAATTACAAAACATTTTATATTTGAACGTATTCATCACGAATGGGCTTTCAGGTTGAGGCTTTCTTTATCAGTTCTTTACCATGAAACACAACCAAATAAACAAAATCAAACAGACACACTCCCAAACTAAGAATGCCAGGGCCATCTTGTAATTTCTGGACGTGCTGATATCAACAATATGTACAATGAGCAAAAAACTTAACGCATATTCTGAAAATCTCAATTTTAATAGAAGTTAACTCTACATTGACTTTATAACTTATTTTTTATGTTCTCTCGGGAAGGTTTTGAACTAAATGAGACACATTAAATGGAAGGAAAATTCAGGATTTCACCGAATCTTATGTAAAAGAAGAGAAATGAATAATTTACAAAATACTGAAATGCTGATAAGTTATTCAATACTTGGTGTTTCCACCCCTTGCGTTAATTACAGCTTGGCAACGACGGTTCATACTCAAAATGAGTGATCTTAAAATGTTCTGATCTAATCCTTCCCAGATTACTCCGAGTTGGATTCCTAAGTCATTAAGAGTAGCTGGATGATTTTCTGAACTTCTCAGCCTTCTATTGAGGTTGTTCCAAACCAGCTCAATCGGATTCAGATCTGGACTTCTTGCTGGCCATTCCATTCGAGAGACTTCAACATCTTCAAGGAACTCCTGAACGATGCGCGCACGATGGGATCTGGCATTATCGTCCATAAAAATGAAATTTTCACCAATATATGGGGCAAATAGCACTACATGCTCTTCAAGAATGTTCCTTATATACTTATCAGCATTCATAGCTCCATTATCATCGACCACTAGGTCTGTGCGAGCAGTCAAAGATATTCCACCCCATACCATAATCGATCCTCCCCGAAACCAGTAGTGTTCAGGAAATTGCACTGGGCATATCTTTCATGTGGACGTCTGTATACAAAGGTACGTCGATCACAATGGTAGAGGCAGAATATAGACTCATCTGTGAAGAGAACTCTTTCTCAATCGTCCTCTTCCCAATGGATATGCACTCTCGCAAAATCCAAACGTGCCCTTCGATGGGCTGGGGTAGGAGCTGGGCCTCTTGCCTCGATACGGGGCCTTGTATCATATTCTCTGAGGCGATTTCTTATCGTCTGAGTGCTAATTTCCACCCCATGAGTTTGAAGAAGGCGAGCGGTTGCAAACCGTTGTCTCAACGAAGAAACTCTCAAGTCTGGTCTTTGGACATTCATACCTGTCTCCCTGAATCGCTGCAACATTCTGGACACACTTGTATGTGAAACTCCAAACCTTTCTGCAATTCTTGTGTATGTCCACCCTTCTTCTCGCAAAACTGCCGCTTGGGCACATTCCTCTTGGGTCAAATTACGTGTTTCGCGTTGCATAGCGATCGAGTGTAGAAAATCAAACGAAAGAAAAACTATTGATCACTAGAATTGATCGAGAACAACTGATTTTAGAATAAAGCCAATACATTCAAAATCTGATAATATCATTTTTGTTTATTCCTGCTGGGAAAAAAACATCTGTTTTGAAGGAAAACGTTGAAAGTGGATAACATATGCATGCCTAATTCGGATAAAATAATTATCATTGAGAACACCTTCCGTTGTAGAATAAATTTGAGATTTCCATCATGTGCGTTTATTCTAGTTTCTACCAGATGGAACAGAAGGCATCTCCCGGGCTATATGGACCGCGCCATAATGAATTACGAGTAGTGATCGTTGTTGTTAACTTTGTACGAGCTGACGTCAGTTTTAGTCTGTCCCATTTTGTAAACGGATGATTCAGAGTGTTATTGGAACGGAATAAGAAGCTGAGGGAACGTTCTTGATGCTCTTCACGAAGCGAACCGAGAAATGCGATACGTCAGTGTTCCCAACTGGATGCCAGAGTATTTGATCCGGGACGGTGGACCAGATTCGAATTAAATACGAAATACTCGAATTGATCAGCTGAGATTCGGTTGTCAACATCACGATGGTCATTCTGACAGAATATTTCTGAGTTATTCTATGACTAATCACTAGACAGAGGTGTGAGACCTACACTGCGCAAAAAAATTAATGCACATTATGGAAATTTCAAATTTATTCTACAACTGGAGGTGTTCTCAATGATAATTATTTTTATCAGAATTATGCATGCATATGTTATCCACTTTCAACGTTTTTCTTCAATACAGATGTTTTTTCCCAGCAGGAATAAAAAAGATGATATTATCAGATTTTGAATGTAATGGCTCCATTCTAAAATCAGTTGATCTCGATCAATTCTAGTGATCAATAGTTTTTCATTCATTTGATTTTCTATACTCGACCCAAGAAGAATGTGCCCAAGCGTAATTTTGCGAGAAGAAGGGTGGACATAAACAAGAATTGCAGAAAGGTCTGGAGTTTCCCATATAAGTGTGTCCAGAATGTTGCAGCGATTCAGGGAGACAGGTATGAATGTCCGAAGACCAGGACAGGGTAGACCACGAGTAACAACTGCCATTCAAGAACGTTACTTGAGAGTTTCTTCGTTGAGACAACGGTTTGCAACCGCTCGTCTCCTTCAAAATCAGGTTGAGCAAACTCATGGGGTGCAAATTAGCACTCAGACAATAAGAAATCGCCTCAGAGAATATGATTCAAGGCCTCGTGTCGCAGCAAGAGGCCCAGCTCTTACCCCATCCCATCGAAGGGCGCGTTTCGATTTTGCGAGGAACATTCTTGAAGAGCATGTAGTGCCATTTGCCCCATACATTGATGAAAATTTCATTTTTATGGACGATATTGCCAGACCCCATCGGGCGCGCATCGTTCAGGAAAACCTTGAAGAGGTTGAAGTTGAGCAGGTTTGGGACAACCTCAATAGAAGGCAGAGAATTTCAGAAAATCATCCAGCTACTCTTAATAACTTAGGAATCCTACTCGGAGAAATCTGGGAAGGATTAGATCAGAACATTTTAAGATCACTCATTTCGAGTATGAACCGTCGTTGCCGAGCTGTTATTAACGCAAGGGGTGTATATACCAAGTATTAAATCACTTATCAACATTTCAGTATTTTGAAAATTTTTCATTTCTCTTCTTTCACATAAGAGTCGGTGAAATCCTGAATTTTTATTACATTTAAAGTCAATGTGGAGTTAACTTTCATTAAAATTGAGATTTTCAGAATGTGCGTAAATTTTTTCGCGCAGTGTATTACAGTGATCTCAAGTGCACTAGTTGGGCATGTTCTAATTCTCATAGCTCCTGTGAAGCGCACTCAGGCAAGTCTTAACCTGACGACATTTTCTGTGAATCTTCTTCCTTCCACAAAACAAACTTCAGCTTATTTTGTGTGTTATGAATTTCTTTCCATATTTTTTAGCATCTATAATGCATATAGATAATTTATTTTTGATTAATTCGAGTTGTTCCCCAATTGAATCCAAATTCAAGAAAGCAAGTAGTAGTCCAGTAAACGAAGGTCTGAAATCACTTTTTTGCGGAAAGAGCTGCATTTTGGATATAATGATTGTCACTAGAGTAGGAACTCATGGTCAAAAATGCAGGTTCCCAAATTTTCAGGAACCTTGGAAAATTCGTGAAAATATGGAAAAAATTACGTTTTCTCGAAAACTAGAAGGTTTATCGAAAAAAGTTTCAAACAAAAGTTGTAGAGCGGAAAATTTTAGTTGACATGATGGCTTTTCGCATTCTCGTGGTGTTTATATTGACTATTTAGAGACGGATTTCTGTAATGGCATTCTCAGTTGCTAACTTCATTACATACGAATTGCCGAAGTAGCGGAAAGGAAGCAGGTAGTTTTAACATTCTCATTTTATTACGTTCATGTTTGTAAACGAAAATAACAAGGCTCTTCTTATCCGGGACATCTCTCAAGTTATTTCGAGTGCAAGAGAATATGTTGGAAGAAATAATCATTTTTAGAAGCATTTCAGCATTTCGCGTTTTGTGTTGTGTGCATTGAATTTGGCTATATCTGATTTATCTGTATTTTTTTAACGAAAGGTTGAAGTTTGCGAAATGCAAACCAGACCTCTCTCTTCGATCAGCGTTGATTCAAAATTTTGTAGAGCTTCCTATTCGAATGCTACCCAGAACTACTGTTGAAAGTTAAATTAATTTAATTGGAAATGTGAAATGAGTGAGAGACATGCTTGATTTTTCCTCTAAATTGAAGAACGACTCCCCATTGGAACTGTAGTATGAAAGTATGAAACTTAGCATAGCGATTATAGATTCGCTTTTGCAATCATTGTAATATTTCGTACAACTCGTCGAAAGAAACTCAGAACTTCCATAAGGATGGTCCAGAGATCGATTGTTCCCACCTCGAATAATTATTGGTTTGACCATTAAATAACAACAGCTAACATTCGACGAACGACTAGTTTATCTATCGAAATCGATCAAAAAACTTTGATGAACTAACTGAACAATAATCAGAACTTTTCTGGCTTTCAAAAAGTTCTTCGAAGAGTAAATGAACGAGAATGATTGTTTTTTTGTCATACTTGAAAATATTTTGTCAAAACACATTAAGCGGTTTTCAGAAATGTTTTTTAAATTGGTATAATTAATACATATTTCGAACTTTGAACATCATAATAGCTAATCAAAAATTATTTTTTTCGGATTATTCCCCATTCGTCTTTTGCTTGTGAAGGTCCGCAGAATGGAACTCAGTTCGATCTCTCATTTAGTCAAAAAATATTGTACTGACTCAAGGGCGGATATAGCTTTTTTTTCGTGGGAGGGGTAATAATCATTGAGAACGAATAACTAGAGACTTACGGTTTTTTGAGCTTGAAAGATATTTGCTTACCACAAATTTAGGAAGTTTCTATTGATAGTACCCTTCGCGAAACAATTAAGATAACAGGAAGAATTTTCAAATTTCAACAGACTGTATCTCAGTGAAAAATGGTCGTGAAGAAAATAAAAAACCAACTTCTGAAGCTTGAAGAATCTAGTTTCAGAAATTATTGATTAACAATCATTTTTCAGAGTACCGGTGGTCATGCCATCATAGGATAAAGCACGAAGAAAAAATTTTGAAAAGTTTTCGAATTTTTATTTTTTTGCTCTACGCTCACGGAGATTTTTTTCTTGCTAGACCGATGAAAATGTCGTATAACCTGATCATTCAGATCTAATTTGCTTTTTACAACTTTCGAAATATTCTGTTTCGAGTGTAAAAGGGTCCTTTTTCACCCAACTGCCGATATCTCCGGATTAACCCAAATAGACCTGAAATTTTTTTCTTCCATTTCAATGAGAATTGTGTCAAATTATGGTTTGAATGAGGCCTTTTTCATCTTGATGTGTACTTATTTTTCACGAAAAATTAAAATTTCTGGTGTTCTTTTAAAGGAACGGTAGGTTTTTGAGGAACTGAAATTCATATTCTATGAAAAATTAACATTGAATTATAATGTGTGGTAATTATAGAAGGAAATTTTCTGATGTAATGCTATTTTATATTTAATACATATAAAATATTAGTTTTTATGGCACACTTCACAATTTTTTTATTTTATTCTGGTAAACAATCAGGTGGTCTACTCTGACCTATCTTGAAGATTGGTGTAAACTCTTTGATTGCTTAAATGGTCCTGTTTTTGTTGTTTTTCTATTAGTTTCCAGCAATCTTGTTGCGATTATAGCTAGTCTAGTTTGTTACCATTTCTGCGTTTTGCACAACCATGTCAAAGAAGTGTGCAAAAAGTGGGAAATACAATTTTTGTCCTTGTCGAAATACGATTCTTACCCCATATGATATAATGTTGCATGAGTTTTGGTTGGTCAATTATATGGGGAGTCAATAAATTCCGGACCTAAACACCCTGTAGTGAATTTGAGGCGGAAAATTTTTGATATCATTTAGTTTTAGTTTGAAGTGTGGCCCTTTCTTAACAAAATGATTTTTGGTGAAAATTTCAACAAAATCGGAGAAGCAGGAAAAAAGATACAGGGTGTTGAATTTGATAAAATGTTGCCTGTCCGGAATTTATTGACGGGGAGTGTATATTTTTTTTTCTCTAGGTACTTTGTTTGGTGCATGGAAATACGAATGAGAAATTAGTAGGCGCATAAGCAACATTATTGTTATTTCACTTACAGAAAACTATTGAATTATGTGCAGAAGAAAATTTTGCTATCAGGTGGTTCTGGAATCATATCCAGATTATCTGCATGATGTAGTATGTCATGCAGAGTCAGATTCTTTTTCCAATAGTTATAAAAATTATTCAGGTAATATAGTTGGTGATAATCCTCTACCGTTCCGTTAAAAGAACGCCTTCATTTACGTAGCAAAAATCAGGATTTGAAATCATGGAGAAAATGAATTCGCCTCTAATATTATACATCCAAGCATAGATATAATTATTTTATGAAATAAATACATATGAAAAAATACACCACTGGACAAAATGAGGTATTGCAACAATTGAGATATTTATGAAGTTAACATGGCTTCAAAGTAAATCTGAATACTGAAGCACTTTGTAGGTTGTATTCAGTGTTGAAGACAGCATTAATTTATGTGTTTATATTGACGCCTTCTTTGTTTCTTCACTTTGAGCATGAATAGAAAACTTTTAGATAGGTGTTCTTTATACGGAACGGTAGGTCCATTTGGGTTAACTGGTCGCCTAGCGAGTCGAAAGGCTATCTCTTGTTCTACAGTAGATTTTCTAGGAAAATCTGTTTGGTTCAATAAAAAAAATTTTTTTTCACCTATCACATAATCTTGGAAAAATAGCGCACAAATATCATTTTGTAATTTTTGGGTTAATGGACTGTATCATCTTCAATATTGGGGCAAAGCTCAGGTTATAAAAAAAATTCGCAGCCGGATGTTCTCCAAAGTCACCCCAAATCGACCGGTTCAGCGGTTTTCTTGGACCTTTTGATGGAACATTTGAAAAAATTAAGAGAACGAGGTTTTTTTTTCCTTAAACTTGACAAAAATCTTGATCTCTTAATTTTTTCAAAATTTCAATCAATCGGTTCAAGAAAACCGCTGAACCGATCTATCTGCCGATTTAGGGGGGACTTCGGGGAACATCAGGCTATAAAATTTTTTCATGAACTAAGCTTTTCCACCAATATTGACGAAAGGATAAGTTATATATCACAATAGGTATATCACATTCAATTTAGGTAACGTTGAGTAGCACATTTTCTGTAGTAATGTAGAATGTTAATCTTCATTCACTGCTATATGAATAATGACATTTTCGATAAATTTAGGAGGAGATTGAATTACTTCAAATATAAAAATACATTACTTCATCAAGGAGTTAAACAACTCAAACTTCTACAAAATTGGCGATCTTCTCACATCGGAATCACTATCTGACCTTTTTTTAATCAATCCGTTGAATGCAGAACTTTCAAACAAAAACTGCTCTGTTTAGAGCAGAATATTCCTTTTGAATTTTTCCAAAAATTACTATTTTTCTTATTACAGTGTTAAGCTTAGTGAAATGATGAGCTTCTTGGACTCACTTTTATCTATATTTAAAAAAAAAATTAGATTGAACTTCCGTGATTGTATGAGTTTTGTACATTGTGCATCATATTTCTGAAAAATTCTTGAGGGTGTGCCATCAACAATTTTTCTTTCATTTTCTTTATTATCTAAAATTTCAAATGACAGATATTTCGATGAAGTTTTATATTCTTTCATGGAATACTAACATCTGATTACCCGGTAACATCCGATTAAAAAAAAAATCAGGTGTAAAATCACAAGAGAAACAAATATAAGTGTAGTTTTCGGGCAGATTTGAAAGAAAATGCTGCTTAACGAAAGATGTCTTCATTCTTGAACTCGCATAGCATTGGGTAAGGGTGCTGGCATTTCGCCCTGTAGTTCATAAACATATACATCATAAAAGGGAATAATAAAACCCTCGGCAAAACCACAAGCTCTCTTGGAGCGTCTTCGGCTATCCGAACGTAATGAAGTTAGCAACTGAGAACGCCATTACATAAATGCACCTCTAATTAGTCAATATTAACACCACGAGAATGCGCAAAGCCATAATGTTAACTAGAATTTTCCGCTCTACAACTTTTGTTTGAAACTTTTTTCGATAAACCTTCTAGTTTCTGAGAAAACGTAACTTTTTCGACATTTTCACGAATTTTCCAAGGTTCCTGAAAATTTGGGAAACTGCATTTTTGACCATGAGTTTCTACTCTAGTGACAATCATTATATCAAAAATGCAGCTCTTTCCGCAAAAAAGTGATTTCAGAGCTTCGTTTACTGGACTATAGCTTGCGTCATTGTGGACGATGTGTGTATTCAGATCTGATTTTCTGTCAGAACTTTCATTGAGAGTGTTGAATGGCACACCAATTCATCGAGACCTAGCGATGATTTTTCGAAAACTACACTGTAAATCATGATAACAAACTATTTTCTCCACTAGTATCAAAGATAATTAAATTGCTTTGCAATATTCAATCAAGCACTTCTGCGACATAACATCTAAGGTAAGAAATTTCGATAATTAACTTGTTCAGTGCACTTATACGAGTAGCCCAAACCTTGTAGATGTCGAGCTACCTCTTGTATCTAACACGGCCTTGACAAGTCTTGTACAATGTGATATGGAAACGATTAATATAATTGTTCAGGCCGACCACCATGAAATTTCAACAATGACATTCGTTTTGCAGAGGCAACATAACATAACAATGATTCCAGAAGGGAAATCTTCAGAAAATATCCATTGTTTTCTTCACTGAAATCTTTCGACTTTTTATGCTGGTAAACTTCTAATTATTTCGTTGTTGATTTGTGCTGCTTTATACGTTGAATTTTTTATTGATTCTGTGTTATTCTCGAGATATTTAAAAACTGAAAACTTCTCGAAAAACTGCATTCAAAAGACTGAAAAAAATGATTTCGAACGCATGAGTGTTGGAATTGCCTTCTGCTGCTAAATACTGTTGCTCTGTTTGGTTGAACAGTGTTTATGTAAAAAAATTGATAGCCAAATAAATTTTTCTATGAGGATTATTACTAGTACTATCAAATCTACACCTACTCCTTGGTGACCAGTCTTCTCAAATATTGTCCCTCCCCATATTCGCAGAGAGACAACAGCTTTGAATTTTTGGAACAAATTAAATTCCTTTCCAAATTCATTTCCCATACTCACCTATATTCCAGATAATAAGGTCCCCAGATTGAAGTCGCGTAAACCTTTTTGGTCTCATTTTCTAATTGATATGAAAAGAGCGATAAAGAAATTCAGCAATCTGAATGGAATGTATGCAATTTTTTCAATGAAGATCTTATTACTGATCCTTCCATCAGGGTTACTGGTTTTGACCTTCCCAGGAGAATATGGTCTATTCTAAATCGTATCAGAACAGGCCATGGACGATGCAACAGCATGCTCTTCCGATGGAATTCGGTTGAGAGCCCTAGTTGTGAGTGTGGGGAAAATGAGGAGACTATAGAACATCTTATAAATAGTTGTCCCATTTATGAATTTCAAGATGGTTTCGATTCTATACATGAAGTAACAAATGCATTTCTGAAATGGATGGTTAGTTTCAAAATAAGGCAATTTTTTCTAAATAATTGGTTTCTTTTCTGCTTTTGTCTTTTTTCATTTCAGATTAAGAATTGCGATTCGTTTTGTGAAGAATCTGTTTATCTGAGTCCATAGACGGATAACATGAAGATGTTTTCTTAGATAACGCTGATATCTTTGAAATTTCTGTGAAATTCAGTATTTTTAGTAATTTTTTTCATGAGCAAAGTAAGGGTTTTTTTCAGCTGAGATTTATTCCTTTTTTATCATTTTTCCTGTGTTGCACCAACTTCAGCTAGATACCTTTTTGTTTCAATATGTATTGTATTATTTTAACTCCCTGAATCAAAAGAATATATATCAGCACTCCAGAGGTAAAGTGTGTTGAGTCACAATATCAAAATTAGACAAAAGAGAGATTTTTCAGTTCGATTATTGTTTCAAAGAATGTTTACTGCCATTATTTGACGACTTGATATACCTAGGGAGTCAAAATGTGTTCCACTAGCTAGATAATTCGTGCCTGAAAAAATGTGACTTAACACACTTGACTTCTGAGGTGCTGATATATTAGACGATATTTTCTTTATTACAGTCAAATTCTGTGAAATACTGTCGAAATTCAATGAAACTTTCAGATTATACATCCTAGGGACTTTTGTATTGTATCTAGTCAGTTGGTGTGACTGTTATGAAAATTGACAGATTACGAAATTTGAATTGACGTGTGTTGAAAATTGATAGGATCGGAAGTCAGTGTTGACAACCACAAAACGAAAAATATAACTAAAAACAATACTGTAAAGAGTTCATTACAGTTAGTACAGTAAGTACTCATTACAATACTGAAATAGGTAAAGGATTACATCCACAAATTTGTCGTCACTAGTCGAACGTATCTGATGAATTCAGAATTACGAGAATAATCGAGACATAAAGTAATATAATCACGACTAAAAAATTCTACGCCAATTAGACCAATGCAGAGGAAGAGGTCAACTCTGCAACAATGATGTCTTTGTCTTGAAGGTCATCCTGCACAGGTAATATGGTATATTGTCGGCCGTGCATCGCTAATTTGTTATTCTTCTTAACTCCGCAGGAAAAACAACTGCGAATGACTATCGATTTCCACGAAAAATTCCTCAGGTGGTACGTTCCACGTATGAAATTGATATAATTCAGGTACTTAATTATGTTATCCAATCCTTCGTCACCAACTTTTTCACTCCTAAGTCGGAGACGTGGAGACATGAATCACCACGCTCTGAGCTTTGTTTTTTATGTTGCAATTCCATCATTTCGGATGCTCCCAAGTTCATTTTCAAGGTTGCCAGTCGCGGTCAGTTCAAGTATTCCTTTTTTTCGTTTGTATCGAATTTGTGTTGATCCTTGAGGGGAAGTGCTCTAACTAGCATGTCCTCGGAAGCTTTTCCACGTAAGGAAATTACCAATTTATCGAAAATTTGTTTCAATATACCATTTGAATTCTCCAGAATAAGGAAAAAGAACAAATTCTGCGATTAGATTCTTCTTTTTCTGGCACAAAGGAACAGGCAGAGGCTATGCTTCCAAACTCTAAGTAGAGAAGTATAGATGAAATGATATATTTATATAAATATATATTCTTTTGATTCGGAGAGCTTGAATAATAATAAACATAATGAAACAAAAAGGTACCTAGCTGAGGAAAACCATACAGGTCTGCAGTATGATTAAATGAGAAAAGGGAGAAAACCTCAGCTAGAAAAAAACCTTACCTCGCCCGTGCAAAAAAAAATTAATTGAAATATTAAATATCAGGAAAATCTTGAAAGACATCAGTGTGAACAGAACAGCTTCATGTTATCCGTCGATGGGCTCAGATAAACAGATTCTTCACAAAACGACTCGCAATTCTTTATCTGATATGAAAAAAGAAAAAAGCAGAAAAGAATCCAACTATTTAGAATAAATTGAATAATTTTGCACTTAAGCACCCATTTCAGAAATGCATTTGTTACTTTGTGTATAGCCTCCAAACCATCTTGAAATTTATAAATGGGACAACTATTCATAAGATGTTCTATAGTCTCCTCATTTTCCCCATACTCACAACTAGGGCTCTCAACCGAATTCCATCGGAAGAGCATGCTGAGGCATCGTCCATAGTCTGTTCTGATGTGATTTAGAACAGACCATGATCTCCTGGGAAGGTCAAAACCAGGAACTCTGATGGAAGGATCAGAAATAAGATTTTTTATTGAAAAAATTGGATACATTCCATTCAGAATGCCAAATTTCTTTGTCGCTTCTATTCATATTAGTCAGAAAAATTGACCAAAAAGGTTTACGAGACTTCAATCTGGGGACCTTATAATCTGGAATATAAGTGGGTATGGGAAAGAATTTGTTCCAAAAATTCATAAATGTTGTCACTCTGCTAATATATGGAGGGACAATATTGGAGAGCACTGGTAACCAAGGAGTAGGGGTAGACTTGATAGTACCAGTAATAATCCTCATATCAGAAAACAATTTAGTTGGTCATCATTTTTTCTACATGAACAATATTCAATAAAACCGGGCAACAATATTTAGTAGCAGAAAAAATCAAAGCTAGCGCTGCCGTACGAAATATTGTTGCATCAGCGCCCCATGGAGAACCAGCTAGTTTCTGAAGAATATTGTTTCGAGTTGTAAGCTTCAAACGCAGATCATCTAAATGGGCTTTGAAATTTAGAGAGGAATCAAGTTTGATTCCCAGGTATCTAGGATTGAAATTATGTTTTGAGGGAGAAAAACCTAAAGTTACACTCAATTTTCTATATTTCTGATGATTATTCAAATGAAAACACGAAACCTCGGTTTATTTTCATTGGGGCACAAACGCCACTTTAAAAAATAATGTTTCATTATATCCAAATCTGCGGAAAGGGTACTTTGTATTATTTGAAAATTAGAATGATGAAAAGCCAGAGCAATATCATCAGCATAAATAAATTTTTCCGAAGAAGTGTTTGGAATGTCACACAAATATAAATTGAATAGAAGAGGTGCAAAGACTGAACCTTGTGGAAGACCATTATTCAAAGTTTCGAAATTACTACTATTATTATCGACAAAAACTCGGAATTCCCTGTTGAATAACATATTTTCTAATAGTCTAACCATTTTTCCACATTTTAAATTATTATAGAGTTTATAAATTAATCCATCTTTCCATACTGTATCATATGCAGCTGATAAATCCGCAAATGCTGTCCCTGTTCTTGAGTTTTTATTGAACCCTGATTCAATAAATGTGGCTAAGAACCTGATTGCAACAATTCATATTTTTCCTGAAACCACCCTGACAGTTCTGTAATGATTCTTCAATAGTTGATTCTATTCTAAATATAATCAATCTCTCTAAAATTTTGAAAGGGACGCTCAATAATCTAATAGGACGTTAACTACTCGGATAAGAAGAATTTTTTTCACGTTTCAAAATTGCTACTACTTTAGCTTTGCGCAATTCGGTCGGAAAATTGCCGGAATTCAATATATCATTATAAAAAGATAATATCCAAGATAGGGCTTTTTTCCCAAATGTTTGATGAATTCTGGATAGATTCCATCAAAACCGGCTGCTTTTCTAGATTTTGTATATTTGATCGCTGAAATTAATTGATCCATATTGAATGGGTTAGAAATAACATTCACGGTATGTTTTGATGTCCTAAATTTATGTAATTTCAACTTCATATCTTTGATTTGGGATTTCGATATTTTAACTGATTTAGAAACATTAACAAGACTACGATCAATCAATTTGGGGTTGATTTTCGAGGATGATATGGCGAGAGGTGCAGCTTCATCTAGTTTTTTCAAAATATCCCATGAACTCCTACTGGAATGTGTAAAATTCATATTTGTAAAATGATAAGTCAGGTGTATATACACTCCCCGTCAATAAATTCCGGAGAGGCAAAATTTTTGTTAAATTCAACACCCTGTATCTTTTTTCGTGGTTCTCCGATTTTGTTGAAATTTTCACCAGGTATAGTATTGGGTCTTGTAATATTAACCTGAAATTTACTTCGCGAAAATACCTGTAGTTCATCCATTATACAGGGTGAAACAAAACCTTGTTTATACTCTGTTTATACCATTTCTAAACACCCTGTGGTGAATTTGAGGCGGAAAATTTGATATAACTCAGTTTTAATTTGAAGTCTGACCCTTTCTCAAAAAAATGTTTTTTGATTTACGTCAGTATCTGCTTAAAAAAAAAGATACACATTTTCAAAGAAAGTGTTGCATTTTTTTCAATTTTTATAACAATTTCTTTGAAAATGTGTATCTTTTTTTTAAAGCAGATACTGACCTAAATCAAAAAATATTTTGTTAAGAAAGGGTCACACTTCAAAATAAAACTTAATGATATCAAATTTTCCGCCTCAAATTCACCACAGGGTGTTCAGAAATGGAGGGTATCAAACAAGGTTTTGTTTCACCCCGTATAACGGATAAACTACAGGTTTTTTCGCGAAGTAAATTTCAGGTTAATATAACAAGACCCAATACTATACCTGGTGAAACTTTCAAGAAAATCGGAGAACCACGAAAAAAGATACAGGGTGTTGAATTCGACAAAAATTTTGCCTGTCCGGAATTTATTGACGGGGAGTGTAGATGAAAATGTCCCAGTTATCGACAATTTTCTAATGAAAAAAAACTTCTTATTTCAATTCTTATGCAACAAATTTTTGATCTACAGTTTAAAGATCATATTTCTAACCAGAAAAACCTCTTTATTAGTGAATTTGAGACGTACTGTATTCTTACTCAGCTTATTCCACCTATTCAATGCGTGGAATTATGAATGATATTCCAAGCGTCTAACTTTGAGGAAGGCAAATGGTTGTTGGTCTCATGGCATGACCTAAAAAGATAATGGGTTTACAAGCAATGTGCCAGCAGAGTTGTTTAACGAAAGTGATAAGCAAGCGTTATGCAGTCAAATCTAATACGAAGAATGGGGCCTTCAGACATGTACGATACCGATTTCAACTAGACTAATCTTCGAGGAAATCGATGTGTTATCTTCAATTCTATACCGACAGGCATTTTTTATTTCAAACATGATTCCACTAGAAAAAGCCGGAGGAATTGCTTAAAGAATGTCTGTGGAATCCATGAAGAGCATTTACAAAACTGGAAAACTAAGGAAAAAGCAATTGCGACGAAAAACTTTGCACAGAATTTTTTTTCTTATTCTGTATCAAATCTCAAATCCGACCATTCTGCTACATCTTATAGAATTGGATCGTGCAAGAATAACTCAGTTTCCAATGCATAAAATACTCAACGATATTATAGTTTCTGTAACTAAAATGTCACTGAAAGAATTTCGGTTGGCAAACATGAAATTTCTTGCATGGCAAAAATGCCATGCTCTTGATATTTTCCTTCAATCAGTTCATACAAACGTTGAACTTTTGCGAATTAATTCATTCAGAAATTCATGTGGAATGAATATCAGATACATGAACAGACCTATTCCAGAATTTTTGACGAAAATTGGTTCCGTATATTCCATACCTTTGCACCATACTGTATACAGGGTTATTCACGAATATGGCTCTATAGAATATTTTCAGGAAAGACACAAGATTCAGGATTGAAATTCTAATGGTGAGCTTCAAGTAAGAAGACGACTTCTCGTATATTTTTTGAAGGTGCTAGGACTTCGGTTTTTCCGGAAGTGACATCAACTTTCGTTTTTCAAATCTGAAGACCAATTTTTTATTGCATAAATAGATTCTCCATTGAATTCTTTTTAATTCCAAAAGTTTGAATTTTCCCTAGAATATTCTCAAATGAGGAAATACGAAAAAAAAATTTCAAAATTGAACTCTGTTGATATACAGACAACTTCGAGGTTTTTTCATCAAAAATTCTCATTTTTAAAAATCTCCGAGAAGAAAGGCTGATGCTTCTTTTCCGATAGCGTGATTTTCAGAATATGATACAGGAGGTCACAAATTCTTTGTTAAAGTTAGAAGTGACGAAACATCAAAAAATCGTTTTTTTCAAATTGGATCCACATTTTTTCGAAGCATTTTCAAAATCTTCGTCAAAAAATATCAGGGGCATACGTCCAAGACTTTTATTCCAAAATTAATATTTTTCGAGATATTCAGGAAAAAAATTTTGTCTTCAATTTTCAATCTCATTCCGAATGTGTTTTTTTTTACTGGAAAATAATTGGCGGTCAAGAAATTTTTGAAAATCTCTGTTATCGAGAAAATATTTTCTTATAGTTCAGACGAGTTCAGTTTTTCTTTTCTTTTGAGAGCTTAGGTAATTTCCGCAAATTCTTAATTCTGGAAAATTTCTTTCCTGTCATTGTGACGAAATTTGAATTTTCAGTAATGAAATTGTTCCAATTAACAGAGATTTCCGAAAATTTCACTTGACCGCTAATTATTTTCCAATAAAAAACACATTCGGAATGAGATTGAAAATTGAAGACGAAATCGCTTTTCCTGAATATCTCGAAAAATATTCATTTTGGGAAAAAAGTCTTGGACGTATGCTCCTATTATTTTTTGACGAAGATTTCGAAAATGCTTCGAAAAAATGGGGTTCCAATTTGAAAAAAAACATCTTTTGATGTTTCGTCACTTCTAACTTTGACAAAGAATTTGTGACCTCCTGTGTCATATTCTGAAAATCACGCTATCGGAAAAGAAGCATGAGCCTTTCTTCTCGGAGATTCTCAAGAATGAGAATTTTTAATGAAAAAACCTCGAAGTTGTCTGTATTTCAACAGAGATCAATTTTGAGATTTTTTTTCGTATTTCCTCATTTAAAGAGAATTTTCTCGGGGAAATTAAAACTTTTGGAATCAAAAAAACTCAGAATTCAATGGGGAATCTATTTATGTAATAAAAATGGGTCTTTTCATTTGAAAAACGAAAGTTGATCAAAATATATACGAGAAGTCGTCTTCTTACTTGAAGCTCACCTTTAGAATCCAATCCTGAATCTTGCGTCTTTCCTGAAAACATTCTATAGAGCCATATTCGTGAATAACCCTGTATATTCAGTGGACCTTAATCATTGAATCAGCACATCGAATGAAGGAAGTGTGTATTCACATAATTTATATTGTAATTAGCTTTTTTCGTTTTTGATTTACATTTCCATGACCTCGGTTCCGATTTGTTGAGCGTTGGTTGTTCACGATGAAAATCATAAAAGATGTTTTTTACTGTTTGATATGTTGTGTTTTATTCGGGCCTAGAAAAAACTGGGACAAGGTTTTTTCTCGTACTTTGTTTTAGGTATTGATATCATGATGCTTCATCATTAGATGTCTATTAGACATACCTATGCCAGTGTTTTTGCATCATCTCCACATACAGCACCTAACAGATAGTTTCTGAAGGATGTTACTTCGATCATCACAATCGGCATTAAAATTTAGAGACGCCGTAAACTAATAGGACGGTAACTACTTGGATCAGAAGAACTTTTCCACGATTCAAAATTGATACTTTGATAACTATTTGAATATCTTCATCCGTTTTTATTTACCAGCCTCTTGAAATGTGAGAAAACGAACTGAATCACCCTGTATCGAACGAGAACTATTCTGTAACTTTACGTATTTTATTTCTATTCTTTTGTCATGTGTTTAGCTTCTTTCTCAAGTCACGAGTCGTCACCGACCACAAAATTAACGATATTAGCTGTCCTTGCTCAAGTTTCGACTACGAAACAATAATGTATAATGATCCTTGCTCTTGATCAATTACCGGTCAATATATAATTTCTCGCCAGCTTAGATCAAACTCAAACTTCAATTTGTCCTGTACATACATAACAAGTCAGGTAGTTCGCAGGACTGCAGACTTGTTTTTGTGTCAGCCTCCAACGTACGTAATTAGACATTACATGTAGCATGAGGACAAAGAACATTCGAGTAATTGAAGAGAATATCAATTACATAAGTTTGGGTCTGAGAGAGCGCTGGTATTTTTTGTCGCATTGACCTACGGACTGATGTCGAAACTCTGAATTGTATCACAGCGCTCGTAGAAGAAGAATTGGATAGATACAGGGTCATTCTTTCTTCACCAAAATTACACGAAAAATACCCGTACAACTGCCAATAATAGTGACACTTTGAATGACAGCAAACAATGTTAAAATTGATTGTTTACGTGGAAGCGTGTTAGATATATTTTCAACATTAGTGTTAGAAATATTTTTAGCACTCCATTTTCTTATGATGAAATCAGATGAGAAAAATTCAGCAATTGCAAATTTTCATTATCAATATTCAACAATCATTACTCATGAACATTAAAATTAATCGTAAAACTAGAACAATTACTAACATTAATGCCCTGTGACGTTAGGGAGCTTCGCAACACATTATTAGAATCCTCAGCAGCATCAGTACTTGTAGAAACCGGAAGTACAATATTGGATGATGATGATCCAAAATCTGTTGAGGTTGGGAGATTTTTTTCAGCAATGACATTTCTATATGCAGTGGAATGATCAACATAGCCCTCGGCTACCGTCGTAGTCTTCCATTCACCATGTTTTTTTTTCATATCCGTAATCTTTGCTCCTGATTCTGCTAGCAATGAAGCGGAGGATCTTCAAAAACAGTTTTGGTTCTGGCAGTT
Organism: Hippodamia convergens; assembly: GCA_038502775.1. Classification (NCBI taxonomy): domain Eukaryota; kingdom Metazoa; phylum Arthropoda; class Insecta; order Coleoptera; family Coccinellidae; genus Hippodamia; species Hippodamia convergens. The sequence goes on from CM076610.1 coordinate 40,785,434, forward strand.
TGAGGAATTCGGCAACAATAAATGGAATTTTCCTGAATGTATTAATACCAACTGGATTGGCAGTGCATTTATTGTTCATTTATTTCAGGAAAAAAGGACGATGTTTGATGACAGAAGGGCGCAGTGCAAAGTATTTATGAAAATAGTCTACATTCTTCCCAATAATACTGAAAGAACGACTGACTTTCGTTTTTGTATTTGAAAGTTGTATAACCGATGATTTATTTGTTATTTCGATGTCTTCCACTGATAAATTACACAATTCTTCACGCCGACAGGCTCCAAATGATCCGAAAATAGTTGCAACCTTAACCATCAAGTATTTTCTCATCAGGTGTCTCCTTTATAAACTTTTCAACTTGTTCACCAGTGAGAATTTTCGATTTTTTGGGACGATATCCTTCACTTTTCCGTTTTAAATATGCTATTACCCCAAAATATTTACTAACAGCCACACCATTTTTAGCAAGGGCGCTTGACTTTATCAGCGAAAATTTGCTTCACAAAGTTGATGACCTCCATATTTTTGATTATTTTTCTAAGTATGCCAGGAAAAGTTCCCTTCTACATTTTTCAATTTACTCCAGGCCAGGAAATTGTTATATGCAATATCGTACTGCTGAACAGATTTTTTAGGTAGGAGTTCCAGATTTGCTTTTCTTGCAGACCCTTCAATATCCAGAGGAACAACCAAATCGTCACTTTCATTAATAATTGGACTCTCGACAAACATATTAAGCAGTTAAAAACCGAAGACGAAAATTAGACAGGAACGAAAATCAAATGCCAGCGTTTTTTTTTTATTTCTTAGAAATCATAACGTTGGCAACGTTTGCCATTCACAACAACCTTTTGATTATTTGAATATTAAAATGCATGTTGAAGTTTATTGTCATTGCAAATTCGCCCATTTCATTATCAGTTGTACAAAAAACATTGTATGGTATTTGTGTTAAAAGAGATTTTATTTTGTTAGTGAAATTGTTCAATTCGCTCCGCTCATTTCACAAACTTTTTCACTCATATCATAAATAACTATTCTCTAATTCTGTGTCTGATCTGTTCTTTCTAACACATCTTGAAACAAAATTTTATTGAAACGACTGCTATCAGAAATTCAAGAGTATTTTTAATTTTTTTTTGCGCCCCCCTTACCCGATCTTGCCGACGCCCATGTCGCTCTAGCAATCGAGAGTTTCATTCCTCTCCTAAACCCCAAACTTATTCAACATTCTGGAAAGAACGAGAATACTTCGCCAGTTCCCATCTCAGTGTTATTCGGCAAATCAATCGGATTAAATTCGAGTGTAGAATATGTTTTCCTTCTTTATAGCTCTCGACTTCATGAAACGATATTGCAACCTTGTTCTTGGAACTCTGGTCGATGCGTTTGTCATTACACGAAGACTTTGAACTGCCGCATCATCATTCTCGGCAGCTCTTCTGGAAAATTATTGTTGATGCATCGATTCTGCTAACTTCTACGCGGTGGAAATTGTGCAGATCGGTTCTTCGGAATGAATCTGATTCTTGATGAATTCTCAGTAATTTTAAAGAGGGGAAAGCTTTTATTCAACATGCAGTGGGTGAATAATAATAACTGTTCGACCACTTGAATAACTCATAGTAGCAATGATGCTAAAAAAACAAATCAAGATATACAAGGAGCTGAAGTTAACTTTTCTATTGCAGATGGAGTATATATTTTTTATGTTTTTTACCTCAAAAACTTCGAAATAACCTCTGTCGTCGAGAAAATTATATTTCGTCCATCTGCTTCATCATTTTCCTGTCTGATTCAGTCTACAGCATCGTTCGTGCTCCTTAATTCTCGTATTGATACTTCGTTTTGTTGTACCATTGTAGATTTCGCTGCAGTCACAAGGTATCCTGTAAAAACCGGCTCGTGTCGTCTTATAAATGATCACAGATAGAATTGGTAGAAAACTGAAGAGGCACAACATCGAGGCAGTGTATAAACCGCCACAAAAACTTCAGGAAAAGATCAGAACTAGCAAAGACAAAGTGGACCCACTTTCTCAGGCCGGTATTTACAGGATACCTTGTGACTGCGGTAAATTCTACATTGATACAACAAAATGGAATATCAATACGAGATTCAAGGAACACTAGCAGAACATGCTATAGCAGATGGACACAATATAGTTTTCTCAAAGGCGAAGGTTATTAAGAATATCAAAAGTTACTGTCATAGGTTGAACAAGTGAAAACTTACTCGAAAAAAAGAAATTCCTAAACAAAGATGATCTAAAAAGGTAAAAAATAACTGCGTTTTTAACACACAAATAAAGAGGGAGGTACCTACCAACAAAATATTTTTAGAGTTCTAATAAGTAAAATAAAATTGAAAGAATTAGATTACTGAAGAATCAATGAAGTTATGACGATAATGTGATGTACTAACAATCATTGTTATTTTTGGAGTCGGTGTCAGTTAAATAGGTTTGTGGGTCTAAGTATCTACATAAACTGCTTCAAATGAGTTAGGGCTATTGATTTAGTTTAAATGGGATTTTGTGATGAAAATTCATAAAATAACGAAATTCAATTCCCAGAGAATTCAAGCATTTTAAGACTGTCAATACAATGTATGACCTTCACGGGCATCAATAACAGTTTGACATCTTCTTTGCATACTACACACGAGGTTGTTGAACATTTCTTGAAGAATTTGGTTCCATAAACGGGGCAGAAGCTCTCCCAGATCATTTAAGGATTCTGGGGTAGGTTGTTGATTATCTAATCTCCTTTGGAGCATATCCAATGCATGTTCTATGCAATTCAAATCTGGTGAGTGCGGAGGTATTGGTGAATGTGGAATATGAAGCTCCTCGCGCGCATTCTCAACTATGGCTTCACGGTGAGGTCTAGCGTTATCGTCTAGAAATTTAGAAGTTTCACCAAAAGCAGCGTGAAAATTTGGCAAAACATTGTCAATGACATGCTCCCTATTGTGTGAGGCGGTCATATTCCCAGGAAAAATGTGTAGATCTGTGCGCCCGTTGAAACATATCCCGGCAAATACCATAACACTATGCCTTTGGAATGGATGGACTTCTTGGACATAGCGACGATTACGGGGTATGCGTGGGATTGTCATACCCTTATTCTTCGAGAATCTGAAAATCGTCCATATCTGGATTCATCAGTGAAAAGGACACCACGCCATGAATCGTTCCAATTGCCTTGCCCATTCCAGTCTTTTACGCTTATGGTCACGTATTAATGGAATTCCTCTTAATGGACGTCTAGAACTTAGATTCACCTTTCTCAAACGTCGTCTGATGGTTTCGATGGAAACTTGGACCCCATCTGCATTTTGAAAAGTATTCCGTAGCATTCTACACGTAGATGTAGGCTTTCTCCTCGCGATGTTGTTTTTCGTCGCCCACCAAGCTTTGGTCTTTCCAACAAGGAACCTGTCTTCCTGAATCTATTCCAAAGTCGGGATATCACACTTTGGCTGACTTGGAGCCTTTCCGCTACAACAAACTGATTTAGGCCACCCTGTAGCAATCCGATAGCCCTATTAGCCTCAGCGTTTGTTAATTTACGTCTTGGCATTTTCAGAAAACTCGTTTCAAATCGAAGCAGTTGATAAACTGACTCCATTTCAAAATAAGAACATTCATGAAGCATATGCAAAGAACGAAACTTCAAAAAAAAGGCGACCAGAGTGACGAAATGTTTCATACTGATTTTTATTGGATCGATTCAAGGTGTTATTGAGTTTTAAATGATTTTACAGCGATTTTCTCGAATATTACATACTTTTCAAAACGATTGAATGAGATATCCCTAACACTTGTGGAGCAGTTTATTAGTTGGCTAATACTGACTCCAAAAATAACAATAATTGTGAGTACATTATATTATTCTCATTATTTGATTGACATTTCAGTAATCTAATATTTTCATAGGGATGTGTTGATTCAGATTCGAAGTTGGTAGGTACAACTACCTAGCTTTTTGTGTTATTAAAAAACAATAATTCATTCAATGTATACAAAGAAAAAGTCTTCTCCACTTCAAAATTATTTAATCCTTTCTGATGATGTTAATAGGACAAGCAATGCATTTCGGCGAGCTAACTTGCCATCATCAGGCATTAGAGAGTAAAATGTCAACATTGTTGATGAATCATGATGATCCACATTGTTGACATTTTACTCTCTAATGCCTGATGATGGCAAGTTAGCTCGCCGAAATGCATTGCTTGTCCTATTAACATCATCAGAAAGGATTAAATAATTTTGAAGTGGAGAAGACTTTTGCTTTGTATACATTGAATGAAAAACTCCACCCATGGACTACTACCACCAATAATTCATTCTTTTTAGTGCATCTGGTTTTTGTTTCGGAATTTTTTCTCAATAAGTCGGTTTTTTTTTTTAAAAAGTTTTTTTCGCTTTATCTAAGTTCCAAAAATTTTTTCAACCAACTCATTCAAAATAAACCTTCAACATCGCCCTTTCCTCTTGCATCACCTCATAGCTCCACCTGCACACAACCAGGTCGGGCTGAAAACAGCCGATCGAAACTCCAAACATCAAAACAAGAAAGATAAAGTGGGACTCTCGAGGGTAGGGGGATGGTAGGACGTCTTCATCGAAGGCCGAGCCAGGGTGACAGGCAGAGACAGAGGGATGGTAGCTTGGATGGTATTGATCCGGGCAGTCTTCAGCCGTGCTGGCTCCAAGCCTCCACACCTGCTTGTCTGTCCCAGGAGGTGGCACTCGAGGGGAGATCTCCAGCTACCCCCGTTTCCGACGGTTAATGTTGTTTTTCGACCCGGAGAAGATTGGAGTTGATGTGAGAAATTGATAATTTTCGCAGGATGAGGTGTTACAGGGGGAATTGCAAAAATTCCTTCCTTTATTCCACACTTGTTGGAGACACATGAACTACAACTTTTTAACCGAAAGAGATAGAGGATGATATACATCTTAATATATAAAACTCAGTCGGCCATATTGTTGGTTACACCATTTATAACTCAAGATTGGATGAACTGTTTGTTATGAAAGTTTTTTTGTTGGATTCTTCTACGGTGGGGTTAACATCAAATACATTAAAACAATGAAAAATTTGATGAAATGGAAAAAAAGTAGGAAATTATTTTCCTTCTTGCGAATAACGCCAGTAGATGTCGCTGAGGTTGACAGCGTTCTCGTGTAAGTATTATATTTGATATAAATTCGGTGAACTACATTTAATAATAATATTAACGCATCTGAGTTCATGTGTTATCGCACCTTTCTTTCTTCCGAACACTACGGAAAATTTTATGACGAAAAAACTGAAAATGTGGTTCATCATAAGGTACAACAATGAGACAATTTTAAAAAAATAATAAAGTACCGCTTCAATAAAGTGAAGTCTATTCATGTAGATAAACATGTACATATCTACCTATTTCAATGTAATTAAATTTTTTGTATATTTTGTACTTTGATTTTGTCTTATTTACCTCTTATTTGAAAAAGTACCAGTTTTGTTGATACAACTTCATGAGTCTCTGAGGGGAAACAAAGTTCGCCGGGCCAGCTAGTATACGTATAAGAATGAAAGTCAATTCTTATTTCTAACTTCGAGAAATAGACGATATGATGTCTTCAATCTGAAAGATTTATTTTCTTCAACAAACAAACTCTGATATCTTGAAATAAGAACTTACGAACCTGAAAGAAATCAAGAACAATGCTATTTCTTCGAGTTCTCAATTTACAATATTTGAAGTACGTAATGACATTCATTAATTAACAACTGACAAATCAAGGCATTCTCTAGGTGCAAATCAAATGAAGAATAGAACTGAAAATGGAAAGTAGTTTTTTAAAAGAAATGACACTTTTCATTTTTACATACATATTTATTCTTTCGATTCAGAGAATTCAAATAATACAATACATATTGACACAAAAAGGTACCTAGCTGAGGTTGGTTCAACATAGGAAAACCATACAGGTGTGCAGTATGATTAAATGAGGAAAGGGAAAACCTCAGCTGAAAAAAACCCTTACCTCGCCCGTGAGAAAAAATAATTTTTAAAAATATTACATTTCAGAGAAATATTGAAAGACATCAGCGTGATCTAAGAAAAAATCTTCATGTTATCAGTATATGGACTCAGATGAACAGATTATTTACAAAACGACTCGCAATTTTTAATCTGAAACGAAAAAAGGCAAAAGCAGAAAAGAAACCAAGTATTTAGAATATATTGAATTATTTTGAAATTAACCACCCATTTCAGAAATGCATGTGTTACTTCATGTATGGCCTCAAAACCATCTTGAAATTTATAAATGGGACAACAATTTATAAGATGTTCTATAGTCTCCTCATTTTCCCCACACTCACAACTAGGGCTCTCAACCGAATTCCATCGGAAGAGCATGCTGTTGCATCGTCCATGGCCTGTTCTAATACGATTTAGAACAGACCATATTCTCCTGGGAAGGTCAAAATCAGGAACTCCGATAGAAGGATCAGTAATAAGATCTTTATTGAAAAAATTGCATACCTCCCATTCAGATTGCCAAATTTCTTTGTCGCTTCTATTCATATCAATCAGAAAAGTTGACCAAAAAGGTTTACGCGACTTCAATCTGGAGACCTTATTATCTGGAATATAGGTGAATATGAGAAATGAATTTGGAAAGTAATTGAAATTGTTCCAAAAATTCAAAGCTGTTGTCTCTCTGTGAATATGGGGAGGGATAATATTTGAGAGGATTGGTAACCAAGGAGTAGGTGTAGACTTGATACTACCAGTAATAATCCTCATAGAAAAATTTAGTTGGGCATCTTTTTTTCACATGAACACTATTCAACGAAACAGGGCAACAATATTCAACAGCAGATAAAACCAAAGCAAGCGCTGCCGTACGAAGTATTGTTGCATCAGCGCCCCATGAGGAACCAGCTAGTTTCTGAAGAATATTGTTTCGAGTTTTAAGCTTCAAACGCAGATCATCTAAATGAGCGTTGAAATTTAGAGAGGAATCAAGTTTGATACCCAAGAATCTAGGATTGAAATGATGTTTTAAGGGACAAAAACCGAAAGTTACACTCAATTTTCCATATTCCTGATGATTATAATTCATTTTTATTTATAACTATAATATTGATTCATTACTTGAAAAGGAAGAAAAATTAGTTAACTTCAATGAATTCTGGATTGAAGTATCTAATTAAGACAGATTTCAACTTGAAATCATCATGAGAGGATATAGAGAGATACAGTATAGCCGAAAACGAAATAATTTCAAAATTTCCCATACCCTGTAACTTAAAAGTTCAACATATATCGAAAAACTGGAAGCACATTTGAATATGTTATGAAAAAGTAGGCCATAAATTCCAAACCTAAAACTTCATATTTCCACCAGTTGCAGATATATCTTGAGGGTATACATATTAATGTATCAATATTAGCTAATAGTGGAGAAGGAATTACTAATAGAATAATAAATAGAAAATGGTTAAGAGTATGGAGATCAACATCTGCCACAGAAAGATATCTCGATGAATCAACAGAAAAAAAAGAAATCTCTTCAAGATATTGTTCTTAAGTCATCACGTGGAAAGTGATACTTTTCCACACGTGTTAGGAAAACAACCATCGCATAAAAGCATGAACAAAACACTAAGAATCGAAATTAGTTCGAAAATAAACCGATTCTCAAATTTCAGAACATGCAATAATCGGTCGCAAATTTTCCCACTTATCCTTCGCTCGATTATTATTGGCATTTCGCTCTACCAGGTCGTCTAACCGCGAAGAAAGAAGCAATAAAAGTTTAACTTTTCGCCATCGATCTTCGACGAAACACAAACAGGTATTTCACAGGGGACGCCTGATTGAAGACCGAATCAAAAATTCAATTTCGACGCGGAATAAAATTATACCGCACACTCTTTCATTTCATTCCAAGAGTAATAACAGAGGTTTAATGTTATTTCCACTGGTTTTGATGGCCTCATAACAAGTTATACCTACATGTTGATAAGCCTCTCGATGATTTATGATTGGTAGGTATCAGTCGCAAGCAAGATAAAAGAAGGAATATGTACTAGGTGTACTCAATGGTATTGAAATCGTTACATCCATTTTGGATGAAAAACCCTTTGTCTTTTTGGAAATTCTCTGGTTTCTTTTCTCCAAGAATAACTACACTTCGCAAAAAATTAACGCACATTATGGAAATCTCAAATTCATCCTACAACTGAAGGTGTTCTGAATGATAATTATTTTTATCAGAATCATGCATGCATATCTTATCCACTTTCAACGTTTTTCTTCAATACAGATGTTTTTTCCCAGCAGGAATAAAAAAAGATGATATTATCAGATTTTGAATGTATTCGGTCCATTCTAAAATCAGTTGTTTTCGATCAATTCTAGTGATCAATAGTTTTCCTCTCGTTTGATTTTCTACACTCGATCGCTATGCAACGCGAAACAGTTTTGCGAGAAGAAGGGTGGACATACACAAGAATTGCAGAAAGGTCTGGAGTTTCCCATACAAGTGTGTCCAGAATGTTGCAGCGATTCAGGGAGAAAGGTATGAATGTCCGAAGACCAGGATAGGGTAGACCACGGGTCTACCTGCCTTTCAAAAACGTTACTTGAGAGTTTCTTCGTTGAGACAACGGTTTGCAACAGCTCGCCTCCTTCAAAATCAGCTTGAGCAAACTCATGGGGTGCAAATTAGCACCCAGACAATAAGAAATCGTCTCAGAGAATATGATTTAAGGCCTCGTGTCGCGGCAAGAGGCCCAGCTCTTACCACAGCGCATCGAAGGGCGCGTTTGGATTTTGCGAGAGAGGATATCCATTGGGAAGAGGCCGATTGGGAAAGAGTTCTCTTCATAGATGAGTCTAGATTCTGCCTCTACCATTGTGATCGACGTTCCCTTGTATACAGACGTCCACATGAAAGATATGCTCAGTGCAATTTCCTGAATGCTACTGGTTTCGGGGGAGGATCGATTATGGTATGAGGTGGAATATCTTTGACTGCTCGCACAGACCTAGTGGTCGTTGATAATGGAGCTATAAATGCTGATAAGAATATAAGGAACATTCTTGAAGAGCATGTAGTGCCATTTGCCCCATAATTTGGTGAAAATTTCATTTTTATGGACGATAATGACAGACCTCATCGTGCGCGCATCGTTCAGGAGTACCTTGAAGAGGTTGAAAACTCTCGAATGGAATGGCCATCAAGAAGTCCAGATCTCAATCCGATTGAGCAGGTTTGGGACAACCTCAATAGAAGGCTGAGGAGTTCAGAAAATCATCCAGCTACTCTTAATGAAATCTGGGAAGGATTAGTTCAGATCATTTTAAGATAACTCATTTTGAGTATGCACCGTCGTTGCCGAGTTGTAATTAACGCAAGCAAGGGTGGTAATACCAAGTATTAAATCACTTATCAGAATTTCCGTATTTTGAAAATTGTTCGTTTCTCTTCTTTCACATAAGATTCGGTGAAATCCTGAATTTTTCTTCCATTTAATGTGTCTTGTTTTGTTCAAAACCTTCCTGAGAGAACATAAAAAATAAGTTATTAAGTCAATGCAGAGTTAACTTTCATTAAAATTGAGATTTTCAGAATGTGCGTTAATTTTTTTGCGCAGTGTATTATGCAGAGTCTCTAATTGTGCTAGACTGAACCGTGCAGCCATAGCTGAGAATGCGCGCGAGGAGCTTGGTATTCCACATTTACCAATACCTTTGCACTCACCAGATTTGAATTGCATAGAACATGCGAGGGATATGCTCCAAAGAAAATTAGATAATCATCAACCTACCCCAGAATCCTTAAATGATCTGAGAGAGCTTCTGCCCCGTTTATGGAACCAAATTCCTCGTGTGTAATATGCAAAGAAGTTGTCAAGCTGTTATTGATGCCCGTGGAGGCCATACATTGTATTGATAGTCTTAAAATGTTTGAATTCGCTGGGAAAAAAACTTCGTTATTCTACTTATCTTTTCTTAACCACCCGGTATACGCTGCAGATCTACAGGCTAAAATCGTTTTCATTTCCTGCAACTTGAAATCATATGAATATAAATTTTCATCACAAAGTCTCATTTGAATTATATTTTTTTGCAATTTAAGTCATTATCCCTAACTCATGTTGAGCAGTTTATTTCCCTAGTTGCTGCAGAGATGATAGCTTCTGTTTGGAGGGAACTAAGAAGTAGTACCTATATTTCCTTCTGGCAAACATTGAATGAAAATCACTTAAATAATAATCCTATTCTTGTAGCAATGAAAACTGGAAATCCCCAATGAAAAAAAATCTCTTTTCGAACTTATCTTGTTCTGTTTCCTCTCCGAATTATCTTTTTCGGGAATCAGATTTCATCATGATTAGTAAAATATTTGTCCTTCTTTAAGGTAGACTTATCTTCTCTATTTGCCTTGGTGTGACAAGACCACTTTCGCAATAATTCTGTCTCATTGTGAGCTAATTAGAGATAACTTTTTTAGAGGGTTTTCACATTTCCAAGCAATATCCTTTCTTCGTAATGTAGGAAAACAAGATAAGATTAGATTAATTACCGATTGCATTTGTCAGGAAAAAAAGAACTGATCTGTATTTGCATTCCGTGAAACGATCGGAAGATAAAACTTTGTTCGAATGATTAGTTCGGATTTTTTTTTTTGATCGATAAGGTTCTACATGAATTGATTAATTGTGGAGAGGAAACATTCGAACATGTGCAATGTTATATCAATTGCGATCTTGCAATATTTTGGTTTGAGATTAGGAAAGGAAATCAGGCAAAGTTTCGTTTACTGGAAATCTGAATTTTTTTTTATCTGCGTACTTTTATCTTTGTCGGTTTCCTTGTTTTCTCTTAAAAAATACTGAAGATAGCCTCTTGACTCCATTTCCATGTGACTGCATCTGAAAAATTGTTCAGTGAAGCCACTCTATCGTAACAAAGAATTGTAACTATTTTTCTGTTGAGAAACGTATTGAATTAAAAAAATTCCTATAGAATGTGTTGAACCAAGTTCACACACGATTAGCTCATTTCTGTATTGGAATTCTAGGAAGGAACGATTTCCCCAACTTTTCCACCTTGTTGACAATAATTTAATAAGCAAATTTAATCTTATCTCAGATTGTTCAGCGATCTAAAGAATAGAGTCCGCAGTTTTTATGATATCCAATAATTGCTTATTCTTTAGAGGCTTATTGCAAAAACACTTTGATGGCGAACTCATTAATTGGTCTAGGTAGATAAAGAAAACAAAAGATCTAATAATAGCCGACTGCAGTTACGTCATTCGGTCTTCAAAAACTTTGCCTACCAGCACTTGTAGAGATGTCGCTTCAAGACAAAAATAACGAGCATTTCACACTGTTATACACAGAGAAGGCGAAATACAGATTAAAGAAATGTTGGAAGATATTCCAGTGTGTTTACTTAACATGCGGCAAAAATTTAAGAGGTAATCCATGCACTTTTTTGGACATTTAATCCTGTAATGATTTATGGAAAAACGCCTCTTGCTTTCTTTGCTGCATAAAAATTAAAACATACACTGCTCAAAAAAATTAACGCACATTATGGAAATCTCAAATTTATTATACAATTGAAGGTTCAGTCTCCCGGGAACTTCGACCGCAAGGATTGAAGGTGTTCTCAATGATAATAATTCTTATCAGAATTATGCATGCATATATTTATTATCCACTTTCAACGTTTTTCTTCAATACATATATTTTTTCCCAGCAGGAATAAAAAAAGATGATATTATCAGATTTTGAATGTTTTGGCTCGATCAATTCTAGTGATCAATAGTTTTTCTTTCGTTTGATTTTCTACACTCGATCGCTATGCAACGCGAAACACGCAATTTCACCCAAGAGGAATGTGCCCAAGCGGTAGTTTTGCGAGAAAAAGGATGGACATACACAAGAATTGCAGAAAGGTTTGGAGTTTCACATACAAGTGTGTCCAAAATGTTGCAGCGATTCAGGGAGACAGGTATGAATATCCGAAGACCAGGATAGGGTAGACCACGGGTAACAACTGCCATTCAAGAACGTTGCTTGAGCAAACTCATGGGGTGCAAATTAGCACTCAGACAATAGGAAATCGCCTCTGAGAATATGATTTAAGGCCTCGTGTCGCGGCAAGAGGCCCAGCTCTTACCCCAGCCCATCGAAGGGCGCGTTTGGATTTTGCGAGAGAGCATATCCATTGGAATAGGCTGATTGGGAAAGAGTTCTCTTCACAGATGAGTCTAGATTCTGCCTCTACCATTGTGATCGACGTTCCCTTGTATACAGACTTCCACATGAAAGATATGCTCAGTGTAATTTCCTGAATACTACTGGTTTCGGGGGAGGATCGATTATGGTATGGGGTGGAATATCTTTGACTGCTCGCACAGACCTGGTAGTCATTGATAATGGAGCTATGAAGGCTGATAAGTATATAAGGACCATTCTTGAAGAGCATGTAGTGCCATTTGCCCCATATATTGGTGAAAATTTCATTTTTATGGACGATAATGACGGACCCCATCGTGCTCGCATCGTTCAGGAGTACCTTGAAGAGGTTGAAGTCTCTCGAATGGAATGACTAGCAAGAAGTCCAGATCTCAATCCGATTGAGCAGGTTTGGGACAACCTCAATAGAAGGCTGATAAGTTCAGAAAATCATCCAGCTACTCTTAATGACTTAGGAATGCAACTCGGAGAAATCTGGGAAGGATTAGATCAGAACATTTTAAGATCACTCATTTTGAGTATGAACCGTCGTTGCCGAGCTGTAATTAACGCAAGGGGTGGAAATACCAAATATTAAGTCACTTATCAGCATTTCAGTATTTCGAAAATGGTTCATTTCTCTTCTTTCACATAAGATTCAGTGAAATCCAAAATTTTTCTTCCATTTAATGTGTCTTGTTTCGTTCGAAACCTTCCCTAGAAAACACAAAAAAAAGTTATAAAATCAATGTAGAGTTAACTTTCTTTAAAATTTAGATTTTTTCAGAATGTGCGTTAATTTTTATGCGCAGTGTATTTGAATGTAGAAACGTTTATTTTGCACGAAATTGTCAGAAGTCAATTAGTTGACAACATTGTTGCTTAACCTATCACCAGACTATAATAATAATTAAGATATTCTTTTAACTCGCAATATAGGATTTTGAAATAATTTTATGCATCTATCAACCCAATTGATTTGTTCTCGTGATTGCATATAAAAATAAAAAGTTCTTAGTGGCTTCCTAGTGCATTTCAAGCAGAAACAACCCAATCATACTGAAAAATTAGTTCTGCTCTCCAACGGTATAAAAAACTCATTCTACGATCAAGAACGTTTCTTTCTCTCTTGCAATTAACCATGTTCAGTATTGTTGGTGAATTCACTAAAGCATTAACATGTTTTAATATACGTTATATGTGTTATCGCATACCGAAATAACAATGGCCGAAACATGTAAGCATTTTAAGCGATTCCCCGTCAGTAATTATATGAATTTTACAAGAGTTAGGAAATTTTCAATGCCATTGCAGGTGAAAATTCGAAGGTGAACTCAGTATATTCATCGTCTGCATGTTTGAAGAATGAAAAAGTTGAATGCGTACTTCTTGACGGACATTTTTTGCCTTTATAGGGTGTTCCCAATTCAGTATCAAGAAGTTGGGGCGGATTTTCAGGTCCAGATGGGACCTTGTGGAATCTAGATAACACGAGCTGTGGACTCTATCCAAAAAGCTGGCATTTTTTCCATCGCCACTAAATTCATTGGACTCAATTCCTATCGAAAATACACTGCGTAAAAACATTAACGCACATTTTGGAAATCTCAAATTTATTCTACAACTGAAGGTGTTCTCAATGATAATTATTTTTATCAGAATTATGCATGCATATGTTATCCACTTTCAACGTTTTTCTTCAATACAGATGTTTATTCCCAGCAGGAATAAAAAAAGATGATATTATCAGATTTTGAATGTATTGGCTCCATTCTAAAATCAGTTATTCTCGATCAATTCTAGTGATCAATAGTTTTTGTTTCGTTGGATGATCTACACTCGATCGCTATGCAATGCGAAACACGCAATTTGACCCAAGAGGAATGTGCCCAAGCGGTAGTTTTGCTAGAAGGAGGGTGGACATACACAAGAATTGCAGAAAGGTTTAGAGTTTCCCATACAAGTGTGTCCAGAATGTTGCAGCGATTCAGGGAGAAAGGTATTAATGTCCGAAGACCAGAACAGGGTAGACCACGGGTAACAACTGCCATTCAAGAACGTTACTTGAGAGTTTCTTCGTTGAGACAACGGTTTGCAACCGCTCGCCTCCTTCAAAATCAGCTTGAGCAAACTCATGGGGTGCAAATTAGCACTCAGACAATAAGAAATCGCCTCAGAGAATATGATTTAAGGCCTCGTGTCGCGGCAAGAGGCCCAGCTCTTACCGCAGCCCATCGAAGGGCGCGTTTGGATTTTGCGAGAGAGCATATCCATTGGGAAGAGGCCGATTGTGAAAGAGTTCTCTTCACAGATGAGTCTAGATTCTGCCTCTACCATTAGGAATCCAACTCGGAGAAATCTGGGAAGGATTAGATCAGAACATTTTAAGATCACTCATTTTGAGTATGGAACGTCGTTGCCGAGCTGTAATTATCGCAAGGGGTGTAAATACCAAGTATTAAATCACTTATCAGCATTTCAGAATTTTGAAAATTGTTCATTTCTCTTCATTCACATAAGATTCGGTGAAATCCTGAATTTTTCTCCCATTTAATGTGTCATGTTTCGTTCAAAACCTTCCCGAGAGAACATAAAAAATAAGTTATAAAGTCAAAGTAAAGTTAACTGTAATCAAAATTGAGATTTTCAGAATGTGCGATAATTTTTTTTGAGCAGTGTAGGTAGTAAATTATGGCAGAAAAATGTATTTACTTTGCACCATCCCTCAAAAACTTCGAAGAGTTAATTTAAGGAGAGATGCAACAAGGTGTTCAACAGGGTTCCATATTGGGATCCTTCATTTTCGTATCGAGGCATCCCCAGTTCGGCATAATACCATTTGCCGTACCTGCTATGTATTCAGCTTACGTTGAGCTATTGCTCAGAAATTTTCTCAGCTAAAAATTTCTGGAATTACACGGAAATTCATGAGTACTATGCAAGATTCATCACCCTGTATAATTACGAAGCAGTAATTCCTGAAGGATTACATGGTACACCATACAATGTTTATTTATCTGTTATCAGCTATTCGTCCAACACAAATTGCTCGGATAACTAGATTCCTCATATACAATATCATCGCTTGATAACAATACCCTATCAATTTTGAGATAACGTGAAAAGTGCATATTCTAAGCTTGCAAGATTTCCTTTGTTGGGAAATCTTCCATCTTCGCTCGAAAAAAAAATCCTGCATGGGAGGTTCAAGATAGATTCGAATCAGAGATGAAACAAGAACAATTCGTTATGTTATTGATTATTGATCGTCTCAATTAATGAATAATAGAAGTACTACAGAGATTTACTTCCATTGTACGGTTAACACAATGGGTCAATTGATTGCCTTTGTATTAGACGATGATCTAGGAGGGGCTTCGTCGCATATTGAAGGCCGATAGATGATTGATCGGTTGATGTTGAGTTCATCTAGGAATTCTTTTAGTTTTTCACACATCAGAAAAGTGTGAGGGTACTGGAGAAAGTTGATAAACTTACGTGTCGAGTTTTCATCGTCTTGAAATTGTATTCAGTTCTGAAAAAAGTACCTTTTCGGGTGGGATTCGAACCCAGGAAGCCCGGATTGCAGGTTCGATGGTTTTTACCACCGAAGCTGCTACGAATTCCACCACATTGAGGAACCTTTTCTCGAAAAATTCTATTTTAGTAGTTTTGTTTATATTGTCCTAAGCCAACTGCGGCGTTCGCAAGATTTGGAGTGTTGAGAAAAGAAAAAAATTAAGAAAATTCTTCGTTAAGCGAAAGAGAACATTTATATCAAAAAATGATTTAGTGATTGATTATTTCATGGTAGAATATCAGTTCTTTCTGCACTTATATTAAAATTGTACAAGCTCTATTTCAGTCAAATTTTATGGAATCCTGACGAAATTCAATGCAAAATTCAGATCATACATACAAGTGACTTTTGTATTGTATTTTGGCAGTTGGTGTGACTGACGAAAATTGACAGATTACGGAATTTGAATTGACAGTCAGTGTTAACATCCGCAAAACATAAAATATACCTAACTGAAAACAACTCATTACAGCACTGCTTTTAGTACTGGAATTAACTCATTAGGTTACTGAAATAGAGGATAGTATATCCTAAAACAAGTTGCAGAATGAGCTCCTATTCCAACACGAATGCGTAAATCGAAAACGAGCGACGAAGGAGCGAGTTTTCGAAAGCATGAGTGTTGGAATTGCCTTCTGCAACGAGTATATGACGATATTTTCTCTATTCAATGTAAAGTTTTGTGAAATACTCTCGAAATTCAAATAAATATTAAGGTTAGTGACTTTTGTATTGTAGCTTAGCAGTTGGTGTGACTTACGAAATTTGACAGATTACGATATTTGAATTGATTTGATTCGAAAATTGATAAGATATGAGGTCAGTACTGACAACCAAAAAACGAAATATATAACTGAAAACAATTCTGTAATGAGTTTCATTACAGCACTACTTTTAGTACTGTAATGAACTCATTACGATACTGAAATAGAGAATAGTATATTCTAAAACAAGTTGCAGAATGAGCTCCTATTCGAATGCGAAGTTCGAAAACGAGCGACGAAGGAGCGAGTTTTCGAAAGCATGAGTGTTGGAATTGCCTTCTGCAACGAGTATATGACGATATTTTCTCTATTCAATGTAAAGTTTTGTGAAATACTCTCGAAATTCAAATAAATATTAAGGTTAGTGACTTTTGTATTGTAGCTTAGCAGTTGGTGTGACTTACGAAATTTGACAGATTACGATATTTGAATTGATTTGATTCGAAAATTGATAAGATATGAGGTCAGTACTGACAACCAAAAAACGAAATATATAACTGAAAACAATTCTGTAATGAGTTTCATTACAGCACTACTTTTAGTACTGTAATGAACTCATTACGATACTGAAATAGAGAATAGTATATTCTAAAACAAGTTGCAGAATGAGCTCCTATTCGAATGCGAAGTTCGAAAACGAGCGACGAAGGAGCGAGTTTTCGATAGCATGAGTGTTGGAATTGCCTTCTGCAACGAGTATTAGACGGTATTTTCTCTATTTCAGTCAATTTTTGTGAAATACTCTCAAAATTCAAATGAAAATTAGTGACTTTTGTTTTGTATCTTGGCAGTTGGTGTGACATACGAAATTTGACAGATCACGGAATTTGAATTGATTTGATTCGAAACTTGATTCGATAAGTTTCATTACAGCACTACTTTTAGTACTGTAATGAACTCATTACGATACTGAAATAGAGAAACATTTTTTTCGCAATCATCGTGCTATCGCACGGTAACCAAAAATTCGAGCTTTTTGGACGGTCAAAAGCTCAGAAGATTTCTCTTGAAACAACTCAATTTTTTTCCAATGAAACGGTCATTTCTATTTCTGAGGATTTTCAACCCATTCATTTTCTAGTAGAGTATCAAAAAATTTAAAGTCCATATCTGTATCTCGTTGCGAAAATATGAGTTTGAATCGATACATTTTCTTGGATTAACCTTTGTTAATTCCCTGAGTAAAAATGCCATTGTTCCAGGTTGCTAAAAAATTGTTGTTGATGCTACTCACGACTTTTGTCCTAGAGTACAGCCAATATTTTGAATATTCATATCGATCCAATCTTGCATTCAATATAGCAGATTCCCGGTATATAAGTCATCATAATTCTGAAAGTTGCAACAGGCAGAGAATCCAGCGAAGAACAGGTGTACCATAAAATGTGTCTATATATTGCTCACATTCATATTTTACTTAAATATGTTAATAAATCAACATTGTATTATTCTTCTTGATGAATATTAATATGCTGAATTGTTTCTACTTTTTACATCTATTCTATTACGATCATTAGATAATGGTTTTCTGAGATTCTAAACAAGTAGGAGGGCATTTCTTGAATTCATAATTTTATAGTAACACGTGGATTGTTCGGAATTTTACGGCTGAAAAAAATGTTTAATGTCTCTGCTCATTGTTGGAGGATCCTTGACCCAATCAACAATGCAGGAGAGCCTGAAAAAATGGTCACACGAAATTTATTCGTGATTATTGTAAGATAATAAATTTTTTTCGATACCTAAGATATAACTTTATTTCTAGATATTATTCTTCAAATAACCTGAATACAAAAATTTCTAAATTTCTTCGTGGTTTCCTAACGATATGTAGCGATGGAGCTCTACAAGAATATCGTCCCTATTTGGAAATCATGCACATCTTTCATTTGACCTTTATTGACCAAAGATCCTCGTCAACAATTAAAGCAGACTTATCTCAATTTGGGAATATCGTTGTGATCTAGTGTTCTTTGATCATCTTCGTGAATTCAACTATCGCAGGAGGCTGAGATGTCCACGACGTTACACAATCCCAAACTAGTACGCTATAATTGTCAACGTCAACCTTTGAATTGGAATTGAGAGCCAGTTAAATGCCACTAACTAAAGAAGACCGACTTCTTGCAACAACTGAGCAAGGACACTATAATTGTCTAAACTAAACCATGGAAATTATTAATGTAAGTACCTTCGGCGGCAGTGGCGTTCGTGACATATTTAAGCGGAAAAGAGGAGAGATAAAGCAACTGGCTGGCATATGTATTTTACCTTTTAATTGCGGTTATTAAAATTAATATGTGGAACTTCCAACGATTAACTGGTGGAAGTTAGCAACAATGACACGTTTTGAAGATACAATTCTGCAGTTGTTGGATCAAGTAGGCCAGAAATATAGATATATACACTGCGCAAAAGAATTAACGCACATTATGGAAATCTAAAATTTATTCTACAACTGGAGGTGTTCTCAATGATAATTATTTATATCAGAATTATGCATGCATATGTTTCCACCTTCAACGTTTTTCTTCAATACAGATGTTTTTTCCCAGCAGGAATTAAAAAAAAGATATCATCAGATTTTGAATGTATTGGCTCCATTATAAAATCAGTTGTTCTCGATCAATTCTAGGGATCAATAGTCTTTCTTTCGTTTGATTATCTACACTCGATCGCTATGCAACGCGAAACACGCAATTTGACCCAAGAGGAATGTGCCCAAGTGGTAGTTTTGCGAGAAGAAGGGTGGACATACACAAGAATTGCAGAAAGGTTTGGAGATTCCCATACAAGTGTGTCCAGAATGTTGCAGCGATTCAGGGAGACAGGTATGAATGTCCGAAGACCAGGACAGGGTAGACCACGGGTAACAACTGCCATTCAAGAACGTTACTCGAGAGTTTCTTCGTTGAGACAACGGTTTGCAACTGCTCGCCTCCTTCAAAATCAGCTTGAGCAAACTCATGGGGTGCAAATTAGCACTCAGACAATAAGAAATCGCCTCAGAGAATATGATTTAAGGCCTCGTGTCGCGGCAAGAGGCCCAGCTCTTACCCCAGCCCATCGAAGGGCGCGTTTGGATTTTGCGAGAGAACATATCCATTGGGAAGTGGCCGATTGGAAAAGAGTTCTCTTCACAGATGAGTCTAGATTCTGCCTCTACCATTGTGATCGACGTTCCCTTGTATACAGACGTCGACATGAAAGATATGCTCAGTGCAATTTCCTGAATACTACTGGTTTCGGTGGAGAATCGATTATGGTATGGGGTGGAAAATCTTTGACTGCTCGCAAAGACCTAGTGGTCGTTGATAATGGAGCTATGAATGCTGATAAGTATATAAGGAACATTCTTGAAGAGCATGTAGTGCCATTTGCCCCATACATTGGTGAAAATTTAATTTTTAAGGACGATAATGCCAGACCCCATCGTGCGCGCATCGTTCAGGAGTACCTTGAAGAGGTTGAAGTCTCTCGAATGGAATGACCAGCAAAAATTCCAGATCTCAATCTGATTGAGCAGGTTTGGGACAACCTCAATAGAAGGATGAGAAGTTCAGAAAATCATCATACTCTTAATGCCTTAGGAATCCAACTCGGAGAAATCTGGGAAGGATTAAATCAGAACATTTTAAGATCACTCATTTTGAGTATGAACCGTCGTTGCCGAGCTGTAATTAACGCAAGGGGTGGAAATACCAAGTATAAAATCACTTTATCAGCATTTCAGTATTTTGAAAATTGTTCATTTCTCTTCTTTCACAGATTCGGTGAAATCCTGAATTTTTCTTCCATTTAATGTGTCTTGTTTCGTTCAAAACCTTCCCGAGAGAACATAAAAAATAAGTTATAAAGTCAATGTAGAGTTAACTTTCATTAAAATTGAGATTTTCAGAATGTGCGTTAATTTTTTTGCGCAGTGTATATAGAACATAAACATATTCTAAAACATTCAGATTATACATTCTAGTGAATTTTTTATTGTATCTTGGCAGTTGGTGTGACTGTTACGAAAATTGACAGATCACGGAATTCGAATTGACGTGTCGCCAACCAAAAAACGAAAAATATGAAAACAATGCTGTAATGAGCATGATACATTTAGCATTCAGAAAACTTAACAGAGGATTCTTATTTGGAGATGATTTCTGTTAGAGCCATAATTTCTGGGAGTATCATTATTGAGTTAAGGTCGGAACGAATCTACGTTAAAATCTGTGTGCTGTGCGCTGTTTTTTGAGTCCAACGTTTCATTATCAATCTCTCTGTGACCTCACGTTCAAAAGTCGAATACAGGTTAGTCGGCAGAAACACAACAGGCAGGTATAATTGAATCGAATGATACTGAATTATATTCATTAATGCATAGGGGAAACGGGTATTTTATTACGATCAATTAGAGGCGTGCAATTACATGTGAATAATGTTTATGAACGCTTGCGAGAAATCTGAGCAGGCAGTATATCGGCTCGGACATATGCTCGACATATCGATCCAAAGTTTTTTGATGCAGAGCAAAACCTACCTATACAGGGTGGCCATTTGAAAACGAAACAGACGAGATTACAGACGAAATAAATTTTTTCGATAGAAATGCTCGGACAGGTCGATTTCTGTTTCGAGGGGACAACTTAAGATGTAGGTTACGGACGCATAGCGCTTCAACCCTTGCTACTACAACCCTCACCCCCAATTTTTGAATAGGGAAGATGGGGTGAGTGATACCTCATTTGAAAGGTATTTTTATACTGATTTCAGCACAGTAATTGTTTTCTCATTTTATGCATTAGTTCTCGAAATACAGGGTGGCCATTTGAGAACGAAACAGACGAGATTACAGACGAAATAAATTTTTTCGATAGAAATGCTCGGACAGGTCGATTTCTGTTTCGAGGGGGACAATTTAAGATGTAGGTTAAGGAGGCATAGCGCTTCAACCCTTGCTACTACCCCCAATTTTTGAATAGGGAAGATGGGGTGAGTGATACCTCATTTGAAAGGTATTTTCATACTGATTTCAGCACAATAATTGTTTTTTCATTTTATGCATTAGTTCTCGAAATATTCTTGACTAAGCATTTGAAAATGAAGTGGTGTTTTCATGGCACTTGTAGTGTTTTTTTGTGAAAAACCTTTCAAATGGAGTATCACTCACCCCATCTACCCTATTCAAAAATTGGGGGTGAGGGTAGTAGTAGCAAGTGTTGAAGCGCTATGCGTCCGTAACCTACATCTTAAGTTGTCCCCCTCGAAACAGAAATCGACCTGTCCGAGCATTTCTATCGAAAAAATTTATTTCGTCTGTAATCTCGTCTGTTTCGTTTTCAAATGGCCACCCTGTATATTCTTTTGATTGAGAGAGCTTAAATAATACAATACATATTGAAACAAAAAAGTACCTAGCTGGGGTTAGTGCAACACAGGAAAACAATACAGGTCTGTAGTATGATAAAATGAGGAAAGGGAAAAAATCTCAGAGAAAAAAAACTATGACCTCACCCGTGTTGGAAAAAGAATTACTTAAAATATCATATCAGAGGATCTTGGAGGACATCTACGTGATCAGAAGAACATCTTCATGTAGTTACTCTATGGGCAGCAGAGAAAAACAGACTCTTCACCAATCTACCCGAAATTCTAGAACTGAAATGAAAAAAGACACAAGCAGAAAAAACTAGTCATTATAATCAACGGTTTTTTAATTAACCACCCATTACAGAAATTCTTTCTTCATAAATTAGTTATGACAGAAATGTCACAATGTTTGAAAGAAATGAAAAAACTCAATCAATTTCCCCTTTTTGAATTGCTAAACATCAGAAAACTTATAACACAACCAGCTAAACCGTAATTTGGACTAAGTGACAAATCAATGAGTAATACATAACTTTCAATTGTCCTCCTTCACAAAGAAGTTCCCCTGTTGCCATGTAGGTTTCTTAGAAGATCTCAACACCATGTTCAGTGGCTAATTTCGGAACGTAATCACTTTTGTCCTTCGAATTCCTCCAATATTCAAATTTAAATTCTCAGCTTTGCTCTCTGATCGTGAGGGTTCTTTCGAACCAGGTACGACCATCCAAGTGATGATTTTTCGGAACTTCAGATGTTTGAGGACCGCTATGAGACCCTAATGAAAGGAAATCATCTCCAATAGATAAACCAAACATCTCATAACACAAGAAACCCGAATATTTTTCAGGACCAAAAACTACGACATATTCCGAGAATTGTCAGAATGACAAGGATGATAATATTTATATATATAATAATGATAAATACAAATAAATGTGTTCATTGCAAAATATAAAACATATGATAATAAGTCCCAGAATGAGGAATAAAAGTGTTTCTCTATTTCAGTATCGTAATAGGTTCCTTAGAGTACTAAAAGTAGTGCTGTAATGAAACTCATTAAAGCATTGGTTTCAGTTATATTTCTCGTTTTGTGATTGTCAGTTCTGACCTCAGATCCTCTCAATTTTCAAATCAAATTCCGTAATCTGTCAAATTTCGTAAGTCACACTGCCATGATACAATACAAAAGTCACTAATGTGAATTTTTATTTGAATTTCGAGGGTATTTCACAAAACTTGACTGAAATAGAGAAAATATCGTCTGATACTCATTGCAGAAGGCAATTCCAACACTCATTCATCTTGGAATAGGAGCTCATTCTGCAACTTGTTTTAGAATATACTATTAAACAGGTTGAATCAACCTATTGGAAAAAGAATAAGCTCATTGACAATTTCTACTGAGGTTAATGTAAAAGTGTGAAAGAATTTCTATCATAAAATTCATCGTATGTTAAACTAGTACTTCACCTATCGATTTGTTCCTTTTTTCAATTTTTGTTCTGCTTAGTTTTTGAAAAGACATCGGATAGTTGGCGATACTCTTATTTAATCCTATTTTTGAAGTATCGCTCTACTTTTCCAAGCATATCGAACTTTCATTCCTCTTATCATCCAACCAATCGATCACCCAGTGATTGAACTTTTCGGAAGAGCATATCGTCGTCAAGAAACCTATAGAGACATGGGCGTTACTATCGATAAAAAAAAAATTTTAAAAATAACAATTCGAAATAAAATAAAAAATTCAAAGCTTTTCTCGACTGGGTTAACCCCCCTCAAGACTCAACTGTAGTTACGCCAATATTCAGAGATTCTGGATCGAGTATATCTTTTTTTTTCTTCCAGTGTATGTCGTCCTGTCCTACAAACCGTGCAACATTCACGTAGATATGCGATCGTCGTCGATTCCCATAAACCTCTGTCATTTAAAATGCACATCCACTAAATAACTTACCATAACAATGAAATAGCAGTACACTTTTTCGAACGACGTTTTTCAGATATTTGGGTTGAATCGATTATACAGTGAAAACAATCATTTCCTGCTGTATGTACCACTCCGGGACAAATTGAGGGGTCAGAACAGTTCTGATTAACGGCCGTGACTCCGATAATTGCCCTTTTATACGTGACTGCTATTGGTTTTAGCCGATAGTCCGGGAGATAGACGCACCGATCGAGAATTTCGATCAGAAAATGACAGAAGATCTAATCTTACCACTAGAATATTCAACAACTAGAGGCGCTGTGTCTTATAACAGTGAATTCTTCCCGTACTTATACTGCTCCACAAGAGTTAGGGATTCAATCGTTTTGAAAAGTATGTAATCGTCGAAAAAATCGCTGTAAAATCATTTAAAACTCAATAGCAACTTGAATCGATCCAATAAAAATCAGTACGAGACATTTCGTCAATCTGGTCGCCTTTTTCTGAAGTTTGGTTCTTTGCATATGCTTCATGAATGTTCTCATTTTGAAATGAAGTCAGTTTATCGACGGCTTCGATTTGAAACGAGTTTTCTGAAAATGCCAAGACGTTAATTAACTCAGGTTGTTGTAGCAGAAAGGCTCCAAATCAGTCAAATTGTGATATCTCGACTTTGGAATAGGTTCAGGGAGACAGGTTTTATGTTGGAAAGACCAAGGCTTGGTGGGCGACGAAAAACAACACCTGCTCAGGATCGTTTCATCACCGTTTCGGCGAGAAGAAAGTCTACATCTACGTGTAGAATGCTACGGAATACTCTTCAAAAAGCAGATGGGTCAAAGTTTCCATCGAACCATCAGACGACGTTTGAGTGAGGTGAATCTACATAGGTTCTAGACGTTCACTAAGAGGAGTTCCATCAACACGTGACCATAAGTGTCGAAGACTGGAATGGGCAAGGTAACATATCAATTGAAACGATCAATGGCGTAGTGTCCTTTTCACTGATGAATCCAGATATGGACGATTTTCAGATTCTCGAAGAAGAAGGGTGTGGACAATCCCACGCATACCCCGTAATCGTTGCTATGTCCAAGAAGTCCATCCATTCAGAGGGGGTAGTGTTATGGTATGGGCCGGGATATGTTTCAACGGGCGCACAGATCTACACATTTGTTCTGGGAATATGACCGCCTTACACTATAGGAAGCATGTCATTGACAATGTTTTGGCAAATTTTCACGCTGTTTTTGGTGAATATTTTCAATTTCTAGACGATAACGCTAGACCGCATCGTGCAGCCTTAGTTGAGAATGCGCTCGAGGAGCTTGGTATTCCACATTTACCAATACCTCCGCACTAGATTTGAATTGCATAGAACATGCATGGGATATGCTCCAAAGAAGATTAGATAATTATCACCCTACCTCAGAATCCTAAAATGATCTGAGAGAGCTTCTGCCCTATTTATGGAACCAAATTCCTCAAGAAATGTTCAACAACCTCTTGTGAAGTATGCAAAGAAGATGTCAAGCTGTTTTTGATGTCCGTGGAGGCCATACATTATATTAGTCTTAAAATGCTGGAGTTCTCTGGGAATAAAATTTCGTTATTTTACTCGATTTTTCTTAACCACCCTGTATACGCTGCAGACCTACAGGCTTAAATTAATTTCATTTCCAACTTGAAATCATATTAATATGAATTTTCATCACATAAACTCATTTAAACTATATTTTTGTGGAATTTAAGTCAATATCCCTAACTCATGTGGAGCAGTTTATTTTTCCAGTCGATTTAAATCTTTCAATCTCTTCATGACAGTTAGTTGGAAATGTGTGCCTATCATGTATAATGTGACTCTTACAATAACGATATCTCAGGAATTGTAACTCTCAGAAAAAAAATCTGGAGACTTTTTCTATAGATAATTTGAATATCTACAACTTCTTTTTTGATGAATATTAACGTTTTTGGGGAAAATTCAAAAAATATTGTCCCGAACTTTCGATGCACATATAGGGACTTCTCAAACTTTATTGGCTGCCTGGCAATTTTTGTTATTTCCAATGTCTATCTTGACGGGATCAGTTATGGTTCATTTTTATGCGAATTACTTATTTTGTTATATGGCCATTTTGTCATTTTCCTCACTGTCATTTCCAATATGGATTTTTCATGTTATATTAAATGCGATTTCGAAGAAGGTTTTGACCATGGTCTGTTCTAAATCGCATTTGAACATGCCTTGGACGATGCAACAGCATGCTCTTCCGATGGAAATCGGTTGAGAGCCCTAGTTGTGCGTGTGGGGAAAATGAGGAGACTATAGAACATCTTGAAAATAGTTGTCCCATTTATAAATTTCAAGATGGTTTCGAGGCTATACATAAAGTAACAAATGCATTTCTGAAATGGGTAATTAATTTCAAAATTATTTAATTTATTCTAATAATTGGTTTCTTTTCTGTTTTTGTCTTCTTTCAGTTCAGATTAAGCTTTGCGAGTCGTTTTGTGAACAATCTGTTTATCTGGATCACCCTGATGTCTTTCAAGATTTTCCTGATATTTAATATTTTTTTCACGGGCTAGGTAGGGTTTTTTTTTTTTCTCGTTCCTCATTTAATCATAATGCAGACCTGTATGGTTTTCCTGCATCAACCTCAGCTGGGTTCCTTTTTGTTTCAATATGTATATATTATTTTCTCTATTTCAGTATCGTAATGAGTTCATTACAGTACTGAAATTAGTGCTGTAATGAAACTCATTACAGCATTGTTTTCAGTTATATTTTTCGTTTTGTGGTTGTCAGTACTGACCTCAGATCCACTCAATTTTCGAATCAAATCAATACAAAATCCGCAATCTGTCAAATTTCGTATGTCACACCAACTGCCAAGATACAATACAAAAGTCACTAATCTGAATTTTTATTTTAATTTCGAAAGTTTTCCACAAAACTCAACTGAAATAGAGAAAATATCGTCTAATACTCGTTGCAGAAGGCAATTCCAACACTCATGCTTTCGAAAACTCGCTCCTTCGTCGCTCGTTTTCGAATTTCGCATTCGTGTTGGAATAGGAGCTCATTCTGCAACTTGTTTTAGAATATACTATTAGCTCCCTGAATCAAAATAATATATACAGGGTGACACAGAATCATGGTACACTCCCATATTCTTACTTGTTTCTGAAGCTATATTTCTGAAATTTGGAACATTGAATATACTCACTATAGGGAACTCTTGACATATTTAGAAAAAAATCCAATTTCCGGTTTTTTCCGGAAATGACATCAATTTTGGATTGAATCGAGAAGATACTTAAACTTGTCTTAACTCCATTATCGTGTTCGTATTGGTTATACAGAAAAATAGCTGATATGGATGGATACCACACTGATGGTACTTTCGAATGACGTCAAAGTACCATTATGCTACCATTTGACAAAAAGGTTTTGGTTTACTTTTTTGACACGTATATCGAACCACGATACTTTTTAAATTGAAATTACTATAGTGTAACATTATTTTGATTATTTGGAATAATTTTAGGGAGTTCAAGGCTCTCTAGATCGAAAAATAAAATGGGCGTTCTGACGAATAAAATATCAACTATGAGGTATCATTAGATTGAGAAAATTATAGAGATTTCAAAAATATAATAATATACCAGGTGTCCCATTTGAAAATCGAAAGTTGATGTGATGTCCGGAAAAACCAGCAGTTGAATTTTTTTTTCTGAATATGTCAAAAAGTGCCCTAAAGTGAGTATATTCAATGTTCCAAATTTCAGAAATATAGCTACAGAAACAAGGGAGAATATTTGGGTGTACCATGAGTCTGTGTCACCCTGTATATATTTCGAAGAAGTCATAGAACATTTGACATTTGTTGTTTTTCTAGCTTTTCCAGTTATGTCAGTGCCATTTATACATTCGTGTAGGCACTCTGTCGTACCTTCCTTGGTTGGCTTCACCCAAAATACCTACTCTTCTCCCGGACTACTGTTTTTAACACCGCAGAAGAAGCCTTTGTCTTCACATTGTATACCTTCCTCAGGCACGTGTCCGTAAATTTATGGACTTGTTTGCTCGCTTGCTCCAGTCATGCTTTTCACGAGATGCCTTCATTGCATATTCATGGCACCACAACAATCGCCGAAGGCGACTTCATCTGCTTCGGTCGCGACCAAATCGAGAACTGTGCCAAGAAATTGGTATTCCGGGGCGGTACCGTGATGGCACTAATTGTTCTCGGGTCCAAGAAGAGACTTTCGCCTTCTATGAGTCCGATCCATTGTTGCGTTCACGTTCTTCAAGGATATCGTTGGAAACGAGGCGGCATTGTTTTGGTTGCTATGACGGAGGTCAGGAACTTTCAGTTTCGTTTTTCCGGGTGGCTTTGTTGTTGGAAAATTGAGTCACGTGTATTCTCGAAGAGGATGCGGGTTACTTTTGTTCTACTTAGGGCTAGTTTCATTATAAACTTTGCACTTTAGGCTAAAGCTCTCTTTCAAAGTTCAGCCAATTTCATAATGAAATTAAATGGAACTTTACGTGAAGGAGACTTTAGTTGAAATGTTATACAATGCACAAAAAAATTGACGCACATTCTGAAAATCTCAATTTTAATCAAAGCTAACTCTACATTGACTTTATAACCTATTTTTTATGTTCTCCTGGAAACGTTTTGAACGAAACAAGACACATTGAATGGAAGAAAAATTCAGGATTTCACCGAATGTGAAAGAAGAGAAATGAACAATTTTCGAAATACTGAAATGCTGATAAGTGATTTTATACTTGGTATTTCCACCCCTTGCGTTAATTACAGCTCGGCAACGCCGTTTCATACTGAAAATGAGTGATCTTAAAATTTTCTGATCTAATCCTTCCCAGATTTCTCCGAGTTGGATTCCTAAGTCATAAAGAGTAGCTGGATGATTTTCTGAACTTCTCAGGCTTCTATTGAGGTTGTCCCAAACCTGCTCAATCGGATTGAGATGTGGACTTCTTGCTGGTCATTCCATTCGATAGACTTCAACCTCTTCAAGGTACTCCATTATCAACGACCATTTGATCTGTGCGAGCAGTCAAAGATATTCCACCCCATACCATAATCGATCCTCCCCCGAAACCAGTAGTATTCAGGAAATTGCACTGAGGATATCTTTCATGTGGACGTCTGTATACAAGGGAACGTCGATCACAATGGTAGAGGCAAAATCTAGACTCATCTGTGAAGAGAACTCTTTCCCAATCGGCCTCTTCCAAATGGATATGCTCCCTCGCAAAATCCAAACGCGCCCTTCGATGGGCTGGGGTGAGAGCTGGGCCTCTTGCCGCGACACGAGGCCTTTAATCATATTCTCTGAGGCGATTTCTTATTGTCTGAGTGCTAATTTGCACCCCATGAGTTTGCTCAAGCTGATTTTGAAGGAAGCGAGCGGTTGCAAACCGTTGTCTCAACGAAGACATCCATCATGTGATTGCCGGTATTGGAACACACATGATGTGCTATCTGAGATCTACCAATATCTCTATTTTATGTTATTCTTATGTTCACGTTTTCTAATTTCTAATGGCCTTGATGTTTCTCTTGTATAGGATTTTTCACAAATACAGGGAAAACAATTTCTTGATTTTTGGTTCTCATTCAAAGTTTTAATTTTTGTTAATAAAGATCGTTAATCATTTTTTGTTTCGAAAACAGTTCTTATGTTGAATTAAGAACCAACTCGTTTATTTTTTTCTGAAAGTCCATGAACATAAAGCATCAAATTTATTAAAATTGGTTGTTCTTGAAGGTTTGTCGTCGTTTTGACGTCAAAACGATAACAAAAATCAGGAAACAACAACAAACCGTCAAGAACAACCAATTTTAATGAATTTAATTCCTTATACTCCTGTTTTACCCTATGTGAGGGTCTATTTCATGAAGAGATTCTGTGGAAATGAGGTGCAGACATTTCTCTGCTAGATGGCACTTCTCATTGTTAAATCTAGGAAGTGCCTGACAGCATTGAATGAAGTTCTGCGCCTCATTTTCTTGGTTGTCATCAAGAATTTGTCCCTTAGAGATGTAGGTCTATCTCTACCTTCAGCTATGAAATCTGATTTCATCTGTCCAGTACTCCTGATGAAAGTTCTGGGAACCCATACGTTGATGATGGTATTCATTTCAATCATAACTATTTTCAATTAATCTGTTTCGATAAGTTTTCGGAATGGCCTCTGTACAGGCAAAGAATATTTCATTTTTTTCTCTTCAGTAAAACTTCCAACTGTAGTGATATCACCATATCCGAATGAATAATAACTTTTGAAGGTTTGACAACTTCCTCCTAAAACAGAAAAACATATAAAAGAGGTGATAAAAATATTTTTATATCTAGTTTTTCATGAATGGGTATAATACCAATGTGAATTTTCCATAATTCGTTAATGGAATGAATAGCATTTCTTTGCAAACGAATTAAGCTTTGTGATTTCCTCTCAAAACATGCAGTTGTGAAATGTTGGGAACAAAGCACAGCATAATTTGAAGGTTGGCAGTTTTCTCTGTTCTCAAATTTCATCCAAGAAATACGACTTGTCGGGTCTTGAGAAAATCAGTTAAAATACGATAAATCGAATACCAAATAATGAATTCGTAAAATGTAAAATGTCAATATACAAACAGATGAAACTAATTTTCAAGGTTAAACCATGAAATATTTTTAAATCAAAAAAGTTTCAATGTTTTTCAGTGAAAGATAAAAATAAAACGGCAAGAACTAGGACATTTCAATATGTCCACATCAATTTGAGGTTATGCGAAAAAATGTATGATGTAAAAGTTGTAGATGTTTTTATTACCTACAACTTTGCCTTCCAATTTTTTTTTTCATAAGACTTGGAGCTTTGCCGGAAATCGAGGTACCATTTTTTACCCTTAAAAGGTCACCCACTGATCTCAGATCCACCGTGACTTATTGCCCCTTTCATTTTTGTTTGATTCTCTTCTTATTCCAATGGGTTTCATTCAACTATCATTTTTTCACTTTTTACCATTTTCAGCCCTGTTCTAACCATATATCGGGCTTCAAAATCAGATATATGAATTTTTACCTAATTCATTCCATTCTCAAGCATCTCGTGACCTTCTCAATAAAATCTGTCCATCAAAGCATGATCTCTTGCTACCTCCAGGCAACATGAATTGAATTAGCATCGTAACCCCTAATTTCGATAATATCGTCAATCTCTCCTCCCCAACATCACGAGAAGTGTTTTGAAAGAGTATCGGACACCTCAGGAAGTGAGAGAATCCTGTGAGATGAAACAATGAAACCCAATGTTTCCAGGCTAAATGATGTGATACTAATTAAGATGACACATCGAAAGGGAGTGTTCAAGAACTTTGGCGAAGAATAAGAATTGATGTGTTCGAGAAAATGATCGTGATTCACATTATGATCTTTCGATTAATTACTCGTTTATGTATTCATCTTTAATTGAAGACAATCCAATCATTTACGAAGGAAAAGTTACTCTATTTCATAATTTGTAACATTTATATATTTGAAGTTGAAGAAGCAGAAAAGAAATATACTGCTCCACAAGAGTAAGGGATATCGTATTCAATCGTTTTGAAAAGTATGTAATCTTCGAGAAAACCGCATTTAAAACTCAATAACAACTTGAATCGATCCAATAAAAATCAGTATGAGACATTTCGTCAATCTGGTCGCCTTTTTTATGAAGTTTGGTTCTTTGCATATGCTCATGAATGTTCTTATTTTGAAATGGAGTCAGTTTATCAACGGTTTCGATATGAAGCGAGTTTTCTGAAAATGCCAAGACGTAAATTAACAAACGCCGAGGCTAATATGGCTATCGGAATTCTAAAGGGTTGACTTAAAAACGCAGAAATTTGCATCCTGAGTAGTGTCAATTTTTTTTTTCACAACAATGTTGAGTTTTAATAGTTTTTCTCTTCATGAATTCATCTTGCAATTAATTTACTTTCTTGAAAAATAGGAATAGTTGCTAATCATGTTCTTAGTCTCACCACATTAATTGAATCAGGGTTCAATAAAAACTTGAAACAGGGGCAGCATTCGTTAATTTATCCCCAGCATACGATACAGTGTAATTTATGAACTTTATAATCATTTAAAATGTGGAAAATGGTTAGACTCTTAGAAAATATGCTTTCCGACAGAAGGTCACGTGTTTTTGTGGGTAATGAATGAGAGTAGTTATTTCGAAACTTAGAACAATGGTCTCACACAAGAATCAGTTATAGCACTACTTATTCCGAAAAAAATCATTTATGCTGATGATATTACTCTGACTCTCCATCATTCTAATTTTCAGACGATAGTACCGTTGCCTCAGATTTGAAAATCATGAAAAATAGTTTTTTTTTAAACTGACTTCTGTGCCCTAATAATTAAAAACGGATGTTTCATGTTTTCATTTCAATAATCATCAGAATAATAGAAGATTTAGTGTCACTATGGGTTCTTCTTCAAAACATAATTTTAATCGTAGATAACTCGGATTCTAAATTTCAATGCACACTCAGATGATCGGTTTTTGATGCTTACAACTCGAAATAGCATCTTTCAGGAACTAGTTGGTACTTCATGGGTCGCTGATGCAACAATACTTCGTACGGCAGTGCTAGCCAGTTTATTGCATTGATAAGGAAAAGCTCGTTTTTGAATTTTCATGAAAAAATTTGTTGCGATTACTACGATAAGGCAAAAATTCTTCGTTCCGAGGAGATAAAAGTAGACCTTGGAAAAAACGAATTCTTTAATGTTGAATTCTTCATGCATGGTTTTAATTCTTTTGCCACAAATGATGACATACCTGTCATTTGGCGAGAAATACCTCTGATACCGATTGCTATTTGAAAGTTCTCATGGTTACACCCGACATACAGGGTGGTGAAACATCGCCATCTCCAGGAACTGCAGAAAATATATACAGGGTTGGGATAAAGTATGGAACCAAGTAAATATCTTTTAAACGAAAAGAACGATATTTATGAAAATTTGCAGGTAAGTGCAATGGAACAAAACGCATCTGATGTACATTTTTTTGATAATAATATACTTCCGGTTTAACCGGAAATGCCATCAACTTCTTTAATTTAAATGGGACACCCTATATATTTTTACAGATTTTGAAAGAGCTTGTTATTTTGAATTCATACATACTGAGTTTAGTGTAAAAAAATGTGTAAAAACGAGGAATAACTCACTGTTTGTAGTACAATAGATCTACATTTCATTATTTTAGAATAATGAGAAACAAAATTACTTCAAATGCTCGCCGTTTACTTGCTGACAATATGCCATCCTATTAACAAATTCTTGAGTCACTCTTTCCAAGACTTCTCCACGTATTAGTTCATATTCATCAATAATTCTTTGTCTCAATTCCTGTAAGTTTGTTCGTCGTCTAACTTAAACACGTGATTTTAGATAACCCCAAAGAAAAAAATCTAACGGGCTAAGATCCGGAGAACGAGCAGGCCACTCTATGAATCCTCTACGTCCAATCCATCGATTTGGAAAATTCGCATCCAGAAAATCCCTAACCCGTCTATCATAGTGGGGAGGTGCTCCATCTTGTTGAAACCAAATATTTTGTAGTAATTGCCCATTCTGTTGAAGTGCAGGAATAATTTTGTTATTTAGTAGATCCAAATACTTGTCACCATTCAAGTTTCCGTCGATAAAAAATGGGCCTATAAGCTTATTTTCGACAATTCCCATCCAAACATTTAACTTCTGTGGATGCTGGGTATGTGCTTCATGAATCCAATGAGGATTCTCATTTGACCACTACCTTGAGTTGTGGCGATTAACTGTTCTATTTAAACAAAAAGTTGCCTCATCGGAAAAACTATGCTAGAAGCAAAATTTTCGTCGACATTACAGATGTCCATTAGCCGTTCGTAAAATTCCAGCCGTCGGTCAAAATCATCGTATGACAATTCTTGAACCAACTGTACCTCTTTCAAAATCTGTAAAAATATATAGGGTGTCCCATTTAAATTAAAGAAGTTGATGGCATTTCCGGTTAAACCGGAAGTATATTATTATCAAAAAAATGTACGTCAGATGCGTTTTGTTCCATTGCACTTACCTGCAAATTTTCATAAATATCGTTCTTTTCGTTTAAAAGATATTTACTTGGTTCCAAACTTTATCCCAACCCTGTATGCTTCAAGCCATCTGATTGCGAAATGAAGGACCATAAAGCTATTGATTGGGTGGATAAGATATTGATTTGAAAAAATTGAGTTTACGATTTTGTGACCCCCTATATACTCCTGCGTCGCTCGTTTTCGAATTGCCTTCTGCAACGAGTATTAGACGATAATTTC
This sequence comes from Hippodamia convergens, assembly GCA_038502775.1. Taxonomy (NCBI): domain Eukaryota; kingdom Metazoa; phylum Arthropoda; class Insecta; order Coleoptera; family Coccinellidae; genus Hippodamia; species Hippodamia convergens. The sequence goes on from CM076610.1 coordinate 40,819,724, forward strand.
TCTACCTTAGTCAAGTTTTGTGAAACACTCTTCGAAATTCAATGAAAAATTCAGATTATACATCCTAGTGACTTTTGTATTCTATCTAGGCAGTTGGTGTGACTGAGACGAAATTTGACAGATTGACGTGTGTTGCGGATTGGTAGGATCGGAAGTCAGAGTTGACAACCACGAAACGAAAAATATAACTGAAAAAAAATGCTTTTAGTACTGTAATGAACTCAATAAAGAGAAATAAAATTATTGCACTCTTTTGCTAGTCTGGTTTGGCGTTCTTTTCTACTTCATCTCTCCAATCTATCCATTGATCCTCAACCTCTTTGACACAACGTATCCATGCTCCCTTCCTGTGTACAAATCCGCATGAATTGAGTTATGAAACGAGAAATAACGAGCATAGCGAACAAACAAATCTATCCCAATCGTTTCGAAACGTCTTCAAGAAGTAGTTTATCTGAACCGACGAAGAACATGTTGACATTGTCATCGAGGAGAAGAAAAATGAAGAGATAAGAGATAATTCTTAGGGCCCGTTTACACTTCATCGAGGACGATAAACAAGTACACTCTCATGAGGTTTGTTGATTGAATTGATGTTCTTATTTGGTGTTCCATTTCTACTTCTGTCGTGATAATAATACCAAGGTTTTTTCACTTATGTAGGTGCTAATCATAGGAAGAATGCTTAAATGAGTGTGCTTTTACCACTTCAGTATCTATTGTTTCGGTAGCCTTGTAACCTATTTCATTTTTTCTTCACCTAGTTTATATCGAGAGATTTTTTATTTCGAATTTTCTCATTGTCTTGGTTACCTGATCCCTAAACTACGAAAAAAACGCTTTAACATGCTTAGTGTTTCTTAATTTTAAATTTTTTTGCAGATAAAATTGCTGTCAATGTCAATATTTTCACATGCAGATCGATCCCTGTATACAGGGTGGGCTTCTGAAAACAAAACAGATTATAGGCGGAAAAAACTTATTTATATAAAACGCTCGGACACATCGATTTCAGATTTGAAGGATATTACTTTTAAGATTTAATTTTTTATACACCAGACATCAAAATACTGTATGTTTCACACATCAACAATCTTTCTAGCGTATGGATAACATGGAAACATTTTTCTGAGAAAAAAAAACATCACAAATACAATCTGATACAATACAACAGAGAAATCAAAATAAAATGAAAATATCAAATTTTAAAATCAACAAGCGATGTGGTCGTAAATTTGATCTTGAAAGTTGAGCTGATAAACCTTTCTACTTTAATTGTTGATCAATTTTTTTCAGAGACTGGGAGAGATTATCTTTAAAAAAACTACCAGAAAAAAACAAGATGACGTTTTCAAAAGTTCACCCTCTATGTCATATGTAAGCTAGTACTCAGGCTCATGAAACACGTAACTTTATGATACCTTCAAGGTTTTTTATGGTTATGTAATCATGAGGAAAATGAATACATAAAACCGATAGATATTATGAAATGTATTGTGAATAAGTTTTTGTTTTACATTGATAAATAAACCAAGCGATATGATAATAGCAGATGTACTTGAAAAATCAGAAAAAAGATTGCATTAATTTCTTGAGTCTGGAGAAGAACTAATATTCTAGTTATCGATGCAATAACCTAGACTCAAAAAAGAGTTTATTATGATCCAATTGCAGAAGGCATTGATAATCATTCAACGAGTTTCAAAAGTTTTTGAAAGAACGACTTCTAGAAGCTAGCGTATTGTATACATTATTTGCTCTAATTCACTGAATTCTCTTTGAAACTAATGATATTTTTCCATGAATATCATTGAGTGATTTTTGCATTCAAAAATGTTGATTGGCAGAACGGTCGAATATTATCATGAAAATTGTGGAAAACTGAGATATTCTCGTACGATTTTTCTCCACAAGATGTTGCAAAATGAAAGGCTTTGCCTCAGAGTTGAAGAAAGTTACATATGTTTGTGGTATATCATCTGGCAAGGTATGTTAATTGAGTTTCTTACAAAAGTTATCATTTCATCGCTGTCTTAGATTGAACTCAAGATTTGAATTTGCCTCCATGCGTGTGGTGAACTTAAAAGAGTACAGTTTAAGGATAATGTCGTGAAAACCCGACGAACACTCAATAGAAGTATTCCTCATAGTAACAGAGTTCTTGTATTTAAGTAGTGATAAGATAATTTTCGAGTTTCAACAAATATCTCTTTAGCAATGTTGATTCTGCGGCTTCGAATGAAATTTGATAACAGCAATTCACACCGACCGGGTTACACACTATTAATAAAGATGATGTCTCAGTTTCTTTGTCCTGATACACCTTGCAGGCTATCTTATCGATATCTCGTGTGATCCTCTTTCTCTGGTGATGTGGAGGCAAAGTTCGCTCATTGTCTCTGTGTTTCCCAAACTTAAATATCATCATTGATAAGACTCGACCATTCGGTCTTCCTCCTTTGGGAGTAATTCGACTGATCACTGCCAGATATGTGGTACGGTTCTTACCTATTACCTATATTCATTGCCAAACATTGAGATACCGACTCGTAAGTCGAGTCATGAAATTTTCACTGCTCTGAAGAGAAGAAGATAACTTATTTCAAATATACCCCATTAAGAAATGCAATGAAGTATCTCCAATGCTTTGTTTGCTGTTTTCTTATTTTTTTTATTTTCCGTTCATGTTCATGAGTATTCGAAACTCATTTCGTTTGTATAGATTACCACATTTCATACGAGCTGCTTTACATGAGTTGGGGATATTGACTTAAAATTCAAAAAAATATAGTTTTAATGAGATTTTGTGATGAAAATGCATTTTAATATGATTTCAAATTGCAGGAAATCAAATTAATTTTAGCCTGTAGGTCTGCAGCATATACAGGGTGGTTAAGAAAAATCGAGTAAAATAACGAAATTTTATTCCCAGAGAATTCAAGCATTTTGAGACTATCAATGCAATGTATGGCCTTCACGGGTATCGATAACAACTTGACATGCTCTTTGATTACTACACATGAGGTTGTTGAATATTTCTTGAAGAATTTGGTTCCATAAACAGGGCAGAAGCTCTTTCAGATCATTTAAGGATTCTGGGGTAGGTTGATGATTATTTAATCTTTTCTGCATGTTCTATGCTATGCAATTCAAATCTGGTGAGTGCGGATGTATTGGTAAATGTGGAATACCAAGCTCCTCGCCCGCTTTCTCCACTATGGCTGCACTGTGCGGTCTAGCGTTATTGTCTAGGAATTGAAAAGTTTCACCAATAGCAGCGTAAAAATTTGGCAAAACATTGTCAATGACATGCTTCAAAGAAGATTGGATAATAAGCTTGGTATTCAACATTTACCAATACATCCGCACTCATCAAATTTGAATTGCATAGAACATGCATGGTATATGCCCCAAAAAAAATTAGATAATCATCAACCTACCCCAGAATCCTCAAATGATCTGAGAGAGCTTCTGCCGCGTTTATGGAACCAAATTCCTCAAGAAATGTTTAGCAACCTCGTGTGTAGTATGCAGAAAAGATGTCAAGCTGTTATTGATGCCCGTGGAGGCCATACATTGTATTAATAATCTTAAAATACTTGAATTCTCTGGGAATAAAATTTCGTTATTTTACTCGATTTTTCTTTACCACCCTGTATACGCTGCAGACCTACCGGTTAAAATTAATTTTAATTCCTGCAACTTGAAATCATATTAATATGAATTTTCATCACAGAATCTCATTTAAATTAATTTTTTTGCAATTTAAGTCAATATCCCTAATTCCTGTCGAGCAGTTTATTTATAAGATGTTCTATATTCTATAGTATCCCCATTTTACCCACACTCACAACTAATGCTCTCAACCGAAATCCATCGGAAGAGCATGCTGTTGCATCGTCCATGGCCTGTTCTAATGCGATTTAGAACATGTCATATTCTCCTGAGAAGGTCAAAACCAGGAACTCTGATGGAAGTAGTAATGAGTTTACAGTACTAAAAACAGTGCTGTAACTAACTCATTACAGCATTGTGGAAGACATCGAGATAACAAATAAATCATTGGTTATACAACTTCCGAATACAAAAACGAAAGTCAGTCGTTCTTTCAGTATTATTGGGAAGTATGTAGACTATTTTCATAAGTACTTTGACTGCGCCCTTCTGTCATTAAACATCGTCGTTTTTTCCTGAAATACATAAATAATAAATGCACTGCCAATTCAGTTGGATTAATACATTTGGGAAAATTCCATCTATTGTTGCCGAATTCCTCAAACTGCCAGAACCAAAGCAACATACAGGGCACTGTTTTTGAAGATTCTCCGCTTCATTGCTAGCAGAATCAGGAGCAAATATTACGGATATAAAAAAACATGGTGGATGGAAGTCTACGACGGTAGCCGAGGGCTATGTTGATCATTCCATTACATATAGAAATGTCATTGCTGAAAAAATTCTCCCAACCTCAACAGATTTTGGATCATCATCATCCAATATTGTACTTCCCTCTTCCGTATTCTACAAGTACTGAGTTGCTGAGGATTCTGATAATGTGTTGCGAAGCTCCCTAACGTCACAGGGCATTAATGTTAGTAATTGTTTTAGTTTTACGATTAATATTAATGTTCATACGTAATGATGCTAAAAATAATTTCAACACTAATGTTAAAAATATTTTCCACGTAAACAATCAATTTTAACATTGTTTGCTGTCATTAAAAGTGTCACTTTCAATGGCAGTTGTACAAAAATCTATTTTCTGATCGAGGGGCTTTCTCTCGTTCACAAGAAGGCGTTACAAACTCGAGTTTGGACACAAGAACGTTTCAGCCGAATCTAGATATCTCCTCCGCCTCTTGCGATGGTTTTCAACCGAGACTTTCCCTCGCGAAAGAAGCTGACCCATTTTTCCTGGCACAGCCCCTGCCGTCGAAGCCTCTTGTTCCTCCACTTCAAGGACCAAGAGACGGGGAAGAGGACAAGAACCGGGCAAACAAGCAATCGATCAGTCGGAAGACATAACTTGATGGCAGCAAACCTCCCCTCATCCTTGGACTTGTACGGATTCGAACAAGCACCTCAATCGATAACTGCCGCAACGAAAGAAGATGACACCGGGGCTTCTTGTCTCATTTTAACGAATGGAACGAAGACTTGTAGCCGGGGGATTATCTTTTTGACCCTTGTTTTAACAGAGCGCGGGGAGATCTTCAACGGAGGGCAAGTCGTCAGCCATGATTCTGATAGTCTTTGATAGCAGTTTAACAGGATAGACTATAAGAAATTCAAGAAGAATTTTCCGAGACATTCTATTTTATATGATTGCGAAGCCTAAGTTTTTTTCCCTGAGTTTCTTCCTCAACTGTTTCAACATTCGCTGAATTTTATGATGATAGTATATTCTAAAACAATTTGCAGAATGAGCTCCTATTCCAATACGAATGCGAAGTTCGAAAACGAGCGACGAAGGAGCGAGTTTTCTATAGCATGAATGTTGGAATTGCCTTCTGCAACGAGTATTAGACGATTTTTTCTCTATTTCAGTCAAGTTTTGTGAAATACTCTCGAAATTCAAATGAAAATTCAGGTTAGTGACTTTTATATTTCATCTTGGCAGTTGGTGTGACTTACGAAATTTGACAGATTACGGAATTTGAATTGATTTGATTCGAAACTTGAATCGATCGGAGGTCAGTACTGACAACCATAAAACGAAAAATTTAACTGAAAACAATGATGTAATGAGTTTCATTACAGCACCACTTTTAGTACTGTAATGAGTTTCATTACAGCACCACTTTTAGTACTGTAATGAGTTTCATTACAGCACCACTTTTAGTACTGTAATGAACTCATTACGATACTGAAATAGAGAAATATTATTTCACACTTTTACATTAACTTCAGTACTCCCAGAACTGTTTGTTCTGGGAATAGTTTGAGTTAAGCTTTTAAATAGTATATTCTAAAACATGTTGCAGAATGAGCTCCTACTCCAAAACGAATGCGAAATTCGAAAACGAGCGACGAAGGAGCAACCATACAAATTCATAGTTTTATCAAATGGATGTTTTTTATTCGAGATACTCTTGTATCTTAACGATATTTATCGGAACATAATAATAAAGCTGCTTATAAACTTCTTGGAGTACTTATACCGATAACAATACGTATTGTAGTTAAGGATGTAAATATCAGGAAAAGTTATATTTGATTTAATGGTATCATAGATCAAACGAAGGACGATTCTGCTTTACAGTCGTAATAAACTCGATAAAGAAAATTTTTTATTCGGAATATTTTATACGAAGGTATTCCGTTTCAGGACTGTTAAACTGATGCATTGAATATGTCCAGTCGAACTACTAATTTTCTCTACAGAAAGTTTCGTATTTTTTTATTTTTGTAGGAATCAATTCCAATGAAGAAAAAAATTAAAATGAATATAAAGATTCAAAATTAAATGAAAATGAAAATAGAAATAAAAATTTTTAGTTTAGTTTCTGATAATAATAATTTTCTACACCGTACACGATCTCTTTTTGTGTTTTGGCACGTTATGAGTACGCATTAAGACACTTTTTTTTCGATACGAAACGATGTTTAATTTTCACCAGTGGCGTCTGTACGTATTTCTGTCCGAACAAATTTGGTAAAAAATTTGTACGCCAATAATTTTTTTTCAATTTTAAATTATTTTCTTAATCACCACATAATCAACAGTAAGAATGGTCTCTCGAGTTTTTTACCTGCGACGAATACTTTCTGAGAAAAAAAAAAAATAAAATGCAATTTCATGTAGGAGTTACGAAATTCTTTGATTACCTCCAAAATGAAATTTCATCTAGGAAAGTTTTTGATTACTTCACGAATTTCAGAAAATGTGTTTTATGGCGTACTGATAACCTACCAAAACCCAAAAAAATGTGAACTAAGCGGAAAATAAATTCGAAAAACATTTTTTTTTATTTCAAGAGCCTGGTTCTCAGAAAAAATGCGTCAGAGACACATGGTCCATAGGAAGTTTATATCATAAAATCATGTGACGATTAAGATTCCGAATTCATGGAACCTTAGTCTGAAAATTAGTCGGTATTGAAGCACTTGCTGAATTTGCATTTTATTTTTTTTTTTAAATATTCGTCACAGTTAAAAAACTCAAGAGACCATTCTTACTGTGAATTATATGGTTATTACGAAAATAATTTAAAATTTGAAAAAATTCATTGGCGTACAAATTTTTTCTTCGAATTTGTTGGGACAGAAGTCTGTACGGACGCCACTGGTGAAAATTAAATACCGTTTAGTATCGGGAAAAATGTCTCTTAATGCGTACTCATAACGCGCCAAAACACAAAAAGAGATCGTGTACTGTGTAGAAAATAATTTCATAAAACCGAGGATTTGAAATGAGTCAAAGTAGACAGTGAGGTGCTAAGGGAACACACAAGACATCCTGATAGTCTAAAATAATTGTTTCTCAGTTTAAGTAGGAACCATAAGTATTCATTCAATTTTGAAGAAATTTTATTTCGAAATTATTTACTCAAAAGACGAAGAGCTGAATTCACAATTTTTTGATCTGTTCATTTCAGGAAAAAGTTTATTTCACGTAGAGGGCTTGGATGGCCCCTCAGAAGTCCGGATTTCAGTACGCTTGATTTTTTTCACAGAGATATCAGGAAGAGAAAGTTCATGAACTAAAACTGTGAAATTTGAAGTAATTGAGCCCGAAAAAAATGCAAATTCGTCCATTTTCATTTGTTTTCTTTTCGGGTACACCTTGTACGATCTCTACGGCGTCAGTGGCGCGCCGGAATCCTTCCAGACCTGTTTTGACGCCCACCCATCTGACCTCTAATGTACCTCCTCTCCAGTGATCGAACACCCGCTGCAGTAGCTGATGGCAGTAGATAGAACACCATAATTAGAACTGACTAATTGGGACGAAATTAATCATCCTTGGGGGATCCATGTTGCGAAACTGACGGCGGAAAAATGCGTACGCTGCGCGCAAAAAACCGTGGACCGACCGGGAGGAAAATTTTTTACGTATGGAAGGGATGAGGTCCTCTATTGGGACTGTAGGATGATTATGAAAAAAAATAATTACTGGCTGGAACGAGCAACTTCGTCTGTCCAAGTCGGTCATCACAATTATTTTTTTTTCAATTTCAATTTCAAACATTTATTGTTGACCCAAAAACCGTTTACAAAAAACTAGCACCAGGCCCTAAAAAATACTGAAATTTTGCCTGTTCAACTAAAAATAAATTCTATAACATTAATAAACTACACCGCGCGAAAAAATTTACACACATTCTGAAAATCTCAATTTTAAAGAAAGTTAACTCTACATTGCCTTTATAACTTATTTTTTATGTTCTCTCGGGAAGGTTTTGAACGAAACAAGAATGTGTCTTGTTTCGTTCAAAACCTGAAAGAAAAATTCAGGATTTCACCGAATCTTATGTGAAAGAAGAGAAATGAACAATTTTCAAAATACTGAAATGCTGATAAGTGATTTAATACTTGGTATTTCCACCCCTTGCGTTAATTACAGCTCGGCAACGACGGTTCATACTCAAAATGAGTGATCTTAAAATGTTCTGATCTGAACCTTCCCAGATTTTTCCGAGTTGGATTCCTAAGTCATTAAGAGTAGCTGGATGATTTTCTGAACTTCTCAGCCTTCTATTGAGGTTGTCCCAAACCTGCTCAATCGGATTGAGATCTAGACGTCCTGTTGGCCATTCCATTCGAGAGACTAAAACCTCTTCAAGGTACTCCTGAACGATGCGCGCACGATGGGGTCTGGCATTATCGTCCATAAAAATGAAATTTTCACCAATGTATGGGGCAAATGGCACTACATGCTCTTCAAGAATGTTCCTTATATACTTATCAGCATTTATAGCTCCATTATCAACGACCACTAGGTCTGTGCGGGCAGTCAAAGATATTCCACCCCATACCATAATCGATCCTCCCCCGAAACCAGTAGTATTCAGGAAGTTGCACTGAGCATATCTTTCATGTGGACGTCTATACACAAGGGAACGTCGACACATTGGTAGAGGCAGAATCTAGACTCATCTGTGAGGAGAACTCTTTCCCAATCGGCCTCTTCCCAATGGATATGCTCTCTCGCAAAATCCAAACGCGCTCTTCGATGGGCTGGGGTAAGAACTGGACCTCTTGCCGCGACACGAGGCTCTAAATCATATTCTCTGAGGCGATTTCTTATTGTCTGAGTGCTAATTTGCACCCCATGAGTTTGCCCAAGCTGATTTTGAAGGAGGCGAGCGTTGTCTCAACGAAGAAACTCTCAAGTAACGTTCTTTAATGACAGTTGTTACCCGTGATCTACCTTGGTCTTCGGTCATTCATACCTGTCTCTACGTGTCTCCCTGAATCGCTGCAACATTCTGGACACACTTGTATGGGGAAACTCCAAACCTTTCTGCAATTCTTGTGTATGTTCACCCTTCTTCTCGCAAAACTACCGCTTGGGCACATTCCTCTTGGGTCAAATTGCGTGTTTCGCGTTGCATAGCGATCGAGTGTAGAAAATCAAACGAAAGAAAAACTATTGAGAACTAGAATTGATCGAGAACAACTGATTTTAGAATGGAACCAAATCAAGTCCACTTTTGGGTAACAAATATCTGGTGGATAAAGGGAGAATTTCCCCAGAAAATGATGTCATTCGACAACACAGACTGAAAATTTGAAAAGTAAATGACTTTCAGTATGTCTTGATCAACTTGATTCCTTAGTCTCATAAAGGTATAGATGTTTGAGTTGAGCTTTTTTCTTATATATTCAATATGAGCTAGCCAATTCATATTCCTGTTTAGTATCACTCCTAAAAATTTCACGTTACTATTAATCATGACCTCAGTGTCTTGAAAATTTAATTTATTGGGGCAATCTCTGGTTATTCTACCAATGTCGGAGATCATCCTATCTGTCTTCTGGATATTCATATTCAACTTGAATTCCCGACACCAGTTTGTGACTTTACTTTAAATAAGCCCAGCAAAAACATCTGTATTGAAGAAAAACGCTGAAACTGGATAACATATGTATGCATAATTCTGATAAAAATAATCATCATTGAGGACATCTTCAGTTGTAGAATAAATTTGAGATTTCCATAATGTGCGTTAATTTTTTGGCACGGTGTAAGTTTATGAACGCTTCAGAGTGAGCAGAGCTTACTCTGAGTGAGTTTATGAACGCAACCTAGGTGAAATTGTCAGAATGACAATTCAAGTAATATGTCTTAGTTTTTGGTGCTGAAAAATATTCTGTTTTCTTGTGTTATAACATGTTTGGTTTATCTATGGGAGATGATTGCCTTTCATTGAGGTCCCGTAGCGGTCTTCAAACATCTGAAGTGCCGAAAAATCATCACCTGGAAGGTCGTATCCGGTTTGAAATACCCTCACGACCAGAGAGCAAGAATTTGTGGATTTTGAATTTGAATATCGAAGGAATTTCGAAAGGCAAGTGTGATTACGTCTCCAAATCAGCTGATGAACATGGTATCGAAGTGATTCTTCTTCAAGAAACCCACACGGCAACCGAATAAAATCATTGTGAAAGAGGACAGTTGAAAGTTATGTATTAATTGATTTTTTACAAGTTTAGCTTGTTGTGTTGAAAAATTATCGATTTCGTAACTTCCAACAGATTCGGAAAGAGGAAATTGATGGAGTTTTTTTTTCATTTCTTTCAAATTTTGTGACATTTCTGTCATAAATATTTATAAACCTCCGAACATTATTTGGCCAAGAAATCTTAATGTAGATGTTTTTTAACGTAGCAAATGCATTTCCAAAATGCATTCGATTTATTCTGAATAATCGGTTTCTTTTCTGCTTTTGTCTTTTTTCATTTCAGATTAAGAATTACGAGTCGTTTTGGGAAGAATCTGTGTATCCGAGCCCATCGACGGATGACATGAAGATGATCACACTGATGTCTTTCAAGATTTTCCTGATATTTGATATTTTATGTTATTTTTTTCACGGGGAGACAGGTTTTTTCGGCTGAGGTTTTTTCCCCCGGCTGTATAGTATCGTATGATACTAGTGATGAAAGTATCGTATGATTCTATAGTATCATACGAAGAATGTTCTGATACCCCGTCCGTTTTTTACCTCAGCTTAGGTACTTTTTGTTTAAACATTTATTGTATTATTTTAGCTCTCTTTTTCATAAAAATATATATATAGGTGAAATTATTCCTTATGATCCTGGAAGATTCTTTTAATATCAATAAGTGAATTGACCAGAAGCGTTCCCGAAGTCCCCCAGGTGACCTAGCGCCCTTCTGACGCCGCTACCACCTCAAGAACTCCTCAGAGTCCCTCGCCATCCACTTCTACCCGATCGATCTTCTTCCCCCGAAGAGGGACGCTAAGGGCGCGGCCCCCAGCCACGACCGTCGACGCAGCAGCCGAAGAAAAGCGGTCTCGAAGCGTGGTCGCGACGCCTCCGACACATCGGTGCCTCCGCTCTGCAGTATTCCTGGGAACGTCGCAGCACCAACATCTCCTCCTCGACGCGGCGTCACGTAGTGCCAGTGCAGTGCCATCCCTGATCCGGTGCCAGTCGCCCACGGGCTCTTCCAAAAGGAGGTGAGGCTCTAAAAGCGTCCCGTTTACGCGACCAGGTCTTCCGGCCCGGGCCTCGAAGGAGACGGCGTCGCTAAAGCTTCGCTTAGTTTGAATTTCGTGCCGAGCTTACTGGGCATGTCGATCGGCGTCGGGACGCGGTTATTCGAGGGGTTTCCCGGGAAATCGGACGCGCGTTAAGCGGAAACTTTCGGTGTCAGAGAAGCTTCGACGCGCGTTTGAAACATGCGGAGAACCACGTGGTTGCGGAGTCGTTGATGACGAAATTGTTGCTCGTTATCGCGAGGATGTCGTAGTGTTTATGTTCGTTTTTCGTTTCGAGCATACAGGCTGGTCTGTTAAGAAACTACCGTTCTCTTTCAAGGAAAGCTAGGACAGATCTAGGTTGCGTTCATAAACTTACTCAGAGTAAGCTCTCCTTACTCTGAAGCGTTCACAAACTTATGCCGGTATTCTGCTTTTTCTCTGTAAGCTACGAATCTGTAGCGTACGATTGATCTGTAATTTATCTATAGATCTGTATGTGGCTGACTTACAGATTCGTAAATTATGACATTCTGGAAGTTTTTCTGTAACTCTCGTATTGGAAGTGTCAATTTTGAACTACTCACTAATAAGATCGTAACTACTTCGTAATAAGATCATTGAGTAGAATTTATTTTCCTATCATTTTGGCTCGTAAGTATTGATTATTGGATATATTTATGTTCAATTCGTGTTCGTTACAACGAGAAAGAGAAATTAACAACAGAAATACAAAGATGAATTACAAAAGAAGTTGAGTTTAGTAAAGTATTTTATATTTTGTGACTAAAACAAATCATTCAACATAACCTCACAATATACCTTTCGATATGTTTCCGATCACCTGTAAGCTACAGATTTATAGAAAGCATCGAGAATCGTAATTGTCCTGTAAACTTATGAAAAGTTATAGATTTGCTTACAGATGAAAGCAGAATAACGCCATTACTTTGTCTTCTTCGGAGTATACTCTGTGAGCGTTCATAAACTTCCTCTGAGTAAGCTCTGCATACTCTGCTATTTGGGAGAGTAAACACATACCCTGACAGCTGTGACGTACGATTTTCATTCTTTCTTCCTCCCGCAGACTTTTTGAAACTTATGGCGGTATTCTGCTTTCATCTGTAAGCAAATCTGTAACTTTTCATAAGTTTACAGGACAATTACGATTCTCGACGCTTTCTATAAATCTGTAGCTAGCTTACAGGTGATCGGAAACATATCGAAAGGTATATTGTGAGGTTATGTTGAATGATTTGTTTTAGTCACAGAATATAAAATACTTTACTAAACTCAACAACTTTTGTAATTCATCTTTGTACTGCGGTTGTTAATTTCTCTTTATCGTTGTAACGAACACGAATTGAACATAAATATATCCAATAATCAATATGAGCCAAAATGATAGGAAAATCAATTCTATTCTATGATCTGGGTAATTCGAAGGGTTTCCCGGGAAAATCGGACGCGTGCTAAGCGGAAACTTTCGGTGTCAGAGAAGCTTCGACGTGCGTTTTGAAACATTCGGAGAACCACGTGGTTGCGGAGCCGTTGATGACGAAATTGTTGCTCGTTATCGCGAGGATGTCGTAGTGTTTATGTTCGCTTTTCGTTGCGTTAGACCTACAACCTACAGGCTGGTCCGCTTAGGGAGTCTTAATCTCTTATAGGGAAAAGTAACTGTACCTTTTCAACTTCAAATTGAGACTTATCACATTCGAATTGGGATTAAACAGTTTCAAAATGAGAATGAGGAACTTCAAATTGGTGAACACAATCGAATTGAGAATAGACCCATTCAAAATTTCATATACCGAAGAATTTCCACACTTCTGAAGACTTTCAATGAATAAAATTTTATACAATCTTTGAAAATTCGAAGTGTTATTTCTTTTTCTACACTCCCCGTCAACAAATTCCGGACAGGCAAAATTTTTGTCAAATTCAACACACTGTATCTTTTTTCGTGGTGCTGCGATTTTAATGAAATTTTCACCAGGTATAGTATTAGGCCTTGTTATATTAATCTGAAATTTACTTTACAAGAATACCTGTAGTTTATCCGTTATACAGGGAGAAACAAAACCTTGTTTTAAACCCTCCATTTCTGAACACCCTGTACTGAATTTGAGGCGGAAAAGTTGATGTCATTAAGTTTTAATTTGGAGTATGACTCTTTCTTAACAAAATGTTTTTCCATTTCCGTCAGTATCTGTTTTCAAAAAAAAGATACACATTTTCAAAGAAAGTGTTGCATTTTTTCAATTTTTATAACAATTTAAAACATCACAATACCTTATCGAGCAAACATAAACAAACATCTGAAAATTAATAGCATGTATTTCCACCTCGCTTTCTCATCACTTCTACCATACGACGTGGCATACTCTTAATGCAGTTCCGAATTGGTTCTGGGGGAATATTTCTCCAACAATTTTTGTTAATGTTGAAAATCAACTGAATCAATTATAATAACAAACGTGGTACTCATAAGCTGATAACTAACAATACAACTCATTACTAAGAACAATATATTACATATTTTCATTACCTGTAAATACGTCCTTAGAAAATATTTTTAGGAAAAAGAATAAACCGGTAAACAGAAAATTCTTTGCCTTCACGGAGGCCACACCGACAAAATTTCTGAAACATAGATGAATTCAAAATAGTTATCATCGAAATGAATACCATTTTCAATTCCTAGGCTCAAATATCGAAATTTTTTATGAAGATTTTGTCCCTAGGTGTATGGGATACTGATGAGGCCAAACAAGGCTGAAACCGGTATATCTCTCATCTCAGTGACGAAATCTAATATCATTTCTTCAACCTCATAATAACAGATCTCTGAGCCTGGGAATTGAAAATGGTATTCATTTCGATGATAACTATTTTGAATTCATCTATGTTTTAGAAAGTATTGTCGACGTGCTGCTTCAGTCGGAGGCACAGAGGCAAGATTAGATGAGGTTTTGGTCAACAATTTTTCAAACATCTCGTACCACATTTGATTGCTTGAAACAATTTTTATAAAGGGCTGTCATGCATTTCTTCCCTGCCTCGTCGATATTATCGGCAGAAGCATTAGATTTGCTAAACAATTCTGCTGTTTTCATCTGGTTTGTGTTGATTTCAAACGTCTTTAGGAATTCAATTTCTCCTTCACCGAAAAATGATGACGTAGTGTCCCAGCAATTATAAGCATGAAGGAATAATATGTTGCTTTCCGAAACAGATGAAAACTTGTAGTGCAAAGGAGAAAAGAAAACATCGTTTTGCTTGCCTTTGCCAGGCCTCAGTAAAAAAAAGTTAGTACACATTGGGGCTGAAACAATCAAAATATATACGATTTAGAAAAAACAAAACTTATTTCTCAACATCGGGAGTATGTGTGTGGAATATCATGCTTGAGAAACTCATCCCATTGATGAGTTTCAATTTGGAAACAAAGTTATCAATCTAGAACTGATTAGGATGAAATATTTCGTTTCATTCGAGAGGAATTCGAATTACACTTAGTCATCATATTATTGTTTTCGATTTCAGAGGCGTTCACTCTTATATTCGATATACTCGTACATAAAAAATATCGTGTGATTGTTAATTAATTTTGCTCTAAATGTGCTTTTTGCATTGAGAAATATTGATTGGTAAAACTGTTTTCGCTTTTATAAAGTTGACAGATCTATACTCATATGATATGAAAAAGTCTGCGACGGCATTTGTCTTACTGCTGAGGACAACCCACGATAACCATTTTCAACTTTTTCAGTTCAATTCAAAATAATGTTCAATTTGAAGAGGGCCACCGACTGGCATGGAATGAATTCATATAAAAATTAATATGATTGTTACCTGCGGCATTTATTCCTGATGAAAAATGCTTTTTACAGTATAGTTTTTTAAGGGATACTTCAAAAGTTACAGCAGGTTGAACGAATGCGAATTTGAGCAAGAAATCATTGAACTACACAAGATAGCTTTGTCACGTAGTCACGTGCCTGTCTCTCCTTCGTTACGAGGTTATGAATGTGGGGTTGCGGACCTATCAGTACCGTTTTAAATTGAAATGATGAACGTTGATGAGATCTATGAATGCGAATTCGGGTGATTTTGACAGGTTTTTAGGTCAATTTTAAATTCACAAAACCAACGTTTTGGAAGAAAGGCCGACTAGTTTCGATTTTATTTTAAAATCTTCATCAGGGCTCTGAAATGGAACATAACTACATAATTCCAGAAATTCGAAACTCACAATTGAGCAAGATGCTCAATAATTTAATAACATCACATCAGTCTTTTCAAAGATCTAGATGCGAGCAGTAGTTGTTCTCTCCAATATTTTAAATTTATGACAATAATATTGACATCGGAACCACAAATGGTGAAGATGTAAGTTGATGATTCTGACCATTTCCGAGCATTTTTCTTCACTCGTATAATGTGTTTATATGTTCCTAAAAAAATAAGTTATAAGTTTTTAATTGTAGGTAAGTTTCGAATTTCTGAAATTATGTAGTTATGTTCCATTTCAGAGCCCTGATGAAGATTTTAAAATAAAATCGAAACTAGTCGGCCTTTCCTCCAAAACGTTGGTTTTGTGAATTTAAAATTTACCTAAAAACCTGTCAAAATCACCCGAATTGAACTGAAATATTACCCGAACGGAGCCGCGGTTTTGAGCTATTAACGAATAAATGAACCTTCTTGAAATTATTCGAAAATCACAATTTTAACAGCGAAGAAACGTCGCCTACTGATGAATGCAACCACTACCGCCAGCCAGATAGCCTGATTAACGTCCAGAAAGGTTTTTGCGACGTTGCCAGCTCTCGTATTATTACGTATTGGTGTATCCAATCGGAAAATTTCTTATGATACTACCAACGCGCAATTTTCCGAAACCGTTACGACACAAGGTTGCCGAAGATCATTCCGTTTATCGTCCAAGGCCGTCTAAGAAGCGGCGAGCTTCAAAACTAAACAGTTGCGAGCGACGGAATGTATCGAGTTGAATCGATGCCAATTTTAATTCCGTTCCCGGCCGTTTATTAGATAAGAACATCACATTATATCGACTGTTTGTTTTGAGGAGGAATTGCAGAACAGCTGACACGCACGGGGCGAAGAAACGGGGGATGAAAAGAAGCCACAACGTAGCCCTTCGCGGGATAAACGAACGGGGGAAATGCGCGGCGTTGCCAGTTCGCGTCGGATTCCTTGAACACCTGAAAAAATGGGAAATATTTATACAAAAAGCAAAAAAATTAACGCACATTCTGAAAATCTCAATTTTAATGAAAGTTAACTCTACATTGAATTTATAACTCATTTTTTATGTTCTCTCGCGAAGGTTTTGAACGAAACGAGACACATTAAATGGAAGAAAATTTCAGGATTTCACCGAATCTTATGTGAAAGAAGGAAATGAACAATTTTCAAAATACTGAAATGCTGATAAGTGATTTAATACTTGGTATTTCTACCCCTTGCGTTAATTACAGCTCGGCAACGACGGTTCATACTCAAAATGAGTGATCTTAGAATGTTCTGATCTAATCCTTCCCAGATTTCTCCGAGTTGGATTCCTAAGTCATTAAGAGTAGCTGGATGATTTTCTGAACTTCTCAGCCTTCTATTGATTTTGTTCCAAACCTGCTCAATCGGATTGAGATCTGGACTTCTTGCTGGCCATTCCATTCGAGATACTTCAACCTCTTCAAGGTACTCCTGAACGATGCGCGCACGATGGGGTCTGGTATTATCGTCCATAAAAATGAAATTTTCACCAATGTATGGGGCAAATGGCACTACATGCTCTTAAAGTTCCTTATATACTTATCAGCATTCATAGCTCCATTATCAACGACCACTAGGTCTGTGCGAGCAGTCAAAGATATTCCATCCCATACCATAATCGATCCTCCCCCGAAACCAGTAGTATTCAGGAAATTGCACTGAGCATATCTTTCATGTGGACGTCTGTATACAAGGGAACGTCGATCACAATGGTAGAGGCAGAATCTAGACTCATCTGTGAAGAGAACTCTTTCCCAATCGGCCTCTTCCCAATGGATATATGCTCTCTCGCAAAATCCAAACGCGCCCTTCGATGGGCTGGGGTAAGAGCTGGGCCTCTTGCCGCGACAAGAGGCCTTAAATCATATTCTCTGGAGGCGAGCGGTTGCAAATAGTTGTCTCAACGAAGAAACTCTCAAGTAACATTCTTGAATGGCAGTTGTTACCCGTAGTCCACCCTGTCCTGGTCTTCGGACATTCATACCTGCCTCCCTGAATTGCTGCAACATTCTGTCATTCTGGACACACTTGTATGGGAAACTCCAAACTTTTCTGCAATTCTTTTGTATGTCCACCCTTCTTCTCACAAAACTACCGCTTGGGCACATTCCTCTTGGGTCGAATTGCGTGTTTCGCGTTGCATAGCGATCGACTGTAGAAAATCCAACGAAAGAAAAACTATTGATCACTAGAATTGATCGAGAACAATTGATTTTAGAATGGATCCAATACATTCAAAATCTGATAATATAACCTTTTTTATTCCTGCTGGGAAAAAACATCTGTATTGAAGAAAAACGTTGAAAGTGGATAACATATGCATGCATAATTCTGATTAAAATAATTATCATTGAGAGCACCTTCAGTTGTAGAATACATTCGAGATTTCTATAATTTTTTTGCGCAGTGTATATTCTTATGATTCAGGGAGCTAAAGTAATACAAAACATATTGAAATAAAAAGGTACCTAGCTCATACATACACTTTATTTACCAGCTTCTGGAAAGCATTGACGTTTGGAAAGTTACAAATTTCCCGAGTTTTCCCGCTCGCAAATGAAGAGAAGAGTAAACCGTCAATAATAAAATTTTGAGATATCCCTAATATGCACCGAACACCGAACAGTATTGTTTGCATCGTCTGTCTGTCATACAATGTCGAAACCAATCGATTTGGACGCAAAACAATCAAATTGGTACCTGCCATTCGAAAATATCCCTAAAAGGATAGCAAGAAAATGTTTCAATGCATTCGGTAACACTCTGAAAATGCGAGGATGCCACTTGCGAACCTATTGACGACAAACGTCAATCAGACATCTCCGTAATGCATCTTCGCTAGCCAAATTATCGGGACGTCATTGGCTCTCGGACTCAGCTCTGCGTTTAACGACCGATTTAGAAACGACCCAGTATTTCCGTGGACAAACAGTGACAGATGTACGGACGTAGGCCCGTGCCAGCTCAAGAAATCCTGGCCGCGGTAAAGAGGAGCCGAAAGAAAAAATTGTAGAGACGCCAAATTTTTTCCCGGGATCTAGCACGAATTGCTACGCTTGGAAGAACAAAGTTGGGCGAAACAAAGTTTGAGAACTCCGGTTTGGCTCATATTATTCCTTTATTTCGTTCAGGGAACAGTTATTGGCGATCAGAACGTCGGCATCAATATACAGTGACGCTGCAGAAAGTATTACAATACTAAAAAACACGTGTGGCACTCGAGAACTTGCATAGCATCTATTCAAAAATAAGAAGATAATATTGTTGATTTGAAATATTTTTTTTATTTATCTTACAATACATGTAGGTTATTCAGGAATGTTTATCCTTGAAACTATAGGTTTATAGTAACTGAAATAAGAAACATAAGTTTGAGACTTAATGTCTTCTAAATATCTGGAAAATACCGCGTCAATAGTGGTCCCATATTTTGTTGTGAATTCTTGTGGATCATTATTCATTTTTGAATTCAATTTTTCCGAAAGAAAAGTTGTCAACCGCTCTGATTTTTTACCTGCGAAGTTATTGTTGGAATGGCCAGCCAAGATAAGTGGAAATTTATTACCATTTATTACCAAGTATTTTCGACCCTTCTTCAGTGTACTCCAGTAAAATGCGATGAATAAAATGCTCTACCTCGTCCAATTTTGGATTCGGAGAAATGTAAATTGCTACCATGACTATGTGTAGGCCATTTCTAAGTTTGTATAAGCATGCACAAATATCTCCAACAAATGAGCGTCTAACATTAACATCGCTAACGTCTTCAATATTTATTTCAATATTCATAATATTAGTAACATTATTACTATTTTATTAAATATCTACCCCACCTTTTGGAACAGTATCTCTCCTTTGAATTGAACAATACAATTGAAATTAGGTATTTCAATCGGATTATCACGCGTCATGCATGTTTCGGTTAGAAGTAACACATTGTTTTGTCTCGTAACTGAATCTTGTAAATCGTATTTTTGACTATGTAGACTTTGGCAATTGAAAAACATTATTGAAATGCCATTTCTGTTACTAATAAAATCTAAGAGCTATATTCTGAACACTATTTAAAGACAGTCTTTTGAATTCTTGCAACAAAGATGCAGTCTTGCCTTCGATTATGATAACACTTAAATGCAGAATTATCATTTTTTTGATGTAATATACAATTTTTCAATATTAGTCACCCGAGAGAAAACAGCATAGACGAGTTCCTGAGAATGTGATTTCCTATACTCATATACTATTTCGTCAAAAGTTCCAACTTGCGATTTATGTATAGTTAGAGCAAGAGCTGAAGTTGGAAAATGTCATTCAATTGAGTTCTTGTCCAATTTTTGTCTTTGGTTTTTTACTCTTTAATATGTTTGTCGATAGTGGAACAATAAATAAAACTGTGAGTTTGATTGTTCATGCGGATTTTGAAGGGTCTACAAGAAGAGAAGCTTTGGAAGTCCTATACCTCAAAAATTAGTTCAGCATGATATTGCATAGACCAATTTCCTGGCCTGGCGAAAATTAAAAAATATAGAAGGGAACCTGTTTTCTTACTTACAAGAAAAATCAAGTCAAAACCCTCCAATAAAAAACGCCCAATATCTTTTGAAATGCACTCACAGCAAACTGTAACAAAATGTTTCAATAATTTCACATGCTTTCAATTTAAGCAATTTGTCGAAACGTGAATGAAGAGCCAATCTTCATGGAGCCGGATGACTTTAGACACGTGAGGATGCTGTGAGCATGAGATGGGACGTGATCATCAGTCCTTTGTTAAAATACACGTGCGCTACGACATTATGGGTTGGTTAAAAACCTGTAGTAAAACCTGGTGTCATGTGAAAAAGATTACGATATACCTGATGGGTTGGGGATAAATAAATCCGTTATTCTTTTGGTAGATTCATGAATTGATCGATATCCCATGAATTATCCATCTATGGCTATTATGAAGATGACAGTTCATTGTAGAAATTGTCCTTGATGAAGTTTCATTGCCAAAAATTGAATTGAGTTTATCGGTGCACAGCTGCTGAGTTAATTCATCCTATTCTGTTAATTCTACATAATTTTTTTTTATTTCCTAAGTCAAACCACAGTTCATGAAATTTCAGAAGAATATAGAAAAAATGGAAAAAAGAAATAACAGGCAATCATAATTGATATAA
Organism: Hippodamia convergens; assembly: GCA_038502775.1. Lineage (NCBI taxonomy): Eukaryota > Metazoa > Arthropoda > Insecta > Coleoptera > Coccinellidae > Hippodamia > Hippodamia convergens. The sequence goes on from CM076610.1 coordinate 40,840,863, forward strand.
ACTGTTATTTCCTGACATCGATAAAAACTCTTATAAAGAGCCGTAATAACTTCAACAATTTATCGATGCTAGTTGCGTTTATTACGATGTTGAGAAATGAGATTTTAAATGTAGATTCTTCTTCGATAATGTGCACCAGTTGAAGAAAAATACAGAGAAAAGAACTCCGATCAAGACATTCTTGATTTGCAATCATTAGCGTGTAAATTATGATGATTACCACGACTATTAAGATAATATTTGAATGATTACCCAGTGCAGGAGTCTGCATTTCATGCGTTCTGCTTGAGTGTGCTTAAAAACAACAAAAACATGAAGTCAGCAACCAATATAATATAAGAAGTATCGGCGTCACAGAACAAGTCCAAATTTGAAGATCTGCGTTGAAGATCATAATTTTTGAATATATTGTGGGACTGCTGGCTACAACAAAAAGCAAGGAAAGGTTGATGTACTAAGTAACTAATTGATTTGGTAAAAAACAAACAATTTTTTTTTTATTTTTCCATATCTTCCCCCTCCAGTCACTGAAACAAAATAAATTAGAACATTTCTCCAATAATAGAAGAAAATCCTGTGCTTAAAACTTGTTCACTTGTCACATCGTCTCTTCATTTTGCATTCCTAAGTTAACAATTATCATTGAGTGAGGACAATTTTTTTCGTGGAGGGGCTAATTTGGGTATAACCCTGTGGGGATAAAAAATTCACTCAGCACAGGTTTATTAATATTTTTATGTCGAGGGGGACTTCAACCCTTTAGCCCACCCCCTAGCTACGTGCCTGAGTGAGGAGTGATCAAACCCTGTAGTCATAAGTGTCATTCGTGTCAAGGAGTAGGTAACTGATACTTATGGAACAACTGAAATTTCTAATATAACCTCGAAATTTGCCGAAGACGGTCCTGTTCCCAGAATCCGATCAGAAGCATCGATAGACAATGAATTCGTAATCTGAATACGAAAACAACGCTAGCTCCGGAAACAAGAAAAACAAGTGCAAAATTCACAGAAATGGTAAGACGCTGTGCTTTTTACATAAACGGCTGCTTTTAAATGTACAAATGTCAGTTGTACAGTGTGGTTCGCAAAATAAGTCCTTTTTCTTTGAATGGAAAACTAAAACAGATGCAGCTTTGTTTCGAATAAAAGTTGTTCATATTCATTTGATTTTTTTAAAATTTTTCTGAAAAATCATTAGACAGAATGAGTTTTTGACTGATATTTATTTTAAAGCGAGATTTCTTAGGTCGAATAAAACACTTTTTGTCTTGGATCAGGGCTCAGTTGGAAAGATACAGGCTGTGGAAAATCCATAAAAAAATTCAATTTTCGAATATGGTTAATGGTTTATCGAATGAAAAGTTTCAGAATAGAACCTATATAAACGCAACTTTAAAAAATAGTTACTTTGGCTGAATGCAACTCTGTTCAAAAGTTTCACAGAATGAAATTTCTGCAAAATTTTTTCCGAAGGTTAAGGCGGTAGATCTGGTGCTCTGAAAAACTTTACTGGCATGTGTCCAAGGGTGGCGTAGCTCATTATGATAGTTTAAAATGAGTGTTTATGGGTCTTTTACGAAAAAAATTAAGTTGAGTTATCTTTTTCTTAATGGAAGACCTTGTATGTGTCGAAGGGCGTTTTAAAAAAGAATTTCAAAACACACAGAAAAACCATACAGGTCTGCAGTATGGTTAAATGAGGAAAGGGAAAAAACCTCAGCTGAAAAAAAACCCCTAGCCCGCCCGTGAATATTTAAAATATCAAATATCAGGAAAATTTTGAAAGACATCAGTGTAATCTGAGAGAAAATCTTCATGTTATCCGTCGATGGGCTTAGATGAACAGATTCTTCACAAAACGCCTCGCAATTCTTAATCTGAAATCAAAAAACACAAAAGCAGAAAAGAAACCAATTATTTAGAATAAATCAAATCATTTTGAGATTAACCACCCATTTTACAAATGCATTTGTTACTTCATGTATAGCCTCGAAACCATCTTGAAATTTATAAATGGGACAACTATTTATAAGATGTTCTATAGTCTCCCCATTTTCCCCACACTCACAACTAGGGCTCTCAACCGAATTCCATCGAAAGAGCATGCTATTGCATCGTCAATGGCCTGTTCTAATACGATTTAGAACAGACCATATTCTCCTGGGAAGGTCAAAACCAGGAACTCTAATGGAAGGATCAGTAATAAGATCTTCATTGAAAAATTGGATCCATTCCATTCAGATTGCCAAATTTCTTTGTCGCTTCTATTGATATTAATCAGAAAATTCGACCAAAAAGGTTTATGCGACTTCAATCTGGGGACCTTATTATCTGGAATAAAGGTGAGTATGGGAAATGAATTTTTAAAGGAATTGAATTTGTTCCAGAAATTCAAAGCTGTTGTTTCTTTTCGAATATGGGGAGGGACAATATTTGAGAGGACTGGTAACCAAGGAGTAGGTGTAGATTTGATAGCACCAGTAATAATCCTCATAGAAAATTTAGTTTGACATCATTTTTTTTTCACATGAACACTGTTCAACCAAACAGGGCAACAATATTCAGGAGCAGAAAAAACCAAAGCAAGCGCTGCCGTACGAAGTATTGTTGCATCAGCTCCCCATGAGGAACCAGCTAGTTTCTGAAGAATATTGTTTCGAGTTTTAAGCTTCAAACGCAGATCATCTAAATGGGCGTTGAAATTCAGAGAGGAATCAAGATTGATTACCAGGTATCTAGGATTGAAACTATGTTTTAAGAGAGAAGAACCGAAAGTTACACTCAAGTTTCCATATTTCTGATGATTATTCAAATGAAAACACGAAACCTCGGTTTTATTTTCATTCGGGCACAAACGCCACTTAAAAAATAATATTTCATAATATCCAAATCTGCGGGAAGGGTTCTTTCTATTGTTTGAAAATTAGAATGATGGTAAGCCAGATCAATATCATCAGCATAAATAAATTTTTCCGAAGAAGTAGTTCGAAAGTCACATAAATACAAATTGAATAGAAGGTATGAAGTGGCCCTTTATCATGCAATTTTCTCCTGAATTCAGATTCTCCTTGAATATTTCGTAAGTATTCTGGCAATTGGTTGAATAATTTCAAACACATATATTTAGCATTATTTTGTGCTAGACTCAAGGAAACCCTAGGATAAAAATATGGGTCTTTTCGTCTTGTAATATTCATATCAAGATGTTCAGTGAAAAATTCTGGATGGATTTTCATGAAGAGAGTACACTTATGAACATACAGGCCAGTTATTGTTAAAAAATTATTTTTCTTAAAGACAGTTCTGCAAGACTCACGAAACTTCATCTTATACATGATTCTGATGGCTAGCTTCTGGATTTTAAAGAGACTATTTACATGGTTACTGTTTCCCCATATTACAATGTCACATAAATACAAATTGAATAGGAGGTATGAAGTAGCCCTTCACATCTTAAAGTGTCGGGCTGCGCGCCAATGACCTCAGATCGGTCCAAATACATATTTCATCGAGCTGAGCGTGTCCTGAAGTTCTGTTAATGGGTCTTAGGCAGTTGCTCGGGTTCGCCTTTCGACGACCTCTGCGATTAGACGATAGCTAAAAATGTTACGCCGTAGGCGTCAAAGAATCTTCATGTGTGCGCGTTCAGTTCGAGACAACAGATCGGAGAGATGAGTTTGCAAGTTCGTCGTTGCACAATTGAACACTCGACAAGGAGCAGTGGTGGCTCGTGAGGCCTCTGAGAGGGGGCAACAGAAACCCTGGGCCGTATTCATAAAAAAGTTATCAATTGAAAAAATAAAAACACAAGACTACGTTCACAATATTTTAATAAATTAAACATCTAATAAGTCGACATGTTTCGGGTTTTATCCTATTCTCAAGACTGAAAAGTAAACGCATAAGTCAAAGAAATAAACATCAAACAACAGATGTTAAAACCGGAAATAAGCGGAAATCTAATTGATCGTCCACAATTGGTTGTTTATATTTTGAAGCAGAAAATATTTCCAGAATTTCTAGAAGATCTAGGCGTCTGCTTTTTTCCCCTTCATGCAATATTCTTGTTTTATTAAAATCTATGAAATGGTTACAAGTGATACAATGATCAGAAAAACCAGTTCTTAATTTGTTTTGAAGAATTGACTTTCTATGTTCATCAACCCTTATCTCAAGAGAACGACCAGTCTGACCTATGTAAAAAGCTGGGCATTCGTCACAAAAAATTTTATAGACACCACTTTTTTCAAAAGTTGTTAAACTATCCTTGAAAAGAATACTTTACCTAGAATAATTTTCCTAGTGAAACTTTATACTCATAGAGTGTGAGCATATCTTTCGCCAAAAAATAAACTGCTCCACATGAAATAGGGATATTGACTTAAATTGCAAAAAATATAGTTTAAATGAGATTTTGTGATGGAAATTCATATTAATATAATTTCAAGTTGCAGGAAATAAAATTAATTTAAGCATGTAGGTCTGCATCGAGTAAGAAAAAATTGTTGAACATTTCTTGAGGAATTTGGTTCCATAAAAGGCGCAGAAGCTCTCTGAGATCATTTAAGGATTCAGGGGTAGGTTGGTGATTATCTAATCTTCTTTGGAACATATCCCATGCATGTTCTATGCAATTCAAATCTGGTGAGTGCGGAGGTATTGATATATTTGGAATACCAAGCTCATCGCGCGCATTCTCAACTATGGCTGCACGGTGCGGTCTAGCATTATTACTAGAAATTGAAGTTTCACCAATAGCAGCTTGAAAATTTGGCAAAACATTGTCAATGACATGCTCCTTATAGTTTAAGGCTGTCATATTTCCAAGACAAATGTGTAGATCTGTGCGCCCGTTGAAACATATCCCGGCCTATACCATAACACTACCCCCTCGGAATGGATGGACTTCTTGGACATAGCGACGATTACAGGGTATGCGTGGGATTGTTCATACCCTTATTCTTCGAGAATCTTAAAATCGTCCATATCTGGATTCATCAGTGAAAAGGACACTACGCCATTGATCGTTCCAATTGATATGTTGCCTTGCCCATTCCAGTCTTTGACGCTTATGGTCACGTGTTAATGGAACTCCTCTTAATGGACGTCTAGAACCTAGATTCACCTTTCTCAAACGTCGTCTGATGGTTTCGATGGAAACTTGGACCCCATCTGCATTTTGAAGAGTATTCTGTAGCATTCTACATGTAGATGCAGGCTTTCTTCTCTCCGAAACGGTGATGAAACGATCCTGAGCAAGTGTTGTTTTGCGTCGCCCATCAAGCCTTATTTTTTCCAGCACGAAACCTGTCTCCCTGAACCTATTCCAAAGTCAAGATATCACACTTTGGTTGACTTGGAGCCTTTCCGCTACAACAACCTGATTTAGGCCACTTTGTAGCATTCCGATAGCTCTATCAGCCTCAGCGTTTGTTACATTTTCAGAAAACTCGTTTCAAATCGAACCCGTTGATAAACTGACTCCGATTCAAAATAAGAACATGCATGAAGCATATGCAAAGAACCAAACTTCAGAAAAAAGGCTACCAGATTGACGAAATGTCTCATACTGATTTTAATCAGATCGATTCAAGTTATTATTTAGTTTGAAATGATTTTACAGCGATTTTCTCTCAGATAACATACTTTTCAAAACGATTGAATACGATGTCCCCAACTCTTGTGGAGCAGTTTATTTCATGTGCAGCTTCACAGAGAAATTCGAACAATTCTTCTTTGGTGAAAGTTCTTATTTTTTTGTTCCTCGAATTACACCTTGTGATGAAGAGTTTGTACCGCTTCTCGTACTTCCACTTATAATTCGTATAAAAATAGGTACAAATGTCCTAAAAGCATTCTGATCTGATACATTATGTTCAGACTGAGGACAGTTAACTCTTGCATAGCTCTCGGTAATGCCATAACATTTCTCTTGCATTTGTCACGATTATACAATCGATAATCGCTTTGATTTAATTCGGGTTTTCCTTCGATGCTGTGGAAAAACAACCTGCGAAAAGTCTTTTCGAAGAAGACTGAATCTCCATTGTAAATTGTGGTCAGGGAAGTTCTTCCAATGCCAGCATCTTGGTGTTCAGAATTGTTCATCAACCTGATTAATTAATATGAATAAATTGCCATTAATTCAAGCTCCCCTTGTACTTGACTCCTAAAACAGGTTGTCCATAAAGAACTTCGCCATGATCAACGATTGAACAGAATATACTCGAACTTCTCATAAATACACTGCACAAAAAAATTAACGCACATTATGGAAATCTCAAATTTATTCTACAACTGAAGAATGCATGCAGAATTATGCATGCATATGTTATTCACTTTCAACGTTCTTCTTCAATACAGATGTTTTTTTCCCAGCAGGAATAAGAAAAGATGATATTATCAGATTTTGAACGTAATGGCTCCATTCTAAAATCATTCGTTCTCGATCAATTCTAGTGATCAATAGTTTTTCTTTCGTTTGATTTTCTACACTCGATCGCTATGCAACGCGAAACACGCAATTTGACCCAAGAGGAATGTTGCCCAAGCAGTAGTTTTGCGAGAAGAAGTGTGGACATACAAAGAATTGCAGAAAGGTTTGGAGTTCCCCATACAAGTGTGTTCAGAATGTTGCGGCGATTCAGGGCGACAGGTATGAATGTCCGAAGACCAGGACAGGGTAGACCACGGGTACCAACTGCCATTCAAGGACGTTACTTAAGAGTTTCTTCGTTGAGGGAACGGTTTGTAACCGCTCGCCTCCTCCAAAATCAGCTTGAGCAAGCTCATGGGGAGCAAATTAGCAATCAGACAATAAGAAATCGCCTCAGAGAATATGATTTAAGGCCTCGTGTCGTGTCAAGAGGCCCAGCTCTTACCCCAGCTCATCGAAGGGCGCGTTTGGATTTTGCGAGAGAGCATATCCATTGGGAAGAGGCCGATTGGGAAAAAGTTCTCTTCACAGATGAGTCTAGATTCTGCCTCTACCATTGTGATCGACGTTCTCTTGTATACAGACGTCCACATGAAAGATATTCTCAGTGGAATTCCCTGAATACTACTGGTTTCGGGGAAGGATCGATTATGGTATGAGGTGGAATATCTTTGACTGCTCGCACAGACCTAGTGGTCGTTGATAATGGAGCTATGAACGCTGATAAGTATATATTGAAGAGCATGTAGTGCCATCTGCCCCATACATTGGTGAAAATTTCATTTTTATGGACGATAATGCCAGACCCCATCGTACGCGCATCGTTCAGGAGTACCTTGAAGAGGTTGAAGTCTCTCGAATGGAATGGCCAGCAAGAAGTCCAGATCTCAATCCGTTTGAGCAAGTTTGAGACAACCTAAATAGAATACAGAGAAGTTCAGAAAATCATTCAGCTACTCTTAATGACTTAGGGATCCAAGTGGGAGAAATCTGGGAAGGATTAGATCAGAACATTTCAAGATCACTCATTTTGAGTATGAACCGTCGTTTCCGAGCTGTAATTAACGCAAGGGGTGGAAATACCAAGTATTAAATCACTTATAAGCATTTCAGTATTTTGAAAATTGTTCATTTCTCTTCTTTCACATAAGATTCGATGAAATCCTGAATTTTTTTCCATTTAATGTGTCTTGTTTCGTTCAAAACCTTCCCGAGAGAACATAAAAAATAAGTTATAAAGTCAATGTAGAGTTAACTTTCATTAATATTGAGATTTTCAGATTGTGGGTTAATTTTTTTGAGCAGTGTTTATGATGCTCCAGATATGAAGGAATCTTTCCAGGTTCTCAACAGAATATGGACACTTTGCGACGGATCTCATAGAAGTTAATAGGCGACTACAATTCTTGAGTGAAGTATATTTCCGAGAGTTCTGAAGTTACTTGCAGAATTCGCGTGGAAGGTTTTCCTAGCGTTCTATTTCTGTTGAAGACGGTAAATAAGCTCGAAGTTATCGTGGAAATGGTCCAAATAATGTTTAATCTAAGATCCTCGAAACCAAGAACTAACTCATGCTCCGCTCCAACGCACATCTGAATCTAGGCTATGCGTTGAAGACGTAACACTGCCTATAATAAATTGACGCCACGAGGTCAAGAGTCCTCTTCGGTCTAACCTGTTGAAATCGATTCCGTCGCGAAGAATACATTAGTACTTTTATTGTTGCCTTTTGGTGATTGAATCCGACAGAGGTCAGCTGGTTCGAATACATTAACGATTTCAATGGTGATATCGATTCGGTATCCTTCTGGAGAATAGGAGCATTGGTAGAAAGAGAAGGAGCGTGCTTCATTTCTTATTCATCGCACAATTATTGTCGAATCAGAGTAATGACGACTGTACGTCAATGACCATTGGAAGTCAATTGTCTAGTGTAGGATATTTTTCAACTCCATTTTCTAATTGACGAAGGCAGTGGTGTAACAGAAGTTGAATAACATATGTTCAAAATTGTCTCAAAGAACTTTAATATGGAGAAACTGAAGAAAATTTCGTCTTGCAACAGAAACTCAAATGACTTAATTCACTCGTCATGAAACAAAGTTTCATTTTCATTCATTAAAATTATTGTCCTTGACTTGGACAAAATTGGTGATACTTGAACTACAACTTTTTAAACGTCAGAGATAGACGAAAATGAATGGCACGTTACTGCATTCTTCTATCATCATTTATTTTCGAGTTATAGGCCAAAATTGAAATTTGGGTGATTTCAACTTTGGCCATTATCTCCGTTTCTGTTTGTGCTAGAATGTTGAAATAAAAACATTATACAGGCACTATTTTCATGGCAATCCAGTAACGTCCTTTGTTTTATCCCAAGAGATTTTTTTGCTGGGCTATAACATGAATTTGTGTTCTTTCTTATGGAAACAATAGTTTGAAATGGCTTAAAAAGAATTGCCATTTTTTTCCGTTTCAGATAAATATTATACATCGAACATCGCCCTCAGATTCATTCAGTCATCATGAAAAATATAGTTTGTATGTGTATTCTGCAACTTCTTCTAGAATACAATATTTTGATTTCGCCATTTTTCCAATACCGCTTATAACTCGAAAAAAAAGGTGGACAAAAATGAATATTACTACTACAACTTAGTTTGTCAAAAAATGTCGATGATATTTTTGTTATTTGGCAATATGGCAGAGAACAATTAATAAAAATTTCTCAATCATATCAATCATAAAGAACCTACAATAAAATTCACAATGGAGATGGAACAAAATAATGTACTTTCATTCTTGGATGTTTTGATGAGAAAATTTCCAGATCATTTTGTATCAAGAGTGTTCAGAAAAAAGACACACACAAATCGATACCCGAATTTTAATTCTAATCTTCGAATGTTAAGAAAGGTATTATAAAACACTTTATGATAGAGCGCAATTAATTTCATCGAAAACTGAAATACGAAATGATGAAATTAATTTCATTGAAGATATTCTCGAGGATAATCAATATCCAACTAATTTTATGAAAAAAACTATTACAAATTTAGAGAGAACAATTTTGTGTCAAAACGATAATAACAATCAAGAATCAACAACAAACCGTAAAGATCAACCAATTTTAATAAATTTGATGCCTTATGTTCATGGACTTTCAGAAAAAATTAAAAGAATTGGTTCTAAATTCAACATAAGAACTGTTTTGAAAACAAAAAATGATTTACGATCTTTATTAACAAAAACTAAACCTTTGAATGAGAACCAAAAATCAAGAAATTGTATTCACAATATTCCCTGTATTTGTGAAAAATCTTATGCAGGAGAAACAGCAAGACCATTAGAAATTAGAAGACGTGAACATAAGAAAAACATGAAAAATAGAGATATTGGTAGATCGCAGATAGCAGATCATGTGTGTTCCAATACCGGCAATCAGATGATGGATTGGAATGGAACAAGAATTCTAATGACGGAACTTGATGGTTATAAAAGAAAAATCAAGGATTCAGCTTGTATTTTGTTGGATGAGGCTAATAATCTCGCCAATTGTTCAGTATATAGGAATAGATCGAATTTGGATGGATTCATTGAAAAAAAAACTGGTTTCAGAGAATTTCGAAATAAAATAACGATATCAACATCTAGTAATCTATGTTCGTCATATATTGACAAATGTCATTAAAAAAATCAAAATATTGTCACGATTCTACGAAGTTGTATGAAAACTAGAAATTGTCTGACGAAGGAGTCTGATTAGACTCCGAAACGTCACGTTTCAGAGTTCAGAGTGTTTTCTTTTGGTTCATTGTTGGGCAACAATTTCTTCTTGTGAAGTTTTGGCCCTGACAAATTAGTGCTCAAAATTTTTACGCAGGGGCTTTTCTTCTATTATTTAAAAAATTTTTCTAACTGTTTCTTGTTTCAGAGACTGGGAGAGAAAACCCAAATTAAGTTTCCAGGAAAAAATGAGAACTACAATAGGGTCTCCTGTCTATTTCTTGTAGTATATATATTCTTTTGAATAAGAAAGCTAAAATAATACAATAGATGTTGAAACAAAAAGAACCTAAGCTGAGGTAAAAAAAGGAACGGGGTACCATAACATTCTTCGTATGATATTATAGTATCATACGATACTATCATCACTAGTATCATACGATACTATAGAGCCTGGGGAAAAAACCTCAGCCGAAAAAACCTGTCTCCCCGTTAAAAAAATAAAATAAAATTGTTGTATCTGAATATTCTATATAGAAGGACATCACGATTATCGGAACGGCTCTTCGGAGGAAGGATTTCCAAACACAAACTCCAACCTGAAAATAAAAAAGACGGAACAGCAAGAGAATTCAATTTATATTTCATCAAATTGATCTGAAATTTTCAACCCATTGCAAAAATGAGTTTGATATATTGTGTATGGCTCTAATGCCATCTTGGAATTTATAAATCGAACAATTATTAATTAGGTGTTCAACTGTTTTCTCTGATTCACCACATTCACAATTAGGACTATCAACCGAATTCCACTTGAAAAGCATGCTATTGGTACGACCATGACCTGTTCTTATTCGATTAAGAAGGGACCATATTCTCCTGGGAAGGTTAAAACCAGGAACTTTATTCGATGGATCAGATATTAGATAAAGAACATACATCCCATTCGGATTTCCAGATTTCGTTGTAGCTGAAGTTCGAATTCAGAAAGTTATTCGACCAAATAGGTTTACGGGATTTCAGTCTTGGAATTCTATTTTCTGGAACGTAGGAAAGTATCGGAAAAGAATCCGGAAATGAATTGAATTTATTCCAAGAATTCCAAGTTGCAGACTGTCTTCGAATATGGGGAAGAACTATATTTGATAGCACTGGTAGCCATTGGATAGGTGTAGATCGGATGGTTCCAGTAATTATTCTCATTGAAAAATTGAGCTGTGCATCGATTTTCTGAACATGAACACTATTGAGCCAAACAGGGCAACAATATTCAGCGGTGGAAAAAACCAAAGCAAGAGGGCTGCTGTGCGAAGAGTAGTCGGGTCAGCACCCCATGACGTACCAGCAAGTTTCTGTAGAATGTTATTTCTCGTTTTCAGCTTCATTCGTAAGTCATCTAAATGTGCTTTGTAGTTCAGAGAGGAATCTAATTTAACACCTAAGTATTTGGCAGTAAAATTATGTTTCAAAGGAAAGTTCCCGAAAAGGAAATTTAATTTTCTAAATTTTTGATGGTTATTCGTGTAGTTTCAATGTTTAAGAGCTAAAACATCGAAAATTGCGCATACTTTGCAATGACAAATTAGGAGTCGCGAAAACTGCCATGTGTTAAATACGCAGATGAAGGTGACATTGCCTGTATGAAACGCTCAAGTAGTGTTCCATCGCAGCTGAAAGAACGGGTTCAGATGGAAACAAAGACCACATACATGGTCGGACATACGATCTCCTATTTCCTTCATTGCGTAATTACATCTAACTTGGTGATTCATCTAAACTTTGCTCTTCGTTCTTGTTTCTCTGAATGGGCACAATATGCCAGCGACTGTTTTACGCTGCGTTGATCGAAAATTCGCTACTATTTTTAGGCGTCATTGATGAATAGTTTCTTTATTCCTGGGTCGCTCAAGGTGGCACAACTGTTGGGAACAAAGAGTCGAAGAGAGAAGAATATAAGGAGTCGACTGATACCATAAAGTGGGAGATGTATATCGAAGAGTCGACACTTCGTGGCTCTATTCTGAATTGGAAGAAAATCAATGACTTCTCTACTTATACAGGGTGGCCGGACGATTGACGTCAAAAAAAAAAACAGGTCCCTCATGTCATGGGGTATTCGAATCACCCCCATGTATGTCATCCGATTTTTCACGGTTTAGGAGTTATGAATTTTTTTATTAAATTCGAGAATTTTCATCTTGAACATCTTCAAAATTTTTTTTTCTAAAAGTACAAGACTTTTTTGATATTTTTTTGTTGTAGATAGATTGCCAAATTATGGAAACGTTGGTCTCAAGGGAGAAAGTTACGTATTTTGGATCATGATCTAAATTTTCAAATTTAAATTAAAAATGTAAACAGGTTACTTCATAGTTTCTTAGTAAGCTTAAAAACTGCGCTCAACACTCACCTTTCAGAATCTTTAATAAAAAAAGGTACTCAACGGTCTACTTTTGCTAGAATTAGCCTTCAAAGTCAGCGAGATGGGAAGAATCAAAGAACTAGACGTTTACTCAAAAATTATTTTTTGCCGTTTTAAGATTTTTCTGATCAAGCTATGATAGAAAATGCTGAAAATCAATGAAAATTAGCTTTAACAGAAAAGTTTTAGATAAGAAAGAGAAAAAGGTATGTCAATAAATCACACATCATGTAGATAAAAAGAAATTTATTTATAAAATTTACAATAGGTTTTATGCGACTGAAAGAAAATTTTTTGCGAAGGTGAAGAATGTGTATTGAGGCTCGAGGTGGCCACTTTGAAAACCTGTTGTAAATTTTATAAATAAATTTCTTTTTATCTACATGATGTGTGATTTATTGCCATACCTTTTTCTTTTTCTTATCTGAAACTTTTCTTATAAAGCTAATTTTCATTGATTTTCAGCATTTTCTATCATAGCTTGATCAGAAAAATCTTAAAACGGCAAAAAATAATTTTTGAGTAAAAGTCTAGTTCTTTGATTTTTTCCACCTCGTTGACTTTGAAGGCTTATTCTAGCAAAAGTAGACCGTTGAGTACCATTTTTTATTAAAGATTCTGAAAGCTGAGTGTTGAGCGCAGTTTTTAAGCCTACTAAGAAACCATGAAGTAACCTGTTTACATTTTTAATTTAAATTTGAAAATTTAGATCATGATCCAAAATACGTAACTTTCTCACTTGAGACCAACATTTTCATAATTTTTATCAGAGTTACGATGCTGGTTATTTTATGTATAAAAGTACAATTCCTGGCGATCTATCTACAACAAAAAAATATCAGAAAAGTCTTGTACTTTTAGAAAAAAACATTTTGAAGATGTTCAAGTTGAAAATTCTCAAATTTCATAAAAAAATTCATAACTCGGAAACCGTGAAAAATCGGATAACATACATGGGGGTGATTCGAATACCCCATGACATGAGGGACCTGTTTTTTTTTTTTTTGACGTCAATCGTCCGGCCACCCTGTATTATTGATTGCAAAGATTATAGACTATGAAGATGGGAAACGAAGCGACTACAGTGATGTGAGCGACTTCTGTAGTTTCAAAAGTAAACCGATTATGGTTAAAATATTCAATTAGGGTCCATTTGGCAAGATTATATAGAGATTATTTGTAGTCTGTTTTCAATTTTGAATAAATATTTGAATAAATATTTCTGCTAATGATTGTATTATCTCGTATACGCGTATTTTCCACTGAAATAACTCGAAATCTACAATAGTAGCACTGAGCTCAATCTATAATCTTTGCTTGTGTGTTTTTCTGTTATGAATGTTGTGTTAAAAACTGTCCGACATTTAAAATGCATGGTGATTAATTGCATGAATAATAGAGAGAATAATCCAAAATCTGCATTCTTTTCTTCTGTAGTTAATATACTGTGGACTCTCGTTAAGTCGAACTCCTAGGGACCAAAAGAACTGTTCGACTTATCTATTGTTCGGCTCAAAAAACATTCTAGTTATTCGAGTGAGACTTCACTTCATTGAGGGAAAAACTCAGGTAAACACGTAATCATCATCAATGAGAAACGAGCGTCTGAGCACTGGAAACATGTCCTTAGAAGTTTAAAAATCGTATGATATTCATCACGTGTGGTGATTTGTTTGCGAACCGAATCTTCTTCGGTCTCGTTCATTAGATCAAAAAGTTCCACTCATAGAGGCAATGGTGGTTAAAAGAACGACTTATAGAGGTGGAGGTTCTCTTGACGACCCTTCCAGCAGTTCGACTCATCTACTAGACCCTCTAGACTCATTGAGGTGAAAATGCACTGGGTAAGATATGTATGAATCGAGTCCAGAAGAACTGTTCGACTTATCGATGTTCGATTTATCGAGAGTTCACTGTATGAATAAGTTCTTGAAATTGTTATAATAATTCTCTAATTTCTGAAATGTTCTCAATTTCATAATGATTGTATTGTAGTTGATTTTACACAATCATTTCATATAAAATTATGAAGAATCCAGAAGCGTATTTCATTTGATTCAAAACAATGTATAGATGAAAAATATCATCCTGATCAAAAAGAGGAGCCCTGCTTTTGTTTTGTCGATCCATTCACTGGAAATTCATGAGAAGTATAATTCGAATTTCGCGCCTATTAAAATAGTTTTCTGTACTGAATAATGTTTTCAGCACCCTCTAGGTGTCAAAAGTAAGAAACTAGCCTAAAATCGTGGTCGGATTTTAGTACCACAGATATAAAGGCGTTTCCTATCTTTCTAACTCTATAATCAATATTTACGTGCGGAAAAAATTCCTGCTTTCTCAATATCAATTATCTGTGTCTATGGTTCGAATTCTCGATTAATGACAGATGTCTTTGCCTTGTCTTGCTGTCTTTCAAAGAAGCAAAGAAGTCAACTCAATGACAGATGTGGACTACAGAATGGGAAAAAATGATTTAATAAAAACTAAGCCCTACTGTAAGAAGCCATGATATTCACAGTAAGTTTTTTTCTGAAGGCGTCTCCGAAAAAATTCGGAACAGGTCATATTTTTCACAATATCACGACTAATTACCGTGTAAATATGCAGGAGATGAATGTCGCTAACAATGTGGATGCTAATTATACATTCGCGAAGAGTTGGTAACACATACCTCCAATTATTTACATGACCTTGGAAGCTGGCTTAGCCTATATAATAAAGTAATAAATAAAAATATGTATGTACACTGCATGACGTACCTGTTCGTGTATACGAATAATTCGAGACATTGTTCTGTCCGCGAAGAAAACATCTTTTGTTTCTACGGGCGTGTTTTGAAAGAATTAAAAAGATTTCAACACGTTTATTCCGAGAGAAAATGGAAGGACAGTTTTCGTGGTTGGAGATATGGCACGTTCCTCTTATTTGATTCAATTGTTTCAGCCAGTAATTCGACTCAGTTATACCGAGGCATTATTCCCGTTGAGTGCTTAGCATGTATTCAGGATTTATGGATTCATTGTAGTTATTGCAGGAAAAAGAATTTTCACGTAGATGGAAACATGGCAAATTTGCTCTGACGCGCTAGTTTGAATTGATAGCCACAGATAGACATTGATATATTCTATGTTTATTGCCATCATAGACTTAATATTCGATATGACTTCTTGCAAAGATTATAGAGTTAGAAAGATAGGAAACGCCCTTATATCTGTGGTACTGAAATCCGACTACGATTTTTGGCTAGTTTCTCACTTTTGACACCTAGATGGCGCTGAAAACATTATTCAGTACAGAAAACTATTTCAGTAGGCGCGAAATTCGAAATATAATCCTTAAAAATTTCCATTAAATTGAGTATTCTTTGTCGAGCTTTTAAAGAAATATCCTGATCGACAAAACAAAAGCAGGGCTCCGCTTTCTGATCAGGATGATATTTTCCATCTACACATTGTTTTGAATTAAATGAAATACGCTTCTGGATTCTTTATATTTCTGTTTGAAATGATTGTGTTAAATCAACTACAATACAATTATTATGAAATTGAGAACATTTCAGAAATTTATTCACATAATAGAGAATTATTATAACAATTTCAAGAACTTATTTATACAGTGAAGTCTCGATGAAATGGACCCGATTCATACATATCTTACCCAGTGTATTTTCATCTCAATGAGTCTAGGGGGTCTAGTAGATGAGTCGAACTGCTGGAAGGGTCGTCAAGAGAACCTCCACCTCTATGAGTCGTTCTTCTAACCACCATTGCCTCTATGAGTAGAACTTCTTGATCTAATGAATGAGACCTTAGAAGATTCGGTTCGCAAACAAATCAACACACGTGATGAATATCATACGATTTTTCGACCTCTGAGGACATGTTTCCAGTGCTCAGACGCTCGTTTCTCATTGATGATGATTACGTGTTTACCTGAGTTTTTCTCTCAATGAAGTGAAGTTTCACTTGAATAACTCGAATATTTGGTGAGCCGAACAAAAGATAACTCGAACAGTTCTTTTGGCCCCTAGGAGTTCGACTTAACGAGAGTCCACTGTATATTAATTACAGGATGTTTGAACAACAATAAAAGAAAAAGATCAGAGGTGTACAACAAGACCTGTAGGTCAGCCCAGCAAGAGTTCTTTATACGTTATCCAGAACAATATATTTTTGCCCCGAAAACTCTACCCATTTGACAGCACTGAAAATAAAAAGCAATGAACAAGACAGTTACATGATACTAGTTTCAAAACTCACATTTCCATTCTCTTTAGTAATGAAAAAATGCACATTTAGGATTATTATTTCTGCAATCACCATGCATTTTAAATGTAAGCCAGTTTTTAACACAAAACTTATATCAAAAAAACACACAAGCAAAGATTATAGAGTGAGCTAGGTGCTACTCTTGTAGATTTCGAGTAATTTCAGTGGAAAATACGCGTATACGCATTCAGCAAAAATATTTATTCAAGTATTTCTTTCAAAATTGACCACAGCCTACAAATAATCCCTATATCATCTTGCCAAATGGACCCTAATTAAATATTTTAACCATAACCCGTTTACTTTTGAAACTACAGATGTCGCTCACATCACTGTAGTCGCTTCGTTTCCCATCTTTATACTCAATAATCTTTGACGTCTAGGTAGTTCCTTTAGTTCCGATTCCTTAAGACAGGAATCACAGAATTGTATGAAATTTACTACAAACACTTCGAGCATATTTATATGCATCATAATATCGGCTACACACTCTACCACATCATAAAAGGGTTCATATTTCGTTGGAAATACATCTCCCCAATCTTTCTCAAGATTCAGAAGCATGTGTTTCCCCAAAAGTTCATCTGCCTCATACTTTGTGATTACCTTATGTTATTCACTTGAAGAATAGAATAATATATTATACCTTTGATATTAATCAATCAATTTTATTTTCGAATGATTAACTAGTTTTGGAAATTACATAAATAGAAATAATGATACAATTCATATTCAACCTCTGTGGTTTGAACTAGGTTACAAAATTCTATGTAAGTAAGGATGACAGATCTGCGGAAGAAACAATCAACAGGAATGCACTCGAATTCAAAACATGCGGTTGAAGGAAAATGGGATTCCCTGTTTAATTCTGAGCCGAGTTTCCTACCAATGAATCATCCTAGATGCCTCCAGGGCATGAGACAGGCGTCCCTCGTTCGAAAGAAGACCTAATAAAGGCAGCGAAACGATGACTCACATGATATTCAGTAGGGTTCTTCGATTTATCCCCCTCCTCCAATTCCATTATTATTCTTCAGTCTCTTCCAGCGTCGATTCAAGTTGCAGAGTACATTACATCGCAACATCCAGTTCTTTTCGACCTTTATTCGGTTTAAAGTCTCTGGGTAATCTTTTTTGACATTGAAAATGCGAATAATTATGCAAAGAACTCTATTAACACCTCGTAACTTCTCAGACGTATCTTCCTCACCACTTACACTAATTGGTTAATTGTGTCATGAGGCAAACCTGTTTACAGCGATATAAAAAGTAAAACTGACGTCCAAACATCGATCTCCGTTACAATTTCACTTTCGGAGCAATCCTGGCATGTTCCTCACTGGCCCACATCTTGAGGAACTCTCGTTTTCTATCGTTTCAGCAAACGGAAAGAGCGACATTTGTAATTTATTCGTGCAACGGATGACGTTTCGAATTTATGTTTCCACGCACGGCCTGCTCCTACTTAACCTGATGACCTCTAAAACCCAAGAATGTCATTCGATTGCATAACTCCGAATGAACGCGTCTTGACAAACGCGAAGGACGTTCTTCAGTAGGATTGTTGACGATTTCGAAGTTGAGGTTTGCTCTTGGGATCGAAGAATTCTAGGAACGATGTCTTCAAAAGGTAATTATGTTGTTGGATTATTCTTTCAGCGTGGGATGGGGATAATTTGATGTATTTCGAGCCGTTTTGGTGAGGACCTTTGACGTATCTGTGACGTTTACCACAAACTTCATTGCGATTTCGAATTTACGAAATTTTTTCCTTTTGATAGCAGGAATGAAGACAGAGATCGATTCTTTGGAATGTTTTCAGCGTTCTCGAAGAGATGTTACGAGATTCCGGGAGTTTCATTCTTTTAGGCCTCTAATAAGAGTAGTTTGAGCTTTGCCCCAATTTCCCAGTGGAGCGTATGTCGTGACGTTCGAAGAACCTCGAAATTTTCCGACTATTTCAGGTTTTTTTTGAATAGCTCCTAAACTAAGCACTTTATGAAAAACTTCGTGCTATTCGAAAGTGTTAAGCATCAAATTCTGCTTCTTAAAAGTATTACGACATTATATTTTGAACAAGTAGTTTTATAGAAATCATACGTCGAAATTTGGCTAATTTTCACACTTTTTGAAAAAACATTTTTTACTATAAAACTACGAACTTTCGAATGAAATTTCATAGTATAAGAGTTGTAGACCATCATATTGTGATTAAAACGTAACCCCATTCCTCTAAACTACAATGTTGAATCGCGCAATAGCTAATCCTGCTGAGGATGCTGATATTTCATCCCAGTTGGTGTTATTGAATTTGCTCAGCTGTCACATGGGTTCGTTTAAAATTTTGGGGAGGACACTGAGCTTCTCATAATTTTGATTGTTCTAGCCTCTATGTGTACCAAAATTTTTTTAATAGGTCCTGGCAAAGGTAAGCAAGACGATGTTGTCTTTTCTCCCTTGCACAACAAGTTTTGATCTGTTTCAAACAGTAACATATTATTCCTTCATGCTTTTAATGGTTGCGACACTACGTCATCTCTTTCGGTAAAGGAAAAATGAAATACCTAAAGACGTCTGAAATCAACACAAACCTCCTGAAAGCAGCAAAATTGTTTAGCAAATCTAATGCTTCTGCCGATAAGGTAGACGAGGCAGGCAAGAAATGCATGGCAGTCCTTTCTAAAAATTATCTCAAGCAATTAAATGTATTTTGGTTCGAGATGTTTGAAAAATTGTTAACCATAACCTCATTTAATCTTGCCTCTGTGCCTCCAACTGAAGCAGCACCTCGACAACACTCGCTAAGGACGCATGTAATATGTAATATATTATTGTTCTTAGCAATGAGTTGTATTGTTAGTTATTAGTTTATGAGTCCCACATTTGCTATTGTAATTGATTGAGTTGATTTTCAAGTTTTCAGGAACTTCAGTTGTCCCTCACTAAGACACTAAAAACATGAGGGAAAAACATGTTGGTTTTCGAAACAGAGAATAACTTGTAGTGCAAGGAAGAAGAGACAATTTATCGTCTTGCTTGTCTTTGCCAGGCTTTAGTAAAAAAATTTTAGTGCGCATAAAGGTTGGAGTAGTCAAAATTACAAGAAGGTCAGTGTACTCCTCAACAATAACCACACACTCATGGGACTGTTGAGCAACTTCAACCGCACTAGCTACGATTAAATGATCAGCATCTTCAATAGGATGATCTACTGTGCGATTTTACATTGTGGATGAGAGGGAGTGGCTTACGTATTTATCACAATTTGATGGTCTACAACTCTCATTCAATAACAGTTTGTTCTAACGCTCGTAGTTCCAAAGATATTATATGTTTTATAATGAAAAAATGTTTTTTCAAAAAGTGTTAAAATTTGCCATATTTCAATGTATGATTTTTACAAAACTACTTGTTCAAAATTTGATATCGTAATACTTTTTAGAAGAAGAATTTAATGCATGCGGAACACTTTTGAATACAACAATGTTTTTGATTAAGCGCTTAGTTTAGGAGCTATTCGAGGAAACTCTAAACCTTATCGGCAGAAGCATTAGATTTGCTAAACAATTCCGCTGCTTTCAGCAGGTTTGTGTTGATTTCAGACGTCTTTAGGAATTTCATTTTTCTTCCACCGAAAGAGATGACGTAGTGTCGCAGCCATTAAAAGGATGAAGGAATAATCTGTTGTTTTCCGAAACAGATCAAAACTTGTTGTGCAAAGGAAAAAAGAGAACATCGTCTTACTTGCCTTTGCCACGGCCTAGTAAAAAATATTTGGTACACATAGAGGCTAGAACAATCAAAATTATAAGAAGCTCAGTGTCCTCCCCAACATTTTCCAGGAATCCATGAGACAGCTGAGCAAATTCAATAACACCAACTAGGAAGAAATATCAGCATCCTCAGCAGGATTAGCTATTGCGCGATTTAACATTGTAGTTTGGAGGAATGGGGTTACGTTTTTATCACAATATGATGGTCTCCAACTCTCATTCTATGAAATTTTATTCTAAAGTTCGTAGTTTACGTTTTATAGTGAAATATATGTTTTTTCGGAAAGTGTAAAAATTTGCCATATTTCGACGTATGATTTTTATAAAACTACGTGTTCAAAATAAAATGTCCTTATACTTTTTAGAAGCAGAATTTAATGCTTAACACTTTTGAATATCACAAAGTTTTGTATAAAGTGCTTAGTTCAGGAGCTATTCGAAAAGAACCTCAAATAGTCCGAATTATTTCCAGGCATGATTCTCATTTGCTCGGTCCAGTAAGTGTTAACGTAAAAGTAACCTCCTGTACGAAGGAGAGAAAGTGCATTTTCATTCGATCCTTAACGTTCTGAGAAACGAGGCGCAAGCAACAGATAATGAAATCCCGAACAAATCGACGGTCTATGTAAATCGCTTTTAAAATATTCTCGCATACAACCACAGGAAGCGGTTCAAGGGAATCGAGAGGGCAAATGTCAGACGACGATAAATCCGTCCTTATTCAATGCAAGAAGTGAATTATCACACAATCGGGATGATCTCCGCCGATGACCAGCGTTTTTAGGTTCACGTGAAGACGCTGTCCATGTGCCAAAAGACCCGACGTCGTGGTTATAATTGGACACCAGAGGCGCGCAGACCTCCACGCGTTAGATATCGATTCCGCCGTCCTTAGTTACCCACCGCTTCCTTAACCTCTGAAATCCTCGAGTTGGTAGTCCACCACCGTAGGTGGTTGAAGCAACACTTCTTGAACGCTCGCCAAGTTTATTTTTCGACCTGGACTCATCTTAGCTTTCGTTGCAGGTTCTCGGCCTAGCATGTCCGTGCCGTCAATGGTACACCGATTGGGAGACACACTCGTAGTGAGAAGCGTCGTCAGCGGAAACGAACTGTACGCAGATACTCCAGAGAAGGGTAAATCTCCGCCCCAGTTCAGTGAAAAGGAGCTGCCTGATTTACCGGACTGTAAAGTGAAGAGGAACTACTCTTGTAGTACTTGCGAGTACTTCACGCAAAACCCCAGACATTACCTCTACCATTTACGAGATGTCCACAACGAGAAAGTGAGGATATACGAGTGCCCTAACTGTCTATACGCTTCCAAGCACTTCCAGAAGCTTTTACGACACTCCAGGATGGTCCACGGAAGCAGCAAAACCTCGGAGATTGAGACGAAAACCAAGAAGCCTCCTCAGCCTCCAGTAACAGCAGAGGAAGATGACCAAAGCGAGGTCAGCGAGGCTGAAGGGGCTGAACCGGCAAAGCCTGTTGTCTTCAAATGCTCCGTTTGTGCCTTCACCGCTAAAAGCAGGGTATTGCTGACCAAACACGAGAAAGAAGAGCACATCAAGACGAAGTTCTTCAGGTGCACTAAGTGCACCTATGTGACTCACATGAAGGCGCGATTCACCAAGCACGTGAAGTACCACTCGATGCCGATGATTAAATGCGATACGTGCGATTTTCGCACTCCTTACAAGTGGAATCTGGATAGGCACTGTAAAAATCACAACGGGAAGGGGGCTTTTCGTTGCTCTGCTTGTAACTTTACGGCGGATATCAAGCAGAGCTTGACTGTTCACGAGATGAATCATCATGTGCCTCCTGTTGGACAAGCTGCTGGATTTGGCATCGGAAGGAGAAGGAATAAGGTTGGAGCTAGCGATACTGCAGCCGCTGAAGAAGCTGCTCTTTTGGGGCAGAACGCAACGCCACAGGTGAGTTTTCTATCTGAATCGCTGAGTTTATTCGGTATTTTGCTGCAACAGTTGCTTATCATCTGACGACTACAGATGTTTTGATACATCGAATTGTTGAAAAAATTTTAATCTCGTTGTACAGTAGGCGCTCGATAATCCGGCATTTTATACGGCTGAACGCCGGACTACCGAGAGGTTCGAGTAGTTTCTCCCTCTCGGCAGTCCGGACCTAAAATCTACAGTGGTGTCATGTTTTTGTTTTCTATTGTTTCACATCGTCCCTTGACAGAATATAGGTCAAATTTTGCGAAAGTTGGACAGTGGTGAAAATTATATGAAGTTAGCTTTATTTTTCTGTACAACTTCGATAATCCGGCATTTCCGATAATCTGGAAAAAATTGGGTGACGAATTATCGAGCGCCTACTGTATTTTTTTCAATTCATAACTTCATATTTTCATTGTTTGTGATACTAGCTGACCCGGCAGACTTCGTACTGTCTCAAACGATAAATAAAAAAGCAACTTTAATATTATAGTAAACTATTATGGTATAATATCTTGAAAGTGTCCTGTACAATTAGTCCAGTCAATGAGGGCGAAAATTAGGCATTACCTCCGAATTCTATCAAGATGCTTCGATTTTGATAAACTTTTGGATATGAGATATACTTGTCTCCTACTCCTACCCTATGCCGATTTATGCTTATTATTTTAAGGGGTGAAAACAACCCTTTTATCCAAAATTGAATGAGACTTGTTCTAACGTGAATCAAAGTAATTTTTGGGCCTCAGTAGCGTTTTACAAAGTTTATTGAGGGTCTTCATATACTTCAAGACCGTATAAAGCACCCCCTTTCAGCATAAAATGGGTCTTTATTAATATAATTAATTACATAATTTCAATCAATTTTATAACAGTATTTTGGATCAATGTAAGTTTTAGTTATTTTTATTTTTCAACCCCTAAAAGCAACCCCTATCTGTGACATGTTCTTTCGAGCATTTAGGCCGTCGTCGTAGATTAGTTCTCGACGTTTCGCCAGTTCGAGTGTCTGGCATCTTCAGGAGTTATATTTCAGGAGATGTTCTCACTGGACTGAACTGCCTGAGTGAGATGGCCGCGAAAGCCTCAACCAATTCAACCCCTATCTGTTCAAAATAACAAAATGAAAATATCATTTGGACATTTAATTTATTCATCACCCTATTCAAGTGAAAATAATACTTTTTGTGTCAAAAAATTAATCTGATTCTGAGTGGCTGTCGCCACTGACAATTATTTCTTCATCTTTGCCAGAGATTGGACAACTGTTTTGGCAGTTAACACCTGCACATTCCCCACATGTAGCGTTACAAAAATGACTCAGTTTTCTGCAGATGCATGACGCATTGCATCCTTTTTTGCAGTTACAAAAAATTATTTTCAACAATTTTTGTGGTGCATGTGTTTTTTGCATCTTTGTGGGCTGCATATATCTATTGGTACTATTCCAACCGCAATCAACTGAATTGAGAGCTTTATTACCTAGCCAAATTTGAAGTTGATGATTTTAGGCAAGCATTTATTTCTTCGGCAGCTGTCGATTTTGGAATTACCGGTAATGGTTGTCGGAAGTCACCAGACAAAAGAATCAATGCGCCCCAAAACATCCGTTTAGGCAACTCAAAATACACAGTAATATATAATATATAATAGCAGAATGGAGATTTGTTCAAAACATTTCGTCATAACATTTTCCGTAGTATTCGGAAGAAAGATAGGTGTAATAACACATGTACTCAGATGCGTTAATATTATTAGAAAATGTAGTTCACCGAATTAATATCAAATCACGAAAACGCTATTAACCGTAGCGACACCTACTGGCGTTATCCGTGAGAAGAAAAACTATTTCCTATTTTTTTTTCCATTTCATCAAATTTTTCAGAGTTTTAATGTATTTTATGTTCACCCCGTCGTTGAAGAATCCAAAAAAAATCTTTCATAACAAACAGTTGTCCAATCGGTCTTATAAATGGTGTAACCAACAAGATGGCCGACCTACTTTTATATATTGAGATTTGAAATTCGAGGTTTTTTGATGATCAGCTTGATTCTACCAGTTCTTATTGTCTTGATTCTTACTTGATTTCTGTCTTCCAATTTTTTTAAATCATAGTCTTGAATTTCAAGAACATTTGTTTCCTATTCTATTTCCAATGTTCGAAGCTATAATTAAAGTCAATTTCAAGATACCGTTGCGTAATTCACACAGCGATTCATGACTTCTATCTGTTCTGAAAAAAATCGCTATTTTGGAAAGAAATTCATGTCCCAATTTCTTTTGATCGCAAAAAAAAACTGAATTTTTTCCGTTATCAAAAATTGTTACAGACTCTTAGAAAAACTTTCTAAAGTACATTTCCTTACCCTATATATTCTCAAATTCATTTTCAAATCAAAATTTCAACGATAAATTATTGTTACAAAATTTACCAAAAATTCACAAGATCTCGTCAGAAGCAATTGAGTTGTCAAGAGAATGCCTTGAATTTTGAGTTCAACATTTTTGGGCGGTCAGTGTATATTTGAATAAAGAGTAGAGACATCCAATAACAACATGAATTTTACGTTTCTTGTTGTATTGTCTAGTGCAATAATATTTATCACTTTTGATTTTTTTATTTTAATTCGTTCTTGTTTCATTGGCCATTATTTCAAATTTCGAGAAAATATTTTGAAATTTGAAAAAGAGCTTCAGCTCAACGAGATTGTTATAGTTTCGAGACTTGCTAGTACTTTAGTTATGAAAAATTACGAACAAAAAATAATATATGTATCGATTTGTATAAATTCACGTTCACAGATTTGTTCTTCTGAAAAAAATGATCTGGCAACATTTCCAAAAAAAATATTTTTTGAATATATTAATAGAAAGCTTATGTAACCCTAGATTCACGATGGAATTAGAAGAAAATGATGTTTCAATAAAAAAATTGATAAATAGCTAAATTGTTGTTCCATTCATCGGTATTCAAAGAGATATAACGGAAACACCTAATAATAGGGTTAATTTAATCTTATCTAGAAATTAAAAATATTGACGCTTGAGATAATCAATACCTAGCAGATTTCATAAAGAAAACAATAGCAAATGTATAGAAAAAAATTCCAATAAGAACTATACTTTGGAAAAACAAACCTGTAAAGGTGAGTTCATACAAACCGATTATAGATAGTTCTTTGACTTGTTTTCACATCTGAAGTGGCTGAGAAAGCCCCAAAAAAGTTCAAGACCCAAGAAATAGTTCTTCTTAATGTTCAATGCTCTGGTTCGACTAAAAGCAAGTCAAAATCAAACATATTTTCAGTCAAGATTGTTACATGAGGCTGAATTTCAAAACACGCGACGAGAAATCCTTTAGCTGCTTGAAATAAAAAATGCCGTATTGGAATTGAGGCACGAGGCAAATATAATGGTGCTAAAGACTCCCTCAACTCGGATTACCGTATGGGAAAGTCGTAACTGCAGGGAATAAAGCGAAGGCCACAATACGCGATCACGTTAATCACGTTATAAACCAAACATAGCATACCCATATTAAACTGGATCGTTTCGATAGCACCATCGAAAATGATAGAATTAATCCCTTTAGGATTAGAGTTTTAGATCTTTTGGTAAATGAGTTGCACCAAACTACTTTGCACTATTCAATTCTGAATGCATAAATCATTTGAAAATGCGTCCACAAAATCAACTCGAATTGAAAGGCCAGTTTCAAAAATTGTAGCTCAAAACTACTTTGCCCTATTCAGAAGAACCTCTGCAATTTTATTCAAAACATTTTAGGTTTGTTCCAAACCAAGAAATGTGCAATGTATCGGTTGAATTCTGTCCCAAGAAAAAATGAGGAAATCCACCCACCAAGAAATATTGAATTATAATTTATCTTTCTATTCTGATTTGTCTGAATAAAATTCAAGAAGTCTTATGACTGCCTCTATAAGTTTTGCATTACACTTTGAGCTTTCGATATGTAGTCACATTTTCAGAAACATAACTAGTTATTCTCATTATGAGCAGTAGAAAAACTGGGTTTAAATAATGAACTAATTTTTGAGGAATGTCAACAACAGAAGTATGGAAAAATATCTTGAATAAAATCACACCTCTGGCCTTGGAAATTTGACACATTCTACTTTGTATCGAACGAAAATGGAGGTTATGAGACTTGTCAGAATATTTCTATGTTCCAAGTCAACACTATGTTGCCTTTTATATATTCTTAGCAATTACGTATTTTTCAGAATGTGAATTTATTGGGAAAATGAATGAATTGGAAAAGATGTGCTGGACGAAAATAATTAACGTTTATATGAATTGATAGAAAGGATTCCTTTTTCAGTTATTTGCAATATTTCGAACAATATGTAAACAAAAAAAACTGGCAACGTGATTTTGTCATTAACGATATTTTCTGTGTGCGCACTGACTTTTCATCAGGTGCACCAACTCCTGAAAACGATACCATGATCCCCTATGTGATTTTATAAAAGTGAATGGAGTATAGGTCATATTTAATACCTCACATATTATTCTATGCTCGTAGGTAACAGTTAGGTTCATTTTAGATATAAGGAATTCACAAATGAATTTCCTAATTTTTCCTTACAAATTACATTTGAAATTTATGCATTTTTTTAATTTAAACTTTGAAGGTTAACTTTCCACTTCAAATTTTCAATAAATATTCTTCCACATTTCTATGACCATAGATTGACTCTTTTAGCTGAATGAACCATCAGTCGTAGCAGTTAATCTGCTGCTTTGTCGCCTAGTAAAAAAATAACTATTTCCTCTCATTTTTGTTATATTCCCTTTCTTTTCTAGTGAGTTTCATGCCACCATTATTTTTTTCACCGTTTTCAAAGGCGCTGCTTTAATTAGGGATTCTATGCTTGATTTTTTGATGAATTTTGCCCAGCACTTTCGCTTTTTCTTTTCACAAATGAATAGAAAAATGTGTGATACTTCGAGCTGCCTTGTGCCGTGAATATTTTCCTTGAAATTCTTCAGATTTTCCAGCAAATTCCGAAAATGAAAGAAAAGTCAGCACAGCACTTTTTTTCCGACAAAAATTGTTTCATTTGATAATTTTGATACACTCCAAAAGAAATCAACAGGTTTTCCTTCATATAAAGAAAATAGGAGAAATTAGTAAATTGCAGGAGAATCAGCATACCTGGCAACAGTGTATGTGAAGTTAGCTCAGCATTTTTGGATTTTTGAGAAAATTTTTGCTTTGTGCTGTCAGAATTTTTTTCATTACATACGGTTCTCAAGATATTTCCCAAAATATGTTATACGAAATACGAGTGCGTTCATTACATTTTGAAGAATATCTTGAGAACCGTATGGAATAGAAACAATATTTCAACGGCACAAAGCATTACAAACCTAACACAATTCAGCACAACAGAAATTTTATTGAAAATCCAGAAGTGCTGACCCAACTTACACACACTGTTGCCAAATATGCTAATTTTCCTAGAATCTGCAAATTTCTCTTATTTTCTCCATGTGTTGTTTTTTTTCTGAAAATCTGATCGGCACAAGTTGGTAAACTTTCCGTAAAATTATATGAAACAATTTTATTCGGAAAAGAAAGAAATGTCCAGGGCTGACTTTTTTTCATTTTCGTAATTTGCCCGAAAATTTCAAGTATTTTCGTAATAATATATTCTAAAACAAGTTGCAAAATGAACTCCTATTCCAGTTTTCGAAATTATGAGTGTTGGAATTGCCTTCTGCAAAGAGTGTTAGACGATATTTTCCCTATTTCAGTAAAATTTGATGAAATCCTTTCGAAATTCAAATAAAAATTCATATTAGTCACTTTTGTATTGTATCTTGGCAGTTGGTGTGACTTACGAAATTTGACAGAATACGGAATTTAAATTGGTTTGATTTGAAAATTGATAGAATCGGAGGTCAGTACTGACAACCACAAAACGAAAAATATAACTAGAAACAATTCTGTACTATTTTTAGTACTGTAATGAACTCATAAGGATACTGAAATAGAGAAAAATATTCACGGCACAAGGCACCATAAATGAAATACAAATTTTCTATTCATCCATGCCAACAAAAACCGAAAATGCTGGGCTATTTTTTCCTTCAATTTCGATTTTTCTCTAAACTAGACAGAGTTTCGAAAAATTCGAACTTTGTACAGGGTATCCCAAATTGCTTGATTTTGACTGTTTTAGGTACTTCTGGACTAGATGGGTAAAAACTTCGTAAGGTGTCCTGGGCTCGATTTTCTTGAAAACACCATTAGTGAAAACCGTTTCACGATATCTTCATTTTTTTTCTTTTAATTTCGATTTCGAAAATGTGCCATAACTTTTTCATTCACGAAAATATCTGAAAACGATTAAAACTTTCTAGAAGCGCTTTTTTCCCGGGAATAAGAAACTATATTCAATTTTTTTCTCGTGGAAAAAAACACTTTTTTTATATTAAATACGAACGCTTTTTTTTCATTTTATTTAAAAAAATTCAGAGATAAAAAAAAATTTGAAATAATGTCTTATTCCCAGTAAAAACGTGCTTGTTGAAAGTTTTTATCTCTTTCAGATATTTTCGAAAATGAAAAAGTTATGCCACATCTTCTGAATCGAAAAAATTTCGAAATGTTGTTACATCTTCAAAACAAATGAAGATATCGTGAAACGGATTTCACTATTGGTGTTTTCACGGAAATCGAGCCCAGGACTCCTCTCAACGTTTTTACCTATCTAGTCTGGAAGTATCGCAGAACCAGCCGAAATCAAGCAATTTGGGATACCCTCTACATGTATAGCACAATTTTTTTCATTCATCCGAATCCAATTTCGCGAAAAGTGCTGGGCTGGCAAGTATCTCGGGAACGACGTGGAATTAAGAAAAAAATTTAACGACACAAAGCAGCACAGACCTAGCACCTTCAGCACAATTCAAAAAATTTTCTACTTTACTTCGCAAACGTCATCGTGATCGGCCTTCGCTTCAACTCACACCGTCCGACGACGTTACCGAGTAAACACAACAAACGTACATATTCCCCGCTGTACAGTCCGCGATAAAGCGATCTTTGGTACAGGCGTATGCGTGTGTGCAGCCAGATAAAAGCGCCTATCCTCTATCGCTCATTCAAACGCGGGCACACGAATACGAACGTACCTGCGTCGCGACACTGGCTCCTCCTCGCTTCTATTATTCCCGATTCCAAGATCGACGCGAATTTTCGAGGCCGGCAGACGTATTTATAACATCGCTCCGACGCTAGCAACTGCCACGTACCTAACCCGTTTGTGCGTCTTGGTTTCAGGTGATCCAAACCGAGTCGACTGAAGACGACAAGTCCAAGATCAAAGCCAAGCCGAAAGTCAACTGTGCCAAGAAGCCTAAGACTTCCAAGAACCTCTCAGACTTCAACCAAGCCCCCAGTCCCTTTGGCTCAGACTTTATCAACCCCGACGACATCATACACCATGCCAACGGCAACGTTTACTTCAAGAACAAGTGCAAATTGTGCAACTTTAAGTCTGCTTGGGACAGCGAAATGACGAAACACGAAGCTAAAGTCCACAGCATAATCAAGGAACCTCAGGTTAAGCCGAAGAAACCTCAACGCCCATCGCCCAACCCCATCAGCATGTACAAAATCGAGCAACCAACAGAACCTCCAGAACCAGTGTTAAGCCAAAAAGACTTCAACGACATCTGCGCCAAATCCACAAACAGTGCCCTGAAGGACTTCGCGTCTCTCATGGACGGGGAGAACATCTTCAACCTCAATTACCAAACCTCCCCGACGTCCTCAATCAATCCTGCCTTAACCCCAAAGCCGAGGAATCCTCCAACGAGCTTCAAACGGAAGAACGCGACGTTCTTCGACCAACTGAAGGAAAAGCTAATGACGGGATGCAGTGACGTTAACTTGAACTGTAAATATTGTGGACACAAATCCAAGTGTTTGTCGGAACAAGTGAAACACCAGAGGTCGTGCAGAAATGAAACGAGTCGCGTCATAAACCGTTTGAACGTGTTTACCAGCTCTTCGAGGTGCCAGTACTGCAGGCAGAGGTGCAAATCCAGTGTGGATCTCTACAACCATCTCCAAACATGCCTGGAAGCTCAAAAAACCCTGAACAAGTTGGCTGAACAAGAGAGCGATGATTCAAGTGAAGAATTCGAGGCAAAGATCGAACCTAGTGATTTCAAGATAAAAGAGGATGAGTATGGATCCAAGAAACATCCAATGGAGCACCGGGTGTTTGTCTGGAACAACATCGAAGTACCAATGGATATAGACGTAGATGATTCCATTTACGAGTACACCGACGATAGAGGCAGTGATCATATGTACATTCACGAGGATAAAGTCGAGGATAACATGTCTTTAGATCTATCGATTCGGACGCATTCTCCAGTCACCAGCGAGAGTAGTTACATCGACACAGACGCTGTGACAATCCATCAACAACCCTCGCATTCAACATCTACAATACCAGAGAAGATTCCCACCCATGGCACAGACATAAGCGTTGCTCAGCACAAGAGAGTGTTCCAATGTCCCCATTGCACCTTTTGGGCGTCCACTGCGTCAAGATTCCACGTCCACATCGTAGGCCATCTCAACAAGAAACCCTTCGAGTGTTCCCTATGCTCTTACAGATCCAACTGGCGTTGGGACATAACCAAACATATAAAACTTAAATCAGTTCGAGACCCAGCTCATGAATCAGCCAAAGTACTAATGACCGACGAAACAGGCAGGAGAAACTACACCAAATACAACAAGTACCTCACAGAGATCCACGTGAGTGTGGACCAATCTTTAGACACCAGCGGCGGGTCGGGAACCAGGCCAAAGGGGCAAGGAACCCCCAAGAACGAAACAACGCCGAAAGCTGTAAAAATGCCTCCGATAACGGCGGATTTCAACAGCGTCCTGCAGAACACGCTGAAGTCCAATGGGAACGCATCGGCGAAGTCCCCGGAGAAGAAGAAATCCAGCAACGAGAACAAGAGGACTTTGTTCAAGTGCAAAAAGTGCAATTTCAGGTGAGTCCGATTTGTTTACGTACGAAGAAATGCGATTTGTGCAATGTTACGACAGTCGATGATTCATTGTTTGGTAGGATGACCAGTCTTTGAATCATGCAAATTGCTCTGGAGGCAGTAATTTAATCGTGGGTGTCTCTGTTCAATTTTTTTCCATTCAATCCAGAAATTAATTGTTATGAGTGAATATTTCAAATTTTGAACGAATTGGTCTTCCGATATTGGTGTAAGTTCATGAGAATTCTGCCAAGTGTTCATTTACATTATCACAAAATTAATTTCTGTAGAAAATACGTTAATTCTGCCACATTTTGTGAAAAAAATCGTAGGAGAATATCTCAGTTTTGCATGGTTTTCATGGTTATATCAAATCTTATCATGTTGGCCTCCTGTCATGGATTTATTTATTATCTGTCAAATTTATGGGGAAGAAAACAGTTCTCCCAATCGATATTTTTCAATGCAAAAATCCCTAAACGAGATTTTTGGGAATAATCCATTAAATTCAAAAAGAATTCAGTGAATGAGAGAAAATAATGTTTATCACTCGTACAGAAGACTCATTCATTCAAAAACTGGCCAATTCGTGACTCGTTTTTGAATTTTCAACTCACGCAAGAATATCAATGCCTTCTGCTGTTGTATTATAATAATATATCTTTAAACAATATTCAGAATGAATTGCCTTCTGCAACGATTATTAGACGATATTTTCTCTATTTCAGTCAAGTTTTAAGAAATACTCTCGAAATTCAATTATATCTGTTTGCACCATCCCTGAAGTTAAAGATCCCTTAAATATTGACAGTTGCACGACTGTCACTCAAATATAATTCTTACGTAAGGGCCTTAGAAAATAGAACAATATTTTATTATCTATGTAGGGACCCTTAAATAGTTCTATCTAGTGATATTCCAGTTTTTCATGTTGTTTAACTTCACCCTAGTTCAATAAAGCCTTTTCATTGGCTGGCCGGATACAGATGATAGTTGTCATTTCCTTAACCTAGCTTTACTGTCATTTTGACGATTTCATGCTAGTTGATATTTCAAATTTTCTGCTATAATTTCATAGAAAATAACAAGTGTTCAGTCAGTTTGACAAATTATTTTAGGTTATAATCCCATCCTTAAATTCGAGGTTAGGTTTAAGCATCGAAACGTCACTTAAATATTTAAAGAACGATGGTGCAAACGAATCAAAAATTCAAAATAGTGACTTTTGTATTGTTTCTTACGAAATTTGACAGATTACGGAATTTGAATTGATTTGATTTGAAAATTGGAAGAATCGGTGGTCAGTACTGACAACCACCCAACGAAAAATATAACTAAAAATAATGCTGTAATGAGTTCATTACAGCACTATTTTGAGTACTGTTATGAACTCATCACGATACTGAAAAAGAGAATAGTATATTCTAAAACAAGTTGCAGAATGGCTCCTATTCCAACACGAACTCAAAATTGAGTGTTGGAAGTGTCTTCTACCACGAGTTTTAGACGATATTTTCTCTATTTCACTCAAGTTTTCTCAAATACTCTCGATTTTCGAATAAAAATTCAGATTAGTGACTTTTATATTGTATCTTGACAGTTGGTGTGACTTACGAAATTTGACAGAATACGGAATTTAAATTGATTTGATTTGAAAATTGATAGGATCGAAGGTCAGTCCTGACAACCAAAAAACGAAAAATATTACTTAAAATAATGCTGTAATGAATTCATTACAGCACTACTTTTAGTACTTTAATGAACTCATTACGATACTGAAATAGAGAAATAACTATTTCGATCGCTCAGATTTAAAAGGAAATCTCAACACGCTGTATTATTTTCTGTCTCCATCCCAAGTCTTAAAATATAAAAGAATACACTTGTCGCCAAAACTAATTACGTAATGTCACACTTGATTATTGAAAAGATTATGCAATGATGATTTTTCTTATTAACCAAGAAAAAATGTTATCTAACCCATTATCAGTTCTTGAAAGAAATTATATTTTCTGGGTATACTTGAAGATTCGTAAAAGAAATCTTCTCTAGGACGTCACAACTTCGTTTTTATAAAGAAAAGATATTTCTTGGTATGGATCATCTTCGTAAAATTAAAATTCCCTCCTAATTTTTTCTGAAATTATCCCGAATCATTTTTAAATTCAATCTGATCGGAATGAAGGAAACCGAGTTGAATTTATGAAATCTCGAGTTATTTTCCGTGAAATCCAGTAGGAAATATCAATTTGTGGGTATCGTATTTATATTCTCATATTTCCTGCTTGGATAAATCCTTCTTGCCACCGTTGGAAATGCCTTCTCCTTATGACTTCTTCCTCGACGAATTGTTATCGTGATGCGGACAAGAATCCAAGGTGGGTTATGAGATTTTGGTGCCAACCTTGACGGTTGTTGTTTTAGCGATCAGAAATTAATAATTTAATTGGCGTAACCGCGATGATTTAATTCGGTTGCTGTTATCCCATGTCGATTCATATCTATATGAAGTATTTCGAGGCGGGAGTTTTATTGAGTTAAACGAGCTCAGATCCAACTAGTGGAAATTCGAAATAGTAAACTGCTCCACATGAGTTAGGGATATTGACTTAAATTGCGGAAAAATATAGTTTGAATGAGATTTTGTGATGAAAATTCATATAAATATGATTTCAAGTTGTAGGAAATAAAATTAATTTTAGCCTGTAGGTCTGCAGCGTATACAGAGTGGCTAAGAATAATCGAGTGAAATAACGAAATTTTATTCCCGGGGAATTCAAGCATTTAAAGACTATCAATACAATGTATGGCCTCTACGGGCATCAATAACAGCTTGACATCTTCTTTGCATACTACATGCGAGATTGTTGAACATTTCTTGAGGAATTTGGTTCCATGAACGTTTCAGAAGCTCTCTCAGATCATTTAAGGATTCTGGGGTAGGTTGATGATTATCTAATCTTCTTTGGAGCATATCCCATGCATGTTCTGTGCAATTCAAATCTGGTGAGTGCGGAGGTATTGGTAAATGTGGAATACCAAGCTCCTCGCTCGCATTCTCAACTATGGCTGCACGGTGCGGTCTATCGTTATCGTCTAGAAATTGAAAAGTTTCATCAATAACAGCGTGGAAATTTGGCAAAACATTGTCAATGACATGCTCCCTATAGTGTGAGGAGGTCATATTTCCAGGACAAATGTATGGTTCTGTGCGCCCGTTGAAACATATCCCGGCCCATACCATAACACTACCCCCTCGGAATGGATGGACTTCTTGGACATAGCGACGATTACGGGGTATGCGTGGGATTGTCCATACCCTTATTCTTCGAGAATCTGAAAGTCGTCCATATCTGGATTCATCAGTGAAAAGGACACTACGCCATTGATCGTTCCAATTGATATGTTGCCTTTCCCATTCCAGTTTTTTGACGTTTATGGTCACGTGTTAATGGAACTCCTCTTAATGGACGTCTAGAACCTAGATTCACCTCTCTCAAACGTCGTCTGATGGTTTCGATGTAAACTTGGACCCTATCTGCATTTTGAAGAGTATTCTGTAGCATTCTACACATAGATGTCGGCTTTTTTCTCTCCGAAACAATCCTGAGCAGGTGTTGTTTTTCGTCGCTCACCAAGCTTTAGTCTTTCCAACACGGAACTTGTCTTCCTGAATCATTCCAAAGTCGAGATATCACACTTTGGCTGACTTGAAGTCTTTCCGCTACAACAACCTGAGCTAGGTCACCCTGTAGCATTCCGATAGCCCTATTAGCCTCAGCGTTTGTTAATTTACGGCATTTTCAGAAAGCCGTTGATAAACTGACACCATTTCTTTCAAAATAGGAACATTCATGAAGCATATGCAAAGAAGCAAAAGAAAAAAGGCGACCAGATTGACGAAATGTCTCATAATGATTTTTATTGGATCGATTCAAGTTGGTATTGAATTTTAAACTATTTCACAGCGATTTTCTCGGAGATTACATATTTTTCAAAACGATTGAATATGATATCCCTAACTCTTGTGAAGCAGTATATTTCGATCGCTCAAATATAAAATCTCCTAATAATTGTGCAAGTTTTGTTATGATTTGTCGAGTGATTCGTGCATTTGAAATTTTTCTTTCATTCAATTCGGTCTCCGAAATATTTCTCAGAAAGTGATGGGCATATTCAAACATACTCTTGTCCCATATGAGAGAAAAACTGTTGTTTTTGTAAAATATTTCTAAAAACCGTATGGGATAAAAAAATTGTCAACGGTAGGAAGCAGCACAAGCCCATCATAATTAGGTACGAAATTTGTTTTTCCAAGATCAAGTGCTGGGCCTACCTCTCACACACTGTTGCCAGGTATACTGATTTTTCTACAATCTTCTGATTTCTCATATGTGATACATATGGACGAAAAGCTGTTGTAGTTTTCTGAAAATCTGGCCGGTACAAGTTGGCACAATGGTATAAGAATTATGTGAAACAATACTTTGAAGTAGTGACAACATCAACAACTACTAGTAAAGAATTTTGTGCCAATTGACCTGTTTAACAGCAATTTGTAAATACTTTTAGAGCACAAGAACTGAACACAAAGTGATAACATACCTACAGATTTTACCATTTACTTTCTACCTCTATTTTAATTTTTTCCTTGTCGAAACAATTTGCGCCCCACCTGATGTTGTCC
Organism: Hippodamia convergens; assembly: GCA_038502775.1. Taxonomy (NCBI): domain Eukaryota; kingdom Metazoa; phylum Arthropoda; class Insecta; order Coleoptera; family Coccinellidae; genus Hippodamia; species Hippodamia convergens. The sequence goes on from CM076610.1 coordinate 40,877,199, forward strand.
CCAGAACATGGATATAAATTGTAAATAATACAAACTAAACATTGCTTCACTCAAAATTCAGACTGATCATCTTGGAGCATTCATGATATGAGATGTGTGAAAAATTAGTTATTTAACTGAATGGTATATTAATGATTGTGATTTTTCCAGACATGCATCTAGGGACGTTTTGCTCCAGCACGTGAAGGGACACTATACAGCATCCAGCCCTGGCAATAGCAGCCTTGAATTGAGCTTGGGGAGATCAGATGTTGGGAAAGATGAGGCAAGTGTTGCTCATACTAACATGGTAAAAGGTACCACAGCAACGTTTCGTTGCTGGCATTGCAACCAGGTATCGAATTGGAAGCATGTCATCCAGGTATACTAACACAGCTTTTACTAACAGTTCTCTTCTTTCATGGTTGCGACTGAGATCTTAATATAAAAACTAGGAAACAGTTTATTTTTGAATTCTCAGTCTTGTACTCTTGTGGCCATTCTTCTTTCAAATTTAGATATCAAATCACCGCATCGGCTTACACTGAACGTTTGGGAGATAATATCGAATATCCCTTAAGCGCAATCTTAAGGTATTTCAATCGGGCCTTTCATTAATATTATCGCGTCGATGAAGCTCAGAGGACGTCAGATAACGCTTATCATTTCGGAAGAAAAGGGGGACTGGAGACCTAGAGTGCTTACAAGAATGAATAAAAGTACTGACATACCGAAAGAGTATGCAAAATGTATTTTCACATTCAAACATAACATGAGAAATCCATAGTGTGAATGATAGATAATAAATACAATGACAAAATAAATCTATTGAAGTATTGTCTGGGAGGTCTTTGCATATTCCTGAAAACTCGATTTGGGTTTTCTCTCCCAGTCTCTGAAACGAGAAACAATTAGAAAATTTTTTTAAATAATAGAGGAAAGGCCCCTGCGTAAAAATTTGAGCACTTATTTGTCAGGGGCCAAAACTTCACAAGAAAAAACTGTTGCCTAACAATGAACAAAAGAGAAAACACTTTGCATTCTGAAGCGTGACGTTTCGGAGTCTAAATCAGACTCCTTTGTCAGACAATTTCTAGTTTTCATACAAGTTCGTAGAATCGTGACAATTTTTTTATTTTTTTATTGACATTTGTCAATAATGATGAACATAGATTAATGTTGATATCGTTATTTTATTTCAAAATTCCCTGAAACCAATTCTTTTTGCAATAAATCCATCCAAATTCGATCTATTCCTACTGAACAATTGGCGAGATTATTAGCCTCATCCAACAAAATACGAGCTGACTCCTTGATTTTTCTTTTATAATTATCAAGTTCCGTCATTAAAATTTTTGTGCCATTCCAATCCATCATGTGATTGGAACAAACATGATCTACTATCTGCGATCTACCAATATCTCTATTTTTTAGTTATTCTTATGTTCACAATTTCTAATGGTCTTTATGTTTCTCCTGTATAAGATTTTCTACAAATACAGGGAATATTGTAAATACAATTTCTTGACATTTGGTTCTCATTCAAAGGTTTAGTTTTTGTTAATAAAGATCGTAAATCATTTTTTGTTTTGAAAACAGTTCTTATGTTGAATTTAGAACCAATTCGTTAAATTTTTGTAAAAGTCCATGAACATGAGGAATCAAATTCATTAAAATTGGTTGTTCTTGACGGTTTGTTGTTGGTTCCTGATTGCTATTATCGTTTTGACGCAAAATTGTTCTCTCTGAATTTGAAATAGTTTTTTTATGAATTTCGTTGGATATTGATTATCCTCAGGAATATCTTTAATGAAATTAATTTCGTATTTCAGTTGTCACGATTCTACGAAGTTGTATGAATTCTAGAAATTGTCTGACGAAGGAGTCTTATTTAGACTCCGCTTCAGAGTTCAAAGTGTTTTCTTGTTGTTCATTGTTAGGCAACAATTTCTTCTTGTAAAGTCTTGGCCCCTGTCAAATTAGTGCTCAAATTTTTACGCAGGGGCCTTTTTTCTATTATTTGAAAAATCATCTCTATTAATAATGATAGATTTACGAAACTTTGTCATTGTCAATGCCACTTGTGCACTTTGATATCTTTAATTTAAGGCAAATTATGTCGATGTCCCTTTATATTGTTTTCTTCTTTCATGTTGTGCTATTTGGGATGAAATACAGTTATTTTTATGACTATTATAACATTTTGATTTTGCTGATTTCTTGTTTTGTGATTTTGCGATTATGTCAGAATGTAATTTAAGCCATTTTCAAATTACAGAATACTATTTTTGTCTTTTTCCCATCAGCATTTTTCGATGTATCAATATTTCTCGTTACGACGAAAAAATTTTGCTCGATTCCTTTCATACATTTTTCTAATTATTATTCAGTGTGGCCCCCTGAAACGAGTTGCACGCCACTAAATAATCGAATTAATTCACCGTCTACGTGTGGGCAAAAGCCAATTTCGAATAATTCGCGAACATAAAGTCCACAAATGGCAATTGTATTGTTAATCTTTCAGGTCAATAAACAATAGATGGAAGTCGATGAAAATTGATTTTATGTCCGAGATCGTTCGACTGCTAACGATTTTCGATATCAATTCTATATAAATATATCGATCGAAATGAAATTTGTGATTGAATTTTTTAAGGGTATTTTTCTACCACATCTTGTTGAATTTTGAACTCGTTGTACACTTGTATTAGAAACGATCATTCCAGCATTATCTTCTGGTGCGTTCAAAGAATAAGTGGATTGATAAAAGCAAGAAAAATTAAAAGAATCAGTTGCAATCATGAAATGTAATGTGCATGTCTATTTAGTTTAATAATTGATAACACATAGGTACTATTTATCATTCTGGAAAGCTTTCATCCTTGAAGAATAATTTTTCTGCTGGTGGAAAATGACCAACACTAATTGAAGTGACTAATGAAATTCTTCAATTTCTTTAATGATTTCCATATCGTGTAGATGCTTTTAAACATTTTGGACATGAGACGTTTGTATTCAAACATGTCCGGAGTGTATTAAATCTCTTTAGGTGAAATATAACCCAAAGTTCTGTGAAGGAAATACTAATTTTTGTTTGTTTCAAACCGTAATAACACCTATGGTATATATTTGGCACTAACGAAGTTACATCTTCCTCTGTTCAAACGCTACTAAACCCTCTAATTTTATGTCCCTGCATCATTATCGTAAACATCTTATCTAGCTAATCGTTCATTTACAGAAAACGCAACGCAAATGTTTACCGAGTAAAATGTAAATAGTTGAAGATGACTTAGTGATTCGACACCCATGAAAGAATCGTTTATAAATCTATTTAATACATCTAGGACGTTGATGAATAACAAATGTCTGCATCGAATAGTGGCCTTCTGTTCCAGTTAAAGGACATTTTCGAACTGAATTTTAAGCATTTTGCGATCGGAGCAACTCAGGTCGAAATGAATACGATGATAATATTAGTCGTTAACAAATCTGAACCCTTTTCATATTGGATTGCAGCAAAATGAAAATAAGGAATAATTCCAGTTTGAATGAATAAGAAATATGGATTCTTCTAGGCTTATTGGCCTTGGTCTATTAGAAACTAAATTGCTCCACATGAGTTAGGGATATTGACTTAAATTGCAAAAAAATATAGTTTGAATGGAATTTTGTCATGGAAATTAATATAACTATGATTTCAAGTTGCAGGAAATAAAATTAATTTTAGCCTGTAGGTCTGCAGCGTATACAGGTTGTTAAGAAAAATCGACTAGAATAACGAAATTTTATAACCAGAGAATTCAAGCATTTAAAGACTATCAATACAATGTATGGCCTCCACGGGCATCAATAACAACTTGACATCTTTGCATTTTGAACATTTCTTGACTAATTTGGTTCCATAAACGGGACAGAAGCTCTATCAGATCATTTAAGGATTCTGTGGTAGGTTGATGATTATCTAATCTTCTTTGGAGCATATCTCATGCATGTTCTATGCAATTCAAATCTGGCGAGTGCGAAGGTATTGGTAAATGTGGAATACCAAGCTCCTCGAGCGCATTCTCTACTATGGCTGCACGGTGCGGTCTAGCGTTATCGTCTAGAAATTGAAAAGTTTCACCAATGGCAGCGTGAAAATTTGGCAAAACATTGTCAATGACATGTTTCCTATAGTTTAAGGCGGTCATATTCCCAGGACAAATGTGTAGATCTGTGCGCCCGTTGAAACATATCCCGACCCATACCATAACACTACTCCCTCAGAATGGATGGACTTCTTGGACATAGCGACGATTACGGGGTATGCTTAGGATTGTCCATACTCTTATCGTCCATATTTGGATTAATCAGTGAAAAAGACACTTCGCCATTGATTGTTCCAATTGATATGTTGCCTTGCACATTCCAGTCTTTGACGCTTATGGTAACGTGTTAATGAAACTCCTCTTAATGGACGTCTAGAACCTAGATTCACCTCTTTCAAACGTCGTCTGACGGTTTCGATGGAAATTTGGACCCCGTCTGCATTTTTCAGAGTATTCCGTAACATTCTACACGTAGATGTAGGCTTTCTTCTCGCCAAAAAGGTGATGAAACAATTCTGAGCAAGTGTTGTTTTTCGTCGCCCACCAAGCCTTGGTCTTTCCAACACAGAACCTGTCTCCCTGAATCATTCCAAAGTCGAGATATCACACTTTGGCTGACTTGGAGCCTTTCCGCTACAACAACCTGCGGTAGGCCACCCTGTAGCATTCCAATAGCCCTATTAGCCTCAGCGTTTGTTAATTTACGTCTTGGCATTTTCAGAAAACTCAATTCAAATCGAAGCCGTTGATGAACTGACTCCATTTCAAAATAAGAACATTCGTGAAGCATATGCAAAAAACAAATTTCAGAAAAAAGGCGACTAGATTGACGAAATGTCTCATACTGATTTTTATTGGATCGATTCAAGTTGTTATTGAGTTTTAAATGATTTTATAGTGATTTTCGCGAAGATTACATACTTTTCAAAACGATTGAATACGATATCCCTAACCCTTGGGGAGCAATATATCAAAAGATACATATAAATAAAAAACAATGAGCAACATGAAAAATAGTCAAATTTTTATTATTTCATTTTATCAAGAAGAACTCTAAAAAAATGTTTTCCTCATTGTTTACTATTCATAGGTATGTATTGTGTTGTTTTGAATTGGAAGTTGGGAAACACCTACTCAGCTTTTCGAGTTTCGTTTATACAAGTCGGTTTTTTAGTTAAAAAGGAAGTTTGTTCTCGCTTGGTTGATTGTAAGAACGTGAAGCAATAACTCTTGATTCCAAATAATGAGAAACGCAAACGACAAAAACTTGACTTAATCTTGCATCTGAGTCAAACAAGGAGTAAAAAAATCATTCATACATAAAAAAGTTAACATTTTTCCTCAAGAACGAAAAATGTGTGGTCAAGAATATGCAACATTTGAAACCATTACGAAATAAAGGAAATGTTGAGAAGAATTCAGAACGCCTTAACTGTAGAGATTCTACGGAAAGAACACTCTAGCATGGCATGATATAACGCAAATCCATGTACAACCAATTTGGTGTCAACTATCTATATGTGTATGCTTCTTCTCCGTCAAACACTCTAACTAACCACTCGTTTCTTTTACAGCGCCACTGTAGGCTCAAACACGGAGGCGACATCCGCGTGGTAAGCAGCAAGAACGGCCAAGAACGCCTGGTGATCGAGGAGCAAACAGACGAACCAGACCACATAGACGTCGTCCAAACAGGCACCTTCAAATGCAAATCTTGCCCATTCTCCAACGATAACCACGCAGAATTTGAGGACCATCTAGAGTGCCACATCTCCAAACCAGACTCCGTCAAATGCCACTATTGCAACTACTACGTGGCCAAGAAAGAGGACCTCTTGGGCCACCTGGTGCTGCACGGCGTCACCGACCCTGAAGACTTCCTCCAGAGGATGTCCGACCACGAAGAGGTCGGCAAGAGGTTCCGCTGCCTCATCTGCCCCTACGTCACGAACTCTAAGTCCCAGTACACCTACCACAAGCAGTTCCACAAGCCCAGAGGAGGGCAGTACTCCTGCTCCCAGTGTTCGTACAACGTGAGCAAGCGACACTTGTTACACCAACACCTGAAAGTCCACGGGATAAACGTCACTCCTCATAGGCAGAATGGAGAAGCCATTGACATGGACGAGGTGACTGAAGAGATCGAGGAAGTGCCTTCCTGCAGCTCCCCAATGGACCTGCAGAGCTTCCCAGACATCCCCTTGGTGTGGGTGTCCAAGAACGGGAAGTTCACGAAGATGTTCAAGTGCCGATACTGCCCCCACGTCAATTTGCGAAAGGTAAACATTCAGGAACACGAAAAAATGCATAGTGTAAGGGAAAAGAACCCTAATTCCAAAGGGAGTGCAGAGGTTGAGCACCATTGCAACGAATGCAACTACGTTTGTAACAACGCAGGAGTCTTATCGTCCCATTCTAAGGTTCATCAGGGTCTTTCTGGCACCGTCCATTGCCTTGTGGACCCCTCCAAATCAGACGAAGAGCAAATCAGCGAACTCAGTCGCATTTTCAACAACCCCAACTTGGAAATATCGACGGGTGAAGATTTCGAAGGTTCCGACGTCAATTTGTCGATAGAGGAACCTTCAGATTCCCCTGAGCCTACCCCGGTGCTTCATTTTTGCTCCGAGTGTCCCGCGAGGTTCCTCAAAGAGAACGAATACTTGATCCACACTCGTTTCCATGGCGTCAGGTTGTTCTACAAGTGCGAATACTGCTCGTATACCTCCAGACAGAAACCTCACTTGCTAGCACACAACCAAATCCACTCCACAGAGTACCAGGAAAGGACGAAAGTGTTGCAAGAGCTTCACCCTACAAGTGCCAAACACAAACAGCCTCAAATCTTCCAAGTAACCCCCAATAGAAGCGAAGCTGTTTGGGTAGTCTTCAACAGAACCACCAAAACAGAGGATGCTAAACCTACCACAGTCACCTGTTCCAAACCGAAAAGTCTTAACGTTCCCTTATCCGGTACAGATTTGTTCCAGCAGAAATTTGAGGCTGAGCAGAAATGCTCAACTGTTGAAACTCCAGTGAAAACTGAAGAACCTCAACAACCGGTTCAGAAGTTCGATCCTCAATTTGGAATCTTAATGCACGGTAACCCAAACTTCATATACCCTACAACGGTGAAGAACGGTAAAATGAAGGAGAAGAGATATAAATGTCCCACATGTCCCAGTGCTTTCGAAAAACGCGACCAGTACAAGATCCATTTGAGCTTGCACGGTTCGAAGCAACGGTACAAATGCGACACTTGCGACTACTCTGTTAAGTATTACGCCAACTACGTGCAACACAAGAAGAAGCACACTTTGAACGAGAAGGCGCAAGCAGACAAAAACGTCAGTGACCACGAGGATGAAGTAGAGGAAGCAGATATGCCTTATTACGAAGAACTCGACAATATTGAAGCTCTAAACGAAACCATAGATCCGATAGAAAACCAATCGTGCAGTATAATCAGAGCGCATCTGGAAGAAGTTAAAAATACTTTCTACTGTCACCTGTGTCCTTACGCCAACAACAGAAAAGAAGCTGTCGATGACCACCTGAAAAGGCACATAAGCCTTTCGGGAACCACGAACAATCATACGTGTGAAATATGTGATTTTTCAGTCCCTCAGATCAGTTCGCTGAAGGACCATGTTAAACTCCACGCTGTACCTGTTAAAACCGAAGAGAATCCCGGTGATTCCAAAGAAGGGCAATCCGTCAGTACTGACGGTGAAGCCAGTGATATCCCCGAAAGGTTCAACAATAACGAGGGTGAAAAGGAGTACCTTAATTCCGAAGATAAGGATAATATATTTTCTAAAGTTGAAACGGAAGATTAGTCAAAGATTCTAGTGATAAATAGATGAAATAGCTGTTACCTTAATAATTTATTTGAATAACTGAAATTAATGTAAATTATGAATGTGTGAAAAGAATCGCCTTAGTCATAGAGTATTTTTACAGAGTATTTTCACATTTGAAGTGTAGGTATCATTAACTTGTCAATAAATAATTCATATTTGTAAATATTATGTATTTTCTTGAAATATTTGAAGTTTTCTTGGGTTTAAATCGTAATGCCAAAGCATTTAATGCCAAAATTTGCCATATTATTGTTGTTTGTATATTATTGTTTACAGAGCAAATTATATCATTACTCAATAAATTGTTTGACTCGCATCCACCTCAAACACAAGTTTCAAGCCTACAACATATACAAGGCAATGTTTCGTATAGAAACCTGCACAGTTGGATTTGATAACTAGCAAACAATAAAGTTGAAGTCTTGTCTTTTCTTATCTGTAGTGGATTCTCACTCTCAGTCTTCAAAAGAAAAACAATAAGAAAAATTTTATAATGAAAATGCTCCTACCTGAATTCTTGCATTATTTTGTCAATAGCACGCTTCCTTCCTAGCACAAAAAACCGCAGAAAAAAATTCGGAAATTGGGCAGAAAAAATCCAAAGGGGTAGACCCCTCCAAAAACGCTCTATTTCAAATTCTCTGAGGCAATCGCCTGACTCTGTCGTCATTGCTGGATATGGAGGTTCTCAAATCGGTCGAAAACTTTGAGAAAAAACATTGAGTTGTTCACTATTAGTCATATTGTTCTTACCATAGCGTTTGAAAACAAATTCGAACATGAAGAATGCAATAATTTCATCAATATGAAAAAGAGTGTCAGAAATTCAGCGTTCGAGGTACAATATTAGACCAAGAATCCTCTGAAGATGCCTACAGAAGTTGTAGGCGAAATGTAGGTGAAATTATTCCTAATAGACCACGGCCAATAAGCCTGGAAGACTCTTTCAATATCGAACTCACATTTGTCTACTCTAATCTACAACATAGGTTACATTGGATTTTGAAGAGTCGCATTCAGAGTGCAATTTGAGTTGAATTCGTTAATAAGCATCTCAAACTATAGTGCCCTCTATCATCTAACTTCCCATTGAATAACTAGAGTTATATAAACAATGATGGCGTAAGCATTTCCCTGAACATGCGTTCAATAAGAAAACTAAGCCAGAGTATTCATAAGGGACCCAGCTATCTCATACTCAAGCCTTGACCTTCAAAACATACATGCGAGCCATCTACAGCATTTACGTATAACATAATTGAACCATCCTCGTACTTAAACAAATTCTTTCAATGAGAAAGATTTTAATAAAGCAAAACACTTTAATGTGAAACGATTTATTACAACATATTCTGCAAAAGTCTCCGTAGATTCAAAATTAAAAATATACCTTTAAAATTTGTTTAAAAAACTGTCATCTTGTAAAATACTAGAAATTAAAACTTTGTCTTTCAGAGCATCTATAACCTCCGCTTGGTCCCACTCCAAAGTGACCTTATGCAACCTCGGTTCCTTCTTCCCGCTGACTCTTATTATACCTTTGGTCTCAATCAACGAACACAAACTGACAAACTCCCCTTGATCAACCGAGAACAAATTGCGTTTCGTACAAATTTTTTTATATAAATCGTGCAGTTTTCCGACTGTCACATCCTTACTCCTCCATTTTTGAAGCATCAACAGCAAAGAACAGATCACAATTTTTTGTTGGAGGGGAAAATCGCTATCACAGTCCTCCGATAAATTCTGGGTGGTCCCGTAAACTTTATTTAAGACACCGACAACTTCCTTCAGATCGACTTTTTTCACCTCTTCCGTCTTAACCTCATCGGCGTTCATGTTTTCGATCGATTGCAGCACGTCCACCTTGGAGTCTTTCTCGATTATGTCTACAACGCGCCTGGCGATGTCTAGGGCCCTCCTCACGTCTCCTGATACTTCTGCAACTCTACAGCAAGCATGTGCAAGGCTGGAGGGGAGAAAACTTTCCTTCCCACGCTAAAAAACTAATGGCAATACATTGAGCAACAGAGGTCGACACTTGAAGTTCACTCATGGCGTTAGCATTCGCCTAAACATGCCTTTAAGAAGAAAACTAAGGCAGAGTGTTCGTAAGGGACCCAGCTATCACATACTCAAGCCTCGACCTTCGAAACATGCATGCGCGCCATCTACAGCATTTACGTATAACATAATTGACCATCCTCGTACTTAAATAAATTCTTTCAATGAGGAAGATTTTAATAAAGCAAAACACGTTAATGTGAAACGATTTATTACAACATATTCTGCAAAAGTCTCCGTAGATTTAAAATTAAAAATATACCTTTAAAATTTGTTTAAAAAACTGTCATCTTGTAAAATACTAGAAATTAAAACTTTGTCTTTCAGAGCGTCTATAACCTCGGCTTGGTCCCACTCCAGGGTAACCTTATTTAACCTCGGTTCCTTCCTCCCGCTAACTCTTATTATTCCTTTGGTCTCAATCAACGAACACAAACTGACAAACTCCCCTTGATCAACCGAGAACAAATTGCGTTTCGTGCAAATTTTTTTATATAAATCGTGCAGTTTTCTGACTGTCACATCTTTACTCCTCCATTTTTGCAGCATCAACAGCAAAGAACAGATCACAATTTTTTGTTGGAGGGGAAAATCGCTATCACAGTCCTCCGATAAGTTCTGGGTGGTCCCGTAAACTTTATTTAAGACACCGACAACTTCCTTCAGATCCACTTTTTTCACCTCTTCCGTCTTAACTTCTTCTGTGTTCATGTTTTCGATCGATTGCAGCACGTCCACCTTGGAGTCTTTCTCGATTATGTCTACAACGCGCCTGGCGATGTCTAAAGCCCTCCTCACGTCTCCTGATACTGCTGCAACTTTACAGCAAGCATGTACAAGGCAAGAGGAGAGTAAACTTTTCTCCCATGCTAATAAACTAATGACAATACTTTGCGCAACAAATGTCGGCACTTGAAGTTCACTCATGTCATTAGCATTCGCCTGAACATGCGTTCAAGAAGAAAACTAAGCCGGAGTGTTCGTAAGGGACCCAGCTATCGCATACTCAAACCACGACCTTCAAAACATGCATGCGCGCCATCTACAGCATTTACGTATGACATAACTGAACCATCCTCGTACTTAAATAAATTCCTTGAATGAGGAAGATTTCAATAAAGTAAAACACTTTAATGTGAAACGATTTATTACAACATATTCTGCAAAAGTCTCCGTAGATTTAAAATTAAAAATATACCTTTAAAATTTGTTTAAAAAACTGTCATCTTGTAAAATACTAGATATTAAAACTTTGTCTTTCAGAGCGTCTATAACCTCCGCTTGGTCCCACTCCAAAGTGACCTTATGCAACCTCGGTTCCTTCTTCCCGCTAACTCTTATTATACCTTTGGTCTCAATCAACGAACACAAATTCTCGAACTCCCCTTGATCAACCGAGAACAAATTGCGTTTCGTACAAATTTTTTTATATAAATCGTGCAGTTTTCCGACTGTCACATCCTTACTTCTCCATTTTTGAAGCATCAACAGCAAAGAACAGATCACAATTTTTTGTTGGAGGGGAAAATCGCTATCACAGTCCTCCGATAAATTCTGGGTGGTCCCGTAAACTTTATTTAAGACACCGACAACTTCCTTCAGATCCACTTTTTTCACCTCTTCCGTCTTAACTTCGTCTGGGTTCATGTTTTCAATCGATTGAAGAACGTCCACCTTGGAGTCTTTCTCGATTATGTCTACAACGCGCCTGGCGATGTCTAGGGCCCTCCTCACGTCTCCTGATACTTCTGCAACTCTACAGCAAGCATGTGCTAGGCAAGAGGGGAGAAAACTTTCCTTCCCACGCTAAAAAACTAATGACAATACGTTGTGCAACAAAAGTCAACACTTGAAGTTCACTCATGGCTTTAGCATTCGCCTGAACATGCGTTCAAAAAGAAAACTAAGGCAGAGTGATCGTAAGGGACCCAGCTATCGCATACTCAAGCCACGACCTTCAAAACATACATGCATTTACGTATAACATAATTGAACCATCCTCGTACTTAAATAAATTCCTTCAATGAGGAAGATTTCAATAAAGTAAAACACTTTAATGCGAAACGATTTATTACAACATATTCTGCAAAAGTCTCCGTAGATTTAAAATTAAAAATATACCTTTAAAATTTGTTTAAAAAACTGTCATCTTGTAAAATACTAGAAATTAAAACTTTGTCTTTCAGAGCGTCTATAACCTCAGCTTGGTCCCACTCCAAAGTGACCTTATGCAACCTCGGTTCCTTCTTCCCACTAACCCTTATTATACCCTTCGTCTCAATCAACGAACACAAACTGACAAACTCCCCTTGATCAACCGAGAACAAATTGCGTTTCGTACAAATTTTTTTATATAAATCGTGCAGTTTCCCGACTGTCACATCCTTACTCCTCCATTTTTGAAGCATCAACAGCAAAGAACAGATCACAATTTTTTGTTGGAGGGGAAAATCGCTATCACAGTCCTCCGATAAATTCTGGGTGGTCCCGTAAACTTTATTTAAGACACCGACAACTTCCTTCAGATCAACTTTTTTTACCTCTTCTGTCTTAACTTCATCGGCGTTCATGTTTTCGATTGATTGCAGCACGTCCACCTTGGAGTCTTTCTCGATTATGTCTACAACGCGCCTGGCGATGTCTAGAGCCCTCCTCACGTCCCCTGATACTGCAGCGACTTTACCCGCAAGCATGTGCAAGGCTGGAGGGGAGAAAACTTTGAGAGCGTCTGCCTCTTCTAACCTAGAAGTGATTATTTCGAGGATCTGCTGCTTGGAGTAAGGGGCGAAATGGAGGAGTTGAGGTTTCAGCTCGCATCGAGCTTGAAGCCTCGGAAGTATTCGGTCTGTCAGATCTAAGGCATTGGCAATCCCGATCAGCACTACGTTGTCCTTGAACCTTGCTGGCCATTCGAATATCGTGTACAAGACCGATTGGTTCTTGCTCTCGAGCTGGTCCATCTCGTCCAGCACTAACAAACTGAAAATCGAAGAGTCGGCTTAGAGAAAACTTAAACTACACTGCGCAAAAAAATTAACGCACATAATAGAAATCTCGAATTTATTCTACAACTGAAGGTGTTCTCAATGATAACTATTTTCATCAGAATTATCCATGCATATGTTATCCACTTTCAACGTTTCTCTTCAATACAGATGTTTTTTCCCAGCAGGAATAAAAAAAAATGATATTATCAGATTTTGAATGTATGGGCTCCATTCTAAAATCAGTTGTTCTCGATCAATTCTAGTGATCAGAGTTTTTCTTTCATTTGATTTTCTACACTCGATCGCTATGCAACGCGAAACACGCAATTTGACCCAAGAGGAATGTGCCCAAGCGAGAAGAAGGGTGGACATACACAAGAATTGCAGAAGTGTTTGGAGTTTCCCATACAAGTTTGTCCAGAATGTTGCAGCGATTCAGGGAGTCAGGTATGAATGTCCGAAGACCAAGACAAGGTAGACCACGGGTAACAACTGCCATTCAAGAACGTTACTTGAGAGTTTCTTCGTTGATACAACGGTTAGCAACCGCTCACCTCCTTCAAAATCAGCCTAAGCAAACTCATGGGGCGCAAATTAGCACTCAGACAATAAGAAATCGCCTCAGAGAATATGATTTAAGTCCTCGTGTCGCGGCAAGAGGCCCAGCTCTTACCCCAGCCCATCGAAGGGCGCGTTTGGATTGTGCGAGTGAGCATATCCATTGGGAAGAGGCCGATTGGGAAAGAGTTCTCTTCACAGATGAGTCTAGATTCTGCCTCTACCATTGAGATCGACGTGCCCTCGTATACAAACGTCCACATGAAAGATGTGCTCAGTGCAATTTCCTGAATACTACTGGTTTCGGGGGAGGATCCATTATGGTACGGGGTGGAACATCTTTGACTGCTAGCACAGACCTAGTGGTCGTTGATAATGGAGCTATGAATGCTGATAAGTATGTAAGGAACATTCTTGAAGAGCATGTAGTGCCATTTGCCCCATAAATTGGTGAAAATTCCTTTTTTATGGAAGATAATGCCAGACCCCATCGTGCAAGCATCGTTCAGGAGTACCTTGAAGAGGTTTGGGACAACCTCAATAGAAGGCTGAGAAGTTCAGAAAATCATCTAGCTACTCTCAATGACTTAGGAATCCAACTCGGAGAAATCTGGGAAGGATTAGATCAGAACATTTTAAGATCACTCATTTTGAGTTGAACCATCGTTGCCGAGCTGTAATTAACGCAAGGGGTGGAAATACCAAGTATTAAATCACTTATCAGCATTTCAGTATTTTGAAAATTGTTCATTTCTCTTCTTTCACATAAGATTCGGTGAAATCCTGAATTTTTCTTCCATTTAATGTGTCTTGTTTCGTTCAAAACCTTCCCGAGAGAACATAAAAATAAGTTATAAAGTCAATGTAGAGTTAACTTTGATTAAAATTGAGATTTTCAGAATGTGCCTTAATTTTTTTGCGCAGTGTATTATACTTTATTCTTGAGCTAGCCACATTATCTCTTGTTGTGAAAGTTGATTTCAAAATCAAACAACATGTAACTAACCTCAAATGAATTGACAGTTTGGACACGAGAGGTTAGGCCTTTAAATATAAAGCTTTAAGAACCTGAAATGTTGAACTTAACGGAGCTGTAACATTAAATTAACTTTAAAATTGATTATGAAACTGGCCCTAAATATTTTTTAGTGGAAAACTGACTTCATGAATATACTCACTTCATTTTCCTGGATTTCGAAAAGTGTTTTTCTATCAGGGCCAAATATTCCTTTTCGTTCCTTGCACTACCCTTGACGCCTAATTCTTTGATAATTCTCGAATAAATAGTTCCTGCCGATTTTATCGAGGTGCAGTTAACATAGACTTTCTTAAAATCACTCTGAAAACATGAGATAATCCATATTGTAATTTTCATAAAAATCCATGCAAACGGTTAATATACTCACATTAGCTTTCTCTAAAATTAAAGTCAAACAAGCAGTTTTTCCCGTTCCAGGGGGGCCACTTATATATAAGCTTCCAGATCTCTTCTCTTCAAGATGTTCTTTTATGAAAAATTCCAATTCCTCAAATTCCTTCTGTCTACCTGGTAAATTTTCTGGAGTTGTGCTATGAAGTGCTCTCTTTGCATCTTGGTAAATATTTCCAGATGGCCATAAGGTTTTTCTGCTTGAACAGTTTCTTTCTTCTGTTTTACTACAAGGGCTAGTCAATGCCAATTTAGACAATAAGGTAGATGGAGTTTTTGGACTCAGAATCTTATTTTCTTCGTCATCGTCTTCATGGTAAAGTTTCCTCTGCTTTGGTGGGGTTGTGAGAGCAATGCTTTCATCATTTTCTTTAAGTACACACTTTCGTTTTCCAGGAGAATTATAGTAGGTGGTTTCAACAGTGGTGGCAGACTCCTCGGTTGAACTGCTATCATCGTTACTTGATCCATAACAGCTGTCCTTCGACTTATCAGAGGTTTTCGCTTCAATTTGCTCAGTTTCTGCATTCTCCTCTTTATTTTGTTCAGTAATTATGGTATTTCTCCTTCTGGTTACCCTTGAACTCTTCACACTCGGAGAGTTGGATGATCCTTCATTTGAAATCAAAGCTTTTGCTGAAAGCCTGGTGGATCTTCTAGACATTTTCAGTTTTTCACTATAACAAAGGACACGACTGCACTATTCAATTCGTTGGTGATATTTAAATGCTGACTCTCGAAAATGAGGATAGTTTGTAGTCATAATATTATGAATCATTTATAAATAAATTACATCATTAGGAACAAATTGCACGAAACTCTTGTATTTACTTTTTTCCCGCCTTACGAAGAACACCGTATACATTTTCACAGAATATTGAGATTTCATAGAAGGAAAGGAATTCTGTTCAACTTCTTGAATAACACGAATTTTCATTATTATTTGGATTACTTTTGATAACAAGTACAAGTTAGTGATATAT
The DNA here is from genome assembly GCA_038502775.1 of Hippodamia convergens. Taxonomy (NCBI): domain Eukaryota; kingdom Metazoa; phylum Arthropoda; class Insecta; order Coleoptera; family Coccinellidae; genus Hippodamia; species Hippodamia convergens. The sequence goes on from CM076610.1 coordinate 40,893,153, forward strand.
GAGTGGAATTAATACAAAGTAATGTAAAATCATTCAAGAAACTTCAATTCTTTTGGTAAAATATCGTAACCTCCTAAAGTATCCTATAGATGATTCAATCTAGTGTACGATATGAAATATAGATGGGGCTGCTTCCGACTACAGTGAGTATTCATGTGTTAAACAGAGATTAGGATTGAAACCTTTATAATTTTTGCAGGTGAATGCATGGTAAATGCAGATTCTAAATACGTTAAGGCTCTCACGGCCAGAAGTAATGACATTAAGAGGGTTAAGTGTTCATTTTCAAACGTGATCCCCCATCTGGAATACTCCTCAATTCTTGAGACTCAAAGATTATAGAGTATGAAGCTGGGAAACGCCCTGCTAAAAACAAATCACAATTTTCGGTTATGTTGGAAGTCTGAGGGACTAGATGGCGCTGAAATTTGTAATTTTCGATACAAATCACTGTTTTCTGTGAAGACCGCGAAATTCGAATATAATCATACCCATAGAATTGAATTTCGACAATCATCCTTCCCTATAATCTTTGGACAAACTCTTGGCGCTCATTTTCAACTCAAGGAAGTAGTTCCCCTCCGATATATTTTATTTATTGTAGCACTCAGTATCCAAAGCTACCGTTACTCGCATTTCTGCGAAATTAACACTAAACGCATGCAGTTAGCTGATGTATGAACCACTGCCTGGGTCAGATATGATTACAGCTTTCGGATACCGTCTATAATTATAATTGCACGATTTGCAACATAATCGAAGCTCTGGCTAAGAAAAATTCAAGAGCAGCCTTGCTCAAACTGAGGATATCTATTTATCTCGCATATTTACCATTTGAAAAATGGCCTTATTTTGATCTACAAGCGATAAGATGGTCATTAATCCAAGATACATCGACTTGGCAATCAGGAAAATGAGAGAGATAATAAACACTTGTATATTATGCCTTTTTGTGGAAATAAATAAGAGCCCGTTTGTTGGACAGCTTGAAATGAAGCGTTCCGTTGATGGTTTAAAGTTGAATTGAAAAATTGATTATGCAGGTCGTTCAACGTTAAAAATTCAACAGCAGAAAATTTCCGTTAGTGTGGCTTTTACCTCAGACGACGAGTTTTGGTCTTTTTTCATCTGGAAGGCCACAATCCTGTGATTGTTTGATACATTCAACCTTTTTTTTATAGCAACGACTCTTATATAATACAATTTACGACGATGAACGATAATATTAATTCAAGCCATACAATTGAATAAAATGGTTGAAAGAGTCTTCCGGGCTTATTGGCCTTGGTCCATTAGGAATAATTTCACCTAACGTTTCGCCTACAACTGCGGTAGGCATCTTCAGAGGATTCTTGGTCCAAGATTGTACCTCGAACGCTGAATTTCTGACAATGACGTGTTCGAAACTGAAGTGATATCTACACCCTAGTTAATGGCTGTAAAAGGTGGTGAGTTTACGCGCGCGATGTTGAGTGGCCCATCGCTCCCGCTTCGTATCGGCTTGATCTTTGATTTTTCTGAGCTCGGCAACCAGGAGCTATGTGAAAAAGGGGTTTCTTCTTTTCTGTTCATGTTGTTTTTATGGTTATGAGTTTCAATGGCTGCCATGTCTAGCCTGGGATAGTAACTTTCATGAACATAAAACAGCATGAACAGAAAAGTAGGAATCCACCACCTTTTTCCGCCTTTTTTCTGAAGTTTGATTCTTTGCATATGCTTCATGAATGTTCTCATTTTGAAATGGAGTCAGTTTATCGACGGCTTCGATTTGAAACGAGTTTTCTGAAAATGCCAAGACGTAAATTAACAAACGCTGAGGCTAATAGGGCTATCGGAATGCTACAGGGTGGCCTAACTTAGGTTGTTGTAGCGGAAAGGCTCCAAGTCAGATAAAGTGTGATATCTCGACTTTGGAACAGGTTCAGGGAGACAGTTTCCGTGTTGGAAAGACTAAGGCTTGGTGGGCGACGAAAAACAACACCTGCTCAGGATCGTTTCATCACCGTTTCGACGAGAAGGAAGCCTACATCTATGTGAAGAATGCTACGGAATACTCTTCAAAATGCAGATAGGGTCCAAGTTTCAATCGAAACCATCAGACGACGTTCAAGAGAGGTGGATTTAGGTTCTAGACGTCCATTAAGAGGAGTTCCATTAACACCTGACCATAGGCGTCAAAAACTGGAATGGACAAGGCAACATATCAATTGGAACGATCAATGGCGTAGTGACCTTTTCACTGATGAATCCAGATATGGACGATTTGCAGATTCTTGAAGAATGAGGGTATAGCCAATCCCACGCATACTCCGTTATCGTCGCTATGTCCAAGAAGTCTATCCATTCCGAGGGGGTAGTGTTATGGTATGGGCCGGGATATGTTTCAACGGGCGCACAGATCTACACATTTGTCCTGGGAATATGACCGCCTTACACTATAGGGAGCATTGTCATTGACAATGTATTGCCAAATTTTTACGCTGCTATTGGTGAAACCTTTTGTAGACGATAACGCTAGACCGCATCGTGAAGCCATAGTTGAAAATGCGTTCGAGGAACTTGATATTCCACATTCACCAATACTTCCGCACTCACCAGATTTGAATTGCATAGAACATTCATGGGATATGCTCCAAAAAGATTAGATAATCGTCAACCTACCCCAGAATCCTTGAATGATCTGAGATAGCTTCTGCCCCGTTTATGGAACCAAATTCCTCAAGAAATGTACAACAACCTCGTGCGTAGTATGTAGAGAAGATGTCAAGCTGTTATTGATGACCGTGGAGGCCAGACATTGTAATGATAGTCTCAAAATGCCTGAATTCTCTGGGAATAAAAGGCTAAAAGTAATTTCATTTCCTGCAACTTGAAATCATTTCAATATGAATTTTCATCAAAAAATCTCATTTAAACAGTTTATTTATTCACAAACACCCTGCATATTGGATAGCCTTTGCGTCCAATAAAGTTATGAAAAATCTTTCGAAACTCGAAAGGTAAAAGAACAAAAAAGAAAAAATATCCATTCTATGTAGGTTGCTGCTTTTGACAATCTCTCTGGACCCTTCAAAATCACCAATATTTATTGACATTCCGGACAAAATATCAGTTTTCTGAAAAAACCTCGGTGAGTTTCCAGTCTTTCACCTAGTTAAGTACCACCAAGAATTTCTAGAACTGGTTTAAGATATCCACGTTAATGGAATATGTCGAAAACTCGTTTAATTGGCGCATCGGAAGGCTCATTTTCCAGTTATACTTCTCGCGAAACGCTTTTAGCGTGGGATTTCTCGAATGAATAGCTTAACTGTATCTCATTTTGCTTTTTTATAACTGTTCCCGATGCAATTCATCTGAAGACTTCCTCCGAGGGCTCCTGTTGATACGAGATGCCCGGAGGGATATATTATGTTAAACATTAATTCATTAGGCATTTGGATAATCGATTAGAAGTATTCATAAATTCTCTGGCGTTATCAATTCCAAATGAGCGATGTCCAAACGCGATGTCGTTTCGAATTCAGTGTGAGTGATGTGTTACTAGCAGAATATTAACATTTTACATATCATCTACCACCTATCTTTTCTCGAAGTGTTTTGTCGTATTTTTGAACCCTCATAACTTAAGTTTGGGAAATAGTAGATGAACAAAATTCTCAAGATATAATATATATATATATATATATTCTTTTGAATAAGAGAGCTAAAATAATACAATAAATGTTGAAACAAAAAGAACCTAAGCTGAGGTAAAAAAAAAAAAAAAAAGGAACGGGGTACCACAACATTCTTCGTATGATACTATAGTATCATACGATACTTTCATCACCAGTATCATACGATACTATAGAGCCAGGGGAAAAAACCTCAGCCAGTACTGAACTAATCAAACGTGCAGAGTTTCAAGTGCATGGCTCGTACACTTTAGATTTTATAGATATCTAAAAATCCCAGATTTCGTCATTCACTCATTGATGATCATAATAACTGTTAGGGTACTTCCCGATGTCCTATCATGTTGAAATTTGGTATGTGAGCTAGTTTCAGTACATAAACAACGAAAAAATTCTTAAACTTGAAACTTTCACCCCCCAACCCTCAGAAAAAGGGAATGTATAAGTTTGTATGAGACTTCCGCCAATTTTGATGCTAGTGGCCTGCAAATTGATATATATGGAGGACTGTTTGTTATAAATGTTAAAAAAAATATTCAAGAATTCTCAGGAAAAATTAATCCCACATTTTGAATAAGGGGATAAAATAAAGACTCCTCATGTGTATTTACACCAAATACAATTTTCCTGTAATAACCTCAACCACAGTTTCCATTGTGTAATTTCCCGTTGTGATAATTGTATAATGATAGGATTCTTTATACAATGGTTGTGACGGTAGCTCTCAAATACATCGCCATCGCAGCTTGAACCTAGGTAGGTAAAGGTATATTTCTCCACTTCGTATATTGTTGATTTTGAAAATGAGTTGTGAATTAGCTTGACTTGAAATAGATCTCGCAATAATTATATTTTATGTAATAATTATTGGGGAAAAAATGAACAAAAGGAAAGGATTTTGTCATAAGCAACGTACAAAAAGAATTGAAATCCAACCAAAAACGTTTTCATGTAAAATATTGCCAAGACGAGGTCGTATTTGCAACATTATCAAAAAGTTAGCAGATTTCATGTAGAGCCAAGCTGTTAACTCTACACTCTTCATCTTCACAAGTTCTTATTTCACAAACTCTATGCCAAAGTGACTTGGCAGTTTCGTAACTATAAAAACTATTGTATAACAGAAAAGTTATGAACAGCGAATGAATTTTTCTAATTAAGCTCACGTGGCGAAAGAAAAACGACCAAGTCACTTATTTCTACCAAGGCATAGAGTTTGTGAAATAAGGACTTGTGAAGATCAAGAGTGTAGAGTTAGAAGCTTGGCTCTACATGAGATCTGATAACTTTTTGACAATGTTAGAAATACTGCGTCGTCTTCGCTATATTTTACATGAACATGTTTTTGGTTGGATTCCAACTCTTTTTGTAAGTTGCTTATGACAAAATCCTTTCATTTTGTTCATTTTTGCCCCAATACTAACTAAATAAAATACAATTACTGCGAAATCTATTTCAAGTCAAACTAAGTCACAATTATTCATGTTCAAAATCAACAATGTACGAAGTATAGAAATATACCTTTACCTTCCTAGGTTCAAGCTGCGATGGCAATGTATCTGACAGCTGCCATCATAACCATTGTATAAATGATCAAAACGGGAAATTGCACAATGGAAACTGTGGTTGAGGTTATTACAGGGAAATTGTATTTGATGTAAATACACATAAGGCGTTTTACGAGCGCTTTATTTTATCTTTATACAAAATGTGGGGGTAATTTTGTGCCTGAGGTGACGTTGGGACATAGTAAAAACGATGCAATTCATCTGAAGACTTCCTCCGGGGGCTCCTGTTGATACGAGATACCCGGAGGGATATATTATGTTAAACATTAATTCATTAGGCATTTGGATAATCGATTAGAAGTATTCATAAATTCTCTGGCGGTATCAATTCCGAATGAGTGACATCCAAACGCGATGTCGTTTCGAATTCAGTGTGAGAGATGTCTCACTAGCAGAATATTAACATTTTACATATCATCTACCACCTATCTTTTCTCGAAGTGTTTTGTCGTATTTTTGAACCCTCATAACTTAAGTTTGGGGTATAGTAGATGAACAAAACTCTCAGGATATAATGTCAGTACTGAACTCATCAAACGTGCAGATCTTCAAGTGCATAGCTCGTACACTTCAGATTTTATAGATATCTAAAAAACCCCGATTTCGTCACTCACTCATTGATGATCATAAAAACTGTTAAGGTACTTCCCGATGTCCTATCAAGTTGAAATTTGGTATGTGAGCTAGTTTCAGTACATAAACAACGAAAAAATTCTTAAACTTGAAACTTTCACCCCCCAACCCTCAGAAAAAGGGGATGTATAAGTTTGTATGACTTCCGCCAATTTTGATGCTAGTGGTCTGAAAATTGATATATACGTAGGACTGCCTGTCATGAATGTTAAAAAAAAATATTCAAGAATTCTCAGGGAAAATTACATCCACATTTTCAATAAGGGGATAAAATAAAGCGCTCGTAAAACGCCTTATGTGTATTTACACCAAATACAATTTCCCTGTAATAACATCAACCACAGTTTCCATTGAGCAATTTCCCGTTGTGATCATTCTATAATGATACTATTCTTTTTACAATAGTTGTGATGGCAGCTCTCAAATACATCGCCATCGCAGCTTGAATCTAGGAAGATAAAGGTATATTTCTATACTTCGTACATTGTTGATTTTGAACATGAATTGTGAATTAGTTTAACTTGAAATGGAACTCGCAATAATTATATTTTATGTAATAATTATTGGGGAAAAATGAACAAAAGGAAAGGATTTTGTCATAAGCAAGTACAAAAGGAATTGAAATCCAGCCAAAAACATTTTCATGTAAAATATTGCCAACACGAGGTCGTATTTGCAACATTATAAAAAGTTATCGGATCTCATGTAGAGCCAAGTTGCTAACTCTACACTCTCTTCATCTTCACAAGTTCTTATTTCACAAACTCTATGCCAAAGTGACTTGGCAGTTTCGTAACTATAAAAACTATTGTATAACAGAAAAGTTATGAACAGTGAATGAATTTTTCACCTCACGCTCACGTGGCGAAAGAGAAACAGCCAAGTCACTTATTTCGACCAAGGCATAGAAGTTTGTGAAATAAGGACTTGTGAAGATAAAGAGTGTAGAGTTAACAGCTTGGCTCTACATGAAATCTGATAAATTTTTGACAATGTGACAAATACGGCCTTGTCTTGGCAATATTTTACATGAAAATGTTTTTGGTTGGATTTCAACCCTTTTTGTACGTTGCTAATGACAAAATCCTTTCATTTTGTTCATTTTTGCTCCAATATTAACTAAATGTAATACAATTATTGCGAGATCTATTTCAAGTCAAACTAATTCACAATTATTCATGTTCAAAATCAACAATGTACGAAGTATAGAAATATACCTTTACCTACCTAGGTTCAAGCTGCAATGGCGATGTATTTGAGAGCTGCCATCACAAATATTGTATAAAGAATCCTATCATGATCACAATGGGAGATTGCACAATGGAAAGTGTGGTTGAGGTTATTACAGAGAAATTGTATTCGGTGTAAATACACATGAGGCGTTTCACGAGCGCCTTATTTTATCCTTATACAAAATGTGGGGGTTATTTTGTGCCTAAGGTGACGTTGGGACACAGTAAAAACGCTTACGCAAAATACACAAATGTTTATTTGTCTCACAAGCTCTAAAAGTAGCTTCTGAGAGGCTTCACAGAAACCCATAAGGCGTGGAAAATACTATGCAATATAAATACAGGGTGGCCATTTGAAAACGAAACAGACGAGATTACAGACGAAATAAATTTTTTCGATAGAAATGCTCGGACAGGTCGATTTCTGTTTCGAGGGGGACAACTTAAGATGTAGGTTACGGACGCATAGCGCTTCAACCCTTGCTACTACAACCGTCACCCCCAATTTTTGAATAGGGAAGATGGGGTGAGTGATACCTCATTTGAAAGGTATTTTCATACTGATTTCAGCACAGTAATTGTTTTTTCATTTCATGCATTAGTTCCCGAAATACAGGGTGGTCATTTGAAAACGAAACAGACGAAATAAATTTTTTCCGAAGAAATGCTCGGACAGGTCTATTTCTGTTTCGAGGGGGACAACTTAAGATGTAGGTTACGGACGCATAGCGCTTCAACCCTTGCTACTACAACCCTCACCCCCAATTTTTGAATAGGAAAGATGGGGTGAGTGATACCTCATTTGGAAGATTTTTCACAAAAAAACACTACAAGTGCCATTTCATTTTCAAATGCTTAGTCAAGAATATTTCGAGAACTAATGCATGAAATGAAAAAACAATTACTGTGCTGAAATCAGTATAAAAAAAACCTTTCAAATGAGGTATCACTCACCCCATCTTCCCTATTCAAAAATTAGGGGTAGTAGCAAGGGTTGAAGCGCTATGCGTCCGTAACCTACATCTTAAGTTGTCCCCCTCGAAACAGAAATCGACCTGTCCGAGCATTTCTATCGAAAAAAATTATTTCGTCTGTAATCTCGTCTGTTTCGTTTTCAAATGGCCACCCTGTATAATATTTGGACTGTAGGTACAGATGCTTTACAGGCAAAATGGCGGACGACTCATGGCCGGTGGACGACCCCATGAAGTACCACCCTGCGGATTCCCCAAGGGGTACGTTGTTCTATAACCTAGAGGAGCTGACAGACAACCAGCAAATTCAGCTGAACGCCCTGAAGATAAACACGATAAGAGAGAATGAGAAATACCTTGCTGCCCATCCAGAGGTAAGAATACAGAACTTTTTCCGCGATAATCTAGTCCAAAGCGAACACAAACCATAATGTACTTTTTGTGGATTTTTTTGTTTTCCAATACTTCGAAAACAATGTGTACTAAGTAAAAAAAAATCTCTTTTTAGTAAAAACTTTTTCGATATCAGAAATGAGATAATGTTCTTGAAATAAAGAAAGAGGATTAGAAATTAGAAGTGAAAATCTTATTTCGCTTCAAAATTTAACATCCTGTATTCGTAAAGCAAAGCATGTTTGGGCATAGGTATATTAATGTTTTTTCATATAAATACTACTAAAGATGTAATTTTGCAGATTTCACGATTGTAGAATGAAAGTTGTTGAATGAAAATTTCACCTTGCTGAAATGGATGAATCATTCCATCATATTCTTTGAAATACTACTCCTAAATCCTGAATCATTTGTTGTCCTAGTGTTCCATAACGACTTCACAGAAGATTCTTTGTTATCTTCACTGTTTCTCTTCTTCAAATTTAAGGTAGTCTTCAATGAGTTTTTCTAGAGTCATTTCCCTATATCATTTCTCCTGAGCAGATGTTAGCAATAATTTCACTATGTATTTCTTTCGACGAAATATTACCAAATCTATACCCTTTCTAAAATTTTTCCATTGACTTTTCGATACGTTTATCGTTTGCTCACAAATATTCTTTTCTCAAGCTTGCTTGAATTTGAGAAATGTCAAAAAAATTATTGCTGAAAAACTAACTAGCTAAGTATTGACGGCTCGCATGTTTTCTACCTGTGATACGAGCGTTGCTAAATATGCCCTGAGTGCAATGGTCATGGAACAAGATTTCCAAGTTGTAGAGCACACCGTTTCAGATCAAATTAAAAAAAATTTTACTGGGCATTGGAAAAAATTTTTTATCGTTTCAGATAAGAGCCATCATCGTCCTCATGTTGAGGAAACTGCTGCGCAGAAGACCTATGATTAAGGTGCACGAATTTATTGCTAGATTCTTCAACAGGAGCGAATCGGATATAGCTGATGATGTACAAGAGTATCTTGATGCTAGGGTGAGTATTAGACTGTTTAAAAAAAATCGACATTTTTGTTTTCATGAAACCGCCTCCTAATTATCTTCAGGGTATCAAAAAGAGACCTCTATGAAAATATCAGCTTCAAATAATGATATTTAGAGGTCGCTCATCAATTATTTTCATTTTCCTCACTAATAGCAGGAAAAAAATTTTTTTTTCAATAAAAAATTCCTAGAGCAGAAACCAATAGACGGATTTCATTGTGTAATACATTTTCGTATAGACAATCAGATACTCTACAAAAATAACCCTTACGATATTTCGGTAAAACGGCCGCTTCAAAAGTTATTCGATTCGATTCTAATATTGAAGTATTTTTGAAGAAAAAAATTGTTCAAAAAAATCGATTCTCTATTACTAATTATCTTCAGGGTATCGAAAAATGGCATCTGTGATTGAATTAGCTTTGAATATTAATATTGAGAGGTCGCTCAGCGATGACTTCTATTTCCGCTGTTGATAGCAGGAAAAAATTTCCTTTTTCCAATAAAAAATTTTTTCTTCCCGAACCAATTGACGGATTCCATTGTGTGATGCATTTTTGTGTAGGGAACTAGATGCTCTACGAAAATGTCTCATGCGATATTTCGATAAAACCGCTCGTTCAAAAGTTATTCGAACTTTTTCTTCAAAAATACCTCTATATTAATACCTTATATTGAGGTATTTTCGAAAAAAATTCAAATAAGTGGTTTTATCGAGATATCGTATTGAACATGTTCGTAGAGTATCTAGTTCCCTACACCAAAATGTATCATACAGTGGTCCGTGAACAAAAAAATTTTTATTGAAAAAAAAATTTTTTTCCTGCCATCAGCAGCAAAAATAGAAACTATCGATGAGCGACCTCTAAATATTAATATTCAAAGCTAATATTGTCACAGACGGCTTTTGTCTATGCCCTGAAGATGATTAGAAGGCGGGTTGCGTGAAAACGAGTAAAGTCGATTTTTTCGAATAATTTTTTTCTTCAAAAATACCTCAATATTAGCATCGAATCGAATAACTTTCGAAGCGGCCGTTTTATCGAAATATCGTAATGGACATATTTGTAGAGTATCTGATTGCCTACACGAAAATGTATCACACAAAGAAATCCGCCTATTGGTTTGTGTTCTAGGAATTTTTTACTGAAGAAAGAAATTTTTCCCTGCTATTAGTAGGCAAAATAGAAATAATTGATGAGCGATCTCTAAATGTGATTATTTGGAGCTGATATTTTCGCAAAGGTCTTTTTTCGATACCCTGAAGATAATTAGGGGGGGGGTTTCTTGAAAACAAAAAAAGTTGATTTTTTTGAATCAGTCTAGTGAGTATTCAGTCCATAATATTGCAAGAACTACCGAGTCACGAGAAGTATTTCAAAAATACAAGATGATCAATTTTTCGCCTCTAGTTTTGAATCATTAAATCTCCTAACTCTTACAGTGGCGTAGCGATCTTAACTCGCGCCCGGGGCACAAAACCTTTTTAGCGCCCCCACTTCTAAATCCATAAAGACATAAAATATTATATTTATGTGAAATATACACGCGAATTACCAAATGAATGAAGTTAGATAAAAATAGTCATAGTCTCAAGCAAGGCTTTCAATTTTGGACCAAAAATTTAGTAGAGAAAACAAGAATAGATATATGATGTGTGTGATCATCTAGAATTACTTCAAGATATACTTTTCATTTATTTTATAAATTTATGAAGAAATATCAAAAGTAACGCAGTTTCAGGACCATAAAAAAAGTTAATATTCATTATCTTCAAGGAGATAAAAATTCAATAATAATAAGAATATACGAGTAGTACCTACATTAATATAACCTAATACTTTGTATGAATTTTCCTTGCTTTTGATGAATCAGATTCATAAATAATCTCATCAAGGTATATCATTTCAAAATTTTCTTCTTCCACACTTGAAAATGCCAGGTCACTTGGGCGATCTTGTCCCATCGTTGATCGTGGATATGTCAGAAGTAATTTGTATCAATCGTGCAGCTAGCAATTGAAGCTGAGAGAGTCAGGAGTATTCGAAGTGGAACTCTCAGAATTGGAAAAACATCTTCTCCATACGAGATTATAAAATTCAGAAATTCCAAGGGAGTTCAAGATTCAATTTCTTTTCTAGTGCAAAGTTACATTTTGCATTCACCTAATTCGTTGAAGAATTCTATTCTGTTGAAATCAGTATTATAAAATTCACCCAAACTTTTACAATTTTCTTCAAGGTCCTTGTCAACATTATCCTTGTTATAAATTTTCAATATCTATTAAAAATTCAAATTTGATATAATAGTCACTTAATCGTGAATATATTTCTTGTTGGAGACGAGCAAGAATGCTCTTCATAACGCGAGAAATCTCACTTTCGGAGAAAAACAACATCTCTAACTAATTACTAATTTTCTGAGTATTTTGCAGCGTTTTATCACACGTTATATCAATATCCCATTTTTCACAGAGTGACCTCTTTACAGGGCTTGTCCCAAACTTCGGCTAGTTCAGTCGCTAATGTTTCAAGATCATGAAACGCTTTTCTAAAATTAAATCTAAGACTTTGCAACCTGAGCCTTACATGATCAATCCTCCAGAAGATTTCAAATCATAATGAACAAAAGTTATGAAATTAAAAGTAAGTATATTTTGTAATAGATTTCTAGCTTCACTCCTGTTGTCACTTGTAGTAGTATCTTCTGCTAGTTTTTCTAATAGTTCTTCTATAGTCTCTAGTTCATCGACAATAACCCTAACCGCTTATATTCTGGAGCTCCATTGTGTTTCAGATTCACGTTTGAAAATTTTTTTCACAGCATTTTCCAATTTTTCCATCGTAACGTTGAATGTGAGGAAAACAAATATATGTTTTCAATTATTAAAAAATTTGTCACAATGATTGAGTCTTGTTTAGCTGCAGTAGCTCCTACTTAATCCAGCAATTTTTTTGGTTTGCCAACCATTTGGCGCCCCTATATGAGTAGCGCCCGGGGCATGATGCCCCCCCTTGCACCCCCCTCACTACGCCACTGAACTCTTATTCTTGATTGAAATAATTCCAAGAGAGAACCCTTAAAAATCAGACACAATTTTAGAATAAAGAATTACAAAAAGGACAAAGTTCTACTGTCCTCTAAGGTTAAAACAGAAGGGGTGAGTTTCTGCTGTTGGCAGTCCTTGACTATTAAATTTTTTTCCAGAAAAATCACGTGTACGAGAATCGCAGTGGCGTAGAGGTAGCGCTGAACAGGCGTACGAGCAAAGTTCGAGTGACAGAAGAAGACATCCCTGACAGGCCTCTGGAATACGTATGTGCCGAAGATTGCGTATGTGACCACGCTATGGAGTGGAAGCTTCCGTCATACGATCCACACGATGTGAGTACGGTAGAGAATTCGGTCAAATGATGAAAAAGCCTGATATCTATTGAAATATTGTCTTTGAGGTGTTTGCATATTCCTGAAAACTTAATTTGGGTTTTCTCTCCCAGTCTCTGAAACAAGAAACAATTAGAAAATTTTTTTAAATAATGGAAGAAAGGCCCCTGCGTAAAAATTTGAACATTTTGAGCCTACAAAAAAATTCACAATGGAGTTGAAACAAAACAATGTACTTTCCTTCTTAGATGTTTCGATAAGAAAATTTCCGAATCATTTTGAAACAAATGTTCAGAAAAAAGACACACACAAATCGATACCTGAATTTTTATTCTAATCATCAAATGAGTGTAAAAAGAGATATTATAAAAACACTTTATGATAGAGCGCAATTAATTTCATCGACAACTAAAATACGAAATGGCGAAATTGATTTTATTGAAGATATTCTTGAGGATAATCAATATCCAACGAAATTCATAGAAAAAACTATTTCAAATTAAGGGAGAACAATTTTGAGTCAAAACGATTATAACAATCAGGAACAACAAACCGTCAAAAACAACCGATTTTAATAAATTTGATTCCTTATGTTAATGGACTTTTAGAAAAAATTTTAAGTTTTGGTTCTAAATTCAACATAAGAACTGTTTTAAAAAAAATGATTTACGATCTTTATTAACAAAAACCAAACCTTTGAATGAGAACCAAAAATCAAGAAATTGTATTTACAATATTCCCTGTATTTGTGGAAAATCTTATACAGGAGAAACATCAAGATCATTAGAAATGAGAAAACGTGGCCATAAGAATAACATAAAAAATAGAGATATTGGTAGATAGCAGATCATGTGTGTTCCAATACCGTCAATCACATGATGGATTGGAATGACACAAAAAGTCTAATGACGGAAACTGATAATTATAAAAGAAAAATCAAGAAGTCAGCTTGTATTTTGTTGGATGAGGCTAATAATCTCGCCAATTGTTCAGTAGGAATAGATCGAATTTGGATGCATTTATTGCAAAAAGAACTGGTTTCAGGGAATTTTCAAATAAAATAACGATATCAACATCGTAATCAATATTAAAATCAAAATATTGTCACGATTCTACGAAGTTGTATGAAAACTAGAAATCGTCTGACGAAGGAGTCTGATTTAGACTCCGAAACGTTAAGCTTCAGAGTTCAAAGTGTTTTTTTTTTTGTAAATTTTTAGACAATTTCTTCTTGTAAAGTTTTGGCCCCTGACAAATTAATGCTCAAATTTATACACAAATTTTTCCAATTGTTTCTTGTTTCAGAGACTGAGAGAGAAAACCCAAATTAAGATGTCAGGAAAATTAAAAAGCCACCAGTGGCGGCTCATACGTAAAAGAATTGGGTGTTCTGTGCGTCCAAATGAGAAAGTAACGACTCAAAACAATAGACAGAGAATAGGAGATCTTTTTATATCGCTACTAGTTCAGTCGGAAACAAAAAAAGGTTGTGATGGATTAAATTATTTGACGCGAATTTATTGAACACAATACATTCGAATAATTGGAGTGCAGTGACATAACTAACTACATTTGACGCTTTTTAAAGATCGGAACATAGACTCATCTAATAATTACATAGATGTGTCACAGACGGTGACACAAAGACAATCAGCAAATAAAATATTCCAAAAAGGTTGCATGAAAGAGACGAAGCGAGCCACGTGGCTGTCTAAGGTCATGTAGCAATGGATCTGACCTTGAGTTCCAGGAAATTGCCCACTTCAATCGATAGATCGCTGATGGTTGATAGTTGATAGTTCAAAAGGGGTTACAGTCCACTGCGACCTGATGGTCTATTGTGCTCCCCGACAAAGCTTTACAGCTCGCCTTCCAGTCCCAGAGGTCTTATGAAATCCAATATCTCGGAAGGCTTCAGTGAGGCTAATTCCTCACTCCTACAGGTCTCTTGACCAAAGCATTGTTTCCTTTGGCTTACAATGCCAAAGCATTCTGTGACTAGGTGAATAGGAGTTTCTTCCTCCTCCCTACAGAATCTACACTCGTCAGTGTCCGATACGCCCATTCTCAGCAAGTGCTTTCTGAGGCGACAATGCCCTGTAAGAAAGCCAGTGAGTAGGTGTAGTTGGTTCTTACTGAGATCGAAATATTTTTTGGATCTTGCAGTTTCAAAATTCCGAAGGAACTTTTAGGAGTGATCCAACCCTGGGAGATTCTGCCAGAGTGTTTCTCTTCCAGTTTTCTCCTTCTTCAGAAACTCTTTCTTACAGGTACATTTTCCTATATCACAGAAAGGTTCTGGGCCAGTGAGTGGTTTCCAAGCACCCTCTCTGGCAAGTTTGTTGGCCTCTTCGTTACCTCTGTGATTCCCGAATGACCAGGAACCCAGATCAAAGGGACCTTATTTTTCTTGCCTACCTCATTGAGTTTGCTCCGGCATTCCCATGTCGACTATGAGTCGATGACATAGGAGTTCAGTGCTTTAATAGCAGCTTGACTATCTGATTGAATAGCTATGTCGCAATTCTGATAGTTTCTCTCTAGATTAATGTCCTGATATCTTTCGATTGCTAATTTTTCTGCTTGCAGAACACTCACACAGGAGCCTAAGGATAGTTCACACTTGGATTTGGCCCCGTGAACCCCAGCGCCAGCTCCCGTGTTGGTTTTAAAACCATCTGTATACCATTTAACAGTATTTTCTTTGAAATTTTGGTCGGTGTATTCCATCTCCCATTCCTCTTTTTTGCATAGCATCGTACTATAGATCGTTAAATTTGTTAATCTTGTTAAATGTCTTCAGGCGGTCAGCTTCACGGAGACCGAGCATTGGCTGACTCCGAAGAGCAGCAAGACCTCTATGACCCTGGACGACAGCCACCACGGTGGAACCACAGACGAATACTTCAGCTTGACGGACCTGGCTAAGATGATCGAAGCTGATGAGGGGGAATACGGGGAAGAAGAAGAACAAAGAGCCGGAGACGATGGACAAGTAGTCGAGGATGAGATCGATGATGATGAAGAGTTTTTCATGGGTCGTAGTTCGAGCGAGCATGTCGTTAAAAAGGGTTAGTAACGGAAAGATCTATAGTATATCCAACGAGAAGCGATAGCGCCAGTAAACAACTAAATGTACACCTATAGGGTTATGAATATTTTCATTGGCTGTGGTTTAGTGCTTTCTCCGTCTTCTCCAGATCTGTATTACGACAATCAAGTGATTCATCTGAAATTCTCAGTTGCATGCATCGCGGTACCTTTCAATTCAATTCAATTCAAAACATTTATTGTTGACCCAAAAAACTGGCACCAGGGCATACAAAATACTGTAATTCAGCCTGTTCAACTAAAAATAAATTCTATAACATTAATAAACTATATGTTTCAAACAAAAAGCTAAATGTCACTGAGAAAATGACAGAGGTTACGACACATTTTTTTGGTAGTATCAACTTTTACAACTTCAACAGTTACTTGATTATACGAATGAATGCTGCCGGATATAGGTGATTGTAAACATTTTGTTTTTCTTGCAGAGTTTCTTCTGAGGTTCTGAATTTTTCTTGTTTCATATTGGTGGAAACTCTATTTTTTTGTTAATTTTGTATTCGAATTCAGTTTTTTACTCTCTATTTTGTATATAATATATTCTTAATATTCATAACTTTAGTTTCTTTATATAATTGTTCTGTTGGTGTGAGATAGGGGTACTGATATATTGTCTTGACAATTTCATTCTGCATCCTTTGAAGTTTTTGTAAAACATTAAATCCGGTCTTGATGAATTTGGCCACGCCTTGTTGTTTTGGCACGCTATCGCTTCTCTTTGCATAGACTGTACAAGCGTTTCTTTGTTCGATTGTTTAACGTGGAAGACTCGAAGATAAGATGTTTAAACAAACTGCACCATATGGGTTAGGGATATTGACTCAAATTGCAAAAAAATAAAGTTGCAAAGAGATTTTGTGATGAAAATTCATATAAATTTCAAGTTGCAAAAATAAGATTAATTTCAGCCTGTAGGTCTGCAGCGTATGCAGGGTGGTTAGAAAGATCCAGTGAAATAACAAAATTTTATTCCTAGAGAATTCCAGTATTTCAAGGCTATAAATACAATGTTTGGCTTCAATAACAGCTTGACATCTTCTTTGCATACTAGGTACACACGAGGTTTCGAACATTTCTTGAGGAATTTGGTTCTATAAACGGGGCAGAAGCTCTCTCAGATCATTTGAGGATTCTGGGGTAGGTTGATGATTATCTAATCTTCTTTGGAGCATATCCCAAGCATGTTCTGTGCAATTCAAGTCTGGTGAGTGCGGAGGTATTGGTAAATGTGGAATACCAAACTCCTCGAGCGCAATCTCAACTATGGCTGCACGGTGCGGTCTAGCGTTATCGTCTAGAAATTGAAAAGTTTCACCAATAGGAGTGTGAAAATTTGGCAAAACATTGTCAATGACATGCTCTCTATAGTGTATGGCGGTCATATTCCAAGGACAAAAGTGTAGATCTGTGCGCCCGTTGAAACATATCCCAGCTCATACCATAACACTACCCCCTCGGAATGGATGGACTTCTTCGACATAGTGACGATTACGGGGTATGCGTGGGATTGTCCATACTCTTATTCTTCGAGAATCTGAAAATAGTCCATATTTAGAATCGTCAGTGAAAAGGACAGCCCATTGATCGTTCCAATTGAAATGTTGCCTTGTTCATTCCAGTTTTTGACGTTTATGGCCACGTGTTAATTGAACTCCTCTAAATGGACGTCTAGAACCTAGATTCACCTCTCTCAAACGTCGTCTGATGGTTTCGATGGAAACTTGAACCCCATCTGCATTTTGAAGAGTATTCCGTAGCATTCTACACGTAGATGTAGGCTTTCTTCTCGCCGAAACAGTGATGAAACGATCCTGAGCAGGTGTTGTTTTTCGTCGCGCACCAAGCCTTGGTCTTTAGAACACGGAACCTGTCTCCCTGAACCTATTCACTTTGGCTGACTTGGAGCCTTTCCGCTACAACAACCTGAGTTAGGCCACCCTGTAGCATTCCGATAGCTCTAGCAGCCTCAGCGTTTGTTAATTTACGTTTTGCCTCTTTTAGAAAACTCGTTTCAAATCGAAGCCGTTGATAAACTGACTTCATTTCAAAATAAGAACATTCATGAAGAATATGGCTACGGGTTGCGTTTTGTGAATGTTAACATTTGGATATCATTATCTTTACCACTCAATTTTCCAAAACCTTGTCTAAATATTAATAAATGCAAATTCTCTTCTGATTTGTTGTTTCGTTTTCATTAAATATACAAATATCCCAAACCCTTTTTGAAGACTTTGTTTTTTGATATAAAAAAAACTAGGCTGAAAATATTTTGTGTTCTTCTAGAAAACCTTGAGAATGAGTATGAAGATGAAGATCAAGTTCCGAAGCAAACCAAGCCAACTCCTGCGGAAGAAAAATCCAAGGGAATATCCTTCGTTGAAGAGTGACAATTTCATTATTTCGGTTTTGCTGTCATTTTTTGCATTACAGTGATGGAATTTTCGATATTTGTGAAAATTAATAAATTGAAGAAAGCAGTTGATATTCTTTACCTGTCTCATTTCATGAGTGTTAGAATGAACCTTCTGTACGAGTATCATACATTATTTTCTCTAATTCCCTGAATTTTTATTGAAATTAATGAAATATTGCCGTAAATATCGTTCAGTAATTTTTGCTTTGAAAAATATTGATTGGCAGAACTGTTTTCTATCTCATGAAATTTGACAGATGTTAAAAAAATCCAGGAGGCCAACATGTCATCAATAAATATTACTGAAAACAGTGTTAGAATGAAATTAGAATGAAATATTCTAACATTGTTTTGGTCTTCGAGATGTGGCGGAATGAACGCATTCGACACATAATTAGAGAAAAATATATTCCATTATTTCTGTTGCCGTCACGGTACTGCAGCATTAAAATTATCCTGAAAGGTTCATTCGAAATTATGGTCAAAAAAAGCTCTTCTGTATAGCAGGAAATAGTAATCTTCATGAAATTCCAAGAATCACCACAAAGGTCACCATTTCTAACTTATAACAGCACTCGACGATTTACAAGACCCTAACCGTCGCTGG
Source organism: Hippodamia convergens (assembly GCA_038502775.1). Taxonomy (NCBI): domain Eukaryota; kingdom Metazoa; phylum Arthropoda; class Insecta; order Coleoptera; family Coccinellidae; genus Hippodamia; species Hippodamia convergens. Next base: position 40,912,185 of record CM076610.1, read on the forward strand.
TAAAATTACATCCAAATGACAGAGAGACAATAACGTATTGGAGATACCTCCACTCCACCTGTGAATGGACAGAACACAAAACGAAGTGAGCACACATTGTTGAAGTTTCGTTGCCCTTTCGGATGGTAGTTTGTTTGACTGTCATCAAGACTTAAATACGCTAACTGTAAAGTCAAATATTGAACCACAATTTAGCTGGCTTTGGGAAGATTTGACATTTCGATCCAACACCTGCTGGATATGTTCGTCTTTTACGTATTTTTGGGTGGACATCCGTTGTTTGTTTTTCCATCGACGAAATTTAACTTGGTAATGAATCATTCTCAGCTTGCTTGGGATTCTTTGTCCTCGATGATGGATGAAAATTTTAGATCGAAAAAATTATTAGGTACTCCTTTGAGTGTTGAATGCAATGAAGAATTCAAATTGAAAAGAATCTACAATTTTACATTTCTGTATCGTAATGAGTTCATTGCAGTTCTAAAAGTAGTGCTGTAACTCATTACAGCATTGTTTTCAGTTATATTTTTCGTTTTGTGGTTGTCAGTACTGACCTATGATCCTCTCAATTTTCAAATCAAATCAATTCAAATTCCGTAATCTGTCAAATTTCGTAAGTCACACCAACTGACAAGATACAATACAAAAGTCACTAATCTGAATTTTCATTTGAATTTCGAGAGTATTTCACAAATCTTGACCGAAGTAGAGAAAATATCGTCTAATACTCGTTGCAGAAGGCAATTCCAACACTCATGCTTTCGAATTTCATATTCGTTTTGGAATAGGAGCTCATTCTACAACTTGTTTTAGAATATAGTAATATTGTACCTTTATTCTGAAACAAGTTAAGTTTTAGGAGATACTGTCAAAATTCAATGGAAAATTCAGTCCTAGTGATTTTTGTATTATATCGTATGTTGAAAATTGATAGGATCGGAAGTCAGAGTTGACAACAATGTAATGTAATGTAATGTAATGTAATGAGTTAATTACAGCATTGCTTTCAGTACAGTAATGAACTCATTACGATACTGAAATCTTTAATTCTTTAATATATAAAACTAAGTCGACCATTTTGTTGGTTACACCTTTTATAACTCAAGGTTGGATGAACTGTTTGTTTTATTTTTTTTTTAGATTTTCCTACGACGGGGTTAACATAAAAAACATTAAAACTCTGAAAAATATGATGAAATGGAAAAAAATTGTAAATAATTTTCCTTCTAGCGAATAACGCCAGTAGGTGTCGCTGCGGTTAATAGCGTTTTCGTGAAAGTATTGTATTTGTTATTGATTCGGTGAACTACATTTTCTAATAATATTAACGCATCTGACTACAGCTATCTTTCCTCCGAACAGTACGGAAAATTTCATGGCGAAATGTTTTGAACAAATCTCCATTCTACTATTATCGCCATTAGATGGCAATGTAAACAATTACTTAGTATTTTGAGTTGCCTAAACGGATGTTTTGGGGCGCATTGATTCTTTTGTCTAGTGACTTCCGACAACCCCATTACCGGTAATTCCATAATCGACGGCTGCCGATGAAATAAATGCTTGCCTTAAATCATCAACTTCTAATTTGGCTTGGTAATGAAGCTCTCAATTCAGTTGATTGCGGTTGCAATAGAACCAATAGATATTTGCAGCCCACAAAAATGCAAAACACACCTGCACCACAAAAATTTTTGAAAATGATTTTTTATGACTGCAAAAGAGGATGCAATGCGTCATGCACCTGCAGAAAACTAAGTCTTTTTTGTAACGATACATGTGGGGAATGTGCAGGTGTTAACATTTTTTCAATGAACTTCATTAACACTTTAAAACAATGAAAGGTAGATCTACCTTTCTAACACAAAAGTATTAATTTCACGTGAATAAAGTGATGTTTAAATGAAATGTTTGAATGATATTTTCATTTTGTTATTTTGAACAGATAGAGGTTGCTTTCAGGGGTTGAAAAATAAAAATAACTAAACCTAACATTGATCCAAAATAATGTTATGAAATTAATTAATTTATTTATTTATAAAATTCGCTTCAACCACAAGGGTTATTAGCGATGGAATAATAATGATACATAATTAAATTAACACTAAATTAAATCATTTTTGTCAAATGTACACTGTTGAGAAAGTTTATAATATTTTTAACTTCACACTTTTCCATCAAAATGTCTTTCAAAGTTCCCGTTATGAGATGTCTTGTTCTTTCCTCTTGGTATGTTGGACATTCACACAGGATATGTTTGACACTTTGTATAACATTACAGTCTTCACAGGAAGTTTCTTGGGTCCGGGTGATGAGGTGTTCGTGTGTAAGTCTAGTATGGCCGATACGGAGTCTACTTAGGATCACTTGTTGTCTTCTACTTTTTGGGATATTTTTATGTGGTATTATGAATTTTTTAACTTCTGCTAGCTTAGTTGTGGATGAGTTCCATTCTGCTTGCCATAGTTTCTTTTGAATTTCTTGAAGAAAAGGTGTCAGATCAGTGTGTATGTTATATGGAACACTTTCAGCGTCTGTGTTGGTGATAGAGGTCTTAGCTAGATAGTCGGCTCGCTCATTACCCCTAATCCCTATGTGTGATGGAATCCACATAAATTTAATTTTCCTTCTGTTGGTATTTGCAATACTCAGTTCTTTTTTAATCCTTGTGAGAATTGGGTGGTTAGTGTATACCTCTTGCGTGGCGTGTAATGAGCTGAGTGAGTCGGTAATGATGACGCATTGTCGATGGTTTTTATCATTGCAGAACTTTAGAGCTTTCCATATAGCATATAGTTCACCTGTGAACACTGTAGTTGTTTCGGGTAGTCTAAAAGTGCTTTCGTGGTCGTTCGTGATGAATGCAGCGCCAACTCCTTGATTTGTCTTAGATGCATCTGTGTATAAATGTTTGTAATCTTGATATGTTTGTAGGTGGTCATTGAAGATTCTTCTAATCGTATCATGGTTAATTTCTGTTTTTTTCAAGTATGTGAGATTATAATCGCATTCAGGCAGAGGAACTGATTGAAATTAATTAATTATATAAATGAAGACCCATTTTTAAACATTTAATGCTCAAAGGGGGTGGTTTATACGGTCTTGAAGTGGTTTTTATAAATTTTATAGGCCGCGTCACCTATTTTAAAAATATTTCGCACAGTGAATCTATAGGTCTTCCTGATACTACAGTTTCAATTACAGCTCTGGGGAGGCAGCAATTTTCGAGACAAAAAATAAATGGAACTACATTTACCTCGGATAGGGCTCTGATATAGTCTTATATAGTTTAGTTTCACAAGGTTAGGTTAGGTTCATTTTCCCTACCAAAATTTGAAAAAAAACTTTTAAAAAATAAAAAAAAATGGATAAAAAAAGGAAATATCGATCCGCATTCATGTTAGGTGAAGTTAGGTTAGGTTAGGTTCATTTTTCCTAACTCAAGATTACAACAACAAAAATTTTTTTTAATACAACTGGGCAAGATACTATATAATTACCCTTGAAGTATATGAAGACCTTCATTAAACTTCATAAAACGCTATTTAGGCCCAAAAGTACTTCGATTAACGTTAGAACAAGTTTCTTTTAATTTTGGATAAAGGAGTTGTTTACACCCCTCAAAAATAATAAGCATAAAGGTAAGGTAGGGTAAGAGTAGGAGACAAGTGTAGCTAATATCCAAAATTTAATCAAAATCGAAGCATCTTGATAGAATTCGGAGGTAATGCCTAATTTTCGGCCTCATTGACTGGACTAATTGTACAGGACAATTTTATGTTCACTTTCTAGGTATTATACCATAATAGTTTCATATAATATTAAAGTTGCTTTTTTATTTATCGATTGAGACAGTACGAATTCTTCCGGGTCAGCTTGTCTGAAATAGAGAAATAACTATTCCAGATAACTAGTGAAATATCATCGGCGCCTATGAATATATAAATTGAGAAGTAGATGGACTGAAACTAATCCTTGTATAAGGTTGTTTACTAAAGAAGTTTTTTTGGGTTCTTCTGTAATGTTTCACGTTTGTTGATTCTTCCAATATGCTTAAACTTTTTGTGGCGTGTACGATCACGATCCTAAATTGGGCAAGGCGTCGCTCGTCAGTCAGCCAACATATAAAAAGCAAAAAACGAGAGCAATATCCCGAGTTGTCTCTTCCTGCAGAATCAAAATTCAACTTTTACAATCGGATTGCGGTCACCGATCTAATGGTCTTCAGACTCTTCAGAGACTGAAGACAACAGCCGCACAAGCCTTGCAGTAGTATATATATATTCTTATGAAAAAGAGAGCTGAAATAATACAATAAATGTTGAAACAAAAAGTACCTAAGCTGAGGTAAAAAAAGAACGGGGTATCATAACATTCTTCGTATGATACTATAGAATCATACGATACTATCATCACTAGTATCATACGATACTATACAGCCAGGGGAAAAAACCTCAGCCGAATAAACCTGTCTCCCCGTGAAAAAAATAACATAAAATATTAAATATCAGGAAAATCTTGAAAGACATCAGTGTGATCATCTTCATGTTATCCGTCGATGGGCTCGGATAAACAGATTCTTCCCAAAACGACTCGCAATTCTTAATCTGAAATGAAAAAAGACTAAAGCAGAAAAGAAACCGATTATTCAGAATAAATCAAATGCATTTTAGAAATGCATTTGCTACTTTAAAAAACATCAACATTCAGATTTCTTGGCCAAATAGTGTTCGGAGGTTTATAAATATTTATGATAGAAATGTCACAAAATTTGAAAGAAATGAAAAAAACTCCATCAATTTCCCCTTTCCGAATCTGTTGAAAATTACGAACTGATAATTTTTTAACATAACAAGCTAAACTTGTAAAAAATCAATTAATACATGACCTTTCAACTGTCCTCTTTCACGAGGATTTTTTTTTGTTGCCGTGTGGGTTTCTTGCAGAAAAATCACTTCGATACCATGTTCATCAGCTGATTTGGAGGCGTAATCACACTTGTCTTTCGAAATTCCTTCGATATTCAAATTCAAAATCCACTAATTTTTGCTCTCCGGTCGTGAGGGTTTTTTCAAACCGGATACGACCTTCCAGGTGATGATTTTTCGGAACTTCAGATGTTTGAAGACCGCTACGGGACCAAAATGAAAGGCAATCATCTCCCATAGATAAACCAAACATGTTATAACACAAGAAAACAGAATATTTTTCAGGACCAAAAACTACAGCATATTCCGAGAATTGTCATTCTAACAATCTATTTAAGATAACTATAGTGAAATATTATCGCCGCCTATGAATATATAAATTGAAAAGTAGAGGGACTGAAACGAATCCTTGTGGAAGACCATGGTTAGATTGTATACTGAAGAAGTTTTTTTGGGTTCTCCTGTAATGAAAAAAGAGAAATTTAGTCCTTCCTTCCCACAATCTTTATTTTGTGACGACTAGTTTCGAGACTTTTCTAAAATAGTCTCATTTTCAAGTCTAAAGATACAAGCTACAGGGTAAAATATTCAAAAACGCTTATTGTCTTATACGGTCTTCTCAGGACTAAATTTCTCTTTTTTCGTGATTAGTCACCCACATTTATCAATCTTCCAATTTATTCTCCTGTAATGTTTCACGTTTGTTGGTTCTTCCAATATGCCCAAACTTTTTGTTGCATGTACGAATCACGATCCTAAATTGGGCATGGCGTCGCTTGTCAGTCAGCCAACTGAGCCAACATAAAAAAGCAAAAAACGAGAGCAATATCCCGACTTGTCTCTTCCTGCAAAATTAAAATTCAACTTTTACAATCGGATTGCGGTCACCGATCTAATAGTCTTCAGACTCTTCAGAAATCGAAGACAACAGCCGCACAAGCATTGCAGTAGTATATATATTCTTATGAAAAAGAGAGCTGAAATAATACAATAAATGTTGAAACAAAAAGTACCTAAACTAAGGTTAAAAAAGAACGGGGTATCATAACATTCTTCGTATGATACTATAGAATCATACGATACTATCATCTCTAGTATCATACGATACTATACAGCCAGGGGAAAAAACCTCAGCCGAAAAAACCTGTCTCCCCGTGAAAAAAATAACATAAAATATTAAATATCAGGAAAACCTTGAAAGACATCAGTGTGATCATCTTCATGTTATCCGTCGATGGACTCGGATAAACAGATTCTTCCCAAAACGACTCGTAATTCTTAATCTGAAATGAAAAAAGACAAAAGCAGAAAAGAAACTGATTATTGAGAATAAATCAAATGCATTTTAGAAATGCATTTGCTACTTTAAAAAACATCAACATTCAGATTTCTTGGCCAAATAGTGTTCGGAGGTTTATAAATATTTATGACAGAAATGTCACTAAATTTTAAAGAAATGAAAAAAAACTCCATCAATTTCTCCTTTCCGAATCTGTTGAAAATTACGAACTGATAATTTTTTAACATAACAAGCTAAACTTGTAAAAAATCAATTAATACATGACCTTCCATGCAACTGTCCTCTTTCACGAGGATTTTTTCTGTTGCCGTGTGGGTTTCTTGCAGAAGAATCACTTCGATACCATGTTCATCAGCTAATTTGGAGGCGTAACCACACTTGTATTCCTTCGATATTCAAATTCAAAATCCACTAATTTTTGCTCTCGGGTCGTGAGGGTTTTTCAAACCGGATACGACCTTCCAGGTGATGATTTTTCGGCACTTCAGATGTTTGAAGACCGCTACGGGACCCGAATGAAAGGCAATCATCTCCCATAGATAAACCAAACATGTTATAACACAAGAAGACAGAATATTTTTCAGGACCAAAAACTACGACATATTCCGAGAATTGTCATTCTGACAATCTATTCAAGAAAACTATAGTGAAATATTATCGCCGCCTATGAATATATAAATTGAAAAGTAGAGGGACTGAAACGAATCCTTGTGCAAGACCATGGTTAGATTGTATACTGAAGAAGTTTTTTTGGGTTCTCCTGTAATGAAAAAAGGGAAATTTAGTCCTTCTTTCCCACAATTTTTATTTTGAGACGACTAGTTTCGAGACTTTTCTAAAATAGTCTCATTTTCAAGTCTAAAGATACAAGCTACAGGGTAAAATATTTAAAAACGCTTATTGTCATATACGGTCTTCTTAGGACTAAATTTCTCTTTTTTCATGATGGGTCACCCACATTTATCAATTTTCCAATTTATTCTCCTGAAATGTTTCACGTTTGTTGGTTCTTCCAATATGCCCAAACTTTTTGTTGCATGTACGAATCACGATCCTAAATTGGGCATGGCGTCGCTCGTCAGTAAGCCAACTGAGCCAACATAAAAAAGCAAAAAACGAGAGCAATATCCCGAGTTGTCTCTTCCTGCAAAATTAAAATTCAGCTTTTACAATCGGATTGCGGTCACCGATCTAATATAATAGTCTTCAGAATATTCAGAGACCGAAGACAACACAAGCATAAGCCTTGCAGTAGTGTATATATTCTTATGAAAAAGAGAGCTGAAATAATACAATAAATGTTGAAACAAAAAGTACCTAAGCTCAGGTGAAAAAAAGAACGGGGTATCATAACATTCTTCGTATGATACTATAGAATCATACGATACTATCATCACTAGTATCATACGATACTATACAGCCAGGAGAAAAAACCTCAGCCGAAAAAACCTGTCTCCCCGTGAAAAAAATAACATAAAATATTAAATATCAGGAAAATCTTGAAAGACATGAGTGTGATCATCTTCATGTTATCCGTCGATAGGCTCGGATACACAGATTCTTCCCAAAACGACCCGCAATTCTTTATCGGAAATGAAAAAAGATAAAAGCAGAAAAGAAACCGATTATTCAGAATAAATCAAATGCATTTTAGAAATGCATTTTCTACTTTAAAAAACATCAACATTAAGATTTCTTGGCCAAATAGTGTTCGGAGGTTTATAAATATTTATGACAGAAATGACACTAATTTGAAAGAAATGAAAAAAAACTCCATCAATTTCCCCTTTTCGAATCTGTTGAAAATTACGAACTGATAATTTTTTAAGATAACAAGCTAAACTTGTAAAAAATCAATTAATACATAATTTTCAACTGCCCTCTTTCACGAGGATTTTTTTCTGTTACCGTGTGGGTTTCTTGCAGAAGAATCACTTCGATGCCATGTTCTTCAGCAGTAGTGTTCAACGGCCTCTTTCGCAATCGGATCCATAAAGGGGACGTCTAATGGACTAATGGTGAACTTGACTTTGGAAGATGATCGGAAATTATGGGAGGTCGAGGACGAAGCAACGGTGGCTCTTCTGCGGTCGTCGATGACTTGCGTCCGCTCGCGGTGTGCGTACCAAACGGGTGACAGCGTTTACGCGCGAGCTTCCGGAATTTCGACGAAACTTAAACTTCATCTTTGTCAGATGAGAACTTGAACAGATTTTTTTATTTTATTATCATATTACAAGCAATCAGAATAAGTACATTCTATAAGCTCATTTGCTGGCTTCAGAGCTGCATGCTCTCAAATGTCGTTACGGGTTCCTGCCCAGTAGTTCCTCTTCACATCTCTTTCAGATCTGCTGGCCATTTTCTTTTCAGTCGCCTGTCGTTTCGCACTTCAGTCAGTGGGTGGAGTAAAAGATTCATGTGGCCCTCTAGCTTCGTGTGATGTTTCTCGCTTTTTTCCTTGATGACGTCTTTCACGTATGGTACTTTCAAGTCTTCATGTAATGTTTGATTTGAAACATACCATGGTGCGTTTGTGATCATTCTGAGGATTTTGGACTGACTTCTTTGAATAATTGCCATGTTTGATTTACTGGTACATCCCCAGAGCTCGATTCCATATGTCCAGATTGGCTTTATGATAGCTTTGTATATAAGGAGTTTATTCTCCAGTCTTAATTTGGATTTCCTACCGATAAGCCAGTGCAATTCCTTAACTTTTAGGTCAATTTGGTTCCGCTTTTTGATGGCATGTTCTCTCCATGTTAGTTTTTGATCCATGTGTATGCCCAGATATTTCACTGTTGTAGATGCAGGTATTCGAACTCCGTTTATGGTGACTGGCGGACATTCGCCCTTTCGTAATGTGAAGTTGACTTGTACGGATTTGGTCTCATTAATTTTGATTCTCCATTTTTGTAGCCATGTTTCTATCTGAGTCAGATGGTTCTGTAACAATTGAGAGGCTTCTTCTGGGTCCTCATCGCTAGCCAGGACGGCAGTATCGTCTGCAAATGTGCCCAACACCGTGTGAGGGTTGGTAGGTAGATCTGCTGTGTATAGCAGATACAGTAGGGGGCCTAAAACACTTCCTTGTGGTAGTCCGGATATTATTGGAAAATTGGCGGTTGTTTCATTATTCACTCTTACTCGGATTTGTCTGCTGTCCAGGTAGGATTTTAAGAGTTGGAAGTAGGTTAAGGGAATGAATTTTTTTATCTTATACAGTAATCCTGGATGCCATACCTTATCGAAGGCTTGACTTACTTCAAGAAAGACGGACGTGCAGTATTTTTTCTGTTCCAGTGCTTCGTTCACCGCGTGACTTATTCTGTACTGTAGAGTGAGCGGATGGGAAGATTTTTGTGGCCAACATCGAAAGAAAGAGAAATATCGGGTGTTTTTAAGCTATTGCATAGCTTTTATCTCAGGCTTTGAGAGCGGCGACCGAATGTAGAAATTCCGTCACGAAAAAACCTAACACAGCCGTGTATCGTCGGTTCAGTTTGGCAGACTTCGGCACGGTGTTTGGGTGCTTGCGACTAGACGGATGGGTGCAGCCACTCTAGAAGTGCAAAATGGAGTCGGCAATCTCACTGTTCCCATTGAATTACGAACGGCAAATATTTCATTAACATCGGATAGAAAATGTATAGCCGAACGCAAACATTTTCCATTAACTTCAGCTCTTGGCCTTACTATACGTAAGTAGCAAGGTGGAACTTTTGACGAAATAGTATATGAGTATAGTATATCACATTCTCAGGAACTCGTCTATGTTGCACTCTCTCGGGAGACTAATATTGAAAAATTGTATATTACGACAAAAAATGATAATTCTGCATTCAAGTTTTATCATAATCGAAGGCAAGCTGCATCGACTGCATCTTTGGTGCAAGAATTCAAAAGACTGTCTTTAAATAGTGTTCAGACGATAGCTCAATGTGTCTTAGATTTCATTAGTAATAGAAATGGCATTTCAGTAATGACTTTCAATTGCCAAAGTTTACATAGTCACAAATACGATTCACAAGATTCAGTTACGAGACAAACCAATGTGATACTTCTCACCGAAACATGCATTACGTGTGATAATCCGATTGAAATACCTAATTTCAATTGTATTGTTCAATTCAAACGAGATACTGTTTCAAAAGGTTGGGTAGCTATTTACCAAAATAGTTATAATGACTTTGAATATTGAAAGAAATATTGAAGACGTTAGCGATGTTAATGTCAGACGCTCATTTGTTGGAGATATTTGTGCATGTTTATGCGAACTTAGAAATGGCTTACACATAGTCATGGAAGCAATTTACATTTCTCCGAATCCAAAATTGGACGAGGTAGAGCATTTTATTCATCGCACCTTACTGGAGTACACTGAAGAAGGGTCGAAAATATTTGTTACAAATGGTTATAAATTCCCACTTATCTTTCGGAAAAATTGAATTTGAAAATGAATAATGATCCACAAGAATCCACAACAAAATATGGGACCACTATTGACGCGGTATTTCCCAGAGATTTAGAAGACATTAAGTCTCAAACTCATGTTTCTTATTTTAGTTACCATAAACCTATAGTTTCAATGATAAACATTCCTGAATAACTTACATGTATTGTAAGATAAAAAAATATTTTAAATCAACAATATCTTCTTCTAATTTCTGAATAGATGCTATGCAATAGCTTTACCGCGGCAGTCCTCGAGTGCCACACGTGCTCTTTTTTTTTAGAGTGATACAACTTTGAATCCGCAAGACTGCTTCATTTTACAATCTTTTGTTGTTTTTTGTTCAGAAGGGTTTGACATTTCATTATGAATAGACGTACACTAGCAAAAATACCTGCAAATTTTTAATCAAAATGATGGTTTTGTTCGTCAAACTTATCGTGTTTTTCGTATATTTTATGGTGTACATAATCGCCTTCTGGAGAAAGCAATTCGAAGAAAGATGGAACCTTTTTGAACCAACTTCAGTCTCACAGAATTCCCATTATCAGTGAGACCGAAGTTGATCCAGAAAGCTTCGAATTACCTTCTCCAGAGGGCGATTATGTACAGATTGGTCAGATTTCTTTTTTTTTTTAACTTCATTTCCTAAATTAGGCGGGATAGAAAAAAGTAATATACATGTCATGTTGTCTTTTTTCGAGAAACATAAGTTGCTGAAAATGCAAGTCGCTAAGGTGTCTAGTTTCCATGCTACAGAGGGTGGCTTTTTACCAGTGCCATCGAAAATTCAGTGCCTCTTAAAATTTTGGAGAAATTAAAAAAAATTAATTTTTTTCAAATGAAAACTGTAGTGTGCTATGATCCTTTTCAATAGACTTTTCTTGGACGATGTCGAAATTATATATCATGATATTATACTTCCGAGCTAGAATATCAAAATTCTTGAACGTAAACGCAGTCACCGTTATGTACTCAGAAGTCAACATGAAGACCAAGAAGAAGCAGAGGTGGAGGATATAAAGATGGGCCGAAGGAGCTCATCGCGAGTGTCGTCCATGAAATCGCGAGCTTAACCTTGTGCTTCTACTTTCTATCTACTTTCGGAGTGGGTCCGGTGTATTTTTTTTTGGAACGAGAACCATAAAAGGGTAAGTACCGTAATGGGCATGCAAGTCATTTATGCGGGTATAGGACGTGATTAAAGAATTGGGTTGATGAAATGATTAGCTCAAAAGCCGGTCGAAATTGTTTAGATTGTAGAAACAATTCATGAACTCTCGAAATTTGCTAAAAACTGATTAACTTCGAACAAGAAACATTTTTTGACGGTTTATCCAATATCATCGAAGTAATACTTTTCATATTCACAAGAGTAAATAGTACCTGCAGAATTAACAATTAGGTACATGGGTACAATCAATTGCTCTAATAACACGAAGAAATCCAGCAATTTAGTAAAATTGGGTTAGGGTGGAACGTAGTTCTGCTTCTGTCTGAAGCATTTTCATGAATACTGAAACTGGAACAATTATTCTTGATACTGTAGATTCGTGGATTTTCATCAAATCGGCTACAGCCAATAAATGTCCTGCTGATGCGTAGAGTCGGAGGCACGTAAGGAGTTGACTCAACGGTGATACACTCTGATTCCTACAATCATCAAGGCTCAAACTCCCTTTTTGAGGTTTCACATCATCATACATAAGATATAATAAGATATGTACTTACATATCACTTGGCAATTCTGAACCATTCTCAATTAACCTCGGCAGTTGCAGAGTAGTTTTTTTGGTCAAACGAAATCGCCGAAAAAATGCGAATTCGTCCATATCATGGTAGTGATCAGCCCTATTAAATTCTAGACTTCTAGGAAAGCCATAGTCAGCTGTATTCTGCCGAACAAGAAAAATTTTTTGATGGTTTATCGTTTTCATTTGAATGATGAGGCAGTGAAAGTTCCGCATACAAAAATTTCTAGTTAGGTTCAACAATGTTAAAGTTGAAAGTTGATAGGGAGGCCAAGACTTTTGGCGATGAGTGTATATGTTTCGCACAGTGGTTAAAAAGAGCTTCTTCATTAAATCTCGTGCTTCTCTGTCGAGTGAAACGAAAACCTATAATCAATTACATTTTATGATTGTAAGCATCATTAAGTGAACTTATGATGGAAATACTATCCAGCAATTGCCGAATAATATGCTTCCTACAAACTAAGTGTTATTCCTTTCCTGTTGAAGAATATATGATTCCGGAGTTCAAAATATTTTGCACAGAGTTAAACATTAAACTTTTCTGGCTAAAATAAACTGCTCCACATGTGTTAGGAATATTGACTTAAATTGCATGGCCTCCACGGGCATCAATAACAGCTTGACACCTTCTTTGCATACTACACACGAGGTTGTTGAACATTTCTTGAGGAATTTGTTTCCATAAACGGGGCAGAAGCTCTCTCAGATCATTTAAGGATTCTGGGGTAGGTTGATGATTATCTGATATTTTATGGGGCATATCCCATTCTATGCAATTCAAGTCTGGTGAGTGCAGAGGTATTGGTAAATGTGGAATACCAAGCTCCTCGCGTGCATTCTCAACTATGACTGCACGGTGCGGTCTAACGTTATGGTCTAGAAATTGAAAAGTTTCATAGCAGCGTGAAAATTTGGCTAAACATTGTCAATGACATGCTCCCTATAGTGTAAGGCGGTCATATTCCTAGGAAAAATGTGTAGATCTGTGCGCCCGTTGAAACATATCCTGGCCCATACCATAAAACTACCCCCTCGGAATAGATGGACTTCTTGGACATAGCGACGATTACGGGGTATGCGTGGGATTGTCCATATCCTCATTCTTCGTAATTTGAAAATCGTTCATATCTGGATTCATCAGTGAAAAGGACACTACGCCATTGATCTTCCAATTGATATGTTGCCTTGCCCATTCCAGTCTTTGACGCTTATGATCACATGTTAAAGGAACTCCTCTCAATGGACGTCTAGAACCTAGATTCACCTTTCTGAAACGTCGTCTGATGGTTTCGATGGAAACTTGGACCCCATTTGCATTTTGAAGAGTATTCCGTAGCATTCTACACTTAGATGTAGGCTTTCTTCTCGCCGAAACGGTGATGAAACGATCCTGAGCAGGTACTGTTTTTCGTCGCACACCAACACGTCTTTCCTACACGGAACCTGTCTCCCTGAAAGTCGAGATATCACTCTTTGGCTGACTTGGAGCCTTTCCGCTACAACAACCTGAGATAGGCCAACCTGTAGCATTCTGATAGCCCTATTAGCCTCAGCGTTTGTTAATTCACGTCTAGGCATTTTCAGAAAACTCGCTTCAAATCGAAGCCGTTGATAAACTGACTCCATTTAAAAATAAGAACATTCATGAAGCATATGCATAGAACCAAACTTCAGAAAAAGGCGACCAGATTGACGAAATCATCTCATAATAATTTTATTGGATTGATTCAAGTTGTTGAGTTTTGAATGATTTTACAGCGATTTTCTCGAAAATTACATACTTTTCAAAACACGATCGAATACGATATCCTTAACTCTCGTGGAGCAGTATATTTTCATTTTTATGCGAATGTGCGACTTCATGTTATACCGTTATTTTGATTGACAAATCTTATTCACTGAAGAAGCCGGTTACTTAAGGTCTTCAATTATTTATTTTCATGAAGAGCCGCATACCAGCTGAGGAGAATCAGCATGAAATTGTAGACACCCATTTCCAACAACAATTTTCACTAAATGTGTTATATGTTATATTGGCGATTATTTGATTGGTCCTTTATTCTTACTCTTATATGTGAAAAATGGTTCATACACAACGGTGTTCTTGCTCATTTTACAGTTTCGGCTAAGGAGTATTTTAACAAATATCAGTGATGGCCCGCCAGAGCCCCAGACTTAAATAGTTTAGATTTTCTTTTATGGAGCCACCTGATATCTCTAGTATACTCAACGCCAAGGGGTCCACCATTGATATTTCAAATAAAAACCATCCTTTTTAATTTCAGATTCGGATTTTACATAAGAATTGTTGATTTTCGTACATTTTTGGGTTCTATGCGCCGTTTTTCGTTCCAAAATCATCGGGACCAAAGTCTGATGGGCCCAATCGATTCCTCATCAAAATTATATAACATTACTAGTAAGGTAAGAGGGTTTTTACTGGCGAATAGAGGATATAACTGACGAGCCACAGACGAGTCAGTTACCTCCTTGATCCAGTGAAAGCCGTTACCTTGCGTGTATTGTTTTATATTTTAGATTGTTTCTCATTTGTAAAAAGGTTAGATAGATGCAAAAAATCTCAATAATTTGTCACAAATGTCGTAAGCTATGGAAGGGTTTCGATGAACATGTCTGTTTATTTTTATTTACATTTGTTTTGGCGAAAGCGAAAATGAATGTACCAAAAGAAATTATTGAGGCAGCCAGCAGTGTAGCATCAAGTTTATTACCTGCAAAATCAGCTGGTGATTGGGGTAACTGAAGATGTTTTGTTGGTCTACTTGAATCAACTATCAGCTAGATTCAACCCTAATACTTTATGGGCCAAATGGTCTATGCTGAAAAGCTGCTTGGAAAAGAAAGAAAATGCCCCTGTTCGCAGGTTTGTTTTCCTTAAAAAATTTATTGAAAAATATTACGTTTAGTTGTCATTTGCAGATTTCAAAAAGTAATAGAGTTTCTGAAACGAAAAAATGAGCGTTATACGCCAAAAAAGGCCAAGGTATTAAGTAGAGAAAAGGCTGAACAATTTCTTTTACATTCTCCTGATGACCAGTGGTTGCTGGCGAAAATCGTAACAATATTTGGGATTTTTGGATGTTGTCGATGTGACGAAATTCTCTTCTTAAACATGAAAGATGTAGAAGATATGGAAAAATACGTTATTGTGACATTGCGGCAAACAAAAAATTTAACAACAAGAAGATTCACCATAACCGATGATGGCTGCAGCTTCACGAATTGCATGTTATACAGAAAATACGTAAATCTTCGGCCTCCTGGAACAGAAAGCCTAAGTTTTTTTATGACATACCGACATGGCAAGTGCATTTTCCTTAATGCTGGCCAGCACACTATTGGTGGTGTCCCAAAGCAAATAGCGATATATTTAGGTTCAAAAGACCCAGAGTTATATACCGGCCACTCTTTTCGCAGAACTGGAGCCACTATGGTTGCGGATTCGGGAGGAGATATTTTAGCATTAAAGCGTGCAGGAGGGTGGAAGAGCACCGAAATTGCGATGAGTTATGTCGATGATTCGGTCAACAAAAAAATCGAAATGTCTAGGAAATTATTTGGTAGTAAGGAGAGTACAAATGTTCTGCAGTCTTCGAGTTCAGCAGTTTCTGAGTCAACAGATGGTTCATCATCATCAGTATCAACTCTTTCATCATCAAAAATCTGTGTTACTGGAAATAACAATTGTACCATGATTTTCTACATATATGACGATAAAACAAAATTTTCTTATGTAAATAATACAACTAACTTGTGAAAATTTTGCAAGTTAACTGTCAGTTTTACAAGTTAGTGACTTGAAAAAATAAACTTTCCTGTTTAATATTGTGTTTTTGGAAACTGACGTTTGCAAATGAGAAACAAATAAATAAATTCACCGTTTCCAGACCTTTGAAAAACCCGATATGCAATTGAGTCCGCTTCATTACTAGGATATTAATGTACCACGACCGCAATTTCTTGAGGACAGCATTCCAACAGCCACAACTAATAACCATAATCTTCCACATGTGGAACCTCCCGAATGATTACACAATACAAACATCTGATAAGTATGATACATCTCAATTAAAACACATCCAGTAGATTCCATTGCGTTGAAATAAGTCATGGAATAGACTTCTTCTTCTCCTGTAGTTATTACCGATGCCATAATTCGTAGAGCTGGAATCCAGATGATGACATAGTTGCATGTCTTCCCTAGTCGCAATTTGTTCCATGTTATCTTGTCAAATTACCGTGCAGAGTTGATTGCCAATGCGAAAACCCATTTCGAGTTGATTTGCAACATCCTTCGAGAGATTGTAACAAATGTTATTCCTGCTTGAGCTCATCTTGACCATTAGCTATTGGAATCCAACTTTTGGATTCCAATATTTCCATATTTGAAAATTCAAAAAGTTGATGATGTGTGGATATAAAAAAAGAAGTAAGAGTACCTGAGAGTTCACTCTCGTTCACATTCAATCCACTGGTCGTAAATTTTCTCAGGGCAGCCCATAAGGTCATCACCTCAATTGTTAAAGCTATTCACAGACAAATATGAGTTGTTGTTAAAGCCAGAAGAAAATAGATAAACCCTGAAAGGCCAGGCTCGAATATTACTCGTGGTGAAATCTACATAGGTATAAAAAATTCCTGTGCCATAAAACGCTGGACTTAATGCACATTCGTATGATGATTGAATTAAACAAGCATACAACAACATTCTGAAATAGCAGAAATGGCTTATACATACTCCCAGTTGGTATCTTAGAAAAAAAGTTACACAAGAACCTAGCTCCAAGCTTCCCGTACGGTCAGAAGCTGGTTTCCGGAAGGACTTGTTTGCTCGGTTGATTTCTTGTTGCGTGGTCAATTAAATTTTATTGTTTTGTGACGATTGAAATACGCATAGAGACGGGATACACCCAGTCGTTCCTTTTGCATTGAAATTTATGGTTCTTTGGATGTTCGCAATCGTAGGCTTATTTCTGAGCATTCGTACTTACCTATAAATATACAGGGTGGTACTTGAGAGGTAAGTCGTAGTCTTATGGTGAATGGAAGGTATCTTTCCTATCAAAAATTATGTGAATGTGAACTTCATTGTAAACCATTCTATTTTTATCCTAGCTGAGGTTGGTGAAACACAAGAATACCATACAGGTCTGCAGTATGATTAAATGAGGAATTTTCAGAAATTTCCGAAATTTGGAAAAAAAATTAACATTCGAAGAATTTCGTTGAATTTTGTTCTAAGAAAAATATGAATAAAAAAACAAGAGACCATTTCTGACTCACCTCCACTGGAGCTATGGACACTGGATACATTCAAACCTTCATTTTCCTCAGAAAAAAATCATGGAATTAATTCAAACATAATTTTTCCGTATTCTGACACCACGTTTTGAAGTTCTTTTGAAAACCTTTCGACTCATTCGGTAAAAAAACCGATTTAAAAAGATTAGGTCAAGTTTAAGGAAAAAACCTCGTTCTCCAAATTTTTTCAAATGTTCAATCAATCGTTCCAAGAAAACCGCTGAACCGATCAATCTATAGATTAGGGGGAATTTGGGGAACATCAGGCTGCCAAATTTTTTTAAAACCTAAGCATTCTCCTCAATATTGAAGATGATACAGACCATTAACTAAAAAATGGCAGAATTACATTTTTGTGCTCTTTTTCCACGTTAATGTGACAGCTGAAAAAAAGTTCTTTTTAATTGAACAAAACAGATTTTTATAGAAAATTTTCTGTAGAAAAAGAAATCTCCTTTCGACTCACTACGATCAGTATTTCCGGAGATATCGGCAGTTGAGTGAAAAAGGATCCTTCTGCATTCAAAACTGAATATCTCGAAAGTCGTAGAAAGAAATTTAGAGCTGAATGAACAGGTTATGCGACATTTGCATCGGTCCAGCTAGAAAAATTCTTCGTGGGCATAGAGCAAAAAATTCGAGAAATTAAAAAAAATTTTTCTTCGTGCTTTATCCGATGATTGCATAGACACCGGTACTCTGAAAAATTGTTAACCAATAATTTCAGAGTCCTCAAGCTTCAGAAGTTGGTTTTTATTTTCTATACGATCATTTTTCACTGAGATACAACCTGTTGAAAAAAATTTTTTTTTTTAATTTTGTATTAGCAATGAAAACTTCCTAAATATGTGGTAAGCAAATAACTCTCAAGCTCAAAAAACCGGAAGTCTCTAGTTATTCGTTCTCAATATCAACGATCCTAAACTTATAGCATGGAAGAATTTTTCACAGCTAAATTTTGATTCGAAAGATTTTCAATCTTAAAATGTTAGTTTTTCGATTGCCTACTTACTTAGGTACGTGTTATATTTTCTATTATTCATGATTGACTTATTCTATACCAAATTTTATGGTCGATAGGAAATATATATATTCTTTTGATTGAGAGAGCTAAAATAATACAATACATATTGAAACAAAAAAGAACCTAGCTGGGGTAAGTGCAACACAGGAAAACCATACAGGTTTGTAGTATGATAAAATGAGGGAAGGGAAAAAACCCAGAGAAAAAAAAACCCTGACCTCACCCATGCTAGAAAAAATATCATATCAGAGGATTTTGGAGGACATATATGTGATCAGAAGAACATCTTTATGTAGTTCTTCTATGGGCAGCAGAGAAAAACAGACTCTTCACCAATCTACCCGAAATTCTAGATCTGAAATAAAAAGTAACAAAAGCAGAAAAAACTAGTTATTTATAATCAATTGAATGGTTTTTGAATTAACCATCCATTTCTTTCTTCATAAATTTAGTTATGACAGAAATGTAACAATGTTTGAACGAAATGAAAAAACCCAATCAATTTTCCCTTTTCGAATTGTTAAACATAGGAAAACATATAACACAACAAGCTAAACCGTAATTTGGACTAAGTGAAAAATCAATGAGTACATAACTCTCAATTGTCCTCCTTCACGAAGAAGTTCCTCTGTTGCCATGTGGGTTTCTAAGAAGATCTCAACACCATTGCTAATTTCGGAACGCAATCACTCTTCTCCTTCGAATTCCTCCAATATTCAAATTAAAATTCTCAGCCTTGCTCTCTGATCGTGAGGGTTCTTTCGAACTAGGTACGACCACCCTAGTGATGATTTTTCGGAACTTCAGATGTTTGAAGACCGCTACGGGACCCTAATGAAAGGAAATCATCTCCCATAGATAAATCAAACATGTTATAACACAAAAAAACAGAATTTTTTCAGGACCAAAAATTAGGACATATTCGGAGAATTGTCAAAATGACAATAAAAATAATAAAAACTTTCTAGTCTATGCTATCATTAGGTTATTGTCCGTTTTATCTTATGGGGCCAGTCTAGATCTAGACACATCCTCAAAATCTACATTTTAGCAAAGAAACTCGTTGAACTTCCTGGTATTGACCACTGAAAAAAGCGTTCAAACACCCCAGGCTCTTCTCCGTGATCAATTACCTTATTTACCCAACAAATTACGGGTTCTCGCAGATCGTTCTTTTTTTAAGTTTCAAAACACGAACGTAATGATAGGTATTTTTGATCGTCCGCATGTGGTTCCCAGCCACAGTCAACTAGATATTAACCGTTCAACTTTTACACGTACGCCATTGACCGTTAGACATGGATGACACTGATGCACGAAAGAAACAGGATCAGTTATTTTCTATCGCGAATTCGGTGTTAATAATATTCAGGTCTAACATGTGTACGTTGGAGCGAGGACAGAATATCAAAGGAGAACTCATCGGCATTCGTATGATAATTAGAACTTGCAAGGGGCTCGAACTTGCAATCTTTGAATTACAGATTCCACGTCTTAACCAATATGTATACCATAGACTATTAATATAATATTATTAGTAGTCTGTGATGTATACTAGCTGACCCGGCAGACTTCGTACTGCCTCAATCGATAAATAAAAAAGCAAATTTAATGTTATGATAAACTATTATGGTATAATACCTTGAAAGTGGACATAAAATTGCCCTGTACAATTAGTTCAGTCAATGAGGGCGAAAATTAGGCAATACCTCCGAATTCTATCAAGATCCTTCGATTTTGATGAAATTTTGGATATGAGCTATAATAGTCTCCTACTCCTACCCTATGCCGATTTATGATTATTATTTTTAAGGGATGAAAACAACAACTTTATCCAAAATTAATAGAAATTTGTTCTAACGTAAATCAAAGTAATTTTTGGGCCTCAGTAGCGTTTTATGAAGTTTAACGAAGGTCTTCATATACTTCAAGACCGTATAAACCACCCCCTTTCAGCATGAAATGTGTAAAAATGGGTCTTTATTAATATAATTAATTAATTTCAATCAATTTCATAACAGTGTTTTGGATCAATGTGAGTTTTAGTTATTTTTATTTTTCAACCCCTAAAAGCAATCTCTATCTGTTCAAAATAACAAAATGAAAATATCATTCAAACATTTCATTTATTCACGTGAAATTGATACTTTTGTGTCAAAAATTAATCTGATTCTGAGTGGCTGTCGCCACTGTCAATTATATCTTCATCTTTGCCAAAGATTTGACAACTGTTTTGGCAGTTAACACCTGCACATTCCCCACATGTGACGTTACAAAAAAGACTCAGTTTTCTGCAGGTGCATGACGCATTGCATCCTTTTCTGCAGTTACAAAAAATCATTTTCAACAATTTTTGTGGTGCAGGTGTTTTTTGCATTTTTGTGGGCTGCAATATCTATTGGTTGTATTCCAACCGCGAACAACTGAATTGAGAGCTTTATTACCTAGCCAAATTCGAAGTTGATGATTTAAGGCAAGCATTTATTTCATCGGCAGCAGTCGATTTTCGGATTACCGGTAATGGTTGTCGGAAGTCACCAGACAAAAGAATCAAAGTGAATACACAGTGATTGTTTACATATATAATAGTAGAATGGAGATTTGTTCAAAACATTTCGTCATAAAATTTTCCGTAGTGTTCGGAAGAAAGATAGGTGTAATAACAAATGGACGTTAATATTATTAGAAAATGTAGTTCACCGAATTAATATCAAATATAATACTTTCACAAAAACGCTATTAACCGTAGCGACACCTACTGTCGTTATTCGTAAGAATAAAAATTGTTTCAAATTTTTTTTCCATTTCATCCAAATTTTGATGTATTTCATGTTAAGCCTGTTCATAATTAACAGGTCATCCAATCTTGAGTTATAAATGGTTAACCAACAATATGGCCGATATGCTAGAATTTTTTTTCTTTGTTTTTTTTGCTTGTGTTTCTTTTCTCATTAAGGTTGCAATTTAATTTTTCTAAGATTTTCATAGTCACACCTGTACTCAACTCTGCATCTGTTTAATAATAATAATAATAATGATAAACTAAGTTTCTGGGTCTCTATGTGGATAAAACTTCAAGGTAGACGAATGTCACAGTTGCCTTATGTAAGAAACTGAACAGCTAATTTTTTGCGATCGGTAAATTAAAAATTTTCTACCCCTAAACAGTCTGTTGAATATAGCCACTTATCCTATAACATCTCGCTATGAAGAAGTTGCTCTGACTTCCCCAGAGTATTCATAGCACAAAAGCGTGTCAATAAACTGAATTTTTGTGCGCCTGCCTTAATTGAAAAGAACATTTTTAAATTTTTGCTCTATACCAGAGAAAATGAGTGTAGATGGATTTTTATTTGCAGAACCACAAGATGAAGAAGTTACTGTCGATGGCTCTCATCCTTGGCCTTACCGTAGCCTTGGCTGCTGCATTTGGAGGTAGCGAAGATAAGTTCATCAAGAAATACGCAATGATGAAGGTGAGTGCGTTAATACACAATTAAAGTTTCTAAACGGTTGTTAAGGGAGGAAAAAAATTGGGATCTATTAATTTGAATACGTATCTTCACCGTGATCTTCAAGCATTTATCTCTTGCTTGTTCTATATACGACTCTGGGTTCTTTGACATTCGTTTAATTAACAACCATCGATCATAAAATTTTTATTCTTCCGTTTGCAACTCTACCTGCCGAATTGGACCAACTAACAAAAAAACGATGTAGGTGACTTAATACCCGGTTTTTATCGCTAATTTCTTAATTCCAAAACACCGTTATACCTACCGCGGCTTAAGAGAAGTCCCACAGAACCAAATATAATTATATGGAGATTTTTCCTTGATTACATCTCGGCTGAATATGTTTTTTCGACATTACAATGGCGTTGTCGAGAATTAATACGAATTTGGTCTCGCTATGTTCTTGTTCGTTCCGGATGTTCTCCATCCTGTGCGAGCAACATTTGAAATTCAATTAATAGGTGGAGAATGAGTGTTATTTTCATCGAGAGGGTTTGTAATTGATGCCTAGCCTTGGAATGAAAAAATTGGATTGTTGTTTTGTTTCAATTACCTCATACCTGATAATAGGAAAAGAAGTGGGTATCAGGTATCAGGATTCAGATTGAGGTTGAGCTGTCTTTAGAGAAGGGGAGAGCTTTTTTTTAGATGTGTATTTCTCTAATCCTGTTCATTCTGTCATACCATTTAGAACAAAATCGTGGTTATATTTTATTATCCTGTGTTGGTACTCGCCAACCAAGATAAGAGGAAATTTATTACCATTTGTACCAAGTATTTTAGACCTTTCTTCAGTGCTCTACCTCGTCCAATTTTGGATTCGGAGAAATGTAAATTGCTACCATGACTATGAGTAGGCCATTTCTAAGTTTGCATAAGCATGCACAAATATCTCCAACAAATGAGAGTCTAACATTAACATCGCTAACGTCTTCAATATTTATTTTGATATCCGGAGTCATAATATTAGTACCACTATTACTATTTTGGTAAATAGCTACCCCACCTTTTGGAACAGTATCTCGTTTGAATTGAACAATACAATTGAAATTAGGTATTTCAATCGGATTATCACGCGTCATGCATGTTTCGGTAAGAAGTAACACATTGGTTTGTCTCGTAACTGAATCTTGTAAATCGTATTTGTGACTATGTAGACTTTGGCAATTGAAAGTCATTACCTATTGAAATTCCATTTCTATTACTAATAAAATCTAAGACACTTTGGGCTATCGTCTGAACACTATTTAAAGACAGTCTTTTGAACTCTTGCAACAAAGATGCAGTCGATGCAGCTTGCCTTCGATTATGATAAAACTTAAATGCAGAATTATCATTTTTTGTCGTAATATACAATTTTCAATATAAGTCACCCGAGAGAGTGCAACATAGACGAGTTCCTGAGAATGTGATTTACTACACTCATATACTATTTCGTCAAAAGTTCCACCTTGCGACTTACGTATAGCAAAAGCTGAAGTTAATGGAAAAAGTTTGCGTTTGGCTATACATTTTCTATCCGATGTTAATGAAATATTTGTCGTTCGTAATTCAATGGGAACAGCAAGATTGCCGACTCCATTTTGCACTGCTAGAGTGGCTGCACGCATCCGTCTAGTCGCAAGCACCCAAACACCGTGCCGAAGTCTGCCGAACTGAACCGACGGCTGTGTTAGGTTTTTTCGTAACGGAATGTCTACATTCGGTCGCCGCGCTCAAAGCCTGAGATAAAAGCTATGCAATAGCTTAAAAAATTCATAGTTTACATCTTAGTGACTTTTGTTCACCGTTCTTTATGGACCATCGAAAGAAATTCTTCAGCTTTGAAATAATGAAGAGTTAGTCTTAACACAATGTATTTTCCCTCACATTTTTTTCTGTTGCAGATCTACGAAAGCTGTTTCGGTTCTGAAGTTGTAAAGCAGATCAGGAGAGAAATGAAGGCGGCTTGCGCCAAATGCGCTTCCTACGATACGCCACAGATGGCGCCGCCTACCGAAAGACCACCGCCGACCAACATGCCCCCTCAAGAGATGCCTCATGAGGCACCCAACGCCCTCTATCCCCAACAGCCCTTCGACCAGGAGAAACTCAACCAGGCAATTTTAGCCTACAGACCGGTAAGACCATTAAATGAAGAAAAGAGACGACCTTTCTCCGCTAGATGGCACTTCTCATTGTTTAATCTGGGAAGTGCCAACAGCATTTGACCATTTTCCGACGAGTTTTACAGGTTTTTTGCTAAATGAAGCCCAATTAAATATTTTAACTATCATCCCGAATTTCAGTTTCACAATTGACACGAGAGATGGCACTCACATCACTGTAGATGCTTCTTTTCTCATCTTCATACCAAAGATTATAGAGTTGGAAAGATAGGAAACGCCCTTGTATCTGTGGTACTAAAATTCTACTACGATTTTTGGCTAGTCTCTTACTTTTGACACCTAGATGGCGCTGAAAACATTATTCAATACAGAAAACTATTTTAATAGGCGAGTAATTCGAATTATACTTTTCATGAATTTCCATTAAATTGAGTATTCTTTGTTGAGCTTCTCGAGAACATTCCGGACCGACAAAACAAAAGCAGGGCTCCGCTTTTTGATCCATCTACACATTGTTTTGAATCAAATGAAATACGCTTCTGGATTCTTTAAATTTTTATTTGAAATGATTGTGTAAAATCAACTACAATACAATAATTATTAAATTGAGAACATTTCAAAAATTTGTTCACATATAAGAGAATTTTTATGACAATTTCAAGAACTTATTCATACTGTGAACTCTCGATAAGTCGAACAGTTGTTCTGGACCCGATTCATACATATCTTACCCAGTGCATTTTCACCTCAATGAGTCTAGAGGGTTTAGTAGATGAGTCGAACTGCTGGAAGGGTCGTCAAGACAACCTCCAGCTCTATAAGTCGTTCTTCTAACCACCATCACCTCTATGAGTGGAAATTTCTGATCTAATGAATGAGACCGAAGAAGATTCGTTTCGCAAACAAATCACCACACGTGATGAATATCATACGATTTTTCTACCTCTAAGGACAGACCCTCGTTTCTCATTGATGATGATTTTGTGTTTACCTGAGTTTTTCTCTCAATGAAGTGAAGTCTCACTTGAATAACTCGAATGTTTAGTGAGCAGAACAATATATAAGTCGAACAGTTCTTCTGGTCTCTAGGAGCGCGACTTAACGAGAGTCCACTGTATATTAATTACAGAATGTTTGAACAACAATGAAAGAAAAATATCAGAGGTGTACAACAAGACATGTAGGTCAACCCAGCAAGAGTTCTTCATGCGTTATCCAGAACAATATATTTTTGCCCCGAAAACTCTATCCATTTGACTGCACTGAAAATAAAAAGCAGTTACATGATACGAGTTTCAAAACTTACATTTCCATTTTATTTGGTAATGAAAAGAATGCACATTCAGGATTATTTTTTCTATTATTTCTGCAATTAATCACCATGTTTTTAACACAAAATTTATAACAGAAAAACACATAAGCAAAGATACGGAAAATACAATCATTCAGCAAAAATATTTGTTCAAGTATTTCTTTCAAAATTGACAACAGCCAACTAATAATCTCCATATAATCTTTGCCAAATGGACCCTCATTAAATATTTTAACCATAACCCGTTTACTTTTGAAACTACAGATGTCGCTCACATCACTGTAGTCGCTTCGTTTTCCATCTTTATACTCTATAATCTTTGCTTTATACCCTATAATTCAACTGGAGCAGTTGGTAGCTTACCGCAACTGGTAATTCGGAGGTCGCAGGTTCGAATCTTGTTCGGGAGGGTCCTTTTTCCAGAATTCAACATTCCGTCTGCATGCCATTAATTTTCACTTCTATACTTTATAATCTTCATTGATCTTTGTGTTGTTTGCAGAATCCATTTGGGGCACCGCAATATCGGCCATACTCTCCGGTATCTGGCTTCTATCCTTTCAACAACCCCATGTATCAGACGCCATTTTACTATCCTGGATATCAGCAAAATGGGCAGTTCTCGCCGTACTCTTTCCCATGGTGGGGCAGCCTTATATTGGTAGCAACAGAATATCGGTAAGTTACACATAGGATACATCAATTTATGCTAGAGGTGCCGAACATTGAAATGGAAAAGGACGCTGCCTATATAGCGCCAAGTCGATTTCAAAACTTTCAACTTCGAATACGCAATGTAATATCAGATTAAGACGTTAATTGAAAAAATTATATTCATTCGAAATTTACATTAATGAATAGGTATGCTATTCACAGCAATTTTACCCATACGATATTTTGGTGAAATGAATGTGTGATACCTTTCCACCAAACTCATGAGAATGAAAATTTCAAGCACATCATTAATTCTTGTTTGATAAGAAGGATATAGTTAATAGTTTAAAAGGGGTTACAGTCCACTGCGACCTGATGGTCTATTGTGTCCTCTGACAAAGCTTTACAGCTCGCCTTCCAGTCCCAGAGATCTTATGATATCCAATATCTCGGATTCAGTGAAGCTAATTCCTCACTCCTACAGGTCTCTTGAACAAAGCATTGTTTCCTTCGGCTTACAATGCCAAAGCATTCTGTGACTAGGTGAATAGGAGTTTCTTCCTCCTCCCCATAGAATCTACACTCGTCAGTGTCCGATACGCCCATTCTCAGTAAGTGCTTTCTGAGGCGACAACGCCCTGTAAGAAAGCCAGTGAGGAGGTGTAGTTGGTTCTTACTGAGATCCAAATATTTTTTGGATCTTGCAGTTTCAAAATTCCGAAGGAAGTTTTTGGAGTGATCCAACCCTGCGAGATTCTACCAGAGTGTTTCTCTTTCAGTTTTCTCCTTCTCCAGAAACTCCTTCTTATATATACATCTTGCTATACCACAGAAAGGTTCTCGGCCAGTGGGTGGTTTCCGAGCACCCTCTCTGGCAAGTTTATTGGCCTCTTCGTTTCCTGTGATTCCCGAATGACCAGGAACCCAGATTAAAGAGACCTTATTTTTCTTGCCTACCTCATTGAGTTTGTTCCGGCATTCCCTTGTTGACTTTGAGTCGATGACATAGTTCAGTGCTTTGATAGCAGCTTGACTATCTGAGTGAATAGCTATGTCACACTTCTGATAGTTTCTCTCTAGATTAATGTCTAGACATCTTTCTATTGCTAATATTGCTGCTTGAAGAACACTCACACAGGAGCCTAACGATAGTGGACACTTGGCTTTGGCCCCGTGAACCCCAGCGCCAGCTCCCGTGTTGGTTTTAGAACCATCTGTATACCATTTAACAGTATTTTCTTTGAAATGTTGGTCGATGTATTCCCGCTCCCATTCTCCTTTTTTGCATAGCATCGTAGTGAAGTTTTTGTCAGTACTTACTTTCTTGACCATTACATCACTAGGAAGGTTCGCAGATGAGATGTATTTACTCAGAGAGCTCCAGACTCTCTGACACCTAATTCTCTAGATATTCTGAGGATGGCCTTAAGGGCCATCCTGTCAATCACCAGATGTAGGAGTGTGAGATCTGTTAAAATCTCAACTCAAGTGCTCCGGTTGGGATATATTCAATTTTTGAATAAATAACCAAGAATATGTCATAATTTGTTGAAAGCGTCACCTGCAGTTGATTAATCGAAACATTCCTCACATTCTCAGATTGGCGACATCTTTAAGTATGATGTAGGTTAGTTCGAAACGTTTTATGATCCTTTCGAGTCACTGTCACTAGTTTTTCGAGAGACAAAGAATTAAGTTCATCATCGAAAGCATTTCTTCATTTGGTAATGAAATGATTTAATTTATTCCTCGTTAATATTGATTAGGTTCCTGAACTTTTTCTATGACTTTATAGAGCAAAATCAAACGAAGTGCCAACTGTCACATTCCACTTAGCATACACTCAATTTTTCCATGCAAAAACGAAACAATTTCATGCCGTAGATAATAAAACCGTTGAACTTCTTATGGTCGGCATTAGTGTGGTGAAATTGTCAGTCTTTATAGTTCATTTTATAGACCATTTAATATATGACAGTCTTCTTAGCGACCTCTATGCCATATGCTACAGGTAAAACCTAGGTGTAGAGGTATTTCGTCGTGAACATTTTCAATTAATTTAAGAATGATTCGGTTCAAAAAATGCCTATGTCATATCTGACCTTAGATTGTTGAGTTTACTGCTATCTCTATGGTTCGTGATAGAAAATGTTGACGTATTACTGATCTGCGTCCGATTTCAGAGGGATCTGGATGTGAGAAGCCAACTGGAAGCGTTAACTTCAAGAATGAGTGGAAGGGTAAAGAATGTTACATGCGTTATGCAAGAACTAGGGTACCTGGATGATAACTTGGAGCCAAACTACCTCAAAATAAGCGAAAGGATCAATAACTTGCCTGTATCCGAAGAACTTAGGAAGGATATGTTGGATGGAATCCAGTTCTGCCAACAATTTTCGGTAAGAACATAGAAGTCTCAATCTAACATGGATTTGACATATGTCAAATCTGATGTCAAATCTGTTTCTTGAAACTTTTTCTTCTGAAAATTTTTAATAAGCAGAATGCATCATCTTAACAGAAGATTGGTTTTACAGTTCAAGTAGTTTTCCTGTTATAAAATGCATCCTTTTCAATCGTACCCTCGACTACATGCAAAAAATGTGAAAGGGTCTTATTGAGCTTTTGAAGTGGTACATTTTGAGGCTTAAGGATTATTTTTCCTATTATTGGAAGGGTATTTCATTATGAAAATAAAGATCTATTTTATGTTATGAAAATCTTCCTGTAAAATTAATTTGGATTTCTCTCCCAGTCTCTGAAACAAGAAACAATTAGAAAAAAATTTTAAATAATAAAAAGAAAGGCCCCTGCATAAAAATTTGAGCACTAATTTGTCAGGGGCCAAAACTTTACAAGAAGAAATTGTTGCCTAACAATGAACAAAGAAGAAAACACTTTGAACTCTGAAGCGTAACGTTTCGGAGTCTAAATCAGACTCCTTCGTCAGACAATTTCTAGTTTTCATACAACTTCGTAGAATCGTGACAATATTTTGATTTTTTAATTGACATTTGTCAATATATGATGAACATGGATTAATATTGATTACTAGATGTTGATATCGTTATTTTATTTCCAAATTCGCTGAAACCATCCAAATTCGATCTATTCCTACTAAACAATTGGTTAGATTATTAGCCTCATTAAACAAAATACAAGTTGAATTTTCTTTTATAATTATCAGGTTGCGTCATTTCAATTTTTGTGCCATTCCAATCCATCATGTGATTGCCGGTTTTGGAACACACATGATCTGCTATCTGCGATCTACCAATATCTCTATTTTTTATGTTGTTCTTATGTTCACGTTTTCTAATTTCTAATGGTCTAGATGATTCTCCTGTATAAGATTTTCCACAAATAGAGGAAATATTGTAAATACAATTTCTTGATTTTTGGTTCTCATTCAAAGGTTTAGTTTTTGTTAATAAAGATCGTAAATCACTTTTTGTTTTGAAAACAGTTTTCATGTTGAATTTAGAACCAATTCTTTCAATTTTTTCTGAAAGTCCATGAACATAAGAAATCAAATTTATTAAAATTGGTTGTTCTTGACGGATTGTTGTTGGTTCCTGATTGTTATTATCGTTTTGACACAAAATTGTTCTCCCTAAATTTGAAATAGTTTTTTCTATTATATTATTATTACCAATTTCAATAAATATGATTCCTTATGTTCATGGACTTTCAGAAAATTTTAAAAAATTGGTTAATTTAACCATACATACATAAGAACTGTTTTCAAAACAAAAAATGATTAACGATTTTTATTAACAAAAACTAAACCTTTGAATGATAACCAAAAATCAAGAAATTGTATTCACAAAATTCCCTGTATTTGTGGAAAATCTTATACAGGAGAAACATCAAGACCATTAGAAATTAGGAAACGTGAACAACATGAAAAATAGAGATAGGTATTGGTAGATCGCAGATAGCAGATCATGTGTGTTCCAATACCGGCAATCACATGATGGATTGGAATGACACAAATATTCTAATGACGGACCCTGATAATTATAAATGAAAAATCAAGGAGTCAGCTTGTATTTTGTTGGATGAGGCTAATAATCTCGCCAATTGTTCAGTAGGAATAGAGCGAATTTGGATGAATTTATAGAAAAAAGAACTGGTTTCAGTACTGACAACCACAAAACGAAAAATATAACTGAAAACAAATGCTGTTATGAGTGTCATTACAGCACTGCTTTTGGTACTGTAATGAACTCATTACGATACTGAAATAGAAAAATATATATTATGAAAAGATATGTTGCACTACTCTATCGTGTTTCATTTCCTTCTTCAGAGAATCATTAAGTTACTTTCTCGAATATTTTCAAATCGAAATTGTCAACAAAATATTTCAGGATGTGAGAAATAACTTCTTATCATCCAAAAAAGTTTCTTACACACGTTTCGTTTCAGCAATGCGTTCCAGAAATCAAAAAAGAAAGGGCACCCCTCTCCAGAGAGCTCATCAGGCCAATGTTCTTCTTCAAATGCTACAAGCACAAGAAACTTGAAGCTTGCGTCATGAAGGACGTACGAGAAAAATACTCTGGAGTCTCTGATGAAGATTTAGACGATGACGTCGAAATCAGAAGGCAAAGCAAGAACCTCAAATTAGAAAAGGAGGAAGATATGGATGGTCTTGCAACTGACCTTTTCGGATTTTTATACGGCAGCGATTCTAGTGTAGATTTGGACAGTCTCTTGTAAGATGAATGAATCTCTTTCATAACTAGGTGCCAAATTGCTTGAAATAAGTGTTTACTCTTATTTTTCAACAGGGAGAAGATCTCTCAATTATTTATTAAGTGTGTACTTTTGGATTGATTTGGATTTTGACTGGAGAATGTCGTCGCAACAGATATTTTCCTGTTAAAATTTGAATTGGGTGGCATATGGAACTTCAATAAAAAAAAAATTAAATAATAATTGTAGTTTTTTTTCATTCACAGTGTGTGGATAGTTATTTTGTAACGAAAAATTCAGGCACATTACCAAAATTCTTAAAAAAAACTTTTTTCTTCTCACAGATGAATGAAAAATTTTGTGTCACATTTGTGGTGTGAATATTTTCACGAAAATTCTTCAGATTTTTCGGCAAATTACGAAAATGCAAAAAAAGTCAGCGCGGCATTTAAATTTTCGCTTTTTTCCAAGAAAATATGAACAAAAAATTGAGGTACTATTGGAGAATGTTGCCGTTGTAATTTTTGCAAATATTCCGCTTATTCACCTAGAAAATAAAGAAATTGGTACTCCAACACTTTTTTTTCGACGAAACCTTCATATTCGCCATTTTTATGGAGACAAAAAGAGCAGTACTTGTGCATTTATAACAAAACTGATCTTCTATAGTGATGTCAATTAAAAAATTGTATTTCCTTGAATCCATTATTTATTCTTCAAGCTATTGTCACAAACATGTCAATTGAAAATATCACATAAAATATACAACTTTTACATTAAACTTTAATACCTACAATTA
The DNA here is from genome assembly GCA_038502775.1 of Hippodamia convergens. Classification (NCBI taxonomy): domain Eukaryota; kingdom Metazoa; phylum Arthropoda; class Insecta; order Coleoptera; family Coccinellidae; genus Hippodamia; species Hippodamia convergens. The sequence continues at coordinate 40,944,058 of CM076610.1, forward strand.
AGATATTGTCTCATTTATCACATCGAAATTATTGTCAAAGAGATTCAAGAGCGTTCACAAAAATAGTAAGCCATGGATTTTCGTAGTAGCATGAATATTTCAAAAAATTTCCAGATAACCGTATTTTTTGTCGAAAATTCATTTCTTACTTTTCTTCACGCACCTGTTTCAGTCCAAGCATGTTTTTAAAGGTAAAGTACTCTGTGCCTATGTTACAGCATACTTTTAAAATGAGATCTTGAAGATAATACACAAATTCCACTACAAGAGACCAATTTCAGATCCATAATTTAAATTCGAGTTTAAATATGAACACACCTTGAACTACTAATTTTCGCTTACATTTACAATCGAGGCTATAATAATATTAAAGGGAATGTTTCAAACAAGCCTATACTTCTGCAATGATCAATGTCAGTTTTTCATTCGAAAAATGGAATATAAATGAAAATATTTTTTCCATTTTTCATACCTTGGGATAGAAATAAATCGCGGCCTACGATATTTAACAGGCCAGAATGGTGCTTTGTAATGCGACGTTGCCAGAACCCCCACAAAGGGTTGTACCAGGCTCAGAGTGTTACGACTTTGCATTTGCAGTTTTGTTTCGAAGCGTAACATGTGATATAGTTCGCATCAGAAATTCGACCGGGAAAAGTGTAAAAAGTTTTGTGTTATTTCGTGTTCGTATGATCGGTTTTTCAATCAATAAATAAGGTGAAAATGAGTGTGGCAGTTGCGAGAACAGTGTTATCGGGTTTGTGATTGAATTTTTCGACTTTTAGTGTTCAATCTGGAATGATTATCAACAGGAAGGTTTTTCATTTCGATATTTATTAAAATTTCATTTGGAAATCTTCGATGTGAGTACTATGCCTCGTACTTGTGCAGTGCCAGGTTGCAAAAGCAATCGACCGAGTTACAAGACGTCTTCAGTTACTCTGAAAAGAACTGATCCTGAGGAACGTAGACAAAAATTAGTTGTCCATTATGACAATGGTTACACCGATTGGGACAAACAAGATCAGACCGATTTTTCGAATTTTGTTGTCATTTCAAAGACAAGGCAATTTTCAACTTCTTTTCCAACGTTAAAGAGAATGACTTTGTTCAGTTCTACAATATAAATTTTGAGGGGGCATTTCGGAAAATATCATCGGAGTTTAAGATATTGAGTAATTTGAGAATCGAAGTAGTATTTAGAGACGAAGTAAACGTATCCGTTTCTAATTTCGAGTGGTTATTAGGTGACAGGTATATTTCTGCCTTTTTTCCTCTTTTGATGTTCATTCACCTACTTTATTCGCTTCAGAAAATGAAATAAATTTCATTCTGATTGTAATCTTGTAGAACTCAATACAACAGCTACCTCCTCGTGGAGAGTTCTGGATTATTTGCGATAAAATATCAAGAAATTATTCGCGGATAAACGAAATGATGTTTCATTTCCTCCCTGCAGTTCTTTTTTCAATTGTGAATTGAAATAAATTCGAAATTATATCGAACACAGCACAAGAAAACCGTATACTTTCTATATCTGCGCGTGCCACTAGACACGCTGATGGTAACAACGGCAACGTCTAACCTTCCGGCTTGTTAGATTTAGTAGGGCGTGAATCAATGCATGAAAAGGAAGTAAAACATTATTCTTCTCAAAGCAACTTATTCTGCCTTCTGCTGCTACTAAACACACAACTAAAGTAATATTTCATTTCATGTAGGTATGGAATACAGCCTTCTAAAAACGGCTGTGGTATGACGTCAACGATCGGAGGAAAAACATGGTTGCCAGAATGTCAAAATACTCCTGAAAATCGCTTCAGTTTGATGAAATGAAAAATTCACTTCAAACCATACGTGGTTATCATTCTTGATGAATTAGCCCATTATTTTTGAGAACGTGTATTTCACAATATCGGTACCAAGTTCTTTCTAAGGCTAAAGCCTTAAAAATCTTCAAATTTCTTTGGTGATGGTATGTAAATGAAATTTTTTTCTTTTCTTGGTGGCGGCTTGGAATAGTACATTCTAAAACAAGTTGCAGAATGGGGTCCTGTTCAAACACAAATGCGCGCATGATATTTTCTCTACTTCAACCAAGTTTTGTGAAATACTGTCGAAATTTAATTCTAGTGACTTTTGTATTTTATCTAGACAGTTGGTGTGACTGTTATGAAAATTGACAGATTGCGGGATTTGAATTGACGTGTGTTGAAAATTGATAGGATCGGAAGTCATTGCTGACAACCGCAAAACGAAAAATATAACCAAAAAAAATTCAGCACCTAATGAGTTCATAAAAGCACTTCTTTTAGTACAGTAATGAACTCATTACGATACTGAAATAGAGAAAATATATTACATTATTCTGTTCTCTGCCAGCTATCTAAAGGAAACTTTCTTCTCTATTTATTGCATTGATATTTACTATCCCAAAGCAAATTCTTGGCAAAACTTAATATTTTCATGATAAAATCGAGACTGACAATGATAATCATCAATCTTGCATGTTAAAAACTACAAAACCTCTGTCAAAAATTATATGTTCGAGAAGTAAAGAGCTTCATGTTAAAGCTATAGAAGGGACTGCTAAAGTTAATAAAAAAGATGGTGTTACTTTCAAGCTAAATGCAGGATCTGTGAGAAAACCTGACGAAAATCAAAAGTTTGAATATTCAAACTTCGTAAACCAAAAGTTCGGCTGATATGATATTAAGTTCAATTTTTTTTCTGAATTAGCACCAAACTCTTATCCAGCTCCGGCTTAAAACGGAGCAATTTAGTGTACCGTCTCATCAAATTCAACCAATAACAATCGATATGTTTCATTTGCAAATTGTTCCAGATGAAATCGTAACCGTTACCTGCAATTTCTCTGGCCAAATCTTGGTGAGTATCGAAAAATTCAATCAATTCCTTGATCTCTTGCTTGCTCGCATCCCTATCAACTGGAACGTAATGAACCCACGGTTTCAGGAAGGGGTAAAAAAATTCCTGCCACTCGTTGCCAACGTGGAACACTAGAGACTTACAGAGCAAGATATGCTTGAATCTGAAACTGGCCGCTACGCCTCGAAAATTAAATAGGTATTTATACTTGCAGTGGTCTTCGAATGGAACTTCTGATGCAGGAGGCGCATGGAGGGTGTCCTAAGGATATAAAAATACAGTTTTTTCACAAATTTTCAATCCTCTATGACCAAATAATGACAGCTCATAAAAAGCGCCATCTATAACTGACAGATTTAAAAATGAACTTACAGCATCTGATTTCCACGCTTGGTTCTTTGTGTACTTGGCATCAACCAAATCTGGATTCTCCCTTGATAATAAAATTAGTGGATCCCTCTCTGAGCTTGTTCTTGAACCTCTAAAGAACGCCTTAGATATTTTCTCATCCCACTTGGTGTCATTTCCTATTTTTCCCAACATTTTTCTGTGTTCATCCCAACGACCTTGAAAAATGAATCTGTGAATGAAATCCTTAATTTCGATTCTTATAGTATATAACATTACTAGCAAGGTAAGAGGGTTTTTACTGGCGAATGGAGGATATCACTGACGAGCCGCAGGCGAGTCAGTTACCTCCTTGAGCCAGTAAAACCCGTTACCTTGCGTGTATTGTTTTATATTTTATTTGTTTCTCATTTGTAAAAAGGTTAGATAAATTCCAGAAAAATCTCAATAATTTGTCGCAAATGTCGTAAGCTATGGAAGCGTTGCCATGAACATGTCTGTTTATTTTTCTTTACATTTGTTTTGGCGAAAGCGAAAATGAATGTATCAAAAGAAATTATTGAGGCAGCCAGCAGTGTAGCATCAAGTTTATTACCTGCAAAATCAGCTTCAAGGTACCAGCGAGAATACGACGACTTCAAAAAGTGGCAAAACAAAAATAATGTGATTGGGGTAACTGAAGATGTTTTGTTGGTCTACTTGAATCAACTATCAGCTAGATTCAGCCCTGATACTTCATGGGCAAAATGGTGCTTGGAAATGAAAGAAAATGCCCCTGTTCATAGGTTTGTTTTCCTTAAAAAATTTATTGAAAAATATGACGTTTAGTTGTATTTACAGAATTTAAAAGGTAATAGCGTTTCTGAAACGAAAAAAATGAGCGTTATACGCCAAAAAAGGCGAAGGTATTAAGTAAAGAAGAGGTTGAACAATTTCTTTTACATGCTCCTGATGACCATTGGTTGCTGGCGAAAATTGTAACAATATTTGGGATTTTTGGATGTTGTCGATGTGACAAAATTCTCTCCTTAAACATGAATGATGTAGAAGATATGGAAAAATACGTTATTGTGACATTGCGGAAAACAAAAAATTTAACAACAAGAAGATTCACCATAACCGATGATGGCTGCAGCTTCAAGCTCTGCATGTTATACAGAAAATATATAATTCTTTGGCCTCCTGGAACAGAAAGCCTAAGATTTTTTTGACATACCGACATGGAAAGTGCATTTCCCTGAATGCCGGCCAGCACACTATTGGTGGTGTCCCAAAGCAAACAGCGAAATATTTAGGTTTAAAAGACCCAGAGTTATACACCGGCCACTCTTTTCGCAGAACTGGAACCACTATGGTTGCGGATTCGGGTGGAGATATTTTAGCACTAAAGCGTGCAGGAGGGTGGAAGAGCACCGAAATTGCGATGAGTTATGTCAATGATCCGGTCAACAAAAAAATCGAAATGTCTAGCAAATTATTTGGTAGTAAGGAGAGTACAAATGTTCTGCAGTCCTCGAGTTCAGCAGTTTCTGAGTCAACAGATGGTTCATCATCATCAGTATCAACTCTTTCATCATCAAAAATCTGTGTTACTGGAAATACCAATTGTACCAAGATTTTCAACATATATGACGATAAAACAAAATTTTCCAATGTAAATGATACTACTAACTTGTAAAAATTTTGCAAGTTAACTGTCAGTTTTACAAGTTAGTGACTTGATAAAATAAACTTTCTTGATTAATATTGTGTTTTTGGAAACTGGCGTTTACAAATGAGAAACAAATAAAAACACTTACCAATACCACGAGGGTAAAGGGAAATTGCTGGACCCCCTTCCCAAAACGCCCAGGCAGGATACATTATATCCAAATAATCCTTCGTTTTACTAAAAGAAAAAACTGGACCGTGAGGACCGTGGTGTTGAAAAATTTGCGGCCAATCTCTAGTGTTGAGTATGAATTCTGTATCGTTTAATTTGGGCAACAACTTCAAAAGGAAATGTTCCACTCCTGAACATCTGGCAGGGAACAGGCAATCTCTATCACGATACAGTTTGTGATTGATGATTTGATACTTTGTACCTCTGAAATTTTCATAATTAGTTGTGTCTCATTCGGAAATATTTTCTTCATACTTTGACTTTATCGTATTGATTTTCTGTTTGTCTACACCACCCCGAAATGGCTCAAGATCCTCAGATATAACCTGGGAGTAGCACTTGCACATATTATCGCAGGGATGATAATCTCTTCTAGAAGCCTTTATTAGAGCTGAATATTTATCATAGTTGTAGTTCACCTCTGAAAATCATAACTTTGATTTGTCAGATTATTCTCGAAATAGCTTTCGATCTTACCTCTCGAATATTTTTTGCCGCTTGATGCATTGAATTCACATTTTTCGTCTGAAGATGTCTTTACACACGTATCTGCACATAGTCCTTGTGATAATAAGGCGAATAGAAGGAGGAAATCGAGTGAAATATACATATTTAAAGATTGTTTTCAAATTTCTAATAGATTTGTTTACAAATTATACATTGTTGGGAAATTTGAACTACTTAAATGTGAGGTTACAATGAACTAATGTTCTCTGGCTGTCAACTGTTTCTTGGTCTATGGTCTATTAACCAAAGATCTTTTAACCTCAATTAAATTTTTCAGAAATTTTTGTCTTAATTTGGGTATACATTATATAGTTGCTAGAATATATCTGTGATATTTCACAGTTGAATTATGTTGATTTCGTTAAGGAACGACCATAAACAACATTTGAATTTGTTAAAAGAACAAAGTGTCCAAGGTAATCACCAAAACCTTTGAAAGCCCTTCTCTTTCAAATTCGTATTTCCAGTTCTTGTCGATTTCTGTAAATTGTCCATTGATTTCCTCAACAATGGGCCCAATACAAAACTGTACACTACAGCGGCAGAAAAATTATCAGTTCCTGTTGAAGATATACAAAACACTGTTCACGGATTGGTCAATTTACTTTTGTTGTCCTGTCAACACAGGGTAACCTAGAAAAAAATTTCATTCTCCTTATTCATTATAGTGTATTTTAGCTGAGTGAAGCCGATTTTCGAGACTCGGTTCTCACTTTGGGATTTAACGAAGATCAAGAGGCCATACTGAATAAGTTCTATCACAGTAGAAAAGCCGATATAAGTGAAATTCTCCAGGGGTTAAGCGTTAAAGAACCTCATTTTAATAATTTAGAGTGGAGGTTGGAAGTTGTGGTAAGGCTTTTAAGTTCTGATTGGGAGTGAATCAATCAACATTATTTTTCTGTAGGTTGCTTCTAGGTGTATGCTTCATCAAGTGAACCCTATAATTACTATGGATCTGTCTCTAAAAACACAAAAGGAAAACCTAATAGATCATGATATAGAGCATCACATCATACAAACAGACGTCACTAACTTAAACTACATTTGTAGTGAATTAGAAAAGGCTTTAAAAGAATCCAGAAGTAGACATTGTCGAAAACTACAGAGAACATTAGCTACCTCTTGAAAGTACCCTAATATTGGGAAAAATGGATTATGGTTTAAATAATAACATTCCAAAAGAAAAAGGCAATACAAAAATAAATATTTAATCAACGTATTTCTCATGTTTATAACATTTATAAATAAAAAATCTTTCATAAAATAGTTAACTATTATGAGTACAAACTTAACTAACTTTCTTCACAGGCGCTTGACCTCCTAGTACTTTTCTTCTCAAGGTGAACATATGTAAATATAGCTGGGGGAAGACTGAAAAAAAAATCGTTATGTTAATATTATTCCTTGATTATGCGATAAAAAGCAGGACAATGGCAATTGTTGAAACAAAATAACTCAATACATGGAATTTTTGACACAATTGACCTTTTGAGCCTTAGTTCTTAATAACAATAGACATCTTGCACAAATGTCTTATTTTCATATACAGGGTTATTCACGAATATGGCTCTATAGAATATTTTTAGGAAAGACTCAGGATTGAAATTCTAAAGGTGAGCTTCAAGTAAGAAGACGACTTCTTGTAAATTTTTTGAAGGTTCTATGACTTTCAAATGGGAAGACCCATTTTTTATTGCATAAATAAATTCTCCATTGAATTCTGAGTCTTTTTTTTTTCCAGTTCCTCATTGAGAGAGAATTTTTTCGGGAAAATTCAAACTTTTGGAATAAAAAAGATTCAGAATTCAATGTAGAATCTATTTATACAATAAAAAATGGGTCTTCCCATTTGAAAAACGAAAGTTGATGTCACTTCCGGAAAAACCTAGAACCTTCAAAAAATATAGGAGAAGTCATCTTCTTACTTGAAGCTCACCTTTAGAATTTCAATCCTGATTCTTGAGTCTTTCCTAAAAATATTCTATAGAGCCATATTAGTGAAGAACCCTGTATTATGGAGAAATTGTAATAAAAGATTAAATTGGACTGAATGAAATCAAATTAAATCATGTGCAACTTTCGAGAGAAAAAAATCTGAAAATTCACATGAAGGTTGAAAAATGCATTTGATATAACAGGCAAGCTGAGTTTGAAGACTTCTCTAGTATTAGTATTATTTTTCTCCAACACAAGCTGAAGCTTCTGCAAGAGATCAGTGATATCCTCGAAATGTTTTACTTACAAGGAATGTACATCATCATAACGATGATCAGGAAATGTTGATAGTTGAAAATGAAGTTCAGGGAATTCGGCATTTGCACAGATAAAACTCCAGTTTTCCTAATTTCCAATTGGGCAGCATACAGACAAAGTAGTTCTCCGGTAACTCCTATGGGATAGAGGAAGATGAAAGTTGAGTATCTGAAAGAGAATCGAATAATCAAACACCTGAATCTTAAGGCAACAATTTTTTGAGAGGAATTTGCCCCTTACAAATTAATGCTTTTAAATGTTGCGTTCTTCTTATAGCTAGAAAACAGTTGCATTGAAAGAGTTATTTTATTTTGTATGAATGTATCATTCACTGGTTCCATTCATAATTAAATCTGAAGCGAGAATGCTAAAATACCCATGAAATCACAAACATAATGTAAATTAAGTAAAAACGTTATTAACCTCTTTGAAAATCTATTAATAATAAGGGATTGTGTAAGAAAAGAACAATGAAAAAAGGACTTCCGTTGAATGTAAAGTCAACATCCACCCAAACCCACTCTATATGGTAATTCATTCAAGAATAAAATGCATTAAACCAAGAAAAGTTTTGAATATTCAAAGTGTGAAATATTAATTTCACTGTCCACTGCATTTTTACCTGATGACAAGAGAATTCCTACATTGGATTCTCTCTAGAAATATAGTCTGTTCTTAAATGAAAGCACATGAAAGTGCAATAACATGCTTTTAAGATTCGAAAGGTTATCATTCATGATAATTTTCATGTCAAATTTTCTCAAAATTCCATCGCGGACTTTTTTTTAGATCTCGTATTGAAAAAATGGGTGAAATAAAAAAGGAACTTCTGAAGCAGTCTCAAACTGTCTGAGTTGCGAATTTTTGGAGCAGTATAAACATACAATCATATTTATAAATTCTACTTCAGTTATGATAAGCTATAATTATGTTTATCTTTCCTTATGGTATTTCGTTCACCTGAGTTATTGCATAATAATATAAGCGTTTACTCTCATTGCATTGTATTTCCCACACGCTATTGTTCAATTTCCCCGGAAAAATATTTTTGAAACTATATAGCTACCCATTTTCGCCAATGTTTTCATAAAGGGAAGTAAAAAAAACAACACAAAGGTGAATTATTTCCGAATAAATGCATTTGATTCGAGAAATTTTAGAAAAATAAGAGATAGATATATTTTTCATTTAATGTATTCAAAAAAGTAGGTCAAAAATACCTTATTAGGGAAGTTTAGACATTAATCTCGAGTAGAAGAACTGAGAGAAAAGAAACAACCAATGTGCTGGATTAATAAAAATTTTAAAACATGTGTGCTCAGAAATAGTATATTCTAAAACAAGTTGCAGAATGGGCTCCTGTTGAAACACCAATACGAAAGCATGAGTGTTGGAATTGTCTTTTGCCACGAGTATTTGACGATTTTTTCTCTATTTCAGTCAAGTTTTGTGGAATACTCTCGAAATTCGAATAAAAATTCATCTTAGTGACTTTTGTATCTTGGCAGTTGATGTGACTTACGAATTTTGACAAATTACTAAATTTGAATTGATTTGACTTGAAAATTGATAAGATCTGAGGTCAGTACTGACAACCACGAAACGAAAAATATATAATGTATGAGTCTATTACAGCACTACTTTTAGTACTTTAATGAACTCATTTCAATACTGAAATAGAAAAATAACTATATCAGATTTCTGACATTCATGAAATTTCGATATCATTTCCCGTACACTTTCCTGTAATCCAAAGGTTCATTGTCCGAAATAATAAACCAAATCAGCTGTTAACCAACAGGAAAACAAAAAGATTCCGTTCATACGTTAAAAAATTGTATGACGCAAATAACCAAACTTCGATCAATGATCGTGGAATTTTCCCTTTATCCGTTTTGCGTTACTGCTTTAGGTTTGTTTGGATCATTTTCCTAGAAACAATTTGGAAAGGAACTATTTCTGGCAGAAAATTAGTTATTGATGGTGAATTATATGACGCCGTTTTTTAGAGATAACGATTTGTTGAAATTTGTTCGGGACTCTACATTACGTAAAACGAATACGGACAGGAGAAAATAGTTATTCATGATACGAAATCACAAGGCATTGGTATTCTTTCACGCGTTCAAATTTCAAGTGCCTGATAATGAATTGACTAGTGCTGGAAAGATGCTTCTGAACTACACTGCGCAAAAAATTAACGCACATTATGGAAATCTCAAATTTATTCTACAACTGAAGGTGTTCTCAATGATAATTATTTTTATCAGAATTATGCATGCATATGTTATCCACTTTCAACGTTTTTCTTCAATACAGATGTTTTTTCCCAGCAGGAATAAAAAAAATGATATTATCAGATTTTGAATGTATTGGCTCCATTCTAAAACCAGTTGTTCTCGATCAATTCTAGTGATCAATAGTTTTTCTTTCGTTTCATTTTCTACACTCGATCGCTATGCAACGCGAAACACGCAATTTGACCCAAGAGGAATGTGCCCAAGCGGTAGTTTTGAGAGAAGAAGGGTGGACATACACAAGAATTGCAGAAAAGTTTGGAGATTCCCTTACAAGTGTGTCCAGAATGTTGCAGCGATTCAGGGAGACAGGTATGAATGTCCGAAGACCAGGACAGGGTAGACCACGGGTAACAACTGCCATTCAAGAACGTTACTTGAGAGTTTCTTCGTTGAGACAACGGTTTGCAACCGCTCGCCTCCTTCGAAATCAGCTTGAGCAAACTCATGGGGTACAAATTAGCACTCAGGCAATACGAAATCGCCTCAGAGAATATGATTTAAGGCCTCGTGTCGCGGCAAGAGGCCCAGATCTTACCCCAGCCCATCGAAGGGCGCGTTTGGATTTTGCGAGAAAGCATATCCATTAGGAAGAGGCCGATTGGGAAAGAGTTCTCTTCACAGTTGAGTCTAGATTCTGCCTCTACCATTGTGATCGACGTTCCCTTGTATACAGACGTCCACATGAAAGATATGCTCAGTGCAATTTCCTGAATAGTAATGGTTTCGGAGGAGGATCGATTACGGTATGGGGTGGAATATCTTTGACTGCTCGCACAGACCTAGTGGTCGTTGATAATGGAGCTATGAATGCTGATAAGTATATAAGGAACATTCTTGAAGAGCATGTAGTGCCATTTGCCCCATACATTGGTGAAAATTTCATTTTTATGGACGATAATGCCAGACCCCATCGTGCGCGCATCGTTCAGGAGTACCTTGAAGAGGTTGAAGTCTCTCGAATGGAATGGCCAGCAAATAGTCCAGATCTCAATTCGATTGAGCAGGTTTGGGATAACCTCAGTAGAAGGCTGAGAAGTTCAGAAAATCATCCAGCTACTCTTAATGACTCAGGAATCCAACTCGGAGAAATCTGGGAAGGATTAGATCAGAACATTTTAAGATCACTCATTTTCGATATTTAAGCTCTGAATTACATCATGATATATTTTTGAAATAGTCTAAGAAAAGTCTATTGAAAATCATCATAGCATGCACACTATGGTTTCCATTCGAAAAAAAATCGATTGTTTTAATTTCTCTTAAATTTGAAGGAGCACTAAAATTTTGATAGCATTGGTGAAAAGCATTGAAAAAACTACACTAAAGATGTTTTTATTTCGAGAGCGTAGCGGCAATACTGCGGAAGTTATAACCAATTATAATAATTGGCCAAATTTCAAAATCACCCTGTAGCATGGAAACTAGACACCTCAGCGACTTGGGGTTTTCATCAATTTTAGTTTCTCGAAAAAAGAGAACGTGACATGTATATTACTTTTTTTCTATCTCGCTCAATTTAGGAGATATAGTCCTAAAACATTGAAATCTGACCATCCTCTACATATTTGGCGCAATTTTTTTTCTCTCATGAGAATCCGACATCTATGAGAGCTGGAATTTCCCATTTCTTCAGTTTTTGAAATATCCCGAGACCAAATGAAATTAAAAAAAAATTCAATAGCCCAGAGCAGCACAAACTTGGCACAATTCAGCACAACAATTATATTTTTGAAAATCTTGAGAATCCAAAAATGCTGGGCCACTGAACGTACCAACATCTCGAAATTTCTCAACTTTTAGGAGCAGTATATTCAATTTATGCGACCAACAAATCATTTAAATTATGAAAAATCTCGATTTTCATATTCGAGCTTCGAAAAATCCACGAAAAACTGGTAATTAATTAAATTCAATGCCGAACCATGACGAAAACGTTCCAAATCATTTGAATTTCTCAAGAGTCGCTTCATATCATAAATTTTTTATCTGTGGCATCTTGTCGTTCGAGGTTTCAAAGCAGGGTTCGAAAATATCATGATATTTATATAAATATCAAAATATCGGATATATATCGATATATATCCGATATATATCAACATTCTGATATTTATTTTTACGAACAATATTTCAAATTTTTTCTTTAAAGAGGTCAATAAATCAAACGTATTCAGAAGTTCATTTACCAAATTTATTAAAAAAACTAATCAAGATTCTAAAAAACATAAAACAACAAAAAAAAGTTACTTGATAAATTTATTGAAAGTTCGTTATCCGGATTATTGAAAATTTTCTGTGCAGATGCAGTTGCCTCATCCCATATCAATCTCAAATTGCTATTACATACTGCAAACTTCAGCTGTATTCGTGAACGTGCTTTCTGTTCAAAAATAAAAAAAAAACAAGAGCACAATGAATAATCCAATGACGATTTTACGGCGAAGTTATAACATCACTATCTCTATTCCCCGAAAATACGTTGCTTCTTCGATCGTTCAAACGGTCGGTATGTCGGTATACATTGGTGACATTGGTGTGCTCTTAAATTGCGATTGATTATGAAATTTTTACGTACAGTCGCAAATTTTGGTAAATTTATAAATATCCTTGATATATATCAATGCTTATAAATATCGATATATATCATGATAAATATCAGGATAAATATCGGCGATATATATCGGTCGAACCCTGTTTCAAAGTTCAACCAGTTCCAATCGATAGCAACTGAATATTCTCGAAGGGAAAACGAAGATTCACTCGAATTGAACGCGTAGTTTTTTTAAATTCGAATTCGCTGGATGGATTGGACTTTACATTCATGTGGGTTCATTCAAGATTAATTTTACAGTCATCGTTTTTTATGTTAATGCGGTTTAAAACAAGACACCAATTTAAGGAGTTGGATAATTACCGCAAGTCGAGGTCATCCTAGTAAGCATCTGATGACTATACGGGGTTGATCACGAAAAACAGTGAAATCGGCAAATTTTTTTTCCTTCGCGAAAGTCATCAATGAGGAACGGATACAAATGTAACATTACACTTCAAAATTTTATATCATCACTGCCATAAAAAAAGCAATATTCATTCAATATAGTAAATATTCTGAAATAACTCGTAGACCATTAACCAATCAGGGTCATAGTCGGTTGAAAAAAAAAAAACGAATTATGCATTAGGTTCTCATCACAGGGAAAAAATACATATATATTTCGTTTGTAATTTTTCACTTTTCTGACACTATTACGATTTGAAACGGTGAGAAATTTTCCATTCCCTGTTTTATTCCACGTGAAGAATAATTCGGTAATTATAAAAGTTTTTCATTAATTCTTACACAATCGAAGTTAAAAAACAATCATTAAATCGAGGCACCTCTAGATAGCTGCTGTTGACTTAATTAGAGAGGTTAAAACATTCGAATGCAATGGATCGCTTTAAACAATTCGTTCTGATGTGAACGGATCATTTTCGAATTATAAAACATTCCAGTTGAACCCTGGAAATACAATCATGTCCACTGGGAGAAATTTGAGAAACACTCGAGTTAGAGATACAATAGAACCTCAAAATAAAAAAAACTGAAGGGGAGAAATCAGAAAAACACGGAAGCTATTATCTACGAGTTCTTTATGGTCTTTTGCAAGAGAAATTTGAAAAATATGAGGAGTTAAGTAGACCTAAATTAGATTCAATGCCATCATCTATTTTGAAAACCTTTGGATATGTTTATAACGAGCTGGACACTATTAAATAGCCTTTACATTTCACTTTTCTGCTTTTGCTCTCCTAATCGTTAAAATCACATGGAAACTTGCCACTTGCAACGATTAGTAATATGCTGATTGCAAGTAAATAATGTTAAAATCCACTTCTCAGCTCGTTACTGTCGGAATTGATTGAAAATGGAAATTCAAGCTGATTGCTCCATTTTTTGTACACCTTGTTACGCATGTTAGTTTAATTTGGTTATGTCACATCAGGTATTTATTTTGATTTAATTGCTCGATCGATTGGGTACAGTATGACCTTGGGAGTAATCTCAACATTTTAAGACTAGGAAATAATGTAAAGTGACAGTGGTTTTTTACATTATAAGGGAGGCAGGTGATACTTTTTTGCGTTCGAGAGTACTAGATATACTTATACACCCATAAAGGGCGAGTCCTTGACTTGTACAGGGTGGTCAGATTTCGAAGATTTAGTACTACATTTCCTAAATTAAGAGATAGAAAAAAGTGATATAAATGTTATGTTTTTTTTCGAGAAACATAAATTGCTGAATATCGCAAGTCGGTACGGTGTCTACTTTTCCTTCTACAGGGTGATTCTGGAATTTGGACAATTATTATAATACGCTATAACTTCCGCAGTATTGTGACTAGGCTCTCGAAATAAAAACACTTTTTAAGAAGAACATTTTATCGATGCTATAGATGTTTCAGTGACGCTTTGAATTTTAGAGCAATAAAAAAAATTCAAATGAAAACCATTTATTCCCTCTGAAATAACGCACGAAAATTCCGATAGCACATGTGAAAATACTGGAAAAACTGTTGCAATAGTTGCAACACTGGTAAAGTTAGAGCATATTAAAATAATTGGCCAAATTCCAAACACTCTGTAGAAGGGCAATTTATGTTTCTCGAAAAAAGAGAACATGACCTGTATATTATTTTCTCTATTTCAGTATTGTAATGAGTTTATTACAGTTCTAAAAGAAGTGCTGTAATGAACTCATTACAGCATTGTTTTCAGTTATATTTTTCGTTTTGTGGTTGTCAGCACTGATCTCCGATCCAATCAATTTTCAAATCAAATCAATTGAAATTCCATCATCTGTCAAATTTCGTTAGTCACACCAACTGCAAAGATGCTATTCAAAAGTCACTACTCTGAATTTTTATTTGAATTTTGAGAGTATTTCACAAAACTTGACTGAAATAGAAGAATTTTTTTCTCTATTTCAGTATTGTAATGAGTTAATTGCAATACTGGAAGTAGTGAACTCATTACAGCATTGCTTTCAGTTATATTATTCGTTTCGTGGTTGTCAGTACTGACCTCAGATCCTCTCAATTTTCAAATCAAATTCCATAATATGTCAAATATCGTCACACCAATAATTATACAATACAAAAGTCACTAATCTAAATTTGTATCTGAATTTCAAGAGTATTTCACAAAACTTGACTGAAATAGAGAAATTATTTTTTCTATCTCTTATAATTTAGGAGATGAAATACAAATTAAATAATCCTCGAAATCTGACCACAATATATTTTTGACGTCAATAGAAATACTTTTTCTGGTCAGATTGAACTATTTGTGATTTGAAATAGATTAAACTATCATCAGTACGTACCTAATAGAAAAGTAATAATGAAATACACTGCACAATAATGTCTTTTTTGATAATTGATTTAGCAGGTTGACCCAATCTAAAGTTATATTTTTTTTAAATTCTAGTTTGCCCAATTTCGCATTTCTTATTCCAAGATAATGAATAACTGATTACTAGGTGTGGAAATAATGAAACAATGTATTTGTGATGTTCATTTTATCAGGATTTGCAATATTCATTGCACCTTGTAAACAAAAACTATTAATTCTGTTCTATGTTGAAACAACCAATTACCAGCAAAAAAAAACATTTATATTATATTGAACTGATACCTGACAAATTTCGAAGTTTTCATGATATTTCTTGATTAAAAGTAGTATTTTAAGATATTGAGAATTCATGACTACAGTTTGATTGATTCATTTCAAACAATAAAAGGAAATTTCCTAGTAATAACTAGGAATATAAAAACGATGGTATCGATCAAACAAAGTAGAGCCCTAGGGAAACAGCAAAAATATCGAAATTTCTTCCATAGTGAAGCCCCCAAATAATTAATAAAAACTAACTCACCTCAACCATTTAACAAGGTAAGGAACATAACCAAGAAGGGTCATGGTGTAATTTCCATATCGAATCACTTCGGTTACCGACCAAGCGAAGAGTGCTAACGGGAGTCCTATAGTTTCCCTCGAAGAGTCTGTAACCATAAGCACACCACATACTAAAATAACACGAGACGAAATTTGTTGAACTGTCACGATGGGGTTAGATGAGACGAATTTGAGAAAAGCATGAACCACTTCGAGGATTGCAGCGTTTTGGAATATGATAACTGTGTATTTCACAGTTTCGTAGAGGGATTTTTCTGGTTTACCATCATTCTTTGCGAAGTAGAAGGTAATCAGTTGGTACAGGAGGAATGACCACCTGAAAATTAATGATTTTCGTGATGGAGCTTGGAGAAAAATTCAGCCAAACTCACCCAATTGTTTGTACAGCATTATAAGCTATTAAGTAACCCTGTATAAGCGCTGAGGTTTCTTTCTTCTTGCTTTCTTTTACACTTGCCATACTGCAATTCGTGAAACTCTCATACAAATTTTAAAACAAATTTGCCTAGTTGACACCGATACAAGATGTAGGAAGGAAGTCAATCCACTAAATCTAAACTGAGCTTCGCACTACGACCTCCGAGATTCGAATGTTCCCCCTCCTATTCGCTCATTAATAAAGACCGCTTAGCGTTTCATGAATTTGCCACGTATAGGTAAAAGGAAATTGGTGATGATATTCATATTTCCATTCATCATTATATTTTATGCTTCGCTATCTCTTTTTTGGAAACATTCACCCCACCTCCTAACTGTTTTTTTGAGGTTATGTTCAGAACCATAGACCTACTGTGTAACCTGACCTTAGAATATAGAAAACCAGGAAGGAGCATATCATACTTCTGGTGCGACGAGAATGGTGCACTCAATATGGCCGATACTCGTTTCCGTTTCGCAGTGGCGTAGGGCATTTGAATTTTCAATTACATTTTATTAACGAAATGGCATATTCCAAATCGGTCTAAAAAATCTTAACGAAGTAGGGGAGCAAAACACAATGCAATTTTATATTGTTTTTATTAATTCCTTAACAAAATTAATCTGTTATACAGTTCTAATTCTTTCATCATCAACCGTATTTTTACAAATATAATTCAACCTGGTGATGAAAAAACAATTAGTTGTACTTTTTATCAAAAGTATCAGACGATATATTCATTTCATGGTCCTTTATTCTTTACTTACATATTCCAACTGATCGATTTCAATTGTTGGAAAGCTGCTGGAAATAACCTGATAAAGGCCACAGATGACCGATCAAAACAATCGCCTGGAACATCAAAAGGCTCCTGTCGTTAGGACAAAACCCAGGTTTCTTTACGAAACTCATCCATATTACTCTCTGTTTTTCATCTCTGGGAAATCTGGAAAAATAATTGAACTTATAAATTGTGAAGAACTGAATAAAAATTAATTCAACGATACAATCATGGTTTTACTTTCGAGACGAAATTAATAGCGCTACCAACTATCAGTGTCAGTTGGTTCAATGAAATTGATTACCGAACATCATCTACGCCCATGGTTTGTTACGGATAACCTCCAAATTAAGCAAAATTGAAATCCCGTGTTTTTCAGGAAAAAATGAATCATTTCACTATCAATATCACTTACCTGTGAAATGTTACACCAAATTCTTGTTTTTTTGGTGTTTTGAAATTGCCACACTCTGCACAACTAATCATTTTATCGAAAATGTTCTAAACTTGGAAAATGTCTTATAGCACTAAATTACGTGTATAAAATAGTAAGAAATTCACGGACACACCTTTAAACCTCGCCTAAAACTTAATTCAATACAGTTAAACTGCGAAAATATCACAAAAACCAAATAAAAGTACAATTTGCTGAGAGCACCACTTTCTTATTTCAAATTCAAACCAAACGATGACTCATTCGTGGTGCACTCTTGTCGCACTTCCGCTCTTGCATTAGGTGCGCATAGGCTCCTTCCTGGGTTGCGTTCATAAACTTACTCAGAGTAAGCTCCCCTTACTCTGAAGCGTTCACAAACTTGCTTTGTCTTCCTCGGAGTATACTCTGTGAGCGTTCATAAACTTCCTCTGAGTAAGCTCTGCATACTCTGCTATTTGGGAGAGTAAACACATACTCTGACAGTTGTGACGTACGATTTTCATTCTGTCCTGCTCCCGCAGACTTTTTGAAACTTGAATATTATTCGAATAAGTATTTATTTCTGGTTTTGTTTCATTTCAATAACGAAATACGAAACAATTAATTTTTCAAGTGAAACAACTATTTTGTGAAATAAAGAAATATTGGAAAGAATTACTTTAATGATTAATAAATTTAATGAAATTGCTAGCAGTGAATTAACGAAGCTCAAAGTGAACTTTACCAAGAGATAATGGTAAAGAAAAAAAAAGAGTTTTTCCCTGTATTGCAGAACCTAGAGTGGTCCGTTCAAGTTCAATTAAATCGAGACATGAAAAGTCCCACAATAACTGTTTTTTTGAACCTGATTTGGAATCTACGTTGATATTTTGTTATATTCGAGAGTTTAGATCTGTCAAGATTCATTCATATTTTGCTTTATCTTTCATACAATATTTTTTTAACTTCTTTTTGTTAGCTTCCTCAAATGAAACTATTTTTTGTTACGAAGTATTTAATTTTTTTCTGGCGTAGAGTCAATAAAACATGTAATAACATTTTTAATTTTCTGCTTGCAAGAGAAGATTATAGACAATAATATCCTTTTTCATTGTTTCTGTCTCATTAAAAGTAAATCAAAGTCCTGAGAACATTTATCAGTTTCCTCATAATCATAAAAAAAACACGTTTGTGCTCTGCTTTTCAAATAAAAGAAAAATTGACTATACTGCGAAGACACAACTGAAAATGTACGACTAGAGAGAATTTTTTTCTTAAACTTCTATTATTCATTCATGATAGCAACAATTCAATATAAAAATGATATATAAAAAATGTATATGATGCAAAAGTATTATTCATAACCTATACACATGTTTGAATTTTGAATGACATTTGTCAGAGTAAGTTTGTGAACGACGAGTGTGGAGTAAAGACCGAAGTATATTTCTGATCATATGGCCATACTCTTACTCTACTCTCTGAGTAAGTTTGTGAACGCTGCCCTGGTATTTTATATTCTAAGAACCTGACACCTGACACATCTAGGTTATATTAATCAAAAGGGATTTTTCCTCGAGCTTACCACACCAAACCAAAGCATACCATAGTTAACTACACGAATTTCTTCGCGGCGTAGTTAGAACCATGACGTCACAGTTAACTACGCCAGTAAACCAATAGATCAATCTGGTTTGTTGTGTAGTTACTTGAAAACGGAGAGAGAGGGACTGACACTTTCCTTTGCACTCATCCGCCATAACTTACCACACAGGGCACGAAGATAACCATGACGTCATGAAGTTGACTAACTACACTGTTGTAGTTAGCTCGAGGAAAAATCCCTAAAGTAACAACATAGAATATATTCAACCATAGAATATATAAATTTGGTTAAGATGTCTATGATCCAACCCAAACAGTTTTCAATTCAATGAGAAAGTTTCCCAACAAACGAAGATCATGTCGTTATTCAAGAAACCGAAGAAGCAAATTCAACGTAGAGTTTTAACCGAGAACTCCGACGAAGATGAACCCATGGAGGTGGAGGTGCAAAATGAGGCAGCCGTTAAAAAGCCTAAAAAAGACAGGAAGGACAAAAAGCCGAAGCAGAGTATCCTGAGCTTCGAAACCGAAGAAGAAGGCGAAGTATTTCAAGTCAAGAAATCTTCTCACCACAAAAAAGTTATGAAGATGTTCGAGAAAGAAAAACACAAGAAAAAAGAGGCCAAATCAGAGAAGGAAGTGAAGAACAAGGACAAAACTGAGATTATTACGGATGATCTCGTGTTAGTTGTGAATCCTAGTCATAAAAAACCTCCAACACCTCCTCCACCTATATTGTCTGGAAGAGACGCTCTTTGCGCTGGTAAAGATGATCTCTCGTCAGAAGAAGAAGATGAAACGATTAGGCACAGTTTACATCGGTAAAACTTGTTATAGACAAAATATTACTAACAATTCTAATAACTCACTTTTCTCGTAGATTTTCAAAACCAGATAATTTCAAGAAAGTATTAGAATCTGGAGCTATACCAGATGCTGCGATGATCCATGCTGCAAGAAAAAAAAGACAAAGAGCGAGGGAAATGGGAGATGTAATTCCGTTGGAAGAGGAAAAAGAACCAGATAATTCAGGCGGTCGCTTGCAGAGGGAAGACGAGCAAGACGATAGCGACGATGAGAGAATCGACATGGATTTAAATCACAAAGTTAGAGATATCGAAAGGCGCAGAGAGCAGTTTTATGCTGCTCAAGAAAGCGATCAGGAAGTTGATGAGTGGGAGGATCAGCAAATCAGAAAAGGTGTAACTGGTAAGAATCTTTTTCTTCAGTTGTATAGCAATAGTTTTTATTATCATATTTTTAAAGGAGCGGCTGCAGCTTTAGCGCAAGAATTAATGATGAATTCGGAGCAATTGCAGCAACAAATTGTCATTCAGGCTCCTGTGATAGAGCCAGGGGTGCCGAGGACTCCCCAAATGATCATGGATAAACTGAGGGAACATTTTGAAGAAGTTTGTAGTGCCCGAGATCAACATTCCAAGCAACTTGATAAAATTCAACAAGATATTATATTACTAACAACGGAAATGGAGGAATTGAAGCTTAAAGCACCACAGGCAGCTGAACGGTTCAGATTCTATCAAGAACTTCGAGGTATGAAATTGAAAATTTTATTTTAGTTCATATTTCACAATCTAAAAATTGAAAAATGATGACTAGAGAAAGAATTGTTGGTATTTTGTTAGAGATTTATGGCGGTATTCTGCTTTCATCTGTAAGCGAATCTGTAACTTTTCATAAGTTTACAGGACAATTACGATTCTCGACGCTTTCTATAAATCTGTAGCTTAAAGGTGATCGGAATCATATCGAAAGGTATATTGTGAGGTTATGTTGAATGATTTGTTTTAGTCACAGAATATAAAATACTTTACTAAACTCAACTACTTTTGTAATTCATCTTTGAACTTCGGTTGTTAATTTCTCTTTATCGTTATAACGAACACGAATTGAACATAAATATATCCAATAATCAATACTTACGAGCCAAAATGATATTAAAATAAATTCTATTCTATGATCTTATTACGAAGTAGTTACGATCTTATTAGGGAGTAGTTCAAAATTGACACTTCTAATACGAGAATTACAGAAAAACTTTCAGAATGTCATAATTTACGAATCTGTAAGTCAACCACATACAGATCCATCGATAAATTACAGATCAATCGTACGCTACAGATTCGTAGCTTACAGAAAAAAAGCAGAATACCGCCATTAGGTTATGTGTCAAACCTTTTTGGTTTTGACAGCAACTGACACTACTGACAGTTCTCATTTTTAGGTTATATCACAGACCTTGTGGAATGCCTGGATGAGAAAATCGGCACAATCATGTCATTAGAGCAAAAAGCGATGGATCTCCAGGCGAAACGGTCAGAATGGTTCATTGAAAGAAGACGTCAAGATGTGAGAGATCAAGCGGAAGAGGTTACCAGTAAATTGAACCCGAGAAACTTCCCAGACGACGAAGCAAAAATCAGGAGAGCTGCGGAGAGAGAAGGCAGACGAACCAGGAGAAGAAGAGGCAGGGAACTGGCCGATCAAGCCACGAAACACGTCGAAGGCATGTCGAGTGACGACGAAATATCGCAGCAGGAAGAAATGAATTTCGTAAAAGAACAAGAACAGATCGAGATCGAAGCCAGGGAAGTTCTCGAAGATGTTACTGAGGACTATTCAACAATCGCGAATATACTAATTAGATTCGAGCATTGGAGAGAAAACGACGTCAACTCTTACAACGAAGCTTACGCCACTTTATGCTTACCGAAAGTAGTGAGTCCTTTCGTTAGGTTAGAAATGATATTCTGGAATCCCTTGCTGGAGAGTGTGGACTTGGAAAAACTCCCTTGGTACCGAACATTGGCGCTGTACGGTTTACACGATGACGAAACGGAATCCTCGCTATCTAAAGATCCAGATATTAACGTTCTTCCTATTCTAGTGGAAAAGTTGATTGTTCCTAAGTTGGTGCAGCTGGTGGATAGGTGCTGGGACCCCTTGTCTAGTTCGCAAACGCTCAGGTTGCTCAGCGTGGTGACGAGGTACATTCGTAAGTTTCCCACCCTAGGCCCCGCTTGCAAGCCTCTGAGTAACTTATTCCACGCGATTCTGCACAAAATGAAGACTTCTTTAGAGCACGATGTTTTCATACCGATGAGTCCCAAGCTTGCCGATAGTAAATCGCATTTTTTCCAAAGACAGTTCGCCAGCGGGATGAAGCTGTTGAAGAATATCACGAGTTGGCAAGGCGTCTTGAACGATAATACTTTGAAAGAACTGGCTTTGACTTCTTTGATGAACCGGTACTTATTAACCGCTATTAAGTTTTGTATGTTAACAGACGCTGTCGCGAAAGTCAATCTTATTTCGCAAATTTTACCGAGGATTTGGCTGCAAAGTAATATTTCCGAACTTACGTTGTTTAAAACATCCGTAATGGGTTTGCTGCAACAGTTGGATAAGAACTGTCCGTTACATCTGGAGTCGATAGAAATTGTGAACGGTATTTTGAAAACTTTGAGGAATAAGTGAGACAATCAACATGTCCTTTTCACTCAAGATTGCGGTCAACTGTAGAGTTGGCAGATGATGATTTCTTAGTACTTAAATCAGAGGTAAAATGTTGTTATGATCTAAGCCGATGTATAAATATGTCATCCCATGTATAAAGTGTATAAATAAATCTATTATATAGAAATTAACATTTTCTTGTTTGTTCACTATGCACTATTACACCGTTCATCTTTGGGGGAGTCTTTGGTATAATAAAACCAACTTAATGAAGATGGCGCTCTTGTCCACTGTCCCAGTCAGGTGTGGATGCTTCAGAGTATTCAGAGCTTAATCTAAGCGCGGCCTACGATATTTAACAGGCCAGAATGTTTCTTTAAAATGCGACGTTGCCGGAACCTCCACATGAGGCTGCTCTTTATTTATTAAAATTTCATTTGGAAATCTTCGATTTGAGTACTATGCCTCGTACTTGTGCAGTGCCCTGTTGCAAGAGCAACTATAAATCTGTGGCATTTGGGAGAAACATGATAACTCCAAAATTGAGATTTTTCAGTACAGGCTCATGATATGGAACTTACAACGAAGTTTACGCCACTTGATGCTTACCGAAAATGGTGAGTCTTTAAACTCAAAATAAATCCTATGGAACACAAATTCAAGAAGAATAAGCTCTAAATCAATAAAAACTATGAATTCAATCATAATAAATGTTATGTGATACTAAAAATAAACTCTGAATAAATTAAAACAATATTAACTAACGGCTTAAAGTAATTTCCTGTCAGAAAGAGCAGTTCTTGGCATTCACAAACCATTATAGAATAATTATTAAGGAAGATGTTACGCAAAATTTGGAGAAATTTGCTCAAGATAATTTTAGAAGGCTGCTGACATAGTGAAAATTTGTAGTGATAAACATCTCAAGTAAGCTGGAAATATGTCATAAATAAACATTGCAAAAACGTTATATAATGCAGAATTTAACAGAGATTTTTTCCTTAACGTTGGAAAAGAAGTGAGAGGTTGAAATGAAGTAGTGTTATTTTTTTTTAATTATTTTTTATCTATTTGAAATTTTCTAAAATGAAGATTTTCTCGGCAGTAGGGAATAGATAGGGCTACAATCAAAATTTTATTAAAACGTACCAGGTGCTTCCAAAAAGTGAAGTCAATCAATAAAAAGATATCCTTTTAATTCATTCACAAATCAGTACAATACGACATGTATGTTTAAAATTATTGACTAGAATCCACACAAAAAGATTATTTTTACTAGGTTAGCTATTCTTGTTTCATTTCATCTATTGTAGTACCCATTCTGTATTGTGTTGTAAAAATTTATGCTGCAGTACATGAGAGGACTAATAGAGGCCATCAAAAGAGCAACACCAAGCATTGGTCTGTAAGCTATCCAAGCCAAAGCGATAACAAACAAGGAAACTGACAATGATATTGCAAAATTAGAGTAATTACTAATTTCCTCGGAGAATATGCCTCGAAGAAGTGGTGTATTATTAACTGAAAAAAATATAAGATAAGAAAAAGAAAATTAAATATTAAAATAATAATAAACTTACAAGCTATTCGTAAAAGTCTGGCCAAACAAACACTCGAAGCATATAAAATAAACATCCCAATAGCCCTATACTTCCAAGTCTCCATTTTAGCATCGGAATGTTCCGCGTCAAACATATCAACAACACTCAGTATGCCATGTCTTATCAAAGCAATCTCATGACCTTTCGATGTAACATACGGCACTAATATGCCATCTTTCTGCTGTGCTATAACCGTAACCTGAAAAAAATTAGGTTAACGAACTGTCAAAATGACAACCGCAACTGTCATACGGGATCTCCAGTTAATCCTGAGTAGTAGAATTGAACCCGTATATCCCCTACTTCTGGGTTCCAAACATCCTCGCAATGATAGTAAATGCCTAGATGAAGTTTAATATTTTTGTTCTCTGGTCTCTCATCGCTGGTTACTTCGACAAAATCACTAAACTTCTTTTTTATATGTTTACCAAGGGTTATACGTCCAACTCTGACAAAAGGAGCTACGTATGTTTGCGTTTTCAAAGGCATTTCACTAAAAACACACTTCATTACAACATATTCGAATTCGAAGACAAAACCTACGTAGGATTCTCATGTCCATGTCGTATGTAAAAATTACGACTATCAACAAGTTTATCTCTCCATTCTGTTTGGTAGTAATAATCCTGAACATCCGAATCCGACCCCCCTACCTCATTAGTGCTCCTCGTCCTGTGAATACCAAAAATCAGAGTTTTTCTTTAAACCGAGCAATGAACCTACGCTACTTCTTCCACCCATTGAAACATTTGCACCCTTCGCTTCAACTTCACTGCTTGAATGGATATTCCATAGTCCGGATCTGTGAGGGGCTCCTCTACAATCAGGGGGCCACTAATATGTATTAAATCACCGTCGTATTCCCTCCGAGCTGATTCATACGAGTTTAAAGAAATTACAGTGTTGAAGGCTTCATCGAGTATATCTGCATGGTGTACGGCTCGTCCCTGAATGAAATGAAGAAATTGTTATCATATTTAACTGAAAGAAATGTAGAACCTGCCTCGTTCCATGTTAGAAGCCAGATACCCGTGCAAAATAAAGCTATTCCTATTAATGAGGTTAACCAACTCCTGTAAAACTCTTCGCTTATCGTATTCATCATGAAATGAAGTCGGCTATTATTTTTCTAGGATAGGTAGTTACGTACATATATTTGCGCATACGTATTCTAAAGAGAATTAACTATTTTTCTCTCAAATTTCTGATTTCGAACATTGTATTTTGTTTGTATTATTATTTATATTTGCACTTTTCGTGCCTACTCGTATCAGCATTACAACTATTCCATATTTGAGACAATGAATCTACTGGTAACTCTAATGAATGATACACTTCCATACGTTCTCAATAATTCTTCTCAATTTTTCATACATTTTGATGTACAAGCATTGAATAATTCAAATTATCATGAGATAAATTTGAAAAATTGCAATTATGCGACCTTGAGAAGTGCGACCTCTCTTCATAGAAGATACATTAGGTCACAGATAATCGGTATAATCCTCAACCCTGAACGATAGATAGTTGTTCTATTTTGGGTTGTATCATAATTAATTGAATTTCAATATATTTTGAAATAACCGCATACCTGAATTATGAAAAAGATGTGTACTCTGAAAAGACCAAATAATGTGTATGTATCTATTGAATATATTGCGAGTTGGTGAGAAGTAGGGTTAGTGCAAATTGGTTTGAAATGCATGTTTGGATAACAATTTATTATATTATTTTATTTGGTTTTATTTATTGTATGATTTCAATAAAACTGTGTGGCAAAAAGGTTGTTTTGTTTTTTTAATTTTGTTATGGTGTTTGTGTTTGATTGTAACTTGGTTTCATTATGTTGAAATATGATTTGGTTTTAGCCGACTGTTTGTAAATGATTCGCTTTGTATGTTTAAACTACACCTTTATTGGTTTAAGTTCATAACAATCCGTCACGATTATTTTCGTGTATTCCACAGTTTCTGACCTGCTATCGCCTGTGATATGAACTAAAATGAAACCATCAGTAGTAACAATATGGGTATTCATAAACCTCCTGTTTTTTGGAATGTGCGGATACATGTACGTCCTCTGGTCGCAATATTGGCTTTATATGGTAGGAGAAGTGAATCCAACGCCGTCTCCTTATGACCAGCAGATATATTTCTACAACCACGGCTTCATGCCCACTAAGAAGTACATTCCTGTCCATAAATACAACGAAGAAGCTAAAACTCGCACAAGGAAGCATTTGAAAGAAAATTCAACCATAACGTTGGTTAAGGATAGCAAGCCCAGGTTTCCCAACGTAAGAAATACCAACTTCGAGTTAGACACAAAAAAATATAGGTGTAGAAGAGGCACAAACGATTTCGAATGTCTGTCAAGGACCATAGAGTTCAAGGAAAAGCTTCTAAGGGAGTTTCGAAGAGTAATTCTAGATGAAAGTAGCGCCTTCAAATCTGGTTCCGAAAACCCGTATAACGTTCAGTTTGAAGGACCGAGGGAAAACGTCGAGGTCAAGAACTCCGAAGATGTTCTATGCGAGCTGAAGAGGGTCGATTTCGGCACCTTGAAACGGTCGGATTTGGTGGTCGAGTCGTACCTGAGGCCGTTCCTGCCCAAAAGGGCAGTTCTCGAGAATAAATTCTTCAATACTTGCGCCATCGTGGCGAGTTCTGGCGCCCTGTACGGCTCCAATTTGGGAAAATTCATAGGTTAGTATCCATTTAAAAATATATGTTCATAGAATCGTGAAATTTGCTTAGATTCGTTCGGGTTAAGAATATTCGCATTCTGTGATATCTGATCTGGAACCTCGTGAAATGTCAACAACACAGATAAACCAAAAAATGTAAAGGTTGCCATCAGAAAATGATAAAAATCGGCTGATTTACCCTTGAACATGTTAAAAAATGCTGCTACATTCTTGTAAGGTTATCGCTGTGTCTTCTTAGGATATAAAAACATGAACATACTTCGAGCATTCATACTGCTTTGACGTTTCAGACCAGAGAACACAGAATGACAAATATTCATATGACAGAAGCTTGTATTTTTTGAAATCCTGTAAAAAAGACGTAATTTTTTTCCTTTTTCTTATTATACTATAATTTAGATTCGCACGACCTCGTTCTACGTTTCAACAACGCGCCTACAACATATTTCGAGAAAGACGTAGGCAGGAAAACCACTATCCGCGTCTTAAACTCCCAAGTGGTCACGAAGAAAGAGTTCGAGTTCCTAACCTCCAACCTGTACAAAAACATCACGTTGGTAGCATGGGATCCGAGCAACTACTCGTCGAACTTGGAGGAGTGGATTGGCAAGCCTGAATTCCAGCTGTTCGAGAACTACATGGAGCACAGAAGAACTGTGGAGAAGTCGCGCTTTTACTTGGTCGATCCGAGGGCTTTGTGGAGGCTTTGGAGGTTTCTGCAGAGGCATTCTATGAGCCGGCTGAGGAGGAATCCGCCTTCTTCGGGTTTTTTGGGTGAGCGAAGAGCCAACTTCTATGATTGTTGAATTTTAAATTGAGATAACTATTTTTCTGTGTTCCAAAGTCTCTTCATCTGACAGCAATGATATTTCTCTAATTCTCGTTCATTATTTCATCCTGTCGTAATTTTCATGGTAATATTTATTGATTACACGTTGGCCTGCTGCCAAAAATCTATTTATTATTCGAGGATCATGAAATTATATAATATTTTTCTCTGTTCACAGGCCTCAGACTTCTCCTGCCCATCTGTGGTTCCGTTGATCTGTTCGAATACATCCCATCGACAAGGGTGACCAAACGCTGTCACTACTACGACACCGACGATAACGCAGCGTGTACTTTCGGAGTTTGGCACCCTCTGGCGGCGGAAAAATTAATCACGTATCATTTGAACGTCCTGAACGACACTCAGGTGTTTCAACAGGGATTCGTGAGAATTCCGGGTTTCAACAAGATCAATTGCTGAATCATAGAGTATTATTCGGATTTGGGAAGTGTCAAATTTGAATTTACGATTCAGTAATAGCGGAAAAACTGAATAATTATATTTTTCAGAGCTTTACGCTGTGTTTTATGAACGTTTATCGAAATTTAGTGGGCTATTGAAGTTTTGATACTTCATTGAAGTTGATATTCAGGTGGGGTTGAAATTTAAATGCCCAACTAAATTTTGATGGAGGTTTCGGTAAATCAATGTTAGTCATAAAAATATTGTGACTTGAATTCACTGAACTTTCGGCTATACGTTATTGGTAGAGGATGAAAAAACCTTTTGGCCTTTCAGGGAAATAACATAAAAGTGCGGAATTTCCAACTATGCAGATGCACAAAATGTTTTTCAAAAGTTTGACAACACCTCCGAAAGTATTTTCTTTTTTATCAAATATACAGTTTGAATTTTTCAATTGATTAATTACAAGTAAGAAAAGACAGCTATGGTGTTTGAATACAAACGTTAGTAGCTACTGTTAGGAAAAGTTTTTTATCTACTTCCGAAGCGAAAAATATCTATAGAAAAGGTAAGTTCGGAGTAATATATATTAAAATAATGAGTCATAGGGCTTTTATAACTTTCCGTGTTGTACCACTGTTTCAGAAGTGAATGTTATTGTGATATTCGTTTTAATAAATTTCATCCAAGATGGAAATATCTCTTATTTGATTTTTCAAGAGTTTCTTGACTTGCATATCTGATGAATTTTAACATTAATAAGTTCTGAGAACGAAGAAATAGTTCATCAGTAACAAGTAGAGCAAAAAATGAATAAAACCTATAGAGAAATAGTGCTAAAATAGAAAAAAAGATTGATTGAAAAAGAAATCCGCTTAAAAAATGCGGAAAACGAAGCAACGAATACAAGAGCATCTTAAGTTCAGAACACACATTGAAAGTGGCAAGAAAATCATTTTATCCATTTTCCAGTAAAAACACACATTCGGAATTAGATTGAAAATTGAAGACAAAATAGTTTTTCCTGAATATTTCGAAAAATATTCTTTTTGGACGTATGCTTCTATTATTTTCTGACGAAGATTTCGAAAATGCTTCGAAAAAATGGGGTTCCAATTTGAAAAAAACGATTTTCTGATGTTTCGTCACTTCTAAATTTGACAAAGAATTTGTGACCTCCTGTATCATATTCTGAAAATCACGTTATCGGAAAAGAAGCTTAAGCCTTTCTTCCAGGGGTTTCTTAAAAATGAGAATTTTCAATGAAAAAACCTCGAAGTTGTCTGTATTTCAACAGAGTTCAATTTTGAGATTTTTTTTTGTATTTCCTCATTTAAAGAGAATTTTCTCGGAAAAATTCAAACTTTTGGAATCAAGAAGACTCAGAATTCAATTGAGAATCTATCTATGCAATAAAAATGGGTCTTTCCATTCGAAAAACGAAAGTTGATGTCACTTCCGGAAATACCGCAAGTCCTAGAACCTTCAAAAAATATACGAGAAGTCGTCTTCTTACTTGAAGCTCAACTTTAGAATTTCAATCCTGAATCTTGTGTCTTTTCTAAAAATATTCTATAGAGCCATATTCGCGAATAACCCTGTATACTAGATGAACAGAGTTTTCAGAATATAATGCCAATCGTAGACTCATCAAACGTACAGGGTGATTCATTTATCTTGGTAACCCCAATTTTCTCGAAAACGCCCGAATATTTTTTCATACCTTTTTTATCATATCATTCGAAAGATAATTTCATTGCGAATTTTTTTTTTCGAATACAATTTTGATCGATTTCTAACCGTTTGCGATCTGCAGCGTGTTTTATATTGATTCTATTCCATTTATTTTTTTCTGTATTGTGGTAGTATGCCTTTATTTAGAGACATAGATGTGATTTTGTGATTCGAATTCAAGAAGGTTAGTTTTCTGGTCAATGTGCTCCTTCAAATAAGATGAAATATGTGGCTACAGCAAGATGGTGCTTCATGCCACCACGCTGCCATTCTCAAGAGATATTTAGATCAAGAATTCGGAAAAAAATGGATTGAAACCAATGGACCCATCAGATATCGCCAGACCTAACGCTCATGGATTACTTTCTGAGGGTTTCCCTTGAATATATGGTATACCAAACTGATTCTAATAACTTGGACTATTTGAAATTGAAGATAAGAAACGCATGTGCCCAAGTGGACCCTTATATTTTGACCAAATTGATGAAATAACTTATGTATGGATCATAATGGCCGGTATATAGAACATATGACTCGAAATTTTTCGTTTGTTATTAAAAAAAAATGTTTATTATTATAAGATATAATATTTAATGAATAAAATAATAGAAAAATAGTTACAGAGCCTCCGTCATTTTACGGAACATACTCAAATTTAGGTCATCTAGCCATTATGATCCATACACAAGTTAAATCATCTCCCTATTTCATCATAAGTCACTTTGGACAAAATATAAGGTTACATTCATTTTCGAATTCTTAATCTCAATATCTCTTCACAATGGCAGCGTTGTGACATGGAGCCCTATCTTGCTGTATCCACATATTTGATCTTATTTAAAGAGGCAGATTGTTTAGAAAACTTGCCACCTTGAATTCAAGGCATAAAATCATATCTATGTCTCCAAATCAAGCCATACTACCACAATACAGAAAAAAATAAATGGAATAGAATCAACATAAAACACGCTGTAGATCGCTGACGGTAAGAAATGGACAAAAATTGTATTCGAAAAAAAAGTTCAAAATGAAATTATCTTTCGAATTACATGATAAAAATGGTATGTCCCTGGAGAAAAAATTTTTGATAGCGCCGCGACGCCTGGCGTCTTTATTTATTCCGCAGATTTTTATGCGCATCTCAAGTCGACATTAACTTGTTCAAAACGCCATTCACAGAATGAAAAAATATTCGGGCGTTTTCGAGAAAATAGAGGTTACCATGATAAATGAATCACCCTGTACAAAGTTTCAATTGAATAGTTTCTACACCCAAG
This sequence comes from Hippodamia convergens, assembly GCA_038502775.1. Classification (NCBI taxonomy): domain Eukaryota; kingdom Metazoa; phylum Arthropoda; class Insecta; order Coleoptera; family Coccinellidae; genus Hippodamia; species Hippodamia convergens. The sequence continues at coordinate 40,975,447 of CM076610.1, forward strand.
ATTTCATGGATTTTCTACTGTATCACTGATGATCATAAAAAATCAGGATACGGGAAAATGCTAAAACTAAGTAAATGCATATAGTATATATTTCTTTTTACTTTTTTCTAGTTGAAATTTTCCATATAATCACTCATATGAATGTTGACAAAAATAAATATTTAGATGAAGCTACACAACACAAGGTTTAGCTTATGTGTCTCATCTAGACCTAGGATTTACCTGAATAAAATTTGATTTGATTTGTTCAAAAATATCTTTTTTATACGTTCCTGAAAATTTTCGGCTAAAGTAGATTTTCATATTAATTGGGTATCCAAATTCAGAAGCGTGAATAAACTCAATGCGGGAAAAAGCAGTTACAAAATCTGGAATTACAATCCATTCTTTATCATAGGGAAAATGATGAGTATCAGTCGATTTCCCCTCTAAATGTTGTAAGATCTTCACCAGTTTCCAGAAAATTACGTAACATTCCCTTGATAAAGAAGACAAGTGGAGAGGGGTTGAGGTTTTTATTTGATACTACATACATATCATTTTAAATATTCATTCAAAAGAATATTAACTCTAGTAGCATCAAGTCAGGTTCAAAAATTTATGTTTTTTCAAAATTTTATTCAGAATGCGAATAATTTATTTCGGAATAGTTTTTATCTTCTGCTTGTTCAATTTAATTGAAGGCAAGCCTAAAATAGAGAAGGCCTTGGTAAGTAGCTTTAAATTTCAAATATATTTCATCAATAATATTTATAATTTCAATTTCTAATCAATGATTAGAGCGGTCAAAGACATTGACTCAAGTCTGAAAAATTTTACTTTTGGATATATTCCTTTTTTCCCTTCCCCATTCATTTTTTATTGCTTGTTTTCATGAATGATTTTTTTTTGATTCATCAAATGCTGTGTCCTAATAAAATTATGAAGTTTTGGAGTACATATATAGAAAATTGAATCCTTGCTATCCCAGAATTTCGTTTTTTTCCTATCAAGAAAATTGATCATAGTGGCAAGAAATGAAGAAATAACGCTTCAATAATGCAAGCAATAATCAAATTGCGGATAAAAATTAAAATTTCTCATTTAGTAATCATCGAGATGAATACCATTTTCAAATCATAGTCACAGATCTTTTTTCATGAGGCTGGAGAAATTAAATCAGATTTTGTCAATCGGAGATGCTTTATTTGGCATCATCAGTATCCCATATCCCCCAGAGACAAAATCCTCTACTTTATATAACCATTTTTTCCTCATTCAAGATCTATCTATCTCAATATGGATATCTGGAACCTAACAGCATGGGCAACAGCTCTTTGGTGAACGCGAAAACATTCAAGAAGAGTTTGAAAGAGTTTCAATCATTCGCAGGGATACCAAGGACTGGTGAGGCTCTTAAAACAATTTTATCCTCGCTTTTTGAAATCCAATTTCATACTTATTCTTCATTCCAGGAAAACTGGACAAGTTAACTTTGGAGGTTATGAGTTCGCCTAGGTGCGGGGTTAGTGATAAACTTGGCACCCCTGGAAGGAGCAAAAGATACGTTCACCAAGGTATGTCTTTAGAAGAACGATCACACCTTTAGATTTTAAGATATTCAGTTTCTCCGTAGAAAAAATCATTTGGACACGTCAAATAGCGTCCGAGATATCGAGTTATAAACATATTTTTGTACAACTGCCATTGAAAGTGACACTTTTAATGACAGCAAACAATGTTAAAATTTATTGTTTACGTGGAAGGGTGTTAAAAATATTTTTAACATTAGTGTTCAAAATATTTTTAGCACTTCATTTTCTTATGATGAAATCAGATGAGAAAAGTCCAGGAATTGCAAATTTTCATCATCAATATTTAACAATCATTATTTATGAACATAACTATTAATCGTTAAACTAGAACAATTACTAACATTAATGCTCTCTGACGTTAGGGAGCTTCGCAATACATTTTTAGAATCCTCAACACCATCAGTATTTGTAGAAACCGGATGATCCAAAATCTGTTGAGATTGGGAGAATTTTTTCAGCAATGACATTTATATATGCAATGGAATGATCAACATAGCCCTCGGCTACCGTCGTAGACTTCCATCCACCATGTTTTTTTATATCCGTAATATTTGCTCCTGATTCTGCTAGCAATGAATCGGGGGATCTTTGAAAACAGTGTCCTGTATATTGCTGTGGTTCTGGCAGTTTGAGGAATTCGGCAGCAATAGATGGAATTTTTCCAAATGTATCAATACCAACTGGATTGGCAGTGCATTTATTATTCATGTATTTCAGGAAAAAACGACGATGTTTGATGACAGAAGTTCGCAGTGCAAAGTATTTATGAAAATAGTTTACATACTTCCCAATAATACTGAAAGAACGACTGACTTTCGTTTTCGTATTTGGAAGTTGTATAACCAATGATTTATTTGTTATTTCGATGTCTTTCACTGATGAATTACACAATTCTTCACACCGACAGGCTCCAAATAATCCGAAAATAGTATTTCTCATCTGGTGCCTCCTTTATGAACTTTTCAACTTGTTCACGTGTGAGAATTTTTCGATTTTTTCGGAAGATATCCTTCATTTTTCCGTTTTAAATATGCTATTACCTTAGAATATTCACTAACATCCACACCATTTCTAACAAGAGGGCGCTTTATCTATGAAAATTTGCTCCACAAAGTTGATGAACTCCATATTTTTGATTTTTCTTCTAAGTATGCCAGGAAAACAGTTTCACTGAAGTTCCCTTCTACATTTTTCAATTTACACCAGGCCAGGACATTGTTATGTGCAATATCGTACAGCTGAACAGATTGTTTATGTAGGAGTTCCAGATTTGCTCTTCTTGCAGACTCTTCGATATCCAGAGGAACAACCAAATCCTCACTTCTATTAATAATTGGACTCTCGACAAATATATTGAGCAGTTAAAAACCCAAGACGAAAATTGGACTGGAACGAAATTCAAATGACAGCGCCTTTTCTCATTTGTTAGTAATCATAACGTTGGCAACGTTTGCCATTGACAACAACCTTTTGATTATTTGAATATTAAAATGCATTTTTAAGTTTATTGTCATTGCAAATTCGCCCATTTCATTATCAGAATAGGGCAGTTGTACAAATAACATTGTATGGTATTTGTGTTAAAAATGATTTTATTTTGTTCGTGAAATTGTTCAATTCGCTCAGCTCATTTCACATACTTTTTCACTCACAAAATAAAACGTCACTTTTAACATTCATATCATAAATAACTATTTCCCAGGCTGGCGATGGATTGTTGTGACGTCACAGCACAACGTTCATTCAGTACGTAGCTCGTGCTCGTAGGGTTCACAAGAGCAATATGTCCCATGAGAATTCTACATTTTTCTTAAAACTTGTATGGGTTTTCAATAACGGTCTCTGAAACTGAATCCATTTAACTGATATAATGATATTCAGTAAAAAACATTCAAACTGTGGCTGGGTCCAGTAGAACGAGCTTGGCCATTGTATTGTAGAGTGACGTCACTCAGCGGCTATCCCAGAAAAACATTCCGTTTCTTCTTCAATTATCGTTCCCCTTTTAGGAAGCAGATGGCGCAGCAAACAGCTGACCTACAGGATATCGAAGTATCCAAGAAGCCTTGGCAGAGAGGAGGTCGACAGAACAATCCAGAGAGCCCTGAATCTATGGTCGAAATACACGGATTTGACGTTCGAGCCCTCAGACAGGGGAAAAATTGACATCAGATTCGAGGAATCGAATCACGGCGATAACAGCCCTTTCGATGGACCAGGTGGCACTCTGGCGCATGCGTATTTTCCTGTGAGTTTTTCCTCTTGTTTTGCACAGTTTCCCAGGCGAAAAATGTTCCAATTAAAAGTTTTTCGGTGTGAATTTTTCGGACCACTGAGCCTAGGGTGATCAGAGTAATAGTCTTGTGATTATAACTCTGATTATTAACCAATGAGAAAAAAAAATAATATATGAAATGAAGATAAACGAACATATTCAGATCGGGAAAACGGAATTGGAAACATCACAGTTTCTATAGTGAATTCGAACAGGGCCATATTCTAGTGGCAGAATAAAAAAAAGGTTGGGTGGGGATGTAGAGCACAACGTATGGTCGAATCGAATCGGCATCAGTAACACTCCAAACGCGGTATGGGTGATTCCTTATCTGTTGTAAATGAATACGACAATTTTATTCCAATTTATTTGCCTCAATGAATGACACAAATAATTTCCTGTGGAAATTGGTATTCAGGTTTTTTCGTCAAAACTGGTTTGAAAATGAAATCAATTCTGGAAAAAGAAAAAATTTAAAACCAAAAACATATTCTACGAGAAGAAATTGAAAAAAAAACAAAAATTAATTCCATGAAAATAAAAGAAGAAAAACAAAAACAAATTCTTGAACATGCGAAATTGAAGATCGATAAATTCAAATTAAACGTTCCTATAATCCACTTTGTTGTGCCAAACAGTAGCCAAATCTATTATAAAGAGATAATCTCATATCTCTGAGAAGATAAGGCATACTTGCTTTTTTGGCACAAAATTGGAGAGCTTTCGGCTCTCGGTCCATCTCCAAAGGCAAGAATGAAAGAAGTTATCGTCTCCGCAATAATTGATTTGAATTTTCTCTTTAACCGTAAACATTTTGATTTACGCGAATCTAATTTATTTTCAAACCGTCTAGCTATCACATCTGACGTTCGGATGCGAGCAGCCGAGTTCATCCCCTCCTGCCGAGACTTGCCATTCCAATAGTCCAGTCCAGTCCCTCGAATCTCAATGAGATTTCGATTCTTCCACTGTGTTCTACTAGACTCGGAGCTAATTAGAATTTAATATACAGGGTGTTTCCTTAACATGCGGCAAAAAATCAGGGGGCTGTTCCTTGGACTATTCTAAGAATATTTTGTCCTTTGATGATTTTTGAAAAACCTCTTTGTTTCGAAGATACAGGGCAAACAAAATTTTAGATAATAACATTTTATTATGAAAAATTACATGAAAATTTAACTTAACCTACAAAAACTGTTGAAAATGACCACCTCCAGCCAGCATACAAGCATCCAATCTTCTCCTCATTGACTGCCGAACCCTTTCAAAAACACCAGGATCATTTCTTATTAAGTTACACCCAGCAATGATCCGATTTCGCAAGTCTTCCACATTTTCTACTGGAGTGGTATAAACTAATGATTTTAGATGGCCCCATAGGAAATAATCTAAGGGGTTTAAGTCCGGGGAACGAGCAGGCCATAAATGAGGTCCACCTCTTCCAATCCAGCGATCTCCGTATGTTAATGTTAAAAACTCACGAGCAACTAAACTAAAATGCGCTGGTGCACCATCGTGCATAAACCACATTGCATGTCTTATTGCCAATGGTACATTCTCCAAAAACAGAGGTAACGTTTGTTCTAAAAAGTTGCGATACACGTTCCCGGTAAGTCTTTCTGGTAAAAATATCGGCCCTATTAGCCAGTCACCCACAATACCAACCCAAACATTCAATGAGAACAGGTGTTGAAAACGATCTTCAATTATCTCATGTGGATTCTCGTCGGCCCATACATGGTTGTTATGAAAATTTCTTATTGCATTTCTTGAGAAATTCGTTTCATCGGTAAAAAGAATCAGCGTCAGTAATTGAGGAATTTGAACTAATGTGGTTAAAAGCCATTGACAAAATGCAATACGTGGGGGAAAATCAATAGGAATAAGTGCCTGAACGCGTTGCATATGGTATGGATATAACAAATTGTCTTTAAGAATTTTCCAAACAGTCTTATTACTCACATTCAAAGTATTGGCAATTTTTCGAGTAGAAGTTCTAGGGTCTTCTTCGATCATGTCCAGCACATTCTCTTCCAGTTCCACCGTTCTTACTGTGTTTGGCTTTCCTGGTCCCCCAATTTGTTTCAATGTGCCTGTTTCATGCAGACGTTGATGAATATTTTGAAACAATTTTCTGTCAGGAATATTACGCCCAGGAAATCGTTCAATGTACAACCTCCTAGCTTTTAATGAATTTCCATCAGCAAGTCCATAAATGAAATGCATGTCAGTCATCTCGGCATTTGTATAGCGATTCATAATAGTGAAAGATAAAATGTTAATTGCTAATACATCACAAAACGAATTCAAATGAAAACCGTGTTTAATCTGTATTCCTTTACCATCTGAACTTATCAATTTTAAGTCAAAAAACTGGCCGTTTTTTATAGTTGTCAAACACATTTAAAAATAAATTGTACCTACTTAGTAAACACAGTGCGGTACGCATTTTTATTTATACTATTATCAATTTTAAAAATATGAAAAATGTTGTTCGCCCTGTATCTTCGAAACAAAGAGGTTTTTCCAAAAACATCAAAGGACAAAATATTCTTAGAATAGTCCAAGTAACAGCTCCCTGAATTTTTGCCGCATGTTTAGGAAACACCCTGTATATTCCTATATTTCCATAAAGATTTTCTTTATCTGTATACGAAACAGAACACATTTTAAACTCAAAATTTATAAAATTATTTCTCCATTTCAGTATCGCAATGTATTTCAATACTAAAAGTAGTGCTGTAATGAAATCATTACAGCATTGCTTTCAGTTATATTTTTCGTTTTTTGGTTGTCAGTATTGCCTCAGATCCTCCCAATTTTCAAATCAAATCAATTGAAATTCCGTAATCTTTCAAATTGTGTAAGACACACCAACTGCTAAGATACAAATAGAAAAGTCACTAGGATGAATTTTATTCGAAATTCGAGAGTATTTCACAAAACTTGGCTGAAATAGAGAGAATATCATCTAATACTCGTGGCAGAAGGCAATTCCAACACTCATGCCCATTCTGCAACTTGTTTTAGAATATACTATTATATCTGTTTCATCTGTGAATGGTCACATTGCTTCTAAATGTCTTCGGTTTTCCTTTGTATCTTCCATCTTTCATTCTGAGCAGAAGTATTGTATATCCAGATAATTTTTCATGTTGAGTCTAAACTTCTGCTGAATTTCCCCCTTTTGGTATTTTCACATTTGGACAATGTTCCAGACTTCTGAACATTTCAAGTGTGTGTTCATTTTGTCTCTCAAAGTAGCTCCGAACTTTTCGTCAAACGATCTTCTTGTTAGCACCTTAGTTATTTGGTCCTCCCCGTCGGATTGTGGTAAACCATTACTGATTTCTCAATTCACATAGTTGAAATTGAACGTAAATACAATGTTGCGAACGGGATTATCAGAGAACTGATATCCGATCCTCAATGACTTGGAGTCTGGAGATAAACGAATAATTTCTTTTCGGGCCATGTGAAATAAAATATTCTCCAAACCTTTTTATCAGTTATTATGAATAGTCCAACGAACAGGGCTTCAATTTGGGATCTCAGCAGAAAGACCGTGTGACGAGAATCTTTGCTGAAAAGAAAAATTGAGTAATTGGTCATGGTCCGGGCACGCCTAATTTAGAGGAGGAGATAAAACAATTTTTAATTTTAATAAACCTGATTGGTAAAGATTATAGAGTTAGAAAGATAGGAAACGCCCTTACATCTGTGGTACTAAAATCCGACTACAATTTTTGGCTAGTTTCTTACTTTTGACACCTAGATGGCGCTGAAAACATAATTCAGTACAGAAAACTATTTTAATAGGCGCGAAATTCGAATTATACTTTTCATAAATTTACATTAAAATGAGTATTCTTTGTCGAGCTTTTAGAGAAACATCCTGATCGACAAAACAAAAGCAGAGCTCCGTTTTTTGATCAGGATTATATTTTCCCTCTACACATTGTTTTGAATCAAACGAAATACGTTTTGGATTCTTTATATTTTTATTTGAAATGATTGTGTAAAATCAACTACAATACAATAATTATGAAATTGAGAACATTTCAAAAATTTGTTCACATATTAGAGAATTATTATAACAATTTCAAGAACTTATTCATACAGTGAACTCTCGATAAATCGAACATCGATAAATCAAACAGTTGTTCTGGACCCGATTCATACATATCTTACCCAGTGTATTTTAACCTAAATGAGTCCAGAGGGTCTAGTAGAACTGCTTGAAGGGTCGTCAAGAGAACCACAACCTCTATAAGTCGTTCTTCTGACCACCATTGCCTCTATGAGTGGAACTTCTTGATCTAATGAATGAGACCCAAGAAAATTCGGTTCGCAAACAAATTATCCAGAACAATATATTTTTGCCCCGAAACCTCTATCCATTTGACAACACTGAAAATAAAAAACAATGAACAATACAGGTATGAAAAGAGTCTTCCGGGCTTATTGGCCGTGGTCCATTAGGAATAATTTCACCTAACGTTTCGCCTACAACTTCGGTAGGCATCTTCAGAGGATTCTCGGTCTAAGATTGTACCTCGAACGCTGAATTTCTGAAACTTTCAGCGTTCAAGGTACAATCTTAGACCGATAATCCTCTGAAGATGCCTACCGAAGTTGTAGGCGAAACGTTAGGTGAAATTATTCCTAATGGACCACGGCCAATAAGCCCGGAAGACTCTTTTCATACCAGTATATCTGGTCGTGAAAGCCTTAAACTATTCAATGAACAAGCCCAGCAAGAGTTCTTTATACGTTATCCAGAACAATATATTTTTGCCCCGAAAACTATATCCATTTGACAGCACTGAAATAAGAAGGCACAAACAAGACAGTTACATGATACGAGTTTCAAAACATACATTTCCATTCTCTTTGGTAACGAAAAGAATGCACATTCAAGATTATTCTTTCTATTATTTCTGCAATTAATCACCATGCATTTCGAATGTCGGCCAGTTTCTAACACAAAATTTATAACAGAAAAACACACAAACCAAGATTATGGAGTGAGCTAGGTGCTACTCTTATAGATTTCGAGTTATTTCAGTGGAAAATACGCGAGAAAATACAATCATCATTCAGCAAAAATATGTATTCAAGTATTTCTTTCAAAATTGACAACAGCCTACTAATAATCTATGCCAAATGGACCCTAATTAAATATTTTAACCATAACCCGATTACTTTTGAAAAACAGATGTCGCTGACATCACTGTAGTCGCTTCGTTTCCCATCTTTATACTCTATAATCTTTGCTGATTGGTACTACCCAAAAATGTAAGGTGAGGGGGACCACCCACCAGAGGTGGAAAGCAAATTGGTTTCCTAAGGGAGCGGTAGACCTGGGGACGACGGTTTCGTGGGGTTCTCCAGGTTGCTCGGAGGAAGGTCGGAGAGTGTATCTGGGGATCCCGGGCGGGAAAGCACATCCTTAGATAACTCGGGTGACGGTTGAAGTCCGTCGAAGAAACGGTAAAGTCCTAATTTTGGTAATTGGAAAATATGAGGTAATTTCGAGGAGCGAATCGGTTAACGGTTAAAGTCCGTTGTGGAAAAAAAGGTAAAGTTTTATTTTCGTGGTTGACGAAATATTAGGTAGTTTCAAGTAGTGAAAAACCGAAGTAGTAGGGGAATTTTTCGTGCTATTCAGTTAGGATTTTCGAGTCGGGAAGCGCGATCAGAAATTACGGTAGTTGTTGCGAAACAGCAGTGAAGCGTTTCGGGAGTGGTTATTTCAGAGAACTTGGATTATATTTCTACGAGGGAAATCAAGAGGTCAGAACTTTTCAATTTTAATTGATGAGGATAGTTTGAGTCTAAAAGTCTTACCATCTCTCACCTCACATCTTATTTTCTTATTATTATTGTGTTAGATAGTCTGAGGTACAGGTGAATGGATTAATTAGTTAGATTCTCATGTAAATTACTTCACTGGTTTCAATTATCCCTAGGAACTGAAAACTCTCTACGAGAAAAATAACACTAATGCCCACTTGCACCGTTTTCTGGTTAAGACAGACTTATCTAAGGCGCCCTTAAATTTTGAGTCAGGTTTAACGGATCAGATCTTGCACCGCATATCTAATAGAAACGACTTTGTTAAACACGCGCTAAGCAATGCCAAATCTGGCAACACTGTATAAATCAGTGAATTTGCTTGTTTTGACATATAAATGCGATATGATCATATGGTTTCGTGTCGGCACTAAGCACAGCGAAGTAAAAAGAACACAAAGAACAAGCGAATTCATATACCAACAAGATATTTTGTGTATGCATATTCCTTTTCAGTATTCTGATTCACAGAACGACATTTACTTTGGGCCGCTGGCGAACAGGCACAGTACAACCTATTTTTTTTTATTTGAAGCAAATGATTTGATTTGATTTCAACAATTCTTTATTTGCATCTTGGATGCCATAATTCTGCATTTGTGGAATATCATCGCAGTAGTACTTTTCACATTCACGAGAGTAAATAGTACCTGCAGAATTAATAATTACATGGGTACAATGAATTGCTCCAATAACACGAGGAAATCCAGCAATTTGGTGAAATTGGGTTTTTTGGAACGTAATTCTTAGACATTTTTATGAATACTGAAACTGGAATTCTTGGTACTGTAGATTCGTGGAATTTCATAAAATCGGCTACAGCCGAGGCTACAGCCAATTAAAATGTCCTGATGATGCGTAGAATCGCAGGCACGTAAGGATACACTCTGATTCCTACAATCATCAAGGCTTAAACTCCCTTCTTTGAGGTTTGACATCATCATACATAAGATATAACAAGATATGTACTTACATATCACTTGGCCTTTCTGAATCATCCTCAATTAATCTCAGCAGTTGCAGAATAGTTTTTTTGGTCAAACGAAATCGCCGAAAAAATGTGAATTCGTCCATATCATGGTAGTGATCTGCCCTATTAAATTGTAGACTTCTAGGAAAGCCATAATCAATGATATCTAATATGTCGAAATCATCCTCATATAGATCATCAATTTCATTCAATAAAGTTCTATCCATAATTATTATTAAATTCACGCAATCAAAAACAACACGTCAAAACTGATGTTCGTTTTGACGTTATGAATATTTGAGACGGGCTAAAGTCTTGCTTAAGCCATGAATATTCGCGGCTCAAAATAGTCATAACTTATGAGGCACTTAAATTGCGGTGCAAGGGAAACGACATCTCAAACCTAACTTCAAATCTAAGTTGGACGTAAGTCAGACTTATATTTGTCGGTGCAAGTGGGCATAAGTCCAACTCTTTTGCAGAAGGCCTTACTCACACTCACTCCGAGGTGGAGAGAGCCAAATTTTGTTATTAGGTTGACGTGAAGCCGCTCTCTCGTTAACCCTTCAACATCTCGACAACCCCGTATGAACAAAGTCACTTTTTATTACAAGAAGGACAAGGCTCATATAAGGGGTGTCTATAACAGGATGAAGCCCTAATTTTCTGCGTTCATTTTCAGCAATTCGGTGGCTCAACCCACTTCGACGATAGCGAACCATGGATGATAGGAGCAGGCTCAGGCATAGACCTATACCAAGTGGCGGCCCACGAATTCGGACACGCCCTAGGACTCAGCCACTCGCAGATCAAAGAAGCCCTGATGGCGCCCTTCTACAAGAGACAATGGAACAACGACCTGTTCACCGATGACGTGGAAGGCATCCAGAAGCTCTACGGGGCAAAGAGTGGCGAAAATCCTCCAACTGGAGGAGATTCTCCAACTGGAGGAGACAATCCCACGGGGGAAAACCCCCCTGATGTCCCTGCACCGAGACCGCGACCGCATTTTCCTCGTTTTCCGGGTTTTCCAGGTTTCCCAAGTTTTCCAGGATTTCCACGTTTCCCGGGTTTTCCACGATTCCCTTCTTTTCCGGGTTTTCCTGGTTTCCCGAGGTCGCCAGGATATTTCCCAAGGTTTCCTGGATTCTACCGTCGCAGAGGCCCCCCACCGATTCACCCTCATCTTCTGCCTCCGCCATTTTACCCAAGGTTTACAGAGTATTACCGTCGGTAATTCGGGTAAAACCTTCGAAACTACTGATCCAACTCTGGGACAAGATTGGCATTTGAAAAGCTGTAGAAATATTTCCTAATAAAGTATTTTGAATAGCATCTTGATACTATTGTGTATTTTCTTGATTCACTCATGGGGTAGTGTTGGGTAAGTAGATAATAGTTAATAGTTTAAAAGGGGTTACAGTCCACTACGACCTGATGGTCAATTGTGCCCCCTGACAAAGCTTTACAGTTCGCCTTCCAGTTCCAGAGATCTTATTAGATCCAATATCTCGGAAGGCTTCAGTGAGGCTAATTCCTCTCTCCTACAGGTCTCTTGACCAAAGCATTGTTTCCTTTGGCTTACAATGCCGAAGAATTCTGTGACTAGGTGAATAGGAGTTTCTTCCTCCTCCCCACAGAATCTACACTCGTCAGTGTCCGATACGCCCATTCTCAGCAAGTGCTTTCTGAGGCGACAATGCCCTGTAAGAAAGCCAGTGAGGAGGTGTAGTTGGTTCTTACGGAGATCCAAATATTTTTTGGATCTTGTAGTTTCAAGATTCCGAAGGAACTTTTTGGAGTGATCCAACCCTGCCAGAGTGTTTCTCTTCCAGTTTTCTCCTTCTCCAGAAACTCCTTCTTATATGTACATTTTGCTATATCACAGAAAGGTTCTGGGCCAGTGAGTGATTTCCGAGCACCCTCTCTGGCAAGTTAATTGGCATTTCGTTACCTGTGATGCCCGAATGACCAGGAACCCAGATCAAAGCGACCTTATTTTTCTTGCCTACCTCATTGAGTTTGATCCGGCATTCCCATGTCGACTTTGAGTCGATGACATAGGAGTTCAGTGCTTTAATAGCAGCTTGACTATCTGAGTGAATAGCTATGTCGCTAGTTTAATATCTAGACATCTTTCGATTGCTAATATTTCTGCTTGCAGAACACTCACACAGGAGCCCAACGATAGAGCACACTTGGCTTTGGTCCCGTGAACCCCAGCGCCAGCTCCCGTGTTGGTTTTAGACCCATCTGTATAATATTTAACAGTATTTTCTTTGAAATTTTGGTCGGTGTATTCCCGCTCCCATTTCTCTTTTTTGCATTTACTTTCTTGACCATTAGTTGGGTGAGTAACTCTTATATGAGGCGGTTCATATGTCCCGGACACGACGCAGAAATGTGAGAGCGGCTCACTCTGAAAAACTGTATCACCTCATTTCGAATGTCCCACTAGTGATGGGACGAGTTCAATATTTCCTAACTCGATCTAACCGAGTTGAATCGCTAGCCAGCTCGAGTTGTAACTCGAGCTGACTCGGATCGGTGCTTATTCTTCGACTTCGTATTGAATGCGTATCCCAAACCCGAGATGGATCGTTAGATCTCGCGCCTTCGCCGACTTGATTCAACGGCACCTAGAGTCGGGACACCGGCTGGGTCCAAATCCCCGAATGCCCCGAATCGAGCCGAGCTACCAGCCACAATAACCCACAACTCGGACGGATCGGCGATTCACGATTTGAACGCTTAACTTCTGGATGTGTCCGAGTTGACTCGAATTCACTCGGAAGTAAATCGAGCTGACTCGCTTAGGGTTTAACTCGAGTTAATCGAGTTGAATGGCTCGAGTTACCCATCCCTATGTCCCACTAAGCGATTAAGCATCGGTGGGGCGATTGAGGAGAGCCGAAAGACGCGAGACCGACACAGGTAGTCGCAGATCTCGACCATAATGTAACTCAATTCAGATTTAGGGACGAGTACGGAACGGTGACACTTGTAAAGCCGTATCTGGGCCAGAGCGATCTGATAATCAGATGTGTTTTGCCGAACACCCCAACTGAAGTAATAAAAATACAGTGACCCTATTGTTAATTGCTTTAAGCTTTCATGTTGATAGAAGGTACTTCCATCTTTCCTTTTCACTATTGTGTCTTGTCATAAATCACCGGATTTGTGGTTATTCCTCATAATAAAATTAGGGTTGTTTTTTAAGAGGTTGCTCCTTCAACCGCTCTTACCGACAGTCGAATATACAGGGAATTTGTACTACAATGAGCGCTTCAACTCTAACTTCTAACGTAACGACGTTATCCCCCTTGTGCATTGGTCCAGTTGCGAGCGACACAGTGACACAGTATGTAGTAGAACAAATTTTGTTCCGACTGCCTATCGCGTCATGAACGCCCGGAATGCCTCGCCTCATTGGAAGTGGTACAATCTACCGCCCAAGTACAAAAGTGAGGCTCCTCTTACAAACTCAATTTTAAAACGTGTACTACCCAACACTGTTATGGGGATAACTTCTAAAATGAGTACATTTGATTGATTAAGCTTGATGCAGAATCTCTTGATTTTGTGTAAAAAAGGGTTGCAGCCTTCCGCGACCTTATGGTCTGTTGAGCGCCTAACAAATCTGTTCTCACTACAATCTTCCAATATCCAATATCTGCGAAGGCTTCAGCGAGGCTTATTCCTCACTGATACAAGTTTTTCGACCAAGGTATTGTTTCGTTTGGCTTACAATGGCAGAACATTCCGTGACTAGGTGAATAGGAGTTTTTCCTCTAATATAAACCGAATAAGGCATAGCTTTTTTTGACAGAATACAAATGGAAAAATGCAGAAACGAAAAAACAAACCGTATCAATCTTCAACATGAAAATGGAATTAATTTCATTGTGATCATGAAATAACAAATTAACGTATAATCAAAATGTTATAATAATCATGGAAATAACTGTACAGCGTGGTCAGATTCCGATGTTTTAGTACTACATCTCCTGAATTAAGCGAGATAAAAAAAAGTAATAAATATGTCATGTTCTCTTTTTTCGAGAAAATCAAATTGCAATTCGCTAAGGTGTCTAGTTTCTATGCTACAGGATGATTTTGAAATTTGGTCAATTATTATAATTGGCTATAACTTCCCCAGTGTTGCTGCTAAGCTATCGAAATAAAAACATCTTTAGTGGAGTTTTTTCAGTACTTTTGACAAGAGCTTTCGAAATTTTAGTGCCTCTTCAAATTTTAGAGAAATTAAAAAAATTGATTTTTTTCAATAATTTCTTGCTCAAATTCACATTCGTTCAACCTGCGGTAACTTTTAAAGTATTCATTAGAAAACTGTACTGTAAAAAGCATTTTTCATCAGGAATGAATGCCGCAGATAACAATCACATTCATTTTTATGTGAATTCATTCCATGCCAGTTGGGAGCGCTCTTCAAATTGAACATTATTTTGAATTGAACTGAACATGTTGAAAATAGTTATCGTGGGTTATCCTCAGCAGTTAGACATATGTCGTCGCTGATTTTTTTATAGAACTTTTTGAGCCCTTCAAAATTGTCTCTGACTATGTGTCTCTATCTCTTATAGTTCACCCAGTGTCGGCCGTAAAAGCCTGAAAAAACCGGGTTAATTACCGACTTTTTCATGAAAACTCTATATTTTTTTCTTATTTCTTCGTGATATAGGAATGAACCGTACATGAAAACCTTCCAAAATAAATTCTCTACGTTTTAGTGAAAGTTTCATCACAATCGGTCATCTGGTTCCTGAGACTATAGAGGACAAACAAAAACACAAACACACGGATATTCACATTTATAATAATAGTTTAGATAAGTTGAGAGACATGTGAATATGAGATTCAATCAATGAAAACGGGATTTGGTGATTGACAGATGTGAGAATTTCCATTCCTAATTGAGATTAGATTTTTCGGGTCTGTATCCTCTATATATATTCTTTTGATTGGGAGAGCAAAAATAATACAATACATATTGAAACAAAAAAGTACCTAGCTGGGGTTAGTGCAATACAGGAAAACCCTACAGGTCTGTAGTATGATCAACTGAGGAAAAGGAAAAAACCCATATCAGAGGATCTTGGAGGACATCGACGTGATCAGAAGAACATCTTCATGTAGTTCTTCTATGGGCAGCAGGGAAAAACAGACTCTTCACCGATCTACCCGAAATTCTAGATCTGAAATAAAAAAAGACAAAAGCAGAAAAAACTAGTCATTTATAATCAATTGAATGGTTTTTGAATTAACCACCCATTGCAGAAATTCTTTCTTCATAAATTAGTTATGACAGAAATGTCACAATGTTTGAAAGAAATGAAAAAACCCAATTTCCCCTTTTTGAATTACTAAACATAAGAAAACTTATAACACAATGAGCTAAACCGTAATTTGGACTAAGTGAAAAATTGATGAGTACATAACTTTCAATTGTCCTCCTTCACGAAGAAGTTCCTCTGTTGCCATGTGGGTTTCTTAGAAGATCTCAACACCATGTTCAGTGACTAATTTCGGCACGTAATCACTCTTCTCCTTCGAATTCCTTCAATATTCAAATTTAAATTCTCAGCCTTGCTCTCTGATCGTGCAGGTACGACCATCCAAGTGATGATTTTTCGGAACTTCAGATGTTTGAAGACCGCTACGGGACCCTAATGAAAGAAAATCATCTCCCATAGATAAACCAAACATCTTATAACACAAGAAAACAGAATATTTTTCAGGACCAAAAATTACGACATATTCCGAAAATTGTCAAAATGACAATGAAGTACGGAGTGCAGTGCCTGATATTTTTATTGTAATGTTAGATTGGTTTTGAACATCAGGCAGACATGCTATCTTACATTCAATGTCAACTGTAAAATGTATTATGAAAACTGAACTTATTCATATCTTCTTCCTCAGATTCGAATAGATAATCAGTCCCGGCCAATTAGCGGCAGATTCGAACTATTAACATCACTAAATACCGCGCTCAAAGTATTTTGACCCAAACAAAGAGTCCACACAAGATTTGAGGCCTATGAACCTAATCGTAACAAGCGTTATGACCAAAGTATCATATGGTTTCAATAAAGTGTTAAATTAACTTCTTGGAAAGCTCTTACACTCTGTAATTACACCTCGTTACCCCGAATGGAAACATCATGGACATGATTTCAGCCGGTTTTGACTCTGTGGGAATTGCTGGAGGAAAATTCTAGGATTTTCTATTTGTCATTTGGATTAAATCAGTGGAAATTTTGAGTGGAAGGATCGTTCAATCTTTAGTCAATTAGATCGAATTGATCCAACATCCTATCGAATTGGCAAATCATGCAATTTTATTCCATTTTGGAAAATCCTTCGAGAATAATACAGAATATATATAATTTGTTTCTGAAACATTTTCTAAATTCACTGTTTTTTGGCACGGTTTCAATTTAAGTTTGCATTTAAAAAATCGGAACTTCTGTCGTATTTTGAAAATGACTGGATCAAAAGAGTTATTCAGTATATACAGGGTGAGTCTTCGACTTGTACATATATTCAAACCATAGATTGTTGAGGTCAAAAGAAGTACTTTTTTCGTATAGCATTTTTTCTGATTCAGCCTAGATGAAAAGATATACCCATCTCAAAATATGACACTAAAATTTTTCCGAGCATTAGATCTACCACCTGAACCTTCGAGAAAATGTAGCAAAAATTTAATTCTGCGAATTCTCTGAACAGAATTATATTCAGCCAAAGTAACCAAATTTTTTAATTTCGCTAATATAGATTTTTTTAAATCATTAATTACTCGAAGAGTGCGCATTTCACGAGATTACACGTGAAATACTTTTGTTTTCCAAAATGGCCAAATATTCATTCAACTCACTTTCAAGGGTCGGGATCATAGAATTTCTGCTATAATTAAGGGATGGAATGGTATATATTGGTCATAACGAAAAAAATAAAACATGTGAGTTAAATTTTGTATTCGTAAAAGATTTGCCACATTAATGAGAACCTATATTCTGAAAATCATTTCATTCGATGAAATCGTTCACGACATATATTCAAAAATTACCTTTTTTATGGATTTTCAACAGCCTGTATCTTTCTAACCAAGTCGAATTGGAAGAAATGGTAGAGACAAAAAGTGTTTCTTTTGACCTAAGGAATGTCCCATTAAAATATATGTACAAGTCAAAGACTCACCCTGTATATATTCTCTTGATTTAGAGAGCTAAAATAATACAATACATATTGAAACAAAAGGGTACCCAGCTGAGGTTGGTGCGACACAGGAAAACCATACAGGTCTGCAGTATGATTAAATGAGGAAAGGGAAAAAACCTCAACTGAAAAAAAACCCTTACCTAGCCCTGAAAAAAAAACTTACTAAAAATATTAAATATCAGAGAAAACTCGAGAAACATCAGCGTGATTTGATCTTCATGTTATCCGTCGATGGGCTCAGATAAACAGATTCTTCACAAAACGACTCGCAATTCCGAAATGAAAAAAGACAAAAGCTGAAAAGAATCCAATTATTTGAAATAAATTAAATTATTTTGAAATTAACCACCCATTTCAGAAATGCATTTGTTACCTTTTATTGAAAAAATTGGATACATTCCATTCCGATTGCCAAATTTCTTTGTCGCTTCTATTCATATCAATCAGAAAATTAGACCAAAAAGGTTTACGCGACTTCAATCTGGGGACCTTATTATCTGGAATATAGGTGAGTATGGGAAATGAATTTGGAAAGGAATTAAATTTGTTCCAAAAATTCAGAGTTGTTGTTTCTCTGCGAATATAGGGAGGGACAATATTTGAGAGGACTGGTAACCAAGGAATAGGTGTAGACTTGCTAGTACCAGTAAAAATCTTCATAGAAAAATTTTGGGCATCAATTTTTTTTAAATGAACTCTGTACAACCAAACAGGGCAACAACATTCAGCAGCAGAAAAAACCAAAGCTAGCGCTGCCGTACGAAGTATTGTTGCACCCCATGAGGAACCAGATAGATTCTGAAGAATATTGTTCAGAGTTTTAAGCTTCAAACGCAGATTTTCATTCAGTAATACAGAAAATTGCAAATTCTAAATTTTTGTTCATAACTCAAAATCTAGAAATAACAGATCCCTTCTGTTTTCAGATTAGATTTGTAACTATGACAACCTCTGGAAATATGCTATTCATATTTCCCTAGTTGTAATAACAGCTATTCTAGAAGCAATCGCGCAAAAACAAAATAATTCAAACTGATAGTTGATAACCGTGCCGGGCGTTGCTCTTTAATCAGAGTCACGAAATTTCGTAAGAAATATCCGTTCTATCACACTTTTCTCAATAAATCCACTTTTACACACTCACCGCAATTTCCCAACTGTCCATTTCCTCTATTTTTCATTTCCGCATACAACGCAGCGTGGAGATAATTTCATTGACGAAATCTGCGATGATTCATGCGAGACGTAACTTGTTTTTGTTTGTACGCCTTAAAACATCGCGCCAAATTCTGTGCCACATGAACGCACTGATTTAGAATCAAACTGGCCATTCTATGAGTCCTTATCATAAGTAAGAAATATGTATATTTTATTAGGAAAAAATATAGATAAAAAAGCTTCGAACGCAAGGCAAACTTGAAAGATGAAAAGTTATTTATGACACAATATTTCAGTATCATAAAAGATCAAGCAAAGTAGACTTTTACCTGGAAATAATTGGTGGAGTTCTGGAAACTGTTTTAATCAATTATTCAGGCCTCTGATAAAAGGAGTTTGAGTTTTGCCCCAATTTCCCAGTGGAGTGTATGTCATGACGTTCGAAAAATCTCGAAATTTTCGGACTATTTTAGGTTTTTCTCGAATAGCTCCTAAACTTAGCACTTAATCAAAAACATTGTTGTATTCAAAAATGTTCCGCATTAAATTCTGCTTCTAAAAGGTATTACGATAATATATTTTGAACTAGTAGTTTTATATATATATATATATATATATATTCTTTTGAATAAGAGAGCTAAAATAAAACAATAAATGTTGAAACAAAAAGAACCTAAGCTGAGGTAAAAAAAAGAACGGGGTACCATAACATTCTTCGTATGATACTATAGTATCATATGATACTATCATCACTGGTATCATACGATACTATAGAGCCAGGGGAAGAAACCTCAGCCGAAAAAACCTATCTCCCCGTGAAAAAAATAAAATAAAATTGTTGTATCTGAATATTCTATATAGAAGGACATCACGATTATCGGAACGGCTCTTCGGAGGAAGGATTTCCAAACATAAACTCCAACCTGAAAATAAAAAAAGACGGAACAGCAAGAGAATTCAATTTATAGTAAATCAAATTGATCTAATTTTCAACCCATTGCAAAAATGAGTTTGATATATTGTGTATGGCTCTAATACCATCTTGGAATTTATAAATCGAACAATTATTAATTAGGTGTTCAACTGTTTCCTCTGATTCACCACATTCACAATTAGGACTGTCAACTGAATTCCACTTGAAAAGCATTCTGTTGGTAGGACCATGACCTGTTCTTATTCGATTAAGAAGGGACCATTTTCTCCTGGGCAGGTTAAAACCAAGAATCCCATTCGGATTTCCAGATTTCGTTGTAGCTGAAGTTCGAATTCAGAAAGTTATTCGACCAAATAGGTTTACAAGATTTCAGTCTTGGAATTCTATTTTCTGGAACGTAGGAAAGTATCGGAAAAGAATCCGGAAATGAATTGAATTTATTCCAAGAATTCCAAGTTGCAGACTGTCTTCGAATATGGGGAGGAACTATATTCGATAGCACTGGTAGCCATTGGATAGGTGTAGATCGGATGGTTCCAGTAATTATTCTCATTGAAAAATTGAGCTGTGCATCGATTTTCTGAACATGAACACTATTGAGCCAAACAGGGCAACAATATTCAGCGGTGGAAAAAACCAGGGCAAGGGCTGCTGTGCGAAGAGTAGTCGGGTCAGCACCCCATGACGTACCAGCAAGTTTCTGTAGAATATTATTTCTCGTTTTCAGCTTCATTCGTAAGTCATCCAAATGTGCTTTGTAATTCAGAGAGGAATCTAATTTAACACCTAAGTATTTGGGAGTAAAATTATGTTTCAAAGGAAAGTTCCCGAAAAGGACATTTAATTTTCTAAATTTTTGATGGTTATTCAAATGAAATAACGTAACCTCGGTTTTATTCGGATTTGGACACAAACGCCATTCGAAAAGATAATTTTTCAAAATTTTCAGATCAGAAGTTAAATTTTCCTCAATACTTCTAAAATCAGAATGACGGAAAGCGAGTGCAATATCGTCGGCGTAAATGAATTTTTCAGATGAAGTACAAGGGATATCGCATAAATATAAATTGAATAGAAGGGGTGCTAAAACAGATCCTTGTGGAAGACCATTGTTCAATATTTTGAATTTACTACTATTATCATCAACAAAAACACGAAATCTTCTATCCGACAACATATTCTCTAATAAACGAATCATCTTTCCACATTTAAGATGTGTATAAAGTTTATAGATCAAACCATCTTTCCATACCGTGTCGTAGGCAGACGATAAATCTATGAAAGCTGAACCTGTTTTTAATTTATTCATCGAACTATGGCAAATTTTTACACTTTTCGAAAAAACAAATTTTTTCATTATAAAACATATAATTTCTTTGGAACTACGAGAGTTAGAACAAACTGTTATTGAATGAGAGTTGCAGACCATCAAATTGTGATAAATAGGTAACCCGCCCCCTCGCATCCACAATGTTAAAACGCACAGTAGATCATCCTATTGAGGATGCTGATCATTTAATCATAGTAGTGCTGTTGAAGTTGCTCAGCAGTCCCATGAGTGGGTGGTTATTGTTGAGGAGTATACTGACCTTCTGACCACTGACATCTCGTACCACAATTCATTTAATTGCTCGAAATAATTCTTATAAAGGGCTGCCATGCATTTCTTCCCTGCCTCGTCGACCTTATCGGCAGAAGCATTAGATTGTCTAAACAATTCTGCTGCTTTCAGCAGGTTTGTGTTGATTTCAGACGTTTTTAGGAATTTCATTTTTTCTTTACCGGAAGAGATGACGAAGTGTCGCAGCCATTAAAAGCATGAAGGAATAATATGTTGTTTTTCAAAACAGATCAAAACTTGTTGTGCAAGTGAGAAAAGACAACATCGTCTTGCTTGCCTTTGCCAGGCCCTAGTAAAAAATAGTTGGTGCACATAAAGGCTAAAACAATCAAAATTATAAGAAGCTCAGTGTCCTCCCCAACATTATCCACGAATCATGAGACTGCTGAGCAAATTCAATAGCACTAGCTAGGATGAAATGATCAGCATCCTCAGCAGGATGAGCTATTGCGCGATTTAACATTGTGGTTTGGAGGAATGGTCTACAACTCTTAATCTATGACATTTCGTTCTAAAGTTCGTAGTTTCATAGGTATTTTACGTTTTATAGTGAAAAAATGTGTTTTTTTGAAAAGTGTGAAAATTTACCATATTTGGAAGTATGATTCCTATAAAACTTCTCGTTCAAAATGTGATGTCGTAATACTTTCTAGAAGCAGAATTTTATGCTCAAGACTTTTGAATATTATAATGTTTTTGATAAAGTGCTCAGTTTAGGAGCTATTCGGGAAAAACCTAAAATAGTCCGAAAATTTCGAGGTCTTTTGAACGACATACGCTCCACTGGGAAATTGGGGCAAAGCTCAAACTTCTCTTATTAGAGGCCTAAAAGAATGCTTAGAACAGTTTCCCGAGCTCCACCAATTATTTCCAGGCACACCAATTTTTGAAGCTAATTTGCTTGGCCTATAATGAGTTCATTACAGTACTAAAAGTAGTGCTTTAATGAACTCATTAAAGCATTCATTTCAGTTATATTTTTCGTTTTGTGGTTGTCAATAGTGACCTCCGATACTATCAATTTTCAAATCAAATCAATTCAAATTCCGTTATCTGTCAAATTTGGTATGTCACACCAACAACTGCCAAGATATAGATAGGAGAGTCACTAGGATGAATTTTTATTTGAATTTCGGGAGTATTTCCCAAAACTTGACTGAAATTAACGAATATCGTCCAAAACTCGTGGCGGAAGGCAATTCCAACACTCTAAATTTCGCATTCGTGTTGGAATAGGAGATCATTCTGCAACTGGTTTGTGCTAGTTTCTCGAACATACTTCAGACTTTCTGACAAATTACGAGAAGGAAAAAAAATTTCAACCCAGCATTTTTCATCGACGAAAATTGTTTCATATGGCCGCAAGTGTGCGGGTCAGATTTTCAGAAAAAATCAACAGGTTTTCGCTCATATGGAGAAAAAAAAATAGTAGATTGTAGGAAAATTAGCATACCTGGCAACACTGTGTGTCAAGTTTTCCGAGCACCTTTAGATTTGCGGAAACATTTTTGTTGTGTTGAATTGTGCTTCTTTGTGACTTTGGAATTTTTCTTTCATCACATAAGGTTCTCAAGATATTTCACGAAATGTGTTGTGAGAAACACGTGTTTATTCGAAACACTTTATAAAATATATTGAGAAATGAAAAAAAATATCGATTAAAAAAATTTAAGTCTGTTAGAAACAAAGGTTTGTCCTCATTTACTACAACAAAATGATGAAGTTTTTTTAATTCCACTTATTCATGAAGTAACAACACTTGTAATGTTCTGAAATTTTTTTTATTCAGTAAAACCGTCCCAGTAGTCGTCCCAAACTTCTTCAGATGTCTTCGACTTCCCTTCTGTCACGTGGTTCCTCTTTTTCCCATATAACTTCTGTATCGCCTCCACATCGTCCTTATGGAGCATGAAATCTGGTATGTACTCGTTGTACAACGGAGACATAGATGCCTCTGTCTCCTCGGAGTGGCTCAAACCCAACGAGTGTCCTATTTCGTGATTGGCAACCTGAAGAAGGTTCGTTCCCTCAGCCGAGTCGATGGTCCACGGTTCAGCATCGTCGAAGTGAACGTCACCACCGAATTTCTTGAAAAAAACTAATTTTATTCCTCATCGAAGACAAGAAACTAGACGAAAAGCAATAACGGGTCCTCAGAAAAATAGGAGGTACTTTTAATCTACCGCGAGTTTTGGGAAGTATGCGGTGGATGAGAGAGGAGAGCGCGTTTGCGTTGGCAGAGCAGGAATATGATCAACTACCACAAAAATGACGAATCTGCCAGAACTTTCATTTTTGATTCAGAGACCTAAAATAATAAAATACATATTGAAACAAGAAGGTTGGTGCAACACAGGAAAACCATACAGGTCTGCAGTATAATTAAATGAGGAAAGGGAAAAAAACCTCAGCTGAAAAAAACCCGCCTGTGAAAAAAAAATTACTCATAATATTAAATATCAGGAAAATCTTGAGATCTAAGAGAACATCTTCATGTTATCCGTCGATGAGCTCAGATAAACAGATTCTTGACAAAAGGACTCGCAATTCTTAATCTGAAATAAAAATAGACAAAAGCAGAAAAGGAACCAATTAGTAGTAGACTATATTAGCAATATATAAATTCTTTGGATTCAGAGAGTTAAAATAATACAATACATATTGAAACAAAAGGGTACCTAGCTGAGGTTGGTGCAACACAGGTTAACCATACAGGTCTGCAGTATTATTAAATGAGGAAAGGGAAAAAACTTCAGATGAAAAAAAAACCTTATCTCGCCCGTGAAAAATAAATTAAGATCAAATATCAGGGAAATCTTGAAGGTAACAGCGTGATCTAAGAGAACATCTTCATGTTATCCGTCTATGGACTCAGATAAACAGATTCTTCACAAAACCGTTCGCAATTCTTAATCTGAAATGAAAAAAGAAAGCAGAAAGAAACCAATTATTTGGAATGAATTAAATTATTTTGAAATTAACCACTCATTTCAGAAATGCATTTATTATTTTTTGTATAGCCTCGAAACCATCCTGAAATTCATAAATGAGACAACTATTTATAAGATGTTTTATAGTCCCCTCATTTTCTCCACACTCACAACTAGGGCACTCAACCGAATTCCATCGGAAGAGCATGCTGTTGCAACGTCCATAGCTTGTTCTAATACGATTTAGAACAGACCATATTCTCCTGGGAATGTCAAAACCAGGAACTCTGATGGAAGGATCGGAAAAAAGATCTTTATTGAAAAAATTGGATATGGTTTACGCGACTTCAATCTGGGGACCTTACTTTCTGAACTGGAATATAGGTGAGGATGGGAATAGAATTTGGAAAAGAATTTAATTTGTTTCAGAAATTCAAAGCTGTTGTCTCTCTGCGAATATGAGGAGGAACAATATTCGAGAGGACTGGTAATCAAGGAGTAGGTGTAGACTTGATTGTACCAGTAATAATCCTCATAAAAAAATTTAGTTGGGCATCAATTTTTTTTTACATGAACACTGTTCAACCAAACAGGGAAACAATATTCAGCAGCAGAAAAAACCAAAGCTAGCGCTGCCTTACGAAGTATTGTTGCATCAGCGCATGGAGAAACCAGATGGTTTCTGAAGAATATTGTTTCGAGTTTTGAGCTTCAAACGCAGATCATCTAAATGGGCTTTGAAATTTAGAGAGGAATCCAGTTTGATTCCCAGGTATCTAGGAATAAAATTATGTTTTAAGGGAGAAGAACCGAAAGTTACAGTCAATTTTCCCCTTTTCTTGATGATTATTCGAATGAAAACACGAAACCTCGGTTTTATTTTCATTCGGGCACAAACGCCACTTTGAAAAATAATTTTTCACGATATCCAAATCTGCGGAAAGGGTACTTTCTATTGTTTGAAAATTAGAATGATGAAAAGCCAGAGCAATATCATCAGCAAAAATAAAGAAGTAGTTGAAATTCACACAAATATAAATTGAATAGAAGAGGTGCTTAAATTGAACCTTGTGGAAGACCATTATTCAAAGTTTCTAAATTACTACTATTATTATCGACAAAAACTCGAAACCTTCTGTTGGATAACTTTTCTAACAGTCTAACCATTTTTCCACATTTTAAATGATTATAGAGTATATAAATTAATACATCTTTCCATACTGTATCATATGCAACTGGTAAATCCACAAATGCTGTCCCTGTTTTTAAGTTTTTATTTAACTCTGATTCAATAAATGTGATGAGGCTAAGAACCTGATCACAACAATTCCTATGAGAAACCTACAAACAATACCTCCACTTCGAAGTTAACCATAATCTTTATACTAAGATCTCTGTAGCAAAATTTTTATACAGGGTGGGCTTAAGTATGGAACCGAGTGAATATTTTTCGAACGAAATTTTGCAGGTAAGTGCAATCTCGCAAAATGCTTCTGATGTAGGTTCAATTTTTTATTAATAAACTTCCGGTGGAACTTTTTTTAATTCACATAGGACCTCCTGTATATCACAGCAATCAGAATGTCCCCTCATCCATAAGATTATAATGAGAAGTTCAAAAATGAAGGGATCAATTCTAAAATACTCCTCATTTTGCGTCCTTTCTTTCAACCAAGAAAATCTAGAAATCTTTGCTGTCAAATGGAAATACTGTGTAATCTATAATACTCACAGGAAAAAAGGCATGGGCTAAGACGCCTCCAGGCCCTTCGAAAGCAGTGTCGTCGCCATGTTTACCTTTGACGAAGACAATGTCGATGTCAACCGCTTTAGTCAAATTTTTAATTGGTTGGAAATTGAGTTCACTATGTTTCGCCCATAAATTAAATGCTTCGTTAATCATACGGTCGACGTCCTTTCTCCTAAGGTTTTTGGGGTACTTATCGATCCTGTAGGTTATGTTCTTGTGCTTCCAAGTGCTACCTGTTGAACGATTAATTCGAATTTAACAATAAAAAGAGTGATTACATAGTACAGATCTCAATACAATCGAATGCTTGTCATTAGGACAAGTGTAAGACACTCACCTTGTATATCGAACCTTTTTATTCTTCTTTTAGAGTGGCCTATCAAGTCTTTGACTCCACACCTAGGCATGCCCATCATTTTGATAGTGGCTTTGTTGAGTTTTCCTGAAATTGACAAGATGTGAACGAAATGAAGTGTAAAGAAGCTTTTTGATTATTCAAGGTTGGACAAAGGCTAGAGATACCGTCTGAAGTCTGTTGTTTCATTTAGATAGCGTTGAATATTGAGGAGAGATCCAGTTTAACCCCTAGATTGAAATTGTTTTAGATACAGGGTTATTTACGAATATGGCTCTATAGAATATTTTCAGGAAAGACACAAGATTCAGGATTGGAATTTTAAAGGTGAGCTTCAAGTGAGTAGACGATTTCTTGTATATTTTTTGAAGGTTCTAGGACTTCCGGATTTTCCGGAAGTGACATCAACTTTCGTTTTCAAATGAAAAGACCCATTTTTTATTGCATAAATAGATTCTCCATTGAATTCTGAGTCTTTTTGATTCAAAAAATTCGAATTTTTCCCCTAAAATCTCTGAGAAGGAAGGCTGATGCTCCTTTTTCGGAAGCATGATTTTCAGAATATGATACAGGAGGTCACAAATTCTTTGTCAGAGTTAGAAGTGACGAAACATTAAAAAATCTTATAGTTCAGATGAGTTCAGTTTTTCTTCGTTGACTTCACTAATACTCATATTGAGAACTTTAAACCAATTGTTGCTCACGCATTACAGATGATAATTCAAGAACTTAACTCATCTTAACTATATAAAATATTTTCTCAATAACAGACAGAGATTTTCAAAAATTCTACTTGACCGCTTATTATTTTCCAGTTGAAAAACACATTCGGAATGAGATTGAAAATTGAAGACATAATCGTTTTTTCTGAATATCTCGAAAAATATTCATTTTGGGATAAAAGTCTTGGACGCAAGCTCCAATTATTTTTTGACGAAGATTTCGAAAATGCTTCGAAAAAATGGGGTCCCAATTAAAAAAAAACGATTTTTTGATGTTTCGTCACTTCTAACTTTGACAAAGAATTTGTGACCTCCTGTATGATATTCTGAAAATTACGCTATCGGAAGCATCAGCTTTCGTTCTCTCAGATTCGCAAAAATGAGAATTTTTAATGAAAAAACCTCGAAGTTGTATGTTTTTCAACAGAGTTCAATTTCGAGACTTTTTTCGTATTTCCCCATTTAAAGAGAATTTTTTCGGGAAAATTCAAACTTTTAGGATCAAATAGACTCAGAATTTAATGGAGAATCTATTCATGTAATAAAAACTGGGTCTACCCATTTGAAAAACGAAAATTGATGTCTTTTGAAGTCCTGAAACCTTCAAAAAATATACGAGAAGTCTTCTTTAGCTCACCTTTAGAATTTCAATCCTGAATCTTGTGCCTTTCCTAAAAATATTTTATAGAGCCATATACAATCAGCGTACATGAATTTTTCAGAAGTAACAATATCACATAAATGTAAGTTGGAATGAAGGGGTGCTGATACTGATCCTTGTGGAAGACCATTTCGAGATGCCGATGAATGTGTTAGTTTTAAATGAATGTGTTGGAATAGTTCTAGGTTTTATAACTGTGAAAGGATTGAGAATCACCTGTTACAGGAAGTCCCATGAACCTTTGAAATTGCTGTATGCTCTTCCTAAGCGATGAAGCTTTTATTATTGGTGAAGATGCATCCATATTTATTCCCTCCATGTATCCATATTTCGACAAGTATACCTAAGAAAAAAAAAGGTTTAGATACAGAAGGCGATATTATATATTGATAAATTTCAACACATTTCATTCTGAAAAGATGTAAGAATTATGCTTCAAATGGGTCGGATAATCCAGCAAAATGTTGAAATCTTGGAAAATATTAAAGGAGAATACTTAATTAAGAACGTAGGCACCTTACACCTCTTAAGCATAGAAACTTTTCTTCTTGATATGCGAATGCATTGTGTAAGAATCCTCTAAGATAATGTAGATACCATATATCGATGAAATCTACATTTTCAATCGTTTAAATGAGCATAGTAAAATAAAACTATCCAGGGCTTTCTTGAAGAAGACTCCACAATAATAAGATCGAAAGATAACAGAAGGAAAATTTAGGCTACGCTAGTAAAATTTTACTCTATCACTGAGTTTAGTGATTCAATGTATTGAATCTTCGAAAGCAAGTTTGACAACAATGATGATCGACTTTCTGTCATCTAAAACCCTATAATTTCAAAATAAATTAGGTGGATTTTCTCATAGTGAAAGCATTTTTGTTACTTACAATTGCTTTTTTGATCCCTGGTTTGCAAAATCCACTTTGGAAATAGAGAAGCATCAAAATGAAAAAATTTTTAATTCTCATTGGAGACTGTATAAAATTGTGAGAAAAGGTGAGAATTTTTCTGTGATTTACGACCTTACTTCACTAGATGATAAGTTCAACTGAGGACGCTTTCTTGTCCAAACCATGTTTCGTAATTGCACTGGAAATACTAGCGTTTATCATAAGGAATATCAACTTGAGTAGATTAAGAAATGGGCTATTCCAGTTCTTCAGTTCTGAACGTTTGTTTCAGGAAAATCTGAACCTTACAAAAATATTTCTCCGAATAAAAAACCTGGTGTCAAAAATGGTGTCCCTTACAGGATTGTATACATATACAGAGTGTTCCAAGTTCGAGTGCCTACTAGACCTTTTTTCACAAATTCTATTCCACGTGAGCCTAAAGTGAAAAAGCATAAAGTGAAAAATTCATTCGCTGTTCATAACTTTTCTGTTATACAATAGTTCTTGTAGGTATGAAACTGCCAAGTCACTTATTTTGACCAAGGCATAGAGTTTGTGAAATGAGGACTTGTGAAGATGAAAAGTATGAAGTTAGCATCTTGGCTGTATATGAGGTCTGATAACTTTTTGACAATGTGAAAAATACGGCCCCGTCTTGGCAAGATTTTATATGAAAATGTTTTTGGTTGGATTTCAATCATTTTCATACGTTGCTTATGACAAAATCCTTTAATTTTGTTCAGTTTTCCCCAATAATAATCAGACAAAATATAATTTTTGGGAGATCTATTTTAAGTCAAACTAATTCACAATTCATGTTCAAAATCAACAATGTTCGAAGTATAGAAATATACCTTTACCTACCTAGGTACAAGCTGCGATGACGATGTATTTGAGAGCTGTCATCACAACCATTGTATAAAGAATCCTATCATTATACAATGATCACAGCAGGAAATTGCATAATGGAAACTGTGGTTGAGGTTATGACAGGGAAATTGTATTTGGTGTAAATACGCATGAGGCGTTTTACGAGCGCTTCATTTTATCCCCTTATTCAAAATGTGGGGGTAATTTTCCCTGAGAATTCTTTAATATTTTTTTTTTAACATTTATAACAAGCAGTCCTCCGTATATATCAATTTTCAGACCACTAGCATCAAAATTGGCGGAAGTCTCATACAAACTTATACAACCCTTGGTTCCAAGGGTTGGGGGGTGAAAGTTTCAAGTTTGAGAATTTTTCCGTTGGTTTTGTACTGAAACTAGCTCACATACCAAATTTCAACTTGATAGGACATCGGGAAGTACCCTAACATTTTTTATGATCATCAGTGATTGAGTGACGAAATCGGAGTTTTTAGATATCTATAAAATCTGAAGTGTGCGAGATATGCACTTGAAACTCTGCACGTTCAGTTCAGTACTAGCATTATATCCTCGAAATTTTGTTCATCTACTACACTCCCCGTCAATAAATTCCGGACAGGCAAAATTTTTGTTAAATTCAACACCCTGTTTTTTTTTCGTGGTTCTCCGATTTTGTTGAAATTTTCACCAGTTATAGTATTGAGTCTTGTTATATTACCTGAAATTAACTTTGCAAAACTACTCGTAGTTCATCGGTTATACAGGGTGAAACAAAACCTTGTTTTATACCCTCCTATTCTGAACGCCCTGTGGTGAATTTGAGGCGGAAAATTTGACATCATTCAGTTTTAATTTGAATTGTGACCCTTTCTTAACAAAATGTTTTTTAATTGACGTCAATATCTGCTTTAAAAAAAAGATACATATTTTCGAATAAAGTGTTGCTTTTTTCAATTTTTATAACAATTTAAAACATTACAATACCTTATCGACTAGTAAACATAAAAAAAAAATCTGAAAATTAATAGCATGTATTTCCACCTCGCTTTCTCATCGCTTCTTCCATACGACGTGGTATACTTTCAATTCATTTCCGAATTGCTTCAGGGGGAATATTTTCCCGTTCTTCAAGAAGTGCTGTTCTTCTGGCTGGCCACACGAATCGTTGAATATTCGCCTCTTCGAAGTATTCTGTTACAACCCGTGCAACGTGAGGCCTAGCATTGTTCTGCATTAACAGAAATAGTTGCTTTCCCCAGAAGCAATTCGTAAATGCATTGAAAGTATGCCACGTCGTATGGTGGAAGTGATGAGAAAACGAGGTGGAAATACACCCTATTAATTTTCAGATTTTTGTTTATGTTTACTAGTCGATAAGGTATTGTAATGTTTCAAATTGTTATAAAAATTGAAAAATGCAACACTTTCTTTGAAAATGTGTATCTTTTTTTTAAAAGCAGACACTGACGTAAATCAAAAAACATTTTGTTAAGAAAAGGTCACACTTCAAATAAAAACTGATAGATATCAAATTTTCCGCCTCAAATTCACCACAGGGTGTATAGAAATGAAGGGTTTAAAACAAGGTTTTGTTTCACCCTGTATAACGGATGAACTACAAGTGTTTTCGAAAAGTAAATTTCAGGTAAATATAACAAGACCCAATACTATACCTGGTGAAAATTTCAACAAAATCAGAGAACCACGAATAAAGATACAGGGTGTCGAATTTGAGAAGAATTTTGCCTGTCCGGAATTTATTGACGGGGAGTGTACTTCCGAACGAAATGACAATTCCTCTCACACAAACGGGAAACAACCGCGTAAACCAAAGTCGGTCATCATAGCTTCATCC
Organism: Hippodamia convergens; assembly: GCA_038502775.1. Taxonomy (NCBI): domain Eukaryota; kingdom Metazoa; phylum Arthropoda; class Insecta; order Coleoptera; family Coccinellidae; genus Hippodamia; species Hippodamia convergens. Next base: position 41,007,119 of record CM076610.1, read on the forward strand.
GTATTCAGTGCGAATTTTCCGCGCGAAATGAATCGAAGATCGATGTACCGGAAAAACGAGGTATCCAATGATTTTACATAAACAAACATGCATGCACCTCCTTCAAGATTTCACCGAAACCTTGTGGAGAAGAACCTCGCGTTGATTCCTTCATCAGTCAATTGACCACATCGCGAATTTTAAATCGAAAAGTGCGGCATTCATGTTCCCGGATGTTGATTGGATCACCGGAAGTGGATTTGAAGATGTGTGGAACGCATTTCGATTTTGTTCAATCTAGTATCGGATATTAATTCGACGACTTTTGATACTTGTCAGCGAAGATTATAGAGTATAAAGCGACTACAGTGATGTGAGCGACATCTATAGTTTCAAAAGTAAACGGGTTATGGTTGAAATATTTAATTAGGGTCCATTTGGCTAAGATTATATGGAGATTATTAGTAGGCTGTTGTCAATTTTGAATAAATATTCTTGCTGAATGACGATTGTATTTTCTCGTATATTTCACTGAAATAACTCGAAATCTACAAGAGTAGCACCTAGCTCATTCTATAATCTTCGTTTGTGTGTTTTTCTGTTGTAAATTTTGGGTTAAAAACTCGCCGACATTCAAAATGCATGGTGATCAATTGCAGAAATAATAGTAAGAATAATCTTGAATGTGCATTCTTTTCATTACCAAAGGGAATGGAAATGTAAGTTTTGAAATTCGTATCATGTAACTGTCTCGTCCATTGCTTTTTATTTTCAGAGCTGTCAAATGGATAGAGTTTTCGGAGCAAAAATGTATTGTTCTGGATAACGCATGAAGAACTCTTGCTGGGCTGACGTACAGGTCTTGTTATACACCTCTGATATTTTTCTTTTGTTGTTGTTCAAACATTTTGTAATTAATATACAGTGGACTCTCGTTAAGTCGAACTCCTAGGGATCAAAACAACTGTTCAACTTATCTTTTGTTCGTCTCACCAAACATTCGAGTTATTGAAGTGAGACTTTACTTCATTGAGAGAAAAACTTAGCTAAACATGAAATCATCATCAATGAGAAACGAGCGTCTGAGCACTGGAAACATGTCCTAAGGGGTCGAAAAATCGTATGATATTCATCACGTGTGTTGATTTGTTTTCGAACCGAATCTTCTTCGGTCTCATTCATTAGATCAAAAAGTTCCTCTCATAGAGGCAATGGTGGTTAGAAGAACGACTTGTAGAGGTGGAGGTTCTCTTGACGACCCTTCCAGCAGTTCGATTTATCTACTAGACCCTCTAGACTCATTGAGGTAAATATACACTGGGAAGATATGTATGAATCGGGTCCATTTTATCGAGAGTTCACGGTATGAATGAGTTCTTGAAATTGTTATAATAATTCTCTAAAATGTGAACAAATTTTTGAAATGTTCTCAATTTCATAAAAATTGTATTGTAGTCGATTTTACACAATCATTTTAAATGAAAATATAGAGAATCCAGAAGCGTATTTCATTTGATTCGGAACAATGTGTAGATGGAAAATATCATCCTGATCAAAAAAAGCAGCAATGCTTTTGTTTTGTCGATCAGGATATTTCTTTAAAAGCTCGACAAAGAATACTCAATTTAATGGAAATTTGTGAGAAGTAGAATTCAAATTTCGCGCCTATTAGATTAGTTTTCTGTTCTAAATGTTTTCAGCGTTCCCTAGGTGTCAAAAGTAAGAAACTAGCCAAAAATCGTAGTCGGATTTTAGTACCACAGATAGAAGGGCGTTCCCTATTTTTCTAACTCTATAATCTTTGCTTGCCAGTTTTACCTTCAGAAAAATAAGCTTTAAAAAAAACAGTATAGAAAAGGGAGGAAGTGGAAGAATCAGCGATGCAGATTTTGAGAGAAAAGTCTCGAGATACTTACGACAAGGAGTTTAAAATGTTTGAGTCTTTGATATATAAATATATTCTTTTGATTGGGAGAGCTAAAATAATACAATACATATTGAAACAAAAAAGTACCTAGCTGAGGTAAGTGCAACACAAGAAAACCATACAGGTCTGTAGTATGATAAAATCAGGAAAGGGAAAAAACCCCAGAGAAAAAAAACCTGACCTCACCCGTGTTAGAAAAAAAATTACTGAAAATATCATATCAGAGGATCTTGGAGGACATCTACGTGATCAGAAGAACATCTGCATGTGGTTCTTCTACATGCAGCAGATAAAAAAAGACTTTGCACCAATCTACCCGAAATTCTAGATCTGAAATAAAGAAAGACAAAAGAAGAAAAAACTAGTTATTTATAATCAATTAAATGGTATTTGAATTAATCACCCATTGCAGAAATTCTTTCTTCATAAATTAGTTATGACAGAAATGTCACAATGTTTAAAAGAAATGAAAAAACCCAATCAATTTCCCCTTTTTGAATTACTAAACATAATAAAACTTATATCACAACAGGCTAAACCGTAATTTGGACTGAGTGAAAGATCAATGAGTACATAACTTTCAATTGTCCTCCTTCACGAAGAAGTTCCTCTGTTGCCATGTAGGTTTCTTAGAAGATCTCAACACCATGTTCAGTGGCTAATTTTGGAACGTAATTACTCTTATCTTTCGAATTCCTGCAATATTCAAATTCAAATTCTCAGCCTTGCTCTCTGATCGTGAGGGTTCTTTATAACCAGGTACGACCATTCTAGTTTCTAGTGATGTTTTTTCGGAACTTCAGATGTTTGAAGACCGCTACGGGACCCTAATGGAAGGAAATCATCTCCCATAGATAAACTAAACATCTCATAACAGAAGATGAAACGGAAGATAAAAGGCAAATGAATTAACCTCTCTAAATTTTTGCAATGTGTGTAATTTCATGTTCTTTTTCAGCATAAAACAATATGACTTAATAAAGTATCGACACTGTGAACCTTGGAAGGACTCAAACTTCACAAAGGTGTGTTCAATCGGAAGGTTCACTGCTCCCCAAACTATCATCGTCATGTTGATTTATTCATGCAAAAATTCCACCCTGATTGCTTTCGAGAATCTGGCGGTAGGAAATCACCACTGAAGAGTTGCACCCGTTGCGACTTAGTCACCCTCCTCTTGCCAATCTTGCGATCTACTTTAAATGCAAAACCGAGGACCGAGGTGGCGGTTTTTCAATGTCCAAACCGCCGATTGTTTACGTCCAAATGTGGCTGCTGGACGCATATTTAATGTTGATGTTATCGCGGAGTTCAAATCTTGGAGCTTCCCCAAATAGTGCCAGTCATTCGCAGGGCCGTATCCAGGGCTTTTCGGAGTTGAAGACAAGACGTTGTTTGCACTAGCAGACTCCGACATCATATGACTACACACTACTCTATATACACTTCCCGTCAGTAAATTCCGGACAGGCAAAATTTTTGTCAAATTCAACACCCTGTATCTTTTTTCGTGGTGCTGCGATTTTGTTGAAATTTTCACCAGGTATAGTATTGGGTGTTGTTATATTAACCTGGAATTTACTTTGCAGAAATATCTGTAGTTTATCCCTGATACAGGGAAAAACAAAAACTTATTTCATACCCTCCATTTCTAAACACCCTGTAGTGAATTTGAGGTGGAAAATTTGATATCATCAAGTTATAATTTGAACTGTGATCCTTTCTCAACAAAATGTTTCTTGATTTACGTCAGCATCTGCTTTTAAAAAAAAGATACACATTTTCAAAGAAAGTGTTGCATTTGTTCAATTTTTATAACAATTTAAAACATTACAATACCTTATTGACTAGCAAACATACACGAACATCTGAAAATTAATAGCGTGTATTTCCACCTCGCGCACTCATCACTTCTACAATACGATGTGGCATACTTTCAATGCATTTCCGAATTGCTTCTGGGGGAATATTTTCACGTTCTTCAAGAAGGGCTGTTCGTAAATCGGGCAAAGTGTTGGGCTGCTGATTTCGAACATGTCTACCTAGCATATCCCATACATGTTCAATTGGATTTAAATCCGGCCTTCTGGCTGGCCACACGAATCGAAAGAATATTCGCCTCTTCGAAGTATTTTGTTACAACCCGTGCAACGTGAGGCCTAGCATTGTTCTGCATTAACAGAAATTATTGCTTCCCCCAGAATGAAAATGTGTATCTTTTTTTTAAAAGCAAATACTGACGTGAATCAAGAAACATTTTGTTAAGAAAGGATCACAAATTATAACTTAATGATATCAAATTTTCCTCCTCAAAACCACCACAGGGTGTTTAGAAATTAAGGGTTTTGTTTCACTCTTTATAACGGATGAACTACAGGTATTTCGCAAAGTAAATTTCAGGTTGATATAACAAGACCCAATACGATAACTGGTGAAAATTTCAACAAAATCGGGGAACCACGAAAAAAGACACAGGGTGTTGAATTTGACAAAAATTCTTTCATTTTGTTCATTTTTTCCCCAATAATAATTAAAGAAAATATAATTATTGCGAGATTTTTTCGAGTCAAACTAATTCACAATTCATGTTCAAAATCAACAATGTACAAAGAGTAGAAATATACCTTTACCTACCTAGGTTCAAGCTGCGATGGCGATGTATTTGAGAGCTGCCATCACAACTATTGTATAAAGAATAGTATCATTATAGAATGATCACAACGGGAAATTGCTCAATGGAAACTGTGGTTGAGGTTATTACAGGGAAATTGTATTTGGTGTAAATACACATGAGGCGTTTTACGAGCGCTCTACTTTATCCCCTTATTCAAAATGTGGGGGTAATTTTCCCTGAGAATTCTTGAATATGTTTTTTTTTATTTATAACAAGCAGTCCTCCCTTTATAGAAATTTTCAGACCACTAGCATCAAAATTGGCGGAAGTCTCATACACACTTATACATCCCCTGGTTCTAAGGGTTGAGGGGTGAAAGTTTCAAGTTTAAGAATGGTTTCATTGTTTCTGTACGGAAACTAGCTCACATACGAAGTTTCAACTTGATAGGACATCAGGAAGTACCCAAACAGTTTTCATGATCATCAGTGAGTGAGTGACGAAATCGGGGGTTTTTAGATATCTACAAAATCTGAAGTGTACGAGCCATGCACTTGAAACTTTGCACGTTTGATGAGTTCAGTACTGGCATTATATCCTGAGTTTTGTTCATATACTGTATTCCAAACTCAAGTTACGAGGGTTTAAAAATACGACGAAATACTTCGAGAAAATATGGCTCGTCATGGCGGGGGCACCATCGTGACCCCAGATAGTAGATTTTTCATCAGAAGGACAAAAGATATTAAACAAGATATTTTGGGAGAGGAAAAAGTTCGACAAAATCTAGAACCAAATTTTTCAAAACAAGGGCTAGTACGGCCCTGGCGCATTCGGGGAGAGGATTCCATAGCCACCTCCGTTCAGTTTTCGATATACGAGTGTCCGAATACTTCCACGGTGTATCATAAAAATGCTAATGACAAATTGCTTATTCATAGCTCATTTTTCTGTAGTAAATTGTTGAGGTGTAGTATAGGTTCGACGCTCAGTTAAGTGGAGTAAACGCAAATTGGAGGTTGAAGAGACTCATCATCAATTTATTTTCCAGAGGAATAGTTGATGGATAAAGATTGGACAATGACTTCGTCTCTTGTGATCAAGAGAAAAAAAATTCTTACTGGAGTGTTTTCGATTTGAGTTTTTAATGAGGTAAAGTTAATTGGTCATGGACTTCAATTAAATTCTTCTTGAAATAAGAGAACCTTACCATTTGAGGAATTATTAGCCTTACCCCAAATGATATCTGAATGTTTTTCGTCATTTTTCAACAACCCCGTATCTAGCCTTCATAAATTAAATCTTCATCCCGTCAAATGATGATGGTACAAGCTGTTACTTTCCTCGAATGCTCAGTAGCTCTAAACACTCTAAACTGTAGTCGTTAATCCGTTTATACTCGGTTCCTGACCTACCAGAACAAAGCGAATATGATATTATCGCCACATTGTTATTCAAAGCGTCCGGCAATAAACTTTATATCGATATCGTCGTCGTCATCTAAATTACAGAACATTCATCAACGGTGACTTTGATTTTCTGACGTTTACAGGGTCTTCCAAAAGTGATCTTGTCATTTGGAATGTCAATAAAATGGACACATCTGAGACTTCATTTTTGACTTCGATGGTGCACTTAACGCTGTGAATTAATAAATTGCTCCACAAGGGAAATCGTATTCAATCGTTTTGAAAAATATGTAATCTTCGAGAAAATCGCTGTGAAATTATTTAAAACTCAATAAAAATTTGAATCGATCCAATAAAAATCAGTATGAGACATTTCGTCAATCTGGTCGCCTTTTTTCTGAAGTTTGGTTCTTTGCATATGCTTCATGAATGTTCTTATTTTGAAATGAAGTCAGTTTATCAACGGCTTCGATTTGAAACTAGTTTTCCGAAAATGTCAAGACGTAAATTAACAAACGCTAAGGCTGATAGGGCTATCGGAATGCTACAGGGTGGCCTAACTTACGTAGTTGTGTCCTTTTCACGGATGAATCCAGATATGGACGATTTTCAGATTCTTGAAGAAAAAGGGTATGGACAATCCCACGCATACCCCGTAATCGTCGCTATGTCCAAGAAGTCCATCCATTCCGAGGGGGTAGTGTTTTGGTATGGGCCGGGATATGTTTCAACGGGCGCACAGATCTACACATTTGTCCTGGGAATATGACCGCCTTACACCATAGGGAGCATGGCATTGTCAATGTTTTGCCAAATTTTCACGGTGCTATTGGTGAAACTTTTTAATTTCTAGACGATAACGCTAGAGCGCACCGTGCAATTTTAGTTGAGAATGCGCGCGACGATCTTGGTATTCCACATTTACCAATACCTCCGCATTCACCAGGCATGGGAAATACTCCAAAGAGGATTAGATAATAATCAACCTACCCCAGAATCCTTAAATGATCTGAGAGAGCTTCTGCTACGTTTATGAAACCAAATTCCTACTACATTTCTTGAGAAAATTCCTTCTTTTGTTCTATGATCCTTGAAATTTTGAGACACACTTTTTGTTTCATTCTTCAGCCCTTGTAATAAAAACAATGTCTTCTGCTCTAGTATCATAAATAACTTCACCTTCTTTTCGAACTATAGTAGAAAAAACGTTTTGTTTATGTTTCAAACAGTCAATTCGAAATGGTTGAAGGACAGTAATTTTTACATTAACGACAATTTTGCTCAGTTTCAATAAAAATGTTCCATCATGAAAAAAGCACTTTTGTATCTCATAGTAAATGAAAAAAAATTATCTACTGTATGGGTCTTTCACAACATCATTCATGTAAGTTGCTCTGGGTGATAAGGCAGCAATCTACTCAAAGTATCTCCGATACTATTTCCTCCTTCGTTCCCTGAACTGTGTGACACTTCCCACCAAACACCCTGTGCAATTTCAGCATCCTCAACTTACTCTTCGAGTTATATCGAATATCCCAAGCCAACTGAGCTAATTTTTCATCGGTAAGTACCATTAATCACTTCATGTCACACATGCAACATATTGATACCTAACATTCCCAAAAAAAAAAAAATTAAAGCACCATCCCTCAGGGTATCGAGAAACAATCGAGACGCACATGTTAACGAACCTATTAGTCATCGGATCTCAACTCCTTCCGCTGAGAACGGTCTCCAAAAACCGCAAGAACAACCGGAGTATTGGCGACATGGAGAAAAGCAAAAAAAAAGTTGAGGATCCTCATCAGGCCGTAGGAATCCGACGGTATATGAAGAAACGGTGTATGCCTAGTGCACTCGTGAGTCATCAGCTGTCTCATGTTAATTTTGTCGTAGTCTGCAAAACCTCAATGAGTCAACTCAATTGTTTGATCTGTGCAGTAGTAAGGGAACAGAGTGATTTGTTTACATTTTAACGTTTAATTCAATTAGCTTTGTTTATTGCGATGATGCGAGCTATCATAAGGAACATCGGTATGTTTTGGGTTTTCAAAATTTCAGAATAACACGCGTGAAATAAATAAATGGCAAGGTGAAGATAATAAAAGATTGTTTCTCATTTGTAAACGTTTCCAAAAACACAATATTAATCAAGAAAGTTTATTTTATCAAGTCACTTACTTGTAAAACTGACAGTTAACTCGCAAAATTTCTACAAGTTAGTAGTATTATTTACATTAGAAAATTTTGTTTTATCGTCATATATGTTGAAAATCATGGTACGTACAATTGTTATTTCCAGTAACACAGATTTTTGATGATGAAAGAGTTGATACTGATGATGATGAACCACGTGTTGACTCAGAAACTGCTGAACTCGAGGACTGCAGAACATTTGTACTCTCCTTACTACCAAATAATTTGCTAGACATTTCGATTTTTTTGTTGACCGAAACATCGACATAACTCATCGCAATTTCGATGCTCTTCCACCCTCCTCTGCACGCTTTAGTACTAAAATATCTCCACCCGAATCCGCAACCATAGTGACTCCAGTTCTGCGAAAAGAGTGGCCAGTGTCTTTTAAACCTAAATATTTCGCTATTTGCTTTGGGACACCCCCAATAGTGTGCTGGCCAGCATTAAGGGAAATGCACTTTCCATGTCGTCATGCCAAAAAAAAACTTAGGCTTTCTGTTCCAGGAGGCCGAAGATTTACATATTTTCTGTATAACATGCAGGGCTTGAAACTGCAGCCATCATCGGTTATGGTGAATCTTCTTGTTGTTAAATTTTTTGTTTGCCGCAATGTCACCATAACGTATTTTCTCATATTTTCTACATCATTCATGATTAAGGAGAGAATTCCGTCACATCGACAACATCCGAAAATCCCAAATATTGTTACAATTTTCGCCAGTAACCACTGGTCATCAGGAGCTTGTAAAAGAAATTGTTCAGCCTCTTCTTTACTCAATACCTTGGCCTTTTTTGGCGTATAACGCTCATTTTTTCGTTTCAGAAACGCTATTACCTTTTGAAATCTGCTAATGACAACTAAACATAATATTTTTCAATAAATTTTTTAAGGAAAACAAACCTGCGAACAGGGGCATTTTCTTTCATTTCCAAGCAGCTTTTCAGCATAGACCATTTTGATCATGAAGAATTAGGGCTGAATCTAGCTGATAGTTGATTCAAGTAGACCAACAAAACATCTTCAGTTACCCTAATCACACTATTTTTGTTTTGCCACTTTTTGAAGTCGTCGTGTTCTCGCTCGTACCTTGTAGCTGATTTTTCAGGTAATGAACTTGATGCTACACTGCTGGCTGATTCAATAATTTCTTTTGGTACATTCATTTTCGCTTTTACCAAAACAAATGTAAAGAAAAATAAACAGACATGTTCATGGCAACGCTTCCATAGCTAACGACATTTGCGACAAATTATTGAGATTTTTTTGGAATTTATCTTATCTTTTCACAAATGAGAAACAAATAAAATATAAAACAATACACGCAAAGTAACGGGTTTTACTGGCTCAAGGAGATAACTGGCTCAAGGAGATAACTGACTCGCCTGCGGCTCGTCAGTTATATCCTCCATTCGCCAGTAAAAACCCTCTTACCTTGCTTGTAATGTTATATACTATATACTTTTGACACAGAGACAATTTGATGACCCTGAATACGTATTCAGTTATAATACGTTTCTCAAAAAAATATAAATGCATTGTGCCATGGATTTTCTTATATTCTTAGGTATAAAAGGTCGTAGTTCAGGGATCACTCTATATATGGAATACGAAACACAAATTAATTAGGAACAAAAATTTTCTGAGTCCTTCTCTGCGCGATAATGACAAAAATCCGAATCATAAAAACTGTCGATTGATACAAACACTCCCTGGTGTGGATACTCTTAGATAAGTTGCATTGTTTGACTCACTCCGCATATATGTTTTGAAATTTCAATAACCCTGCTGATATTGTTTCTGTTTGAGCTTGCTACACTTTGCTCTCGCTACCTTATCTAGACATTGAAAAAAATTAAGACAACGCCCCTTGAAAGGTGTCAGTATTGGGAAATTGGGCATCACGGGAATTCCCCCATTGCCAGAATAGTTTTTTGTTTGCTTGGATGAATAGTTGGAGAAGTTCGATTTCCTGTCCTAATTTATCTGGGGAATCTTCTGGAAAAGCATCGTGACAATCAATTTATCGATGCGAAATTTTAAGTGTGATTAAGAGGAATCCAATGAACAAGAGTTTCTGCTCATATCCATATCAGAACTACTGGATCCAGGAAGAATAAATCCAACGAAAAACATTTTCTTGTAAAATAATAAAAATAATGTAGGATCTGCCGCATTCATATGGTTTTTCGCATACGCAAGCTTTGGTACTTCGAATTTCTCAAATTGTATCTGTTATCAATCCAATCCTTCCTCTGTCGTATGAGCAACTGGCTTCAACCTGTATATTCCATCAATTGGTCCTCTTAAATATTATCCCTCCCCATATTCGCAGAGAGACAAAAGTTTTGATTTTCTGGAACAAATTTAATTCCTTTCCAAAGTCATTTCGCATACTGAATTCCCAGATTGAAGTTGCGTAAACCTTTTTGGTCAAATTTTCTAATTGGTATGAATGAAAGCGACGAAGAAATTTGGCAATCTGAATGGAATATCTGCAATTTTTTCAATAAAGATCTTATAACTGATCCTTCCATCAGAGTTCCTGATTTTGACCTTTCTAGGAGAATATGGTCTGTTCTAAATCGCATTAGAACAGGCCATGGACGATGCAACAGCATGCTCTTCCAATGGAATTCGGTTGAGAGCCCTAGTTGTGAGTGTGGGGAAAATGAGGAGACTATAGAACATCTTATAAATAGTTGTCCCATTTATAAATTTCAAGATGGTTTCGAGGCTATACATAAAGTAACAAATGCATTTCTTACATGAGTGGTTCACTTCAAAATAATTTAATTTTTTTCTGAATAATTGGTTTTTTTCTGCTTTTGTCTTTTTTCATTTCAGGTAAGAGTTGCGAGTCGTTTTGTGAAGAATCCGCTTATCTGAGTCCATGGACGGATAACATGAAGATGTTCTCTTAGATCACGCTGATGTCTGTCAATATTTCTCTAATATTTAATATTTTCAGTAAATTTTTTTTCGCGGCGAGGTAAGAATTTTTTTTCAGCTGAGGTTTTTTCCCTTTTCTCATTTAATCATACTGCAGACCTATATAGTTATCCTGTGTTTCACAAACCTTAGCTGGGTACACTCACACCAAATCTTTGTGAAAAAAGTGTGAAATGAAGTTATTCAGGGATATAATCGAGATAGGGGAGTCTCAGAGTGCTCAAATATTTTCAACGTGTTTTCTTGTGTTATAAAATGTTTGGTTTATCTATGGGAGATGATTTCCTTTCATTGGGGTCCTGTAGCGGTCTTCAAACATCTGAAGTGCCGAAAAATCATCACCTGGAAGGTCGTATCCGGTTTGAAAAACCCTCACTACCAGAGAGCTAGAATTTGTGGATTTTGAATTTGAATATCGAAGGAATTTCGAAAAACAAGTGTGATTACGTCTCCAAATTAGCTGATGAACATGGTATCGAAGTGATTCTTCTGCAATAAACCCACACGGCAACAGAAAAAAATCCTCTCGAAAGAGGACAGTTGAAAGTTATGTATTAATTGATTTTTTACAAGTTTAGCTTGTTATGTTAAAAAATTATCAGTTCGTAATTTTCAACAGATTCGGAAAAGGGAAATTGATGGAGTTTTTTTCATTTCTTTCAAATTTTGTTACATTTCTGTCATAAATATTTATAAACCTCCGAACATTAGTTGGCCAAGAAATCTGAATGTTGATGTTTTTTTAAGTAGCAAATGCATTTCTAAAATGCATTTGATTCATTCTGAATAATCGGTTTCTTTTCTGCTTTTGTCTTTTTTCATTTCAGATTAAGAATTGCGAGTCGTTTTGGGAAGAATCTGTTTATCCGAGCCCATCGACGGATAACATGAACATGATCACACTGATGTCTTTCAAGATTTTCCTGATATTCAAAATTTCATGTTATTTTTTCACGGGGAGACAGGTTTTTTCTGCCGAGGTTTTTTCCCCTGGCTGTATAGTATCGTATGATTCTATAGTATCATACGAAGAATGTTATGATACCCCGTTCTTTTTTTTACCTCAGCTTAGGTACTTTTTGTTTCAACATTTATTGTATTATTTCAGCTCTCGAATTCATAATATGTATAACGTCGCAGACTAGAGGACGCTGGATTGTCCTTAATTCAAATCAAACTTATTATGTTGTGACAACTTTCAAACTATTCGTCCAAATTGATTGAATTGATGTGAAAAAGACAAAGTTCATCAATATTAAATATTGAAAGCGAAAAAAGTATCTACTTTGATTGAAATTTCGTAGATACTATAAAATATGCGTTGTAAAATGGCACCCAATACAATTGCATTTACTTACTCACTATTTTGGATATAATGGCTTCCATACAAAAGATTTAGAAAATTTTGAGAAAAATAAACAAATGGTACATTATGTTCTTGCAACTTCAACGGTTCAGGCAGCGTAAGCCTTGATATATCTCAGAGGTCAGCAATTATTGCGTTGAAAACTAGTTCGGCATTCAAATACACTGCTCCATATTGACTAAAATTGCAAAAAAAAGAAGAGATTTTGTCACGAAAATTCATTTGAATATGATTTCAAGTTGCAGGATAAAAAATTAATTTCAGCCTGTGTGTTTGCAGCGTATATATAGGGTGGTTAAGAAAAATCGAGTAGAAGAACTAAATTTCATTCCCATAGAATTCAAGCATTTTAAGACTATCAATACAATGTATTGTAAAATCATATCCTTATGAATTTTCATCACAAAACCTCATTCAAACTAGTTTTTTTGCAATTCAAGTGAATATCAATAACTCATGAGTTTTTCGATTTTTTTCGGAAAACATTGACGCTCTTGTGATATAACCCACGAAAAAACACGAATCGTGTAGTCATCTCCCTTACACCCAATTAATCTCTCGAATATCATTTCCTGGACTGACACAGACCACTGCCGAGGTTGCTGACAATGTACGAACAATAATCACACAATAACAATGATTCGATCCTCAATGTTACATAAAAATGGATGAGAAATATCAATTTTGTGGTCGGAACAAGTTCACTGCAGAAGTACTTGAAGCAATTGAGCGGAATTTTATCATCCTCGGTCGTTAAGACAGATGTAAATGATATTCAACGAACGCATTTCGCATTTCCAAAGAGATGGCCATTTCATCCAGTTAAAAGAAGCGATTCCAATTGAGGTTTTAATGTTCAAGTTGTGGAATTGATGCAGATTGATAATGAGTTATTCTGCAGTAGATTGGACTGAGTAGAAATGATTTATGTTATGGAGTCATTGTCGTTTCCTTACAAAATACGCTTGATGCATATTTTATACATATGTTCATTGTTACAAAGCGTCCCATACGTTGCATTCTCGGAGGATAACATGTTAACACCAGTCTTCATCTTCATCTTCAGATGTCTTGTTTAGATAAAGGTGCATAAAATTGTTATTTATGATGTTACTGTTAAAAGTGATGTTTTACTTTGTGGGTGAAAAAGTTTGCTGAACAATTTCACCAACAAAATAAAATTATTTTCAACACAAATACTAGTTAATTATGATACAAGTGCAGAAGGCATTGATATTCTTAGGTACATGAGATCAAAAACCAAAAAGGAACCACGAAGTAGCCAGTTTTTGAATCAACAAGTGTTAGAATGAGCCTTCTGTACGAGTATCATACATTATTTTCTCTAATTCGTTGAATTTTTATCGAAATTGATGAGAATTAATTAAAATTTTTAATGAATCATTGGTTGCATAATCTTCCATTTCGAGAAATTTACGATTTAAAGTGCACAAAGAATGAAGTTGAAATGAATATTTATCGGGATATTCAAGTAATATCAAAATGAATGGCCTACGTATATCGAACATTTGTTTTAACAAAACAAGAAATCAAAAACACTTAGGTACCAGATTGTTCTCGCATTCAGATGAGAATGAAAAACTGAACTCACGTGAACTATAAGAAAATGTTTTCTCGATAACAGAAATTTCCAAAAATTTCACTTGACCGCTAATTAATTTTCCAGTAAAAAAACACATTCGGAATGAAATTGAAAATTAAAGACAAAATCGTGTTTCCTGAATATCTCGAAAAATATTCATTTTGGGATAAAAGTCTTGGACATTTGCTCCTATTATTTTTTGATGAAGATTTCGAAAAAATGGGGTTCCGAATTGAAAAAAAGCATTTTTTGATGTTTCGTCACTTCTTACTTTGACAAAGAATTTGTGACCTCCTGTAACATATTCTGAAAATCCTTCTCAGAGATTCTCAAAAATGAGATTTTTTAATGAAAAAACCTCGAAGTTGTCTGTATTCCAACAGAGTACAATTTTGAGAATTTTTCTCGTATTTCCCCATTCAAAGAGGATTTTCTCTGGAAAAGGCTGATGCTTCTTTTCCGATAGCGTGATTTTCAGAATATACAGAAGGTCACAAATTCTTTGTCAAAGTTAGAAGTGACGAAACATCAAAAAATTCAATTTTTCAAATTGGAACCCCATTTTTTCGGAGCATTTTCGAAATCTTCGTCAAAAATAATAGGAGCATATGTCGGAGACTTTCATTCCAAAATGAATATTTTTCGAGATATTGAGGAGAAACCATTTTGTCTTCAATTTTCAATCTCATTCCGAATGTGTTTTTCTACTGGAAAATAATTAGCGGTCAAGTGAAATTTTTGGAAATCTCTGTTATCGAGAAAATATTTCCAAAAATTTCACTTAATTCGCTTATTATTTTCCAGTAAAAAAATTTATTCGGAATGAAATTGAAAATAGAAGACAAAATCGTTTCTCCTGAATATTTCGAAAAAAATTCATTTTGGGATAAAAGTCCTGGACGTATGATTCTATTAATTTTTGACGAAGATTTCGAGAATTCTTCGAAAAATGGGGTTCCAATTTGAAAAAAATTATTTTTTGATGTTTTGTCACTTCTAACTCTGACAAAGGGTTTGTGACCTCCTGTATCATATTCTGAAAATCACGCTATCGGAAAAAAAGCATCAGCCTCTCTTCTAGGAGATTCACAAAAATGAGAATTTTTAATGAAAAAACCTTTAAGTTGTCTGTATTTCGACAGAGTTCTATTTTGAGATTTTTTTTCGTATTTCCCCATTTAAAGAGAATTTTCCCGGGAAAATTCAAAATTTTAGAATCGAAAAGAATCAGAATTCAATGGAGAATCTATTTATGCAATCAAAAATGTCACTTTCGGAAAAACCTAGAACCTTCAAAAATTATAAGAGAAGTCGTCTTCTTACTTTAGAATTTCAATCCTGAATCTTGTGTCTTTCCTAAAAATAGTCTATAGAGCCATATTCTTGAATAATCCTGTATGATATTCATAGATGTCTAGTTTTAAAATTAGCTATTCTTTCAATCTGCCATGAAAATAATTCTTCAATAAATATAAAAAAATTATTTATGGGAGCCCTCCCCTTTTCGAAGCTGACGAGCCACCACTGCCCACCTCTTGGGGAATCCCGCAGCATCCACTGTCCCCAAATGATCCAATTCTTTCCCGAAACCTCCATCAACAACTCGAAATCTGCAAATTTACCTCTGACGTTCGAATCACATCTTTTATCAGAATTCACGTATCAAAACCAGTTGCCCACAATGACGAAACAACTTCTGGTTTCCAAGATGCTGGCCCACTTTTGATAGATCTCGACCCAGCCATTCGGAAAATTCTGTACGATCGAAATTTGGTAACGATTCTTGCTCGATTGATAACGCGATTCGACCTGGTCCTCCTCGTCCGGATTGATCGTGCGACGACTTCACGTTCCAGAAGCGAAGAAAGCGAAATCATCGGTCTAAGGGTGAGCACACACCGACAGGACGTACCGTGGGAGTTGCTTCTTCGAAGTTATATCGCAAATTATACTCGGAGGAATCGAACAGTATCTGTGACAGTCCTTTGAGGTAATTTTTTGACGATATCTATTGAAATATTGTCTGGAAGGTCTATGCATTATCCTGAAAACTCAATTTGGGTTTTCTCTCCCAGTTTCTGAAACAAGAAACAATTAGAAAAAATTTTTGAAGAATATAAGAAAGGCCTCTGCGTAACAAATCGAGCACTAATTTGTCAGGGGCCGAAACTGTACGAGAAGAAATTGTTGCCTAACAATGAACAAAAAGAAAACACTTTGAACTCTTAAGCGTAACGTTTTGGAGTCTAAATCAGACTCCTTCGTCAGACAATTACTAGTTTTCATTCGACTTCGTAGAATCGTGACAAAGACTGGGAGAGAAAACCCAAATTGAATTTTCAGGAAAATTTTTTGAAGATCTATAGACCTTTAAGACTACCAAGGCTTTCACCTGGTCATAGACCTACCTGCAGGCAAGGGGCAGAAAACCACAAAGATTAGCTTTACAAAGTAAAAGTAGACGAGAAAGGGTTTAGACAGATCCAGGCAGACTAGAGCGACTAAATCCTCTGGAAGTTATGCCCTTTCAAGGAGGATCAATAATATGCTGAGGGGTATAATGTTCGGTCGCCGTACCTCTCTTATTATCGTTGATCGAACAACGACTGGCCTCTAATGTAGAAAACATCATTGAAATAATCATTGTACCTCTGCGCAACGAACATATCCAGAGAATGTACTGGATACCAAACTCACCGGGCATAAATCCAATTGAGCACGTATGAGATTATTTAGGGAGAGCAAAATCCAATCGCCAAAATACACCTTCAACTTTTCAGGAATTGAGTTTACCCTTTTATGAAGAATGGATCGATTTGCCTGAAAATATTGTTAATGTCTTGATTCTTGGAATGCTTAGGCGTATTGTTCAGATGATTGAAAGAAGACTATTGAATTGGGATTCAGTTGTGAAATAACTATAATTGATCAAAAAGGAGTAATTGATAAATTCGGGAGCAAAAGAAGGAACAAATAATATCAAATGCTCAACATGAGTCGGGGATATTGATTTAAATATGCAAAAAATATAGTTTAAATGAGATTTTGTGATGAAAATTCATATTGATATGATTCCAAATTGCAGGAAATAAAATTAATTTTAGCCCGTAGATCTGCAGCGTATACAGGGTGAATAAGAAAAATCGAATAAAATAACGAAATGTTATTCCCGGAGAATTCAAGCATTTTAAGACTTAAGGCTTGACATCTTCTCTGCATACTGCACACGAGATTTTTGAACATTTCTTGAGGAACTTGGTTCCATAAACGGAGCAGAAGCTCTCTCAGATCATTTAAGGATTCTGGGGTACGTTGATGATTATCTAATCTTCTTTGGAGCATATTCCATGCATGTTCTATGCAATTCAAATCTGGTGAGTGCGGAGGTATTGGTAAATGTGAAATACCAAGCTCCTCGCACGGATTCTCAACTATGGCTGCACGGTGCGGTCCAGCTTTATCGTCTAGAAATTGAAAAGTTTCAACAACAGCAGCGTGAAAATTTGGCAAAACATTGTCAATGACATGCACCCTATAGTGTAAGGCGGTCATATTCTCAGACAAATGTGTAGATTGTGAGCCCGTTGAAATATATCCTGGCCCATACCATAACACTACCCCTTCGGAATGGATGGACTTCTTGGACATAGCAACGATTACGGGGTAAGCTTGAGATTGTCCTCGACACTTATTCTTCAAGAATCTGAAAATCGTCCATATCTGGATTTATCGGTGATGTAGGCTTTCTTCTCGCCGAAACGGTGATGAAACGATCCTGAGCAGGTGTTGCTTTTCGTCGCCCACCAAGCCTTGGTCTTTCCAACACGGAACGTATCTTCCTGAACCTATTCAAAAGTCGAGATATCACACTTTGGCTGACTTGGAGTCTTTTCGCTACAACAACCTGAATTAAGCCACCCTGAAGCATTCCTATAGCCCTATTAGCCTCAGCGTTTGTTAATTTAAGTCTTGGCAATTTCAGAAAACTCGTTTCAAATCGAAGCCGTTGATAAACTGACTCCATTTCACAATAAGAACATTCATGAAGCATATGCAAAGAATCAAACTTCAGAAAAAAGGCGACCAGATTGACGAAATGTCTCATACTAATTTTTATTGGATCGATTCAAGTTGTTATTGAGTTTTAAATGATTTAAGAGAGATTTTCTAGAAGATTACATACTTTCAAAACGATCGAATACGTCATCCCTAATTCTTGTAGAGCAGTATATTTCTCTATTTCAGTATCTAAATGAGTTCATTACAGTACTCATTTCGCATTCGTGTTGGAATAGGACGTCATTCTGCAACTTGTTGTTGAATATACAATTCTGCAGAGTCTAAGTAGCATACTCACAAAACATACATTTTAAATAACCTCAAAACTTCGTTTGTTGGTAATTTCTACCTTCTTCTAATTTCGATATTTCGCATCTTATTCATTTCCCATCACAGACAATCCTTCTCGCTTCTGACTCTCCTCAGAAATCCACATGTTGCCCGATCGGCTTGTTTGAAGCGGTTTTTCCCGAAACTCCCTCCGAATTTCCGGAAAAACTCTCCCTACATCGCACCAACGGTTTTCCCAGACTCGCAGGGAGCGTCGTATCCACTAAAACGCCGCCAAAGGCTTTTCCGCAACCGGTGCAGAAGGCCCCCAACAGTCTTAATCTTGCGGTAATCTCGCCTCGGACGCCGATGACTAAACGCGTTCGCCTCGATAAAAGCGACGACGCTAGAGGTTCGCTCCAGTCGCACCGCTAGAACGCACAAGTTCAGACCGCTCGCTGGGTCTGTCCACAAGAAGCGTTTCCTGCCATTTAATTATTAGCAGCAATTATCGGAAAATCGGCACCGACAGTTGCTAGTTTAGTTTTATCTGGCGCGAAGGGCGAGAGAGTGTCCGATTTTTTTTTTGTTGAGAGTATTCGTGTTCGGACGTGTCGGAAACGATTCTTTCGACTGTGGAAGATGGGGAGATTGGCTGTTTTGGTTTTGGGGATGTTTTGTTGTCTTGGAAAGGCGGCAGCGGCTCCTAGTACTCAAGGAGCATTGGTAAGTTTTTCAGAAAATTTCACACTTGAAAAAATTGAGAAAAAACCAAGTACTATATCAAATTGAAAGAGGGGAAAGCTAATCATGTCTTGTTCTCTTTTTTCGAGAATCACTGAAAATTGCGAGTTGCTAAGATGTCTAGTTTTTATGCTACAGGGTGATTTTGAAATTTGACCAAATTTTTATAATTGGTTATAACTTCCGCAGTATTGCCGCTACGCTCTCGAAATAAAAACATCTTCAGGGCAGTTTTTGCAGTACTTTTTACCAGTGGCATCGAAATTTCAATGCCTCTTCTACAATTTCAAAATAGTATATTCTAACACAGTTGGAGAATGAGCTGATATTAAGAGCCTTCTGCAACGAGTATTAGACGATATTTTCTCTATTTCAGTCAAGTTTCGTGAAATACTCTCGAAATTCAAATAAAAATTCAGATCAATGACTATTGTTTTGGATCTTTACAGTTGGTGTGACTTACGAAATTTGACAGATTACGGAATTTGAATTGATTTGATTTGAAAATTGATATGATCGGAGGTCAGTACTGACAACTACAAAACGAGAAATATAACTGAAAACAATGTTGTAATGAGTTTCATTACGATACTGAAATAGAGAAATACGTATATATTATGATATACTTTTGAGTGTAAATATCGAAAATTTCGAAAAAAACACTTTTCGGTCTATATAATTTGAGCATAATGTGATGAAATATTAAAAATCTGTGTTTTCAAAAACTGTTCATAGTAGAAAAGAAAAGTTTTTGAGAAACATTTCTTGTACAATAATATTACCTCAACTGATGTTTTCTTAATCAATTTGACAGCTTACAATTGTGGAATATCATGTTCTATTATTCAAAATCAAAACGATATATAAGCTTGGACGTACATCATGATACATATTTCAGAAATTGTCTTGCAAAATTTATTGTAAATCATTTGAAAAAAAAATTATTTTTTTCAATATGTCCAGAAATGCCAATTCCAACACTCATTTCGCATTCGTGTTGGAATAGGACGTCATTCTGCAACTTGTTGTTGAATATACAATTCTGCAGAGTCTAAGTAGCATTCTCACAAAACATACATTTTAAATAACCTCAAAACTTCGTTTGTTGGTAATTTCTACCTTTCTCTAATTTAGATATTGCGCATTTTATTCATTTCCCATTACAGACAAGCCTTCTCGCTTCTGACCATCCTCAGAAATCCACATGTTGCCCGATCGGCTCGTTTGAAGCGGTTTTTCCCGAAACTCCCTCCGAATTTCCGGAAAAACTCTCCCTACATCGCACCGAGGTTTTCCCAGACTCGCAGGGAGCGTCGTGTTCACCAAAACGCCGCCAAAGGCTTTTCCGCAACCGGTGCAGAAGGCCCCCAACAGTCTCAATCTTGCGGTAATGTCGCATCGGACTCCGATGACTAAACGCGTTCGCCTCGATAAAAGCGACGGCGCTAGAGGTTCGCTCCAGTCGCACCGCTAGAACGAACAAGTTCAGACCGCTCGCTGGGTCTGTCCACAAGAAGCGCTTCTCTGCCATTTAATTATTAGCAGCAATTATCGGAAAATCGGCACCGACAGTTGCTCGTTTAGTTTTATCTGGCGCGAAGGGCGAGAGAGTGTCCGATTTTTTTTTGTTGAGAGTATTCGTGTTGGGACGTGTTGGAACCGATTCTTTCGACTGTGGAAGATGGGGAGATTGGCTGTTTTGGTTTTGGGGATGGTTTGTTTTCTTGGGAGGGCGGCAGCGGCTCCCAGTACGCAAGGAGCATTGGTGAGTTTCTTCAAAAATTCACACTTAAAAAAATTGAGGAAAAACCAATTTCTATATGGAATTGAGAGAGATAGAGAAAAGCTAATCATGTCTTGTTCTGTTTTTTCAAGAATTGCTGAAAATCGCAAGTTGCTAAGATGTCTAATTTCCATGCTACAGGGTGATTTTGGAATTTGGCCAATTATTATAATTAGGGCAGTTTTTCCAGTATATTTTACATGTGTTATGGAAATTTCAATGCCTCTTCAAATTTTTGAGACTTTAGAAAATATTTTTTTCAAATGGAGACCATAGTGCGCTATGATGTTTTCCAATAGAATTTTCTCATACAATTTCAGAATAGTATATTCTAACAAAAGTTGCAGAAGGAGCTTCTATTAGGAGCCTTCTGCCACGAGTATTAGACGATATTTTCTCTATTCCAGTCAACTTTTGTGAAATACTCTCGGAATTTAAAAAAAAAAATCAGATCAGTGACTTTTGTTTTGTATCTTGTCAGTTGGTGTGACTTACGAAATTTAACAGATTACAGAATTTGATTTGAATTGATAGGATCGGAGGTCAGTACTGACAACCACAGAACGAAAAATATAACTGAAACCAATGCTGTAATGAGTTCCTTACAGCACTACTTTTAGTACAGTAATGAACTCATTACGATACTGAAATAGAGAAATATATGTTATGATATACATTTGAGTGTAAATATCGAAAATTCCGAAAAAAATACTTTTCGGTCGACATAATTTGAGCATAATGTGATTAAAGATTAAAAATCTGTGTTTTCAAAAACTGTTCATATGTAGAAAAGAAAAGTTTTTGAGAAACCTTTCTTGTACAATAATATTACTTTAACTAATGTTTTCTTAATCAATTTGACAGCTTACAATTGTGGAATATCATGTTCTATGACTTCCTCAATTAAAAAGATATTAATCAAAATCAAAACCTTCAATTGATTTTGCAGATCGAAAAATGCTCTTTCGGAATTTTCGATATTTAAGCTTGGAAGTACATCATGATACATATTCTAGAAATTGTCCTGCAAAATCTTTTGTAAAACATTTGAAAAAAAATTATTCTTTTAATTTGACTAAAATTTGAAGCGGCACTGAGATTTCGAATCCACCGGTAGAAAGTACTCAAAAAAACTGCCCTGAAGATGTTTTTATTTTGAAAGCGTAGTCTCAATACTAGTTTGAGCTAAATATAATAATTGGCCAAATTCCAAATCGCCCTGTAGAACACTCGGGGTGATCAGCAATTTATATTTCTCGGAAAAAGGGGACATGACAAGTAGGTATATCAGTTTTTTTTCTATCCTCCTTAATTTAGGAGATGTAGTAATAAATCATCGAAATCTGACCACCCTGTGTATGACTACGCGATAACGTGTCCAGGTTTAGCGATTTTATATTTCATTCATTTTGTCTGAATTTGTCTATAGGGTGAGTCTTCCTACACATTTTTACAATTTTTTCTTTAAGTCAAAAGAACTCCTCTTTTCGTATACCAATTTTACAATTTAGCCCAGAAAAAAGATATAGCCATTTGAAACTTTCATAATGAAGTGTTCCTCCCATGGAAACATGCCACTGAAGTTTTTCCCAGAATTAGTATCCACCGCCTAAACTTTCGAAAAAATGTGGGAAAAATTAGATTCTTTGATTATTTTTAACAGAGTTGCATTCAGTCAAAGTTATCAATTTTTCTAATTCGTCGTATCTAGACTTATTTTAGTTATTAATTACTCGGAAAGTGCGTATTTCACGAGATTTCATAAAAAATACTTTTATTTTCCAAAATAGCCAAATATTCATCAGATAGCATTCAACTTACTTTTCAGAGTTGGATCACTTGAACATTTGTTCATTTCTTCAAAAGCTACATGATACCAGAGTCATTTTACTACCCCTCATCTTTCTTCTGATCTTATCATATAAGTGCCCTATAGAATTCATATCCGGTTAGCAAGAAGGCTATCTTAAATCTATCACAACTTCCAAGTTACTTCGAAACTACCACGGCAAGTATTATCAATTTGTTTGTTCTTTTTGTTGATGAACACTTGTTTTCATCTATCCCTTACACAAATAGGACTTGCCCTCCAAAAGTGCAATATTTGAATCCCCCTCTACAAGTGGATGATACTGTCAGTTACAACGAAATCAAATCTTTGTAGCATACGTCATGTACATGCCCAGTTATCTTCAATACATTATCGATATTTTTGGATGAGAAAGTTTGGATATACGATGACCTCTGGTTGTTTATTTCTACGTTCTTAAGAATCGCAATAAGATGTCGACCGATATTCGGAAATATTGGAGTATTTGAAAACACAACTTTTGTTTTTCTTCTGTCAGAACGTTCAGTGTTGGGGGAATTTTCGATCGATATTTTAACAATTACTTATTATGTTTCTCAACCTTCAACTTTTGGATCGATGGGAAAAAATTATTCTCTGGAGTGTACAGGTTTTTGACCTTTGATGCAAACTGCTTCATTCATATTTACCTGGGAATCTTCAGAAGAATTTCGACTAAGATTGTACCTACCTCCTCAGATTTCTGCATCAAAATCATTGTAATGAAGTTGTGAATGTTCACACTGAAACATTAGAAACTAGAATAAAACTATGTTTCATAAATATTTTGTGATGAAACTAGAATACGAATAAATGTGTAACATTTTTTAATTTCTAAATTGTATTCTTATTTTTTGTGTTTTGCTTCATTTAATAATGATAATTTCTGAAATCGGTCCAGTAATTGTTGAGTTACTCCGTGACAAACATACTAAAAAACAAATCTTTCCTCTTCACAATATTGGTTTAGATGACGTGAGAAGTGAATCTTAATTTAAAATCTGCTCATCATTACTATCAGAATAACAACTATCAGAGGTACATTAGTTGGGTTTGTTTCCGAGAATTATCAGACAGTTTCAACACCGAATAATTCATTCATCATTGACTCTCGCCTCGTATTTGTTCTAAAAAAATAGAACTCTGACACAACCTATAGATAAGTAGAAGGTATAAAACAAACACTTAATGATTGTAGGACGCTATAATCTCGACAACATATAGTGCTCGATTTTTGGAACTCGTTCGACAATCTTATTCAACGAATTAGTGTTCTAGAAATAAATACTACTGATTAAATATACTGCCCCACAAAATTAAAGAAATTCATTCTGGGAGTGTTTCAGAAATTTTCTTTCTTTTCACGATTTTTTTGAGAATTTGATAGTTGGGCAACAGTTATAGCTAGATCCTACTTCATATTACTACAGTAGTAACAAACTATTTATCATAAATGAACGTTTGGTACACAAGAATCGTTTGGAAACGGTCACAAATACTTCAACTATCGTTGAGCAGTATATTTATCACTTTGGTTGGAAAATTATCAGCTGATTTGCTATTGAATAGTTGGGAGATCCAATTCAATTTGAAACCTCGACTGGAATGGGACAAAACGATTATTGTGTAACCTGTTGTGATGTAAACTAACGTTTAGCAGATGGAAGTCACATGAGACAGTGGATTCATGCAAAATTCCAAGGTTTTATGGGTTGATACTCAGGATTCACCAGTACCGTTCTGCGAAGAGGCAGAATTTGAAATTCATGTATCAATCGATGATGATAACTTGTTATGTAATAACAGGATCGTTCGATCAGATCTTCTAGTGATAAGTTCGTGGTCTTTCACACACATCTTCAAAAGTATTGGCCCCCCAAGGTTTTCCATAAAATATACAATCTATATTATTCTGAAAATGAGATGAATATTTACCTCTATTTCAACTGCAATATATACTGCTCCACAAGAGTTATGGATATCGTATCCAATCGTTTTGAAATGTATGTAATCTTCGAGAAAATCGCTGTAAAATCATTTAAAACTCAAAAACAACTTGAGTCGATCCATTAAAAATCTGTATGAGACGTTTCGTCAATCTGATCACCTTTTTTCTGAAGTTTGGTGACGTGAATTAACAAACGCTGAGGCTAATAGGGCTATAGGAATGCTACAGGGTGGACTAACTCAGGTTGTTGTAGCGGAAAGGCTCCAAGTCAGCCAAAGTGTGATATCTCGACTTTGGAATAGGTTCAGGGAGACAGGTTCCGTGTTGGAGAGACCAAGGTTTGGTGGGCGACGAAAAACAACACCTGCTCAGAATCGTTTCATCACCGTTTCGTCGAGAAGAAAGCCTACATCTACGCGTAGAATGCTATGGAAGACTCTTCAAAATGCAGATGGGGTCCAAGTTTCCATCGAAATTATCAGACGACGTTTGAGAGAGGTGAATCTAGGTTCTAGACGTCCATTAAGAGGAGTTCCATGAACACGTGACCATAAGCGTCAAATACTGGAATGGGCAAGGCAACATATCAATTGGAACGATCAATGACGTAGTGTCCTTTTCACTGATGAATCCAGATATGGACGATTTTCAGATTCTCGAAGAATAAGGGTGTGGACAATTTCACGCATACCACGTAATCGTCGCTATGTCCAAGAAGTCCATCCATTCCGAGGGGGAACTGTTATGGTATGGACCGGGATATGTTTCAACAGGCGCTCAGATCTACACATTTGTCCTGGGAATATGACCGCCTCACGCTATAGGGAGCATGTCATTGACAATGTTTTGCCAAATTTTCACGCTGCTATTGGTGAAACTCTTCAATTTCCAGATAACGCTAGACCGCACCGTGCTGCGAAAGTTGAGAATGAGCGCGAGGAGCTTAGTATTCCACATTTACCAATACCTCCGCACTCGCCAGATTTGAATTGCATAGAACATGCATGGGATATACTCCAACGAATATTAGATAATCATCAGCCTACCCCAGAATCCTTAAATGATCTGAGAGAGCTTCTGCCCCGTTTATGGTACCAAATTCCTCGAAAAATGTTCAACAATCTCGTGTGTAGTATGCAAAGAAGATGTCAAGCTGTTATTGATGCCCGTGGAGGCCATACATTGTATTGATAGTCTTAAAATGCTTGAATTTCCTGGGAATAAAATTTCGTTATTTCGATTTTTCTTAACCACCCTGTATACGCTGCAGACCTACAGATTAAAATTAATATTATTTCCTGTAATATCCCTAACTCATGTGGAGCAGTTTATTTGATTTCATAGGAAATCTTTGTTTGTTACTCTTTTCTTGATGGAATTATAGGCTAAACTCCTGAAATTCCTGAAAATTTGTGGGTATTTTCGATTGTATATTGCTCTCCCTGAGCAATCCCATACGTGCTCAATTGGATTAATGGTCGGTAAGTTTGCTGGCCAGTTCATTCTCCTGATATTGTTTTCTTGAAGAAAGTTTTGAACTTTTCTTGCTTGGTGTGGTGGCGCGTTATCTTTTGTTAACGGAAAATAGTCTCAAATTCATTGCGTAGAAGAACGATGATTGTTATAACTGACATAATCACAAAGAAATGGACCACAAGCACCATACACAACTGATCGAGAAAGTGTATCTGTAACAAATTACGTGATATTTTTTTTTTTGGTTTAACCGTAAATCGATGATTTGTTGAAACTGATATTATGTCAGTAGATTCGATGTTGAAACTGTGAAATAATGGTTCAATTTTTTGCTGCGATATTTCGAAGTTCGATTCCAATCATATTGAGCATTGGTTTCGCACATCCATCAAGTTTATGTTTCAAATTTTCGAATGAGATTATAAAACACTAGAAGTTATTTGAATATCTTCTGTAATTTATCTTATTTGGTTGTGCTTGTAGTTGGCATTGATTTGAAATTTTTTTAACAATTTTGAGGTGTTTAATCAGCTCTCAAAATATTGGAACGTTGTTTTTCAACACCCTGTATATTCTTGAGGTGGAAAGATCGCCTCGTGTTGTTTCAGCATCTTTTTCGTTTAAAGTGCATATATATTATGCTTTTCGTTGATTACACCCAATTCGACATAATGATTCACGTTATTAATCATCTAATGATACACATTTAATACACGGTTTTTGCCTGTTTGAAGGTTGGATAGGATGCCACAAATTTCTTTTATACTCTCGCGTTTTGGTGCAACATAGGTTGGACTCCGTTCTCGGAACTTTTAAATATTTTATTCGCGATAGCCAAGGACTGGACGGTGTGTTATGGCGTTGATGGAATATCAATGAGGGACAGAATGGTCTCTGTCAATGACCATGGTGACAATTATTGTTCCAAGCTTCTGACCCATGGCATACCATACTTGATCGGAAGCAGAACTGTTTGTTACGGCTATGTCGAACAAAACACCTCGGAAGTTGGCTGAAAGTGAAAACTCATTCATTCCATACCATAAAATTAAAGTAGTGTACATTTATGCAGGACTCCAATCGTTTTCTGACTTGTTCGAGTTTGTTCGTGTTGATTTTATCCGTTAACACAAACTTATTTTTACTTTGACGCCGTTGAGAAGATGCCATATTTTTGCCATACATTCACATACTGTTTGTAGTTTCAGCCAAATACCAAATTGTCCCTCAATAGAGAATTATCGAAACTCAAATACAGGAATAACTTCATTAAAGGATCCTGTAATAAAAGATCCCTTAACGTTGGTCGGATATTTGAGCTAATTAAACGATTTATTTCTTGTCTTATCTTTATTTTGACAGTTGCAAGAAGTTGTTTAACCTTGAAAATATAGAGAACTGTCAAAATAAGGGATTTTTTATTTAAATGCGGCTGTCCTTTATTTAAGTTGAGTATAGGAGGCTCGTATTTTATTCTTTTTTGTGCAACTGCCATTAGAAGGGACACTTTTAATGACATCAAACAATGTTAAAATTGATTGTTTACGTGAAAGCGTGTTAAAAATATTTTTAACATTAGTGTTAAAAATATTGTTAGCACTCCATTTTCTTATGATGAAATCAGATGAGAAGAATTCAGCAATTGCAAATTTTGATTATCAATATTTAACAATCATTACTTAGGAACATTAATAAAAATCGTAAAACTAGAAAAATTACTAACATTAATGCCCTGTGACGTTAGGGAGCTTCGCAACACATTATTAGAATCTTCTGCACCATCAGTACTTGTAGAAACCGGAAGTACAATATTGGATGATGATGATCCAAAATCTGTGAGGTTGGGAGAATTTTTTCAGCAATGTCATTTCTACATGCAATGGAATGATCAATAGAACCCTCGGCTACCGTCGTAGATTTCCATCCACCATGTTTTTTATATCCGTAATATTTGCTCCTGATTCTACTAGCAATGAAGCGGAGGATCTTCGAAAACAGTGTCCTGTATATTGCTTTGGTTCTGGCAGTTTGAGAAATTCGGCAACAATTGATGGAATTTTCCCAAATGTATTGATACCAACTGGATTGGCAGTGCATTTATTATTCATGTACTTCAGGAAAAAACGACGATGTTTGATGACAGAAGGGCGCATGCAAAGTACTTATGAAAATAGGCTACATACTTCCCAATAATACTGAAAGAACGACTGACTTCCGTTCTTGTATTTGGAAGTTGTATAACCAATGATTTATTTGTTATTTCGATGTCTTCTACTGATGAATTACACAATTCTTCACGCCGACAGGCTCCAAATAATCCGGAAATAGTTGCAACCTTAACCATCAAGTATTTCTCATCTGGTGCCTCCTTTATAAACTTTTCAACTTGTTCACGAGTGAGAATTTTCGATTTTTGGGACGATATCCTTCACTTTTCCATTTTGAATATGCTATTACCTTAAAATATTTACCAACATCCACACCATTTTTAACAAGGGCGCTTGACTTCATCATTGAAAATTTGCTCCACAAAGTTGACGAACAAATACCTTAGCTCTTAGCTTATCGTATGACACCTCAGATCTATTTATTTTTCCACTTTTCTATTCACGAAAGGGCCAAAGGTTGAGGTATTCAAATTGCAACCTATTTCAGGAAGTTTATGTTTGGCGCGTCATCTTAAAATAAATTTCATGTTCTTGTCTAATTGCGAGATAACATTTCAAGCAGTTGACCTTTGTCTACGCTAGCCTTCATCGGGGCTCACTTACTGAATAATGCATCCCATTTCTGCTTCAATTCCGGACTGATTAATTTTATTCTACGTTCCTCCATTTGTACCAGAAATAGCTCTGGTGGAATCAGATATTTATCGAATTGGTTGAGGCTTTCGAAGCCACCGTTTAATGTTACTTGTTTTTCTTGGTCTTTGATTCTTGAAGTTTACTCTGATCTATTATATATATATGAATATATACATATTCTTATGAAAAAAGAAAGCTAAAATAATACAATAAATGTTGAAACAAAAAGTACCTAAGCTGAGGTAAAAAAAGAACGAGGTATCATAACATTCTTCGTATGATACTATAGAATCATACGATACTATACCAGGGAAAAAACCTCAGATGAAAAAACCTGTCTCCCCGTAAAAAAAAATAACAGAAAATATTAAATATCAGGAAAATCTTGAAAGACATCAGTGTGATCATCTTCATGTTATCCGTCGATGGGCTCGGATAAACAGATTCTTCCGAAAACGACTCGCAATTCTTAATCTGAAATGAAAAAAGACAAAAGCAGAAAAGAAACCGATTATTCAGAATAAATCAAATGCATTCTAGAAATGTATTTGCTACTTTAAAAACCATCAACAATCAGATTTTTTGGACAAATAATGTTCGGAAGTTTATAAATATTTATGACAGAACTGTCACAAAATTTGAAAGAAATGAAAAAAACTCCATCAATTCCCCCTTTGCGAATCTGTTGAAAATTACGAACTGATAATTTTTTAACATAACAAGCTAAACTTGTAAAACATCAATTAATACATAACCTTTCAACTGTCTTCTTTCACGAGGATTTTTTTCTGTTGCCGTGTGGGTTTCTTGCAGAAGAATCACTTCGATACCATGTTCATCAGCTAATTTGGAGACGTAATCACACTGGTCTTTCGAAATTTCTTCGATATTCAAATTCAAAATCCACACATTCTTGCTCTCTGGTCGAGAGGGTTTTTCAAACCGGATACGACCAACCAGGTGATGATTTTTCGGCACTTCAGATGTTTGAAGACCGCTACAGGACCCCAATGAAAGGAAATCTTTTCCCATAGATAAACCAAACATTTTATAACACAAGAAAACAGAATATTTTTCAGGACCAAAAACTACGACATATTCCGAGAATTGTCATTCTGATCTATTAATGAATTTACAGGAAAGCTATCAAAATTCTCAAACACCAAACGAATTTCAAATAGATTTTCTACTTTGTATCTGTCAGAACTTTTCGTGTCAGAGTTGGAGACTCCTACTCCGTTAAGAGGCGGGTGTACCCCAGGGATCAGTTTTGTGCCTTTCGTTTTTTCTGCTTTACACAGCTGACCTACCCCACGTGTAAGCTCTCAATGAGTGATGTTTGGAATGACACCAAGATTCTCAACAATGATTTGGTTAGAAAAACTGACACAATTCAAGCAAAGCAACACTTTGCTGTATACAGGGTGTACCAAGTTCGACGGCCTATCAGGCGTTTCTGGAGAACTGGACCTATTTGAAATCTGAAAATTGGGATTGTATTATTGTTTGACATTATCTACCGATCTAGAATATTCTTGGAGTCTGACCACTTTCAGTTATACAGGGAGTGGAATTTTGTTTTCGAATTAGATATAGTGTGCAATTCTGAATACATTCGTACTCAAAACGTTGCATTCGTCGAAATACTTTCCAAAATATCGAGAAAAAACTGAAGAAAAAGGGAGATAAGTGTATTCGGTATTATGTTTGTTATTCCTAACCTAGATATCGTAAGCACAAACTGTTTTCACATTTTTGAAGACGAAGACTGTGGAAATATTGTACAATTTCAGAAGTTTGAATAACCCGTCACAGGGTGTTCCAAATGTTGGTTCTAAAATTGGGATCAAAATTGGCTCATAACTTTCGTTTTTCAAATTAAAACCCAATTTTTTTATGATTGCGTTGGATTCTGCGAGGAAAAATGATGATAATGTTCCAACATGTTGATGCTCCTAAAATTACTAATTCTTGAGTTATTTGGGATTTTCTGTTTCTATTCATGAAATCTACATCAACAATGATAAATGAATTCAGAAAAGAGGAAGTCACTAGTGAGTTATTTGAGTAATTTATCTTCTATGACCAAGGTCATTGTTGATATGAAACAGATTCTATGAATTTGACTGTACGTACGACATGAAATTAGAAAATCCTGAATAACTCAAGAATTATTAATTTTAGGAGCATTAACATGTTGAAACATTATCATCATTTTTCTTCGCACAATCCAACGCAATCATAAAAAAATAGGGTTCTAATTTGAAAAACGAAAGTTATGGGTCAATCTTGATCCCAATTTTTGAACCAACATTTGGAACACCCTGTGACGGGTTTTTCAAAATTCTGAAAATGTACAATATTTCCACATTCTTCGCCTTCAGAAACGTGAAAACAGTTTGTGCTTACGATAACTAGGTTAGGAATAACAAACATAATACCGAATACACTTATCTCCCTTTTTTCTTCAGTTTTTTCTCGATATTTTGGAAAGTATTTCGACGAATGCAATGATTTGAGTACGAATGCATTAAAAAAAATTTTTTTGAAATTTTACAGTTCTCCAGAAACGCCTAATAGGCCGTCGAACTTGGTATACCCTGTATTTATCTTGAAAAGCGCAGAAAATTTGTCTAGAAGAACACATCTGTGAACACCTTATATTTCCGGTGTCTATGATTTTTCTCCGAACATGTTTAATTCGCTTCTTCTCTGCAACTGCATGGAAAATCCTTTAGTTGCCGGATTTGCTCCTACACTTTGTGCGGTTTTGAAGTAGGCAGTGATTGCCGGTACCATTCGAAACTGATCATTTGTTCTTGAGTGGATTGATAAATATGCAGAGAGCATAGAAACACCGGTATTTATTTTAATTGGAATAATTCGTTGTGAGCTCTGAAAATGAAGGTCTTCCTCATTTTCGAGCTTGCATTACAAACAGTTTATTAGTCAGGATATCGAATGTTTCCCGTGTTCTATCGGAGTTGAAATCAGTACTAGAGGAATTGTGGCATCTGGAAAAACTGGAATTCCCCTCCACCAAGAAATTCAATAAGCATTTTCTAACAATTTTCTTTTTGCTTAATAGATAGAATTCTTTTAATAGGTGTACAACTTTGTTTCTGCCTTTTCTTTCCAAAATTCTTTATTGTGAAAAACTGGTTATACATTTATGATTCAAAGTAGTGTCCATCGATGGACACTATTTTCTTCCATTTTTGGGTCAGCATACGAATCCAAGTTTGAAAAAACTGGTAATCATTTGAATCGATCCACGAATCAATCCGATTTTCTACTTCTTTATGAGACTGGAAGTGCTGATCAGCCAGGCCGGGTGCCATTGATGGAAACAAGTGATAGTCCGAGGGAGCAATGTCTGGAAAATACGGTGGGTTGGATAGGACTACCCATTTCAAAGTATATCGTATTCAATCATTTTGAAAGTATCTTCGAGAAAATCGCTGCAACATCATTCAAAACTCAATAACAACTTGAATCGATCCAATAAAAATCAGTATGAGACATTTCGTCAATCTGGTCTTGATTTCGGTTCTTTGCATATATGCTTTATGAATGTTCGTATTTTGAAATGGAGTCAGTTTATCAACGGCTTCGATTTGAAATTAACAAACGCTGAGGCTAATGGGGGTATTGGAATGCTACAGGGTGGCCTAACTCAGGTTGTTGTAGCGGAAAGGCTCCAAGTCAGCCAAATTGTGATATCTGGACTTTGCAATAGGTTCAGGGAGACAGGTTCCGTGTTGGAAAGACCAAGGCTTGGTGGGCGACGAAAAACAACACCTGCTCAAGATCGTTTCATCACCGTTTCGGCTAGAAGAAAGCCTACATCTACGTGTAGAAAGCTACGGAATACTCTTCAAAATGCAGATGGGGTCAAAGTTTCCATCGAAACCATCGGACGACGTTTGAGAGGTGAATCTAGGTTCTGAACGTCCATTAAGAGGAGTTCCATTAACACGTGACAATAAGCGTTAAACTGGAATGAGCAAGGCAAAATGTCAATTGGAACGATCAATGGCATGGTGTCGTTTTCACTGATGAATCTAGATATGGACGATGTTCAAATTCTCGAAGAATAATGGTATGGACAATCCCACGCATACCTCGTAATCGTCGCTATGTCCAAGAAGTCCATCTATTCCGAAAGGGTACTGTTATGGTATGGGCCGGAATATCTTTCAACGGGGGCACAGATCTCCACATTTGTCCTGGGAATATAACAGCCTCACACTATAGGGAGCATGTCATTGACAATGTTTTCCCAAATTTTCACGCTGCTATTGGTGAAACTTTTCAATTTCTGGACGATAACGCTAGACCGCACCGTGCAGCCATAGTTGAGAATGCGTGCGAGGAGCTTGGTTTTCCACATTTACCAATACCTCCGCACTCACCAGATTTGAATTGCATAGAACATGCATGGGATATGCTCCAAAGAAGATCAGATAATCATCAACCTACCCCAAAATCCTTAAATGATCTGAGAGAAGTTCTGCCCCGTTTATGGAACCAAATTCCCCAAGAAATGTTCAACAACCTCATGTGTAGTATGCAAAGAAAGTGTCAAGGTGTTATTGATGCCCGTGAAGACCATACATTGTATAGTCCTAAAATGCTTAAATTCTCTGGGAATGAAATTTCGTTATTTTACTCGAATTTTCTTAACCATCTTGTTACGCTGCAGACCTACAAGCTAAAATTAATTTTATTTCCTGGACCTTGAAATCATATTTATATGAATTTTCAACACAAAATCTCATTTAAACCATATTTTTTTGCAATTTAAGACAACATCACTAACTCATGGAGCATTTTATTTCGATGGCGTTATATTAACAAATACCTAAGCCTATAGTATGACATCATGTTCATTTATTACAGTTGTACACCTAATATTATGCCTTTATTGAGATCGACAAAGTAAAATGGAGAATATACAAATAAACACAATATAACACGACACATTGGGAACTAGTTGAAGTTGCTTCAGTTATAAAAGAATAGTATAACAGGAAAACATTAGGGTCAGATGGAATACAAAACTTTTGGTTCGAGAAAAAATATTTACAGGCAAAAAACTCCAGAGCTACAAGATATTCAAAGTAACAACGTCGTGGAGCTCTCAGTGAGAAAAAAACAATATCGAAAATTCCACGAAAAATTGTGTAACAAGATATAATTTTCCTCCACAAAACCAATATCTCTACCGTTAAAACGCTTGAAAAATTCAGCGTTTATCGTCAGATTCTGTTCTCGATGTACACACAACAAATTCCGATTTTACACAAGGCATGCTTCCTTCTGGTGATTCTGTTCACTTTATCCAGCCAGAACTTGAATAAATCGCGGAGGAATTGAGTTATCTCGAAGATATTCGGTAGTAAGTTTACTCACGAAAACATGGGATACGATAAGGAGTTTAATAGGAAGGAATATTGGGAGATACTACTTTATTTCTGCTGATATCTTCGTCAAATGAGGATTATTGATTAATGTTTATTGTGTATAATTTATTTTGAGGAAGATGTATTGATTATACTCAGGGTTTGTGTCACTCTCACTGAAACTTCAGCCATAAACATTGTGAATTCTTCTTTCGTGTTAGAAGTAAAGAAATGAAACACAGTGTATTCTCATGAAAAATGTGGCCACGTTGTCGATAATGAAATCTTTCGTCGTATAATCTTATGGGTTAAATATGGAATCCGATTTAACCCACCTGTTTGGGGTCGGATGACACATTCGCGTGTTCTCGGAGTTCAGTAGGTCGAGGTTTTGATATCGACCACTTCTTCAGGGAATAAAAATGTCGTTCGATGAATAATGAAGCTTATGGTGCTTATAACTGACGTGTTTTCATGCAAAGTTAATCTGTGTTTGCTCCGTTGTCGACCTTTTAACATGGAAGGAGAGAAGTCAAGAGAGACCTGTGATTTATTAATTTTTTAATCGTTGGAGGGAAACAACAATATGGGTAGTTAATTAGTAGGAGTAGATCGTATTCGGATAATTTTATGGAACAAATAACTCAAATTGGGAAAGGATATATAAAAATAATTTCGATAATTAGAATGTTTAGATCATAATGTACACATTTTTGAACCGTTGTTGAGGATTGTGAGAAGGGGGGAGTCCCCTCCCCAGAGATTCATTTTTGTTAAAGAAAATTGAGACTTTCTGTCATACTTCAAAAATGCATGTTGATAAAGCCCCCTCGAAAACTAATCCTGGATGCGTCCTTGTATGAAATTGGAAATTCAGTTATGAAAATAATTGTTAAATTATAACTTTATATGCAGTGTGTTTCAAAAAAGGTGACCCTCTCTCTAGGATAGATAGAACACTGAAAAATAATAGGGGTTTATTCAGTGAAAAATTTTCGTAACGCTATCCGTATTCTAGATACAGGTCGTTGAAAAGGAACTAGTTAAAAAATAAAAAATACCTAGATAAATTTAAGGTTTTTTCTCATTTTTTCTTTTTTGTCTCATCCTGCATAAACCAAATAGTAAAAGACAAAGAGTCTATCGAATCAAATATATTGCAGTTGAAATAGAGGAAAATATTCATCTCATTCCCAGAACATAGATTGTTGATTTCATGAGAAACCTAGGGAGCCAAGTAGTTGTTTTGACATCTCAGGTGTGACAACCTTACTCCGTTTTGGTTACAAGAACTGAGAAAATTAAAATCTTGATATATAAAACTAAGTCGGCGATATTGTTGGTTACACCATTTATAACTCAAGATTGGATGAACTGTTTGTTATGAAAGTTTTTATGTTGGATTCTTTTACGGCGGGGTTAACATAAAATACCATAAAACCCTGAAAATTTGATGAAATGGAAAAAAAATCGAAATAATTTTCTTTCTTGCGAATAACGCCAGTAGATGTCGCTACGGTTAATAGCGTTTTCATGAAAGTATTATATTTGATATTAATTCGGTGAACTACATTTTCTAATAATTTTAACGCATCTGAGTTCATGTGTTATAAATATAACACCTACGAAAATTTTATGATGATATGTTTTGAACAAATCCGCATTCTACTATTATCGGCAATGTAAACAATCAGCAATCTGCCCTATTTATTCTCGCATTCTCGGAAAAAAAACTAAAAATGTTGTTCATCACAAGGTACTACAATGAAAGAATTGTGAAATATAAAAAAAATACCTCTTAAATGAAGAGAATTCTTCTGATGTATTGATAACAATGTACAGGGTGATTGTTTATATTTTACTCAATAGCTATCTCAGTTAATATTGATCGTATAAAAACGTTTGAATGGGCAAATTTGAAGTATTTTTCATGGGCATTCAACTGCCGAAATTAACCCCAATAAAATATATATATTTGAAATTCGAAGAAAGAGCTCTACCGATTAGTAAAATGAAATACAGGGTGTTTCATTTGAAAAACAATAGTTCACAACAAATTTTCAGGTTTTCAATGCCTTTATAAATATCTTAGTACTGAATTCTGAATGCCCATAAATAATACTTCAAATTTGCCCATTCGAACGTTTTTGTACGACCAATATTAACTGAGATAGCTATTGAGTAAAATATGAATAATAACCCTGTGCATACCTATTTCAATTCAATTAAATTTTTTGTATATTCTGTATTTTTTTGTATTTCACCTAATATATTACCTTCTTAAAAAAACCAATGGTTTGTACAACTTCATTCATCTCTAAGGCGAAACAAAGTTCGCCAGGTCAGCTAGCTTATCTAATTGCCAATTGCCACAATTGGTCCCACCACCAGATCCCTTACGCTCTTCAGTTTCTGGGATAGGAAATGATTCTGAACACTTCTTGGCCAACATTCAAAAATATAACAGCTTCCAGACGACATCGTTTGGAGCATTATATATTGTAGAGGACAATTTTATGTCCACTTTCAAGGTATTATACCATAATTGTTTATTATAATATTAAAGTTGCTGTTTCATTTATCGATTGAGGCAGTACGGAGTCTGCCGGGTCAGCTAGTGCTTAAATAAAAGTGAGGGGACAAGGTTTCGGCAGCAAATTGTGTCGAGCAGTATAATCAGTATATACAGAAGCAATGCAACATCCAGGACATCAACAAGTGGATAAAAACAAGAAAAAGAGACTGGGATAATCATGATGATAGAATGGCACCTGACAGATTAGCTAACATCTGCAAAAATAATAAACTCTACAGCAAGAGACCCATAGGAAGACCGAAGAAAAGATGGAAGGACAACTTACTTACATCAACAACAACAGAAACAGAATGAGAGGCAGACAAACAGGAGTAATCCTAGTCAGACGAAGAAGAAGAAGAAGAAGAAGTATAATCTGCACTTTTCCAATGAACCTGGTACAAAAATAACACCAATGAAAAAGATCGCAAGTTTGTTTTGACACCGATATACCAAGTGCTACCAGAGTTACCCAGGTAGCCAATCAAGGTCGGTATCCGAACAGAGAAAAAGCGGAAATAGCCTTGTCTATTCCATTTCTATTCAAAGGAAGCATCAGCGATCGAGAATAATATGCCTTGTGTACGCCAAGGACCTTCTTCTTTGAAGAATCCATTGAAAATCGGAGTAGATTCTATGCAAAATGGAGTCGGATCGGGAATATCAATTTTATCCGATGGGATGTTGATTGTTGAACGCATTGTTGTCTTTCGGAGAATTGACCGTTGATCTCGATAATGATACCTACTTTGTGACGTCAACGGTGACGTGTGAAGTCACCTTTATTTCGATAGAGATTGAGAAATTGTTTCGTACTCAGAATCTGAAACATTCAATACAATTCAACTGGGATTCATAAGTGAAATGGGATACTTAGAAGAATGGGAAAGTAAGAAGTTGATACTGATTCGAAAGGTCCTATATGAGTTTTCTTCAACCAGAAATACACTGTAGAAACAAATAAACGCACATTCTGAAAATCTCAATTTTAATGAAAGTTAACTTTACATTGTCTTTATCATTTATGTGAAAGAAGAGAAATGAACAATTTTCAAAATACTGAAATGCTGAAAAGTGATTTAATACTTGGTATTTCCACCACTTGCGTTAATTACAGCTCGGCAACGACGGTTCATATTCAAAATGAGTGATCTTAAAATGTTCTGATATAATACTTCCCAGATTTCTCCGAGTTGGATTCCTAAGTCATTAAGAGTAGCTGGATGATTTTCTGAACTTCTCACCCTTCTATTGAGGTTGTCATAAACCTTCTCAATCGGACTGAGATCTGGACTTCTTGCTGGCCATTCCATTCGGGAGACTTCAACCTCTTCAAGGTACTCCTGAACGATGCACGCACGATGGGGTCTGGCATTATCGTCCATAAAAATGAAATTTTCACCAATGTATGGGGCAAATGGCACTACATGCTCTTCAAGAATGTTCCTTATATACTTATCAGCATTCATAGCTCCATAATCAACGACCACTAGGTCAGTGCGAGCAGTCAAAGATATTTCACCCCATACCATAATCGATCCTCCCCCGAAACCAGTAGTATTCAGGAAATTGCACTGAGCATATCTTTCATGTGGACATCTGTATATAAGGAAACGTCGATCACAATGGTAGAGGCAGAATCTAGACTCATCTGTGAAGAGAACTCTTTCCCAATCGGCCTCATCCCAATGGATTTGCTCTCTCGCAAAATCCAAACGCGCCCTTCGATGGGCTGGGGTAAGAGCTCTTGCAGAGAGACGATTCTCTGAGGCGATTTCTTATTGTCTGAGTGCTAATTTGCACTCCATGAGTTTGTTCAAGCTGATTTTGAATGAGGCGAGCGGTTGCAAACCGTTGTCTCAACGAAGAAACTCTCAAGTAACGTTCTTGAATGGCAGTTGTTACCCGTGGTCTACCCTGTCCTGGTCTTCGGACATTCATACCTGTCTCCCTGAATCGCTGCAACATTCTGGACACACTCGTATGGGAAACTCCAAACCTTTCTGCAATTCTTGTGAATGCCCACCCTTCTTCTTGCAAAACTACCGCTTGGGCACATTCCAAGTACGAATCAACTAATATCAACTTTGCTTCCGCCGTTATTTCCAGAAATTTGAGGCCTTATTATAAAAAATAGTTTTACATTCAGGATTCGATAGCTGTTAGGGGTTGCGGCTAGATATCAAACTCATTTGAACACCCTTATTTGTCCCCCTTTCAACAAAATTCTGTCCGAGCGTTTTTTCGTTACCATCGCAAAGCTCAGAATTCGGGATGGAAAGTTATGGATGACCCACCTTGTATATTGTAAAATGGCAATGCCGTTTATAATGAAATGAATAGATGAATGAATAACCTGAACTAAGGAACACTTTGTATCTGAAATAATTCTCTCTCTTCGACTTTCTGAAAATCCTCAGTGTTTTTGCTCTAGATTCCGCAATAGAACAGATAAATCGAACAAACACATGAAATGGAAGGTTAGAACGATCAAGTCATGCATCTCGTGCAAAATTCTGTCCTCTCCAAAAACCGGATATGCCTTGGATAATTCTTGTTCGACCTTCCTGCTTTTCGAATTAAATTTTTCCACATCTATCAATAATATAAATTGACCTGCACCCGGAAAATCGTAATTTCGTAACGATTTAATCAATGTAGTGACAGTGACAATGAACTGACCGTGAACATCAGATAAAACCGTCATAACTCTAATAATGCCGGTCGGCTGAAGAAGATTAACTGAATTATTACGCTTGACGATTCGCTCGTGCAACGAAATAATTCTCAGAAAATCAGAAACTGCGATTTATCCCGATATGGATGATGAAAGATTACATATTCAAGGAATCATCAACTTTATTCCTCAAGGGCTTCGTCGTTAACTAATGGCGGTATTCTGCTTTCATCTGTAAGCGAATCTGTAACTTTTCATAAGTTTACAGGACAGTTACGATTCTCGACGCTTTCTATAAATCTGTAGCTTACAGGTGATCGGAAATATATCAAAAGGTGTATTGTGAGGTTATGTTGAATGATTTGTTTTTGTCACAGAATATAAAATACTTTACTAAACTCAACTACTTTTGTAATTTATCTTTGTACTTCGGTTATTAATTTCTCTTTTTCGTTGTGACGAACACGAATTGAACATAAATATATCCAATAATCAATACTTACGAGCCGAAATGATAGGAAAATAAATTCTATTCTATGATCTTATTACGAAGTAGTTACGATCTTATTAGGGAGTAGTTCAAAATTGACACTTCTAATATGAGAGTTACAGAAAAACTTCCAGGATGTCATAATTTACGAATCTGTAAGTCAGCCACATACAGATCCATAGATAAATAACTGATCAATCGTACGCTACAGATTCGTAGCTTACAGAGAAAAAGCAGAATACCGCCATAAACTGCTCAAAAAAATTAACGCACATTCTGAAAATCTCAATTTTGATGAAAGTTAACTCTACATTGACTTTATAACTTATTTTTTATGTTCTCTCGGGAAGGTTTTGAACGAAACAAGACACATCAAATGGAAGAAAACTTCAGGATTTCACCGAATCTTATGTGAAAGAAGAGAAATGAACAATTTTCAAAATACTGAAATGCTGATAAGTGATTTAATACTTGGTATTTCCACCCCTTGCGTTAATTACAGCTCGTCAACGACGGTTCATACTCAAAATGAGTGATCTTAAAATGTTCTGATCTAATCCTTCCCAGTTTTCTCCGAGTTGGATTCCTAAGTCATTAAGAGTAGCTGGATGATTTTCTGAACTTCTCAGCCTTCTATTGAGGTTATCCCAAACCTGCTCAATCGGATTGAGATCTGGACTTCTTGCTGGCCATTCCATTCGAAAGACTTCAGCCTCTTCAAGGTACTCCTGAACGATGCGCGCACGATGGGGTCTGGCATCATCCTCCATAAAAATGAAATTTTCACCAATGTATGGGGCAAATGGCACTACATGCTCTTCAAGAATGTTTCTCATATACTTATCAGCATTCATAGCTCCATTATCAACGACCACTAGGTCTGTGCGAGCAGTCACAGATATTCCACCCCATACCATAATCGATCCTCCCCCGAAACCAGTAGTATTCAGGTAATTGCACTGAGTATATCTTTCATGTGGACGTCAGTATACAAGGGAACGTCGATCACAATGGTAGAGGCAGAATCTAGACACATCTGTGAAGAGAATTTTTTCCCAATCGGCCTCTTCCCAATGGATATGCTCTCTGGCAAAATCCAAACGCGCCCTTCGATGGGCTGGGGTATTATCTGGGCCTCTTAAATCATAGGTATTCTCTGAGGCGATTTCTTATTGTCTGAGTGCTAATTCGCACCCCATGAGTTTGCTCAAGCTGATTTTGAAGGAGGCGAGCGGTTGCAAACCGTTGTCTCAACGAAGAAACTCTCAAGTAACGTTCTTGAATGGCAGTTGTTACCCGTGGTCTACCCTATCCTGGTCTTCGGACATTCATACCCTGAATCGCTGCAACATTCTGGACACACTTGTATGGGAAACTCCAAATATTTCTTCAATTCTTGTGTATGTCCACCCTTCTTCTCGCAAAACTGCCGCTTGGGCACATTCCTCTTGGGTTAAATTGCGTGTTTCGCGTTGCATAGCGATCGAGTGTAGAAAATCAAACGAAAGAAAAACTATTGATCACTAGAATTGATCGAGAACAACTGATTTTAGAATTGAGCCAATATATTCAAAATCTGATATCATCGTTTTTTATTCCTGCTGGGAAAAAACATCTGTATTGAAGAAAAACGTTGAAAGTTAATAACATATGCATGCATAATTCTGATAAAAATAATTATCATTGAGAACACCTTCAGTTGTAGAATAAATTTGAGATTTCCATAATGTGCGTTAATTTTTTTGCGCAGTGTATTTTATTCTGATCGCTACAAAATTGAGCAATATCACCTTATTTACTAAATGTCATAATACACCTATATTCTCCCAGAGAAATTTGAAATGTTTATTTCTTCTGGAGCAACAAACTGAAAATGGCAATTCTTATATTTCTACTAGAAGTATTGCAATCAGATACAAAAGAAGAAATATCGTCGTCAATGAGACTACTGTTTCTTTAAGAACATTCCGTTCAGTTGTAGCAGTATAGCTGCAAACATCGACACTCCACAACAGTAACAGATGTTGCAGATAGCTCTCCATTCACACCAGCTATCATCTTAGCTACCTTATTTTTTGCAACAATCTGTCAGCAAGATAGTCTTCTGCAACAGACGAACTTTTCCAACCACCCCGTCTCTTCAGTGTAGTCATTGAGGATCCAGCATCCTCAACCAAAGTCTTCCACAATGACCTGTATAATTTTTCGGGTTATCTAAAACCAACCATTCAGCAACCTTACTCGGTATTTTGTTTCAATAACCCACGAAGAATTTATGAATATTCTCACACCAAATGAGCAGCACCCAGATCTTCTTCCTCAAATATTGTGAATTTCCAATTTTTTTTCTTGTTATTGTAGCCATAACGTGTTTGATGAATATCTCTGCGATTGGGAATTGAATTAATTAGTCATACATAAAAATAACGAGATCTTCTCCACTGTTGAAAGTCTCCAGACGCTTCACGGACTTTTGCTGCTTGACATTATTTCATCAATTAGAATGGATGTCACCGGTGGAAAACCCTGTATACTAAGAAAAATAATGACACTATCAGCAGTACTCTGTATCACTCCAATCACAATAAATATTTTTCATTCATTTTAGTTATTTAAAACGACTAAGCAAGTATACTGCTCCACAAGAGTTAGGGATATCGTTTTGAAAAGTATGTAATCTTCGAGAAAATCGCTAAAAAATCATTTTAAACTCAATAAAAACTTGAATAGTTCCAATAAAAATCAGTATCAGACATTTCGCCAATCTGGTCGCCTTTTTTCTGAAGTTTGGTTTTTTGCATATGCTTCATGAATGTTCTTATTCTGAAATGGAGTCAGTTTATCAACGGCTTCGATTTGAAACGAGTTTTCTGAAAATGCCAAGAAGTAAATTAACAAACGCTAAGGCTAATAGGGCTATCAGAATGGTACAGGGTGGCCTAACTTAAGTTGTTGTAGCGGAAAGGCTCCAAGTCAGCCAAAGTGTGATATCTCGATTGTATATCTGTTCAGGGAAAAAGGTTCTGTGTTGGAAAGACCAAGGCTTGGTGGGCGACGAAAAACAACACCTTTTCGGTGAGAAGAAAGCCTACATCCACGTGTAGAATGCTATGGAATACTCTTCAAAATGCAGATGGGGTTCAAGTTTCCATCGAAATCATTAGACGACGTTTGAGAGAGGTGAATCTAGGTTCTGGACGTCCATTAAGAGGAGCTCCATTAACACGTGACCATAAGCGTCAAAGACTGGAAGAAGCAAGGCAATATATCAATTGGAACGATCAATTGCGTAGTGTCCTTTTCACTGATGAATCCAGATAT
Organism: Hippodamia convergens; assembly: GCA_038502775.1. Classification (NCBI taxonomy): domain Eukaryota; kingdom Metazoa; phylum Arthropoda; class Insecta; order Coleoptera; family Coccinellidae; genus Hippodamia; species Hippodamia convergens. Next base: position 41,050,567 of record CM076610.1, read on the forward strand.
GGAAGATTTTCAGATTCTCGAAGAATAAGGGTATGGACAATCCCACGCATACCCCGTAATCGTCGCTATGTCCAAGAAGTCCATCCTTTTCGAGGGGGTAGTGTTATGGTATGGGCCGGGATATGTTCCAACAGGCGCACAGATAAACACAATTGTTGCATGATATTCGCACCAAAATAGTGTTCGATTAGAAGAGTCCAGTAGCGCTAGGGTTAACATTTCGACAACATAATCCATGCCTCTCAATTTTCCAGAACTTTGCCTAAATTTTAAAAAAGACAAACTTTTCTCGTGATTTTTTGTTTTGTTTTTATTACATATACAAATACTCCACACTCTCTTGGACACCCTGTATATTTATCGAGTTTTGACATCCAGATCGTGATAGAGTAGAATCTGAGGAAAAATTGAATATAGGAATTTCCCAACTCATTCGAACTATATTACTGTCGTTCTCAGAACGCCACTTGTTCTTGAAACAACGTCCAATTCAACAAACGAACAAAGCGAAAATTAGTAAAAACGCTTATCTGAGTCATATACGAACGCTAACGTATCTAATAATTGCATTGTTTGTTTCCTATCCACGCATCCTTTTTTCATCGCGATAAAACACGTTTAGCGGTCGAAAATATTGGAAAAAAACATGATTATCCCCTGCAGAAAAATAGACAAAACGTGATGTTTCGCCTAGAAATATGAGGAACTGCAGGGCAGATGAAAGAATGAGAATTCTGATGAATAGAAATGTCTAATTACGCTAGATGTTAATTGTATTGACGTTATTGCAATCGGCGATTCAAAGAAAATTATAATGGTGAAGCAGTGAATCACGGATTCGCTGGAATCGAGATCAGATTTAGCTTCCTGATACGATCCTGTTTGATTTACGTATTTCGCAAGAATCGAGTAACTTCGAAATTTGATCGTTTACATAAATGGTCACAAATGTCGTTATAACTCCATTTCCAAATGTTATTCAGAAACCGTCAATTGTATTTCAGATAAGTCACTTCAAATTCAGAAAGCGTCAATTGAATATCAGAAAACATCAAATGTAATTCAGATTATTCAATTGAATTTCAGAATATGTCATATGAAATTCAGATCAGTCAATTGTATTTCAGAAATCTTAATTTGTTATTCAGAAAGTTCGAATATTATTTGAATTAAAGTCGGATTTTGAGTCGTATATTACTCATTTCCATAATGGTTATGATATCGTTAATCATATAACATATTCAATCAGGTATGTTTCTATGTATGAATAAAACCAATATAATTAGGTGAAATCTCTTGGTGCTAGCTCTTTCTTTTCTTCAACACTGGATTTTAGTCGATTCCTCACCTAACACCGTAGCTTCAGGAAGCACATAAGACCTAATGAAAATTAGTCAAATTGAGTACATATTTAATTGGAGATGCAGTTGACAACAGTGTCTGCAGCTGGTGCATTAACCATGGAAATATTACGAGATCCATTCACAGATCTTTCAGCAAATGAATGGGTTGAGGGTTTGTTTCAACCGTGGCAAGATATGAGGAACCAGTTATCAGACTGAGTGATCGTCTGTGATAATGCTGCATTCCATTCGAGATTGGAGACCGTAATCACCCAAATAGTAGCAGTACTGCTGCGGATAAGCCCTTATTCTCCCATGCTCAATTCAATTGAAATTTTATGATCGAAAATATGAACTTACGTAAAAACAAACCTCAGAATTCCAAACACAACTGGGGGTTATTGAAAAAAGACTAACATACATGGAAAATATTACTGACCGAGTTAATATGCAATTGCGATGGCAGACATGGCTGTATGGCTCCAAATTTTTTCAGTTTTATGTTGAAGATTAAATATTTCACGTGGAAATTGAAGTTAATATCATTGTTTTATTTCTGAATCACCTACAATTGATATTTTCTGAAATGCAATCTGGTATCAATGCGCATATGAAATGAATTTCAAATTGCCATTTCCGAAATATAATTTACTCTATCGCAAAATCAATTGAGTGTGTTATCTGAATTACATTTGATGTTTTCTGAAATACAATTGATTATTTCGGAAATTCAAATGACTAATCTGAAATACATTCGACGTTTCCTGAAATACAATTGACTGATCTGAAATGTCTGTAACCGCTTTTAAACTATCACTGAACATTACTATGTTCAAGTACAAGTCAAAGACTTCCCTATTTTTGCGGAACTTCGATTTAATTCCAGTTTTGAATAGAAAGAATAAGTTAATAGAGTTTCTATGGTATGAAAAATTGTATGAAACGTGTGATGATTCACAAGATTAAAAAAAAAATATGAATAATCGATGATATCAGTCGTTGACACCCATCTCAGTTATTGATCTCACCGCTGATCGAAGTCTTATAAAAATCAACAACAATCGTGTACTCACAATCAGTATTCGACCTTCATTTAGCAATTCTTACACAATGAAGCACATAAAACATCTACGGAAGACAATTAATACTTGGAAACGATGATCTGTAATTATAAACAACTTCGATTGAAATCGTGTGTTAGAACAAAAAGCAGGAATTCAGATGAGTTTCATCTTCCCTGAAGTTATATATATTGTCTCTTATATTTTGAAAAAAAACCAAATCCTGAATAAATGACATCTTTCTGTATTAATTGAGCTGTCTCCTTCATCAACCTTCATTACGAAAGAGAAACAAGAGCGAATGTTCAAGAATCCTCCGCCAGAGGTCATTACCACGCAACAATTCCTCCCGAAACCGGAGCCGCGCCCTCTCGCGGAGTTTTTTGAACCCTAAACGCCGACTTGTAATGTCAGACACGTGTGCCACAGAACATACGACCGATGCAGTAGGTGCACGGTCTCTTTTTTTCGCGTCATCGAACATTCATAACTTATCCGAAAGGGGGTTGAACTCGTTGAATATTTCGGTGGTTTGACACATGACATGTGTCGCATTACCATTGATTTATTGTCGCCATCTGCGCGGAAAGTTAACGAACTTGTGTTTGTTTTCACTACGTGATCTGCTAGAGGCTTGGGAAGTATATTCATGAATAATCTGATGAGATAAGGTTTAAGTGTCTCATTGAGTATTCTTGCAGATTAGGATTAGATTATCTAAGATCTGAAGTGATTTGCAAAATGAAATTGGCCTCTGGATGGGTGCAAAAAACTAGACAAACAGGAAATTTTTGTAGCGAGTTATGTTGTACGGAATTCTTTCGAAGATATCGATAGATATTTGGTATTTGAGGTGTCTGCATCGTTTTCAGGGGAGAGTAGACATCGTTGACTATTGTGTTCATTTCGCGTTTTATCTTATAGCCGATTCAATTGTCAAAGCTACTCATGGCTCAGTTGAGTAGCCCTAAATACTACTTCAGTTAGTTCATTATTTTTTGTGGCAAATCATTTTGAAATTGTGAGCTTGACAAATTTGAGAAAATTGTGCTCATTTTGAAGTTTTTCTACAGACAATTTCCATGAGTAAATAGAAACAATCGTTCTTCATTGAACTAAAACTTCTCATCACAGTGGAAAATAGTTATTTCTCTATTTCAGTATCGTAATGAGTTCAATACAGTACTATAAATAGTGCTGTAATGAATTACTCAAAGCGTTGTTTTTAGTTATATTTCTCGTTTTTTGGTTGTCAGTACTGACCTCCGATCCTATCAATTTTCAAATCAAATCAATTAAAATTCCGTGATCTATCAAATTTCGTATGTCACACCAACTGTCAAGATACAATACGATAGTCACTAATCTGAATTTTTATTTGAAATTCGAAAGTATTTCACAAAACTTGACTCAATATAGGGAAAATATCGTCTAAAACTCGTGGCAGAACGCTCATTCTGCAACTTGTTTTAGAATATACTATTATAATACAAGTGCAGAATAAGGCATTGATGTTCTTACACGAATTCGAAATTAAAAATCGAGCCATGTGGCGAGTTTTTGAATGAACGAGTGTTAGGATGAGCCTTCTGTACGAGTATCATACATTATTTTCTCTGATTTGGTGAATTTTCATCGAAATTTATGAAATATTCATGTAAATATCCTTTAGTGATGTTTGCATTGAAAAATAATGATTGGCAGAACTGTCTTCCCTGTCATAAATTTGACAGATAATGAATAAATCCGTGGCAGGGGGCCAACATGTCATCAGAAAAATATTACTAGAAAATAGTGACATATTTGCTGGAGGTATTCAAGCTAGTACAAGGAATACCCCTGCTATATTTTATCACGAATTTCGCTTTATAAATATCTCTGACAGGTTGATAATGACATTTGGTCATCTTCCGAGAACATAGAATGCAAAATAATGAAATTACATTACTGGGGACATTACTACTCTCAAAAATTTATTTTATTTGAACGGAGTTTTGCTTTGTCCGAATTCTGGTACTATCGATCGATCTGAAACAAAAATAAGTGAGTCAGCGAGTCATCGCACAAGTTAATCATCATTTCATTTATGAACCAATACTGGTTCACTATCTCCGACTACTTTAACCATCGAAATCGACAATCTTGACCTTACTTTACAGAATCGGTGACTCATAGTAGTTTAGTAGTCATTCTTTCGAACGGGAAATATTAATATTTCTTTGGTTTACTCACTGAATTTCTCGGAAACGAGAATTTCAAGATGTGTGATCCTACCACTCACCTGGCTTCATTCATGAATTGGAATTTTTTTAAGCTAGTTTCTCGTGTTGTGTGACTCACACAATTTGCGATGTAGATAATCCAGGTATTCCTCCCGATAATATGACTAATCTCGCAGAAAGTTCATGAAAAACTTGACTACACCGAATCAGTTTTGATAACTTTTGGTCTATTCATTACCCTTTCAAAAAGTTTTTCTTAAAAAAAATGGAAATGTTATTGCGTCAACTCTGACACTAATTCATTCTGGGAAAATTCTTTTGAAGAAAGTGACACGACGAACTATCAAACTCTGTTAATTTGTTAATTTGCGATCTACCAATTTTTCTACTTTTGATGTTATTTTTAAGTTCACCCTATATCTAAAGGTCTTTTCGAAAGCATGAGTGTTGGAATTGCATTCTACCACGAGTATTAGACTATATTTTCTCTATTTCAGTCATATTTGGTGAAATACTCTCTTAATTCAAATAAGAATACAGATTAGTGACTTTTGTATTTTATCTTGGCAGTTAGTATGACTTCCGAAATTTGACATATCACCGAATTTGAATTGATTTGATGGGAAAATTGAGAGGATCTGAGGTCAGTACTGACAACCACAAAACGAAAAATATGACTGAAAACAATGCTGTAATGAACTCATTACGATACTGAAATACAGAAACACTTTTATATGTTGAATAGTATATATCTCGAATGATTTCGCATGTTGAAATTTGAATTTTTTTTCCAGCTCTATCTCTCACAGTTTGGTTACTTGGGCGCAACACACATCAACAAAAACAATAGCGGTGCTTTAGTCGACGAGAAAACTTTTCAAAAGGGCATAGAAGATTTCCAGATGTTCGCCGGTTTAGACATAACAGGTAAATATTGTTGCTAAGTACTTTTCCTTCTCGTTTTTATTGAATCAGATGACGATACTCTAATGGATTCGAAAAATAGACTATAAACCTCTGTTAAGCATCTCACACAATCAGTTCTACATTGAACAAAGAATGGGTTAAGGTCACAACCAGTATGTGTGTGACTTGTTGAGATAATTTCCATTGAAAACTTATCTTTCTGCTATCGTTCAGTTTGGAAATGTTGCAACAGGTACTGATAAATTGATAAATGAGGTCTCTAACAGGTGGAGAATGTAGAAATTATTTCTGGAATTTGATGACTCCTTTGAGAACTCTGAACGAAAAACACTATAAAAACGTTTGGCCAAATCCTACCCTCTTCAAGTTATAAATGGGAGATTTTGATGCTTTTCCAACATTTTTGAGATATAAATCAGCGCTATATTGTTATTTCTACGTGAAAATTTTAGCAATTTCTAATTTTTCACAATTTTTACTCATGATGAAGAATTCGAAAACATGCGAAGAATATTACTTGTCATACAGGGTGTTTTATATATCTGAGAGAACAGCTTCATGTTATCCGTCAATGGGCTCATATAAACAGATTCTTCACAAAAACGACTCGCAATTCTTAATCTGAAATGAAAAAAGACAAAAGCAGAAAAGAATCCAACTATTTAGAATAAATCAAATTATTTCGAAATTAATCACCCATTTCAAGACTGCATTTGTTACTTTGTGTATAGCCTCGAAACCATCTTGATATTCATAAATGGGACAACAATTTATAAGATGTTCTATAGTCTCCTCATTTTCCCCACACTCACAACTACATAGGGCTTTCAACCGAATTCCATCGGAAGAGCATGTTGTTGCATCGTCCATGGTTTGTTCTAATCCGATTTAGAACAGACCATATTCTCCTGGAAAGGTCAAAACCAGGAACTCTGATGGAAGGATCAGAAATAAGATCTTTATTGAAAAAATTGGATACATTCCATTCAGATTGACAAAGTTCTTTGTCGCTTCTATTCATATCAATCAGAAAAGGTGTACGCCTCTTCAATCTGGGAACCTTATTATTCGAAATATAGGTGAGTATGAGAAATGAATTATGAAAGGAATTAAATTCATTTCAAAAATTCAAAGCTGTTGTCTCTCTGCGAATATGGGGAGGGACAATATTCGAGAGAACTGGTAACCAAGGAGTAGGTGTAGACTTGATAGTACCAGTAACAATCTTCATAGTAAGAATTTAGTTGGGCATCAATTTTTTTTTACATGAACACTGTTCAACCAAACAGGGCAACAATATTCAGCAGCAGAAAAATCCTGAGCAAGCGCTATTGTTGCATCAGCGCCCCATGAGGAACCAGCTAGTTTCTGAAGTTGTTTCGAGTTTTAAGCTTCAAACGCAGATCATCTAAATGGGCGTTGAAATTAAGAGAGAAATCAAGTTTGATTCCCAGGTATCTAGGATGGAAATTATGTTTTATGGGAGAAGATCCGAAAGTAACAGTCAATTTTCTATATTTCTGATGTAATTACGTAATTCTCTTCAATCTTAATTGACTACACACACAGGGTGTTGGAAACCGACTTTCAATATTTTGGTAGCTGCATCTTTGTTGTATGATCGAAAGCCTCAATTTTTTTATAACAAAAATGAATCTCAGGGGGTTTGTAGCCCCTTGGATCTCCCCCTGGGTGAGCTACTGGTTTTGACCTCAACCAATTTACTCCGTAGATAGATTCCTGCCTCAATCTTGATTTTGGGAACATTAAACTGTCGAAACAACTAAGACCATTGATCATAAATCAATCGAAATGAAATAATTCAATAATTAAAAGTCCAATTTTTTTTTCTCCAGGAAAACTTGATGCCCCAACAATCGAAGCCATGAGTCTGCCAAGATGCGGAGTCAAAGACAAAGTTGGCACTGGTGACAACAGAGCCAAAAGATACGCTTTACAAGGTAAACATGAGATCCCTAAAAAAATTGATTCCGAAACTAACGTCTCCCTGCTTTCAGGTAGCAGATGGAAGGTGAAGAACCTCAAATATAGGATCACCAAGTACCCGTCCAACCTCAAAAGGAGCGCTGTAGACACCACCATCCAAAAAGCGTTCAACGTATGGTCCGAATACACCGATCTTACCTTCACGCCATCTAACGGCAACGTTCACATCGACATCAGATTCGAGAAAGGCGAACACGGTGACGGAGATCCTTTCGATGGTCCCGGAGGAACACTAGCTCACGCTTATTTTCCAGTAAGTTGCATTCTCTAGGTCCAGTTAATAGTTAATAGTTAATAGTTTGAAAGGGGTTACAGTCCACTGCGACCTTACTGTCTATTGTGCCCCCTGACAAAGCTTTACAGCTCGCCTTCCAGTCCCAGAGATCTTATGAAGTCCAATATCTCAGAAGGCTTCAGTGAGGCTAATTCCTCACTCCTACAGGTCTCTTGACCAAAGCATTGTTTCCTTTGGCTTACAATGCCAAAGCATTCTGTGACTAGGTGAATAGGAGTTTCTTCCTCCTCCCCACAGAATCTACACTCGTCAGTGTCCGATACGCCCATTCTCAGCAAGTGCTTTCTGAGGCGACAATGCCCTGTAAGAAAGCCAGTGAGGAGGTGCAGTTGGTTCGTAATGAGATCCAAATATTTTTTGGATCTTGCAGTTTCAAAATTTCGAAGGAACTTTTCGGAGTGATCCAACCCTGGGAGATTCTGCCAGAGTGTTTCTCTTTCAGTTTTTTCCTTCTCCAGAACCTCCTTTTTATATGTACATTTTCCTATACCACAGGTTCTGGGCCAGTGAGTGGTTTCCGAGCACCCTCTCTGGCAAGTTTATTGGCCTCTTCGTTACCTGTGATGCCCAAATGACCAGGAATCCAGATTGGAGAGACCTTATTTTTCTTGCTTACCTCATTGAGTTTGCTCCGGCATTCCCATGTCGACTTTGAGTCGATGACAAAGAAGTTCAGTGCTTTAATAGCAGCTTGAATATCTGAGTGAATAGCTATGTCGCAATTCTGATAGTTTCTCTCGAGATTAATATCTAGGCATCTTTCGATTGCTAATATTTCTGCTTGCAGAACACTCACTCAGGAGCCTAACGATAGTGCACACTTGGCTTTGGTCCCGTGAATCCCAGCGCCAGCTCCCGTGTTGGTTTTGGTACCATCTGTATACCATTGAACAGTATTTTCTTCGAAATTTTGGTCGGTGTATTCCCGCTCCCATTCCCCTTTTTTGCATAGCATCGTACTGAAGTTTTTCTCAGTACTTACTTTCTTGACCATTGCATCACTAGGAAGGTTCTCAGATGAGATGTAGTTACTCAGAGAGCACCAGACTCTCCGACACCTAATTCTCTCATTACCTGCGTCTTCTCTGGATATTCTGAGGATGGCTTCATGGACCATCCTGTTAATCACCAGATGTAGGGGTGTGAGATCTGTTATGATCTCAAGTGCTCTGGTTGGGCACGTTCTCATGGCCCCCGTGATGCTCTCACAGGCAAGCCGCTGTGCTTTATCGAGCATTTTCCTCGTACTTGTCTGACTTGCTTTAGCAAACCATTTCAGCGAAGATTCTCGGCACACGGTCTTTCTGCTGAGATCCCAAATTGAAGCCCTGTTCGTTGGATTATTTATAATAACTGATTGAAGGTTTGGAGAATATTTTATTTCACATAATCCGAAAGGAAATTATTCGTTTATCTCCAGACGTCTAAGTCATTGAGGATCGGATATCAATTCTCTGATAATCCCATTCGCAACATTGTATTCACGTTCATTTTCCACTACACTCCCCGTCGATAAATTCCGGACAGGAAATTTTTTTGTCAAATTCAACACCCTGTATCTTTTTTCGTGGTGCTGCGATTTTGTTGAAAATTTCACCAGGTATAGTATTGGGTCATAGAATATTAACCTGAAATGTACTTTCGAAAATAAATGTAGTTTATCCGTTATACAGGGAGAAACAAAACCTTGAATTATACTCTTCATTTCCACACAACCTGTGGTGAATTTGAGGCGGAAAATTTGATATCATTAAGTTTTAATTTGAAATGTGATCCTTTCTCAACGAAATGTTTCTTGATTTACGTCAGTATCTGCTTAAAAAAAATACACATTGTCAAAGAAAGTGTTGCATTTTTTCAATTTTAATAACAATTTAAAACATCACAATACCTTATCGACTAGCAAACATAAACAAACATCTGAAAAATTAATAGCATGTATTTCCACCTCGCTTTCTCATCACTTCTACCATACGATGTGGCATACTTTCAATGCATTTCCGAATTGCTTCTGGGGGAATATTTTCCCGTTCTTTAAGAAGGGCTGTTCGTAAATCGGGCAAGGTGTTGGGCTGCCGATTTCGAACATGTCTACCTAGCATATCCCATACATGTTGAATTGGATATAAACCCGGACCTCTGGTTGGCCACACGAATCGTTGAATATCTGCCTGTTCAAAGTATTCTGTAACAATCCGTGCAACGTGAGGCCTAGCATTGTTTTGCATTAACAGAAATTGTTGCTTTCCCCAGAAGCAATTCGTAAATGCATTGAAAGTATTCCACGTCGTATGGTAGAAGTGATGGGAAAGCGAGGTGGAAATACACGCTATTAATTTTCAGATGTTTGTTTATGTTTACTAGTCGATAAGTTATTGTGATGTTTTGAATTGTTATAAAAATTGAAAAAATGCAACACTTTCTTTGAAAATGTGTATCTTTTTTTTTAAAAGCAGATACTGAGGTAAATCAAAAAACATTTTATTGAGAAAGGGTCACACTTCAAATTAAAACTTGATGATATCGAATTTTCTGCCTCAAATTCACCACAGGGTGTTTAGAAATGGAGGGTATAAAACAAGGTTTTGTTTCACCCTGTATAACGGATAAACTACAGGTATTTTTGCAAAGTAAATTTCAGGTTAATATTACAAGACCTAATACTATACCTGGTTAAAATTCCAACAAAATCGGAGAAGCACGAAAAAAGATACAGGGTGTTGAATTTGACAAAAATTTTGCCTGTCCGGAATTTATTGACGGGGAGTATATATACGTTCATTTTTAACTATGTGAATTGAGAAATTAATACCTTCCATGGTTTTCCACTAAATTATTAGTACATATTCCTGATTTCCCAATTTACTTTCTAGGTATACGGAGGTGATGCCCACTTCGACGCCTCAGAAAGATGGACCATAGACTCCTACTCCGGCACCAACTTATTCCAGGTAGCTGCTCACGAATTCGGCCATTCCCTAGGACTCAGCCATTCAGACGTACGAGAAGCCTTAATGGCCCCCTTCTACAGGGGCTACGACCCCTTGTTCAACCTCAACGAAGACGACATCTACGGCATCCAAGCCCTGTACGGAAAGAAAACGAAGAAATCCTCCAAACCATCGTACGACCACGACGATGGAGATTACGATGAAAGCAACGTCAACCATCGCAAGGAACCTGCACCAAGACCTTCTGATGGAGGTTCCAACGAAGACCTCTGCAAAGACCCGAAGATAGACACCATTTTTACTTCTGCAGATGGTCAGACTTACGTTTTCAAAGGAGATAAGTACTGGAGGTTGACTGACACTAGCATTGCACCAGGGTATCCTAAACCTATCAGCTCCAATTGGCCTGGACTTCCTGGGGATATAGACGCAGCCTTTACCTACAAGAACGGGAAGACGTATTTCTTCAAAGGAAGCAAGTACTGGAGGTACGTAGGAAGTAAGATGGACGGTGCTTACCCTAAAGAAATCTCAGCTGGCTTCACTGGAATACCAGACAATGTAGACACCGCCATTGTATGGAGCGGAAATGGCAAGATCTACTTCTACAAAGGCTCCAAATTCTGGAGGTTTGACCCTTCAGCGAGGCCACCCGTGAAGAGTGTCTACCCTAAACCCATCTCCAACTGGGAAGGTCTACCAGACAATTTAGACGCTGGTTTTCAGTGGAGCAACGGATACACCTACTTCTTCAAAGGCAATGGGTACTACAGGTTCAACGATAAGGCTTTTGCGGTTGACAGAGTATCGCCTGCCTTCCCGAGGGACTCCAGATATTGGTGGTATGGCTGTGAGAACGCCCCGGAGGGTACCATAGGCACCAGTGAGTCCAGAGATTGGTTGATCAGTGAAGAGGGCGAATACAATGAAGATGCCAGCAAAATTTATCACGATTCAGGTAGGGAAGCATTTTGAGCATGATAAAGCTCGTCATTCGAATGAAAGTATCTTTAATCCTTGATTGTATGAGCTCATCAACGATCAGAATGTCCAATGGGGATGATATGTTTTCGAAATGTTGATGCGAACATATTTTATTTGTTAAGGGTGTCGCTATATATATTCTTTTGATTGAGAAAGCTAAAATGATACAATACATATTGAAACAAAAAAGTACCTAGCTGGGGTTAGTGCAACACGGGAAAACCATACAGGTCTGTAGTAGGTCTGTAATCTAGAGAGAAACTATCAGAATTGCGACATAGCTATTCAATCAGATAGTGGAGCTGCTATTAAAGCACTGAACTCCTATGTCATTGACTCAAAGTCGACATGGGAATACCGGAACAAACTCAATGAGGTAGGCAAGAAAAATAAGGTCTCTTTGATCTGGGTTCCTGGTCATTCGGGCATCACAGGTAACGAAGAGGCCAATAAACTTGCCAGAGAGGGTGCTTGGAAACCACTCACTGGCCCAGAACATATCTGTGGTATAGGAAAATGTACATATAAGAAGGAGTTTCTGGAGAAGGAGAAAACATAACTTTGGCAGAATCTCTCAGGGTTGGATCACTTCAAAAGGTTCCTTCGGAATTTTGAAACTGCAAGCTCCAAAAAATATTCGGATCTCAGTAAGAACCAACTACACCTCCTCACTGGCTTTCTTACAGGGCATTGTCGCCTCAGAAAGCATTTGCTGAGAATGGTCGTATCGGACACTGACGAGTGTAGATTCTGTGGGGAGGAGGGAGAAACTCATTCACCTAGTCACAGAATGCTTTGGCATTGTAAGCCAAAGGAAACAATGCTTTGGTCAAGAGACCTGTAGGAGTGAGGAATTAGCCTCACTGAAGCCTTCCGAGATATCGGATTTCATAAGATCTCTGGGACTGGAAGGCGAGCTGTAAAGCTTTGTCAGGGGGCACAATAGACCATAAGGTCGCAGTGTACTGTAACCCCGTTTTAAACTATCAACTATACGTCTACGAACTAACGAAATAAAATGATCGACTTGAAAACATATCATCCCCATGAGAGAATTAGGTACCAACTAAAACCAACCATTGCTTAATTTAAATCTGATGTTTTGGTACTCCTCAAGATATTTCAATATTCCACGAATGTCTCTGCTTGCGTTCTCATTAACTAACTGTATGAAACTCATTAGTTTTGGAAATAACATGAGAATGTGAAAAAATTAAATTCTAATCTGACTTGTTTTTAACTAACGATTGCCATACTCTACGATATTTCAAGGAAAAGTTTGAAAATTGAATGAAACTATCCTGGTTCTAACCCCTCCATTTCAGCATTTTCGAAAAGTCTAAAATTCGCTCTCTTCATTGAGTATGTATCGAACTTCTCTAGCATGCAAGTAATCTCACTGCTTCTTTTACTAACCGAGTATACAACACATTAACTAACACTGTTCACCTCTTGTTGGCATGGTATTATTTAGTATTTAAGTGTGTTTTTTCTGTATATATTTATCTGTAGACAGTTTTCGCATAATTGCACAGCATTGCCTTGGTAGTTTTGAATGTAGCACGTTTAGTCATTAGATACTGGATGGAACAATAATCAAGGTTTAATCGATGTGGAAGAAAAATTTTTTTAACCCACGTCTCGAATGATATATGCACGATTTGAAAATTGTTTTTGAGTTTATTTGCATCTTCAGTTTTCTCCTACATACACAGGGCGAGTTGCGGACTCAAGTTTATTTCAACAGTAAATTTTTGTTTTTGTTGAGTTCTCTACAAGAAAATTGTTTCAAATTAACCAAAATGAAAAAAATCTCGGCAGTTTCGAAATATATCAAAAGTTTTCTTCACTCTACCAGCTTGAAATAAAAAAATTGTTAATGCAAAATATCTTGCTTTGCAGTTATACCTATATCATCGTGTCTAAAATTGTAATTCATTTTTCTTTTTATTTCTGAATGTTGACGATATTGTTTGTGGATGATCAAAATATCATTAAAGCATAATCGAGTTTTTTCACCAAATTTTTGTGTAGGTGCTAGTGAAAGAAAAATCAATGTATATATTTTATAATTCATAATAACATTCAGAAAGATCGTTGTGAAGATTTTAAAAGAATATTTGCATGAAATGTTCACAATTTCAATATGTTTACTGTTGGAAAAAAATCTCGAGTCGAATACCACCCTGTATAGTTGTTTTCCTTGCATGAGTTGGACTAAACAGCACTAATTTGTTTGGATAAATTAATATGTGGATACTGGATTATTCTTGGGATCATAAATTTTGGTATCTGGTTTTCGTTATCAGAAGGGATTTATTTATTATACTCTGGTCGACCAGAAATGATATTGCAATTTTTTTTAGAAATATTGGATCATCATTAACATCAAGTGTTGAGAAATTCTAAATTCTCTCTAATTCATTCATTCGTTCAGTGATTTTTGCATTGAAAAATGTTAGTTGGCAAAACTGATTCAAGTATCATAAATTTGACACATAATGAATAAAATCGTGAAAGGATACTAACCTGAAATAGTGTAGATGTGGCACAGAATTGGAGAAATGATAATTTCACCAAGCCAAAATGCTTTTCTTAAACTTTTATAAGTCCATATTTCTGTGATTAATACTCGATGAGGCCATATTAAGGTTCTGCTGATGACCAGAATCTGTCAACTATATGTTCTATGACGAAACGTCATTGTTTAATTCATAGAGAGATATGTTCATCTGTGTACTTCAGAAATGCAATATCAATTTCTGTGTCGATCAAATGTCATCGAAACGCAGCAGCTTCGCTTTGGGTCTAACGAATTAGTGTATTGTTTAGTTTATCGATTCCTTTGGCCAATCTTTAATGGACACGGCTACATTCCAGAAAATTACAGAAGACCACCGAGGCAATGAAGTTGGCAATTCACCAAGTAATGAGTATGTTGTGTTTATTTTTACTTAGTTTGTTTGCACGCTTTTCTATAGTTCACGTTCAGTGTTCAGGCAATATCAATTCAAGAGCTTGCTCTGTGTAGTTTCATGTTCGATGTGCTATTTTTGGAAGTTTTCATTATATTTCACTTAAATTCCAACTTTTACGACACTTGAAGTTGAATACTTAGTTGAGACCACAGAAGGATTCTAATTCTGCTTCTTTCCATAGATGACATCAACAGTTTGGTAGAAGAAGAGGATCCGAAATTCTCTGCTAGGACTGGGAACTCCACCACCAACCAAAAGAACGGTACCTCGAGGATAACTTCTTCGTTATTCCTCCTGTTAGTAACGTTGAAATTGATCCGTTGTGTTTCGTGAAACACGCTGTATAATTTCGTTTTATAAACGACCTAGATACAATTAAGAACTAACTGAAGTGCATCCTGCCGTGTTAAGACATCAGTTCTTCAGTTCAATTGAGGGCCACTAGTCATGCTGTTCGTGTCAATTGAACTGGAACGCAGCCTCACGAAGCGATGCAGGTTCCTGTACCGCGATATTATTCAGTTGAACTGCCGGCAACTAGAGGGAGTCTGTCGCATCGTTAAATCATTGCCTTATACTTGAGTTGTGATATTTATATTCGTAGGACGTGAGTTAAGGTTTATTTCTCAAAGTCTTGTTCATATCCATTGTTGAGGAATTGAGATCGCAGTATTGAGTCGTTTCAATGGTGCCAACCTAAAACCACAGATCTCACGATTTGTCTCTAACCAATACGTAGTACATAATATTGAATAGAAATTGAGAAGTTTGGCCACGTTGGAAAGTAGACGAGATAATCTGTTATCAAGGTGCTTTCATCAGCAATAAATTATTGAAGAAAATTGTTTTATTAAGAAGAGTATTCGGTTTTGTTGACAACTCATATATTATATATTTTAGGAGAATGTTTTACGATCTGTAACAGTTTCGACTGTGGAACAAGAATTTCCCAGATTTCAGTTATGTATACTTAAAGATCGAAATTTTGTATTATTCAGCTAATAAATTATATTTTATAGTATCTGCCCGTTATTTTTTTTTGTCCTTACCTTACATATCCAACTTTTGTTCATTCATGAAGAGGTGAAGAATGGATGTTTTTCTTGAACAATATTATCAAAACATCAAGACGTTCAGAATTGAGTAATTCGTCAAATGTAATGTCAAATCACTCCAGAAATGCTGCAAAATGTGCGCCATCGTTTCGAACAAAACTCATTTCATTGTATGGAAGCTAAAATGGTGAACAATTTGAATATTTAATTAATTGATGTGAGTTTTTGATAAATTATTTACTTTACTTTGAAAAGTCTTATTTCTTAGATCAATACTTCAATTCGTTCTGATACCGTACTGTTGGAGAATGATTTCAGTGAATAAAACAGCTAGTCGAACATCTGACCCTAGTATAGCATTAACACGTACGGTATGACTTCATTTGCCCAGTTGTAGATGTTTTGCAATTTCAAATACAAGTACGGAAATTTTGGTGTTTCGGAAGCACGAAATGTCAATTATTCGCAAAAAATTAATTTAAGTGATAAAATTAACTAACGCATGAATATTTCGAGAATTAATGCATAAAATGAAAAAAAAAATTAGTGTGCTGAAATCAGTATAAAAATACCTTTCAAATGAGGTATCACTCACCGCATCTTCCCAATTCAAAAATTGGGGGTGAGGGTTGTAGTAGCAAGGGTTGAAGCGCTATGCGTCCGTAACCTACATCTTAAGTTGTCCCCCTCGAAATAGAAATCGACCTGTCCGAGCATTTCTATCGAAAAAATGTATTTCGTCTGTAATCTCGTCTGTTTCGTTTTCAAATGCCCACCCTGTATATGTATATCACCACGTACAGTCAAGCCACTCTGAGATCACTGGAATCATACAGCCAGGAGTCGCAGCTGACATGGAAATGCCGTAATTCCGTAAAGCACCTCGCCAGAGGCAATAAGGTGACTCTACTTTGGATATCAGGACATTGTGGTATTGAAGGAAACGAAATAGCCTATGAACTCGCGAAGGAAGCTTCAAGGCTAAAGCCTGTTCGACCTGATCACTTCTGTGGGATAGGAAAAGACCAATATAAGAAAGCGGTGCAACAATGGGAAGAGGTGAACAACGCTCAGGAGAAATACTCCTAGACTTGCGCAAGAAAAAAAAATTTGAAACTTTTCCTGAATTCGAAGCACTGATTTTTATATATGTCATGCAGAATATTATAAAAAATGAATATTCCATATTGCCAGACCGTTTCCGTGGGCCGTAATTCCTCCCAGACGCTTCAAATTTCAATGAAAAAAAATCACAGTCAGAAACATTGTTGCGAAATGGCCAGATTCAGCATTTTAGTTAAATTCGAAGCACTGATTGTTATATTTGTAACGCAAAATATTGTAAAAAATAAATATTAGATATTACCGGACCGTTTCCGTGGCTCGTTTTTTCTCCCAGACGCTTTGAATTTCAATAAAAGAATCACAGTTAGAAACATTGTTGCGAAATGGCCAGATTCAGCACTTCTGTAAATTCGAAGCACTCATTTTCATATTTGTCACCCAAAATATTATAAAATAAATATTTTATATTGCTAGACCATTTTCGTGAGCTGTAATTTCTCTCAGACGCTTTGACTTTCATAAAAAAGAACATTTCTTACAGTTGAATTCTTCAATTCTGAATATAATCCTTGGGGGATCATTTTATTACCTTTTGTGGAAAGGCAGACTAATACCAAGGGCCAAACATTCTGCCAGATACAATCAAAATTTTTATTAGGTCCCTAGAAACTATCAATTTTGTTGTTTACTAAGTGTATGGGAGAAATTACGGCCCACAAGGCCGGTTCTACTATAACTTGAGGAAATTTGAACAGAACTCATAGATACGAAACCTGTATCAATAAAATTATTGTAAAATGCCAGGTACGAGTTAACCATCCTGTGAAGCTAACAATGAAGATTGAGATTAAGATACTAATGAAAAAGATCATATATTTATAATAATAAATTATCATTTTCATAATTTGATGTTGAAAACATACACTTTGTAGGCGAAAAAATTTATGGACCTAATACAAATTTTGATAGTGTCTGGCAGAATGTTCGACCTTAGAATTGGTCTGGCTTTCCACAAAAGGTATTAAAATAACCCCCCGAGCATTATATTCAAAATTTAAGATTTCGAATGTGAGAAAAGTTAATTTTTTTTTTATGAAATTCAAAGCGACTGGAAGGAATTACGGCCCAAGGAAACGGTCTGGCTATACGAAATATTCATATTCTGCGTGACATATTAAAAAATCAGTGCTTCGAATTTAAGAAAAGTTCGGTATGTTTTTGTCTATCTTTTCTACCTGCTACCTGTGAACGGGCTGCCTAGCCAAGCTAGCGAGTGTGCACACACTATTAAACACGTATAAGACTATCTATACTGTAAAATTAATATCTGTTCCATCGAATAAAGTTCCTGGTTTTAACCTTCCCAGGAGAATATGGTCCCTTCTTAATCGAATAAGAACAGGTCACGGTCGTACCAACAGCATGCTTTTCAAGTGGAATTCGGTTGATAGTCCTAATTGTGAATGTGGTGAATCAGAGGAAACAGTTGAACACCTAATTAATAATTGTTCGATTTATAAATTCCAAGATGGCATTAGAGCCATACACAATATATCAAACTCATTTTTGCAATGGGTTGAAAATTTCAGATCAATTTGATGAAGTATAAATTGAATTCTCTTGCTGTTCGGGCTTTTTTTTATTTTCAGGTTGGAGTTTGTGTTTGGAAATCCTTCCTTCGAAGAGCCGTCCCGCTGATCGTGATGTCCTTCTATATAGAATATTCAGATACAACAATTTTATTTTATTTTTTTAACGGGGAGACAGGTTTTTTCGGCTGAGGTTTTTTCCCTGGCTCTATAGTATCGTATGATACTGGTGATGAAAGTATCGTATGATACTATAGTATCATACGAAGAATGTTGTGGTACCCCGTTCCTTTTTTTACCTCAGCTTAGGTTCTTTTTGTTTCAACATTTATTGTATTATTTTAGCTCTCTTATTCAAAAGAATATATATATATATATATATATATATATATACTGTAAAATTCGTTACTTCAAAAATAAGTAAACGTCTGGGTGCTCTGGGATCTTACTTTTTATGTGGATCAGAGAAAGAAACGGGTAAACTTATGGTATGCAAGTGTCCAGAGCTGGCGGAACTAAGAACCAATCACATGGGCAAGTCTGTTCTGGATCCTCATGCGGTAACAGCTAAAGCTCCTAAGGATGTCGTTGGATTCATCAATGCCATTGACGGCTTTCTTGGGATTTAAATAAACGAGTTGGGTAAAGGACAAGAGATTAATTGGTAGTACAGACGATACTGCCGTATTAAAAGAGGAAACAACATCGCAGGGCGTTGGACACCCCTAAATTCCATCCAAAACGCAATCAATCAATCGTTACTTCCCTCAATCCCCGCAAGATGGAGCCACACCCCCTAACTTCCCTGCTTCTCCACCACGCGGCGCCAGCATCGCGTCAGCCGCACAACCCCAATTGATCCTCAGCGGGCCGGGGCGGCGGCGGCACCCTATCGATCTGAGCGGCGCGTGCGCCCCTCACCCCCTGCGAGCGCCAGTGTCGAGCGAGAGACGGCCGGCACAGCTCGCGCCCGGGCGGGGAGGACTGTTACCAACGCACCTTCTCAAAGATGGCGGCCGTAGCCAGCAGTGACAGTTCAGTGCAGCAACCCCTCGCAGTCCAGTGAGAAAATCGCGTGGTGCCGGAGTGCCCGACGAGAGATGTGATGTGCGCGCTCTGTTCCCTTCCCACCCAGTCAGCGTGGAGCATGCAGCATGAGGGGGGCGGAGACAGGCCGGCAGGCGGCCTAGCGGGCCCTGGCGAGGGGCTTCCGCCAAGGGGGCAACGATGCTCCCGGCCCCCGCCGCTGAATGCCCCGCAGAATGCCCCGGGTCCCTCCGGTCGGCCTCACGCTGCTCCTGATGGCCGCCGGCCTGGCGTGCGCCACTGGCGACGACCTCCCGCCGCTACTGAACCCCTGGCTGTCGACCAACGACCTGCAACTCACGGACGCCCTTAGAGCCGTGTGTTCCTCCTCGAAGACGACGTCCACCGAGGAGGTAGCGTCGTCTGCCTGTCCGCCTTCTTGTACCCCCGCCACTGTTAACAGTAACTCTACTCAGTGCCTTTATTATTTGAAAGAATCGCACAAAGAGGAGTGTGCGGCAGCGAGCTGAGCGTCGAGCGCAGGCGCGAGGTGCTGCACGGCCTTCGGATGCGCCACTGTTGCGAGCACGCTGTGGATGGCGCCCTCCCAGAGACGGCTCTTAGGGGGGGCGCTCCTTGCAGGCAGATGCTGGACGAACTCCTGGTGCTGGATAACCTGGCGGGACAGGCGGCCTGCATTAACGCGGACTTGCTGTCGCGATACGATTGTGGTCAGCCCTACACCAGGATGTACCGTTGCAAAGACTGCAAGGTAGGTCAGACAACAATCCTTCATTCTTCTCGATCCAGACTCAGAAGATTATCTCAGGACAAACCTGAATCGCCAGCGCCAGGTTTGGTTGCCTTAGAGCCACAAAATACCTTGTAACAGGCCTGATTAACCTGTTATTCTCTAGCCTCAACACCTAAGATGTTTCTCACTCTCTATTCAAATTGACCGCAAGGTAGGTCAGTCAACTATTACATCTTCACTCTTCTCAATCCAAACTCAGAAGACTATCTCAGAAAAGACCTATTTATGCTGGTTATCCTGTTAGTCTTCAGCATGTGTTGCCAGCACCAGATTTGGTTGCCTATGAGCCCCAGAATACCTTGTAACAGGCTTGATTAGCCCTGTTATTCTCTAATCTAGATGGTCTATGATGTTTCTCACTTTCTATTCAAACTGACTGCAATGTAGATCAGTCACTATCACACATATATTCTTCTCGATCCAAACTCAGAAGGGTATCTTAGAAGAGACCTGAATTACCAACACCAGATTTGGTTGCCTTAGAGTCCTAGAATACCTTGTAACAAGCTTGGTTATCCTATTATTCTCTATTCTAGATGGCCTAAGATCTTTCTAACTCTCCATTTAAACCTACTAGTGCGTTCACCACCAGAAGTAGTGGCCTCAATTACTAACAATACCTCGATTGGAACCTGGTTATTTCAATACTTCTTCATCCAAACCTACTGGTGCCCCAGCTATCAGATGAGTTAGTTGCCTCAATACCTCAGGAGATACCTAGTTATGCTGTGATTCTCCAGTCTGGATTGCCTTAGATGCTTCGTCTTCTCCAGGATACCTTGAAACAGACCTGGAAACTCGTTATTTTTAGTCTGGATAGCCTTAGATGTTTCTCATTGTCTATTCAAATTTATTGATGCTCCGTCCATCACCAGAGGTAGTTGTCTCAATCACGAACAATACCTTAATTTGAATCTGGTAATCATAATATTCTTTACTCTGAATTGACTAATGCTCCATCCACCAGTAAAGACAGTACCTCAAAATCTTAGAACAGACATTAGTTATGCTGTGATTCTTCAGTCTGGATTGTCTAAGATGCTTAATCTTCTCCAGAATACCTTGAAACAGGCCTAAAAACTCGTTAGTTCTCAGTATGGAAGGCCTTAGATGTTTCTCATTGTCTATTCATAAATATTCATAAATATTTATAAACCTCCGAACATTATTTGGCCAAGAAATCTGAATGTTGATGTTTCCCACCCATCAATTTATTGCGGAGATTTCAATTCTCATCACGTAATGTGGGGTTATAATTCTGTCGATAGAAGTGGTATAGCTCTTACTAACTGGATGGAGGATAATGATTATTTTTTAATTTTTGATGCTAAAGATACACCTTCTTTCCATTCTGCAAGATGGAATAGGGGCTATAATCCTGATCTCTGCCTAGTTTCCTGTGATATTTCTTCAAAACCTCTGAAAGTAAATCGAAAAGTTCTTGGGGATTTTCCGCATAGTCAGCATAGGCCAATGTTATTGACTCTAGGTGATGAGGTTCTTTTTGCTCCATGTTTGGACAAACCCCGTTGGAATTTCAGTAAGGCTAATTGGGTCAATTTTGGGAATAAAGTCGATAGTGACATAAGATGGATTAGACCGTCTTATGATAATTATTCTAGATTCGTGGGCGTAGTTAAAGCGGCAGCTAAAAAGTTCATTCCAAGAGGTTTTCGTAAAGAATATGTTCCTGGTTGGTCAGAGGAAACTGAAAAATTATACAAAGATTATCAAAATTCCCATCAAATGAAAAAAGTGAAAAACTCATGAGCTCAATAAATGCCAGTCGGAAGGATAAATGGAATAGTGTAGTCACAAATATGAATTTTACACATTCCAGTAGGAGTTCATGGGATGTTTTGAGAAAACTAGGTGAAGCTGCACCTCTCGCGATATCATCCTCGAAAATTAACCCCAAATTGATTGCTCGTCGTCTTGTTAATGTCTCTAATTCAGTTAAAATATCGAAATCCCAAATCAAAGATATGAAGTTGAAATTACATAAATTTAGGACATCAAAACATACCGTGAATGTTATTTCTAACCCATTCAATATGGATGAATTAATTTCAGCGATTAAAAACACAAAATCAAGAAAAGCAGCCGGTTTTGATGGAATTTATCCAGAATTCATCAAACATTTAGGAAAAAAAGCCCTATCTTGGTTATTATCTTTTTATAATGATATATTGAATTCCGGCAATTTTCCGACCGAATTTCGCAAAGCTAAGGTAGTAGCAATTTTGAAACGTGGAAAAATTCTTCTGATCCGAGTAGCTACCGTCCTATTAGTTTATTGAGCGTCCCTTTCAAAATTTTAGAGAGATTGATTCTATTTAGAATAGAATCAACTATTGAAGAAACATTACAGAACTGTCAGGGCGGTTTCAGAAAGAATAGGAATTGTTGCGATCAGGTTCTTAGCCTCACCACATTTATTGAATCAGGGTTCAATAAAAACTTAAAAACAGGGACAGCATTTGTGGATTTATCAGCTGCATATGATACAGTATGGAAAGATGGATTAATTTTCAAACTATATAATCATTTGAAATGTGGAAAAATGGTAAGACTATTGGAAAATATGTTATCCGACAGAAGGTTCCGAGTTTTTGTCGATAATAACAGTAGTAATTTCGAAACTTTGAATAATGGTCTTCCACAAGGTTCAGTTTTAGCACCACTTCTATTCAATTTATATTTGTGTGACATTCCATCTACTTCTTCGGAGAAATTTATTTATGCTGATGATATTGCTCTGGCTTTTCATCATTCTAATTTTCAAACATTAGAAAGTACCCTTTCCGCAGATCTGGACATAATGAAAAATTATTTTTTGAAATGGCGTTTGTGCCCGAATGAAAATAAAACCGAAGTTTCGTGTTTTCATTTGAATAATCACCAGAAATATAGAAAATTGAGTGTAACTTTCGGTTCTTCTCCCTTAAAACATAATTTCAATCCTAGATACCTGGGAATCAAACTTGATTCCTCTCTAAATTTCAACGCCCATTTAGATGATCTGCATTTGAAACTTAAAACTCGAAACAATATTCTTCAGAAACTAGCTGGTTCCTCATGGGGCGCTGATGCAACAATACTTCGAACAGCAGCGCTTGCTTTGGTTTATTCTGCTGCTGAATTTTGTTGTCCTGTTTGGTTGAACAGTGTTCATGTAAAAAAAATTGATGCCCAACTAAATTTTTCTATGAGGATTATTACTGGTACTATCAAGTCTACACCTACTCCTTGGTTACCAGTCCTCTCAAATATTGTACCCCCCCATATTCGCAGAGAGACAACAGCTTTGAATTTTTGGAAAAAATTCAATTCCTTTCCAAATTCATTTCCCATACTCACCTATATTCCAGATAATAGGGTCCCCAGATTGAAGTCGCGTAAACCTTTTTGGTCAAATTTTCTGACTCATATGAATAGAAGCGACAAAGAAATGTGGCAATCTGAATGGAATGTATCCAATTTTTTCAATAAAGATCTTATTTCTGATCCTTCCATCAGAGTTCCTGGTTTTGACCTTCCCAGGAGAATATGGTCTGTTCTAAATCGCATTAGAACAGGCCATGGACGTTGCAATAGCATGCTCTTCCGATGGAATTCGGTTGAGAGTCCTAGTTGTGAGTGTGGGGAAAATGAGGAGACTATAGAACATCTTATAAATAGTTGTCCCATTTATAAATTTCAAGATGGTTTCGAGGCTATACATAAAGTAACGAATGCATTTCTAAAATGGGTGGTTAATTTCAAAATTATTTGATTCATTCTGAATATTCGGTTTCTTTTCTGCTTTTTTCTTTTTTCATTTCAGATTAAGAATCGTGAGCCGTTTTGGGAAGAATCTATCGACGGATAACATGAAGATGATCTCACACTGATGTCTTTCAAGATTTTTCCTGATATTTAATATTTTATGTTATTTTTTTACGGGGTGGCAGGTTTTTTCGGCTGAGGTTTTTTTCCCTGGCTCTATAGTATCGTATGATACTAGTGATGATAGTATCGTATGATTCTATAGTATCATACGAAGAATGTTATGATACCCCGTTCTTTTTTTACCTCAGCTTAGGTACTTTTTGTTTCAACATTTATTGTATTATTTTAGCTCTCTATTTTCATAAGAATATATATATATATATATATTGTCTATTCAAAGCTGCTGATGCTCCGTCCACCACCAGAGGTAATTGCCTCAAAAACGAACAATACCGTACTTCGAATCGGGTTATCATGATATTCTTTACTCTGAATTAGCCACCAGTAGAGTTAGTTGCCCCAATACCTCAGAACAAACCTAGTTATGCTGTGATTCATCAGTCTGGATTGCCTAAGATGTTCCGACTTTTCCAGAATACCTTGAAACATGCCTGAAAACTCGGAACACAATCCAAACCTACTGGTGCTCCGTCCATAAGCAGAGTTAGTTGCCTCAACACCTAAGAAGGCATTAAATCAGGACTGGTTATATTGTTATTCCCTGGTCGGGATTGCCAAAAATGTTTCTTCTTCTCGATCCAAACCAGTGAGCCTCACCAACTATTAATACCTGGTTATAACCTCATTCTCGTCTCTTGTTAATTTTGCTCGATACAAACCCACTATTAATCCGAGCACCTACAGAAGTGTGATCTCAATAAATACACCTTCATTCTTCTCGATCTCAGAAGAGACCTATTTATGCTGGTTATCTTATTATTCTTCAGCCTGAATTGCCAGCACCAGATTTGGTTGCCTTAGAGTCCCAGAATAACTTGTAACAAGCCTGATTAACCTGTTATTCTCTAGTCTAGATGGCCTAAGATGTTTCTCACTCTTTATTCAAATTGACTGCAAGGTAGGTCAGTCAACTATGACCTCTTGATTCTTCTCGATCTATCATCAGCATAAGCTTTGGTTGCCTTAGAGTAACATGTCTGGCTAACCTATTATTCTCTAGTCTAGATGGCCTAAGATGTTTTTCACTCTCTATTCAAACTGACTGCAAGGTAGGTCAGTCAACTATCACACCTTCATTCTTCTCGATCCAAACTCAGAAGAGTATCTTAGAAGAGACCTATTTATGCTGGTTATCCTTATTTTTCAGTCTGAATTGCCAGCACCAGATTTGGTTGCCTTAGAGCCACAGAATAACTTGTTTCTCACTCTCTATTCAAACCCACTGGTGCTCCGTTCACCACCAGAAGTAGTGGCCTCAATTACTAACAATACCTGGTTATTTCACTACTCTAAATTTCCCGTTTATTTCTTTTTCTTCATCCAAACCTACTGGTGTCCCAGCTATCAGATGAGTTAGTTGCCTCAATTCTTTAGTCTAGATTGCCTGAGATGCCCCGTCTTCTCCAGAATACCTTGAAACAGGCCTGGAAACTCGTTATTCCCTAGTCTGGATGGCCTTAGATGTTTCTCATTGTCTATTCAAACCTTCTGATGCTTCGTCCGCCACCAGAGGTAGTTGTCTAAATAACGAACAATACCCTACTTCGAATCTGGTAATAATGATATTCTTCACTCTGAATTGGCTAATGCATCATCCACAGTAGAGTCAGTTGCCTCAATACCTCAGAAGAGACCTAGTTGTGCTGTGATTCTTTTTTTTTTGGTTTATTACTTGGCTTCAGACCGGTGGTCATGCAGCCAGTCACAAATCCATATACAGAATTGTACAGTCATATGCTGTGATTCTTCAGTATGGATTGCTAAAGATGCTCCGTCTTCTCCAGAATAACTTGTAACAGGCCTGGTTAACTTCTAATCCAGTTATCATGTTATTCTTCAACCTGGATTGCCTGCTTGTTATTTATTCCCAATCCAAACCTACTCCTGCTCCATCCACCAGCAGAGTTAGTTGCCTTATCACCTGAGAAGACATTGTATCAGCCTCATCCTGTTATTCTCTAGTCTGGATTGCCTAAAATGTTTCTTCTTTTCGATCTGAATCAATGGGCATCTCCAACTAACAATACCCTATTTCGATCCTGGTTATCACAGTATTCTCTACTCTGAATTGCCTCCTTGTTTTTTCTCGATCCAAACCTAAGGCTGCTTCGTATACCAGCAGATTTAGTTTCCTCAATACCACAGAAGACTTTGTGTTGGACCAGGATATCCTGTTATTTTTGTATTTATTGCCTTAGTTGTTCCTTCATCTCTATACAATTTTTCTAATATTCCGTCCACCAGCAGAATTAGTTACCTCAATATCGCAGGAGATCTGGATTACCTAAGATAATTCTTCATTTTGATGCAAACCTACTGGTAGTCGATCCATCCACAACCATATTCAATAGGCTTAGTAATCCAGAAAATCTTGAACCAGGCCTGATCTTCTCGGTATTCTCGAGTTCGGATGACCTAGGATGTTTCTTCTCTCTTCCTGTTTTTCTCCAGTCTGGATTGCCTTAGATATTCCTTGCTCTCTATCCAAACCAAATCGTGCTCTATCAACCACCAGATTTAGTTGCTTTTGTACCTAGAATAACATGTAGTCGGGATGGTCTTCTTCAACAAGTTCATTTTCTCCTGAAGTCTACTGGTGCTTAGTCCAAAAAAAAATTTTTTTTTGAGCTAATGAGACCCGTTTCACATATTTCGATAATTGAAGTATGTAGAATACGAATCTGTAATAAGAATTTTCCTTCAGTGGGTATTTTACAAAATAAATAACATTTTCCTAAAATTTTTCCAAATTCTGGTCAAATTTGTAGTGCTATAGCACCTAGAAAAATGTGAATGTAGCAATACTGATTTTTTTACATGACGATTTATTCATTGTGAATGAATAGGTGCAATTTTTATTCTCCAATTGCTACTAGTTCAGGTTTTATGAAATTTTCCGCGAAGGTCCAAATTTTTGGATTTTCCATCGACTATATCTCGAGAAATAAATTTTTTTTAAAATATCTGTTTGCATATTCGTAATCTACGCCCTCAAATTAAGGATTTATGGGATTTTCGTTTGGATCCGAGCAAAAAAAATTTTTTCAAAAAATCGAAAATTTTCCATGCATATGTATGCAAAATTTGTCAAAAAATAAAAGTTGTCTGATCGCTACCAAAATTTACTTACTTACTGAAACGAGGGCGTAGATTAATAATATTCAAACAGTTTTTCTCCAAAACTCTTAGTTTTCAAGTTATAGTAGATGGAAAATCAAAAAAATTGGACTTTCGCGGAAAAATTCATAAAATCTAAACTAGTCGCGATAGAATCATGAAAGTCTAACCATTTCATCTGGAAAGAATTATTGTATAATGTAAAAAAATCAGTATCCCCCCACTCCAATTTTTCTTCAACTCAAAGTTGAACAAATTTGCGAATTTTCTTTGGGAAAAGATTCATTTTCTAAAATATCCACTGCCTCAAAAACCCAAATATGACCCGGATTTCCATGTTATTCTTCAGTCTGGACACCAGCATCATTTGAGACAAGCTATATTAGTCATACTCAGTTGTTGTTGATTTCATAGATTTTCTTTGAGGCCTCCTGTTTTCCTGAACATGGGAACAGCCTGAACTGAAGAAAGAAGGACTTATTTTTGGTGAAAAGCTCTGAAAACATTATTATGGATCGAGAGGATTGAACCTAGTGACGAATTGAATATTTTTCAGCATTCATTTATGATTCGGATATCTGAACCCAGAAGTCATTCGGAAAACATTTCGATCTTACTATAAACATTTGTTGGCCCAGAAAATTCGACTCAAATAAATTAGGAGCAAATGATTTCGGTGATGCCGAAATTTGTGGAATGCACGTTCATTTCTACCTGATTCTGTGTTCAGAAATACTCATCAACACGCTAAATTTTCTGAATGAAGGAGTTAGATTTACTGAGGAAGTTACTGAAAAGCAACCTGGACTGCTTCCAAAAGACCAAAATTCAGAGGCGTTATCTCAAATGACTGCTTCTTTTCGGCCATTCCATCAACTAAGTGACCTGTCAACTTTTTATTGCGAAACATATATGATTTCCCTGAAGTGCTGAAAGGAAAACCTTTTTAATGAGGCGCCATTTAGTACCTTTCTCCCTCCACTCAAAAGGGATAATAAACAGAACAAACGTATTCGACACAGAATTGGGGGAACCTATCTTTCATTAAACCGTTCTGCAAACCCTATCCATAACATGTCAATTTAAAATATGGAAATTCACCCTTTTTTTCCTTGTAGCCTCACCGTGAGAAGTTTTACGGTGCGCTGAGTATCTCTCGTCTATGGCTCATATGAATTATTGTTTATTTCTTTCAGAAACACAGAGTAACGATGAGTCATGACAGTAGATTGGCGGTTCTGTACACCCAACCCAATCTATTTTGTAAATGACAAACGACAACTTAAACGTCACATCCAATAAACCCGCCGAAATTGACCATAATCGGCCATTACCACACAAACCATAGAGTGGAACAGCCCCGCCATTAGCGTCCGCAAAAAACGGCCTTCAAGTACCATCAATCTACACCGAAATACTCCTGCAATTTTTCCACTTGTCCGCCATCATGAGGCGATCGAATACGAAACAATGTGAGCGTAATAAATCCGCGGTTTCCCCACCAAAACTCCCGATTTATAGTCCAGAACGGACAGGTGGACAAGTTGATTCAATTGTGCGCCTGTCATATCCCATAATGGCGGTAAAATGTGGCACCACTCCGGGGTCCATCGAAAATTCATATCGGAGCTCTGTGCTCGCGCGACGTAACAAGATTTCGGTCGCGTTCCCTCGGACGTCGTCCGAAATGGAACGCAGCGGTTTCTGACACTATCCCGACGTCGAAAAGGTACGGAATTGATGTGGGGCAAGGTATTGTTTCGGAATCCAAGGTTTGACAGCTATAAATGATGGCGTTCGGCCTGTCCAGGGATAATGAGAAAAATACCGTGTGACGTTGACGTTCGCTCAACGGTATACGTGTTTCTGTGGTTTATGGAAATGTCCCCGATCGGTTTCTATGCGATCGGACTGTTGTTGCTTGTCAACCGTTTTTCGATGCTCATTCTGCGTTAAATTGCTCTTTGGAATTGGGTCTGTATGTTTGAGATGAAGTGAAGAAGAATTATATTAGGATAGATAGATGGGATACAGTGTCACATGGGAAAATGCGTCGATTTGTGTCTGCATCAAGTACAACTGAAATTAAAAGTGACACTTTTAATGACAGCAAACAATGTTGAAATTGATTGTTTACGTGGAAGCGTGTTAAAAATATTTTCAACATTAATGTTAAAATTAATTTTCGCACTCCATTTTCTTATGATGAAATCAGATGAGGAAAATTCAGCAATTGCAAATTTTTATTATCAATATTTAACAATCATTACTTATGAACATTAATATTAATCGTAAAACTAGAACAATTACTAACATTAATGCCCTGTGACGTTAGGGAGCTTCGCAACACATTATTAGAATCCTCAGCACCATCAGTACTTGAAGAAACCGTACAATATTGGATGATGATCCAAAATCTGTTGAGGTTGAGAAAATTTTTTCAGCAATGACATTTATATATGCAATGGAATGATCAACATAGCCCTCGGCTACCGTCGTAGACTTCCATGCACCATGTTTTTTTATATCCGTAATATTTGCTCCTGATTCTGCTAGCAATGAAGAGGAGGATCTTCGAAAACAGTGTCGTGTATATTGCTTTGGTTCTGGCAGTTTGAGGAATTCGGCAACAAAAGATGGAATTTTCCCAAATGTATTATATCAAGTGGATGTGCAGTGCATTTATTATTCATGTATTTCAGGAAAAAATGACGATGTTTGATGACAAAAGGGCGCAGTGCAAAGTACTCATGAAAATAGTCTACGAACTTCCCAATAATACTGAAAGAACGACTGACTTTCGTTTTTGTATTTGAAAGTTGTATAACTTGTATTATTTGTTATTTCGATGTCTTCCACTGATAAATTACACAATTCTTCACGCCGACAAACTCCAAATAATCTGAAAAAAGTTGCAACCTTAACCATCAAGTATTTCTCATCTGGTGCCTCCTTCATAAACTCGTCAACTTGTTCACGAGTGAGAATTTTCGATTTTTTGGGACGATATCCTTCACTTTTTCGTGTTAAATATGCTATTACCATAAAATATAAACTAACATCCACACCATTTTCAACAAGGTCGCTTGACTTTATCATTGAAAATTTGCTCCACAAAGTTGATGAACTCCATATTTTTGATTTTTTATCTAAGTATGCCAAGAAAACGGTTTTACTGAAGTCCCCTTCTAAATTTTTCAATTTACACCAGGCCAGGAAATTGTTATATGCAATATCGTACTGCTGAACAGATTTTTAAAGTAGAAGTTCCAGATTTGCTCTTCTTGCAGATTCTTCAATATACTGAGTAACAACCAAATCATCACTTTCATTAATAATTGGACTCTCGACAAACATATCAAGCAGTTAAAAACACAGGACGAAAATTGGACAGGAACGAAATTCAAATGACAGCGTCTTTTCTCATTTGTTAGTAATTATAACGTTGGCAACGTTTGCCATTCACAACAACCTTTTTATTATTTGAATATTAAAAAGCATTTTGAAGTTTATTGTCATTGCAAAATTCGCCCATTTCATTATGGTTGGATCCAGTTTTCCAGAAACATCTAGTAGGCACTCGAACTTGGAACACTCTGTATAGGTATACAATCCTGTTAGGGACACCATTTTTGACACCAGGTTTTTTATTTGGGGAAATATTTTTGAAAGGTTTAGATTTTCTTGAAACAAACGTTCAGAACTAAAGAACTGGAATAGCCCATTTCTTAATCTACTCAAGTTGATATTCCTCATGATAAACTTTCTGACAATGTTAGAAATTTGGCCTTGTCTTGGCAATATTTTACATGAAAATGTTTTTGATTGGTTAGGTAATACTGTGACAAATTTTCAAACGATTTTGCATACCTTCGAACGAGAATTTCTCTACAAAACAGTAAACACTTTGAATACCGCTAACGGCATCTACCGACCGCATCTGGAACCCCATTTATCAATGGGCGGATGGTCTGTATCGGGCGTTAAGCGCCATTCCGCGCCCCCTAGCGGGGGTAAAGGGGGGCATATCGCTAGGAAGCGGAAAGTAGATGTGAAATTCCCCTGTAAATGGTTTTCGATAAAAGCTATTAGCTGTTCGGCAAATGGAGCCCGCCAATTGCGAAATCATGCGTGATATCGCCGGGCGGATTCGATCCACGTTTCGCGCCCGGGCGTTTAGGAAACAACCGCCCGGGCGCGATTTTTCACTTGTCCCGAGCAGGTGGATCTGGAAAGAGGTCATATTTCAGCATGTCTTCGGAAGGAAAGGATCGAAAGGAAGAGGGGGGTGGGCGTGAGAGAGAGAGGTAGAGGGCTGAAGGGAATTCTGTGATCTTAGGTCACAGACTCTTGGTTCCTCAGATTTTTTTTTTATGCTGATTGCTTTCAATTTTAATAATTTTGTTTACAATGAATTTTCTGTACTTCTGTTAGAAATGTCACAAACTGGCAAGATACAATATATAAAGATATTCTTTTGATTGAGAGAGCTACAATAATACAATACATATTGAAACAAAAGAGTACCTAGCTGGGGTTAGTGCCACACAGGAAAACCATACAGGTCTGTAGTATTATAAAATGAGGAAAGGAAAAAATCCCCAGAGAAAAAAAACCCTGACCTCACCCGTGTTAGAAAAAAATATACTGAAAATATCATATCAGAGGATCTTGGAGGACATCTACGTTATTAGAAGAACATCTTCATGTAGTTCTTCTATGGGCGACAGAGAAAAACAGACTCTTCGGCAATCTACCCGAAATTCTAAATCTGAAATGAAAAAAGACAGAAGCAGAAAAAACTAGTTATTTATAATCAATTAAATGGTTTTTGAATTAACCACCCATTGCAGAAATTCTTTCTTCATAAATTAGATATGACACAATGTCACAATGTTTGAAAGAAATGAAAAACCCAATTCCCCCTTTTTAAAATTGCTGAACATAAGAAAACTTATAATAAAACAAGCTAAACCTTAATTTGGACTAAGTGAAAAATCAATGACTACATAACATTCAATTGTCCTCCTTCACGAAGAAGTTCCTCTATTGCCATGTGGGTTTCTAAGAAGATCTCAACACCATGTTCAGTGGCTAATTTCGGAACGTAATCACTCTTGTCCTTCGAATTCCTCCAATATTCAAATTTAAATTCTCAGCCTTGCTCTCTGATCGTGAGGGTTCTTTCGAACCAGGTACGACCATCCTAGTGATGATTATTCGAAACTTCAGGTGTTTGAAGACCGCTAAGGAAACCTGATGAAAGGAAATCACCTTCCATAGTTAAATCAAACATCTTATAACACAAGAAAAAAGAATATTTTCCAGGACCAAGAATTACGACATATTCCGAGAATTGTCAAAATGACAATGCGAATGTATGATATGAATTTCAATTTGAATTTCGAAAGTGGCAGAAGGTAATTCAAACATTTGTGCTTTTGAAAACTTGCTCCTTTTAGAATCCATTCTTCTTTCTTCCTTCGCAGCAAACTGATTGATAACCTCGACGTTAAAATTTCGTAAATTTCCTCTGAATTTCTTATCTATAGTAGCATTGTTTCCTAAACATCGGACTCACAGTTCCGAATGTTCTCCGATATACCAAAGCATAAAATTTTTCAATCATTTACCTTCTCACTTGAAATCTCTGAACAAACGAGCATTCAAAAATGAAATTAAGCAATTGTTACTGCAAAAATGCTTTTATTCAGTAAAAGAGTTTCTCTCTGATACCTTAATTACTTAGATGAATGATGATTTATCTGTAATATTTACATGACTTATCCTATACACCATTGTTGTGTCCTGAAGGATCAATAAATTATTATTATTATTATTATTATTATCATCGTGAGTCATTTTAATTAAAAGAATTTCTTAAAAGGGATTTAATTCTCGAAAAATTTCTTTCTGCTTCAGCTGTCGTCAACAGAATTGTCAGAAGTATTTGGAGAAAGGTTAGAAAATATTACAAGGTATCCCAAATTGTTTGATTTTGGCTGTTTCTGGTACTTCTCTACTCGATAGTTAAAAACGTTGAGAGGAATCCTAGCCTCGATTTTCGTGAAAATCACAGTAGTGGAAACCGTTCCCAATATCTTCATTTCTTTGAAAATACTACTTAACTTAATATCTCGCTCCCCAAATATGTAGTGTATACAGTTCAATTTGAAATAGTCTCTAGCTTGCGCTACTCGGTACACGTTACTTGTGAATAACTTCTACTTGAATTATCTCAAACACCATGTAAAATACAACAGGAAATGAAATACAACTAAATTGGCTGGTATCTTTATTCGAAGAGAGTTTAGAAAGATTATATTGTAGAGCAGGTGAAATTTGACCATCGAAACTCACTTTTCTTCATCTTCCCAACATAAAAACAACTAATAAATGAAATACTTAAGGAATGCGACCCTTAATACGCATTGGGAATTTAAGTATCAAAGTCTACAACACGAGGTTTCGCTAGAATCTGCTCATCTTCGAATTTACTATAGAAACTGTTATGTTTCCTCATATCATTTCCACATCTCTATAAGATGCATCCATAAAGACTTCAAATAACAAATATTTCGTACGTAACGATAACACTTTTTCACACCGAACCAAGAGCTCAAAAGCAGGCACAAAATCCACCCACAATTGCCACCTCATGCCCCCTTAAAAAGGGGCGTGAAAAAAATGACTCAATTTGCGAATTGAGGATACTGCAATTCCCCAGGCGGTACTTATAGCCGCCGCAGTATCTGGAGGGCGAGCTCGGGATTCCGTTAATTTTTAATGTCGCACGGCGAACATAACGTCCATATTATGGGGCTATTAAAATTCCACCCCCTGAGCGACTCGTCGAGACGCGGCCTGAAGGGGATGGATTACGGTGACATTACCGCTGGATTTTAGGGGTTTTAGCCGGTCTTATGGAGATTTATGACGTCGAAAACAAACGCGCGATTTTTGACGTTGTTGTTCGGTAAACGGGGGTAGTTTTAACTTGTACAGGGTCGCTCGAATTGGAGGGGTAAATGATGTATGATGTATGTTCAAAATCGGGGTAGTTCCGATTTTGTAAAATACTGTTTAGGACTGTATCCAGATAATTGAGTTAGATATGGTAGTGTAAAAATATTTATTGACATCATTCACAATCATAAAATGAATAAGTCACCCTTATGAAGTTGATACAGTAAAAATACAAATATTAAAGTCATCTATAAACTCAGAGTGAATTATTCAACTAAAAACAGAATTAATCTAGAGATGTTCAAAATGAGAGGTCAGATGAAGTCACACTTAGACTTTGAGATAGTTCCATTAATTCAAAAGTTAACTCAACGTTTACAGTGATGATGCAATTGAAATTGATTGCGAGAGCCTCTTTATTTCATCAGAAAAACAGAAGGTTGAATAATGAATCATTAAAAAAGGCTGAGTTGTAATAAAAGTGAGATCAGGCCTTAGAGGAGATACGTGTATTGAAAACTTAGTCTGTTCTTCATTGAGATTATTACACTGTGAGAATCTCATGATTGAGAAACCAATAATTATAATCTATAACGTTGGTCTATAAAGAGAATGCTAAATTAATCAATTGAGACGACATTTACAGTGACAAACTGCTTTTAGTAAGCAAGATTAGTGTTCATCAGAAAAATAGAGGTTGCAATTGCAAATTATGACGATTATAAAACCAATAACCCTTTGGTTTTGAGAAAGCAGAAGGCTTGAGATCTTACTTGCTAAGTGGCTCAGATGAATGAAATTGAGAATTTCTTATTTATAATGAGGATATCATACGAGTTGAATGGTTTTATCAATATTTGAGGAGACCGCTCAAGGTGAAGCAGGGACTGAGACTGTCAATCAGGTTTAATGTTTAAACTACTTGATCGTTCAAATACTTCAGAGAAGTTCACTTGGTTTTATCGAGAGAGAAGACTGATTCCATGATTCACCTTTGCGTTTGAGGATTTTCATTCATGTGAAACTCGGGAACAATAATTAGCAAGTGTTATGAGAAGTGAACAGTTGAGAAATGAGATAAATTGATTAAGAGAATGAGAATATAATAAATCAGTATTTATTACCAAAGGAACATGACAATGTTCATTCTTGGAGCAAGTAATCTTTTCCATGTGAGGAGTTTAGAGATATCTGAAAAATCTATGAGAACTGCAAAAATATACTCAGAGGATTCGAATACATTTGTTCAACGCAATAGAGATCTTATTAAAATAAAGCGAGCGAGGATTACCAATATTTTTATAGATTTTCATTATCTGAAACGTGGACCAATTTTCGAACTTTATAAAAAGCAGGAAAATAAAATGGAAAGGGCAATAATTATCGATTCTGAGAATTCACCCACCTTTTTGAGGATAAGTTTTCCCAAGAAATGAACAAGATGATCAGTTATTAAGCGAGGTAATTTTTTGAAAATTCTAATTCACAAGATTAGCACAAGAGGAGGTCTATTCACAGGCAGAGCTGGATTACAAAAGAGGACAATTAATTAATTCAATTAATGTACATGAGTCAATCTATCAGCTGATTAATACATAGAGGAGACTAAATATACGCGAGCAGGCAATCAGCTGACCATAGAGCTGTACGGAGTGGAGTGGGCGTGGCGCTGTGCTGTAATCATAGGCGTAGCTGCGGATGAGGTCAGAGGGGTGCAATACTCAATTTCCAACAAAATACTTTCATAGAAGAAGATTCGAAAGTGACACTCTATTTTCTATATGTTTGATGATTGTTTAATTAAAAACATGAAAAAATCATTCGAGCACAAGTGCAACTTTAATTAACAATCTTTCATCGATTCCGAATCCTGTAATTCGTTACTAACCCTTGGGAAATAAATGCTCCTCATTATAACAGACATGCAGGCAGGATAATTAAGCTCCCATTCGTAAAAAACAAGCTAGAGAAAAACCTCCCCGATGAAAATTAGACGTCGCGCCGAGCTGTCCAAAATCGAAATCGAGATTAAGGTTGATGAGCTCTCAGAAAACACACAAAGCCGGCCTTTTCCCTTCAATAAATCATTGTTCTCCCACCACGTCCCCTCATTTTCCATCATGAAAGCTCCCGGTTCATTCAGAACGGGAAATGCTGCACACAAAGAAGACGGGATTGTTCCCGGTTCCCAGAAAACGTCAAATCACGGGGAACAGCGGGCGACTGGATTCTGAGGATCGACCGGTTTCTGCCCATTCTGCTGTACGGTTGCACAGGCTGCTCCTAGAGATAACAATAATTTTTCTCTCTATTTCAGTGTCCCAATTATACTGCTCCACAAGAGTTAGGGATATCGTATTCAATCGTTTTGAAAAGTATGTAATCTTCCAGAAAATCGATGTAATAGTTATTTATGGTATGTATGTTAAAAGTGAAATAGTATATAACATTACTAGCAAGGTGAGAAGGTTTTTACTGGCGAAGGAGTCACCTCCTTGTGCCAGTAAAACCCGTTACCTTGCGTGTATTGTTTTATATTTTATTTGTTTCTCATTTGTAGAAAGGTTAGATAAATTCCAAAAAAATCTCAATTATTTGTCGCAAACGTCGTAAGCTATGGAAGCGTTGCC
Source organism: Hippodamia convergens (assembly GCA_038502775.1). Taxonomy (NCBI): domain Eukaryota; kingdom Metazoa; phylum Arthropoda; class Insecta; order Coleoptera; family Coccinellidae; genus Hippodamia; species Hippodamia convergens. The sequence goes on from CM076610.1 coordinate 41,087,548, forward strand.
ATGAACATGTCTGTTTATTTTTCTTTACATTTGTTTTGGCGAAAGCGAACATGAATGTACCAAAGGAAATTATTGAGGCAGCCAGCAGTGTAGCATCAAGTTCATTACCTGCAAAATCAGCTTCAAGGTACGAGCGAGAATACGACGACTTCAAAAAGTGGCAGAACAAAAATAGTGTGATTGGGGTAACTGAAGATGTTTTGTTGGTCTACTTGAATCAACTATTAGCTAGATTCAGCCCTAATACTTTATGGGCAAAATGGTCTATGCTGAAAAGCTGCTTGGAAATGAAAGAAAGTGCCCCTGTTCGCAGGTTTGTTTTCCTTAAAAAATTTATTGAAAAATATGACGTTTAGTTGTCATTTGCAGATTTCAAAAGGTAATGAGCTTTGTACACCAGAAAAGGCCAAGGTTTTAAGTAAAGAAGAGGCTGAACAATTTCTTTCATGCTCCTGATGACCAGTGGTTGCTGGCGAAAATTGTTACAATATTTGGGATTTTTGGATGTTGTCGATGTAACGAAATTCTCTTCGTAAACATGAATGATATAGAAGATATGGAAAAATATGTTATTGTGACATTGCGGCAAACAAAAAATTTAACAAGAAGATTCATAATAACCGATGATGGCTGCAGCTTCAAGCCCTGCATGTTATACAGAAAATATGTAAATCTTCGGCCTCCTGGAACAGAAAGCCTAAGATTTTTTTTGACATACCGACATGGAAAGTGCATTTCTCTTAATGCTGGCCAGCACACTATTGGTGGTGTCTCAAAGCAAATAGCGAAATATTTAGGTTTAAAAGACCCAGAGTTAAACACCTGCCACTCTTTTCGCAGAACTGGAGCCACTATGGTTGCGGATTCGGGTGGAGATATTTCAGCACTAAAGCGTGCAGGAGGGTGGAAGAGCACCGAAATTGCGATGAGTTATGTCGATGATTCGGTCAACAAAAAAATCGAAATGTCTAGCAAATTATTTGGTAGTAAGGAGAAAACGAATGTTCTGCAGTCCTCGAGTTCAGCAATTTCTGAGTCAACAGATGGTTCATCATCATCAGTATCAACTCTTTCATCATCAAAAATCTGTGTTACTGGAAATAGCAATTGTACCAAGATTTTCAACATATATGACGAAAAAACAAAATTTTCAAATGTAAATAATACTACTAACTTGTAAAAATTTTGCAAGTTAACTGTCAGTTTTACAAGTTGACTATCTTGATTAATATTGTGTTTTTGGAAACTGGCGTTTACGAATGAGAAACAAATAAAATCAGTTCTCGATCACCAAAGTACCATTTCGCGCAATGGATACGAAAATAACTATTTTCTTCTTTTGTCATTTTTTTTTTCAGATTAAGAATTTCGGGTAGGTTGGTGAAGATCCTGTTTTTCCCTGTCCATAGAATAATTGTTCATTCCTTGTCTTTCTTCTAACTCATTTGCATCTCCATTATTTGAAAATTCTCAGTCCAGAAACTGGGAATGAAAACCCGAAAAAGTTCGAGAAAATGCAAAATTCTCTCACGATGAATTTTCGATTGGAACTACTAAAAGCTAGAATTTCCAAGCATAGTGGAAGGTCTAACGCGTTTCTCCACTCCCCCAACGGCGTATCCGAAATAGCATTTCCCTCCCGCGGAAAAAAAGTCGAGTAACAGCACGAAAAGTCCGCGAAAACTTTCGTGAAAACCTTTCATCATAGCTGCGGTTGCGCTCAGCCTCGAATAATGAGACAAATCGCGAGCGCAGCTATGCGAACAACCGGCTTTGCATTTAAGCCGTTGGGTAGAACTTCAAACCGAGATCCGCGGAAAAGTTTGGGCCCTCTGCCGACGCCAACGCATTTCCCTGCTGGGAAAACGACGCCGAGCGTATCTGGGTTACGCCGACGAATCATCTACAACAATACTTACTATACTCCCCGTCAATAAATTCCGGACAGGCAAAATTTTTGTCAAATTCAACACCCTGTATCTTTTTTCGTGGTTCTCTGATTTTGTTGAAATTTTCACCAGGTATAGTGTTGGGTCTTGTTATATTAACCTGAAATTTACTCTGCAAAAATACCTGTAGTTTATCCGTTGTACAGGGTGAAACAAAACCTTGTTTTATACCCTGCATTTCTAAACACCCTGTGGTGAATTTGAGGCGGAAAATTTAATATCATTAAGTTTTAATTTGAATTGTGACCCTTTCTTAACGAAATGTTTTATGATTCACGTCAGTATCTGCTTTATAAAAAAAGATACACATTTTCAAAGAAAGTGTTGCATTTTTTCAATTTTTAAAAAAATTTCAAACATAACAATACCCTATCGACTAGTAAACATAAACAAACATCTGAAAATGAATAGCGTGTATTTCCTCCTCGCTTTTTCATCACTTCTACCATACGAAGTGGCATACTTTCAATGCATTTACGAATTGCTTCTAAATTAATACCAACTGGACTGGCAGTGCATTTATTACTCATGTATTTCAAGAAAAAAAGACGATGTTTGATTACAGGAGGGGGGCAGCGCAAAGTACTTATGAAAAAATCTTCATACCTCTCAATAATACTGAAAGAACGACTGACTTTTGTTTTTGTATTTGGAAGTTGTATAACCAATGATTTATTTGTTATTTCGATGTCTTCCACTGACAAATTACACAATTCTTCACGCCGACAGGCTCCAAATTATCCGAAAACAGTTGCAACCTTAACCATCAAGTATTTCTCACCTGGTGCTTCCTCTATAAACTTTTCAACTTGTTCACGAGTGAGAATTTTCGATTTTTTGGAAAGATATCCTTTACTTTTCCGTTTACTCTCAAATATAAACTAACATCCACTCCATTTTTAACAAGAGAGGTTGACTTTATCATTGAAAATTTGCTGCACAAAGTTGATGAACTCCATACTTCTGATTATTCTTCTAAGTACGCCAGGAAAACAGTTTCACTGAAGTTCCCTTCGACATTTTTTAATTTACACTAGGCCAGGAAATTGTTTAATGCAATATCGTACTGCTGAACAGATTTTTTAGGAAGGAGTTCTAGATTGGCTCTTCTTGCAGACCCTTCAATATCCAGAGAAACAACCAAATCGTCACTTCTGTTAATAATTGGACACTCGACAAACATATTAAGCAGTTAAAAACCCAAGACGAAAATTGGACAGGAACGAAATTCAAATGACAGCGTCTTTTCTCATTTGTTAGTAATCATAACGTTGGCAACGTTTGCCATTCACAACAACCTTTTGATTATTTGAATATTAAAATGCATTTTGAAGTTTATTGTCATAACAAATTCGCCCATTTCATTATCAAAATAGGGCAGTTGTACAAAAAACATTGTATGGTAATACTGTTAAAAGTGATTTCATTTTGTTTATGAAATTGTTGAATTCGCTCCGCTCATTTCAAAACTTTTTCACTCACAAAATGAAACGTTACTTCTAACACTCATATCATAAAAGTCTTTACAATTGACTGAAAAGTTGAATGAAATGCAGAAATTGTCTGACGAAGGAGCCTAATTTAGACTCCGTAACATTACCTAGCTGTGAAGTTCGAAGTGTTTCCTCTTTTTTCACTGTTTAAAGCTCATCCCATTCACCTTCCGACATCAAATGGCTCTTAATTAATTTTGCTTTTATTTTTGTTATATCCTCTTCCTTTTCAAATGGGTTAAATCCTACGGTTTTTATTGTTTTTCCTTTTTTATTTGATAATTATCAATCCTAGTCTACCAGGCTCGAGTCAAAATAACAATAACTTCAAATATCAATAACGAATCCGCCATTTCATGCTCTTCACACCACTGTAGTTCATAAAATCCCACTCGAAGGACCAGAAGGAAAAAACGCCATAAATCACACAAAACTCGATGCCGATAAAATCGTCCTGAGAGAGAGATGAGTCCTGGCCAACCCCAGACCGAGTATTTAATTTTGCCGCTTTTGTAAACCCTTTATTTGATTAATGAGTGGTGTCCTACCATTTTCATTAACGTTAATATGGCTTTTCCGCGTCCGGAGCCATCTAATTCGGGCACGAATAGCTGCCAACGTCTGGTCGAAAAAACTGGATCGATGGCCACCCTTTCTGTTGGATTATTCCGGTTTCGTTTCGACCAGCATGATATGTGTTGGAGCCATTCTTTGTTCGTTTGCGCACTTTTTCTAGGGCTTAGAGCGATACAGTTTTGTTCGAATGTTTGTTATTTTCGTTTTGGAGCTGCAACGATAACGCTAGAATAATTATGGTCGAATTTAGTAGAACAGTAGAAATCACATTATAAGTACATAGTAATAGGGCTGATACCAAGAAACCAGATTGGGGTCTTTGTCTTAAAATTATGAGGCATTTGTCAATGTCCGAGGGATATTCAGCGGAAAATTTCTTTACAAGAAAATTTATAATTCAACACAACGCAACATGAAATTGTATTTATAATCCAAGATCCCAGAGCTGCCTGACGTAACTTATTCTCACATGGCTGATTTTTAAATATGTTTTGTAGAGTATTATTTCTGAAATAGTATCAGACACTTTCCATCTGTCAAAATTTTCGTCAGACGCTTTGAAGCTCCCAAAAAAAATGAATGAACTCATTTTCACATTTCTGATTTTTAAATGTATGTTATTGAGGTAACTATCAAATTATATTTCATTAGTTGGACAAAGTGTAGTGACCAAACTTCCCCTAAACACAAAAACTATTCAACTGAATAATAATAAGAACTGTTTTCAAAACAAAAAATTATTTACGATCCTTATTAAGATCTCTGAATGAGAACATAAAAATTGTATTTACAATATTTGTGGAAAATCTTACACGGGAGGAACAAGATCATTCCTAAAAAATCTGTTCAGCAGTACGATATTGCATTAAACAATTTCCTGGCCTAGTGTAAATTGAAAAATGTAGAAGGGAACTTCAGTGAAACTGTTTTCCCGGCAAGAAAAATAAAAAATATGGAGGTCATCAACTTTGTAAAACAAATTTTCAATGATAAAGTCAAGCGGCCTTGTTAAAAATGGTTAGTAAATATTTTGAGGTAATAGCATATTTAAAACGGAAAAGAGAAGGATATCGTTCCAAAAAATCGAAAATTCTCACTCGTGAACAAGTTGAAAAGTTTATAAATTAGGCACCAGATGAGAAATACTTGATGGTTAAGGTTGCAACTATTTTCGGATTATCTGGAGCCTGTCGGCGTGAAGAATTGTGTAATTTATCAGTGGAAGACATCGAAATAACAAATAAATCATTGGTTATACAACTTCCAAATACGAAAAAGAAAGTCAGTCGTTCTTTCAGTATTTTTGGGAAGTATGTAGACTATTTTCATAAGTACTTTCACTGCGCCCTTCTGTCATCGAACATCGTCGGTTTTTCCTGAAATACATGAATACTAAATTCACGGCCAATTAAATTATTATTAATACCTTTTGGAAAATTCCATCTATTGTTGCCGAATTCCTCAAACTGCCAGAACCAAAGACGGGACACTGTTTTCGAAGTGCATTGCTAGCAGAATCAGGAGCAAATATTACGGACATAAAATGACATGGTGAATGGAAGTCTACGACAGTAGCCGAGGGCTATGTTGATCATTCCATTGCATATAGAAATATCATTGCTGAAAAAAATTCTCCCAACCTCAACAGATTTAAGATCATCATCATCCAATATTGTACTTCCGGTTTCTACAAATACTGATGGTGCTGAGGATTCAAATAATGTGTTGCGAAGCTCCCTAACGTCACAGGACATTAATGTTAGTAATTGTTCTAGTTTCACTATTAATATTAATGTTCATAAGTACTGATTGATAATTATTGATGATTAAAATTTGCAATTGCTGAATTTTTCTCATCTGATTTCATCATAAGAACATGGAGCGCTAAAAATATTTTCAACACGCTTCCACGTAAACTATCAATTTTAACATTGTTGGCAGTTGTACAAAAAAAAGTTTTCCAATTGTTTCTTGTCTCAGAGACTGTAAGGGAAAACCCTAAAAAATTACTTCTTCATTTCAGAGAACACCGGTATTTTATTTCATTAAAATTATTTATTTTTTTTAATAGGTTGAAGCTTTCTCCACTGGATATAATTATTACAGCAAGAGAGTTTTCGGGCTTATTGGCCGTGGTCTATTTGGAATTATTTAACTTATCGTTTCGCCTACATCTGTGGTAGGCATCTTCAGAAGATTCTTGGTTGAAGATTTCAACTCGATCGCTGAGTTTAGAGCAGTCAGTAACTTAAGTCATAGGTTCGATGTTGAAACGTAAGTTTCAGCTACAAGATTCAAGTAGTTCTCATGACAAAAAAAAAAGAAAACACAATGGAGAAGAGCGTTGCTGGCTGCTTTTGTGACGGCAGAGGGTCGTATATTCGGGTCATTCCAGCCCCAATCGATTAGGCAGTCCTCTGGAGCGAAGGGACGTGAGGCCTGAGACGTCGGCGTCGGCAGCGTCGGATTTTCGGGGTCGGCGCTTGACTCTTGTACGGGAAACTTCGCGAAAGCCCTCGGGGTTTCATCACGGGAAGGTGGTGGGGGTAGAGGAAGAAGCTAGTTGAATAATGCGTGTTGAATAATACCTGTAGTAGGTAGTAGGGATAATAGTAATGGGTCTTTATTGAAACTTTTGAAAAAAACATAACAGAATGGCCCGAAGAATGTTACCATTCTCTACTATCATGTAACTTAAGAAAATAATACATCATAATGTGGCTTATAATTTCGTTGATAAAAGGACGTAGAATAAGAATCTGTGATCAGATGTTTGTGCAGTAAAAATTGGAGTGTGGAGATGCTGATATTTTCGCATATAAATGGGTTCTTTGCAAATGAAATGAAGCAATCCTAATTGTCATAGATGTAGCTGAAACGTGAGGTGAAATAATTCTTGATTGACCAGGGCCAATGATCCGGAAGATTCCGTCAATGTCAACGAAATTCCTCATGAAATCAGAGCCACGTTATCGGTAATAAGAATTCGTTATTGTCTCTGATTATAGATCTTTCATCTCAAGAGATTTTTAATTTAAATAAATGTTGTGATGATAGCACATGTCCCGATCGTAGTCTGATCATTGTTGTTTATGGTTTCTCTTAATGAATCAGTTTAGATTAGTTCATTTTTTGCTAAATTCTTTTCATTTCTTGTCATATTCACGTATGTTTTTCCCTAATTGATTCCCATTTTCCTCCATTCTTCATACCATTCTTTCTTCACTTCCTGTCCGATCATATTATAAACATCCTCATAATTTCCCTTATATTTTATTATACTTTTCTTTCTACCTTCATTAGCGAGCATATCTATTTTTTCGTTACCTATTATGCCTGAATGACTGGGGATCCAAACACATTTTATCCTTACTCATTTCTCTTCTGCTTTTAATAACATTGCTTTTACTCTACTTCCATTGTGCTAATGTCTGTTTTAATTTTCCAGTTTTTCAACTTAAGGATTGCACTTTTCGAGTCTGAAAAAATAAAAATGTTTTCAAGGTTGTTTTTCAATGACCATTCTAATGCATATCCTATTGCAAATAATTCTGCAGTATACACTGACCAATTTATTTATTTATTTTTATTTATTATGGTCTGGTAGTCTTAGGGATGTTGATATAAACTGACTTTTGAAACTGGGTGCATATCCCATGGATGAGCCCATGATTTCCCTAGAAATTGGGAAACAAAAAGTAGAAGAAGAAGATCCCAAGAGATAGGTCTATGATTCTGACAAAAATTCACAGAGTTCCTTTTGACGAATACAGAGGCAGTGTCAAATGAAAGGATGTATACACATGTAAATATTTTTCAGATTCTTAGGGAAGGCGATATTAAAATCATTCTGTTTCGTCACAGATGGTTTTATGAATTTGCTCTACTTTGAGGTGCTAAAACACCTAGAAAAATGACACTGTACCAATGCTGGTATTTGTACCATAACATACCCCCTCGGAATGGATGGACTTCTTGGACATAGCGACGATTACGGGGTATGCGTGGGATTGTCCATAGGTACCCTTATTCTTCGAGAATCTAAAAAACGTCCACATCTGGATTCATAAGTGAAAAGGACACTACGCCATTGATCTTTCCAATTGATATGTTGCCTTGCCCATTCCAGTCTTTGACGCTCATGGTCACGTGTTAATGGAACTCCTCTAAATGGACGTCTAGAACCTAGATTCACTTCTCTCAAACGCCATCTGATGGTTTCGATGGAAACTTGGACACTATCTGCATTTTGGAGAGTATTCCGTAGCATTCTACATGTAGATGTAGGCTTTCTTCTCACCGAAACGGTGATGAAACGATCCTGAGCAGGTGTTGTTTTTCGTCGCCCACCAAGCCTTGGTTTTTTCTTCCTGAACCTATTCCAAAGTCGAGATATCACACTTTGGCTGACTTGGAGCCTTTCCACAACAACAATCTGAGTTAGGCCAGCCTGTAGCATTCCGATAGCCCTATTAGCCTCAGCGTTTGTCAATGTACGTCTTGGCATTTTCAGAAAACTGACTCCATTTCAAAATGAGAACATTCATGAAGCATATGCAAAGAACCAAACTTCCAAAAAAGGTGAGCAGATTGACGAAATGTCTCATACTGATTTTTATTGAATCGATTCAAGTCGTTGTTAAGTTTTAAATGATTTAACAGCGATTTTCTCGAAGATTACATACTTTTCAAAACGATTGAATACGACTTCCCTAACGTTTGTGGAGCAAATTGTATGCTCAAAATGTCTACAAACCAAAGTTCATCCATCTCTCTTTTACATTCATTCTAATTTTCCATGGGCCGAGGTATCATGGATGGTATCTTTTCAAACTGACACACTGTATAAATGTGAACAAAGTTCAATAGGAACTTCAGATGATGAAACTAATCTGATTAAACCTACCACATCTGCATTTTCAACGTGACTCACATTATACATAACAGAGCGCCAATTTCCACTGGAATAATAGAAATCAAGTTATCTTCGGCGCTGAAGATTACCTGAGAAAGGCGGCGCTGTCTACTTTGTGGCGTCGCGACGGTGCATCAACAACGCATTGTCTGAAATAATACGGGTCGGGAAGTGAGTTAATCTTGCAGGAGGTTATAAAATAACAAGAATTGTGTGCGCAAATGAATTGTTATTTTGCCATTTCTGCTTGAACGAGACACTTACTCTAATCTCGATCGGAACAGTGGCGTAGTTGGGTTGCACTTTTGATAATAATGGAATAATCATCTATACTGCTCCACAAGAGTTATGGATGTCGTATCGAATCGTTTTGAGAAGTTTGTAATCTTCGATAAAATCGCTGTAAAATCATTTAAAACTCAATAATAACTTGAATCGATCCAATGAAAATCAGTATGAGACGTTTCGTCAATCTGGTCGCCTTTTTCCTGAAGTTTGGTTCTTTGCATATACTTCATGAATACCATTTTCAATTCCCAGGCTCAGAGTACTTTTATCATGAGGTTGGAGAAATGATATTAGATTTTGTCACTGAGATGAGAGATATACCGGTTTCGCCCTTGTTGAGCCTTATCAGTATCCCGCACATCTCAGGACAAAATCTTCATAAAAAACTTCAGAATTTGAAGCAATTGGTTGTGAAGTAATGAGTAAAATATTACAAAGTACTAAGGTGGTGACATCCAATTGCGTCAAAATGAAGTTTCACATCTCCAATCAAATGCGAAAAAAGAAATATGTACTTCCTCTTTCACTGAATGAGATTTTAGCAGTGGCTCTATTCAGGGCCCGCTTGCTAGTTTCTCAAAGTGATGGAAACGCCCAATTCTTTTTGCTTCAAATTCTGAAGTTTTATATGAAGATTTTGTCCTGAGATGTGCGAGATACTGATGAGGCCCAACAAGGCCGAAACCGGTATATCTCTCATCTCAGTGACAAAATCTAATATCATTTCTCCAACCTCATGATAAAAGATCTCTGAGCCTGGGAATTGAAAATAGTATTCATTTCGATGATTACTATTTTAAATTCATCCATGTTTCAAAAATACTTCATGAATGTTCTTATTTCGAAATAGAGTCAGTTTATCAACGGCTTTGATTTGAAACGAGTTTTCTGAAAATGCCAAGACGGAAATTAACAAACGCTGAGGCTAATAGGGCTATCGGAATGCTACATGGTGGACTAACTCAGGTTGTTGTAGCGGAAAGGTTCCAAGTCAGCCAAAGTGTGATATCTTGACTTTTGAAAAGGTTCAGGGAGACAGATTCCGTGTTGGAAAGACCATGACTTGGTGGGCGATGAAAAACAACACCTTTCAGCGAGAAGAAAGCCTACATCTATGTGTAGAATGCCACGACATACTCTTCAAAATGAAGATGAGGTCCAAGTTTCCATCGAAACCATCAGAAGACGTTCGAGAGAGGTGAATCTAGGTTCTTGAGGTCCATTAAGAGTAGTTCCATTAACACGTGACCAGAAGCGTCAAAGACTGGAATGGGCAAGGCAACATATCAATTGGAACGATCAATGGCGTAGTGTCCTTTTCACTGATGAATCCAGATATGGACGATTTTCAGATTCTCGAATAATAAGGGTATGGACAATCCCACGCATACCCCGTAATCGTCGTTATATCCAAGAAGTCCATCCATTCCGAGGGGGTTGTGTTATGATATGTGCCGGGATATGTTTCAACGGGCGCACAGATCTAAACATTTGTCCTGGGAATATTACCGCCTTACACTATAGGGAGCATGTCATTGACAATGTTTTGCCAAATTTTTACGCTGCTATTGGTGAAACTTTCCAATTTCTACACAATAACGCTAGACCGCACCGTGCAGCCATAGTTGAATATGCGCGCGAGAAGCTTGGTATTCTACATTTACCAATAATTCCGCACTCACCAGATTTGAATTGTATAGGACATGCATGGGATATGTTCCAAACAAGATAAGATAATCATCAACCTACCCCAGAATCCTTAATTGATCTGAGAGAGCTTCTGCCCCGTTTATGGAACCAAATTCTTCAAGAAATGTTCAACAACCTCGTGTGTAGTATGCAAAGAAGATGTCAAGCTGTAATTGATGCCTGTGGAGGCCATACATGTATTGATAGTCTTAAAACGCTCGGATATTCTGGGAATAAAATTTCGTTATTTCACCCCATTCTTTCTTAATCACCCTGTATGCGCTGCAGACCTACATGCTAAAATTAATTTTATTTCCTGCAACTTGAAATCATATTAATATGAATTTTCATCACAAAATCTCATTCAAACTATATTTTTTTGCAATTTTAGTCAATATCCCTAATTCATGAGTAGTTTATTCGGCAAACATTGAAATCATACAAATGTGGGTGGGTGTCACAAAATTGATTGCACGATTAGGCTCTGTCAAATTGATCGGAGCCACAAAGTATCCTAACCCTTTGTATGATCATCAGTTAGTCAGTGATGAAATCGGGGGTTTTTTAAATATCCATAAAATTTTAAGTGTAGAAACTATGCAATTGAAACTTGTACGTTTGATGAGTCCATTATTCACATCATATTCTGAAAGTTTTGTTCATCTGGTATCTTTCAAGCTTAATCATAAGTCATAACAAATAATAGAAGACTTACGAAACATTGTCATTGACACTAGTATCACTATGATATCTATAGTCTTTCCATGTAATATAGTATCTATGTCTGTGTATATTCTTTTCTACTTATTATTTTAAATGGTCTTTTTATCACTCTTGGCCATGCAGTTTTCAAGGATGAGCCAGAGAATGAATGTCGATATTCGAGAAGATAGATACACGATCAGTTTGATCCAAGTTTAGTTCAATCCAAATTCAGCTCGATCCATGTTTTGTTTGATACGAGTTTAATTTAAATCTAAAATTTGCGATTCTGCTTGGATACTGTCAAGCGAGAAATTTAACGTGACAGTTGGCCATTCGTTCTTTGTTCTATACATTCGGGACTTCCGAGTCAATAAGGGGGTGCGTGGGCGATTCTCCATTCATCGACGGATAAAGAAGAGGAAATGATAATGGCGGACCCACAGAAAATTCTGAGTATCCGGGTTCCGGGTAGAATAAATCGATCTATAAAGCTTTTCACCTCTTCAAGTCTTGTTGAACATTCCGTTGTATGGTTGAACAATGAAAATTTCGCTTCTGTCAACTGTCATTTCGACTCGCAACATACCTGTCATGAAATAGAATGTGTTTCGAAATAGTATATTCTAAAACAAGTTGTAGAATGGGCTCTTATTTCAACACAAATGCGAAATTCTAAAACGAGCGACGAAGAGGAGCGAGTTTTCGGGAGTATGAACGTTGAAATTGCCTTCTGCCTCTGCGAGTATTAGACGATGTTTTCTCTATTTCAGTCAAGTTTTGTGAAATACTCTCGAAATTCAAATAAAAATTCAGATTAGTGACTTTTGTACTGTATCTTGACATTTCGTTTGATTTACGAAAGTTGACAGATGACGGAAATTGAATTGATTGTATTTGAAAATTGGGAGGATCGGAGATCAGTACTGACAACCACAAATCGAAGAATTTAACTGAAAACAATGCTGTAATGGATTTCATCACTGTACTACTTCTAGTACTGTAATGAACTCATTACGATACTGAAATATTTTAATCACTGTCAACTTCGAATTTATGCTGTAAGTTGAACAATGTCGTTAAAAGAATTCATTGACGCAACCTCTTGCGTGTTGGCCGAAATAGACCTCCCTGAGAGAGTTCTTCGAAGCCCAAACCTGGTCCTTCGCACTTGCGACTAAAACCACGCTTAAAAATCATAGTAATGTCATGATTTTATTGCGTTTTATTATAACCTAAAACGCACTGACAATTTCGACGAGAACTCATTGAATAAAGAAGTAAAGGAAGGAAGGATAGTCATCATGCAATCGGAGCTTGAGTTTATAACGGTAGTAGCCATCTTGATAGACATTTTATGACTCATTATTGGTAAATGTCTTTCGAAGAATTATTCAATTTGGAATAATGGTAAGCATTGTCGCTTGTGGTTTAACTCGAAATAAAAAAAAACGAAGGATGAGAATATAACGTTTCATCGGTAGGTTCATTTTTATTACTCAAATTCAGAGTAGAATAATTAAAAAAACTCCGCTAACATAACCTAATCTATGAAGGACCACCCATAGAAGTAGAATGAGGAATTATTTTTATTTGTTCTATACTTTAGTGTGTTATTTATTGTTTTATTAGGATTTCTTCCAATAATTTCATTGATTGTGTCGACCGAACATCTACCAGTGTGGTTAGATTACGATAAACAATTTTATAAAATCATGTGAGACTTTAGCCCCGATTCTAAATTCTTGAAGAACGCCGCCGAACGAAACGAAACGTGACCGAAGAGTCCCCAGCAATAATCGAATATCGAAAACTTACGATGCGCCACATAAACCAATAACCGAGGGGGGCTTCGCGCTCCCCCCTTACCCCCCCTTACCCCCGTCTCTCACCTCAGGGCCCGGCGCTTCCGGGTTATCGGAAAATTGGGAAATTACAGGTCCCGAGCTTACGTAACGCACCCACGTCTCGGCCGATCAGCGCCATCTCTCGAAAGTTTCGTAATTACGGTGTCGGTCTGGGCGAGCGACGATAATTCGACATGTTTTGGGCCGAGGTCACACTTTTTGTTATCGGGGAGGGCTCCGAGGAGATATGGAATTGATTGGCCAATAGAAATCAGTGATATTCTGTTTTTTATTTCAGGATTTAGTATATAACATTACTAGCAAGGTAAGAGGGTTTTTACTGGCGAATGGAAGATAAAACTGACGAGCCGCAGGCGAGTCTGTTACTTCATTGAGCCAGTAAAACCCGTTACCTTGCGTGTATTGTTTTATATTTCATTTGTGTCTCATTTGTAAAAAGGTTAGATAAATTCCAAAAAATCTCAATAATTTGTCGCCAATGTCGTAAGCTATGGAAGCGTTGCCATGAACATGTCTGTTTATTTTTCTTCACATTTGTTTTGGCGAAAGCGAAAATGAATGTACCAAAGGAAATTATTGAGGCAGCCAGCAGTGAAGCATCAAGTTTATTACCTGCAAAATCAGCTTCGAGGTACGAGCGAGAATACGACGATTTCAAAAAGTGGTGTGATTGGGGTAACTGAAGTTTTTTTGTTGGTCTACTTGAATCAACTATCAGCTACATTCAGCCCTAATACTTTATGGGCAAAATGGTCTTTGCTGAAAAGCTGCTTGGAAATGAAAGAAAATGTCCCTGTTCGCAGGTTTGTTTTCCTTGAAAAATTTATTGAAAAATATTACTTTTAGTGGTCATATACAGATTTCAAAAGGTAATAGCGTTTCTGAAACGAAAAAATGATCGTTATACGCCAAAAAAGGCCAAGGTATTAAGTAAAGAAGAGGCTTAACAATTTCCTTTACGTGCTCCTGATGACCAGTGGTTGTTGGCGAAAATTGTAACAATATTTGGGATTTTTGGATGTTGTCGATGTGACGAAATTCTCTCCTTAAACATGAATGATGTAGAAGATATGGAAAAATACGTTATTGTGACATTGCGGCAAACAGAAAATTTAACAACAAGAAGATTCACCATAACCGATTATGGCTTCAGCTTCAAGCCCTGCATGTTATACAGAAAATATGTAAATCTTCGGCCTCCTGGAACAAAAAGTCTAAGATTTTTTTGACATGCCGACATGGAAAGTGCATTTCTCTTAATGCTGGCCAGCACATTATTGGTGGTGTCCCAAAGCAAATAGCGAAATATTTAAGTTCAAAACACCCAGAGTTATACATCGGCCCCTCTTTTCGCAGAACTGGAGCCACTATGGTTGCAGATTCGGGTGGAGATATTTTAGCACTAAAGCATGCAGGAGGGTGGAAGAGCACCGAAATCGCGATGAGTTATGCCGAATATTTCCCTCCTGTCAAAAAACTTCATGTAAATAGAATGCAATTATCGAAAATTACAGCGATAATTGCATTGTAGAGAGCGAAAGATCCCTGCGATAATTGCACTGCTCGTATCTATAGCAATGTCGGGAAATATTCCCTGAATTACACTCGTGCATCAAAATGACCTGAGAATTCTGCATTCCAGCGTGTTGTCTTTGAAAAACTGCATTCGGTCATTTTCATTTTTGGAGAAAGAGCCTTCCACCTTCGGTGTCGGGCTCTTTCTCCAAAAATGAAAATGAACTCATGCAGTTTTTAGACAACACGCTGTCATGCAAAATTATCGGTAATTTTGATGCACTTGTGCAATTACTTCTGATAATTTAATCAACAAAAAAATCGAAATGACTAGTGAATTATTTGGTAGTAAGGAGAGTACAAATGTTCTGAAATCCTCGAGTTAAGCAGTTTCTGACTCAACAGATGGTTCATCATCATCAATATCAACTCTTTCATCATCAAACATCTATGTCACTGGAAATAACAATTGTACCATGATTTTCAACATATGAGACGAAAAAACAAAATCTTCTAATGTGAATAATACTGCTGACTTGTAAAAATTGTGCAAGTTAATTGTCAGTTTTACAAGTTAGTGACTTGATAAAATAAACTTTCTTGATTAATATTGCGTTTTTGGGAACTGACGTTTACGAATGAGAAACAAATAAAAAGTTTAAGAACGCTCAACAATCGAGTTACAATTTTGACTTTGAATCCTTCAAAGATGCCTACCGCAGATGAAGGCGAAACGTTATGTGAAACAGTTTCCAATAGACCAAGGCCAATAAGCCCGGATAGCAGCTTGATTATCTGAGTGAATAGCTCTATCCCACTTCTGACAATTTCGTAGTAGGTTAATGTCTAGACTACTCTCGATTGCTAATATTTCTGCTTGAAAACCAGTGCACACTTGGCTTTATTCACCATGTATTTAGACATCTTATTAACAATATTACTTTCGAACCACTTCTGAAAATTCCCAAGCAGAGAGGTGTTTACTGTCATTATTTGGCTAATTGATGTATCTAGAGAGTTGAAAATGTGTTCCATTAGCCAATAATGTGAATCCAATATTGTAGACAACTCGTGCCGAACAACATGTGACTTGACACACTTTACCTCTGATTTGCTGATATATTTAAAGCTATATCTCGAAAATTTTTCTGCTGCTTTGAAACTTCTCTTTCTGTTTTAAAAAATTGCCAACTTGGTTCAGCATCACCCCCCTTAAGCCTTGGGAAAACACGTCCTCTCTACGTCTTAACCACTCGCCTCTTTGCCCATCAATCAGGGCCTCCTCTGTGCTCGAAACGGTGAATAATCTATGTTTCCAACTCCCGAACCAGGCCATTGCAAAGTAGCGAACCATAGAGCTCACGTTAATTGAATCAATCACGGCGTAATTGATCCGAGTGGAGACGAAAACCCTCCTCTACTATCCCGACTATCCTGCGAACCCATAACCTACTTGTTTCGTATGAATGCACTGATTAATTCCGCCCAGAAAATCCAGAATGGGCCGGAGGGCCGATTTGTATCAGAATTCGCTCCGGTCGCCTCGGTTGCCACGTTGGGCGCGGCGTTGCCGGATCTTAAGTGCGATTCTTGAAATGATTCGCATACGTATTTTTATAAGTGGCGATTTGCGTTTCAAAAACGGCATTTTTGACTTTGACAACTTCGGAAGGTTTATGGCATGGATATACATATCGGCACTACTATAAGCTCAAATTTCGAGATATGCGGACAATATAGTTAAATATCGGTGAAATCCAACATTGACTACAATGTCAATGATATCATTTGAACTGTCAGATATTTGCGAGTTCTCAAAACCATTCGCAGTGAAATAGGAACGGTCCTAAGCACAGAACATAAAAATGTACTTTAAGAAAAAGAAAATTCTTTGCCTTTACGGAGGCCACATCGAGAACATTTTTGAAACATAGGTGAATTCAAAATAGTAATCATCGAAATGAATACCATTTTCAATTCCCAGGCTCAGAGATCTTTTATCATGAGGTTGGAGAAATGATATCAGATTTTGTCACTGAGATGAGAGATATATTCCATGCATGTTATATGCAATTCAAATCTGGTGAGTGCGGAGGTATTGGAAATGTGAAATACCAAGCTCCTCGCGCGCATTCTCAACTACGGCCGCACGGTGAGGTCTAGCGTTATCGTCTAGAAATTGAAGTTTCACCAATAGCAGCTTGAAAATTTGGCAAAACATTGTCCATGACATGCTCCCTATATTGTAAGGCGGTCATATTCCCAGGACAAATGTGTACATCTGTACGCCCGTTGAAACATATCCTGGTCCATATCATAACACTATCCCCTCGGAATGGGTGGACTTCTTGGACATAGCGACGATTACGGGGTATACGTGGGATTGCCCATACCCTTATTCTTCGAGAATCTGAAAATCGTCCATATCTGGATTCAAGGACTCTACGCCATTGATCGTTCCAATTGATATGTTGCCTTGCCCATTCCAGTTTCCGACGCTTATAGTCACGTGTTAATGGAACTCCTCTTAATGGACGTCTAGAATCTAGATTCATCTCTCTCAAACGTCGTCTGATGGTTTCGATGAAAACTTGGACTCATCTGCATTTTGAAGAGTATTCCGTAGCATTCTACACGTAGATGTAGGCTTTCTTCTAGCCGAAACGGTGATGAAACGATCCTGAGCAGGTGTTGTTTTTTGTCGCCCACCAAGCCTTGATATGGAACCTATTCCAAAGTCGAGATATCACACATTGGCTGACTTGGAGCTTTTCCGCTACAACAACCTGAGTTAGGCCACCCTGTAGCATTCCTATAGCCCATTAGCCTCAGCGTTTGTTAATTTACGTCTTGGCATTTTTAGAACACTCGTTTCAAATCGAAGCCGTTGATAAACTGACTTCATTTCAAAATAAGAACCTTCATGAAGCATATGCAAAGAACCAAACTTCAGAAAAAAGGCGACCAGATTGACGAAATGTCTCATACTGATTTTCATTGGATCGATTCAAGTTGTTATTGAGTTTTAAATGATTTTATAGCGATTTTCTCGAAAGTTTCATTCTTTTCAAAACGATTAAAAACTATATTCGTAACTCCTGTGGAGCAGTAAATATCTGTTTATTTCGTCATTGTCCTTTATTATCATTTTCAGTTTGGATTGTTCATGTTATGTTTGAAAGCGATTTGGACAAAGTTAGTTTACGTTTTAATTTTTTTTCTCAGAGTGAATTTTGCAGTAACTTTCACGGTTTTGTCAGTGCTTTTTCTTCATTTTTGTGTCCATAAATCTTCGTTTTGTCCAGGGAACGGCAAAGATGCACCCTATCCATCCCATTTCCAGTCCTACCGTCAAACATAGAACGCCCCTGTGCTAAATCCTCGATAAAACAGGGCTCAGTGTCAGAGTAAACCAGTTTCTCCTCACGCCAACAGTGGCTCGTACCCGTATCGATGACCCAGTTGACAAAACCTCTCAATTACAGTCGAAATTAACCGGAACCGTCCTAAAAACTGTCCAGAGCGAAAGCCCCGAAATCCGAAACGCGAAGCTGGCCGTTTATCGATAGAACAGCGACCGTCGAAGCGCGAACGCGCCCCTCTGTGACCCTCGTCTCTCTCTCTGTGCTCCCGCCGGCTCGGCGATGCGGCGTTGCCGATTCGGGCTCGTTCCGAAATCGCACACAGAATGGAGAAGACGAGATGTGGATATGGTCAAAGTTGAAATGTTGCCGGCATAATTCCTCGATTGTAATATGAAAGTTCCATTAGTTACTACACACACTACTACTTTAATCACACTCTCAGTGTTTGCTCGGTATTTATGAAATAAATGGGGAAATTGGTGATTTCCTCATTTAACAATTCAAGAAAGAAACCTCTGAATACGGTACTGTATCTGAGAAATGCATATCAGGTCCACAGCTAGGTTATCGTATTTCGGAGCTACCCTTCAATCATCACGCGCATAAACACAAATCCGGTCACAGCCCAGTTGTTTATTTAACTACGAGACGCATAGAAATCAAACTGTGACGAAAATGTTGACCCCGTCGGCATAAACGACCGTTTTCGAATGGTTTATTATAAAAAAATTTGGGATTTATTAGAGTTCATGATCTTCAAGCTCATGAAAACTAACACTTTCACACCTTAGAAAAACATACAATTCTCGTGATATGTCTTAGTTTTTGCTCCTGAAAAATATTCTGTTTTCTTGTGTTATAACATGTTTGGTTTATCTATGGGAGATGATTGCCTTTCATTGGGGTCCCGTAGCGGTCTTCAAACATCTGGAGTGCCGAAAAATCATCACCTGGAAGGTCGTATCTGGTTTGAAAAAACCCTCACGACCAGAGAGCAACAATTTGTGGATTTTGAATTTGAATATCGAAGGAATTTCGAAAGGAAAGTGTGATTACGTCTTCAAATTAGCTGATGAACATGGTATCAAAGAGATTCTTCTGCAAGAAACCCACACGGCAACAGAAAAAAAATCCTCGTGAAAGAGGACAGTTGAAAGGTTATGTATTTATTGATTTTTTACAAGTTTAGCATGTTATGTTGAAAAATTATCAGTTTCGTAACATTCAACAGATTCGGAAAGGGGAATTTGATGGAGTTTTTTTCATTTCTTTCAAATTTTGTGACATTTCTGTCATAAATATTTATAAACCTCCGAACATTATTTGGCCAAGAAATCTTAATGTTGATGTTTTTTAAAGTAGCAAATGCATTCGATTTATTCTGAATAATCGGTTTCTTTTCTGTTTTTGTCTTTTTTCATTTCAGATTAAGAATACGAGTCGTTTTGGGAAGAATCTGTGTATCCGAGCCCATCGACGGATAACATGAAGATGATCACACTGATGTCTTTCAAGATTTTCCTGATATTTGATATTTTATGTTATTTTGTTTACGGGGAGGCAGGTTTTTTCGGCTGAGGTTTTTTTCCTGGCTGTATAGTATCGTATGATACTAGTGTTGATAGTATCGTATGATTCTATAGTATAATACAAAGAATGTTATGATACCCGTTCTTTTTTTACCTCAACTCTCAATTTCAATTTTCATTTATTTCGGTTTGTGAATAATTCATTAATCAAGTTAGTCAATTTCTGTTTTTGTTTTATTTTTTTTCCTGAATTATTCAAGTTAGTCAATTTCTGTTTCTGTTATATTTTTTTTCCTGAATAGATTTTTTTAGTAAGATATTTCTATGGTTTGAATTGTCCCCAAAACTAAAATCTCTAAAGAAAAATACACTAAGACTTGTTCTTCATGCAACAAGCCAGATCCCTACTCTCTCCGAGTTGATTAAACTTTGTTAGGTTGATAGAAAGCCGCTCATCCATCAAAAACATACCTGTGAATTATTTCATTTATTCATTTTATCTCTGGACCAAGAAACTTTTTAAGCTATTGCATAGCTTTTACCCAAGCTTTGAGCACGGCGACTGAATGTAGAAATTCCGTAACGAAAAAACCTAACACAGTCGTGTATTGTCGATTCAGTTCGGCAGAGAACTGTGACCCCTTTTGCCAATTCTTCACGAGCTTCTTGCATGCGGGTGCTCCCCTGGAACCAACCTTGCTACGGCCCTGAACCCAGCATCCCTCGTGGCTTAAATCGCCCGACACGTGACCCAGTTTCGCGAGCCGGCACAAGGCTGGTTAAAATATCGGTTAATTGCGAAATTGACGGGGAGAAGAAGCGCCTAGGTCAGGCGCTGTCTAATTGAACGCGCCCGTACGGGCACGCGGCCATAGATCTCTTGCAGGTACGATGTGGGAACGTACAGATGCAGCTGCTTAATGATGCTGCCTGTCAGTGGCAACGCCGCCCCCAAAGTTCGCTCTCTCAATTATTCAGCGAGGGAGTGCATTAATCTGAGAGGCACCAAACCGGTTGGTGCTTGATTTATTGCTTGAGCAGCAACGGACGATTCTACGAGGGTGTGTTGGTGAATTCTTCGCCTACCATTAACGTTAGATTAGATTAGATCATAGACTGAGCGATAAGATCATGCAAACTACACAAACCAAAAACCCTGCTCAGAAAAATTAACGCACATTCTGAAAATCTCAATTTTAATGAAAGTTAACTCTACATTGACTTCATAACTTATTTTTTATGTTCTCTCAGGAAGGTTTTGAACGAAACAAGACACATTAAATGGAAGAAAAAATTCAGGATTTCACCGAATCTTATGTGAAAGAAGAGAAATAAACAATTTTCAAAAATACTGAAATTATGATAAGTGATTTAATACTTGGTATTTCCACCCCTTGCGTTAATTACAGCTCGGCAACGACGGTTCATACTCAAAATGAGTGATCTTGAAATGTTCTGATCTGATCCTTCCCAGATTTCTCCGAGTTGGATTCCTAAGTCATTGAGAGTAGCTGGATGATTTTCTGAACTTCTCAGCCTTCTATTGAGGTTGTCCCAAACCTGCTCAATCGGATTGAGATCTGGACTTCTTGTTCGCCATTCCATTCGAGAGACTTCAACCTCTTGAAGGTACTCCTGAACGATGCGCGCACGATGGGGTCTGGCATTATCGTCCATAAAAATGAAATTTTTACCAATGTATGGGGCAAATGGCACTACATGCTCTTCAAGAATGTTCCTAATATATTTATCAATATTCATAGCTCCATTATCAACGACCACTAGGTCTGTGCGAGCAGTCAAAGATATTCCACCCCATACCATAATCGATCCTCCCCCGAAACCAGTAGTATTCAGGAAATTGCACCGAGCATATCTTTCATGTGGACGTCTGTATACGAGGGAACGTCGATCACAATGGTAGAGGCAGAATCTAGACTCATCTGTCAAGAGAACTCTTTTCCAATAATGGGCCTCTTTCCAATGGAAATGCTCCCTCGCAAAATCCAAACGCGCCCTTCGATGGGCTGGGGTAAGAGCTGGGCCTCTTGCCGCGACACGAAGCCTTAAATCATATTCTCTGAGGCTATTTCTTATTGTCTGAGTGCTAATTTGAACCCATGAGTTTGCTCAAGCTGATTATGAAGGAAGCGAGCGGTTGCAAACCATTGTCTCAACGAAGAAACTCTCAAGTAACGTTCTTGAATGGCAGTTGTTACCCGTGGTCTACCCTGTCCTGGTCTTCGGACATTCATACCTGTCTCCCTGAATCACTGCAACATTCTGGACACACTTGTATGGGGAACTCCAAACGTTTTTGCAATTATTGTGTATGTCCACCCTTCTTCTCGCAAAACTACCGCTTGGGCACATTCCTCTTGGGTCAAATTGCGTGTTTCGCGTTGCATAGCGATCGAGTGTAGACTATTGATCACTAGAATTGATCGAGAACAACTGATTTTAGAATGGAGACAATACATTCAAAATCTGATAATGTCATCTTTTTTTATTCCTGCTGGGAAAAAACATCTGTATTGAGAAAAACGTTGAAAGTGGATAACATATACATGCATAATTCTGATGAAGATAATCATCATTGGGAACACCTTCAGTTGTAGAGTAAATTTGAGATTTCCATAATGTGCGTTAATTTTTTTGCGCTGTGGATATCAGCAAGTCAGAGGTGAAGTATGTTAAGTCACTTTTTTTCAGACACGAGATGTCTACAATATTGTATTCACATTATTGAATTTTAGTTAATGGAACACATTTTTAACTCTCTAGATACATTAATTCGCCAAATAATGACAGTAAACACTCTTTGAAACATAATCGAAATGGAAAATGTCATATCGCCTTCATCAGTAAACTTTACATAACGCCGAAAGGACCCTGGGAATTCTGATAAGCACAAGTTTACCGTCTGCTTGATAGTTCTTTTATTATTCCGCCGTTAACACCACTCGAAGAAGTTATAAAACTATGGCGAACTTATCTGGCACGGCGCACCAGCGCCATCTATCGTCAACTATTAACGATGGTATAAAATGGAACAACACTGGGATCGTAAAATGGCAGACGGTAGAAAACTGGAAAATTTACAGCGAAAATCGGCCATAACTGTCTTATGAGACTGTGCAAAACTGTTGAGTAACACCCTCATTCTGGAAGTTATGAGATGGAGCAAGCATCTGGACAATTGAATAGTCATCTTTCGAGACAGGCGAAGACGGATGCAATCTAGTTTTGAGCTCATATTTGTTAATTTAACCATTTCGAAAGCAGTCGCGAGAAATTTACGGTGAAAGAAAATGGAAAAATACTGCTTATATGGTTGTAAAACAGGAGCAATATAAGATAATCCCCAAGATGAATAAGCGTCTGTTAAAATTGATCGTGAATCTAAAGAAGAAAACTAAGCAACACAAATACGGTACAAGAAATGCCATTCATCTGTACAGAAACATTTTCGAAACACCAAAAAAAACGGAACTTCCAACATGGTTGCAATTGAGTCATACAAGACACAATAAGATACCCAACCTTATCTCAGTCATCAAAGATTTAATTATAGAGTAAGGAGATTGGAAACGCCCTTACATCTGTGGTACTATAAAATCCGACTGCGATTTTTGGCTAGTTTCTTACTTTTGACACCTAGAGGGGGCTGAAAACATTATTCAGTACAGAAAACTATTATAATATGAGCGAAATTCGAATTATACTTCTCATAAATTTCCATTAAATCGAGTATTCTTTGTCGAGCTTTTAAAGAAACATACTGATCGACAAAACAAAAGCAGGGCTGCGCTTTTTAATCAGGATGATATTTTCCATCTACACATTATTCTGAAATAAATGAAATACGCTTCTGGATTCTTTATATTTTTATTTGAAATGATTGCGTAAAACAATACAATAATTATGAAATTGAGAACATTTCAAAAATTTTTTCACATATTAGACAATGATTATAACAATTTCAAGAACTCATTCATACAGTGAACTCTCGATAAAATGGACCCGATTCATACATCTCTTACCCAGTGTATTTTCATCTCAATGAGTCTAGAGGGTCAACTAGATGAGTCGAACTGCTGGAAGGGTCGTCAAGAGAACCTCCACTTCTATAAGTCGTTCTTCTGACCACCATTGCCTCTATGAGTGGAACTTTTTGATCTGATGAATGAGACCGAAGAAGATTCGGTTCGCAAATAAATCACCACACGTGATGAATATCATACGATTTCTCGACCTCTAAGGGCATGTTTCCAGTTCTCAGACGCTCGTTTCTCATTGATGATGATTTCGTGTTTACCTGAGTTTTTCTCTCAATGAAGTTCAGTCTCACTTGAATGTTTGGTGAGCCAAATAATAGATAAGTCGAACAGTTTTTTTGGTCCCTAGGAGTTCGACTTAACGAGAGTCCACTGTATAGTAATTACAGAATGTTTGAACAACAATAAAAGAAAAATATCAGAGGTGTACAACAAGACCTGTATGTCAGCCCAGCAAGAGTTCTTTATGCGTTATCCAGAACAATATATTTTTGTCCCGATAACTCTATCCATTTGACAGCACTGAAAATGAAAAGTAATGAACAAGACAGTTACATGATACGAGTTTCAAAATTTACATTTTCATTCTCTTAGGTAATGAAAAGAATGCACATTCAAAATTATTCTTTCTTTTATTTCTGCAATTTATCACCATGCATTTTAAATGTCGGCCAGGTTTTAACACAGAATTTATAATAGAAAAACACACAAAGATTATAGAATGAGCTAGGTGCTACTCTTGTAGATTTCGAGTTATTTCAGTGGAAAATACGCGAGAAAATGTAATCATCATTCAGCAAGAATATTTATTCAAGTATTTCCTTCAAAAGTGACAACAGCCTACTAATATTCTTTATATAACCTTAGCAAATGGACCCTCATTAAATATTTTAACCATAACCCGTTTACTTTTGAAACTACAGATGTCGCTCACATCACTGTAGTAGCTTCGTTTTCCATATTTATACTCTATAATCTTTGCTCAGTCATAAGTCATAAATCAGTGTTTTTCATCAATCCTGCAATTCGAAAGGTACTGATAGGATATTACCAACATAATTTCAAGTTTCTCTAGCCATCCGAGATGCCAATAATTCTGAATCGGACTCTAATTAATTAACGAACTCCCTTCTAACCTTTTTCGCCCCTCTTCCAACAGGCTAGAAACAAGCGGTCAAACACAATGTCACGGTGGTCCTTTATTTGGTGCAGTCCAAAAATAACCGACATAAATTCAGTGATAACGAGTACGACTTAGCCAAACATGGCGTCTGAGAGGTATTTAAACTAATAAATATGCCGCCAGGTCTGTGCGAGGTGATGTTTGGGCTGCAACTGTGGATGACACTAATGCTCGTCGACAAGACATGGCTACCAACGTTCGCTTATGGCTATTCCGTTCACTGCTGATGCTGTTGTTGGTCGTGATACACTCGTTTTTTATGATTCCGTATGGTCTCCCGATTGGTAGGCCAAGCAAATTAGCTTCAAAAAATGGTGTGCCTGGAAATAATTGGTGGAGTTCGGAACATTGTTTTAATCATTCTCATTCTTTTAGGCCTCTAATAAGAGTAGTTTGAGCTCTGCCCCAATTTCCCAGTGGAGCGTATGTCGTGACGTTCGAAAAATCTCGAAATTTCGGACTATTTTAGGTTTTTCTCGAATAGCTCCTAAACTGAGCACTTTATCAAAAACATTCTAATATTCAAAAGTATTGAGCATTAAATTCTGCTTCTAGAAAGTATCACGACATCATATTTTGACAAGTATTTTTAAAGAAATCATACGTCGAAATATGGCAAATTTTAATACTTTTCAAAAAACAATTTTTTTTACTATAAACTGTAAAATACCTATGAAACTACGAACTTTAGAAGGAAATGTCATAGAATGAGAGTTGAAGACCATCTTATTGTGATAAAAACGTAACCCAAATCCACCAAACCACATTGTTTAATCGCGCAATAGCTCATCCTGCTGAGGATACTGATCATTTCATCCTAGCTAGTGTTGAATTTGCTCAGCAGTCTCATGGGTTTGTGAATAATGTTGGGGAGGACACTGAGCTTCTTATAATTCGGATTGTTTTAGCATCTATGTGTAGCAACTATTTTTTACTAGGGCCTGACAAAGGCATGCAAGACGAGGTCTTTTCTCTCTTACACAACAAGTTTTGATCTGTTTCGAAAAACAACATATTAATCCTTCAAACTTTCAACGGCTGCGACACTACGTCATCTCTTTCGTTAAAGGAAAAATGAAATTCCTTAAGACGTCTGAAATCAACACAAATCTGCTGAAAGCAGCAGAATTGTTTAGAAAATCTAATGCTTCTGCCGATAAGGTCGACGAGGCAGGGAAGAAATGCATAGCTGCACTTTATAAAAATTATTTCAAGCAATTAAATGTATTGTGGTACAAGATGTTTGAGAAATTGTTAACCAAGACCTCATTTTAATCTTGCCTCTGTGCCTCCAACTGAAGCAGCACCTCGGCAACACTCGCTAAAGAGGTATGTTATATGTAATAGATTGAGTTGTATTTTCAGTGATTAGTTTATGATTCCCACATTTGTTATTATAATTGATTTAGTTGAGTTTCAACGTTCTCAAGAATTTCAGTTGTCCTTCACCAAGACACTAAAAACATGAGAAAAAAATATGTTGGTTTTCGAAATAGAGAAAAACTTGTAGGGCAAGGAAGAAGGGAACATTTATCATCTTGCTTGCGTTTGCCAGGCTTAAGTAAAAAATTTTGGTGCACATAAGGGCTGGAGTAGTCAAAATTACAAGAAGGTCAGTGTACTCTTCAACAATAACCTCACACTCATGGGACTGCTGAGCAATTTCAACAGCACTAGCTACGATTAAATGATCAGCATTCTCAATGGGATGATCTACTGTGCAATTTTACATCGTGGATGGGAGGGGACCGGTTACGTATTTATCAAAATTTGGTGGTCAATAACTCTCATTTAATAACAGTTTGTTTCAACGCTCGTAGTTCCATGGATATTATATTTTTCATAATGAAAAAATGTGTTTTTTCGAAATGTGTGAAAATTTGCCATATTTCGATGTAAGATTTCTATACAATTACTCGTTCAAAACATAATATCGTAATACTTTTCAGAAGCAGAATTTAATGCGGAACACTTTTGAATACAACAATGTTTTTGATTAAGTGCTAAGTTTACGAGCTATTCGTCAAAATCCTAAAAAAATCCGAAAATTTCGAGGAAATTGGGGCAAAACTCAAAACTGCTCTTATTCGAGGCTTAAATAATTGATTTAAAACCGTTTCCAGAACTCCACTAATTATTTCCAGGCAAAAGTCTATAATTTTCTTGGTCTTTGATGATTTGTGCATTTTAAATACTTTTAAGGATTTGTAGAGTTAAAGCGTTATGTGTACAGTTAGCAGCTTGGCTCTGCATGATATCTGATAACTCTTCGACAATGTCAGCCATGTTGTCCCATCTTGGCAACATTCACATGACATGAAAATATTTCTGGTTGGATAAACTTCAAATCGAAACACCCTTTAACACCACATTCCATTGTGCACCCAAATAAATTTCATAAAATCACGTATCGCATCGCGCAGCGACCCGTGTGCGCGCAGCCTAACCGATCTTCAAATGTTTCCCCCCCCATTCGATTGTGCACATTGGATCCCCATCCTGGCTACGTCTAATACGGGAGATAATTCAATTTTCAATTTTCTCAAGTGTGAAGATCCAGCTGCTGAAACGGAGGAAATGAATGGGAAATTGGGGGAATCTTGGAGGGAGCCCCATGTCGGATTGATGTTTTTCGATATGAAGCCAGATAATCGATGAGATAGGTAGCCGCAGGGGTTGGTTCCGACTAGAACCATCCCACCAGGCGATATATACGATGTGGTCCAACGAAAACTCAATATTGAATATTTCATTTAACTTTCAGAAGTGGATTAGCAATTATATTATATTTATTCTAAATACCGTTGGTCTGAAAGAGAGTGAAAAATTCATTAATGAATACAACATTCACAGAGACAGACTGTTTACAAACCAGGACGAGAGACTGTCAACCAGTTACATGTGTATTACAATTGACCATTGAACCATATCAGAGAAATTCAAATCGAGTTCTGCAGGAAATCCAATAGGTTCAGGGTGGAGGTTTTAGGATTCATTCATATGAAACTCGAGAAGGGTCACACTTCAAATTAAAACCTAATGATATCAAATTTTCCGCCTCAAATTCACCACAGGATGTTTAGAGATGGAAGGTATAAAAGGAGGTTTTGTTTCTGCCTGTATAACAGATAAACTGCAGGTATTTTTGCAAAGGTACCTTCAGGTTGATATTACAAGTCCCAATTCTTCACCTGGTGAAAATTTCAACAAAATTGGAGAAGCATGAAAAAACATACAGGGTGTTGAATTTGACAAAAATTTTGCCTGTCCGGAATTTATTGACGGGGTGATTCATAAATCGATATTCGAGATATCTTCCCATGTTGGAGGATTGAATTGCCAAAAATGAGCAGAGTTTGCCTGATGAAGTGTTTTCCAATATGGAATTTTCATTTTATGTTTGATTACGATTTGGAGGAAGTCTTGAATTGTCATAATACATTTTGCATTTGGTTTTTCGAACTTTACCGGTTAGGTCAGTACCTTTTATGCATTCGTCTAGAATCTTCTCGTCTATATCAACGTCGAATAGCAAAATAAGAATTAACCAAAACTTCAAAGGTCTTTCTCCTCTCATTCGCTCCATCTCTACTAGTTTCTGTTTTAGTTTCTTAAGAGTAATGGACAACTGAGTCTTTGAAAGGGAAAATTGTTTTTAAAACTTAGATATTTCTATTAAGTTACATCTAAATTGAATACGCATTATTTTACTGGTTTCGTTACTAATTGGCGGAGGAGCTGGTCCTCAAAATTGTTTCCATATGTCGGATTGATGTTTTTCGATATGAAGCCAGATAATCGATGAGATAGGTAGCCACAGGGGTTGATTCCGACTAGAACGATCCCACCAGACGATATATACGATGTGGTCCAACGAAAACTCAATATTGAATATTTCATTTAACTTTCAGAAGTGGATTAGCAATTATATTATATTTATTATTAATACCGTTGGTCTGAAAGAGAGTGAAAAATTCATCAATGAATTCATCATTCATAGAGACAGACTGCTTATGAACCAGGACGAGAGACTGTCAACCAGTTACATGTGTATTACAATTGACCATTGAACTATATCAGAAAAGTTCAGAGCGCGTTCTGCAGGAAATCCAATAGATCCAGGTTTCAACGTGGATGTTTTAGGATTCATTCATATGAAACTCGAGAACAGTAATTAGAAGAAGTTAACAATAGAAAAATCAATTCAGGAAACTTGAGATATCAGAAAATTTTAAGTGAGGTTACGGGCGCCTGTCAAACAGCTGATTTCGACAGAGCATAGAACTGGCGAACGCGTTGCTTGATGATTGAACAATCCAAGAACGTACACAAGATTTGAAAAAAAACTTGGTCCTGAAAACAAAAATATTTCTACTTTTTCTGGAATTTTCCAACGATTTTCCCGAAGGAACGGAAATGCACGAGAAACTAATGAACGAGTGGATAAGAATCTCTGGCGATTGCCATCTTCTGGCTCACTTCATGAATCTGAAGTTCCGTGTTGTTTAGTTTTTGCCCATTTCAAAGCATCCGGATGGATTTTCTGACCAACGTGCATTGCTGTACCGAGAGTCATAAATAAGCCCCGTAATTGATTGGCAAGACAGAGCGGGAGCGGTAATAAAATGGAATTGCTGTCAACGCTTCTCTCCAATACCTTCTGGAAGGTTTGTAAACACTTCCAATAAAATTTTCCTACGTGAAAGCGCTCTTTTTATACCTTCAGGACATAGGAATTTTCTGTCAGAAGTGTATAGGGTGATTCATAAATCGATTGTTGGAGGATTTCATTGCCAAAAATAAGCAGAGTTTGCCTGATGAAGTGTTTTCCAATATGGAATTTTCATGTTATGTTTGAATGCGATTTGGAGGAAGTCTTTTTTGTCATAGTTCATTTTGCATTTGGATTCTCGAACGTCTCCGGTTAGGTCAGTGCCTTTTATGCATTTGTGTAGGATCTTCTTGTCTATATAAACGACGAATAACAAAATAAGAATTCACCAAAACATCAAATGGTCTTTCTTCTCTCATTCGCTTCATCTCTACTAGTTTCTGTCTCAGTTTCCCCAGTGTTTATTTAGATTGTTGTTACATTTTTTCTTTGTTTCTTAAGAGTGATGGATAATTAAGTCTTTGAATGAGGGAATTTTGGGAAATTTTTTTTAAAACTCAGATATTTCTGTTACGTCCAAATTGAATACGTATTATTTAACTGCTTTCGTTACTAATTGGCGAAGGAGCTGGTCTTCAAAATTGTGCTTCTTGTCTTGTTCTGAGGATCTTGATTGGAATATCGAAACAAAATTTTCATACATTTTTATCGTCTTAGATCAGATGGCAGAAGCCTAATTTTGTCAATAAAACATACGCCGCACTATGTATATACAATGTGTCGCATAATTAGACCGACAAACTTCTAATGGATGTTCTAGACATTATTTGAGACACTTTCGACGAAAATCATTTGGTACATTTATAACATTGAGATGAAAAAAAAATCACTCGAACCATTTGATCCGTATTCTTGATAGTAGCCAATGTGTGAAATTTCAACACTTTAGATTACGCAGTTTTGGAGATATGTGACAAAAAGTGTTGCCATGTTCAGAGGGTCCTAGCATTTAAGCATTTAACGAAGCAGTTTTGAACTATATGATTTTCGTCGGATCTATCTTTAGAAAAACGGATCGTATTTGATTCACTTGTTGAGGAAAGACTAATATCAGGAAATTTTGAGATAAAATAGATCAATTTCAACATCATAGTATTCAGTATTAAGCACCAGTATTGAGAAATGTCAATTGATAAATAAAAAAAAATTTCACGATTCTCATGAATATACGAATTTCTCGGATGAAAACGTCACAAAGTTTTGAATTTCGAAGTGTTATTTCTGCAACAAGTCTTCGAAAGGAATTGGCCCTGACAAGTTAGTGCACAAGTTTCACGCAGGGGCCTGCCTTCTAATATACAAAAACATTTTTTAATTGATTTTTGTTGCAGAGACTGAGAGAACATCCTAAAGAAATTTCAGAAAGACTCAAATCGACAACCTGTATTTTGCTTATTTTAGGTATACAAAAAACACGTGTGGCACTCGAGGACAGCCGCGGTAAAGCTATTGCATAGCATCTATTCAAAAATAAGAAGATAATATTGCTGACTTGAAATTTTTCTTTATTTATCTTACAATACATGTAGGTTATTCAGGAATGTTTATCATTGAAACTATAGGTTTATGGTAACTGAAATAAGAAACATAAGTTTGAGACTTAACGTGTTCTAAATATCTGGAAAATACCGAGTATTTTGTTGTGGATTCTTGTGGATCATCATTCATTTTTAAATTCAAAATTTCCGAGAGAAAAGTTGTCAACCGCTCTGATTTTTTATCAGCGAAGTTAATGTTGAAATCGCCAGCCAAGATAAGTGGAAATTTGTTACCATTTGTACCAAGTATTTTCGACCCTTCTTCAGTGTACTCCAGTAAAGTGCGATGAATAAAATGCTCTACTTCGTCCAATTTTGGATTCGGAGAAATGTTAATTGCTATCATAACTATGTGTAGGCCATTTCTAAGTTTGCATAAGCATGAACAAATATCTCCAACAAATGAGCGTCTAACATTAACATCGCTAACGTCTTCAATATTTATTTCAATATTCGGAGTCATATTATTGGTAACATTATTACTGTTTTGGTAAATAGCTACCCCTTCTTTTGGAACAGTATCTCGTTTGAATTGAAATTAGGTATTTCAATCGGATTATCACGCGTCATGCATGTTTCGGTAAGAAGTAACGCATTGGTTTGTCTCGTAACTGACTCTTGTAAATCGTATTTGTGACTATGTAGACTTTGGCAATTGAAAGTCATTATTGAAATGCCATTTCTTTTACTGATGAAATCTAAGACACTTTGAGCTGTCGTCTGAAAACTATTTAAAGACAGTCTTTTGAATTCTTGCAACAAAAATGCAGTCGATGCAGCTTGCCTTCGATTATGATAAAACTTAAATGCAGAATTATAATTTTTTGTCGTAATATAAAATTTTTCAATATTAGTCACCCGAGAGAAACATAGACGAGTTCCTGAGAATGTGATTTACTATACTCATATACTATTTCGTCAAAAGTTCCACTTTTGCGACTTATGTATAGTTAGAGCACGAGCTAATGCTAATGGAAAATGTTTGCGTTTGGCTATACATTTTCTATCCGATGTTAATGAAATATTTACCGTTCGTAATTCAACGGGAAATAGCGAGATTGCCGACTCCATTTCGCACTGCTAGAGTGGCTGCACGCATCCGTCTAGTCGCAAGCACTAAACACCATGCCGAACTGAACCGACGATACACGGCGGTGTGTAAGGTTTTTTTCGTTACGGAATTTCTACATTCGGTCGTCGCGCTCAAAGCCTCAGATAAAAGCTATACAATAGCTTTAAAAAAAAGAACTTCATTACATGATTCGTGAATTTAACTAAAACGTTAACCTTCCAGCAGTCCCGTTGAACAACTTTTTATAACGGCAGATTACCAGTACAAATCCAGCCATTATCCGAAGAATTCAAAGGACAAACACAGCTTCCCAACAAAGAGCGAAAGAATTCCAGCCCTGTCCCGGAAGAAAAACATGGAGATTGTCCCGTGATCGACCCGCTTCGCGACATCTGACGATCAGGCTCTTCTTCTTTTTCTTCTTCTTCTTCCGAATTACACGATTTTTCGATCTCGGCCTCGCCTAGCCGGCCGGGTTCAATATATTCCGGGGGATTCGAGAATTTACATTTTCAATTTCGCGGGATTGACCGTAATGTATGCCGTCTAGCTGGATATGATAGCCGCCTGCGATTCCGTTATGATCCGAACAGTTCGGACGGTTTTAATCCGACAACCGTCACATTCTTCCGCATGGAACATGTGGGACAATCGGGAGCCGATATATACTGGGTGCCACATAATTAGACCGACATTTGTTTCATTTTATTCGTTCTTTTTTCTTTTTACATGGGAATTTTTGTGTAGACCAAAATTGTTTGTTTCGTTGGGTACATATTACAATCTCTGGATGTGAATTATTAATCTTGACTTAGGTGCACACACAATATTTTAAATATAATTGTGCACCAAATTGTTGGCAGATTGTAGATTGTTGTCTGATTGAGCTTGGTTTTTGTTATTGAGTATTTGCGAGTAAATATTTATACGAGGATTATTTCTCTTCTTTTTTTTTGTCAATTTGGTAATAGGTAGGGATATTTTCATTAGAATATTATATTAATAAGAAAACTATGTAATCTGCTCAATAAATAAATAAATGAATAAATACTTCTAGTGGATGTTCTAGACATTATTTGAGACGGTTCCGACCAAATTCATATACACTGCAAATTCACGCACATTCTGAAAATCTCGATTTGAATGAAAGTTAACTCTACATTGACTTTATAACTTATTTTTTATGTTCTCTCGGGAAGGTTTTGAACGAAACAAGACATATTAAATAGAAAAAAAAATTCAGGATTTTACCGAATCTTATGTGAAAGGAGGAAAATGAACAATTTTCATAATACTGAAATGCTGATAAGTGATTTATTACTTGGTATTTCCACCCCTTGCGTTAATT
Organism: Hippodamia convergens; assembly: GCA_038502775.1. Classification (NCBI taxonomy): domain Eukaryota; kingdom Metazoa; phylum Arthropoda; class Insecta; order Coleoptera; family Coccinellidae; genus Hippodamia; species Hippodamia convergens. The sequence goes on from CM076610.1 coordinate 41,121,308, forward strand.
ACAGCTCGTCAACGACGATTCATACCCGAAATGGGTGATCTTAAAATGTTCTGATCTAATCCTTCCCAGATTTCTCCGAGGTGGATTCCTAAGTCATTAAGAGTAGCTGGATGATTTTCTGAACTTCTCAGCCTTCTATTGAGGTTGTTCCAAACCTGCTCAATCGGATTGAGATCTGGACTTCTTGCTGGCCATTCCATTCGAGAGATTTCAACCTCTTCAAGGTACTCCTGAACGATGCGCGCACGATGAGGTCTGGCATTATCGTCCATAAAAATGAAATTTTCACCAATGTATGGGGTAAATGGCACTACATGCTCTTCAAGAATGTTCCTCATATACTTATCAGCATTCATAGCTCCATTTTCAACGACCACTAGGTCTGTGTGAGCAGTCAAAGATATTCCACCCCATACCATAATCGATCCTCCCCGAAACCAGTAGTATTCAGGAAATTGTACTGAGCATATTTTTCATGTGGACGTCTGTATACAAGGAAACGTCGATCACAATGGTAGAGGCAGAACCTAGACTAATCTATGAAGAGAACTTTTTCCCAATCGGCCTCTTTCCATTGAATATGCTCTCTCGCAAAATCCAAACGCGCCCTTCGATGGGCTGGGCCTCTTGCCGCGACACGAGGCCTTAAATCATATTCTCTGAGGCGATTTCTTATTGTCTGAGTGCTAATTTGCACCCATGAGTTTGCTCAAGCTGATTTTGAAGGAGGCGAGCGGTTGCAAACCGTTTTCTCAACGTGGCGTTATTCGCAAGAAGGAATTATTTCCTATTTTTTCAGAGTGTTAATGTATTTTATGTTGACCCCGCCGTAGAAGAATCCAACAAAAAAACTTTCATAACAAACAGATCATCCAATCTTGAGTTATAAATGGTGTAACCAACAAAATGGCCGACTTAGTTTTATACATATATTAAGATTTCAGGTGTGACTGTCCGAGAATTTTATCCTCCTCTAAAACCACGCCAAGGACTGTTTTATTCAGACAAGTACATAAAACCTTTACCGAATGACCCGCAAATGAAAAATTCATGTCGCCCCTCAAGATTAACAGGAGAACCGTCGATCCTACGCACACAAGAACTTTTATTGGCCACGTTAACTACAATCTCCTGCCGGCTCCGGCCAACATGGCCGATGTACCGATCGTAAAGCATCGCGGTGATTTAATGGGGACGATTTTATGGTCCTTGCTGCCTCCGCTGAACTTTATAATTCCTGCATCGATCATTATTCCTGAGAGACGATCGTGCATTCCGCGGCTTAGGCCGCGACTGCGGCCCTCGTGTAGAGGGGGCATAAGCCGTCGTATTCGCAATCCGTCCCGCTGATGAATAATTCAGCAGGAGGACGATTCTGAGCCGCTCGCAGATGGGAATATAGTTGGCGGGGATCTTAATGAGTCTCCTCCACTTCTCGGATTGGTTTGTTTCTTGATTAACGAGGTCCACTCGGGTTTTTCCTGCTGGTGGGATTCCTGCTGGGTATATTGAAGGCGAGGTTATGATTAACTGTTTTTTGTTGGTCGTCTTTGAGATTGGGAAGATGAAAGCTGTTTGAATCAATTTGAGGATGATATAAGGAGTGGTTGTCAACACTTCAGCAGGAGTACTCATTACATTTAGAGCGATGCTTCATTTTGACGATGAGAAAGGCAATGTTTTCATCTGGGGAATCTGGAATCGAGTTTTCTTAAAAAACAGGTGGTATAAAATAAGATTTGCAAAGAACATTCCCTTCTCTAGGATTTCTTTTTCTCTCAATTAAGGACGTATACGCAGGTCTTTCCTGCGGTTGGAATTCCTGCGGACTTTATTGACGGTAAGGTTATGATCATAGGTTTTTTGTTATTCCTCTTTGAGATTGGGAAGATGAAAGCTGTTTGAATCAATTTGAGGATGATATAAGGTGTGGTTGTCAACGCTTCAGCAGGAGTACTCATTACATTTAGAGCGATGCTTCATTTTGATGATGAGAGAGGAAATGTTTTGATCTCAGGAATCTGGAATCGAGTTTTGTTGAAAAACAGATGGTATAAAATAAGTTTGTGCAAAAAACAGTCCTTTTCCACTCCTGGGATTTGTGTTCTTCTTGATTAACGACGTCCTTTCAGGTTTTTCCTGCAGTTCAAATTCCTGCGGACTTTATTGACGGTAAGGTTATGATCCTAGGTTTTTGTTATTCTTCTTTGAGATTGGGAAGATGAAAGCTGTTTGAATCAATTTGAGGATGATATAAGGTGTGGTTGTCAACGCTTCAGCAGGAGTTCTCATTACATTCAGAGCGATGCTTCATTTTGATGATGAGAGAGGAAATGTTTTGATCTCAGGAATCTGAAATCGAGTTTTGTTAAGAAAAGTGGGATTCGTGTTTTTCTTGATTGACGACGTCTTTTCAGGTTTTTCCTGCAGATGAAATTCCTGAATTCCTGCGGACTTTACTGACGATAAGGTTATGATCAACGGTTTTTGTTAGTCCTCTTTGAGATTGGGAAGATGAAAGCTAATGGAATCAATTTGAGGATGATATAGGTAGTTTGTGGTCATCAGCACTTCAACCGAGGACTCATTTCTTAAGAAGAGATGCTTCATTTTGATGGTGGGAAAAAAATTTTGTGATCTAGGGAATCTGAAATTAAAGCTGGCATGAAATGAGTTTTTGGAAAAACAGCTTCTTTCCAACTTCTGTGATTTGTTTGTTTCTTGATCAATGACGTTCAGTTATGTTTTTCCCGCCGTTGAAACTCCTGCTGGGTATATTGGCGACAAGGTTATGATTAACCGTTTTTTCTTGATTGCCTTTGAGATTGGGATGAAAGCCTTTTGAATAAATTTTTGGTCTGAATTTTCTAATTTTCCAACGACTGTAACTTTGAAGCAATTTTCTTTCAAATATCTGTTTGAATATTCTTAATCTACGTCCTAGAATTGATAAGATATATGATTTTGGTTTTGCTCCGAGAAAAAAAAATTTCGAGAGTCTAAATTTTCTAACTTTGAAAATGAATTTTTTTAAGACGATCCGATTGAATAATCTTAATCTACTCCCTCAAATTAACGAGATAAACGACTTTGGTTCTAATAGGAGCAACAAAATTTTTTTCGAAAAAATGGAAATTTTTCCATGCATATGTATGCAAAATTTGTCAAAAAATCAAAATTGTCTGATCGCTACTAAAACCTAGTCACTCGATAATTCGGGGGCGTAGATTAATAATATCCGAACAGTTTTTCTCTAAAACTGCTAGTTTTTAAATTAATGTCGATGGGAAATCCGAAAAAATCAACCTTCCCTGAAAAATTCATAGAATCGGAATTAGTTGCGATAAGACCATGAAAACTGTACCATTTCATTCGCAAAGAACCATTCTACATGTGAAAAAATCAGCATCTCTCCACTCCAATTTTTCTGGTAGCTGTGGTACTTCAAAGATGACCAAATTTTCGAAAAATTTTTTGAAAAAGTTATTCATCTGCCAAAATACCGACTGTAGAATAATTCCATTTACTTATTCGTAATCCACATACTTCAATCATACGAAAATATGACTTGAGTCTCATTAACTTGAGAAAAAAAAATTTCGGACAGAATAATTTCGATATCGCGAAAAAAAGTCACGAAGAAAATTATTTTCTGCTATATAGAAACCCAGGTCAATAAGATGTATAACAAAGCTACCTAGATCTTCAATTGGAGTTTTCCTGCACTCGGTATTCTGGCAACTAAAAAAATTTTTGGATATTTGGTCAACTTCGAAGTGTCGTAGCAGCCGGAAAAATTTGAGTGGGAGATGCTCATTTTTTTCTCATATAGAATGACCCTCTACGAATGAAATGATAAAAATTTTATGGTCCTATCGCGACAAGTTTAGATTTTATTCATTCTTCCGCGAAGGTCAATTTTTTTGGATTTTCCATCGACTATAATTTGAGAACTAGAAGTTTTAGAGAAAAAATGTTTTGATATTATTCATCTATTATTTTTGATGGAGTACAGTTATGTCTATGATTATTATAACATTCTTCAGCTCCTGCCTTTTCTGCAACCAAATCGATTCAGGTCATTTTAGGGACTCTTCGAGATTTAACGTGCCTACGCAGAAAATGGCTGATCTTAAATAGACGGATGGGCGATTTTCTCCGCCATTGAATGGCTTCGATATACCCAATTTAGCGAAGTGGCAGTTTCAGCTTACGCCGTGTGAATGGGGATAATCACCGAAGGGTTCTTCACGTCAAAAAATCAACATGATGACAACATTCTATTCGATACAATCATCTGGTTTTTCAACTGAGATCAAGACAATGTTGGTTGTTCCAAAATCATAATTAAAAAAAATTTTAAAATGAATTGAGCATAGTTTTTTCGACATAAATAAACAATAGGTGAAAAAATGAGGAAAAGAAAAAGACAACCTGTATTAATCTATAACATGAAGATGGGCATAAATTATATTCTGTCATAATCGCAAAATCACAAGAGAGGTTATTTAAATCATAGACATAACTATCCTTCATCCAAAAGAGAACATCGTAGAAGAAGAAAATAATATAAAGGAACTTTGACAAAATTATATATAATAAGGACTTGTGAAGATGAAGAGTGTAGAGTTAGTAGCTTGGCTCTACATGAGATCTGATTACTTTCTGACAATGTTAGAAATATATCCTCTACTTGGCAATATTTTACAGGAAAATGTTTTTGGTTGGATTCAAATTCTTTTTATACGTTGCTTATGACATCCTTTCATTCTGTTTATTTTTTTCCCAATAATAATTAAATGAAATAAAATTATTTCGAGATCTATTTCAAGTCAAACTAATTCACGATTCATGTTCAAAATCAACAATGTACGGAGTGAAGAAATTTACCTTTACTTACCTAGGTTCCAAACTGCGATGGCGATGTATTTGGGAGCTGCCATCACAGCCATTGTATAGAGAATTCTATCATTAAACAGTTATCACAACGGGAAATTGCACAATGGAAACTGTGGTTTAGGTTATTACAGGGAAATTGTATTTGGTGTAAATACACATGAGGCGTTCTACGAGCGCTTCAATTTATCCCCTTATTCAAAACGTCGAGGTGATTTTCCTGAGAATGTTTTTTTTAACATTTATAACTAGTAGTCCATCGTATGATCAAATTTTCAGACCACTAAGATCAAAATTGGCTGAAGTCTCATAGAAACTTATACATCCCCTGGTCCTTAAGGTTAGGGGTGCAAGTTTCAAGTTCAAGTTGTTTGTGTACTGAAACTAGATCACATACCAAATTTTAACATGATAGGACATCGAGAAGTACCCTAACAGTTTTTATGATCATCAATGAGAGAGTGACCAAATCGGGGGTTTTTAGATAACTATAAAATCTAAAGTATACCAGCTATGCACTGGAAACTTTGCACGTTTGATGAATTCACTACTGTCATTATATCCTGAGAATTTTGTTCATATACTACAGGGTGTACCAAGTTCGACGGCCTATTAGGCGTTTCTGGAGAATTAGACTTATGTGAAATCTGAAAATTGGGATTATGATATTGTTTGATATTATCTACAGAGCTAAAATATTCTTGGAGCCTGACCACTTTCAGTTATACAGGGAGCGAAAAGAAAATTGTCAAACTTTTTTTTTCTGTTTTTTTCTTTTTGAATTTGACGAAGTATGCAATTCTGAATACATTCGTACTCAAATCGTTGCATTCGTCGAAATACTTTCAAAAATATATCGAGAAAAACCTGAAGAAAAAGAGAGAAAAGAGTATTCGGTATTATGTTTGTTATTCCTAATCTAGATACCTTAAGCACAAACCGTTTTCACATTTTTGAAGTCGAAGAATGTGGAAATATTGTACATTTCTAGAATTTTGAAAAAAACTCATCACAGGGTGTTCCAAATGTTGGGTCAAAAATTGGGATCAAGATTGGCCCATAACTTTCGTTTTTCAAATTAGAACCCTATTTTTTTATGATTGCGTTGGATTGTACAAAGAAAAATGATGATAATGTTTTACTATGTTGATGCTCTTAAAATTGATAATTCTTGAGTTATTGAGGATTTTCTGATTTTATGTCGTACGTAGCGTCAAATTCATTAAATATGTTTCATATCAACTATGACCTTGGTCATAGAAGATGAATTATTCCAATAACTCACTAGTGACACACCTTTTTCTTTAATTCATTCATCATTGTTGTTATGAAACAGATATTATGAATTTGACGCAACGTACGACATGTAATCAGAAAATACTAGATACCTCAAGAATTATTGATTTTAGGAGGTACAACATAATAGAACATTATCATCATTTTTCTTCGCAGAATCGAACGCAATCATTAACAAATAGAGTTCTAATTTGGGAAAACGAAAGTTATGGGCCAATCTTGATCCCAATTTTTGACCGAACATTTGGAACACCCTGTGACGAGTTTTTCAAAATTCTAAATATGTAAAATATTCGACTACAAAAACGTGAAAACGGTATGTGCTTAAGATATCTAGATTAGAAATAGCAAGCATTATACCGAATACTCTTATCTACCTTTTTTGTTCAGTTTTTTTTTATATTTCGGAAAGTATTTTGACGAATGCAACGATTTAAATACGGATGTATTAAAGTGTGTGTCACTAGTGGAATAATTCATCTTCTGTGACCAAGGTCATAGTTGATATGAAACAGATTAAATGAATTTGACGCTACGTACCACATAAAATCAGAAAATCCTGAATAACTCAAGAATTATCAATTTTAGGAGCATTAACATGTTAGAACACTATCATCATTTTTCTTCATACAATCCAACGCAATCATAAAAAAATAGGGTTCTAATTTGAAAAACGAAAGTTATGGGCTAATCTTGATCCCAATTTTTGACCCAACATTTGGAACACCCTATGATGAGTTTTTCAAAATTTTAAAAATGTAGAATATTTCCACAGTCTTTGACTTCCAAAATGTGAAAACGGTTTGTGCTTAAGGTATCTAGATTAGGAATAACAAACAAAATACCGAATACTCTTTTCTCTCTTTTTCTTCAGGTTTTTCTCGATATTTTTGAAAGTATTTCGACGAATGCAACGATTTAAGTACGAATGTATTCAGAATTGCATACTCTGTCAAATTCAAAAGAAAAAACAGAAAAAATAAATTTTGAAATTTTTTTTTTTGCTCCCTGTATAACTGAAAGTGGTCAGGCTCCAAGAATATTTTAGCTCGGTAGATAGTGTCAAACAATATCATAATCCCAATTTTCAGATTTCAAATAAGTCTAGTTCTCCGGAAACGCCTAATAGGCCGTCGAACTTGTTACACCCTGTATATTCCAAAATCAAGTTATGAGGGTTCAAAAATACGACGAAACACTTCGAGAAAAGATAGTTAGAGATAATATATGATTTGACACGGAGCCCGTTCATTCTTCCTAAATACTATGAAATATCTAAATATTTCCCAGAGATAATCATGAGTAAATGATAATTTTAAGCGTATCGACAATTACATGGCGGTTTTCTGTTTGACAGTTGAGAAATCAGAGCGAAAAAGGCGCATTCCGAACTGAACGTATTTTCGAGGTCATTGTATCGAACAGATTATAGTATTGTAGGACTCAGAATAAAATGAATGTGGATTTGAGTTGATGGGAGAGAACTTTCATTCTTTCATATATTCTTTTCGATTTTCAATAATAATAATCATTTCCTATCATGTGGAGTCGAAAGAACCCAAGAATTCTGCAAGACTCAAATCCAGAAAACAATTTCTTTTAAGACTTTGATCGCTCAAATGTGCATAATTGCTTCACTTCAATCACAACCGAACAATCTTCTGATGAAAATAGCTCGACGTCACTTTAGCAGTGGCGGCAACAGAAGGTTTTGTCGTTGACGACGTCTCGAATTGAGATTCTGTCAAGACAAGAACAACCAGGTGCGCTCGAGTCCTGTGCAATAAAACAGCAAATTATATTTCCTCTCCCGCAACTCCTGTAATTGCGTAATTACCACTCGAATAACTTCAAAGTTTCAAGGGTAATCGCGGACTTTTTACCCGAAAATCCAATTATAACGCCCTCTGTGTTCCACAATGGATGTTATTTCGCCGTTTCCGGAAAATGTTTTATTTTCCCGTCAGATTTGAGGGGATGCTCGGCGAGGAAAAACGAATATAAAGTGTTAGGGAGTGAAGTGGTATTTCTGAAGAGAACAGAAACTCGAGGAGCTTACATATGCCATTTTCCTAATATGGTTCAGGAAAATTAAATAACTTACAAGAAGAGCCTTGGATTTTTTTAATGCCCTAGGGGTTCCTATGACAATCTTTTTTGAAAAGGAAAAGAAAGACCTTCTCATGAAACTTGTGCAATATTTTGAGAGAGAAAGTAAGACTTCGAACTTTGTAACGTTTCAGAATCTATTTCAGGCGGCCAGAGTATTTTACTATCGGCTTTCTCTTTCTCCCTTATTTTTCTATACAAAAAAAAGGTTCAGGGCCAGTAAATGTATTGGCCTATTCCTTTCCTTCGATTCCAAGAAATATTGACCCAATTCAGGTTTTCACGACCGGATACCATGAAATTATTTGAGTCTCCTAAGTTGATCTTTCCGGAATTATATTACCTAACGTACCTTGTATATTCCCACACACCATGAACAGAAAAAAACACAGCAGAATTCTGAAAATCATCAGCAGCAACTTTCTATATGTATACAAATTCTTTTGATTCAGAGAGCTAAAAATAATAGGATACATATTGAAACAAAAAGGTACCTAGCTGAGGTTGGTGCAACACAGGATAACCATACAGGTATGCAGTATGATTAAATGAGGATAGAAAAAAAACTTGAGCTACCTCGCATATGAAAAAAATTTACTAAAATTATTATATATCAGGGAATCTTGAAAGACATCAGCGTGATCTGAAGAGAACATCTTCATGTTATCCGCCTATGGACTCAGAAAAACAGATTTTTCACAAAACGACTCGCAATTCTCAATCTGAAATGAAAAGAGACAAAAGCAGAAAAGAAACCAATTAATTAGAATAAATTAAATTATTTCGAAATTAACACCCAGTTCAGAAATGCATTTGTTACTTGTATCGCCTCGAAACAATCTTGAAATTTATAAATGGGACAACTCTTCATAGATGTTCTATAGTCTCCTCATTTTCCCCACACTCACAACTAGGGCTCTCAAACGAATTCCATCGGAAGAGCATGCTGTTGCATCGTCTAATACGATCTAGAACAGACCATATTGCCCTGGGAGGTCAAAACCAGGAACTCTGATGGAAGGATCAATAATAAGATCTTTATTGAAAAAATTGCATACATTCCGTGCCAAATTTTTTCGTCGCTTCTATTGATCTCAATTAGAAAATTGGACAAAAAAGGTTTACGCGACTTCAATCTGGGGACCTTAATTATCTGGAATATAGGTGAGTATGAGAAATTAATTTGGAGAGGAATTGAATTTGTTTTAAGAATTCAAAGCTGTTTTCTTTCTCCGAATATGGGGAGGGACAATATTTGAGAGGACTGATAAACCAAGGAGTAGGTGTAGACTTGATAGTACCAGTTATAGTCCTCATGGAAAAATTTAGTTGGGCCATCAAGGTATCTAGGATTGAAATTAGGTTTCAAGGGAGAAGAACCGAAAGTGACACTAAATTTTCTATATTTCTGATGATTATTCAAATGAAGACTTCAAGTAATCATCGATTTCTCCACAGCAAACTATCCAATTAGATCACTCACGAAAAATATGAACAACAAAGGTCCGAGGTTTGATCCCTGCGGCACCCCTCGATATCGCCCGAAATCGTCATTAACGTACTGCAAAACTGGCCGTATTCAACTAGGAAGGTTAACTCCAGGACTTTTAATGATAGGATCAGTAAATAGATCTTTGTTATCACAATAAAAGTGGGTCATGATATCCTTCAGGAGAAAAAATTTCATGATGGAGGTTCAGTACTTGCTGAATAAAAATTTAGAATGTTTCACCAACCTTTCGTCAAGATAAAGCCATTCAACTTGAGGTTCTTCACTGAAAATTCATGACACAACTTGGAATAGAAGGCAGCCATAATGATGCATTTCCATTTGAACCGAATGAATCCTCTTCAAATCGGATTTTATAACTGTATCCGGACATTCTTGATCTGTGAAGGAAGGCCTACTAATTGGATTCAAAGTAATTGATATAAGAGCGGCTTCTTCGAGTTTTCTTTTTCTCCATCCCAATTTCCATTATATTATTGAAACTTCATTCCATTAGATGTTATGATTCTTCTTCTAGGCTTGTTGGACAAGCATGGATTTGTCAATTCCTTCAAATTGGGGTTGTTTCTGGTGCTCTTTGTTAGTTTGTCTTACTCAATGCTGGTTTCGCCAATGTAGGATCGCTAACTCTCATCAATCTTTCACCCATTGGTCCTCATTGTTTTCGTAATACACCACTCAAAAAAATTAACGCACATTCTGAAAATCTCAATTTTAATGAAAGTTAACTCTACATTGACTTTATAACTTATTTTTTATGTTCTCTCGGGAACGTTTTGAACGAAACAAGACACATTAAATAAAAGAAAAATTCAGGATTTCACCCAATCTTATGTGAAAGAGGAGAAATGAACAATTTTCAAAATACTGAAATGCTGATAAGTGATTTAATACTTGGTATTTCCACCCCTTGTGTTAATTACAGCTCGGCTACGACGGTTCATACTCAAAACGAGTGATCTTGAAATGTTCTGATCTAATCCTTCCCAGATTTCTCCGAGTTGGATTCCAAGTCATTAAGAGTAGCTGGATGTTTTTCTGAACTTCTCCGCCTTCTATTGAGGTTGTCCCAAACCTGCTCAATCGGATTGAGTTCTGGACTTCTTGCTGCCCATTCCATTCGAGAGACTTCAACCTCTTCAAGGTACTCCCGAACGATGCGAGCAGGATGGGGTCTGTCATTATCGTCCATAAAAATGAAATTTTCACCAATAGCACTACATGCTCTTCAAGAATGTTCCTTATATACTTATCAGCATTCATAGCTCCATTATCAACGACCACTAGATCTGTGCGAGCAGTCAAAGATATTCCACCCCATACCATAATCGATTCTCCCCCAAAACCAGTAGTATTCAGGAAATTGCACTGAGCATATCTTTCATCTGGACGTCTGTATACAAGGGAACGTTGATCACAATGGTAGAGGCAGAATATCTAGACTCACCTGTGAAGAGAACTCCTTCGCAAAATCTAAACGCGCCCTTCGATGGGCTAGGGTAAGAGCTGGGCCTCTTGCCGCGACACGAGGCCTTAAATCATATTCTCTGAGGCGATTTCTTATTGTCTGAGTGCTAATTTCCACCCCATGAGTTTGCTCAAGCTAATTTTGAAAAAGGCGAGCGGTTGCAAACCGTTGTCTCAACGAAGAAACTCTCAAGTAACGTTCTTGAATGGACACACTTGTATGGGAAACTCCAAACCCATCTGCAATTCTTGTGTATGTCCACCCTTTTTCTCACAAAACAACCGCTTGGGCACATTCCTCTTGGGTCAAATTGCGTGTTTCGCGTTGCATAGCGATCGAGTGTAGAAAATCAAACGAAAGAAGAACTATTGATCACTAGAATTGATCGAGAACAACTGATTCTAGAATGGTGCCAATACACTCGAAATCTGATAAAATCATCTTTTTTTATTCCTGCTGGGAAAAACATCTGTATTGAAGAAAAACGTTGAAAGTGGATAACATATGCATGCATAATTCTGATAAAAATACTTATCATTGAGAACACCTTCAGTTGTAGAATAAATTTGAGATTTCCATTATGTGCGTTAATTTTTTTTGCGCAGTGTATTTACCATTAATTGTGGTAGCTATTAGCTACCACAATGCCACGAAAATAAAAAGAAAAAAAAGTTCCACTTCATTGGATTCTCTCTCTAGAAGATATCTAACCTGAACTGTGGCGATATTCGAAAAATCAGGTTTGGCAACGCCGATCTGTTTACCGCTTCTCCAACGAGGAGGGTCACGTGGCTCCTCCACGGCATGCTGAAATGGAGTATCGATCGAGCCGAAGAAACGTGTGGGCCCGACGGGAAAATGATGTTTTGGGGCCACCGAAAGCTTCTCGAACGGAAATTTATGTACTTCGGCCGAGTCTCTAATGGAGGGTTGTTTTGATTGATGCGTGCACGCTCTTATCGATGGTCCGAGCTGCGAGAACCACCCGATATGACTAGAAAAAAGGCGCTAGTTCAGCATTCATGAAACAATTTCATGAATTTATGATGCTAGTTAGGAGATTGGGGATTTTGGTGTTATCCGATTATGAGCGCCATCTATTCTTTCAAATGTCTATCAGAATTTGAAACATTTTTTATATCACAAGGTGCAGTAATTGCCATATGGCGATAGTGTGTCTGGTTTTGTGAATTCGGTCGTGTGTTTTTTGTGTTACTCTGTTATTTTCTTGAAAAAATACAAACTCTAGAATCATTTAAAATGTGGAAAAATGGTTAGACTATTAGAAGACTATTAGATGTTATCCGATAGAAGGTTCCGAGTTTTTGTCGATGATAATAGTAGCCATTTCGAATCTTTGAATAATGGTCTTCCACAAGGTTGAGTTTTATCACCTCTTCTATTCAATTTATATTTGTGTGACATTCCAACTACTTCTTCGGAAAATTTATTTATGTGTGGCGTTTGTGCCCGAATGAAAATAAAACCATGGTTTCGTGTTTTCATTTGAATAATAATCAGAAATATAGTAATTTGAGTGTTACTTTCGGTTCTTCTCCCTTAAAACATAATTTCAAACTAGATACCTGGGATTCAAACTTGATTTCTCTCTAAATTTCAATGCCCATTCAGATGATCTGCGTTTGAAGCTTAAAACTCTAAACAATATTCTTCAGAAACGAGCGTGTACCTATTGGGGCGCTGATGCAACAATTCTTCGTACGGCAGCGCTTGCTTTGGTTTTTTCTTCTGCTGAACTGAATATTGTTGCCCTGTTTGGTTGAACGGTGTTCATGTAAAAAAAATTGATGCCCAACTAAATTTTTCTATGAGGATTATTACTGGTACTATTAAGTTTACACCTACTCCTTGGATACCACTCCTCTCAAATATTGTCCCTCCCCATATTAGCAGAGAGACAGCAGCTTTGGATTTTTGGAACAAGTTCAATTCCTTTCCAAATTTATTTCGCATACTCACCTATATTCCAGATAATAAGGTCCCCAGATTGAAGTCGCATAAACCTTTTTGGTCAAATTTTCTGATTGATATGAATCGAAGCGACAAAGAAATTTGGCAATCTGAATGGTATGTATCCAATTTTTTCAATGAAGATCTTATTTGTGATCCTTCATCAGAGTTCCTGGTTTTGACCTTCCCAGGGAATATGGTCTGTTCTAAATCGCCATGGACGATGCAACAGCATGCTCTTTCGATGGAATTCGGTTGAGAGCCCTAGTTGTGAGTGTGGGGAAAATGAGGAGACTATAGAACATCTTATGAATAGTTGTCCCATTTATAAATTTCAAGATGGTTTCGAGGGTATACACAAAGTAAAAAAGGCATTTCTGAAATGAATAATTTAATTTATTCTAAATAGTTGGTTTAATTTCTGCTTTTGTCTTTTTTCATTTCAGATTAAGAATTGTGAGTCGTTTTTGTGAAGATTATGTTTATCTGAGCTCATCAACGGATAACATGAAGCTGTTGTTCCAGATCACACTGATGTCTTTCAAGATTTTCCTGATATTTGTTATTTTGAGTGATTTTTTTCTCGGGCAGGGTAAGAGTGTTTTTCAGCTGAGGTTTTTCCCTTTCCTCATTTAATCATACTGAAGACCTGTATGGTTTTCCTGTGTTGCACCAACGCAGCTAGGTACCTTTTTGTTTCAATATGTATTGTATTATTTTAGCTCTCAGAATTCCCTCTTGAATCTTCTGAAACGTATTGCACGGTGAAGAACTGTTACAATACAAGGGGGATTCATCATAAACTAGAATTTTTTACATTACCAATTTTGCGCTCTTCATGAAATACAGCATATCCAAAATATTCAGTTTTCACGATTTCAGCGGCATCTAGTATTTCGAATTTTTAATTATCGTTGTCTTCTTCTTATACTAGAGATATATTTTTGTTGATAAGATGTATGAATACGTAATTTTTGCCCTTCTTTAATGGAATGGCATCTGACCAATTTGAGAATATGCATCTCCGAAAGGTCATAGTTGTCATTTAGATCTACCATATATGTGATCTTTAAAAGAATGACTTGTCCAATAATGTACAGGACAAGATAAGTACGATAGTTCTGATTAAAAAATATATTCCAAGGAGTAATTTGCGATTCATCAAATTAAATAAACGATGACAAGGAATATTTCACTGGAACACGGTATAAAAAAATCTAATATGAAACAAAATTCGATTATGAATGGGTGTGTGGTCGGCCACCCCTAACGAGTCGCTCATGCCTTCCCGCCGCCTCTCCGAGTGAGCAACGTCATCCCAGATCCCGTTGCAGGCCAATTTGTACACATCGCTGCGAAATTACTAGTTGGCGGCGAATTGATTGCTCATTCATTGACGGCCATGTCAAACACAGCGGGAAACCTTGAAAACCATAATTTCTGACTGTTGACCGTTCGCTGGCATTGGCAAGAATTAATACGCGTGTAATTCGGTCCCCGATCTTGACAGGTGTCAGGGTGCATCTTGACCCGACATCGTTATTTATCCGACCGATATGACGCCCTATCGAGATGTTGTGATTTGTTGGATCTCCCTGATGGAGCAGACATTCGTTTCGGAACGCGTCCCTGATGCGCCCGTAATTCTATGGTCGTCATCATAGATCACTGCGGCTCACGGAAACATCACTCTGACAGTTGAGGGGTCCTGTACAATTAGGATCATCGGACGAATGTCAATGCTGTTAAAGTTACAGGTTTTTTGCTTTATGATGTCTGAATACACTGCGCAAAGAAATTAACGCACATTATGGAAATCTCAAATTTATTCTACAACTGAAGCTGTTCTCAATGATAATTATTTTTATCAGAATTATGCATGCATATGTTATCCACATTCAACGTTTTTTTTTCAATACAGATATTTTTTCCCAGCAGGAATAAAAAAATATGATATTATCAGATTTTGAATGTATTGGCTCCATTGCAAGAGGAATGTGCCCAAGCGGTAGTTTTGCGAAAAGAAGGGTGGACATACACAAGAATTGCAGAAAGGTTTGGAGTTTCCCATACAAGTGTGTCCAGAATGTTGCAGCGATTCAGGGAGACAGGTATGAATGTCCGAAGACCAGGACAGGGTAGACCACGGGTAACAACTGCCATTCAAGAACGTTACTTGAGAGTTTCTTCGTTGAGACAACGGTTTGCAACCGCTCGCCTCCTTCAAAATCAGCTTGAGCAAACTCATGGGGTGCAAATTAGCACTCAGACAATAAGAAATAGCCTCAGAGAATATGATTTAAGGCCTCGTGTCGCGGCAAGAGGCCAGCTCTTACCCAGCCCATCGAAGGTTTGGATTTTGCGAGAGAGCATATCCATTGGGAAGAGGCCGATTGGGAAAAAGTTCTCTTCACAGATGAGTCTAGATTCTGCCTCTACCATTGTGCTCGACGTTCCCTTGTGTCCAGACGTCAACATGAAAGATATGCTCAGTGCAATTTCCTGAATACTACTGGTTTCAGGGGAGGATCGATTATGGTTTGGGGCGGAATATCTTTGACTGCTCGCACAGACCTTGTGGTCGTTGATAATGGAGCTATGAATGCTGATAAGTATATAAGGAACATTCTTGAAGAGCATGTAGTGCCATTTGCCCATACATTGGTGAAAATTTCATTTTTATGAACGATAATGCCAGACCCCATCGTGCGCGCATCGTTCAGGAGTACTGGAATGGAATGGCCAGCAAGAAATCCAGATCTCAATCCGATTGAGCAGGTTTGGGACAACCTCAATAGGAGACTGAGAAGTTAAGAAAATCATCCAGCTACTCTGATTGACCTAGGAATCCAAATCGGAGAAATCTGGGAAGGATTAGATCAGAACATTTTAAGATCACTCATTTTGAGTATGAACCGTCGTTGCCGAGCTGTAATAAACGGAAGGGGTGGAAATACCAAGTATTAAAACACTTATCAGCATTTCGGTATTTTGAAAATTGTTCATTTCTCTTCTTTCACATAAGATTCGGTGATATCCTGAATTTTTCATCATTCAATGTGTCTTGTTTCGTTCAAAACCTTCCCGAGGAAACATAAAAAATAAGTTAAAAAGTCAATGTAGAGTTAACTTTCATTAAAATTGAGATTTTCAGAATGTGCATTAATTTTTTCACGCAGTGTAACATGGCCTGTGCACTGATTTTGTTACGTCAATTTGGGAATATGAGGAATATTTTTCCGCGTTAGGTTTTTGCAATAACGATTATACGCAGAGCTTGTTTGCTTGAGACACAAAATAAACGTCGCCCCAAATTAGAATACTGAAAAGGAAAATATCTTTTTTAATCATTCAAATGCAGTGTTGTCATATTCAGCTTTGCTAAGCACGTGCTCAACAAAGCCGATATAAAGCCCGACTCAAATCTTAAGGGCATCTTAGGTAAGTTTCGGACAACATATTACAGAAAAGAATTCATCAGAAATGAACTTAATAGTGGTTACAGTCCACTGCGACCTGATGGTCTATTGTGCCCCCTGACAAAGCTTTACAGCTCGCCTTCCAGTCCCAGAAATCCTATATCTCGGAAGGCTTCAGTGAGGCTAATTCCTCACTCCTACAGGTCTCTTGAATAAAGCATTGTTTCCTTTGGTTTACAATACCAAAGCATTCTGTGACTAGGTGAATAGGAGTTTCTTCCTCCTCCCACAGAATCTACACTCGTCAGTGTCCGATACGCCCGTTCTCAGCAAGTGCTTTCTGTGGCGACAATGCCCTGTAAGAAAGCCAGTGAGGAGGTGTAGTTGGTTCTTACTGAGATCCAAATATCTTTTGGATCTTGCAGTTTCAAAATTCCGGAGGAACTTTTTGGAGTGATCCAACCCTGGGAGATTCTGCCAGAGTGTTTCTCTTTCAGTTTTTTCCTTCTCCGAAACTCCTTCTCATATGTACAGGCTATCCCAAATTGCTTGATTTTGACTGTTTTAGGTACTTCTGGACTGGATAGGTAGAAACTTCGTAAGGTGTCCTGGGCTCGATTTTTGTGAAAACGATTAAATCTTTCTAGAAGCGCTTTCTTCCCGGAAATATATTCAATGTTTTTCCCGTGAAAAAAAACACTTTTTTATATCAACTACGATCGCATTTTTTTTTATTTTATTTCATAAAAAAAAAATTTAGAGATAAAAAAAAATTTGAAATAATGTCTTAGTCCCAGTGAAAAAGTGCTTGTTGAAAATTTTTATCTTCTTCAGATATCTTCGAAAATGAAAAAGTTATTTCACATCTTCGAAATCGAAAAGATATCAAAATGTTGTTATATCTTCGTAACAAATGAAGATATCGTGAAACGGTTTTCACTATTGGAGTTTTCACGGAAATCGAGCCCAGGACTCCGTTCAACGTTTTTACCTATCTAGTCCAGAAGTACCAAAATCAAGCAATTTGGGATACCTGTACATTTTGCTTAACTTAATAGTAACGTAGAAATAATTTCCCTGAAACCCAGTATAAAAAAAAATCATGGGAGCTTCCGACCCAACAACACTCTATAATCCATAATCGTCAGAGCCTGGCGATGTCTCTTTGATGTATCGTTCTTCCGTCTTGGACGCTTCTTTACGTACGTGTCGACGCCGAAGACGCCAAGTCCAGATCGATTATGGAACTTCGGCAGAGACCATTGTTCTGGGCTTTTCCCCATTTATCAGTTTTTTTCGTTGAGCCGCTTACGTTTCTCGGACAGCCGAGTTTTAACGTTGTTGTTGCGCTCGGTTGGTTCGGAACCGTGTTCGGTGTGTTCGGGAGATAAATGACGTATTCTATGGTCTTGGACGTGGAGGTGACATTTGACGTGATCGCTGGTCACAGTCACAGTTGGTCACAGTTACAGCTAGTAAGACTTTCTGTCGAAAGATTATAGAATATAAAGATGATATGAGCGACATCTGTAGTTTCAAAAGTTGTATTGGCTGCAAGTATCGGCACTTCCTTGCATCCAATGGTGTGATGTGGTTGATGGTTAAAACACTTGCTTTATAACTAAGATTTATTTAACATAACTAAATAACGAAAAGAGTTTAAAGACGTTCATAATTCGCCGAAGAAAATATCCAACAATATGGACTAGTGAAAATCTAGATCATGAAGTAAACTGCAGGAAACGTGCTGCCATCGAACCAACGTAGCAATAGACTAGTTTCTGGGTTGTTACCCGTCATCAGTACTGCTTAACGTCTTCGTCGATGACAACCAAAATGAGCCGCACTCAGTTACTGATGGGAAATACGGAATGCACGTGGGAATCTATTTCATGAAGAGTTTCTGTAGGAATGAGGTGCAGACGTTTCTCCGCTAGATGGTACTTTTCTTTTTCATATCTGGAAAGTGCCTAACAGCATTGAATTTAGGTCTGCGGCTCATTTTGATTGTCATCGACGAAGACGTTAAGCAGTACTGATGACGGGTAACAACCCAGAAACTAGTCTATTGCTACGTTGGTTCGATGGCAGCACGTTTCCTTCAGTTTACTTCATGATCTAGATTTTCGCTAGTCCATATTATTGGATAACTAAATAACACCTTTTTCGGACCATTTCGAGAAACCCACAGACTGAATGACCAGAAGTGATTACAATGACAATGTTGAGTAATTAGTTCATATCTAATGCAATCGCTTGAATTTGCTGTGTTAGCGGAGTCCTCATATTATATTTATTATTGATTCCTCAAGTGGAAGTAGGCAATGTGGTCACCGGTGTTCCACTTTCGAAATATGAGCTAAACAGGGGTTTGAAGTCCATCACAAAGTAAACGGGTTATGGTTGAAATATTTAATTAGGGTCCCTTTGGCAAAGATTATATGGAGATTATTAGTACTCTGTTGTCAATTTTGAAAGGAATACTTGAATACATATTTTTGCGGAATGATGATTGCATTTTCTCGCGTATTTCCTAATGAAATAATTCGAAATCTACAAGAGTAGCACCTAGCTCGCTCTGAAATCTTCTTGTATGTTTTTCTGTTATAAATTTTGTCTTAAAAACTGGCCGACATTCAAAATGTATGGTGATTAATTGATGAAATAAAGAAAGAATAATCTTGAATGACAATTCTTTTCATTACCAAAGAGAATGGAAATGTAAGTTTTGAAACTGTCTTGTTCGTTGATTTTCATTTTCAGTGCTGTCAAATGGATAGAGTTTTCGGAGCAAAAATATATTGTTCTGGATATCGCATAAAGAACTCTTGCTGGGCTGACCTCTAGGACTCTCAGTTCTGATATTTTTCTGTTATTGTTTTTCAAACATTCTGTAATTAATATACAGTGGACTCTCGTTAAGTCGAACTCCTAGGGACCAAAAAAAAAAAAAACGTTCGACTTATCTATTATTCAGCTCACTAAACAATCGAGTTATTCAAGTAAGACTTCACTTCATTGAGAGAAAAACTCAGGTAAACACGAAATTATCATCAATGAGAAACTGTCTGAGCACAGGAAACATGTCCTAAGAGGTCGAAAAATCGTATGATATTCATCAAGTGTGGTGTTTTGTTTGCGAACCGATTCTTCTTCGGTCTCATTCATTAGATCAAAAAGTTCCACTCATAGAGGCAATGGTGGTCAGAAGAACGAGTTATAGAGGTGGAGGTTCTCTTGACGACCCTTCCAGCAATTCGACTCATCTAATAGACCCTCCAAACTCATTGAGGTGAAAATACACTGGGTAAGATATATGTATGAATCGGGTCCAGAATAACTGTTCGACTAATCGATGTTCGATTTATCGAGAGTTCACTGTTTGAATAAGTTCTTGAAATATTTATAATAATTCTCTAATACGTGAACAAGATTTTGAAATGTTCTCAATTTCATAATTTTTGTATTGTAGTTGATTTTACACAATCATTTCAAATAAAAATATAAAGAATACATGAGAAACATTTTCATGTGAAATAGTGCCAAGACGAGGCCGTATTCCTAACATTGTCAAAAAGTTATCAGATCTCATGTAGAGACAAGCTGCTAACTCTACCTTCTCCATCTTCACAAGTCCTTATTTCACAAACTCTATGCCTTGGTCAAAATGAGTGACTTGGCCGTTTCATAACTATGAGAACTATTGTACAACAAAAAAGTTATGAACAACGAATGAATTTTTCACCTTACGCTCACGTGGCGAAAGAAAAACGGCCAAGTCACTTATTTTACCAAGGCATAGAGTTTGTGAAATGACGAACAGCAGTAGCTTCAAGCTCAGGAGCTTTCATTTGATGAAATTTCGAACCTAAAAAGATATATAGGTAAATCATTATGAAATATTCACAAAATTCTTTACAACAGATCTATAGCAAGATTTTAACACTCATGAAAATAAAGGGAGACAACAAAGGGCATTAATAATTCATTCACCCATAATGAAAATATATTTTATACCACCCAATATTATTCAAATAAATCTTTCTATTTCTGCTCAGCTTCTTACCTGAAATTCAACAGATGAATTTGAGAATAATCTTATGTTAACTATATATTTCCCATATAAATACCTTTCGATGATTTCTCAGCATCAATTCTACTATTTAGAAAACATGATAATTTCACCAATCTACGTATATTTAATGAAAATATCACTAATTTACATCACAAAAATTGTCAGAATGACAATTCTCGGAATATGTCGTAGTTTTTGGTCCTGAAAAATATTCTGTTTTCTTGTGTTATAAAATGTTTGGTTTATCTATGGGAGATGATTGCCTTTCATTGGGGTCCCGTAACGGTCTTCAAACATCTGAAGTGCCGAAAAATCATCACCTGGAAGGTCGTATCCGGTTTTGAACAACCCTCACGTCCAGAGAGCAAGAATTTGTTGATTTTGCATTTGAATATCGAAGGAATTTCGAAAGACAAGTGTGATTACGTCTCCAAATGAGCTGATAAACATGGTATCGAAGTAATTCTTCTGCAAAAAACCCACACGGCAACAGAAAAAAATCCTCGTGGAAGTTATGTATCAATTGATTTTTTACAAGTTTAGCTTGATATGTTGAAAAATTCAGTTAGTAATTTTCAACAGATTTTGTTTTTGTTTTTTCATTTCTTTAAAATTTGGTGACATTTCTGTCATGAATATTTATAAATCTCCGAACATTATTTGGCCAAGAAATTTGAATGTTGATGTTTTTTAAAGTAGCAAATGCATTTCTAAAATGCATTTGATTTATTCTGAATAATCGGTTTCTTTTTCTGCTTTTGTCTTTCGTCATTTCAGATTAAGAATTGCGAGTAGTTTTGGAAAGAGTCTGTTTATCCAAGCCCATCGACGGATAACATGAAGATGATCCACACTGATGTCTTTCAAGATTTTCCTGATATTCAATATTTTATGTTATTTTTTTCACGGGGAGACAGGTTTTTTCGGCTGAGGTTTTTTCCCCTGGCTGTATACCCAGACGGCACCCTATATTCCGGAATATTCCTCCAATCTGCCATTAAGCCAAAAGATATTGCAATATGCGAGGCATATGCAAAAAATATGTCAAATATATCTGCTCTCAAAGGAATATTCCAGATATATGCTATCCCAGATATGTCTGGTATATGCTACGGGAATATCCATATGATATGTGTTTAGAATATTATTTAATGGTATTTATTGGTATATATATATGAATCTTCATGGAATATTACAAACGTTACAAAACCCTTTTGAACGGTAACTTTTTATAGTGTAGGTACTACCACTACCTCGATCTTGCTTTTGTTCCGAACTCATCAATAACTGATGAGTTTGATATTTTCCAGTAAACTGTTAAAGAACTACAAACTTTCTATATAAATTATATTTTCGAGGAATCGCAGTTATAATGAAGTTAATTATACTTTGATTCAAGTTAAAAAAATAACACTTTCATTCGCTTAATAATTTGATCTGAATAAAAAATGGAATCAATGATTTGTAATTTATTTATATAATTGATACAATGAAATGAAAAAGCAGGCAACAAATTAAACGTTTTTATTTGTGAAAAATGGACATACTATACTATATCGACTGACAGTCGAGTGACTTTTTTAATAACTGAAATTTTCAATGAAATAGAAAAAGAGGTCCATTATAATTTTGATCTTATAGGAAGGAGATCAAATATATACTTTCAAAAAACAGAAAAACAGTATAATATGATATTCGAACAGATTTGTAAAGAGGCCGTAGACAAGTTGTCAAAAATCATATACTCGTATGATAATCAAATATTAGTCAGCAGAGGTGAGAGTGGCTTATTCCCCTGGAGGATCGAATCACTTTTGCTCATATTTTTGTTTCCATGCAGCTGCAATGTGGTGACAAAGGTGTTGTCTGGAACTTGGAATCTTTCTAGTTCAACTTATTTCTTCTTGCTTTTCATTGAACCAAATACATTGCATTTCAAACATTTCAGAGCCATCGAAGGTTGAGGAAGTTATGTGGCCACTTCGAACCATATTTTCGCCCTTTCTAGATATTTCCTTGAATTTTATTGAAATATCTGATATAAATAAAACAAACATCATTTCTTTACTATTACTATTTTTTGGCTTTCATCCATTCTAAACTCCCTGAATTTACCGATAAGAATATCAAATTTCGATTTTACTGAGATTTGACTCTCATGGATGTAAACAAAACAGATTTTTCTGATCATCGCCATTTTGTTACTTTTTCAGTCCAAATATTCAAATTTTTGTTTTGTGGTCTTGGATTGAGGTTATTTGTGTTCTGTGGTTAGTGGTTATTAGCAGTTTGGCGTTCCAAAGTGGTCGTCATGTTGAGATCAAAGATGTTATTGTTTGAGTATTATGTGCAGCCAAGCACATGATAAAAGATCAGACAGACAGACAAGAGCATGAATATCAAATCGGCATTGGTAGGTACTCTTATATTTGGAATGCTTGAAAAAGGTTTGTCAGTTCTTTATCTTTGGTTATGTATATTTACGTTTTTTTCAGGTCAAAGAAATGAGGACTTAACAGTGAGGAAGTGATAGAAAGGATATTTCCTATATTTTTGTTGGGTTGGGAGAAGGCAAAAACAAACTTTTCATCCCTAATAAAATTGTGCAATGTTCTCAAAGGTATAGTATAAATAATTTCAGTGATCATGAAATCCATAATTAAGTTTTATTAATATTTTTAGAGGTTCTTAATCAGAATGAAAATACTAAATTTGTTACCAAAATTTTGCTTTCAATCCAAACGTAACAACTACAAGAGCATGAGTGGATTATCATTTCAGGTGTAAGTCTCAGCCGAGCTGAACAGGTCGAAAATGTTAGTGGAATTGTTACAGATTCAGACGCAAAACAGGTTGTCTGAGATACTCATCAAAAAGAGGGATCGCAGGCATATATCATCATCTTCAAGAAGGAAGGTTGCCTCGATAGAAAATGCCAACACTGCCTATTAAAATTCAAAGTAAGTTTATAAATATCAAACAATTCTAGAACAGACTTCCACTATTACTAGAGCAGTAGACGGCCTCTTATCTTGAAAATCTTAGAATCACTGTTTTTTTCAGGGCCAAATCTGCTAGTTGAGAGAAAGCCAGATCAAAAGAAAGAAAAAGGCAAGGAAGATCAAAATCTACCTGAGAGACCGAGAGAATGGGTGTGGACAGAAGGGGATGGAGACTGGGAACCGGAAATCCGTAGGATCTATGATATATCTATATCAGCACCCCAGAGGTAAAGTGTGCTAAGTCACAATATCAAAATTAGACAAAAGAGAGATTATTCAGTTCGATCATTGTTTCAAAGAATGTGTACTGCCATTATTTGGCGACTTCATATACCTAGGGAGTCAAAAATGTGTTCCACTAGCTAGAATTTACTAATGTGAATCCAATATTGTAGATAGTTCGTGTCTGAAAAAATGTGACTTAACACACTTTACCTCTGAGGTGCTGATATAGATATAACGTCAGTTTCACAAAACTTTGTTTGTACCATTAAATTACTCAAAACGTGTGATTCGATTTACGTGAGGTTTTTAATTGCCCAATTAAAGTTTTGTGCTAGTTCACAAACCAAATAATTGAAGTTCACAGTTCAAGATTTATACCATTTAAAATATTACCTCATTGTGTTTTCCCTATTTTTTTAGTTTAATTCATCAAATGTTAATTTTTACTTATTCTTAGTTCATATGCCTTGTATTGTTTTGTAAAATACCTAGTTGATTTATATTTATATTTTTACTTTATGTTCATTTTCATAATTTAATGTGATAATTTTGTTAATTATTGTTATTGTACAAAATATTCTTAAAACTGTAATAAATTTTTTTGAAACAATCTAATCAATGCATTATTATTTAGTACCGCTACAAAAATTTACATATATTTAAATATATACAAAGATATTACCAGCATATGGCATGGACAAATCAGGAGATAAAAAGATATTGCCAGCATATATGTAGGGGAGATATTCATAGATGAATCTGTATGGCATATGCCATGGAAATATTTTTGAAGATCATGGGATATTCCTGGCAGATGTTTCATGGTGACCTTGGATATTCCTGCTATCTGCCAGGCTTATGCCGTGGGAGATTTGGAATATGTTTGGAATATCTCAATATGCCAGCGGTATATTCATTGAATATGCATGGAATATTTCTGTGCCGTCTGGGTAGTATCGTATGATACTAGTGATGATAGTATCGTATGATTCTATAGTACCATAGAAGAATGTTATGATACCCCGTTCTTTTTTACCTCAGCTTAGGTACTTTTTGTTTCACATTTATTGTATTATTTTAGCTCTCTTTTTCATAAGAATATATATATATATATATATATATCACAAGTTCACAAGCTATGTATTTCTAATGGGATTACTCCAAATTATATTTGTTTCCTTAGGGCGATATTTCGCCGCTAGAGGGAGTTTACATTTCTGGATTCGCCAATTGCACGATTTGAAACAGAATTGGAGGAAGTACTTCTAGTGAGTAGAAACTGATCTGAATTTGGACTTGCATGAGAAAACAATTATTGTCCAACGTAGTTCAGTAGTTTACTCGAGCAGGAATGGTTGTCCTGCGACGAGATGCGCCACAGGAAATGCCCCGTATCCGTCCAGAGAGTTGTATCGCGAAACAGGCGAGATCCCCTTGCAGGGGGCCCCACCTTTGTTAGGAACAGGGTCAATATTGGCACGACAAACACGCGGATGCATCATCCCATAATAGCAGGTTGAAGGCTGGCTGGGAAAAAGGCTCGTTTAGAGCGGGGTGGAAGAGATTGCTTCCGGATTTCCAGTGGCGTAGTGGATATTGATAGTCGGTGAACAAGACTGGAAGACCATTCGCGTTTCGCTTTCGCAGATCTACTGCACTGCCGCTTCGTAGTACCTTTTGGTACTTTTCCGAGTAATGTCCAGGACTTTTCCGTTCCGTGTCCCCAGATCAACTACACTGCGCAAAAAAATTAACGCGCATTATGGAAATCTCAAATTTATTCTACAACTGAAGGTGTTTTCAATGATAATTATTTTTATCAGAATTATGCATGCATATGTTATCCGCTGTCAACGTTTTTCTTCAATACAGATGTTTTTTCCCGGCAGGAATAAAGAAAGATGATATTATCAGATTTTGAATGTATTGGCTCCATTCTAAAATCAGTTGTTCTCGATCAATTCTAGTGATCAATAGTTTTTCTTTCGTTTGATTTTCTACACTCGATCGTTATGCAACGCGAAACACGCAATTTGACGCAAGAGGAATGTGCCCAAGCGGTAGTTTTGCGAGAAGAAGGGTAGACATACACAAGAATTGCAGAACGGTTTGGAGTTTCCCATACAAGTGTGTCCAGAATGTTGCAGCGATTCAGGGAGACAGGTATGAAAGTCCGAAGACCAGGACAGGGTAGACCACGGGTAAGACTTCGTTGAAACAACAGTTTGCAACCGCTCGCCTTCTTCAAAATCAGCTTGATCAAAATCATGGGATGCAAATCAGCACTAAGACAATAAAAAATCGCCTCAAAGAATATGATTTAAGGACTCGTGTCGCGGCAAGAGGCCTAGCTCTTACCCCAGCCCATCGAAGGCGCGCGTTCGGATTTTGCGGGAGAGCATATCCATTGGAGATAGGCCGATTGGGAAAGAGTTCTCTTCACAGATGAGTCTAGATTCTGCCTCTACCATTGTGATCGACGTTCCCTTGTATTTAGACGTCCACATGAAAGATATGCTCAGTGAACTTTCCTGAATACTACTGGTTTCGTAGGAGGACCGATTATGGTATGGGGCGCAATATCTTTGACTGCTCGCACAGACCCAGTGGTCGTTGATAATGGAGCTATGAACCGTCGTTGCCGAGCTGTAATTAACGCAAAGGGCGGAAATAGCAAGTACTAAATCACTTATCAGCATTTCAGTATTTTGAAAATTGTTCATTTCTCATTTTTCACATAAGATTCGGTGAAATCCTGAATTTTTCTTCCATCTAATGTGTCTTGTTTCGTTCAAAACCTTCCCGAGAGAACATAAAAAATAAGTTATAAAGTCAATGTAGAGTTAACTTTCATTAAAATTGAGATTTTCAGAATGTGCGTTAATTTTTTTGCGCAGTGTATTACTCCTTACAAGTCGTTACGAGGTACCACTGAGTTATCATGAAGACTGTGAAAAATATCCTGAATTCCAAGAGATCAATTAACTATTCGGTTTAATTACCGAAGTCATGAAATAACGGCAAAGCTCCTTGTTTCAATCAGCATCAAACCTTTGCAGCCAATCACCTCTCGATATCTCCAGGAATAGAGCATCATTACATCTCCACCGATGAGCGAGATCGGCTAATTAAGCGATTAAATCACGCAATTAAGCCCCGTCCACATCTTATTGACCACGCATTCAAGTGAGCCTGTCCCTATTACAACGTCGAATGGCAGGGACAAACAGTATATTCGGAGAGATGACCAATCCTGATGTACTTTATGTAAAGTAACTGTGCAACGATCAGCGAGTCAATTCGGTGGTTAATTATTGTGGGTGGTTCGATGAGAATGAGACTTTATCGATTTTTCGAAGGTGTCTCAAACCGACGCATTCTTTCGAGAAAAGGTCGTTATAGGTTTTTGATTGGACGAAATGGTCGGTTATGTTTACATTCATGATATAGTAATATTACATTACTAGCAAGGTAAGAGGGTTTTTACTGACGAATGGAGGATATAACTTTATAACTTATTTTTTATGTTCTCTCGGGAAGGTCTTGAACAAAACAAGACACATTAAGTGGAAGAAAAATTCAGGATTTCACCGAATCTTATTTGGAAGAAGAGAAATGAACAATGTTCAAAATACTGAAATGCTGATAATTGATTTAATACTTGGTATTTTCACCCCTTGCATTAATTACAGCTCGGCAACGACGGTTCATACTCAAAATGAATGATCTTAAAATGTTCTGATCTAATCCTTCCCAGATTTCTCCGAGTTGGATTCTTAAGTCATTAAGAATAGCTGGATGATTTTCTGAACTTCTCAGCCTTCTATTGAGGTTGTCCCAAACCTGCTCAATCGGATTGAGATCTGGACTTCTTGCTGGCCATTCCATTCGAGATACTCCAACCTCTTCAAGGTACTCCTGAACGATGCGAGCACGATGGGGTCTGGCATTATCGTCCATAAAAATGGAATTTTCACCAATCTATGAGACAAATGGCACTGCATGCTCTTCAAGAATGTTCCTTATATACTTATCAGCATTCATAGCTCCATTATCAACGACCACTTGGTCTGTGCGAGCAGTCAAAGATATTCCACCCCATACCATAATCGGTCCTCCCCCGAAACCAGTAGTATTCAGGAAATTGCACTGAGCATATTTTTCATGTGGACGTCTGTATACAAGGGAACGTCGATCACAATGGTAGAGGCAGAATCTAGACGCATCTGTGAAGAGAACTCTTTCCCAATCGGCCTCTTCCCAATGGATATGCTCTTTCACAAAATCCAAACGCGCCCTTCGATGGGCTGGGGTAAGAGCTAGGCCTCTTGCCGCGACACGGGGCCTTAAATCATATTCTCTGAGTGCTAATTTGCACCCCATGAGTTTGCTCAATCTGATTTTGTAGGAGGCAAGCGGTTGCAAACCTTTGTCTCAACGAAGAAACTCTCAAGTAACGTTCTTGAATGGCAGTTGTTACCCGTGGCCTACCCTGTCCTGGTCTTCGGACATTCATACCTATCTCCCTGAATCGCTGCAACATTCTGGACACACTTGTATGGGAAACTCCAAACCTATCTGCAATTCTTGTGTATGTCCACCCTTCTTCTCGCAAAACTAATGCTTGGGCGCATTCCTCTTGGGTCAAATTGCGTGTTTCGCGTTGCACAGCGATCGAGTGTAGAAAATCAAACGAAAAAAAAACTATTGATTACTAGAATTGATCGAGAACAACTGATTTTAGAATGGAGCCAATAATACATTCAAAATCTGATAATAACTTCTTTTTTTATTCCTGCTGGGAAAAAACATCTGTATTGAAGAAAAACTTTGAAAGTGGATAACATATGCATGCATAATTCTTATAAAAATAATTATCATTGAGAACACCTTCAGTTGTAGAATAAATTTAGGATTTTCATAATGTGCGTTAATTTTTTTGCGCAGTGTATATACCAAATAGGGCCCCACGTTGGGCGCCATCGAAAAGCGAGGGAGACAATGATCTCACGTTATTGGGGAGTGAAACAAATGATACCTAACCCTTACTCAGTGATATGAGAACTTCACAATTCATAATTATTCTTGAAGCCTCACAAGTATGTACGGAATGATGCGTTTCAGCATTTTTGTGGATTGACCTGAACTTATTAATTGAATTCAGAAGACTCATTCTAACACTCTTTCATTCGATTGAATTTCGAACTCGTAGAAGAATGTTAACGCCTTCTGCAGTGGAATGAATGTACCGGTGTAACACTTATAATGTCACTGAGTATATTTCGATCCGTCAACTCAGGAAACGCAAGGGACTGTTCTCGCCAAGTTCAGAGTTCGGGCAGATTAAATCGAGAACTTCATAACTAATCGAAAATTACGCAGTACGAAGTTCCTTCGTTGCATGTTTATCTTTCAGATTTAGTGTTTAATTGAGTGCTCGGTGAAACTTTATCGGGATCAGGGAGGGGGGGTAGTGTCGAGTCAGATATTAGGTTTCTCGTGCGGTTACAAGTTATGTTTTGCGACTGAGGCTGTTAGGGGGCGCTGCAGAAAGGGCTGAGTGAATTTGCCGTAATGTTGCATTAGGAGAATCTTCTGTGATCCTTAGCGAGAGGAATAATATCCCTTTCTCTGAATCTGCCGTATCTTTGAGAACGAAATGGTACGAGAATATCTGAGTTTCGCACAGTTCTCATGGTTTTATTTCATCATTTCATTAGTAGTACCATCGATTCACCAACATACGACTTAGCCAAAGTTTTAACGACTATGTGGGAAATACGGACACTTTTGTCAAGGACTCTACTCAGTTTGTATGTCTATTATAGCTTTTCCTTGGTTTGATTTTCTACACTCGATCGCTATGCAACGCAAAACACGCAATTTGACCCAAGAGGAATGTGCCCAAGCGGTAGTTTTGCGAGAAGAAGGGTGGACATACACAAGAATTGCAGAAAGGTTTGGAGTTCATATACAAGTGTGTCCAGAATGTTGCAGCGATTCAGGGAGACAGGTATGAATGTCCGAAGACCAGAACAGGGTAGACCACGGGTAACAACTGCCATTCAAGAACGTTACTTGAGAGTTTCTTCGTTGAGACAACGGTTTGCAACCACTCGCCTCCTTCAAAATCAGCTTGAGCAAACTCATGGAATACAAATTAGCACTCAGACAAAAAGAAATCACCTCAGAGAATATGATTTAAGGCCTCGTGTCGCGGCAAGGGGCCCAGCTCTTACCCCAGCCCTTCGAAGGGCGCGTTCCGATTTTCGAGGGAGCATATCCATTGGGAAGAGGCCGATTGGGAAAGAGTTCTCTTCACAGATGAGTCTAGATTCTGCCTCTACCATTGTGATCGACGTTTCTTTGTATACAGACGTCCACATAGAAAATATACTCATTGCAATTTCCTGAATACTACTGGTTTCGGGGGAGGATCGATTATGGTGTTAGGTGAAATATCTTCGACTGCTCGCACAGACCTAGTGGTCATTGATAATGGAGCAATGAATGCTGATAAGTATATAAGGAACATTTTTGAAGAGCATGTATTGCATTTGCCCCATACATAGGTGAAAATTTCATTTTTATGGACGTTAATGCCAGACCCCAAAGAGCGCGTATCGTTCACGAGTACCTTGAAGAGGTTGAAGTGTCTCGAATGGAATGGCGAACAAGAAGTCGAGATCTCAATCCGATTGAGCAGGTTTGGGAAACCTCAATAGAAGGCTGATAAGTTCAGAAAATCATCCAGCTACTCTTAATGACTTAGGATTCCAACTCGGAGAAATCTGGGAAGGATTAGATCACAACATTTCAAGATCACTCATTTTGAGTATGAACCGTCATTGCCGAACTGTAATTAACGCAAGGGGTGGAAATACCAAGTATTAAATCACTTATCAGTATTTTGAAAATTGTTCATTTGTCTTCTTTCACATAAGATCCGGTGAAATCCTGAATTTTTCCACCATTTAATGTGTCTTGTTTCGTTCAAAACCTTCCCGAGAGAACATAAAAAATAAGTTATGAAGTCAATGTAGAGTTAACTTTCATTAAAATGGAGATTTTCAGAATGTTCGTTAATTTTTTGGGCAGTGTATAACAATGCTGTTATGAGTTCATTACTCATTATAATGCTGAAATAGGGCGAATTTTTTTCATTTATAGATTTCAACTATTGCATCACTGCATTTTTCATATACCGACGTTCCTCATTATGGTGACATCGTCTAGTCTTCCGAAAAACTGAGAACCACACTGATTTCTTCTGTTGGCGACCTTGCTCTGCAAGCAGCAGTCTTTCCTTACATCCTGAGAGCCCGGAAATGGCCATTAGCCGTCGGCATCAAGTGTGCAACGTCCTTTAGCCGGTGTGGCGAAGGGTAACAGATAGCGAAAATAAACCACCAAGTTTGTCTGACGCCGGACCCGGGTAGGTTCCAAGGGGATCGGATTCGAGCAGGGCAGATCGGATCCGGCGTCAAGTGTCGCATGACTCGAGTGGTCTTTGACCGCGTTGAGCTCCCTTCACCTCGAAAATTTCGGACGTGAGTCTTTTGTTCGGCGTGGCGCAGACGAGGGCTTTTTTCTTCGTTCGGACGATCGATCCTTTCGCTCGCCTGGTTTTATGAACAATTCGGCACGGATTACTGCACAGATTCACCTTTTTCTGATGGAAAACCCGAAGAAAGTTTTCCTCTGTGATCGCTGTCAAACTTGACGTCTTGTCGCTGACAGCTCTGTGGTTGGTCTCCAACATATGTGAGGTTAATCCACAATTGTCAAAGTGACATCGATTGTCAGAGTGCCTTAACCTAACGTCACGTCTGTTGTCAGGTGATGAGCTGACAGAGCTGAGTCTGCCATTTTGAATAGGGATTTCTCCGGTTTTCACAATTTAGAATTTCGTGAGACAACAAAAGAACAACTTGCCTTGTAGGCGTATTCGAGAACATGAAAGATGGCGTTTTGAATCCCACGGTTTCGGAAATGAATAATATATTTTTCTTTATTTGGAGGTGTTAAGCTTTATGCGTTTCAAACATAAAAAAAACGTTTTTTTTTCAAATTGGAACCTCATTTTTTGAAGCATTTTCGAAATATTCGTCAAAAAATAATAGGAGCACACGTCCAAGACTTTCATCCCAAAATGAATATTTTTCGAGATAAATTTCTGTTATCGAGAAAATATTCTCTTATAGATCAGACAAGTTCAGTTTTTCTTTATTTTTCAAAGCTTAGGATTCTTAATTCTGCAAAATTTATTTTTTTTCATGGTAGGGTAATTTGAATTTTCAGTTCAGTTACATGTTCTGTTAATTATTCTTTCGAAAGCATCAAAAATTATTGCAAATTAGTTTTTTCTGCATTCCTGAGAATTTTTCACGTTGACTCCACTAATACTCACATTGAGAACTTTAAACCAATTGTTGCTCTCGTTCAAACATTACCGCGTCTAGCTGTGATCTTTCAGTCATTTTCAGGGGTAAACAAATTTGAGAGCGTTAGGTTTTTTACACGCTCTGACTGAACGTTACCGCGTCTATATTCAAATATTTCTATCATCTTCAGGTATAAACAAATTGAGAAGTGTTTTTATTATACGCGCAGACTAAGTGTTATTGCGTCCGAAACCCTGAGACACGAAATACAATTAACTCTTTGAGATCCCGATATGAGTTTCTCCGAAAATTCCAGCTTCGACATTATATATCAGCACCCGAGAAGTAAAATGTGTTAAGTCACAATATCAAAATTAGACAAAACAGATATTTTTCAGTTTGATTATTGTTTCAAAGAATGTTTCCTGCCATTATTTGGCTACTTGATATACCTAGGGAGTCAAAAATGTGTTTCACTAGCTAGAATTCACTAATGTGAATCCAATATTGTATAGATAGTTCGTGTCTGAAAAAATGTGACTTAACACACTTTACCTCTGAGGTGCTGATATTCTTTTTAGTCTTGAATACGTGAATGAGGAAATTACTAATTTCCACATTTTCCACAATGTATTGTAGGGGTTGGATCCGTTCGGAGCGAAAAGCACGGTTCTTTATTGCGAAAATCATTTTGACATGAGAATTATGACTATATGTCATTCCACAAGAGCGCAGTGGACTTTAATCTCTTTTGAATTAACTAACAAATTAACTTTGTATTCGATTTGGACGATTTTGTTTATGTTATTTATTTTTGTCAGAGTACATTTTACTTTCATTTTTTTATACTTTTCCAGTTTTTTTACTAGCATCATTGGGCTCATAATAGTTATTCATAATATGAGTGTTAAAAGTAAGTAAAAAAGTTTGTGAAATGAGCGGAGCGAATGAAATTGAAAATTCTCACTCGTGAACAAGTTAAAAAATTTATAAAGGAGGCACCAGATGAGAAATACTTGATGGTTAAGGTTGCAACTATTTTCAGATTATTCGGAGCCTGTCGGCGTGAAGATTTGTGTAATTTATCAGTGGAAGACATCGAAATAACGAATAAATCATTGATTATACAACTTCCAAATACAAAAACGAAAGTCAGTCGTTCTTTCAGTATTATTAGGAAGTATATAGACTATTTTCATAAGTAGTTTCCACTGCGCCCTCCTGTCATCAAACATCGTCGTTTTTTCCTGAAATATATGAATAATAAATGCACTGCCAATCCAGGTGGTATTAATACATTTGGGAAAATCCCATCTATTGTTGTCGAATTTCTCAAACTGCCAGAACCAAAGCAATATACAGGACACTGTTTTCGAAGATCTTCCGCTTCATTGCTAGCATAATCAGGAGCAAATATTACGGATATAAAAAAACATGGTGGATGGAAGTCTACGACGGTAGCCGAGGGCTTTGTTTATCATTCCATCGCATATAGAAATGTCATTGCTGAAAAAATTCTCCCAACCTCAACAGATTTTGGATCATCATCATCCAATATTGTACTTCCGGTTTCTATAAGTACTGATGATGCTGAGGATTCTGATAATGTGTTAATGTTAGTAATTGTTCTAGTTTGAGGATAAATATTAATGTTCATAAGTAATGATTGTTGAATATTGATGATAAAAATTTGCAGTTACTGAATTTTTCTCGTCTGATTTCATCATGAGAAAATGGAGTGCTAAAAATATTTTTAACACTAATGTTAAGAATATTTTTAACACGCTTCCACGTAAACAATCAATTTTAACATTGTTTGCTGTCATTAAAAGTGTCACTTTTAATGGCAGTTGTACAAAATATAATTATAGTTCTAACAGACAATTGGATAAAATGACCATGCACCGTAATGAATAAAAGTCCCAAAATGCTTTTCACATCGAATTATCAAGCTAAGCATCGTTGTTTGTGATCGGCATCTGGATGAATGACCGCTTCGGCAACGAGTTCCAGTATGAACGAGAACTTCCGAAGCTATCCTGAGTCTTCATTTCCCTTTTTCCCGAGTAAACCAGGGAATCACCAGCGAACTACATCATCCAAGGATATAACCAAAAGGCATCATAATTTTCCATCCCGAATAAAGCACTATAAATCCTCTGGATCATACCCAAATCCTACGACGCCGACGCCCACGCAAGAAGTCAACGAATCCCCCCCTCAAATCCTCGATTCGGAATCCGAACGCGCGAAAGCGGGCCGCAACGTTGCCACGTCTGCAGGGATAGACGGACCGGCAACAGACATCGTCAACTCCGTTCTGTGGCTGCTTGTGTGCTATTTACCGTTCCATTACGTCTGTGGTTTCTATGGTTATGGAAGGTGGAATGAATTTTCGCGGCTGAATCGTGTGAACCTCCGCTAGGTTGCCGGTTCGTGGTGGATTATCCGGAAATTAGTTTCCACTCTGATAGGACCTTTGGGGAATTGAGTATTTACATACAAGTGCAGGATTCATCGATATTTCTCTCAGCCACTTCTTGGCTTCGGAAGAATGAGCTTTCCATACGAGAATTACTCATTTTTTCTCAAATCTATAATATGTTCGAATACAATGACTTCGGAAGTAACTTCAGTTCGGAATGCGCATTTTTTACTGTGATATCTTATCTATGTAACAGTAAATAGCCCAGTTAATTGTCAATATATTTGAAATGTCTCGGTTACTTACCATTATCTTTGGTAATAATTCAAATACTTCGTAGTTTTCGACAGAAATGAAGAAGCCTTGTGTCAAACTATATCATCTCTATTAATAACCCAGGATTATAGAGTTAGAAAGATTGAAACGCCCTTATATCTGTGGTTCTAAAATCCGACTACGATTTTTGGGTATTTTCTTACTGTTGATACCTAGAGGACGCTGAAAACATTATTACAGGAAACTATTTTGATAGGCGTGAATTTCGAAATATACTTCTCATAAATTTCCATTAAATTGAGTATTCTCTGTCGAGCTTTTAAAGAAACATCCGGATCGACAAAACTAAAGCAGGGCTCCGCTTTTTGATAAGGATGATATTATCCATCTACACATTGTTTTGAATCAAATGGAATACGATTCTGGATTCTTTATATTTTTATTTGAAATGATTGTGTAAAATCAACTGCAATACGATAATTATGAATTTGAGAACATTTCAAAAATTTGTTCACATATCAGAGAATTATTTTAACAATTTCAAGAACTTATTCAAACAGTAAACTCTCGATAAATCGAACATCGATAAGTCAAACAGTTGTTCTGGGCCCGATTCATTCATATCTTACCCAGTGTATTTTCACCTCAATGAGTCTTGAGGGTCTAGTAGATGAGTCGAACTGCTGGAAGGGTCGTCAAGAGAACCTCCACCTCTATAAGTCGTTCTTCTGACCACCATTATCCCTATGAGTGGAACCTTTTGATCTTATGAATGAGACCGAAGAAAATTCGGTTCTCAAACAAATGACCAGACGTGATGAATATCATACGATTTTTCGATCTCTGAGGACATGTTTACAGTGCTCAGACGCTCGTTTTTCATTGATGATGATTTCGTGTTTACCTGAGTTTTTCTCTCAATGAAGTGAAGTCCCACTTGAGTAACTCGAATGTTTGGTGAGCCGAACAAAAGATAAGTCAAACCGTTCTTTTGGTCCCTAGGAGTTCGACTTAACGAGAGTCCACTGTATATTAAGTACAGAATGTTTGAACAACAATAAAAGAAAAATATCAGAGGTGTACAACAAGACCTGTATGTCAGCCCAGCAAGAGTTCTTTATGTGTTATCCAGAACAATATATTTCTGCCCCTAAAACTCTATCCATTTGACAGCACTGAAAATAAAAAGGAGTGAACAAGACAGTTACATAATACGAGTTTCAAAACTTACATTTCCATTCTCTTCGGTAATGAAAAGAATGTACATTCAAGATTATTCTTTCTATTATTTCTGCAATTAATCACCATGCATTTTGAATGTCAGCCAGTTTTTAACACAAAATTTATAACAGAAAAACACACAAACAAAGATTATAGAATGAGCTAGGTGCTACTCTTGTAGATTTCGAGTTATTTCTGTGGAAAATACGCCAGAAAATACAATCATCATTCAGCAAAAATATTTATTCAAGTATTTCTTTCAAAATTGACAACAGCCTTCTAATAATCTCTATATAATCTTTTCCAAATCGACATTAATTAAATATTTGAACCATAACCCGTTCACTTTTGAAACTACAGATGTCACTCACATCACTGCAGTCGCTTCGTTTTCCATCTTTATACTCCATAATCATTGGTTATGAGGGTTCAAAAATACGACTAAACACTTCGAGAAAAGATAGGTAGTGCCCAGGTACGGCGGGGACACTACCGTTTCCACAGATTCACATTTTCCAGGAGTCCTAACACCAGAAGGATCACAAAACGTCGTCGAAGGTTTATCGCCTCATCAACAGCTCCAAACTCACGGATTTAATTGGTTCCTCAAAACATTAATCATCCCATTTACGTATTCCCGAATTATCTCGATCATCGTTGAAATATCGGCCGGCCGTTTTTCCTCCTGTCATTCCAGCGGCGGCCGGTGGCTCCATCTGCCGTCCTCATCGATTATCTGCCCTTCCGTTCGCTCCCTTGGGCCTGAACCGCGTCCACCCACTCGCAGCGAGATCTGGATCTTATTTAGAATCACGGTTTCCGGTCAGGAATATGGAAAAGGACCTCGGAACTTCCTCTTTCCTTACCGAATCATCGGATCATTCATCTTGATTCGATTCCTTAGAAACCCCGAGGGATACGCCCTTTTCGTCGAGGTCTTCTCGTGAGAGGATTCTTTTTCGAGTCGTCTTTCAAGATTTGTTCGAGGACTGAGTCATTGGTGACTCGTCAGGGACAGCGGAATCACTCAGGAATAGTTAACCATGATCAGAGGAGACCTTCCAAAATGAAGGACTTTCAACCAGTTTCATGTGTATTATAATTGACCGTTGAACCATATTGAAATAATGAGATAAGCATGAGTGAAAAATGAATTAATATTTATTACGAAAGAGGTGAGAAAGTTCGGTTATGGTGCAACATCACACAGCATATAGCTGTACTTACTCAGGAAAATATAGGGCTCTGAGTAAAAGAAACTGATCAAATGAAACTGATACAATATAAATAGATGATTGTTCTTTATTATCGAGGAAATAGCAATCAATCTCAGATCCTTCAGCCTGGTCTTTCAATTATATTATTTCTTGCATTTCAAATATATTAACCAAAAAACAATAGTAATTCCCTTTACAATTCCGAATATATCCTATAAGGTCTGTGTATTCTTGAAGCGTGGTTTACATCATCTTGATAGAGAGCTGTTACATCGTCCTGTCTTACAACTGCTCCACATGAGTTGAGGATATTGACTTAAATTGCAAAAAAATATAATTTAAATGAGATTTTGTGCTGAAAATTCATAAAAATATGGTTTCAAGTTGCAGGAAATAAAATTAATTTTAGCCTGTAGGTCTGCAGCGTATACAGGGTGGATAAAAAAAATCGGGTCAAATAACGAAATTTTATTCCCAGAGAATTCAAGCATTTTAGGACTGTCAATACAATGTATGGCCTCTACGGGCGTCAATAACAGCTTGACATCTTCTTTGCATACTACACATGAGGTTGTTGAACATTTTTTGAGGAATTTGATTCCATAAATGGGACAGAAGCTCTCTCAGATCATTTAGGGATTCTGGGGTAGGTTGATGATTATCTATTCTTTTTTGAAGCATATCTCATGCATGTTCTTTGCAATTCAAATCTGGTGAGTGCGGAGGTATTGGTAAATGTGGAATACCAAGCTCCTCGCATGCATTCTCAACTGTAGCTGCACGGTGCGATCTAGTGTTTCCGTCTAGAAATTAAAGAATTCCACCAATAGCAACGTGAAAATGTGGCAAAACCTTGTCAATGACATGCTCCCTAAAGTGTAAGGCGGTCATATTTCATGTAGATCTGTGCGCTCGTTGAAACTTAACCCGGCCCATACCATAATTCTACCCTTTCGGAATGGATGGACTCCTTGGACATAGCGACGATTACGGGGTATGCGTGGGGTAGTCCATACCCTTATTCTTCGAGAATCTGAAAATCGTCCATGTCTTGGAATTGATATGTTGCCTTGCCCATTCCAGTCTTTGACGCTTATGGTCACGAGTTAATGGAACTCCTCTTAATGGACGTCTAGAACCTAGATTCACCTCTCTCAGAAGTCGTCTGATAATTTCGATGGAAACTTGGACCCCATCTGCATTTTGAAGAGTATTCCGTAGCATTCTACCCGTAGATGTAGGTTTTCTTCTCGCCGAAACGTTGATGAAACGATCCTGTGCAGGTGTTGTTTTTCGTCGCCCACCAAGCCTTGGTCTTTCCAACACGGAACCTGTCTCCCTAAACCTATTCCAAAGTCGAGATATCAAAATTTGGCTGACTCTGAGCCTTTCCTCTACAACAACCTGAGTTAGACCACCCTATAGCATTCCGATAATCCTATTAGCCTCAGTGTTTGGTAATTTGCGTCTTGGCATTTTCAGAAAATAAAGCCGTTGATAAACTGACTCCATTTCAAACTAAGAACATTCATGAAGCATATACAAAGAACCAAACTTCAGAAAAAAGGCGACCAGATCGACGAATTGTCTCATACTGATTTTTATTGGATCAATTCAAGTTGTTATTGAGTTTTAAATCATTTCACAGCGATTTTCTCGAAGATCACATCTTTCAAAACGATTGAATACGATATTCCCAACTCTTGTGGAGCAGTATATTTGTTAACATGACGCCATCGAGTTGTCAGAGCTGATTCAAGCGTGTAAATTTACAGTTTTGAGATTAAAAAATACTGTTGCAAATATGGGAGTTGATTCACTCATTCCTGACCTTGAAATCATCCATCAAGTTTAACCCTGTCTGGCCACAGTGATATTTTAAAAACATTCCATCCCATCTGCACGCCAGACATATCTGGAGCTCTTGTGCTTGCTCCAGCCTCTAATTTGATGGGACCCCGGCTTGCCTTTATTCCTTTCTGGATGAGCAGCAATTATTCCCGTAATTTTTCATCATCAGCTTCTCGCAGAGGACATGATTAATGTGTGAATAAAACAGGAACTAATTGGGAGTATTCCTCTTAAGAACTGCGGTGAGATAATGGGGAAGAGATGAATTGGATGCGTTCTATCTGCAAGAATTAGGTCGGTGTGAAACATAAGGTGTATGTTCAGGGTGGTCAGATTTCGATGATCAAGTACTGCATCTTCTCAATTAAAAGAGATAGAAAAAAGTAATTTACATGTCATGTTCTCTTTTTTTCATACTACAACGTGATTTTGGAATTTGTCCAATTATGTATCTCTCCAGGAGAGTATTTGTGTTAAGTTTGCCTCTCTCCAAAAAAGTTTGTTGAATTTGCCTCTCTCCATAAAAGTCGATTATGTTTGCCTCTCCCCAAAATTTTGTTCATCTTGACATTCTCTAAAAAGGCTCTCAAAAACAAATTCATTAGTATCTGAATTGATGATGTCTCACAATTTCCCAGGAGAGAAGAAAAAATTGCCCACGTACTCAGAGAGAACACACTGCCACAGATTATTCGATAAAAAAATATCAGAGACACTCAAAAAGGGGAAACGTCGAAGGATATTCAACGAATCGTAATTGTGTTAAAATAAACAAGAAGAAATACTGATTCATGTGTTACATGAATCGAACAGTTGCTAGAATAATTAAAAAGGCAATTGAGAACATCTAAGATAGTTATTTATGATATGAGTGTTAGAAGTGACGTTTCATTTTTTGAGTGAAAAAAATTGTGGAATGAGCGGAGCGAATTGAACAATTTCAAGAACAAAATAAAATCACTTCTTGCACAAATAACATACAATGTTTTTGTACACCTGCCCTATTTTGATAATGAAATGGGCGAATTTGCTATGACAATACACTTCAAAATGCATTTAAATATTCAAATAATCAAAAGGTTGTTGTGAATGACAAACGTTGCCAACGTTATGATTACTAACAAATGAGAAAAGACGCCGTCATTTGAATTTCGATCCTGTCCAATTTTCATCATTGATTTTTAACTGCTCAATATCTTGGTCGAAAGTTCAATTATTAATAAAAGTGACGATTTGGTTGTTCCTCTGGATATTGAAGAGTCTGCAAGATGAGCAAATCTGGAACTCTTTCCTAAAAAATCTGAAATGAGAAATATTTGATGGTTAAGGTTGCAATTTATTTCGGATTATTTGGAGCCTGTCGGCGTGAAGAATTGTGTTATTTATCAGTGGAAGATATCGAAATAACAAGTAAATCATTGTCAGTTGTTCTTTCGGTATTATTAGGAAGTATGTAGACTATTTTCATAAGTACTTTGCACTGCGCCCTTCTGTCATCGAACATCGTCGTTTTTTCCTGAAATACATGAATGATAAATGCACTGCAAATCCAGTTGGTATCAATACTATTGGGAAAATTCCATCTATTGTTGTCGAATTCCTCAAACTTCTAGAACCAAAGCAATATACAGGACACTGTTTTCTAAAATCCTCCGCTTCATTGCTAGCAGAATCAGGAGCAAATATTACAGATATAAAAAAATATGGTGAATGGAAGTCTACGACGGTAGCCGAGGGATATGTTGATCATTCAATTGCATATAGAATTAAAAAAATTCTCCCATCCTCAACAGATATTGGATCATCATCATCCAATACTGTACTTCCGGTTTCTACAAGTACTGATGGTGCTGAGGATTCTACTAATGTGTTGTGAAGCTCTCTAACGTCACAGGGCATTAGTGTTAGTAATTATTCCAGTTTTACGATTAATATTAATGTTCATAAGAAATTATTTTTAAATATTGCAATTGCTGAATTTTTCACATCTGATTTCATCATGAGAAAATGGAGTGCTATTCATCGCTCCCACGTAAACAATCAATTTTAACATTGTTTGCTGTCATTGAAAATATCACTTTTAATGGCAGTTGTACAAAAGAGTATTTGTATTCACCACGCATTTTCAGATAGCGTACTACAAGCTTCGTGTTAACAGGAAAATGGAGTTGAAAAAAATTTACTCGTTTTCGTTTATTTCTTCTACACAAAACAAATAAGTCGATAATCAAATCTGAGTAACATTCGTCTGATCAACATATGAGATACTTGCCGATTATTTCAATCGCCTAGAACTTCAAAGACTTGAACAATAATTAGAGTTACTTTCTAACGTTAAATGTAGAGATGCTCTGAAACGGAAATATGAACCTCTAAACGCTCATGAGTGCAGGTACTGGTTGCCACTCTCT
Source organism: Hippodamia convergens (assembly GCA_038502775.1). Taxonomy (NCBI): domain Eukaryota; kingdom Metazoa; phylum Arthropoda; class Insecta; order Coleoptera; family Coccinellidae; genus Hippodamia; species Hippodamia convergens. The sequence goes on from CM076610.1 coordinate 41,163,064, forward strand.
GCAGTGGAATGATATATAGGGTGCTCTCAGTGCCATCGATATACGTAGCGACAATTATTAGGTTAAAATATTTTCGAGTAATCGGTTGAAAAGAAGTGCAGATACCTACTCTCTGCTCTGTGGACATCCTATCCTCGAAATATTGAAGATGATATGGTTGGACAGCCTCGTATCCCATGATAACCCCTTGGTGGAAAAAACCACCCTATCTTCCTGTATAAACCGGAGATAAACCTAACTACCCTCCGGTCTCGAGCCCTCATTTTTAAGATCGGAATTCCCGCCCCCAACTCCCTGTTTTTTCTTCGTAACTGCCATCCTCCCTTGTGGCCCTAACCATCCCCGGGAATTATATTAATTGGTTATGACATTTTAATTAAACGCGCGCTAACTGCTCCGCATTCCTTCAGGATAAAAACTAATCACTTTAAATTCAGGATCCGAGATGCCCGACCCGATTTAATCTTGTATCATCTGGGTGAAAAATGTGCGGAGATGATCGATACGCCTTTGTGGGTGGTGAGGGTGATTACCCTGATGATCTTCTGAGGTTGGTGATCAATCAAGATGGTCTCATGTGAGGTTAACATCTTCATTTTCCCATATATACACTGAGCAAAAAATTTAACGCACATTCTGAAAATCTCAGTTTTAATGAAAGTTAACTCTACATTGACTTTATTACTTATGTTTTATGTTCTCTCGGGAAGGTTTTGAACGAAACAAGACACATTAAATGGAAGAAAAATTCAGGATTTCACCGAATCTTATGTGAAAGGAGAGAAGTGAACAATTTTCAAAATACTGAAATACCGATAAGTGATTTAATACTTGGTATTTCCACCCCTTGCGTTAATTACAGCTCGGCAACGACGGTTCATACTCAAAATGATTGATCTTGAAATGTTCTGATCTAATCCTTCCCAGATTTCTCTGAGTTGGATTCCTGAGTCATTAAGAGTAGCTGGATGATTTTCTGAACTTCTCAGTCTTCAATTGAGGTTGTCCCAAACCTGCTCAATCGGATTGAGATCTGGACTTCTTGCTGGCCATTCCATTCGAGAGACTTCAACCTCTTCAAGGTACTCGTGAACGATGCGCGCACGATGGGGTCTGGCATTATCGTCCATAAAAATGAAATTATCACCAATGTATGGGGCAAATGGCACTACATGCTCTTCAAGAATGTTCCTTATGTACTTATCAGCATTCATAGCTCCATTATCAACGACCACTAGGTCTGTGCGAGCAGTTAAAGATATTCCACCCCATACCATAATCGATCCTCCCCCGAAACCAGTAGTATTCAGGAAATTGCACTGAGCATATCTTTCATTTGGACGTCTGTATACAAAGGAACGTCGATCACAATGGTAATGTCAGAATCTAGACTCATCTGTGAAGAGAACTCTTTCCCAATCGGCCTCTTCCCAATGGATATGCTCTCTGCAAAATCCAAACGCACCCTTTGATGGGCTGGGGTAAGAGCTGGGCCTCTTGCCGCGACACGAGGCCTAAAATCATATTCTCTGAAGCGATTTCTTATTGTCTGAGTACTAATTTGCACCCCATAAGTTTGCTCAAGCTGATTTTGAAGAAGGCGAGCGGTTGCAAACCGTTGTCTCAACGAAGAAACTCTCAAGTAACGTTCTTGAATGGCAGTTGTGACCCGTGCTCTATCCTGTCCTGGTCTTCGGACATTCATACCTGTCTCCCTGAATCGCTGCAACATTCTGGACACATCCACCCTTCTTCTCGCAAAACTACCGCTTGGGCACATTCCTCTTGGGTCATTTCGCGTTGCATAGCGATCGAGTGTAGAAAATCAAACTAAAAAAAAACAATTGATCACTAGAATTGATCGAGAACAACTGATTTTAGAATGGAGTCAATACATTCAAAATCTGATAATATAATCTTTTTTTATTCTTGCTGGGAAAAACATCTGTAGTGAAGAAAATCGTTGGAAGTGGATAACATATGCATGCATAATTCTGATAAAAATAATTATCATTGAGAACACCTTCAGTAGCAGAATAAATTTGAGATTTCCATAATGTGCGTTAATTTTTTTGCGCAGTGTATTTCGGATAAAAAGTTCAGATACAACCAATTTTGCCCCTCCTGTACACGATTGATTATAATTGTTGCTTTTTTCTGTAATCTGAATAGTATGAGTGCATAGTTTTGTCTATACAGCTTGAAATTGACACAAATACAGACGAACGTGAAAGAATCTGCTTAAATCCGGATTCATTCTCTCCTAGATTCCAAGAAAACGTCCAGATTGCTTGGACAAAGAATCGTAAAGCAGCAGATGAGATCGCAACGGTGCAGCTCATCAAGAATCATTCCAATTCACCCTCTGCCTCGCCTAAACGGAAAGAATAAAATTAATGTCGTCCATTCGTCTGCTTTCAAGTGAGAAACGTGATTAAAAACGTGACAGGGAACTTCAATGGCCGATAAAGGCATGTCTTTGCGGCTAATTGAAATTATCCTGTCTGTAACAGTTTGGTTTGGTGCGAGTGATGGTTGCTTGTTGTCCATTTCGAACAGTTAAACTTTAACAATTCCTTATATTGCGTGATGATACCTCAGGAAATTGTAAAAAAAAAATGTATTCATGCTACAAGGATTCTAAAATTATCAGTTCGAAAAAGACAAATGCAAAATGTACTGTCACAAAAAAAATAAAACATAGGCAGACTTTGTCCAATTCGCATTCGATTATAACATGAAAAAGTCATATTAGAAATGATAATAAAGGACAATTACAAAATGACCAAATCATAGAACAAGTTATCAGCATGAAAATAAATCAACATAAAAGAAAAGGCCATTTTATCTGTTTTTCTGAGCCTCAAAGACGTAGTCTCGGCTCTTATTATAAAAAATAATAATAATAATAATAAAAAATAGTGTTAACTGGAATCTGACCAGAGTGGACATTGGCATAACATGTTGCCAGATTATTCCGATATTCATGGATTTTAAGAAACTGGAATTGAAGACTGATGTCACGTCATTCAAATGGGTGGTACTCTGTTTCGAAAACTACTGTATGTTATGTATCATTCGATATATTGACAATTTCATTTTATTCTGAGGAAAATAATCTGGCCTATACAATACTATAATCTGTTCGAATACAATGACTCAAGTTCGGAATGCGTATTTTCGTTCTGATCTCTTATCTGTCAAACAGTATATAGTCTTATTAATTGCCAATACGCTTAATATTATCATTCAAATTTTTTCGGTCACTCACCATTATTTTTAGTAATAAATTCAGAGATTTTATGAAAAAGCCTGGTATCGAATTATATCATCTCTATTTGAAACAAATAATAAAAGATTTACGAAACTGTGTCATTGTCGCTGTCACTAGTGTCACTATTTGATATCTATTTATAATCTTCTCATATCATGATTTAAGTTTGGCAACAGGGTACAACTTGAAGCAGATTATGTCAAAGTAGATTTGGAAAGTATACGGTTTTCTTGTGAAATTCGCACTGTTTTCGATATAATTTCGAATTTATTTCAATTCACAATTCAATAAAGAACTGTAGGGAGGAAAACAAAACAGCATTTCGTTTATCTGCGGAAAATTTCTTAATATTTTATCGCAAATAATTCAGAACTCACCACGAGGAGGTAGCTGTTGTATTGAGTTCCACAAGATTACAATCAGAATGAAAATTATTTTACTTTTTGAAGCGAATGAAGTAGGTGAATGAACATCAAAAGAGGAAAACAAGTCAGAAATATACCTATCACCCAATAACCACTTGAAATTAGAAACGGGTACGTTTACTTCGTCTCTAAATACGACTTCGATTCTCAAATTACTCAAGATCTTAAACCCCGATGATATTTTCGGAAATGCCCCCTCAAAATTTATATTGTAGAACTGAATAAAGTCATTTTGGAAAATGCCTTGTCTTTGAAATGACAACAAGAGTCGGAAAATCGATCTGATCTTGTTTGTCCCAATCGGTGTAAACATTGTCATAATGGACAACTAATTTTTGTTTCCGTTCCTCAGGATCAGTTCTTTTCGGAGTAACTGAAGACTCGGTCGATTTGGGAAAATTGAAGGAAATTCATCATCAGTTAATTTAGGAATTTTTCGGGGTATATCAATAGATGAACCTTCGGCGGTTGGATAAGAGTTATTTCTCAAAATATGGGAATCTACAAAATGTTTCAACTACACTGTCATTGTTGACTTTAAAACTACTTTCTCTATGAATTGCGTTAGGCCATTTTCTTCTCCTCGCGGGATCTTTCGGAAATCTAGATACCAAAACTTTCTGATTAGTAGATTTATATAGTTGCTTTTGCAACCGGGCACGAGGCATAGTACTCAATTCGAAGATTTCCAAATGAAATTTTAATGAATATCTAAATGAAAAACCTTCCTGTTGATAATCCTTCCAGATATGAACACTGGAAGTTGAAAAATTCAATCACGAACCCCATACACACTATTCTTGCCACTGCAATACTTATTTTCACTTCATTAATTGATTGAAAAACCGATCACACGAACACGGAAAAAACACACAACCTTTTTACACGTTTCCCGGTCGAATTTCTGGTGCGAACTATATCACATGTTACGCTTCAAAACAGAACTGCTAGTGCAAAGTCGTAACACTCTGAGCCTGGTACAACCCCATGTGGGGGTTCCGGCAACGTCGCATTTTAAAGCATAATTCTGGCCTGTTAAAGATTTTTTCATTGTATCTTGGCAGTTGGTGTGACTTACGAAATTTGACATATCACGGAATTTGAATTTATTTGATTCGAAAATTGATTGGCTCGAAGGTCAGTACTGACAACAACAAAACGAAAAATATAACTGAAAACAATGCTATAATGAGTTCATTACAGCACTACTTTTAGTACTGTAATGAACAGGGATAAGCACGACTGGAGAATAAATCCACAGCATTAGATACAATGTTAAATGGTCAGAAATGATCGCAAACATCCAATAATGGATAGCAGCAGAAGAAGAAGAAAAATGAACTCATTACGATACTTAAATAGAGAAAGATCTTTTCATGTGTATGATCCTGGATTATGTTCTTGCTATCATGGACGCCTCATTGAATATAACTTCTACACAGACTTTTTTTTCGATAGTTCAGTCTAGGATTCATTCAATTTTATGGTTCCAACTCCCAAATCGAATATTGTTGTGCGTAGCCCAGCCCCAAATTAAATCGATCGATGTTGATATCTTGTTTTTTGATTTTGCGATTATTTCATTATGTAATCTATGACATTTTCATGTTATAGATTAATACATTTTGTATTTTTCCTTTCTGAATTTTCCATTGTAACCTATTATGACGACAAAATATGTTTGATTTCGTTTATATTTTTCCGTTTTATGATTTTGTATGGCCTTCCGCCATTTTCAGTTGTTTTGCATTTCTAAAGTAGATGATCAGTTTCATTCTCCCCTAGTTATCACCCTCTTGAATGCACCCCTTTCAAAGGAGCTATACAAGCTCATGGTAAAAAAAAGGTCGATGTAAAAAAATGGGAATTTCGCTTGACCCGGTCCTGTCGAAACCTAGATTCGTATTGTCGGAGGAATCGATCCCCAACGCCAGCTGGCGCTAGGCAGGGCGGTGTCCCCGGACCCAGTTTCTCCAATTCCCCCTTCCCCCCCATTTGCTCCCCCCTCCCGGCTGAGTTGTCCTCGTGAACGTATACTTTGTAGCTCATTCATTCTTTTCCTACCTGAGGCGTAGATTCGCGTCGTTCCGGCTCTGATAAATCCGGAGAGAAGGACCAAACGGTTCACAGGGAAGGATTATGGATATTGCTCAAGAGAAAGTTACGAAATGGCGGGTGACCAACATGGTTCTTCGATCGCTGGAAGCTCGTTGCAAACCAACTGGAGATCAGTGAAGATGGGAAAAAGAGTTGTCAAAAATAAGAATTTAGAGGATTGATATTTCTTGACCATTTTTTGTGGCCTTGAGGAAGGCAAAGAAGCGCAATGTCATTGAAGAGTGTTTTTATGCATTCGTAGATTGAAGTAAAAGCAAAGGAGAAGATAATCAACAATCCTAAAACATTTGAAAGAACATGGAGGTCGTAGATTAGAGCCATTAGGGAATACCGCTTTGAGAAAAAACTCAGAAAGTACTGAACCTAATAGGTGGTGTGGAATAGAATACATACAATGATTCAAAAAATCCCATACCAGCAAATTGATTAGAGGATTGTGACGAAACCATTGGTTATCCAAAAAAATGATATCTCACTTTTTTCAGGAGATTTCATTAGCTTTCTTCTACCTCTGAATTTTTTTGTCGTAAGTTTGATAGCGACCGAGATATTGTAGCCCTTTTAGGGCTACGGTTCTTCTTCCTTAAAACATAATTCTTCATAATCTTAGGTACCTAGGAATCAAACTTGATTCCTCTCTAAATTTCAAAGCCCATTTAGATGATCTGCGTTTGAAGCTTAAAACTCGAAACAATATTCTTCAGAAACTAGCTGGTTCCTCATGGAGCGCTGATGCAACAATACTTTGGTTTTTTCTGCTGCTGAATATTTTTGCCCTGTTTGGTTGAAAGTGTTCATGTATAAAAAATTGATGCCCAACTAAATTTTTTTATGAAGATTACTGGTACTATCATATCTTCACCTACTCCTTGGTTACAAGTCCTCTCAAATATTGTCCCTCCCCATATTCGCAGAGAGACAACAGCTTTGAATTCTTTGAACTGCCGTTCAATTTCGACCTGAATGCAGTGGATTGTCTAATTTCTTCATATTCGGTTTCATGTGTATTTTAATTGACCGTTGAATGCACTTCTCCGAACTTCAGATAACTACGCTATCAACCACTTAAGTTCAATTAAACGACGAACTTTCCTACAAATTTTCGTTTATATCGCTGTAGGTTAAGAGTTAGGCAACGAGTATGTTCTTCCGTTGTTTTCTTCGAGATCAACTCAAAAATACAAGTAACAACGTTGGTCTGAAAGAGCAAAAGGCTCGAAATTCAACTCATGAGTAGAATGAGATTATTGAAATTGAGATTTCAGGCCTATAATGAGTAGATCATACCGAATGAATGAGTTCACCTTGATCAGAAGAGTCCTTCCAAAGTGAGGGACTTTCAACCAGTTTCATGTGTATTATAATTGACCGTTGAACCATATTGAAATAATGACATAAGCATGGAATAAAAAATAAATCAATATTTATCACGAAAGAGGTGAGAAACTTCGATTCTGGTGCAACATCGCACAGCATAGACCTGAATTAGGAGTTGAACTACTCAGGGACGTAGACAAGAGCCGAGTTAGGTAGTAATTTTCTTTCAAAAAAATGCGTGATGATGTAGATCACTGCGAATCCATTTCAAGGTATCTCCTTTCCTCTTCGGCGACACCCTGTATACCCCGACCGGAAACGAGAACCCTTCCGAAAAAGACCGAGTAATTTCCTGTGCATCCCGGACATCTAAGTTTTTACAAACTCCGAATGGCTGATTTCATAGTTGCGGAACTTGTTCAATTAGGCGAGTTTGCGAAGCCAATTTGTGCACTTCGGGCGGTGGGAGTCCGGGGCCGGAGCGCCCTCTGGCGGTATGCGAGAGCAGCCAGTAACTTCCTACGGAACCCCGGAACGAGAAGCATTCGGAGAACTCTAGGAATCGGTCAGTAGGAAAGAAAGAATTCGGGGGTGGACTGTTGGATGTTTAATTGAGCGCTGTCGGTCGTCTGCGGAATCTTGAATGTCCAACGTTTCGATTGGTTAGCTCCGAACGTCCTCAGGGAAGTCTCGGAAAAAATCGTATTTCTCCACGGATTCTATGGATGCAGTTAGCAAGAGATTTTCTAGGAACAAAACTCAGGATATAGAGCAAAACACAACTCTATGCGACACTGCCGGCGTTATAATAATAATAATAATAATATAGTTCATTTCCATAGACAATGCATACAAGTATTGTGTAGAAAATTGTCAACAAAAAATAAAAAGTGAAACAGTCTGCTGGGGTTTACAGCAATTACAAGCATAAGCAGTAATTTAAAAGGAACATTATGTACATTAAAAAGACAAACAAGAAACAATTCACATAAACAAATTCATTTCAAGAAATCGTTCAACTTATAAAAACCATTCTTGAAAACATAGACAGACATTTCAAATATATATAAACATGCAAGAGAAAGAATTTTATATCTGGCAAAAAGTGGTCTACAGGAAACAATCTGGGAGACTCCAGCAATCACCCGCAGTATCTTCTTCTGTGCGATAAAGAGCTGGAACTAAGCCCGAAACGAGTATTCGTTTCGACAGTTAGTACGTGAAAGCTGTGTTTATTTGTTTATTTTTACGTTTTTATTGCGATAAAAAGATATGCCCGAAGAAAAAACCGTGAAAAGCCCTAACTGTTGTGTTTATGGATGTAATTCTAAAAAATCTAGGAATCCTGGAGCCCATTTTCATTATTTTCGTAGTAAAAATCAAAATGTTTACGTAACCAACAAACTAGAAATCGTAAAGGAAATTAATAGACGTAAATCCTGGGAGCATGTTTTGATAATGGAGAAACCTGTACATATTAGAGTATGCTCACACCATTTCCGACCAGAAGATTATAAAATGAAAACAGGCAAGAGTGGAAACTGATGTCATTTGAAAACAATGCTTCATATGTTCTGAATTATTTCAGAAACTTCCACTATAAAAACATTTCTGCTACTGGAGAAAAAAGCTGTATCTTCATAAAACCTACCAAAAAGTGCAGTTGAAGTCAAGACATTAAAATTTTTTGTTCAGATCGTTCTTGTACAATAATTTTCATTGTTATCGAAATAAATTACTTCGAGTCTACTTGATATTTTTGAATATATAGAAGTTTCAACAATTCAAGGAGCCTAGTTGAAAGTGAAAAGTGCTGAATGCAGGCCATATGATATTGTGCAATGAAACTAGGGGCAATCTGAGTGTGATTCTCTTGATTGTTGCAAAAATGAACTTATGTTCAGCAACGATCAAATCTATATGTGGAATTAAAACAAAATTCCGAGAATTGGCAATTTTAAACAATTTATTATACATATAGGTATCAATTTAATATTAATATCAAAAATAGCTTGATGGTATTGTTGTTCATTCAGCAACGGAAAAGGTGCAATCAATCGATAGATAGATTGAATAATTTTATTTTATTATAACTGCAGCCTAAGACACAAGTGATATGCAATAAATGAATCATACATTAAAATCTAGCGTGATGCATTCTTCAACATGATTAATCGATGATCACATCATGTTCTGCATACATAGCATTCTCTGGAAAATGCGCATTTTTATTCAAAATTTATCACCCGGTTTCTTTTCATAGATTGTTTCCCTTTCTGAACAAAAAATTAGTAGCTTCTATTATATGAATATATTATTAATGCTGATGTTCAATTACATTACAATCATGCATGTTTTTATGTTCAGTTAGGTCTCTAACTAATTTCATCCTCTCATAGTTTTCATCAAATATGGATAATCCTAATGTTTTCTGTTTTGTACATTTCATTGTTATGGAAAACAAAAAAAAACAGCACAGCCAAAACTGAACAATTACCTTCACAATCAGTAGAATTGTCAAGATATTTTGTAGTACGTACAACCTTGTAGAGTAGCAGGGCTAAAATATGCTTGCAAATTCCTGACAATCTTGCTTGGTATGTGTATATAATCTTGTGAACCTTGACACCATCATTTTTATAAGACATCATTTCCTCAATATGATGGGGTTGTCCTTGTAGAATTCGAATGTTTTAGAATAATTTTTTCCCACATAGAATCAAATGATTGCATTTCAATAATTGCTCACCCTGTACACAGCATCTATGAGCATGTAAATATTGGAAAATTTCCTATAATTTGAGGAACCTTTGGTAAACATTTTGCCAGATGATCTGAAAAGCATTAAAAATTGAATAGTGCTCACATCAATATTTTACATGAAATATGATAAAAAACCACAATATTACCTATACTTACACATGCAATATAACCCACAGGATCCATAATTAAGAACACAACTTCGATTATTGATGAACGTTAAAACTTAAAAATTCTATAGATCCCAAATAGAAAGCTAATGTAAACACAAAACAATACTCGTTTTGGTAAACAGCTGATCGGCGAATGCAGCGCCATTTTGTCCAATTGTTGAAATTTATCCAAACTCTCTTCTATCATGTGTTTCAGTATTATCAAGTCTTGCTAGAACACCTCTACATAGAAATTTAGAGTTGACTTCGAACGCATAAAAGCAATAGGAGAACCTGAAGCAATTGAATCGTTCCTCGAATGATATTCCAGAACAAAACCACTCCTCAAATAATTGCTTGTTTTTCGTGAACCTCAAGTAGAAAATGGCAACATCCCGCAATTGTCGGTCGACACTTACACAACCTCTTCTTAGCGCTCTGCTTCTAATTTAACTACGATGCACTTCTCCGAACTTCAGTTAACCACGCTATCAACCACTTAAGTTCAATTAAACGACGAACTTTCTAACAAATTCTCGTTTATATCGCTGTAGGTTAAGAGTTAGGCAACGAGTATGTTCTTCCGTTGATTCCGTCGAGAATGTTGGAGTTAAGACTCAAAAATACAAGTAACAACGTTGGTCTGAAAGAGCAAAAGGCTTGAAATTAAACTCATAAGTAAAATGAGATGATTGAAATTGAGATTCCAGGCCTATAATGAATAGATCATTCCGAATGAATGAGTTCACCATGATCAGAGGAGACCTTCCTAAGTGAAAGACTTTCAACCAGTTTCATGTGTATTATAATTGACCGTTGAACCATATTGAAATAATGAGATAAGCATGTATAAAAAATGAATCAAGAGTTAGGCAACGAGTATGTTCTTCCGTTGAGTTCGTCGAGAATGTTGGAGTTAAGACTCAAAAATACAAGTGACAACGTTGGTCTGAAAGAGCAGAAGGCTTGAAATTCAACTCATAAGTAGAATGAGATGGTTGAAATTGAGATTTCAGGCTTATAACGAGTAGATCATACCGAATGAATGAGTTCACCATGATCAGAGGAGACCTTCCTAAGTAAAGGACTTTCAACCAGTTTCATGTGTATTATAATTGACCGTTGAACCATATTGAAATAATTAGATAAGCATGAATAAAAAATGAATCAATATTTATTACGAAAGAGGTGAGAAAGTCCGATTCTGATGCAACATCACACAACATAGAGCTGTACTAGGAGCTGAACTAGTCAGGGGCGTAGACAAGAGCAGGGTTGGAGGGGCATTTTAAATAGAGTAAGGCCTAGGGGTCCGAAAATTAGGATTTAAATTTTTCAAAAGTGATATCCATGTATATTGCTGAAACGTATCCAGACGAATGGATTCACTGGAAGATCTAATCGTTTACTCTTCTTTGGTTTTCAGGAGGCGTATAGGCGGTGGGTGTGCAGTACCTTTATGCCTCACTTCTCGCGAGCGGGACGTCGCGTGCGACCCTGCCTCAGCATCTGTCAGGACGTGGAGAGACAATGCCCGTTCCTGTTGCCAGGCGACATCACTGTGATCCCAGGAGAGACCACAACACATCCTACCCCTCAGTATGCCGGGGAGCCTACATTTCTATGCCTAGGTAAGTTCAACCACAAATACTAGCTTACAGGTTAGGTTAGATTAGATTCGCCTTCACATACAGGTTAGGTTAGGTTTGATCCACCCTCACATACAGGTTAGGTTACGTTAGAAACATAAATGAATTCAAAATAGTAATGATCGGAATGAATATCATTTTCGATTCCCAGGCTCAGAGATGTTTTATCATGAGGTTGGAGAAATGATATTAGATTTTGTTACTGAGATGAGAGATATACCGGTTTCAGCCTTGTTTGGCATCATCAGTATTTTTGAAACATAGATGAATTCAAAATAGTAATCATCGAAATGAATACCATTTTCAATTCCCAGGCTCAGAGATCTTTTATCATGAGGTTGGAGAAATGATATTAGATTTTGTCACTGAGATGAGAGATATACCGGTTTCGGCCTTGTTGAGCCTCATCAGTATCCCGCACATCTTCAGGACAAAATCTTCATAAAAAACTTCAGAATTTATAGCAATTGGTTGTGAAGTAATGAGTAAAATATTACAAAGTACTAAGGTGGTGACATCCAATTGCCTCAAAATGAAGTTTCACATCTCCAATCAAATGCAAAAAAAGAAATCTGTACTTCCTCTTTCACTGAATGAGATTTTAGCAGTGGCTCTATTCAGGGCCCGCTTGCTAGTTTCTCAAAGTGATGGAAACGCCCAATTCTTTTGTGACTGTGAAGCCTGATGTTTTTAAGAAAAAGAAAATTCTTTGCCTTTACGAAGGCACATCGAGAACATTTTTGAAACATAAAAAAAAAAGATCTCTGAGCCTGGGAATTGAAAATGGTATTCATTTCGATGATTACTATTTTGAATTCATCTATGTTTCAAAAATGTTCTCGATGTGCCTTCGTAAAGGCAAAGAATTTTCTTTTTCTTAAAATCATCAGTATCCCACACCTCAGGGACAAAATCTTCATGAGAAACTTCGATATTTAAAGTAATTAGGTGTGATGTACTGAGTAGAAATTGCAAAGAAGAGGCATTCATTATAAACTAATTTCCAAACAGTTTTGCAAACATTATCGGATTTATCAATAATTTTTTTATTATAGTTGAATTTAGAAATTTTCAATAATTCATCGTACTCAGACCTAGCTGTTTTATAAAATTATGATGCTTCGGATGTATTAAAATTTTTCGTTAGCCAGTGTAGGTTTTTTCAAAATGGGTCGGGCTTCAATTATTGAGGAATCGATCCAGCCAGGTTTGTGTCGGATAGAGCACAAATTGACATATTTAAGTGAAAAAGCTGCCTCAAATGCAGACTTCAACAAGGTGACAAAATTTTCAAACTTATCGTCAAGTGTCAAATCAAAATCCAACCAATGGAAATCAGTTTTCCAATTATGATTCGACATAGTTCTTATCAGTTTTTCCCTAGAGCACCCAGACTTAATCTCATAACAAATGTATTCCAGTATGATCGCTCTATGGTCTCTGATGTATGGTTCAAATACAGTTATATTAACTCTCTGTGAGTAAACATTTGTAGCTATATAGTCAACCTTCGTGGAAGAGGTTTGACTGTTCTTATTAGTAACAACTCTTGTTGTTACTAGGAACATTGAAGTAATTTTAAGATCGATTTTCATTGTAATGGAATAATTTTTTGGGGAAAAATAAAAGGGCCGAAGGCCCTACATAAATAACTAAACTGCTCCACATGCGTTAGAGATATTGACTTAAATTGGAAAAAAATATGGTTTAAATGAGATTATGTGATGAAAATTCATATTATTATGATTTCAAGTTGCAGGAAATAAAATTAATTTTAGCCGTTAGGTCTGCAGCGTGCTCAAGAAAATTCGAGTTAAATAACGAAATTTTATTCCTAGAGAATTCAAGCTGTTCAAGACTATCAATACAATATAAGGCCTGCACGGGTATCAATAACAGCTTGACATCTTCTTTGCATACTACACGAGGTTGTTGAACATTTCTTGAAGAATTTGGTTCCATAAACGAGGCAGAAGCTCTCTCAGATCATTCTAGGATTCTGGGGTAGGTTGATGATTATCAAATCTTCTTTGGAGCATATCCCATGCACGTTCTATGCAATTCAAATCTGGTGAGTGCGGAGGTATTGGTAAATGTGGAATACCAAGCTCCTCGCGCGCATTCTCAACTATGGCTGCACGGTGCGGTCTAGCGTTATCGTCTAGAAATTTAAAAGTTTCACCAATAGCAACGTGAAATTTGGCAAAACATTGTCAATGGCAAGCTCATTATAGTGTAAGGTGGTTATATTCCCAGGACAAATGTGTAGATCTGTGCGCCGATATTCTGGCCCATACCATACCACTACCCCCTCGGAATGGATGGACTTCTTGGACATAGCGACGATAACGGGGTATGCGTGGGATTGTCCATACCCTTTTTCTTCGAGAATATGAAAATCGTCCATATCTGGCTTCATCAGTGAATAGGACACTACGCCATTGATCGTTCCAATTTATGTGTTGCCTTGCCCATTCCAGTCTTTGACGCTTATGGTCACGTGTTAATGGAACTCCTCTTAATGGACGTCTAGATCCTAAATGCATCTCTTTCTAACGTCGTCTGATGGTTTCGATGGAACCTGTTTCCCTGAACCCATTCCGAAGTCGAGATATCACACTTTGGCTGACTTGGAGCCTTTCCGCTACAACAACCTGAGTTAGGCCATCCTGTAGCATTCCGACAGCCCTATTAGCCACAGCGTTTGTTAATTTACGTCTTGGCATTTTCAGAAAACTCGTTTCGAATCGAAGCCGTTGATAATCTGACTCCATTTCAAAATGAGAACATTCATGAAGCATATGCAAAGAACCAAACTTCAGAAAAAAGGCGACCAGATTGACGAAATGTCTCATACTGATTTTTATTGAATCGATTCAAGTTGTTTTTGAGTTTCAAATGATTTTACAGCGATTTTCAAAACGATTTAATACTGTTATGGAGCAGTATGTTCGGCACTGTCCTCTGGGCTATCATAGAAGTCACTGGGTGACTTCTTCTCGGGTTCAACACCCCAGGTCATCCCTCGAACCCATCGGCGCCGAACCATTCAAGTTTTTCCCAATATCAGTCACGTTTTCCCCCCCTCCTCACCCTCCTCAAATCCCCCTCCCCGAAAATCGAAGCAAATCCACTCGGATCTCTCCGGCCAAATCCAGGTGGAGGCTTAACTAAGACCCGAATTCATCTGGAGGTCCCTTCCGCATCTCGGCAGGAAATCTCGGGTCGTCTATGGCAACGCCGTCCGAAAGGGGGCGGCAGCTGACGGCGTCCCGGCGCTACGTTTGTTTTTCACTTCGCGGAAGTGGATATTCATTAAGGCTAGACGTTTTATTGACGCCGATGGGGAATTAGACGGGTAAGGTTTAATAAAACTGACAGAGCGGATTTCTGGTAGGAGAGTTGATACAATGCGAGGCACAGAAGGGCCAGGATCTGGTTCAGGTTGATGGAAGGAACGATGCGAAAACTTGTTCTTCAACAGTCTTTATTCATTAAGTGGAGAGCCTGGTGTTTTCACAATTCACGGTCTTGTTACGACTATTAGATCGGAGGGCAGGAAACATGCGATTACCTGCATTATCTCTTCTCATACTGACTGTTACGGTAGCTCAGTGAATTTTGAATTACAGAAAAAAAAAGTGGAGAATCAAATATACGCTGGAAGCACTCGAACTTACCATTTGTTGGGATGAACGCCAGAATAGGTAGTTGGTACAATCCTGGTATCAATTTGTTTTCACACACTTTCACAACTGAATGAGAAATATGAAAAATTATAGAAAACCCTCGAAAATGAAAATACTCGGAATTTCGCTACGAACCAGATCTTTCGTCACTCGAGAATGCATGAATGAGAATAATTATCTCTCGTCCATATGTCTCCATATGTAGTCCGAGATTTTCCAACGTATTTACCGACAATTGAAATTAATGAATGAAATAAAAAGAAATGATAACTTTCGATCCGTTGATCCAACGATCGTTTCGAAATAAAATAAATACCAACAGGTAGAATTAAATGTTGGAAAAAGAAAAAATGAGTGTTGCATCAACACTGACTATTCAAAATCGCAACGTTCATTCATTTTTTTCTAATTCACCATTACTTGTCAAGAATGACAATTCTCGGAATATGTCGTAGTTTTGGGTCCTGAAAAATATTCTGTTTTCTTGTGTTATAATATGGTTGGTTTATCTATGGGAGATGATTGCCTTTCATTGGGGTCCCGTAGCGGTCTTCAAACATCTGAAGTGCCGAAAAATCATCACCTGGACGGTCGTATCCGGTTTGAAAACCCCTCAGAGAGCAAGAATTTGTGGATTTTGAATTTGAATATCGAAGGAATTTCGAAAGACAAGTGTGATTACGTCTCCGAATTAGCTGATGAACATGGTATCGAAGTGATTCTTCTGCAAGAAACCAACACGGCAACAGAAAAAAAATCCTCGTGAAAGAGGACAGTTGAAAGGTTATGTATTGATTGATTTTTTACTAGTTTAGCTTGTTTTAAAAAATTATCAGCTCGTTATTTTTAACAGATTCGGAAAGGGGAAATTTATTGGGTTTTTTTATTTCTTTCAAATTTTGTGACATTTCTGTCATAAATATTAATTAACCTCCGAACATAATTTGGCCAAGAAATCTTAATGTTGATGTTTTTTTAAAGTAGCAAATGCATTTCCAAAATGCATTTGATTTATTCTGAATGATCGGTTTCTTTTCTGCTTTTGTCTTTTTTCATTTCAGATTAAGAATTACGAGTCGATTTGGGAAGAATCTGTCTATCCGAGCCCACCGACGGATAACATGAAGATGATCACACTGATGTCTTTCAAGATTTTCCTGATATTTGATATTTTATGTTATTTTGTTTACGAGGAGGCAGGTTTTTTCGGCTGAGGTTTTTTCCCCTGGCTGTATAGTATCGTATGATACTAGTGTTGATAGTATCGTATGATTTTATAGTATCATACAAAGAATGTTATGATACCCCGTTCTTTTTTTACCTCAGCTTAGGTACTTTTTGTTTCAACATTTATTGTATTATTTTAGCTCTCTTTTTCATAAGAATATATATATATATATATATAAATATATATTCATCAACTGGAGAGCCTGGTGATTTTCACAATTCACGGTCTTGTTAAGACTATTAGATCGAAGGGCCGAAAACATGCGATGACCTGCATTATCTCTTCTCATACCGGCTGTTCAAAATCGCAACATTCATTCATTTTTTCAATTCACCGTTACTTATGCCCACTTGCACCGTTTTCTGGTTAAGGCACCCTTAACTAAGGCGCCCTTAAATTTTGAGTCATGCTTTTCCCCGCCTTAACGGATCAGATCTTGCACCACATATCTAATAGAAACGACTTCGTTTAGCACGCGCTAAGCAATGCCAAATCTGGCAACACTGTATAAATCAGTGAATTTGTTTGTTTTGACATAGAAATGCGACATGACCATATGGTTTTGTGTCGGAACTGAGCACAGCGAATCAAGAAGAACACGCGAATTCATAGACGAACAAGATAAGTTGTCTATGCATTTTCCTTTTCAGTTTTCTGATTCACAAAACGACATATACTTTGGGCTGCTGACGAACTGGCACAGTTCAACAAAATTTTTTTATTTGAAGCAAATGATTTGATTTGATTTCAACAATTCTTTATTCGTAACTTGAATGACATAATTCTGCACCTGTGGAATATCATTGAAGTAATACTTTTCATATTCACGAGAGTAAATAGTACCAGAATTAATAATAACATGGATACAATCAATTTCTCCAATAACACGAGGAAATCCAGCAATTTAGTGAAATTGACTTAGGGTGGAACGTAATTCTGCTTCTGTCTGAGGCATTTTTATGAATACTGAAACTCGAACAACTATTCTTGATACTGTGGATTCGTGGATTTTCATCAAATCTGCTACAGCCAATAAATGTCCTGCTGATGCATAGAGTCAGAGGCATGTAAGGAGTTGACTCATCGGTGATACACTCTGATTCCTACAATCATCAAGGCTTAAACTCCCTTCTTTGAGGTTTGACATCATACATAAGATATAATAAGATATGAACTTACATATCACTTGGCAATTCTGAATCATCCTCAATTAATCTCAGCAGTTGCAGAGTACTTTTTTTTGGTCGAACGAAATCGTCGAAAAAATGCGAATTCGTCCATATCATGGTAGTGATCGGCCTTTTAAATTCTAGACTTCTAGGAAAGCCATAGTCAATGATATCTAATATGTCGAAATCATCCTCATATAGATCATCAATTTCAATTAATAAAAATCTATCCAGAATAATTATTAAATTCACGCAATCAAGAACAACAAGTCAAAACTGAAGTTCGTTTTTGACGTTCGAATATTTGAGACGGGCTAAAGTAATGTTTAAGGCATGAATATTCGCGGCTCAAAATAGTCATAACTTGTGTGGCACTCAAACTGCGGTGCAAGAGAATCAGCGTCTCAAACCTAACGTAAAATTGAGTTGGACACTGGATTTTAGTAAAAATATGCTAAACCTTCTCAATCTATTCCTCACCTAACACCGTAGCTTCAGGAAGCACATAACACCTAATGAAAATTAGTCAAATTGAGGACATATTTGATTGGAGATGCAATTGACAACAGTGTCTGCAGCTAGTGTATCAGCCATGTAGAGACTACGAGGTTCATTCACAGCGCTTTCAGCAAATGAATGGGTTGAGGGTTTGTTGCAACAGTGGCAAGATATGAGGAACCAGTTATCAGATTGAGTGATCGTCTGTGATAATGCTGCATGCCATTCAAGATTGGATACTGTAATCACCCAAACAGTAGCAGTACTGCTGAGGATGAGCCGTTATTCTCCTATGCTCAATACAATTGAAATTTTATGATCGAAGAACTTACAAAAAAAACAAACCTCAGAATTCCAAACAGGTGTACCACCGGGGTTTATAGAAAAAAGACTAATAAACCTGAAAAATATTATTGACAGAGCTGAGATGCAATTGTGATGGCAGACATGCTTGTATGGCTTCAAATTTTTTCAGTTTTGTGTTGAAGATTGAATATTTCACGTGAAAATTAGAGTTCATTTATCATCATTGTTTTATTTCTGAATCACCTACAATTGATATTGTCTGAAATGCAATCTGGTATCAATGTGCGTATGAAATAAATTTAAAAATTGCCAGTTCTGAAATATAATTGAATTAATCTCAAATTCAATTTGGTGTGTTATCTGAATTACATTTGATGTTTTCTGAAATACAATTGATTATTTCGGAAATTCAAATGAAGGAGTTTCTGGAGAAGGAAAAAACTGAAAGAGAAACACTCTGGCAGAATCTCCCAGGGTTGGATCACTCCAAAAAGTTCCTTCGGAATTTTGAAACTGCAAGATCCAAAAAATATTTGGATCTCAGTAAGAACCAACTACACCTCCTCACTAGCTTTCTTACAAGGCATTGTCGCCTCAGAAAGCACTTGCTGAGAATGGGCGTATCGGACACTGACGAGTGTAGATTCTGTGGGGAGGAGGAAGAAACTCCTATTCACATAGTCACAGAATGCTTTTTCATTGTAAGCCAAAGGAAACAATGCTTTGGTCAAGGGACCTGTAGGAGTGAGGAATTAGCCTCACTGAAGCCTTCCGAGATATTGGATTTCATAAGATCTCTGGGACTGGAAGGCGAGCTGTAAAGCTTTGTCAGGGGGCACAATAGACCATCAGGTCTCAGTGGACTGTAACCCCTTTCAAACTATTAACTATGACTGATCTGAAATACATTTGATGCTTTCTCAAATACAGTTGACTAATCTGAAATACAAGTGATGTTTTTCGAATGTCAATTGACAGTTTCTGAATTACCATTCAGAATGGTGTAGTCTAGTCCAGGCATTAAAGATGCGAAAGGTTCAACATTTCATGAAATCAGGTGAAAGAAAGAGAACACCGAGATAACTTGAGTAAAGTTCTCTTCTGTCATGTTTGGTTGAAAAACTTCCACCCTCCTCTATGTTTCCATTTTCATGTCATCGAGTACAGGTTGCCGATCTTTAGGCGTCATCGGGGAGAAACTTTCGGAGTGCCTCAAAACTTTTACCTGAACTCTTCCAGACGTACCTCTTATTGTTTATCGACTTCTTCAACCCACTCGAGGTATGATCGAGAATTTCGGTGATGGAAAAGCGTTGCGCTCGTCTTGACAGTAAACGTCAACGGAATCAATCTTCTATGCCCTGCGAACCAGAGAGCGCGACTGGTCTGAGGGCTCTCAGAAGATGTAATTAAAACTTTTGAATATCTAGTCGTTTTGATCTTTTAAACTTAAGGAATAAGTTGTTGGGGGAAGGAAAAATTCTTCACAGCATGGATAATCGGGAAGTTATACCGCATTTATCTCGAGATTGGGAAAAAGGATATGAAACTACTGTTGGCTGAAAAGGTAATGCATTTTTTGAATAATCCTTAATGTCAGGCGGAATATTTCCAAATTTATCTTGAAGGCTCATTTTCAAAATTTTCCAATCAATGTTTTGACACATCTTGCACTATTTGACACAAGTAAAAGTCCGACAAAGATTAACTAATAGTTATTTACGATATGAGTGTTAAATAAAAGTGATGTTTTATTTTGTGAGTGAAAAAGTTTGTGAAATGAGCGGAGCGAATTGAACAATTTCACGAACAAAATAAAATCACTTCTAACACAAATACCATACAATGTTTTTTGTACAATTGCCCTATTTTATAATGAAATGGGCGAATTTGCAATGACAATTAACTTCAAAATGAATTTTAATATTCAAATAATCAAAAGGTTGTTGCTCTAGATATTGAGGAGTCTGCAAGAAGAGCAAATCTGGAACTTCTAGCTAAGAAATCTGTTCAGCAGTAGGATATTGCATATAACAATTTCCTGGCCTGGTGTAAATTGAAAAATGTAGAAGGGAACTTCAGTGAAACTGTTTTCCTGGCATACTTAGAAGAAAATTCAAAAATATGAAGTTCATCAACTTTGTGGAGCAAATTTTCATAGATAAAGTCAAGGGCCCTTGTTAAAAATGGTGTGGATGTTAGTTAATATTTCAAGGTAATAGCATATTTAAAACAGAAAAGTGAAGGATATCGTCCCAAAAAATTGAAAATTCTCACTCGAGAACAAGTTAAAAAGTTTATAAAGGAGGCACCAGATGAGAAATACTTGATGGTTAAGGTTGCAAATATTTTCGGATTATTTCGAGCCTGTCGGCGTGAAGAATTGTATAATTTATCAGTGAAAGACATCGAAATAACAAATAAATCATTGGTTATACAACTTCCAAATACAAAAACGAAAGTCAGTCGTTCTTTCAGTATTTTTGGGAAGTATGTAGACTATTTTCATAAATACTTTGCACTGCGCCCTTCTGTCATCAAACATCTATTGTTGCCGAATTCCTCAAACTGCCAGAACCAACGCAATATACAGGACACTGTTTTCGAAGATCCTCCGCTTCATTGCTAGCAGAATCTGGAGCAAATATTACGGATATAAAAAAACATTGTGGATGGAAGTCTACGACGGTAGCCGAGGGCAATGTTGATCATTCCATTGCATATAGAAATGTCATTGCTGAAAAAATTCTCCCAACCTCAACAGATTTTGGATCATCATCATCCAATATTGTACTTCCGGTTTCTAAAAGAACTCTATCTCATCATAAGAAAATGAAGTGCTGAAAATATTTTCAACACAAATGTTAAAAATATTTGTAACACGCTTCCACGTAAAGAATCAATTTTAACATTGTTTGCTGTCATTAAATATGTCACTTTTAATGGCAGTTGTACAAAAACGTTTTTGTTTCCTCTCTTGTATTCATTTTTGTTGTCATGTCTTGAGGCCGTTTGATTTCAATTCCCCGCTCGTAAGCGAGGTGCGCCTATGGCCGAGTGCTAGCGAGGTCATGGCATGTCGCAGATCGAAACGCCGATCCTCTCAACATTTGCAACAGCAGGATGCATTGCATACCTAGTTTATATTGTTGTGATACTTGTTAGTAGAATCAGATTAATGAACACAAGAATTCATGCTTAAAATTAGTTCACCATAATCAGAATAGACTTTCCAGGGTAAAACAAGGACGAGAAGCTGTCAACCAGTTTCATGTGTGTTATAAGTGACCGTTGAGCCAGATCAGAGAAGTTCTGCAGGAGATCAACTATATCCAGGGTTCATTCATCTGAACCTCGAGAACAGTAATCAGCAATATATTACAAGGGTGAACAAAGGAGAAATGAAATTAACTGATTGAAATGATGACATGAGCATGACTATAATATAATAAATCAGTATTCATTACCAGAGAGAAAGATATGAGTTCATATTGTTTGGATATTCCAACTATTCCTTCCAAAAAATTCATTCATGCTGATGATATATTGCTCTGGCTTTCCATCATTCAAATTTTCAGAGCATAGAAAGTATCTCAGGCTATTCCTAGGCTCTCCTGGCCTAGGGTCGTCGACACAGGAGCCCTGGAATTAGGAAGGATTCTGTTTCGTGTAGTCAGCTAACTGCTTCGTTTAGAATCCTTGGGATTCTCCTGAAACACACAAGATGATGACCAATCGTGCGAATAACAATTGGACCTGGAAAGGCCCTGTAGAACGACCCACAACCGTCACTTTACACAAACGGAAAGATGATCAAAGGAAAGACTCAATTCGCCGTCGAATTCGAGTGAAATTAGGCGTGTGCGGATGCACCATCGGGCGGGAGAACGCGGCAGGTCCCCGTAATTCCACCACGGTCGGTGTTTTCGCGAGACGAGAGGTCACGTTTCCGCGGCAACCGATCGAAGAGGCTCTTCCCGAGCGCGATCACGGAAAATTCCGATAATTAATGCCGTACGGCCGTCTGTGCTCGTGGAAGAATTCATTGATGTCGCCGCGGTGACGTTTCACATGGAAACGAGTGAAGTACACTAGGATTGGTCGGGGTTTTTTCTGTTTTTAGTTGTTTTCTTAATTCCGCCAGAAAAACTGGAGGTTTGAATAATGAGTTTCTAAGAGAAGACCGAGTTGTAATAATGATGCAGGCTAAGAGAGAAGTGCAAGCGTCTAAGGCTGCATAGTCTAGGTCTGTTCATAAGTACAATCAGTACAGTGTATATGAGTGCAAAATTCACCGATAATCACAACATTTACAGAGACAAACTCTTTCCGAGTTCATTAGAAAAATAGAAGATACAATTAATAAATTATGGGATATACCAAAAGAAAACATTATGAGTGAATAAAACTATTAATCCTGGGTTTTAAGGAGAGCAGAAGGCTCGAGAACTTACTTGTAAGTAGAATCAGATTGATGAACTCGAGAATTCACCATTATCAGAGGAGACCAAATACGGTGAAACAAAAACGAGAAGCTGTCAACCAGTTTCATGTGTGTTATAAGTGACCGTTGAACCACATCAGAGGAGTTCACATCGTGTTCTGGAGGAGATCAACTACACTGCGCAAAAAAATTAACGCACATTCTGAAAATCTCAATTTTAATGAAAGTTAACTCTACATTGACTTTATAACTTATTTTTTAAGTTCTCTCGGGAAATTTTTGAACGAAACAAGACACATTAAATGGGAAAAAAATTCAGGATTTCACCGAATCTTATGTGAAAGAAGAGAAATGAACGATTTTCAAAATACTGAGATGCTGATAAGTGATTTAATACTTGGTATTTCAACCCCTTGCGTTAATTACAGCTTGGCAATGAAGGTTCATACTCAAAATGACTGTTCAAGATACTCCTGAACGATGCGCGCACGATGGGGTCTGGCCTTATCGCCATAAAAATGAAATTTTCACCAATGTATGGGGCAAATGACACTACATGCTCTTCAAGAATGTTCCTTATATACTTATCAGCATTCATAGCTCCATTATCAACGACCACTAGGTCTGTGCGAGCAGTCAAAGATATTCCACCCCTTACCATAATCGATCCTCCCCCGAAACCAGTAGTATACAGGAAATTGCACTAAGCACATCTTTCATGTGAACGTCTGTACACAAGGGAACGGAAATCACAATGGTAGAGGCAGAATCTAGACTCATCTGTGAAGATAACTCTTTCCTAATCGGCCTCTTCGCAATGGATATGCTCTCTCGCAAAATCCAAACGCGCTCTTCGATGGGCTGGGGTAAGAGCTGGGCCTCTTGCAGCCACACGAGGCCTTAAATCATATTCTCTGAGACGATTCCTCATTGTCTAAGTGCTGATTTTGAAGGAGGCGAGCGGTTGCAAACCGTTGTCCCAACGGAGAAACTCTCAAGTAACGTTCTTGAATGGCAGTTGTTACTCGTGGTCTACCTTGTCCTGGTCGCCGGACATTCATTCCTGTCTCCCTGAATCGCTGCAACATTCTGGACACACTTGTATGGAAACTCCAAACCTTTCTGCAATTCTTGTGTATGTCCACCCTTTTCTCGCAAAACTACCGCTTGGAACATTCCTCTTGGGTTAAATTGTGTGGAAAATCAAACGAAAGAAAAACTATTGATCACTAGAATTGATCGAGAACAACTGATTTTAGAATGGAGCCAATACATTCAAAATCTGATAATATCATCTTTTTTATTCCTGCTGGGAAAAAACATCTGTATTGAAGAAAAACGTTGAAAGTGGATAACATATGCATGCATAATTCTGATAAAAATAATTATCATTGAGGACACCTTCAGTTGTAGTATAAATTTGAGATTTCCATGATGTGCGTTAATTTTTTTGCGCAGTGTATAATAATACTGTTCAGTTCATAAAAATTTGTCCTGGATGTTTTTGATTTTGAAGTTTTTATTTTTATCACTATAAATTAAGCTGTGACTGGACCACATACTCACATACTAAAAGCCTACTATGATATTCATATGTCGTGAAGAGAGTCGTGATATGTCGTGAAGAGAGCCAGTCTATCTATTCCTGGGTTTTGGGGAAAGCAGAAGGCTTGAGAACTCACTTGTAAGTAGAATCAGATTAATGAACTTGAGAATTGAGGCTCATAATGAGTTCACCATTATCAGAGGAGACCGTCCAGGGTAAAACAAGGACTAGAAGCTTTCAACCAATTTCATGTGTATTATAAGTGACCTTATAAGAAAAGGTCAAATCATGTTCTGCAGGAGATCAAGGCTATCCAGGGTTCACTCTGGAAGTTGAGGATTCATTCATCTGAAACTCGAGAACAGTAATCAGCATCTTGGTGCGAAAGAGATTGCAGAATTCATCAATGAATACAACATTCACAAAGACAAACTGCTTCTGAGTGAGAAAGATTAGAACGTTCATCAGAAAAATAAATGCGATATAGAAAAAGAGGACACTATGAAAGGTTTTGAAAAGAGCAGATTTTTCTTTTAAGTAGAATCAGATTAATGAACTTGAGAATTCAGGCGTATGATGAGTTCACCATTATGAGAGGAGACCTTCCAGGGTAAAACAAGGACGAGGAGCTGTCAACCAGTTTCATGTGTATTATTAGTGACCGTTGAACCACATCAGATAATTTCACATCGTGTATTTATATGTCGTGAAGAGAGTATAGAATCAGAACGCGACAGCCAGTCTATCTATTCCGCTTCTATGATCCACATCCCAACCGGCAACGTCGCTCGGAGGTCTGGCACCTCTCTCCCCAAACCGCAGCCGGAATATTTCATCATTTTAATGAGAACGTGGACTGCGCGAGCGGTACCTCAACTTTTCAATGGAAATTTGTTTTCCCTTCGAGGAAAAAACGTTGCGGTGCGCGTGCAGATGAGAGGGGGGAGAGGGGATTGTCCCGGATTGATACCCCGGTCAGATCGGGTCGGTTCCTTATCTGCGGGGGAGGGGGGAGGCCGTCTTAGGGGTCGGATCGTCGAGAAATGTACATTTTGCCGGTTTATCTGGAGATGCGGGATTTATAGGAGCACTCTAGGAGCAATTTGACTTTGGGGAACGCTGAAACGACCTACTTCTCGACTTATTTTCGTTATTGCTGTTTTCTCCCGCGGCGTGGCTTATTTTTGCTAGGAAGCTGCGGGGTTTTCTCGCGGATGCGCTGGAACTAGGAGGGAATCGTTAGATGGTCATGTGCGGGGTGTTCCCTGATGATTCGGGCATATACAGGGAAGCACAAGGAAACTTATGTTTGTCACGTAAATATAACATATTCATTTTGCAAATATTATGACTTTAGCTAGGGGCTTTGACACTTCTCTCTAGAGGAACATTCACGCATACCGAATATAAGAAGTATAAAGTTCTGTTGCTCGAGGTTTGTTGGTTAGTCTAGGCAATTTTTGGGCCTCATAGTGGTGTTATTTCTGTTTCAGCAGACTGTGATTTTTCTCACGTTTTTCATCATTACCAATTTTTTTGCAGATCGATTTGCTAGTTTGATTGAGAGAGCTATTCGTGAGTTTAAGGAAGTTGAGAAGACATTAGAACATCTCACATTTAGTTTCTCCGTTTATAAATTATAAGGTTTCAAGGCAATACATGAAGTGACGAATGCATTTCTGAAATGGGTGGCTAATTGGAAACAAATCAAATTCGACAGAAATAAAAGTTTTTTGTACAACTGCCATTAAAAGTGACACTTTTAATGACAGCAAACAATGTTGAAATTGATTGTTTACGTGGAAGCGTGTTAAAAATATTTTTGGCACTTCATTTTCTTATGATGAAATCAGATGAGAAAAATTCAGCAATTGCAAATTTTTATCATCAATATTTACCAATCATTAATTATGAACATTTATATTAATCGTAAAACTAGAACAATTACTAACATTAATGCTCTATGACGTTAGGGAGCTCCGCAACACATTATTAAAATCCTCAGCGCCATCAGTACTTAAAGAAACCGGAAGTACAATATTAGATGATGATGATCCAGAATCTGTTGAGGTTCGGAGCATTTTTTCAACAATGACATTTCTATATGCAATGGAATGATCAACATAGCCCTCGGCTACCGTCTTAGACTTCCATCCACCATCGTTTTTTCATATCCGTAATATTTGCTCCTGATTCTGATAGCAATGAAGCGGAGGATCTTCGAAAACAGTGTCCTGTATATTGCTTTGGTTCCGACAGTTTGAGGAATTCGGCAACAATAGGAAGAATTTTCCCAAATGTATTCATACCAACTGAATTGGCAGTGCATTTATTATTCATGTATTTCAGGAAAAAACGACGATGTTTGATGACAGAAGGGCGCAGTGCAAAGTACTCATGAAAATAGTCTACATACTTCCCAATAATACTGAAAGGACGACTGATTTTTGTTTCTGTATTTGAAAGTTGCATAACCAATGATTTATTTGTTATTTCGAAGTCTTCCTCTGATATATTACACAATTCTTCACGCCGACAGGCTCCAAATAATCCGAAAATAGTTGCAAACTCAACCATCAAGTAATTCTCATCTGGATCCTTTATAAACTTTTCAACTTGGTCACGAGTGAGACTTTTCGATTTTTTGGACGATATCCTTCACTTCTTCGTTTTAAATATGCTTATACCTTAAAATATTCACTAACATTCACGCCATTTTCAACAAGGGCGCTTGACTTTATCTATGAAAAGTTGCTCCACAAAGTTGATGAATTCCATAATTTTTATTTTTCTTGTAAGTATGCCAGAAAAACAGTTTCACTGAAGTATCCTTCTACATTTTTCGATTTACACCAGGCTAGGAAATGTTATATTGATATATTTATGCTGAACAGATTTTTTAGGTAGGAGTTCCAGATTTGTCGTTCTTGCAGATTCTTCAATATCCAGAAGAACAACCAAATAGTCACTTTTATTAATAATTGGACTCTCGACAAACGTATTAAGTAGTTAAAAACCCAAGACAAAAATTGGATACGAACGAAATTCAAATGACAGCGTATTTTCTCATTTGTTAGTAATCATAACTTTGGCAGCGTTTGCCATTCACAACAACCTTTTGATCATTTGAATATTAAAATGCGTTTTGAAGTTTATTGTCATTGCAAATTCGCCCATTTTATTATCAAAATAGGGCTGATGTACAAAAAAACATTGTATGGTATTTGTGTTGAAAGTGTTTTTATTTTGTTCGTGATATTGTTCAATTCGCTCCGCCCATTTCACCCACAAAATAAAACAATAAAATTGAACACTCATATCATAAATAACTATTAGTGTGAATTTTTTTCGTACATTTCGCATTTGTTTCTTTCGATTTTCTCCGGTAATGTCAGTTTTTTTATGCATTCGCGTAGGCACTCTCGAAGGCGAATTAGAAACCTCCAATCCATCTAGGCACGTCTCGAATCCTTTCTTCTTTGCGTCAGCTCACGTCTTGCTCCACTCAGTGGTTTCTCGGAATAAAGATAAACAGCATGTGTGGACGGTGAAGAGGTCTTGAATTAAGAAAAATTCGATGCCGAAGTAGCAGGCAATTATGTGAAGGAGCGTCGGTTTTCACAATGAGAGCCCCCCTTGACCCCGTTCTCTGCAGCGCCGATGCATTCGAGTCTGCATCCGCATTATCCGAAGGCATCTCCACCTTGCTAATTATGAGCGTTGCCCATAGTTGACGCAACTATCGATGACGAGGGTTAATTTGTCGCTTTCGCAGGGATGCCATCAAAGAGGGGATGCAACTGGGAGGCAGGGTTGAATTTGAGGTAACGTCGAAGGATTATTATCTCTTTCTATCGATCTGATATGTCTGGTAGAGGTCCTGAAGCATACAGATTAGTTTTGGGTAGTACAAGTTTTAAAATTGAGTTTGTAAGAGGAGCCTCACTTTTGTACTGACGCGGTACAGTGTACCACTTCAAATGAGGCGAGGTATTCCGAGCGTTCATGACGCGATAGACAGTGGAGACAAAATTTTTTCCACTACATAATGTGTCGCTCGAAACTTAAATTTTTGAGGGGGGAAATCCATCGAAAATTGTCCAACTGTACATTGAATTAACAGGAAACCGTTATACATATTATGGTATAATATTTGTTTCGGTTAAAAAAATTGAAAAATGATGAATTTCAACAGAGTGAGGAGTAATCAACTTTTTTCCATCTACCGAACATTCAATTAAGTAGATTTATGGAGTCTTTTTTTTTCATGAAGAGTATCTTGAGGTTGCTTGAAACTTCGAGAAACCCTACTTGTTTGTTTCTTCAATTCAATAATGTAGGTTTTTTCATTTTATTGAATTTTTTTTTTGTGAGGAGTACCTTGAAGTAAGTTTGAAACTTTGAGGCACACTTTTCATTCTTTAATTACGTTCAGTTTCATTCTTTGGAGAATCTCAAAATTTCAAGCATCATAAAATAAGATATTTTTCACAAAAAAAGCAGATTCCATGAAATGAAGAAATATGCATGATTGAATGTTGGGTAGATGAAGAATCAAAGTTAAGTACCTACCACTTCGATGAGATTCATAATATTGAAATTGTTCATCCCTAACATAGGTCCATTTCACAGAATAATAGGAACAACATTTTCAGAAAATATATTTCGTTTGATAAAAAGTGATCCTTACTTTTGCGTACAAATTTCATGAAATAAAGAAACGTGACATAACTAAGGAATAACAGAAAATGTGTTTCATAAATCAAGATACTTCCCAATTTAGTAGGGAAATGGTTTTGCCCTAAATCAGTCATATTGAAGAAACAATTTTGAACATAATTTTCTAATTTGAGTTGGCCATTTCGAACTCTTTGCAGCCTTTGTTGCATTTGGTGTTTGGAATTGAGGATATATCTAGTGTTTTGAATGGTTTTTGTTGTGCTGGATTCGTGTTTCGTAACTAATTTCAGTTTTTATTGTTAAAAAAATATTAAACAAATTGCCCGATATTAAATGGGCACTGCCCATAATTTTTCTTCATACTTGTTGTCCTTCGTGCATTTTCTCTTCATAATTTTTTTTGTAGGTATATTTTTTCAATGCACCACATAACTCAAACTTCACTTTTAATATTTTTCTGTTCTTTATTTGAATTTATTTACACATATTGTTTATTCGCAAAACTACAACACAATGTACGAAGAGCGTACCTAATGATGATAGAAACAGCTTGAATTTATGATACCAGGTGGTTTTTTCATTACTCAGTCCATGCGACGTAACTGAAAAATTTACAAGTAGATATCTACTTCTTGAATCCGCATCTCTTCAAACACTTGATTGTCAAAATATTATGGTTGATTACCATTTATTGACGGCATATATTGTCAAGTATTGTTTTTCTAATAGAGATTGCTTCGTATTTCGTAACTCTCTCTGAATTATGTACTTCAACTGCTTTGAAATTTTATCAACTGCCTTGAACTTTTTCCAACTACTTTGGAATTTTTTCCAACTGCTTTTAAATTTTGCCAACTACTTTGAACTTTTGCCAACTACTTTGAAATTTTTTCAACCCTTTTGAAATGTTTTCCAACTGCTTTGAAATTTTTCCAACTGCTTTGAAATTTTTCTAACTCCTTTGAAAAACTTCGGGAAAATGGCGACCAGATTGGCGAAATGTTTCATACTGATTTTTATTGGATCGATTAAGTTACAGCGATTTTTTCGAAGATTATACATACTTTTCAAAACGATTGAATACGATATCCCTAACTCTTGTGGAGCAGTATATTTTGACTTCATTCTCGTGAAAGTTTTATTAGAGCTTTCCTAGAGATTTTCTCTCCCAGTCTCTGAAACAAGAAACCATTAGAAAAATTTAAGTTCAACTTCCTTGTGTATAATACACAATGAAGACCTGCGAGCACCCCTGCGTGTTTCAATCCAATTTTAACAAATTTACGACCCTCTACAATTAAGAACCTCCCTGAATTCAGTAGTCTCACAAACTACCAAATTCTGCACTGCCTCTTCTTCCACTAAAGAAAGCTGAATATTCTTTTGAAGATTTCATCTTAGTTTAATTGTAGAGGGTCGTAAATCCTCTACAATGGGGATTGAACACACGGTGGTGTTTTCAGGTATTTATTTCGAAGTACAGAGTGAAGTTGAACTTGTCGTTGAGATAACAGTTGTCGGTATATATAGAAAAAATATTTGCCGATTAAGGCTTTCATCATACTCGTATGATTCGTAGTGGATTGCTGCAATTCGCTAGTCCGAGGTCATTACGTAATGATGAGTGAAAATTCCGTTTGACTGGGTCGTAGATGTTTGATGCAATCAAACAAAGATTCAACCTGAAAAGCTTTTTGGTCCTTCGAGCCGAACATCTTCCCCCTTCTCTTAATCCTTGACCATTCAATTATTAATCATGCCCGACGTTTCAGATCTCAACATACCCATGACGGGTCAACAGAGGATGAGGTCCTCCCACGTTGGACAAGAAGACTGCTGCTACGCCCATTGCGGTTCGCCAGGGAGGGGGGGAGGCGCAACGATGGAATTGTGCGAACACTGCCCAGGCCGGCCCGCCGAAAAAGAAGAAGAAGAAGAACCGTCGATCGCGATCCGGACTCACCGCCGTACCAGTGTTTTAATATGGACCGCGTGGATTCTTGCGCATGCGCGAAACCAAATCAAAGACCTATTGAAATGTTTGTTAGTTATGTGCGCGATAAGTGTAAGGACGACAAAAAACGCGTGCAGATCGTGCTCATAGAATTAGGGGAATTAGACGATTTGTGTTCTTACCGAAGTCCGGCCGCTCTATGCGCCTCGCATCCACAGAATAAAATCCATAAACATGCAACGATTCACGACCTGGTAGGTTCTGTCCAGTAGAGGGCGATACGGGTCTCATAGGCTCATTCGGGGTGTTCGCATCTTCACCATTCAATCTTGTATGCATGGTGGTCCAACGAAAACTTTACACCCTTATTTTATGGCTTCAAAATGAAGATGTGGAGATTGCCTTGTCTTTGAAATGTTCTCGATATAATTTCGAATTTATTTAAATTCACAATTGAATGAAGAACTGTAGGGAGGAAAACAAAACAGCATTCCGTTTATCTGAGGATAATTTCTTAATATTTTATCGCAAATAAACCAGAACTCACCACGAGGAGTTAGATGTTGTATTGAGTTCAACAATATTACAATTAGAATGAAAATTATTTTACTTTCTGAAGCGAATAAACTAGGTGAATGAACATCAAAAGAGGAAAAGAAGTCACAAATATTCCTATCACCTAATAACCACTTGAAATTAGAAATGGGAACGTTTACTTCGTTTCTAAATACGACTTCGATCCTCAAATTACTCAAGATCTTAAATCCCGATGATATTTTCGGAAATGCCTCCTCAAAATTGGTATTGTAGAACTGAACAAAGTCATTTTCTTGAACGTTGGAAAAGAATTTGAGAATTGCCTTGTCTTTGAAATGACAACAAAAGTAAATCGATCTGATCTTGTTTGTCCAAATCGATGTAAAAGTTGTCATAATGGACAACTAATTTTTGTCTCCGTTCCTCAGGATCAGTTCTTTTTGGAGTAATTGAAGACGTCATTCAACTCGTATGATTTGGAAAAATTGAAGGAAATGCATCATCAGTTAATTTAGGAATTTTTCGCGGTATATTTATAACTGAACCTTAAAGTTATTTTTCAAAATATGGGAATCTACAAAATGTTTAACACAACCTTCACTGTCTTCGTTGATTTTAAAACTTCTTTCTCTATGAATTGCGTTAAGTCATTTTTATATTCTCGCGGAATCTTTCGGAAATCGAAATACCGACACCTTCTCTTCTCATTAGAAGATTTATAGTTGCTTTTACACCCTCGCACTGCACAAGTACGAGGCATAGTAATCATAGATTTCCAACTGAAATTTTAAGAAATATCAAAATGAAAAACCTTCCTGTTGATAAATTCAATAAGAAATCCGATACACACTTCACATCTTCACCGTTCAATCTATATATGCATGGTGGTCAAAAGAAAATTTGACACCCCTATTCTATGGCTTTCAAAGATGCAAAATCGAGGTTTTAAAGTATTTGTTGGACCACTTGTATGTGATGAAAATTCTTTGAATTAAAGGTTGGTAATGAGATTTATCAGCTGACTTTGTTCATTAATTTTTGAACATTATTCATTAGGGTATAGAAGAAGAAGAAGAAGAAAGGACCTAGGAATTTCTCTAATAAAAACAGAACTTTCGATCGTTTAAGTTGAATCTAAAACTTCCTCACGCTCCTAGATAACCTAGTAACTGTCATCAGCTTACCCACTGATGCTCTTTTACATAGAAAAGCTCTGTTCAAACAACGATTTCCAATAAGGCAGAAGTTGTTCCGAAACTAATAAACTTTAGATCACCGATTTAATATTCATGGATTGAATGCATCGAATTATCCACGGTTTCCGATTCAAGGTCAGGGACGTCATTTCTAGTTCCCAAAGAAGATATATTTCACTTTGGTATTAACATCGCATTTTCTATCAGCTCAATTTATTGTTCCACTTTGCATTATGTTTTACGTATGAGGTACCCTCTCCAAACCGACGCCCCTGGCCGAAACGTCATTCCGACCACAGTATGGAACCAAAGATTCCTACACCGTGCCCCGACATAGAACACGAGCAGGCCTAGTTTCAAAATTTCGGCGGTTTTGATCTGGATGGACGAAGGAAATACTTTGTTATAAGATATCTATATTATATGTAATATATACGATAAAAGAAGTTTGGTTTCGCGACCAAATATGTACTATTGAACTACCTTTGATATTCAAAGGACCTAATATTTATTATTCATAGAGATGCGACGCCCATAGAGTAGGTCGGGGAGAATTAGAAAAGGGTTATGTCTTCAAGCACATAGATTTGTATGCGACTGCAAGTCTGGTCGATATATCGTTGTCAATTGGAATATCAATATGTTTTCACATATTTTGAGTTTGTATCCAGATATAACCATTTATTTCTGTATAACGTATTGCTGATATCGTTAAGAAAGATAAATATGACAGATGGAAAATTGTTTTGGGTCGACTATCCAGAAAATCATTATGTCCAGGAAAATAAATCTCGATGGTTTACTTATAATAGACATTAATGAAGTTCAAACGACCATTTCACAGCTCGTTTTACGAGAGGTAATAAAATATTATATTGGGGCAGAAATTAATTATACAGTGATTCCCAAGTAGAATTGGCTGAAAATCTCTTGATATAGAATCGAATGATTCACCCCTGCATTTTTCATTCATTTTTTCTCGAAAGTATTATATTTCGACGAGTTTTAAGCTCGTATTGAAATACTTGAAATAATATTTCACTTAGTGATGAGTCATTCAACATTAAGAAAATCAGAATCACTATCTTTTCAAGAAAGTTAACTCCGATAAATGTTGATAAAATAGAATATTTTATAAATATATAGGGTCTAAATGTCATTTCCTTTTTTGGTCGTTTACAGAAGGTCTAAACTTCATGATAGTACAAAAAATCATCATAATACTCACGAAATAAAATATACGTTGAGCCATTTACAACAACGAAAAAGAATTATAATTGTAAATAAGAGAAATGAATTTTATCGACATATACAAAGAAAACTGCAAAATTACAACTTGTATGCGACAAAAAACATCTATGATTCAAAATCCCAGAAATACTAATAACGATATCAGCAATACGTAAGCGGAAAATTTCGTTTTGGGACATTTTGTTTATATTTAATTCTACCCCAAGTCCAACCAAAAATGTAATTGTAAGTTTCAAACAGAGTTCCAATACTATGAGCATAAAAAGGCCAATAATTGCGTTTCGAGACCGTATGAAGAGTAAGAACAACGGCACAGTAGTATGTGAAAAAAAATTGTAGACGTTCTTGTGGACAAAATATTGAAATTTTTAACTGTCTCAGGAAATTTTGGCATCAAACTTCGTTGTGAATTTTAAGGGTTGCAAATGTAGCAATCCGATTTTAATTTTTCTTTCTACTTGTTAAACTTTTGTCTGTAAGAGGTTCAAAGTTTGATGTGAAGAAAAACTATAACTCGAATACAAATTAATATGATATCAAACATTGGAAAGCTGTTCATATATTTTATATTATAGGTACTAGATGATACAACTGTAATCTTTTTCCATTCAACAACTCGACACTAATTAAATTATGTCTAACTATTTTCCTTGATAAATATAAAAACACTTTTGAATTTTTCCAAAATTTTAGTATCTGCAAATATTTATATTAGTTCTTGTGTTAATTTCGAGATGTTGAAACTTTGAGCCTCTAATATTCCGCACTTTTTGTAGATTTCTGTAATTTTCCGAAAAACATGTTTTTTAACGAATTCGGATTTAATTTAGGTCAGGGGTGTCTAATCAATTTTTTGTATCAAAAATCTTTCCCGATGGAAATCTTGTTCAGAATATTAATGAAATTTCGATGTTCAACCCCAAATCGGTAGCTGATTTGGAACTTGAAAGCTGCTGAACTAAAACTTCACTTTTATATTTAGAAATTCGAGAAAAACAGACAATGTTTAGTTCAGACTGTCCACTGTTTGTGTGAGTATGTTTTAGTACAGAAAAATCAAAATATTATATAATAAAAGATATCGTATATAAGTGAGACGACTTTTGCGTAGTAAATTTTAGATTCGTTCGCAATGCGAAGATGTCGCTAGTGGTCTCATGTTACTAGTTGTGTTCGTTAGAGGTCTTATACATACTCAGCCGAACAGTCATATGCTTAGATAAGGTGCCACTAATTTGTGGATAAATATGATCATGGAGACGGAGCCTTATATCAAAACAGCTCAGACGTTCAACCTCCGAAACTACGAATCAATATTTGGCATCTAGAATTTACTGACAGCATTAACGACTTATCGCAAATCAGCTCAAATAGTGTCATTCAAAAATAAGAAAAAACGTTGGGAAAAGTTATTTCTAAATCACGTCGTGATCAGTGATTGTGATCACCGTTACTTTGAATGATTCGATCACCGTGATTTCAAAATCATGGTGGTTAAATCACCGGTAGTAAAACGTCGTTGACATCTTAT
Organism: Hippodamia convergens; assembly: GCA_038502775.1. Lineage (NCBI taxonomy): Eukaryota > Metazoa > Arthropoda > Insecta > Coleoptera > Coccinellidae > Hippodamia > Hippodamia convergens. The sequence continues at coordinate 41,198,788 of CM076610.1, forward strand.
TTAATCTTGACTTAATTTGTCAGACCGTTTTGTATCTATATACCTTATGTCAAATGAACCTTAAAGGAACGAATAACTGAACGACATACTGATTTCTCTTTGAGTTTTTCAATTTATCTGTAACATGACACCATTTGGGTAAAGTTGACATCACTGAATAAATACAATGATATTTAACAATTTATTCATTCGAAATTGAATCATGGATGTTATTAGTGATACCATGAGTGGTCATCGATAAAATATAGAGAAACCAACATTAGAAATACATTGATTTCTAAACTATCATCTGAATTATCATCATGTACAATTGATTTGCAATGTTAGTCGTCGTGCCTGTTCAACCTTCCAATTTTGAATGCTGTTGTGAGATGCCAAAGTAAAAGGTACAACCACTAGAATTCGCTAGTTTCGGAAAAGAAAGTTCAAACTGAAAAACTTCTCACCTTCTGTGACTTTCATAGAGAAATCATGACACTCTCTAACTGAAGAATTTTAGATATAACCTCCTCATTCAAATGACGGACCACAGACACATTTTTAATTATAGTGTCATGATATCTAAAGTGACAGAAGCTCATAGAACTGAGAGCTGAGCCTTAAAATGCAATATAGTCCGGATGAATGTGAACTTTATAAATATGTCACTGTCGATGTTACTAAAGTACTAAAATGTCTCTCTTTCCCATAATCTAGGAATAAAACGGTGTATCTAAGCATATTTCGGTTAGGGTGTTCGAATTGTATAAACTTATCAAACGTTTCCACCAAAAATACCTATACTCAATTGTAAATTTTGAATGTCTGATATATTTTAGAAATTTATAGAATCATAGGAACTCAGTGCAGTATTAAGCAGATCCAGGATCGGAAAACAAAAGTATACAAGAAGTATTCGTTGTATTATTTTATGATTTCCACATTTGAGTGTCAATTGTATTGGAATTTGTAAAATGTCCTATGTGATTTGAACCAAGACGTAAATAATTTGACAGTATTGTAATGACAGAGGCCTCAGTCGGAAATGACGTGCCAAAAAGTTTCCAAACATCCTACAGTACAAATATCTGACTCGATACTATTCTATGATGAATCCATGAATTTTATATGTTTTTTTTTAGTTTTACGGCTCAATAATGTATTGCCTTCAACAATGCAAGATAGACTATGCAGATAATTTCAAAATGAAACAATGATAATAATAAACTATATTAGATTTATCGTAGGTTAAATGGAGCATGTACTGAGTGTCTTTTTTTAAGCTGTTCGATAAGGTGTATTACTTTCCGACGCTCCTCATAATTATGACTTCAGCTGACAACTTTTTGGTCTGAAAATCTATTCAGCAGGGTGATTATTGTTTTATTCCACGAGTTAGATAAAAAAATTGAAATTTTTACTTAGAATTATTCTCTACAAAGACCTATATAGACTTCATCCCAAGTTCCTTTTAATCTAAGTTTAAAAAAATTATTTGAAAATTTGAAAGTTTTGAAGAATTTTGTGGCGAATACATACAATACTTCCTGCAGAGCAGATCTTTCCAGTGGATTTCTAAAAACTCAATTTTTTTTAACATTGTCGACTCTTTCACTAACTAATATACGTCCATTATGAATACTGACGATATATTTTATAACATTCAGTTGAACTTATTGAAACGAGAGAAATAAAGGACAGAGAAACCAATTGCAATAATCGATGAATTTAAGAACCATGTTTGCTTGAATTTTTGGATCATTTTCTCTGCTTTGCATTGTTGTATTATTGTTGATGTTAAAAATATATATTATATACTTATTGTTGCTAGGGCTAGCGTTGTTGTTGTTACTTATATTCAAGAAATAGTTAAATATATTTTTGTTCATTTAATGAATTTTTCATATAATATACATACTTAAATAGAAATATGAAAAATACTAGAGGTTATGTAAAAAACTATACGATGCTCTAAAACTTAAATTTGCACAAATATATATAGTTGCCTAGATATATAGATAGGTATAGTAATTGCTTAATTATTTCAAAGTTGGTATAAACTTAAGCAGTTACTCGTCTATATGTGTATGAAAGATATTTAAAAGTTTGTGGGAAAAATGACTGAATGCATTTTGTAAAAACCAATTGTTGTTATTAGTGTAAATATTAAGGAATCTTAAGAACCTAAGACCTAAGGTTTTACTGGTAATGCCAGATTTTATATGACATGTCATTCATCTGTATATATCATATGGATGTATGTTTACGTGGATTTATGTGTTTTTATTTCTGATGTGCCCCATGGTGTACTTTTTCACATTTTTAAAGTTTCACTGTCAATAATCTAACTTCGAACTGAAAGTTCGAAGCTCATATCAGTATTTTATAAATAATAGGGTGGTTTTATGTATGTAACCTGTGTGTTTAACTGATAACTCATAAGCAACTGCTACAAGATGATGAAATAAAGCTCAAACCTCCGAATCTTTCATGTATCAATTTGCATTTCGATATAATATGAGTACATAGGTTGAGAACTGAACTGATCAAATCTCAGTTCAGTTCCGAACTAGTCAATGATCACAGACTCAAAGTCGAAAAAGTTATGTTCGAATAATTTGTCCTTCAGATTCCGATAGCAGTTGCTGATGACAATTTTTAAATGTCACTTTTAGCCGATGGGGCGCCAGAAAAAGTTTTACATAAAATATGTCACGATAACAGGTAGCGAGTCAGGTATTTGTCAGTAATGTGTTTTCGTTGGAAGTTTAAATGGGTTTGTTGAGCTCGACGATTTGAGACAAACCGATATTTGAGGATATTTATCCTTCCATCGATGAATTTTTGTGGAAACGTTGTGTGTATAGTGATTAAGTTCAAAGTTGAAGAATTTAAAATAAGAGTAATATATAAGACACAAAACATTGGTTTTAAGGTTGATTTTTTTTATTAGTGAAAAGTATTATAAATATTGAAAACGATAAAATAAAAAATTCAAACTAGTATCGTTTGATGTTGTTAATAGAGACAGTTGACAATAAAGGCCATTTGGGGTGATTTCTCTTAGTATTTTGGTGTAGCTATCTCTTCAGAGAGTCCCAAGCTAAGCAGCAAAGGAATTTTGGGAACCAAAGAAACTATTATTATTTCTATATTTCCTTGAACTTCACAATCCACCTGAATTAATGCGTTATATATTCATTTCGTTCGTCCTGTATCTTTCATGACAATTCGATTTGATCATACAGATGAAAAACTCGAATTAAGAAAATACCAGCTTACAATAGGGACATACAAAACGAATTAATTTAGACGAACACCGGAGATATCTATTGAAATATTTTCTGGGAGGTCACTGCATTTTCCTGAAAACTTAATATGGGTTTTCTCTCCCAGTCTCTGAAACAAGAAAGAATTAGAATTTTTTTTAACAATATAAGAAAGGCCCCTGCGTAAAAATTTGAGCACTAATTTGTCAGGGGCCAAAACTTTACTAGAAGAACTTGTTGCCTAACAATGTCAATCCAAAAATCAAAGAAATTGTCACGATATTACAAAGTTGCATGAAAATCAGTTATTGTCTGACGAAGGAGTCTGATTTAGACTCCGAAACGTCACGCTTAAGATTTCAAAGTATTTTCATTTTCTTTCTGTTCATTGTTAGGCAACAATTTCTTCTCGTAAAGTTTTGGCCTCTGACAAATTAGTGCTCAAATTTTTACGCAGGGGCCTTTCTTATATTATTAAAAAAAATTTTCTAATTCTTTCTTGTTTCAGAGACTCTCCCATATTAGGTTTTCAGGAGAACACCGGAGATCATTTCATAAGTATCTGTTGAGAAAAAGGTTATCAAAACTAGGGTTGCTTGACTCAGATATCTAATAATGGTTAAGAAGGGCGATGTTTCGATTAATCAACTTCAGGTTGCGCTATTCACAAAATTTGAATATATTCTGGTGTGGAATTTTGCTGATTTTATTTCAAAAAATAATTTTTATCGTTATGAATTTCACACTCTCATTTTGCCAGATAACAGTAGTTTCTCTATTTCTGTATCGTAATAAGTTCATTACGGTGCTAAAAGTTGTGCTGTAAAGAATTCATTACAGCATTGTGTTTAGTAAAATTTTTCGTTATTTGGTTGTCAGTACTGACCTTAGATCCTATCAATTATCAAATCAAATCAATTCAAATTCCGTGATCTGTCAAATTTCGTAAGTCACACCAACTGTAAAGATACAATATAAAAGTCACTTGTCTGAATTTTTATTAGAAAATCGAGAGTATTTCAGAAAACTTGACTGAAATTCAGAAAATATCGTCTAAAACTCGTGGCAGAAGAAAATTCCAACACTCAATTCGCATTCGTGTTGGAATAGGAGCCATTCTGCAACTTGTTTCAGAATATAATATTATGGGCAGTCCAGGAATACAGACGAAAATATCCGAATTTTTTTAGTACGTAAGGTCAGTTATCGGAAATTTGGACCGAGAAATGGAATAATTTAATCTCCTAGCCATATTGAAACTGAAACTGTGATAAACAATATGAAGCATAGGTTGATATAACACTGTCATAGGTAGGTTATTCATATAAATATGACTCCTATATCAATGCTCATAACAATGTGTGTAATAAGGCTGCTCTAAGGGAAAGCAGTGACTGGAACAGTTAAAATAAAAACGGTGGACACCTGATATGACTGGAAAGCACCTAAAGAATTGGCTGGTCTATCCAGTTCATCGCAGTTCCATAATAACCACCCCTGAATTAAATAAAAACACAGAATACCCAGAGGGTCATCGAAAGATACACATTAAAAGGTCTATGACAGAGTCAAACAGAAACTCTATTCTATGATATGATGTCATCGACAACATAACCTCATTTTTTATAATGCGGTATGTGGTAAACAGATAACTTATATTTTAAGATAAACAAACTCTAATTCTAATTCTTGACACTGTTAAACGCAGACATGGAATCTTTCACCCAAGCAGAACTTGAAATTCCTCCTTGTAAATATGAATGTAAGTTGAGAATTCCAATTAATTCACTAGTTTACCAACTTCTTATATGTTCATTGCAGATCTGGATCATACAGCTGATGTACAGTAAGAAACGTCGACAGTGCACGTATGTACAAACCATTAACTCGTTAAATTTTCAGGATTCACGCTTGGGGCGATTCCCTGAAAGAAGCTTTCGAACAATGTGGCATGGCAATGTACGGTTACATGACGGAGCTTCCTTACGTTGAAATAAAACAGACTGCTGAGATTGAGGCTGATGGACACGACTTGGAAAGTTTACTGTACAAATTTCTGGACGAGCTCTTGTTCCTTTTCTGTTGCGAGCCTAACTTGATATGTAAAAGACTGGAAATCACGGAATTTGTAGTTGAAGGGGAGGAGATGAGAATTAAGTGCAAATGTTACGGAGAAGAATTTCAAATTGGGAAGCACCCTCAAGGGACTGAAGTGAAAGCTATCACGTATTCTGCCATGCAGATCATCAATGATCCGGATAAAAATGATTTTCAAGTTTTTGTGATAATAGATATCTGATTAGTTTATTTTGTTGTTTTTTTTTTGAATCACTTTATGTGAACTTGAACTGAAAGAAGTTTGGATTCGATAATGAAATGATGCATGTACTTTAAGATATAAAACATTTTCCCACTATAAAATCGAGATCTGTGATATGAAAGAAAATTCATGCAGAAAAATAAGGCAAAAATGTTACAGAATGCATTAAATTAGTGCAAAAACATTGTATGCACTGTGCAGTGATAAGCACTTCCACCAAATATCTATAAGCCATCAATGTTTTGCGCATCCACCAGACTTGTTGCTTCAAATCTTAGTACGAATTTGGTCAAAAAAGCCATAATACCTAAGAGTTCAGTATCATTCTCACGTAACTGCCCGATATCTTCAAAAACAGTAAGGACGATTCTATAAATAGTTTTTTTTTCAAGAATATTTTTCGTTCAATCTTAGAATATACAGGGTGAGCCAATATTGCTCGATCGGTCTATAATTTCGATTTGAAAATATCCCACTTATCATCGTTTATCTCTGGTACTTTATGACGACAATTTTCATGGTTATAATGGTTTAAACTAGAGATCATATATCCTGAACACCGTTCTGGATTTATTTCATTGAATTCCAGAAATCTGCAAATTTACGGATCACTCTACAAGTTGTCTGAAAAAAACCGAAATTCTTCTTTAAAAAAATTCAATGGGCCAATTCATTCGTATGGCATGCCCTGAGTTTTTTAATCACTCCGAATATCGCAGTCTTCATTTTTTGTTTAGATATGTTGTGAGATTATACTGCTCCACAAGAGTTGAGGATATCGTATTCAATCGTTTTGGAAAGTATGTAATCTTCGGGAAAATCGCTGAAAAATAATGTAAAACTCAATAACAACTTGAATCGATCCAATAAAAATTAGTATGAGACATTTCGTAAATCTGGTCGCCTTTTTTCTGAAGTTTGGTTCTTTGCATATGCTTCATGAATGTTCTTATTTCGATATGGGGTCAGTTTATCAACGGCTTCGATTTGATACCAGTTTTCTGAAAATGCCAAGACGTAAATTAACAAACGCTGAGGCTAATAGGGCTATCGGAATGCTACAGGTGGCCTTACTCAGGTTGTTGTAGCGGAAAGGCTCCTTGGTATAGGTTCAGGTAGTCGGGTTCCGTGTTGGAAAGAACAAGGCTTGGTGAGCGACGATAAACAACACCTGCTCAGGATCGTTTCATCACCGTTTCGGCGAGAAAAAAGCCTACATCTAGGTGTCGAATGCTACGGAATAATCTTCAAAATGAATCAGGAGCAAGGAGTTCGAAAACATGGTGGTCGGAAGTCTACGACAAGAGCCGATAGCTTTATATTGATCCTTCCATTGCTTATAGAAATATCATTGCGGAAAAAATTCTCTCAACCTTTATCAACTCAGCACTTTTTATGGCAGTTCTCAAAAAAAATATTTCGTCAAAAATCTCATTTCGTTTTTATTCACCAAATCTTTCAACTAATTGCCTCAACCTGTAGTTAAAATAAGCCAAAGGGTAGGTCAAATGCAGGTACGTTCCCCTCCGAGTCGCAAGAACTTTTTTCGCAATTCTCGTAATTCTCAAAGACGTTATGCCTCTTCAAAGTTAAAGATTCCGTTTCAGCTCGGAAGTTTCCATCGGAAAGGCCAACCAGAACTAACGCGAACCTCCAATATCAATAGCGACTTTTCCAAAGCTGTAATCCTGATTTAAACCCCCGAATGCCCATAAATAGAACATGAACTTTTTAATCCCGCAAATGGAGCGGCCCTTTGCCAACACGAATTGCCTCTTGAGTGATGCCATCATTTTTTATGTTTATTGTTTAATATTCTTATGCCATAGATATCCACTCTGAAATACTCCGTTCAAGAATTATTGTCAATTAAGCTGGTCTTGGTAGTCTAGTTGCGGCTTAATTTCTAGTCACATAAAGTAGATAAAAATATCTATGGAATCACTGCAGAAAATATACAGGGTGTTCCTACCTCAACCACAGTGTCCATTGTGCAATTTCCCGTTATTGTGATCATTATAGGATTCTTTATGCAATGGTTGTGATGGAAGCTCTCAAACACATCGCCATCGCAGCTTGAAACTAGGTAGGTAAAGGTATATTTCTATTCTTCGTACATTGTTAATTTTTAACATGAATTATGAATTAGATTGACTTGAAATAGATCTCACAATAATTATATTTCATTCAATCATTATTTGGGAAAGTACAAAAAGAATTGAAATCCAACCAAAAACATTTTCATGTAAAATATTGCCAAGACGAGGACGTATTTCTAACATTGTCAAAAAGTTATCAGATCTCATGTATAGAACCAAGCTGCTAACTCTAAACTCTTCATCTTCAAAAGTCCTTATTTCACAAACTCTATGCCTTGGTGAAAATAAGTAACTTGGGCGTTTCGTTACTGTGAGAAATATTGTAAAATGGAAAAGTTATGAACCCTGAATGAATTCTTCACCTAACGCTCACATGGCGTAAGAGAAACGGCCAAGTCATTTAGTTCGACCAAGGAACTTTGTGAAATACGGACTTGTGAAGATGAAAGAGTGTAGAGTTAGAAGCTTGACTCTACATGAGATCTGATAACTTTTTGACAATGTTAGAAATACTGCCTCGTCTTGGCAATATTTTACATGAAAATGTTTTTGGTTGGATAATCATTACAGAAAAAGTGTTACTAACAGAAACATAAAACTCAAAAAATAATAATAACAAAAAATCTAAATAACCACTCCAACTTTTTATCATTATGGAATTAAAGAGTTCTTTTCCTATCAGCAGAAAATAAATCTAATATATTTCGATGCGCCGACGACAACATAAAAAAATTACTTTTTGAAACAAAAAATTTTTAGGTAACTATCCTGAAATTTGGAATAGGTACCGAATAACTATAAATTATGATATGTAGTAGTAATCGAAATTTTATCTTCTCCATAACAACATAAATTCCATTAAAAATAGAGCGCGTATAATTCGTTCTCCTAGTCAATATACAGGGCGATTTTTCGTCCTGTCAGCTTTTTAAAAAATCAATCTGTAATAAGAGTCAAACCGCTGATATTTTAATAATTGCATATCGAGAGGATCTTAATTGATAATATTCAACCTGTTACATTAGCTGCATTGGGATCAGTCAAGTCTTCTTACGTACCTTTGAATTTTGAACTCCTGGAAAATTATCAATGATTTTTGTATCATACTTTTGTATCATAAATAACTTGTTTCTCGAACGCCGTATATCTTGAATACAGATGGCACTACAAGAATTTTTCACTGAGCAAACCTTAATTATTCTTTACTTTTCTTCCTGTCCTAGAAACAGTGTCACCTTTTTTCTGGAACATCCTGTATTATTCAAACATTTATGTATTTTCATAGCCAGTATCTTTTCGACTGGAAATATACCGTTAAAATATACACTCCCCGTCAATAAATTCCGGACAGGCAAAATTTTTGTCGCATTCAACACCCTGTATCTTTTTTCGTGGTGCTCCGATTGTGTTGAAATTTTCACCAGGTATAGTATTGGGTCTTGTTATATTAACCTGAAATTTGCTTTGCAAAAATACCTGTAGTGTACCCCGTTATACAGGGAGAAACAAATCTTGTTTCATACCCCCCATTTCTTAACACCCTGTAGTGAATTTGAGACGGAAAATTTGATATCATTAAGATTTAATTTGAAGTGTGACCCTTCCTTAACAAAATTTCTGTTGATTTACGTCACTATCTGTTTTTAAAAAAGGATCCACATTTTCAAAGAATGTGTTGCATTTTTTCAATTTTTAAATACGCGCCGTATTCTCCAGACGTTGCTCGATTCAAAAGGTGACCAGTTTTTTCAACTCCAGATTCGTTTGCTGCCTGAAATATCGGAGAAAGTAGTGGCAAGCGATGGACAATAAGCTTTATCATGAATGTATAATCAGTGTTTCACAATAAAGCCTCGAATTTCGAGAAAAAACGGCGTAAGCAAAGTTGTACCCAGAAGAGGCAATTCAAGTTCGCCAATTCTGCTTCGGACCACAGAAAAGACACTTAAGAATCGGCCCCCAGTGCGTGCTAGGCTTTAGAATTCTTCCGGCGCTCACTGAGAGTCTCAACAGCCAGTTCGGCGCGATCCTAGCGTGCTCTGAGTTCGATTTCAGGCGCCGCAACGTTCAAAAGAGTAACGTCGCGAAATGGAAGTGACTTCTTGCCGAAAAATCGGCTCTATCTAGTTCGGGAAAACTGTGATGTGGACTTGGTTTCCTCGAGATGAGTCCGAGGTCCCTCCTGCTGCTCACGATCCTGCTCGGAGGCTGTGCGGATGCCATCCGATGGCTGTAAGTCGATTTCGAAAAAAAAATTTCGCACGAAAATTTTTTTATTTGTTTCTCATTTGTAAACGTCAGTTTCCGAAAACACAATATCAATCAAGAAAGTTTATTTTATCAAGTCACTAACTTGTAAAACTGACAGTTAACTTGCAAAATAGTGTTATTTACATTAGAAAATTTTGTTTTATCGTCATGTTTGTTGAAAATCATGGTACAATTGTTGTTTCCAGTAACACAGATTTTTTATGATGAGAGAGTTGATACTGATGATGATGAACCATCTGTTGACTAAGAAACTGCTGAACTCGAGGATTGCAGAACATTTGTACTCTCCTTACTACCAAATAATTTGCTAGACATTTCGATTTTTTTGTTGACCGAATCATTGCAATTTCGGTGCTCTTCCACTCTCCTGCACGCTTTAGTGCTAAAATATCTCCACCCGAATCAGCAACTATAGTGGCTCCAGTTCTGCGAAAAGAGTGGCCGGTGTATAACTCTGGGTCTTTTGAACCTAAATATTTAGCTATTTGCTTTGGGACACCACCAATAGTGTGCTGGCCAGCATTAAGGGAAATGCACTTTCCTTGTCGGTATGTCAAAAAAAATCTTAGGCTTTCTGTTCCAGGAGGCCGAAGATTTACATATTTTCTGTATAACATGCAGGGCTTGAAGCTGCAGTCATCATCGGTTATGGTGAATCTTCTTGTTGTTAAATTTTTTGTTTGCCGCAATGTCACAATAACGTATTTTACCATATCTTCTACATCAATCATGTTTAAGGAGAGAATTTCGTCACATCGACAACATCCAAAAATCACAAATATTCTTACAATTTTCGCCAGCAACCACTGGTCATCAGGAGCATGTTAAAGCAATTGTTCAGCCTCTTCTTTACCTAATACCTTGGCCTTTTTTGGCGTATAACGCTCATTTTTTCTCTTCAGAAACGCTATTACCTTTTGAAATCTGCAAATGACAACTAAACGTCATATTTTTCAATAAATTTTATAAGGAAAACAAACCTGCGAACAGGGGAATTTTCTTTCATTTCCAAGCAGCTTTTCAGCATAGACCATTTTGCCCATAAAGTATTAGGGCTGAATCTAGCTGATAGTTGATTCAAGTAGACCAACAAAACATCTTCAGTTACCCCAATCACACAATTTTTGTTTTGCCACTTTTTGAAGTCGTCGTATTCTCGCTCGTACCTTCAAGCTGATTTTGCAGGTAATAAACTATTCATTAACTATTAAATATATTGATTACTAGATGTTGATATCGTTATTTTATTTCAAAATTCCCTGAAACCAGTTCTTTTTTCAATAAGTCCATCCAAATTCGATCTATTCCTACTGAACAATTGGCGAGATTATTATCCTCATCCAACAAAATATAAGCTGTCTCCTTGATTTTTCTTTTATAACCATCAGGTTCCGTCATTAGAATTTTTGTGCCATTCCAATCCATCATGTGATTGAAGATATTGGAACACACATGATCTGCTATCTGCGATCTACCAATATCCCTATTTTTTATGTTATCCTTATGTTCACGTTTTCCAATTTCTAAAGGCCTTGATGTTTCTCCCGAATAAGATTTTCCACAAATACAGGGAATATTGTAAATAACATTTCTTGATTTTTGGTTCTCATTCAGAGGTTTAGTTTTTGTTAATACAGATCGTAAATCATTTTTTGTTTTGAAAACAGTTCTCATGTTGAATTTAGAACCAATTCTTTAATTTTTTCTGAAAGTCCATGAAAATAAAAAATCAAATTTATTAAAATTGGTTGTTCTTGACGGTTTGTTATTGGTTCCTGATTGTTATTATCGTTTTGACTCAAAATTGTCCTCTCTAAATTTGAAATAGTTTTTTTTATTAAATTAGTTGGATATTGATTATCCTCAAGAATATCTTCAATGAAATTAATTTCGTCATTTCGAATTTCAGTTGTTGTCGGATCGTCCAAGCATTCTTCTCAAATATATGATTTAATTTTATTTGTTGTGAGAAATAGAAAAAAAGAAGGTTTTTGACAGTTGAATGTCAGTGGACAGAAATAAAAATCGAGAAGAAATTTTGTAGCTTTTTGATATATTTTGAGACAGTTCAGCGCAGAACCGAACAGTTGTCGATGAAATTAATTGCGCTCTATCATAAAGTGTTTTTATAATACCTCTTCTAACACTCATTTGATGATTAGAATAAAAATGTATATAGATTTAAAACCAAACCTTTGAATAAGAAACAAAAGTCAAAAAGTTGTGTTTACTATGTTCCCATGTATTTTTGGAAAAACTTATATAGGAGAAACATCAAGACCTTTACAGATAAGAAAGCGTGAACGTAAAAAACAGAGATATTGGAAATAACACAGAAATTCTGATGACAGATCCTGATAATTCCAAAAGGAATATGAAGGAGTCATCCTGAGCATCGTCTTGAACTTCTGATTCCTAGTGACTTTTGTATTGTGTCTTGGCAGTTGGTATGAAAACTGACAGATTACGAAATTTGAATTGATTGAAAGTCAGAGAGACAACCACAAAACGAAAGATATAACTGAAAACAATGCTTTAATGAGTTCATTACAACACTACTTTTAGTACTGTAATGGTTCCTATTCCAACACGAATGCGAAATTTCGAAAGCATGATTGTTGGAATTGCCTTCTGCCACGAGTATTACACGATATCTTCTCAGTTACAGTCAAGTTTTGTGAAATACTCTCGAAATTCAGATTAGTGACTTTTATACTGTATCTTGACAGTTGGTTGCAAAATTTGACAGATTACGGAATTTGATTGATTTGATTGGAACATTGATAGGATCGGAAGTCAGTACTGACAACCACAAAACGAAAAATATATCTAAAAACAAAGCTGTAATGAGTAGAAATATAAATAGAGAAGCTGCAGATTCGAGCTTGTCTACTAATAAACACCAAATCCTTCAAACCGACAGACCCCAACCCCCAAAAGCGTTCCCAAGCTGCATTCGGGGTAAAATACGGTTGACAATCTTCGCATGTAACTGCCGGTACGTACTTCTACGATGATTTCTGCTTCTGGAGGTAAATTCGCGAGCACGCAATCGTGACATTAATTTCGTCCGCATTGTTCGTCGGTTGTTTACGAGGATCCTGCCGAAATTTATTTCCAGACACGACCGAAATCCAGAAAAAGATGATAAATTACTCTGTGTTCCCGCCGAACCACAAATTTGAATGGGGGGAGGTTTTTTGCTAGGTGTATCGGGCTGTTACTCTTTCAGGGGAGTGAGTTATTACCCTAAAACACGAAACGGTGTCATCCCTTTCTTCGTACTTTCGATTTACCATTTCTGAATGTCGAGATGAGAAAATATTATCTCAAGAAAATAAGTCAGGGTGTTATTTTAACCCCAATTGGTTCTTCAAATTCAGAATATGAGGAATGTTTCGTTCAATCAACTGTAGGGGGCGCCATTCAAAAATTATGACAGATGACATGTGAAAAATCTTCCGAGCTCATTGGTGGTGGTCTATTTCAAATTGTTTCTCCTATCTTTTCACCTATATCTGCAGTAGAAATCTTCAGAGGATTCTTGGTCTAAGATTTTAACTGAAAAACTCACCCTGTTACAATGTATAATCATTAGCCGTTATATATAGCTCCGCTAATGGAGCGAGAAGGACGTAAATTGACGTATTCGATGTTGATTGGCCCATCGCTCTTACTCCGTGTCGGCTTGATTCGGGTCCTGTCCAAGACTGGCCACCAAGGGCGTTTCATATTTTCTATTCATGTTGTTTTTATGTTTAGTATAAATCTCGTTGGTTCTATGTTCGATTATGAAATATGGGTAGTTTTTTCGATGAGGCGGCTGAAATCGAGGCTAAAATAATGCGATACATATTGAAACGAAGGGTAGTTGAGGTTGGTGCAACTCGAAACAATACAATTCTGCATATAATAAAGGAAGCCTTTCCATGTTTAAAATGTTTGACAAAATTTACTGGACAATGAAGTATCTTGATTGATATTTTCCTGTTATTTTTCTGTAGCCAGAAAAAAAAAACAAAAACAGAGTCTTCACCAATCTACTGGAAATTCTTAATCTGGAATGAAAAAAGAAAGAGCCATATCATCAGCATAAATGAATTTTCGAAAGAAGCAGTTTAAATATCATATGAATATACTGTTCCACAAGAGTTAGGGATATCGTATTCAATCGTTTTGAAAAGTATGTAATCTTCGAGAAAAGCGCTGTAAAATCATTTAAAACTCAAAAACAACTTGAATCGATCCAATAAAAATCAGTATGAGACATTTCGTCAATCTGGTCGCCTTTTTTCTGGTTTGGTTCTTTGCATATGTTTCATGAATGTTCTTATTCTGAAATGTAGTCAGTTTATCAACGGCTTCGATTTGAATCGAGTTTTCTGAAAATGCCAAGTCGTAAATTAACAAACGTTGAGGTTAATAGGGCAATAGGAATGCTACAGGGTGGCCTAACTCAGGTTGTTGTAGCGGAAAGGCTCCAAGTCAGCCAAAGTGTGATATCTCGACTTTGGAATAGGTTCAGGGAGACAGGTTCCGTGTTGAAAAGACCAAGGCTTGGTGGGCGATGAAAAGCAACACCTGCTCAGGATCGTTTCATCACCTTTTCGGCGAGAAGAAAGCCTACATCTACGTGTAAAATGCTACAAAATACTCTTCAAAATGCAGATGGGGTCCAAGTTTTCATCGAAACCATCAGACGACGTTTGAGAGAGGTGAATCTAGGTTCTAGACGTCCATTAAGAGGAGTTCCATTAACACGTGACCATAATCGTCAAAGACTGGAATGGGCAAGGCAACATATCAATTGGAACGATCAATGGCGTAGTGACCTTTTCACTGATGAATCCAGATATGGACGATTTTCAGATTCCCGAAGAATAAGGGTATGGACAATCCCACGCATACCCCGTAATCGTCGCTATATCCAAGAAGTACATCCATCCACAGATCTACACGTTTGTCCTGGGAATATGACCGCCTCACACTATAAGGAGCATGTCATTGACAATGTTTTGCCAAATTTTCACGCTGCTATTGGTGAAACTTTTCAATTTCTAGACGATAACGCTAGACCGCACAGTGCAGCCATAATTGAGAATGCGCGCGTGGAGCTTGGTATTCCACTTTTACCAATGCCTCCGCACTCACCAGATTTGAATTGCATAGAACATGCATGGGAAATGCGCCAAAGAAGATAAGATAATCATCAACTTACCCCAGAATCCTTAAATGATCTGAGAGAGCTTCTGCCCCGTTTATGGAACCAAATTCCTCAAGAAATGTTCAACAACCTCGTGTGTAGTATGCAAAGGAGATGTCAAGCTATTATTGATGCCCGTGGAGGACATACATTGTATTGATAGTCTTAAAAAGCTAAAATTAATTTTATTTCCTGCAACATGAAATCATATGAGTTTTCATCACAAAATCTCATTTAAACTATATTTTTTTGCAACTTGAGTCAATCTCCCTAACTCATGTGGAGCTGTTCATAAATTATAAAGAAGAGGTGCTAAAACTGAACCCTGCGGAAGACCATTGTTCAAAGTTTCAACATGACTACTATCATCATCCTCAAAAACACGAAAGCCTTTGTCGGATAGCATATTTTCTAATAGTCAAACCATCTTAAACGATTTTTCAAATAGAAACAAGTTTCGCAGTGTTTTTTTGCGCTCAATTGACAGATAGCGTCCTCTTGGCACCGTATATTCTTGACAGACTCCACCACTCCGAGAACATTTAACACAGAACGTCTAAAACGTCTATCAGAGCCGGCATAAAACGCGATGATCGTAAAATTTACGAAATTGACCGTGCCGCCATTCGATGTGTAAAATAAAAAGATAAAAGTGTAATTACGGCATTGTGTCCCGCTGCATACAGGGTGGAGCTTGTCGTCGGAATGTTTATTAAGCGTGTGCATTTGATATTTCACCGCTAACGTAGGTGTTAATTGCGTATATATAGATTTTTATGATTTTGAACTCGACGTGCCCTCTATTTACACATCGTTTTGTGATTAGAGTGGTCGTTGAGGAAACAGGAAGAGAGATTTGAAGAAATGACCTCATTAGAGGTCTCAGGGATGGGCAAAAAGGTGAGATTACGACTCTCAAGCAATTGTTTGGGGAATCAGTAAGGACAATTTTAGTTTGACGAATTTTCATCGAATAATCTCTCCAAGACGAGCCAAGAGAAACGCAGCACTACCTACCTTTTCTTGAAGTGTTTCGTCGTATTTTTGAACCCTCATAACTTGAGTTTGGAATATACCAGGGGAACAAAATTTTGAGAATATGATTTCGATAATAGACTCATCAATAGTACGAAGTTTCAATTGCATATTTTCTACACTTAAGATTTTATGGATATCTAAAAATCCCTGATTTCGTCACTGACTCACTGATGATCATAAAAACTGTTAGCGTACTTCCTGAGGTCATATGAAGTTGAAATTTGGTATTTGAGCTATTATCACTACACAAACAATGAAAAGATTCAAAAATTCGAAAAATTTCACCCCCTAACTCCGAAAACCAGGGGAGGTATAGATATAGATAGATAGAATCTTTATTTCAAATTAAGCAATCTCCATACAAAAATAGCATGAAGTGAAAAATAGAGTCAATGTATTCATCACAACTATAAATTCAAATCAAAATAATCACTCAAACAATATGGTTCTTATTCAATCAACAAGTTCTTCGTTTTTACTTTAAACAGTCGGAAATTTTCTTGTCTTTAAATCATTGGGAAGCTTATTGAATATTATTATACACATGTAGGATGGACTTTTTTCAGTTATACACAATTAAAGTTTGTATGGATCTTTCGCAAATTCTGATGGGTCTAAAAATTGATATGTATATCAATATGGATGTATGTACATCCATGTTAATGCGATAAGATTGATTTCGAATTCTACGATCCTGTTGAAAATGAGGACCTTTGAAAACACCCTGTGTAAGAAATGTGATTCGTAACTAATATGAGGGGATATCGTGCACAACTTAGTTCGTTCCAGAAACGAAAGTAATAAATAATAAAAAAGGCCAATTAGAGACACAAGAACAGTCAGACAGGCACCTAGAAAACCCAATCAGTTGCTACAATTATCAGGGGCGTCCATGAAGGGGAAAAAGAGAAACCATCTCGGTAAATTTTTTTTTAAATCCCGATTTTCTGGGAAATTCTAGAGAAAATATTATCATAATAGATATAAACTCCTTCACATGAATTGGGGATATTGACTTAAATTGCAAAAAATATAGTTTAAATGAGATTTCAAGTTGCAGGAAATAAAATTAATTTTAGCCTGTAGGTCTGCAGCGTATACAGGGTGGTTAGGAAAAAGTCGAGTGAAATAACGAAATTTTATTCCCAGAGAATTCAAGCATTTTAAGACCATCAATTCAATGTATAGCCTCCACGGGCATCAATAATAGCTTGACATCTTCTTTGCATACTACACACGAGGTTGTTGAACATTTCTTGAGGAATTTGGTTCCATAAACGGGGCAGAAGCTCTCTTAGATCATTCAAGGATTCTGGGGTAGGTTGATGATTATCTTATCTTCTTTAGAGCATATTCCATGCATGTTCTAAGCAATTCAAATCTGGTGAGTGCGGAGGTATTGGTAAATGTGGAATACCAAGCTCCTCGCGCGCAAACGCAACTATGGCTGCACGGTGCGGTCTAGCGCTATCGTCTGGAAATTGAAAAGTTTCACCAATAGAAACGTGAAAATTTGGCAAAACATTGTCAATGACATGCTCCCTATAGTGTAAAGCGGTCATATTCCCAGGACAAATGTGTAGATCTGTGCGCCCGTTGGGACATATACCGGCCCATACCATTACACTACCCCTCGGAATGGATGGACTTCTTGGACATAGCGACGATTACGGGGTATGCGTGGAATTATTCTTACCCTTATTCTTCGAGAATCTGAAAATCTTCCATTTCTGGATTCATCAGTGAAAAGGACACTATGCCATTTATCGTTCCAATTGATATGTTGCCTTGCCCATTCCAGTCTTTGACGCTTATGGTCACGTGTTAATGGATCTCCTATTAATGGACGTCTGCAACCTAGATTCACCTCTCTCAAACGTCGTCTAATGGTTTCGATGGAAACTTGGACCCCATCTGCATTTTGAAGAGTATCCCGAAGTATTCTACAAGTAGATGTAGGCTTTCTTCTCGCCGAAACGGTGATGAAACGATCCTGAGCAGGCGTTGTTTTTCGTCGCCCACCAAGCCTTGGTCTTTCTAACACGGAGCCTGTCTCCCTGAACCTATTCCAAAGTCAAGATATCACACTTTGGCTGACTTGGAGCCTTTCCCCTACAACAACCTGTAGGACACCCTGTAGCCCCATTACCCTCAGCGTTTGTTTATTTATTTCTTGGCATTTTCAGAAAACTCGTTAAGCCGTTGATAAACTGATTCCATTTCAAAATAAGCATATGCAAAGAACCAAACTTCAGAAAAAAGGCGACCAGATTGAGGAAATGTCTCATACTGACTTTGATTGGATCGATTCAAGGTGTTATTGAGTTTTAAATGATTTTAAGCGATTTTCTCGAATATTACATTCTTCTCAAAACTCTCTTGTAGAGCAGTTTATTTATATTATTGGTGCAAATGGCAATGATACTCTTCCATGAGTCTAAAATTCAAAAACGAGCCACCAAGTTGCCAGTTTTTTAATGCACATTATTTGAAACAGTATAAAACCTACTTGTTTTAAGTGAAAAATCTTCATCATAATTTATAATACTACCCTAATTTGATTTGAATTCAGAATTTCAACTCATACATTCGCTGCTTTGAAATGAAGAATAAAGAATATTTTAATCAACACTTGGCTACTTATACCTACCGAAATAACAAAAAATATACGTTAATTCGGCTCATTTTTCACCACTCCAGTCAACTTATTAAAAAGGGAAAGTCTCCCGTAAAACGAAGTTTTCTGCAATGCTGATGATCTTACCATTTCGATATTGAAAGTTTTTATTGAGATTGAATTTTATGATTATGAAACAGCAGTATTCATTTAGATTCCAGATAAACACTCGGATAAGTATTGAGTTACTCTGGCATTGAATTATTTTCAATTTTTTCAACTTAGAAAGATTTGCCTTTTTAATGATTGGCTAACCCATAACCAATTGAATGTAATCGGTTTTCTGGCGTTTCTCAGCTTGAAAATGTCAATGTTTTCCATAGAAGTCTTAACTCCAGGGGCCAAACAAGGGGGGCATCTCCGCACGCCACTGGCAATCATACCTGCAATTAGAGGCGCCCTGGGTGACTACCTGAGCCACTCCAATATCATGTGTTAATTATGGGTTGCCTCACAAGCAGAAAAGTTGAGAACGCCTCACGATATGTAATTTCCCTTATTCAACAAGGTCCCGCGTTATCGTTCTAATTTATACCAGAAGGGATGATTGTAATTGTGCAGGGGTTGGGGTTTTTCAGTGGGAACTACCCCTTCCAGGTGACTGACTGGCCGCAGGTGGCTTGCAAGGGTGTTTTGTTAGTTTCTTTCGTTTGGACTTGTGGAATCTTTGAATGGAACATATGTACGAGTTATTTTGTAGTATTCGTAATATAAATGGTGTTTTAAACTGAAGGGGTTCTTTACTATTAACCGAAACTCTCAGGCAGTCCCTTCGGAAGTTTCATGCTTTCAAACCTTGAGGAAAATCACCTAATGAAGTACCAGACAGAATATTATTTTTGTACAACTGCCATTAGAAGTGACACTTCTAATGACAGCAAACAACGTTAAAATTGATTGTTTACGTGCAAGCGTGTTAAACATATTTTTATCATAAGTGTTAAAAACATTTTTAGTACTTCATTTTCTTATGATGAAATCAAATGAGAAAAATTCAGCAATTGCAAATTTTTATTATCAATATTTAACAATCATTACTTATGCACATTAATATTAAACGTGAAACTCAAACAATTACTAACATTAATGCCCTGTGACGTTAGGGAGCTTCGCAACACATTATTAGAATCCTCAGCACTATCAGTACAATATTAGATGATGATGATCCAAAATCTGTTGAGGTTGGGAGAATTTTTTCAGCAATGACATTTCTATATGCAATGGAATGATCAACAGAGGTCTCGTCTACCGTCGTAGACATCCATCCACCAGGTTTTTTTATATCCGTAATATTTGCTCGTGATTTTGCTAGCAATGAAGCGGAGGATCTTCGAAAACAGAGTCCTGTATATTGCTTTGGTTCTGGCAGTTTGAGGAATTCGGCAACAATGGATGGAATTTTCTCAAATGTGTTGATACCAACTGGATTGGCAGTGAATTTATTATTCATTTATTTCAGGAAAAAACGACGATGTTTGATGACAGAGGGGCGCACTGCAAAGTACTTATGAAAATAGTCTACATTCTTCCCAATAATACTGAAAGAACGACTGACTCTCGTTTTTGTATTTGGAAGTTGTATAACCAAAGATTCAATTGTTATTTCGATGTCTTCCACTGATAAATTACACAATTCTTCACGCCGAAAGGCTGCAAATAATCCGAAAATAGTTGCAACCTTAACCATCAAGTATTTCTCATCTGGTGCGTCCGTTATAAACTTTTCAACTTGTTCACGAGTGAGAATTTTCAATTTTTTGGGACAATATCCTTCACTTTACCGTTTTAAATATGCTATTATATTAAAATATTCACTAACATCTAAACCATTTTTAACAAGGGAGCTTGACTTTATCATTGAAAATGTTGCTCCACAAAGTTGATGAACTCCATATTTTTTATTTTTCTTCTAAGTATGCCAGCATAACAGTTTCACTGAAGTTCCCTTTTACATTTTTCTCCTCCAGAAATAAATCATAAAAAGAACTTTGAAATTCGAGGAGGAAGGTAGTTCAACTATAGGATAGAAATTGTTTTTAAAAAAGTAATAACTGAAAAGTCGACTCAATTCTCTATATTATATTTTTGATGTTATAGAAAGTTTGCTTTTGACCTGTACAGTTTTTTCAAACTGGGTTCTGTCAACTAAACCATAAAAAATTCTGAACATTCCTTCAAACCAAACTAACATGATCTTCAAATGATATCTGTCAAAATTTCATGTCATTCCAAAGAGTAATCCACAAGTTACAGCTCTTTTTGAAATATAGTAATTCTGAAACTTCAAACAATGGTTTTCTGAAAGATTCAGTTTCAGCACTTCTACTTTTCGATTTATATTTGTGTGATTTTCCAACTATGTACTTCATTCGAAAAATTTATTTATGCTGATGACATTATTCTGGGTTTCCATCATTCAAATTTTCAGAGCATAGAAAAAACCCTTTCCGCAGATTCAGAAATCCTGAAAAATTATTTAAAAAGAAGGAAATGGAGTGTAACTTTTTTTCAACATAAATTTCTCTCGGAAAAAAAATTCAACAAAACACGTCTAGAAGGGACATTCAAAAAAATACAAAGATGTACTAAAAAGCGAAAAAAAATTGCGTTCTTACCACACAAAATGCTTGGTAGGTAGCAACTCCAAATAACATCCCTATGAATAACAAACAATGAGCAAAATATTTTTTCTCTATTTCAGTATCGTAATGAGTTCATTACAGTACTAAAAGTAGTGCTGTAATGAAACTCATTACAGCATTGTTTTCAGTTATATTTTACGTTTTGTGGTTGTCAGTACTGACCTCCGATGGAATGAAGTTTCGAATCAAATCAATTCAAATTCCGTGATCTGTCAAATTTCGTATGTCACACCAACTGCCAAGATACAAAACAAAAGTCACTAATCTGAATTTTCATTTGAATTTCAAGAGTATTTCACAAAAATTCACTGAAATAGAGAAAATACCGTCTAATACTCGTTGCAGAAGGCAATTCCAACAATCATGCTAACGAAAACTCGCTCCTTCGTCGCTCGTTTTCGAACTTCGCATTCGTGTTGGAATAGGAGCTCATTCTGCAACTTGTTTTGGAATATACTATTCTCTATTTCAGTATCGTAAAGAGTTCATTACAGTACTAAAAGTAGTGCTTTAATGAACTCATTTCAGCATTACTTTCAGTAATATTTTTCGTTTTGTGGTTGACAGTACTGACCTCAGATCCTATCAATTTTCAAATCAAATCAATTCAAATTCCGTAATCTGTCAAATTTCATAAGTCACACCAACTGCCAAGTTACAATACAAAAGTCACTAATCTGAATTTTTATTTGAATTTCACAAAACTTAACTGAAATAGAGAAAATATCGTTTGATACTCGTTGCAGAAAGCAATTCTAACTTTCATGCTTTCGAAAACTCTCGCATTCGTGTTGGAATAAGAGCTCATTCTGCAACTTGTTTTAGAATACATATACTATTACCTACAGTTGACTCTAAAAAATATTTTGCTCATTGTGTTTTATTCATATGTATGTGTTGAGTTAAATTTGAAGTTGGTAGGTACGAACCTAGCTTTGTTTGTGGTAAAAACGCAATTATTTTTTATTTTTACTGCATTTTTATTTGATTATTCGAAATTTTTTTTCAAGTCGGATTTTTTTTTTTGTAAATTTTTTTAAAATTCAGATAACAAAGTTGTATCCTTTCCGACTCTAGCGGAAATATTCTTCATGGCGTTTCAACCTCTCTTAACCTTCTTTCTTGAAACTCTTTCTAGGTCTCTCCAACACTCCAACATCCACTGGAACCTCTCTTCAGCCAACAACAACCCCTCGAGGGGCATACGATCAGGGATCCGGTCCCCATGCGGTGTTGCCAGAAGGAGATACGGCTTCATCAAGATACAGGCGAAGCTGTGCAGATCCTGGATGGAGACAATGCCTCACGTGCAAATGGCTGCCACTCTGGCTGCCGACACTTGCCAGAAGATCTTCGCTGACAGACGCTGGAACTGTTCTTCCATAACCAGAGCCCCTTTTCTGATGCCTGATTTGACCAGAGGTGAGTTGAGAGTATCCACATCGAGTCAAAAACGAAGGGTGAAGAAGTCAAAAGTTGATAGCACAGCGATTTCTCACACAAGCAGAATAGACCAAACAGTCCGGGCATACTATCTGATGTACAATTTTACGTATACAAACACATTCAAGGATTTGAGAGAATGAGTTAATTTGCCTACCTCTATCACGTCTTGTTCCAAAGAATTCTCAAAATCTTCAATCACTCTTGTTCCTTCATAATGTTCAAGTTCTTTCTGATATTCTTGAGCCCACTGATACAAAATTATTGATAACAGTGCTCAACGATTTCTCACACAAGCAGAATAGACCAAACAAATTAGACTTTTGCCTGGAAATAATTGGTGGAGTTCTGGAAACTGTTTTAATCAATTATTTAGGCCTTTAATAAGAGTAGTTTGAGTATTGCCCCAATTTCCCAGTGGAGCGTATGTCGTGACTCTCGAAAAACCTCGAAATTTTTGGACTATTTTAGGTTTTTCTCGAATAGCTCCTAAACTAAGCACTTAATCAAAAACATTGTTTTATTTGAAAGTGTTCCGCATAAAATTCTGCTTCTAAAAGGTATTACGATATTATATTTTGAACAAGTAGTTTTATAGAAATCATACATCGAAATATAGCAAATTTTTACACTTTTCGAAAAAACACATTTTTTCATTATAAAACATATAATATCTTTGGAACGACGAGAGCTAGAACAAACTGTTATTGAATGAGAGTTGTAGACCATCAAATTGTGATAAATACGTAACCCGCCCCCTCTAATCCACAATGTAAAATCGCACAGTAGATCATCCTATTGAGGATGCTGATCATTTAATCGTAGCTAGTGCTGTTGAAGTTGCTCAGCAATCCCATGAGTGTGTGGTTATTGTTGAGGAGTACACTGACCTTCTTGTAATTTTGACTGCTCCAGCCCCTATGTGCACCAAAATTTTTTTACTAAAGCCTGGCAAAGCCGAGCAAGACGATAAATTCTCTCTTCTTCCTTGCACTACAAGTTATTCTCTGTTTCGAAAACCAACATATTTTTCCCTCATGTTTTTAGTGTCTTGGTGAAGGACAACTGGAATTCCTGAAGACGTTGAAAATCAACTAAATCAATTATAATAACAAATGTGGGACTCATAAACTAATAACTAACAATACAACTCATTGTTAAGAACAATATATTACATATTTCATAAGTCCTTAGCGAGTGTTGTCGAGGTGCTGCTTCAGTTGGAGGCACAGAGGCAAGATTAAATGAGGTTTTGGTTAACAATTTCTCAAACATCTCGTACCACAATACATTTAATTGCTTGAAATAATTTTTATAAAGGGCTGCCATGCATTTCTTCCCTGCCTCGTCGACCTTATCGACAGAAGCATTAGATTTTCTAAACAATTCTGCTGCTTTCAGCAGGTTTGTGTTGATTTCAGACGTCTTTAGAAATGTCATTTTTCCTTCACCGAAAGAGATTACGTAGTGTCGCAGCCATAAAAAGCATGAGGGAATAATAAATAGATCAAAACTTGTTGTGCAAGGGTGATAAGACAACATCGTCTTTCTTACCTTTGCCAGGCCCTAGTAAAAAATATTTGGTACACATAAAGGCTTGAACAATAAAAATTATAAGAAGCTCAGAGTCCTCCCCAGCATTATCCACGAACCCATGAGACTGCTGAGCAAAATCAATAGCACTAGCTAAGATGAAATGATCAGCATCCTCAGCAGGATGAGCTATTGCGTGATTTAACATTGTGGTTTGGAGGAATGGGGTTTCCGTATTTATCACAATATGATGATCTACAACTCTTATTCTATGACATTCCGTTCTGAAATTCGTAGTTCTATAGGTATTTTAAGTTTCATAGTGAAAAAAATGTGTTTTTTTGAAAAGTGTTTAAATTTTCCATATTTGGACGTATGATTTCTTCGAAACTAATTGTTCAAAATAATGTCGTAATACTTTCTAGACGCTCAACACGTTTTTGATTTGGTGATTAGTTTGGGAGCTATTCGAGAAAAACCTAAAATAGTCCAAAATTTCGAGGTTTTTCGAACGTCACGACATACGCTCCACTGGGAAATTAGGTCAAATCTCAAACTACTCTTATAAGAGGCCTAAATGATTGACTAAAACAGTTTCCAAAACTCCACCAATCATTTCCAGGCAAAAGTCCAATTTGCTTGGTCTAACTGTGTTTTGTTCATTTTCTATAACAGATTCTGGAGTCTAATCATATTATTGTTATCATTATCGAATTCAAATGATCCTTCAGTGAGTCTGCAAACTCATACTTTCCCATCCAGCTTGCAGCAGCCGGAAAATCCAGATTTACAACGATAATTTTCCTCCAGCATCCGATTCCGGTCACGATTTCCCGATCCAATTTTCAATTTTCCATCCGACATACGTATAATGGGAAAGAATAGCTGTAGTTCTTTTGCACAACATTCTCGCAGGCGGATTCCCCGTCCCTCTTGCCTCTTTATTGACTTTTCTTTATACTTCATCGGATAAGGACCGTGTCCTGAATGCGAAATTGCCCGTTCCGATGCATATTTCTGATTCTCGCACGCAGTTCATCATTCGGACCATGAAGACGATCCTGATGCAGCGGAAATTGGACTTTGCCTCGCTCCTCTGGTGATCCTTTCTATGCTCGTCTCGTTTCTGCGAGCTCGTTACAAGCTCCCGCTTGTTAAGATCGTGCCTCGATGGAATACTACAGCGAAATACAGAAAATTAACTTTTCTTAGAAGCTACAACGCAATTCCTAATGAACAGGCTTTTGACACCGAAGTTGTCAAAGTACTAGACATTTCTGAAGCTGTCAGAGTACTAGACAATGCTGAAGCTGTCAAAATACTAGACGATTCTGAAGCTGTCATAGTATAAGAGACGATTCTGAAACTGTCTAATACTAGACGATTCTAAGGCTGTCGAAGTACTAGACGATTCTGAAACTGTCAAAGTACTAGACGATTCTCAAGCTGCCAAAGTACAAGAGACTATTCTTAAACTGTGTTATACTAGACGATTCTAAGGCTGTCGAAGTACTAGACGATTCTGAAACTGTCTGAGTACTAGACGATTCTGAAGCTGTCAAATTATAAAAGACGATTCTGAAACTGTCTAATACTAGACGATTCTAAAGCTGTCGAAGTATAAGAGACGATTCTAAAACTGTCTAATACTAGACGATTCTGAAGCTGTCAAAGTACTAGACGATTCTAAAGCTGTCAAAGTACTAGGCGTTTCTGAAGTTTCAGGCTTTCACGACCGGATATACTGACATTAAGAGAGTCTTCAGGGCTTATTGGCCGTGGTCTATTAGGAATTATTTCACCTAACGCTTCGCCCACAACTGCGGTAGGAATCTTCAGAGGATTCTTGGTCTGAGGTTGTAACTCGACAGCTGTTGAAAATTGAGCATTGCACCCATGATCAGCTGATTGACTTCTCGCGTCAAATTAACCTACCTCTATGAACTAACCAGCTGACAGATTAACTCATGTTCATTAATTGAATCAATTAATCGTTCTCTTTTGTAATCCAGCTCTGCCTGTGAATAGACCTCCTCTTGTGCTACTCTTGTAAATTAGAATTTTCAAAAAGTCACCTCGCTTGATAACTGATCATCTCGTCCATTTCTTGGAGTAACTAATTTTCAAAAAATGAGTGAATTCTCAGAATCCTTAGTTGTTGCATATTTCATGTTATTTTCCTGCTAAAAATTGAAAATTTGTCCACGTTTCAGATCATGAAAATCTATGAAAATATCGGTAATCCTCTCTCACTATATTCTATTAAGATCTTTACTGCGTTAAACTAATGTATTTGGCTCCTGTAAGATATATATTTTGGTATATTTTTGCAGTTCTCATAGATTTTTCAGATATTTCTAGACTCCTCACATGAAAGTGATTGCTTGCTTCAAGAATGAACATTCTCATGTTTCTCTGTGGTAATAAATACTGATTTGTTATATTCTCATGTGCATCCCATTATTCATCTCATTTCTCAACTATTCACTTCTCATAACACTTGCTAATTATTGTTCTCGAGTTTCAGATGAACGAAAATCCTCAAACGCATAGGTGAATCATGGAATCAGTCTTCTCTCTCAATAAAACCAAGTGAACTTCTCTGAAGTATTTGAACGATCAAGTAGCTCAAACATTGAACCTGATTGACAGTCTCAGTCCCTGCTTCACCTTGAGCGGTCTCCTCAAATATTGATAAAACCATTCAACTGGTATGATCTCCTCATTATACATAAGAAATTCTCAATTTTATTCATCTGAAGCACTGAGCAAGTATGATCTCAATCCTTCTGCTTTCTCGAACCAACAGGTTGGTGGTTTAAATTCATACATAGAAATCTCATGTTATAATCTCCATGATTGTCAATTGTATCCTCTATTTTTCTGATGAACACTAACCCTGCTTACTAAAAGTAGTTTGTTAGTGTAAATGTCGTCTTAATTGATTAATTAGCATTCTCTGTATAGACCAACGTTATAGATCATAAATATTGATTTCTCAATCATGATATTCTCACATTTGTAGTAATCTCAATGAATAACAGACTTAGACAACTAAGTTTTCAATACACGTATCTCGTCTAAGGCCTGATATCACTTTTATTACAACTCAGCCTACTCTAACAATTCATTATTCAACCTTCTGTTTTTCTGATGAAATAAAGAGGCTCTCGCAATCAATTTCAATTGCATCATCTCTGTAAACGCCGTGTTTAATTTTGAATTAATGGAACTATCTCAAAGTCTAAGACCTCTCATTTTGAACATCTCTAGATTAGCTCTGTTTTTAGTTGAATAATTCACTCTGAGTTTAGAGATTACTTTAATATCTGTATTTTTTACTGTATTAACTTCATGCGGGTGACTTATTCATTTTATGATTGTGAATGATGTCAATAAATGTTTTTACACTACCTTCTCCAACTCAATTATCTGGATACAGTCCTTCACAGTAATTTAACAAAATCAGAACAACCCCGATTTTGAACAACCGCTGAATTTCCGAAAGTGATGCTGGATTCGATCCGTTGGCATGACTTATACCCTGATTAATGGCGGGAGAAGATGGTGGGTTTACGTGAGCGATGTTGATTGGTCCATCGCTCCCACTTCGTATTGGCTTGATTTTGGTCTTTACCGGCAACCATGCGTTTATGGTATTATCAGTCGAGTCATCAGTTCCTGTAAAAAAGACCACCGTAACGTGTCATTCATTTTCCCCTTCTCTCGCGGTTAAAAAGTTGTAGTTCAGGTATCACCAATTTTGCCCACCTTGTACACATATTACATTTGTCTACAAATCTGAAAAAAAATACCTCAATCACGAGTCGGTTAAAAAAAGTATGTTCGATGTGTATCGGCTGTAACTTATTTGGACCCCTCCATCTAATTCCGCCAATTTGCCAATTGCCCGAGCTGCATGGACAAATTGCCTGCCGTTCTTTTCTGCTTTCGCCCCCGCTATCTGGAGATCTCATCACATTACCTGCGGTTAGACGGCACCAAAAATGGGAGGCCCCAAGAACATTGGCTCACTTTCATCCGTTTTCTGTTGATATTGCAGACAATTTGTATGCCTCGTCGGCAGCCTCATGTCTTTGATGGCCATCATGGGGATCGGGGGAACTCAAAAGGGAGCAGTTTTCCTGTGTTCGAACGCTGAAAGCAACCGAGACAAAAACTACGTTTCAAGTTCTGCCTTAATTTTTTTCGCGTGAATGGAAACGGATGTAAATGGAATTATTCCATCAATTTCGATAAAAATTCAGCGAATAAGTAACTCAAAATGGGCCTAGTTAAATGTCTGAAAATACAGACAAAACGAAAATTTAGACAATTTTCTATTTTTCGTTGGACAACTCCGAATAATATTTTACATTTCATTTGGAGAAGCACTTCGACTGCCTTAAATATATGGCTTGTGACTCAGGAGCTATCAGAAAATAATGTTTAGTACTTTAACAGCTTCAGAAATGTCTAAAAATTTGACAGCTTCAGAATCGTCTATAGTACTTTGTCAACTTCAGAATCGTCTAGTACTTTGACAGCTTTAGAATGGTCAAGTATTTTTACATCTTAAGAATTGTCTAGTAATTTGACAGCTTCAGAATTGTCTAGTACTTTTTCAGCTTCAGAATCGTCTAGTACTTTGTCAGCTTCAGATTTGTCTAGTACTTTGACAGCTTTAGAATGGTCTAGTACTTTGACAGCTTCAGAATTGTCTAGTAATTTGACAGCTTCAGAATTGCCTAGTACTTTGTCAGCTTCAGAATCGTCTGATACTTTGTCAGCTACAGAATCGTCTAGTACTTTGACAGCTTTAGAATGGTCTAGTACTTTGTCAGCTTCAGAATTGTCTAGTACTTTGTCAGCTTCAGAATCGTCTAGTACCTTGTCAGCTTCAGAATCGTCTAGTACTTTGACAGCTCTAGAATCGACATTAAGAGAGTCTTCCGGGCTTATTGGCGTGGTCTATTAGGAATCATTCCACCTAACGTTTCGTCCACAACTACGGTTGGCATCTTCAGAGGATTCTTGGTCTGAGGTTGAAACTCGACCGCTGAAATTCCGAGAGTAATGCTGGATTTGATCCGTTGGCCCAACTTATACCCTGATTAATGGCGGGAGAAGGTAGTGGGTTTACGCGCGCGATGTTGATTGGACCATCGCTCCTACTTCATATTGGCTTGATTTTGGTCATTTCCAATACCGGCAACCATGCGCTATGTACCAAAGAAGTTTCTTCCCTTCTGTTCATGTTGTTCTTATGTTTATATATCTCAATGGCTTCCATGTTCATCCTAGGATAGAAACTTTTGATGTTCGAAATAGCCTCTGCCTTTGAGAAAACAATATTGTCCATCTGTTAGAGCATGTTCCGCTAGTGTGGATTTTTCTGTCTGATTGAGTCGACAGCATCATTCATGCTCCTTAATTCTCTTATTGATACTTCCCTTAGTTGTACCAATGAAGACTTTGCCGCAGTCACAAGGTATCCTGTAAATACCGGGTTGAGAGAGTGGGTCGACTTTGTCTTTGGTAGTTCTGATCATTTGGCCAAGTTTTTGAGTTGGCTTATAGACGGTCTCTATATTGTGCCGAATGACTATGATTCCGGAAATAAGAAACTAAATTCAAATTTTTTCTCGTAGAAAAAAAACACTTTTTATGTTGAATACGAACGCATATCTTTTTCATCTTATATCATAAAAACAATCCAAGATAAAAAAATTTAAATGTTGTCTTATTCTCAGTGGAAAAGTGCTTGTTGAATATCTTTTCAGATATTCTCGAAAATGAAAAAGTTACGTCACATCTTCGAAATCGAAAAAATATAAAAGTTTTGTTATATCTTGAAAATAAATCAAGCAATTTGGGATGCCCTATACAGTTGAAAAAATTGAGTTGAACTGAGTCTGGAAAACCCACTCACGTTCAGTTTCGACTTCGTGGGACAGTATATTTGCGAGACACCAACAACTAGGGATCTAGTTGTCTCCCGAATAAATCCAAGGGCAATAATTTGTACCCGGTTTCGATCTGCAGGAATCCCATTGAAACTTCCACGAGAACTTCTCGCGTAAATGCACCCTAACAACGTCCTCTCACAAGAAACACAACGACAAATTGAATATTTAGGATGTGGAGCAAGCTGGCTGTTGACTGAGTGAGGATCGGACTACGTGATTCTCACGAAACAGAGCCAATAACGTCTTCAGCAGCGGAGGGGGCACTGAAAAATTAACACTTTTTGTCTTTGCCTCGCAACAAGCATTTGTACATGAAACTGCAGTTTCCTTGTGGACAAAAACAATAGGATGTGCTGATTCTGACAGCTGATCATGGTGTGCAATGTTTACATTATTTTTTGTACAACTGCCATTAAAAGTGACACTCTTAATGACAGCAAACAATGTTAAAATTGATTGTTTACGTGGAAGCATGTTAAAAGTATTTTTAACATTAGTGTTAAAGATATTTTTAGCACTGCATTTTCTTATAATGAAATCAGATGAGAAAAATTCAGCAATTGCAAATTTTTATTATCAATATTTAACAATCATTACTTATTAACATTAATATTAATAGTAAAACTAGAACAGTTACTAACATTAATGCCCTGTGACGTTAGGGAGCTTCGCAACACATTATCAGAATCCTCAGCACCATCAATACTTGTAGAAACCGGAAGTACAATATTGGATGATGATGATCCAAAATCTGTTGAGGTTGGGAAAATTTTTTCAGCAATGACATTTCTATATATGCAATAGGATGATCAACATAGCCCTCGGCTACCGTCGTAGACTTCCATCCACCATGTTTTTTTTTATATCCGTAATATTTGCTCGCGATTCTGCTAGCAATGAAGCGGAGGATCTTAGAAAACAGTGTCCTGTATATTGCTTTGGTTCGGCAACAATATAATTTTCCCAAATGTATTAATACCAACTGAATTGACAGTGCATTTCTTATTCATGTATTTCAGGAAAAAACGACGATGTTTGATGACAGAAAGGAGCAGTGCAAAGAACTTATGAAAATAGTCTACATACTTCCCAATAATACTGAAAGAACGACTGACTTTCGTTTTTGTATAACCAATGATTTATTTGTTATTTCGATATCTTCCACTGATAAATTACACAATTCTTCACGCCGACAGGCTCCAAATAATCTGAAAATAGTTGCAACCTCAACCATCAAGTATTTCTCATCTGGTGCCTCCTTTATAAACTTTTCAACTTGTTCACGAGTGAGAATTTTCGATTTTTTGGGACGATATCCATCAATCACCTTAGAATATTTACTAACATCCACACCATTTTTAACAAGGGCGCTTGACTTTATCATTGAAAATTTGCTCCACAAAGTTGATGAACTCCATACTTTTGATTTTTCTTCTGAGTATACCAGAAAAACAGTTTCACTGAAGTTCTTTTCTACATTTTTCAATTTACACCAGGCCAGGAAATTGTTATATGCAATATCGTACTGCTGAACAGATTTTTTAGGTAGGAGTTCCAGATTTGCTTTTCTTGCAGACTCTTCAGTATCCCTAGGAACAACCAAATCGTCACTTCTTTTAATAAGTGGACTCTCGACAAACATATTGAGCAGTTAAAAACCTAAGACGAAAATTGGACAGGAAGGAAATTCAAATGACAGCGTCTTTCCTCATTTGTTAGTAATCGTAACGTTGGTAACGTTTCACAACAACCTTTCGATAATTTGAATATTAAAATGCATTTTGAAGTTTATTGTCATTGCAAATTCGTCCATCTCATTATCAAAATAAGGCATTTGATCAAAAAACATTGTATGGTATTTGTGTTAAAAGTAAATTTATTTTGTTTGGGAAATTGTACAATTCGCTCTGCTCATTTCACAAACTTTTTCACTCACAAAATAAAACGCCACTTTGAACACTCATATCTAAATAACTATTCTCAAATTCATTCCACAAATATCGTTTTGAAGGTTTTTTGCATAAATATTGATTGGCAGAATTGTTCCCTCTCCCATAAATTTGACAGATAACAAAATAAATTAGTGGCTGTAGGTTAACATTGAATGAATAAAAATATAACCATGTGGCAGAATGAATGGATTTGACACAAAATGAGAAAAAATGTATCACTTCTTCATCTTGCAAGTTATGGACTCACTCCTCACTCTGTATACAAAAATATATACTTTTGGTATCATCAAAGTTAAGATATTTTGTGAATTTTATTATAGTTTTTCATTCATTCTGATTTTTTTTCTCTCTCTCTCTACAATATTCGACTCTTCCTATACATGTATAATGTCTTAAAGGATACAATGAATTATTATTACCATTAATTTCAATTTGGTCCTTTTTCCAGCCACAAGAGAACAAGCCTTCGTCTACTCCCTCAGCTCAGCAAGCCTAACCTACGCGATGGCCAGAGCCTGCTCCAGTGGCGCCCTCTACCACTGCACCTGCGCAGTAAAACCCTCCGAAACCCCCAACGAAAGCTTCCAATGGGGAGGCTGCGGAGATAACCTCAAATTCGGCACAGCCTTCGCGAAGAGGTTCATAGACAACGCGGAGAAATACGTGGCCAAGAAGACCAAGGAGAAACTAAAGAAGAGGGACAACAGCTTGGAGGGAGAGGAGAGAAGGAAAACCTCCCTGGTGAGAACGCAGATGGCGCTGATCAACCTCCACAACAACAGGGTTGGTAGGAGGGTGATTTCAGAGAGTTTAACTACCCAGTGCAAGTGCCATGGAGTTTCTGGGTCGTGTAACATAAAGACGTGTTGGAGGGCATTGCCATCTATGGTGCAGATTGGGAGGAAGCTGTTGCAGAGGTACTCCAACGCCAAAGAAGTGGTCAAAGACGTGTTGCCTGAAGACGTAGAGGCTGGCTACAAGCATCCTGGTACGAACCAACTGATTTACCTGTCCAAGTCTCCTGATTATTGCACCAAAGACGATAAACTAGGGAGTCTTGGGACAGTTGGAAGGTGAGACCTTAGTTTATAGTTTAAAAGGAGTTACAGTCCACTGCGACCTGATGGTCTATTGTGTCCCCTGACAAAGCTTTACAGCTCGCCTTCCAGTCCCAGAAATCTTATTAAATCCAATATCTCGTAAGGCTTTAGTGAGGCTAATTCCTCACTCCTACAGCTCTCTTGACCAAAGCATTGTTTCCTTTGGCTTACAATGCCGAAGCATTCTGTGACTAGGTGAATAGGAGTTTCTTCCTCCTCCCCACAGAATCTACACTCGTCAGTGTCCGATACGCCCATTCTCAGCGAGGGCTTTCTGATGTGACAATGCCGTGCAAGAAAGCCAGTGAGGAGGTGTAGTTGGTTCTTACTGAGATCTAAATATTTTTTGGATCTTGCAGTTTCAAAATTCCGAAGGAACTTTTTGGAGAGATCCAACCCTGGGAGATTCTACCAGAGTGTTTCTCTTTCAGTTTTCTCCTTCTCCAGAAACTCCTTCTAATATGTACTTTTTCCTATACCACAGGTTCTGGCCAGTGAGTGGTTTCCGAGCACCCTCGATGGCAAGTTTATTGGCCTCTTCGTTACCTGTGATGCCCGAATTAACAGGAACCCAGATCAAAGAGACCTTATTTTTCTTGCCACCTCATTGAGTTTGCTCCGGCATTACCATGTTGACTTTGAGTCGATGACATAGGAGTTAAGTTCTTTAATAGCAGCTTGACTATCTGAGTGAATAGCTATGTCGCAATTCTGATAGTTTCTCTCTTGATTAATATCTACATATCTTTCGATTGCTAATATTGCTAATATAATTTTGGTCAGTGTATTCCCGCTCCCATTCCTCTTTTTTGCATAGCATCGTACTGAAGTTTTTCTCAGTACTTACTTTCTTGGCCATAACATTACTAGTCCAACCGCAATCAACTGAATTGAGAGCTTTATTACCTAGCCAAATTTGAAGTTGATGTTTTTAGGCAAGCATTTATTTCATCGGCAGCCGTCGATTTTGGAATTACCGGTAATGGTTGTCGGAAGTCATCATACAAGAGAATCAATGCTCCCCAAAACATCCCTTTAGGCAACTCAAAATACACAGTAATTGTTAACATATATAATAGTAGAATGGAGATTTGTTCTGAACATTTCGTCATAAAGTTTTCCGGAGTATTCGGAAGAAAGATAGGTGTGATATATAGTACATTATTAGAAAATTTTGTTCACCGAATTAATATCGAATATAATACTTTCACGAAAACGCTATTAACCGTAGCGACACCTACTGGCGTTATTCGCAAGAAGAAAAATTATTTCCTTTTTTTTCTATATTTCACCAAATTTTTCAGAGTTTCAATGTATTTTATGTTAACCCCATCGCAGAAGAATCCAACAAAAAACTCTTTCATAACAAACAGTTCATTCAATCTTGAGTTATTAATGGTGTAACCAACAAAATGGCCAACTTAGTTTTATATATTAAGATAACTACCTATATTTTTAGAAAACTGCCAAATATAACCTAAATAAAATATATATATTTGAAATCGGAAGAAAGAGCTCTACCGATTAAGAAAATAAAATATAGGGTGTGCCATTTGAAAAACAATACTTCACATAGAAGTTGTACATCTTATTAATTTTTTGCAAAAAAATTAAACTGACCATGTTTTTTATTTACCTAAGTCTATCGTGAATTTTTAAGACCGTTATAAGTGCGTCAAAGCTATTGTTAATTTGCAATAGAATTGAATAATTGTAGTCATGATGAAATTATTTTCCATTTCATAAGGCAAGAGAGTAAGCATTAAAAGTATTATTTCGAAAATATGCACATGGCAAAAATGTTTCCTTACGATCTCTTTTCGTCTCGTTAGAACTATACTAACTTAGAAACGTTCGCAGTTCTGACACCCTGTATGTGATATCTCCAAAGCTCCATCCTGTCACGATGAAGTGAAAATTACCATCTGAAGACAAACATAAGAAAAATCGAATACGACAGTTCTATAAGTTAATAATACCTCATGTTTATGAATGAGAAAGTTATGCTCATCCAGTGTCATTTGTAATAAATTCGATCAGTATGCGCTATTGTTACAAGTTATTACGGTATAATTTTATATCGTTTATATCAACCTTGATTGCATCTTGAATGCAAAACAATAACATTAGTGTTCTAGATGGTCTTCAAGAATGAAAAAAGTGATCGCCTACCTTACTCTGATCTGATTTATATGAAGAGAATATGGTTATTTGCTGTCAATTATCATACCGGGGTAATCTGTGGGGTTTCAGCTTCTTCAAGTGAAAGAATCTAAGGAAGAAAACCATTAAAAAAAATTTTAGAAGATTCTTTCTGCAATTCATCATAAATGACTATACTGCTCCACAAGAGTCGATTTTTTCTGAAGTTTGCTTCTTTGCATATGCTTCATGAATGTTCTTATTTTGAAATGGAGTTTGATTCGAAATGAGTTTTCTGAAAATGCCAAGACCTAAATTAACAAACGCTGAGGGTAATAGGGCTGTCGGAATGCTACAGGATGGCCTAACTCAGGTTGTTGTAGCGGAAAAGCTCCAAGTGAGCCAAAGTGTGATATCTCGACTTTGGAATAGGTTCAGGGAGACAGGTTCCGTGTTGGAAAGAACAAGGCTTGGTGGGCGACAAAAACAACATCTGCTCAGGATCGTTTCATCACCGTTTCGGCGAGAAGAAAGCCTACATCTACGTGTAGAATGTTACGGAATACTCTTCAAAATGCAGATGGGGTACAAGTTTCTATCGAAAACATCAGACGACGTTTGAGAGAGGTGAATCTAGGTTCTAGAGGTACGAAAAAATGCAGAGTGGACCACTCAAATCTCTTTTGGAATTTATAGCACTCACTTCTTTGTTTTTATGGATCATTTCTGAAAAGTTTCTTGTTTTCAAGTTCTTTTCTTTTTCCTATGTCATCGTGTTTTAACTTGTATAAATTCTTCTTGCTATAAACATATTTCCGTTTGCCACAGTCTCCAATAGGAATAAAATAAATCATAAATTGATAGTTATCATCCAATTTCCACTCAAATGAATTCTACGCCTCTATTTCTTCCTGAAGGGCGATATTAATTTCTTACAACCCTCGTATCGATTCCTCCCGACAAAAAATCAGAACGAAATGGTTTAGATCAACGCAAAAATGCATATAATTGCTTTCGGGGTTTTGGTACCGTACATTCCAACGCAATTAACCACCAATTAGCTTCTCTCAGGGTCAACCTTTAAACCATCCGCCGAATTTACGGAATCTTGTACGGTTCAGACTCGAAATTAAGTACCGGGGCCATCCGAAAAGTATGCTAACCATAACAGAAAACTCCCAAATTCTGTATCTCAATTTCTTTGCGTTTTTTCAGGCAGTGTAACGTGACATCCAAAGGACCAGACAGCTGCCGTTTGTTGTGCTGTGGAAGAGGCTACAGGACTGTAGTTGAGGAGAAAATCGAAAGATGCCAGTGTAAATATTACTATTGCTGCTATGTGAAATGTAAAGTTTGTAAGACTAGTAGTTTAAGATATGAATGCAGCTAAATTGTCCAGCGTCGAAATTATTTCGGGGGTGGTATATTTATTGGAAAAAATTAATATATTATCTTTATTTATTGTATGGTTCGTTAAAGAGAATGGAAGCAAAATTAAATTTGTTAAATTATTGAGGAAGGTAAACATATCACACAGTATTGCAAGAATAATAAGTAGAGCTACTGAAAATTGTATTTTTTTCATATGGAAAGTTATCAGAACAAATAAAGAACGTATAATAATATACCGGGTGGCCTAAATTACTGCAGACCACAGTATCAGAGTTACGTTTTTCCACTTGTGAGCGAAATAAATAGTTTCAGTTTGAATGTCTGGAATATTAAATCACGGCCTACTAAATCTAACATGCCGGGAGGTTAGACGTTGCCGTTGTTACCATCGGAGTGTCAGGTAGCACTATACGAATTTCTTCTGCAAATCGAACTGTTTTCGAAATAATTCCGAATTTATTTCAGTTCATAATGGAATAAAGAACTATAGGAAGGAAAAAAAACAAAACAGCATTTCGTTTATCTGCGAATAATTTCTTAACATTTTTATCGCAAATAATCCAGAACTCACCACAAGGAGGTAGCTGTTGTATTGAGTTCCACAAGATTACAATCAGAATGAAAATTATTCTACTTTCTGAAGCGAATGAAATAGGTGAATGAACATCAAAAGAGTTAAAAAATGTATTATTTCGCTATCGAAAACGATTACATTCTGACTGCTGACCTTTAAACTCAAAATAAATCCTATAAAACAGAAATTCAACAAGAATAAGCTCTGAATGAATAAAAACTATGAATTCAATCTTAAAAAAGGTTATATAAAACTTAAAATAAACTCTGAATGAATAAAGACAATTCTGATAACTTAAGGCTAAAAGTTAGTAATAATTATAGAATAATTATCAAGGAAGATATTATTCAAAATTTGGGAAAATTTGCTCAAGATTATTCCAGAACGCTGCTGACATAGTGAAAATTTGTCGTGATAAACATCTCACGTACGCTGGAAATATGTCATAAATAAACATTTCAAAAACGTTATATTGTAGAATTGAACAGTAATTTTTTTTTAACGTTGGAAAAGAAGTGTTATCTTTGAAATGACATCAAAAGTCTGAAAATGAATCGATCTGATCTTGTTTGTCCCAATCGGTGTAAAAATTGTCATAATGAACAACTAACTTTTGTCTCCGTTCCTCAGAATCAGTTCTTTTTGGAGTAATTAAAGACGTCATATATTTGGAAAAATTGAAGGAAACGCCTCATCGGTTAATTTAGGAATTTTTCGCGGTGTATAACTGGACCTTAGGCGGTTGGATAAGAGTTATTTTTCATAATATGGGAATCTACGAAATGTTTTATACAAACTTCACTGTCTTCGTGGATTTTAAAACTACTCTCTCTATGAATTGCGTTAAGTCATTTTCTTCTCCTCGCGGAATCTTTCGGAAATCTGAATACCGAACCTTTCTTTCCTCATTAGTAGATTTATACTTGCTTTTGCAACCGGGCACTGCACAAGTACGAGGCATAGTACTCAAATCGAAGATTTCCAAATGAAATTTTAATAAACATCAAAATGAAAAACCGTCCAGTTGATAATTCTTCCAGATATAAACACTCAAAGTCGAAAAATTTCAATATCAAATCCGATACACGCTATCTTGCAACTGCAACACTTATTTTCACTTCATTTATTGATTAAAAAACCAATCACACGCACACAGGGAAAAAACAACCCCATGTGAACACTCCGGCAACGTTGCATTTTAAAGGAACATTCTGGCCTGTTTAATATAGTAGACCTCTCGGTCGAAAATGCCTGTAACTTACCTTGCACTAGAAAAATACTCATTTATTTATTTATTTCCTTCCTGTCAAACTCATAAAAATATAAACGACAAGAAATTCATTAATTATTATTTGATAACTTTAACACAACTCGTACACCAGAATATATTAGAATATTCGAATAATCTGTCAGAATAAGTGAAAAGCGCCACCTACAGTTGATTGAAGGAAACAGAACTTATATTCTCAAACTGGCGAAACAAAATCTGAATAATGCCTACACCATGTTTTTAAACATCTCAGTAATAACCTCATAAAAGGCCCATTTTCTATAGAATTGCTGCTTTATCCTTTGGGAAAGTGAGGTTATTTCTCTGTCAATAATCCATGTCTGTTTTTTTTATAAACCCCAGAGTGACTATTCAATTTTTATCATGGCATCACCTTCAGCAGTAACCTCAAAATTATGGCTCTTTCCTAATTATCTTTGAAAAAATACATCACATTACAAATTTCAAACCAGAAGTATCACTGAAAAACTGTATCTTGCTTGAAATGAAACGAAGCTTTGTAAATATTGACTTTTTAATTGGAAAAATTTGTATATAAATTGATCTAATAACCCTACAATTCTGTATGTATATCAGTCCTGTCAGCTGAATCTGTAATATAAAAATAAGTTAGTACGATATCTTAAAAATGTATTTTATTACAATACCATTCCCATTTTCTGCTGCTGGGTCTTCATCCATTAGACCGGAATCAATTTTTTTCTGGAGCTTCCTGACATCGTTATCGTAGTCCTGCCATTCCGGAACTATCCTGACTGCTGCTGATAGTTTAGCTTCTTTCGTTAGGGGGTTATTACACTAAAAAACGTTGAATTTAAATTAAGAATGTTCACTCTTGAATTTTTAGATAATCCTATTCTCCGTAGAATATTAAAATTCACATAAAGTTCAGATAAATATGTAGGTTTTTATTGAATCAAACCAGAGATACAAATATCGATATGGCTCTATAGAATATTTTTAGGAAAGACACAAAAGATTCAGGATTGGAATTCTAAAGGTGAGCTTCAAGTAAGAAGACGACTTCTCGTATATTTTTTTAAGGTTCTAGGGCTTCCTTTTTTTGCATGAATAAATTCTACATTGAATTCTGGGTCTTTTTGATTCCAAAAGTTTGAATTTTCCCGAGAAAGTTCTCTTTAAATGAGGAAATACGAAAAACAAATCTCAAAATTGAACTCTGTTGAAATACAGTCAACTTCGAGGTTTTTCCATCGAAAATTCTCATTTTTGAGAATCTCCCAGAAGAAAGGCTGATGCTTCTTTTCCCATAGCGTGATTTTAAAAATATGATACAGAAGGTCACAAATTATTTGTTAAAGTTAGAAGTGACTAAACATCAAAAAATCGTTTTTTTCAAAATGGAACCCAATTTTTTCGAAGCATTTTCGAAATCTTCGTCAAAAAATAATAGGAGCATACGTCATTTCTTTTTTGTCATGGTAGGGAAATTTGAATTTTCAGTAATGAAATTGTTACATGTTCTGTCGATTATTCTCACAAAAGCATTAAAAATTATTACAAATTATTTAATCTGCATTCTTCAGAATTTTTTACGTTGACCTCACTAATACTCACATTGAGAACTTTAAACCAATTCTTGCTCTCGCATTACAGCTGACAAATTCAAACTTTTGGAATCAAAAAGACTTAGAATTCGATGGAGAATCTATTTATGCAATAAGAAATAAGTCTTCCCAATTGAAAAACGATAATTGATGTCACTTCCGGAAAAACCAGAAGTCCTAAAACCTTAAAAAAAATATACGAGAAGTCGTCTTCTTACTTGCTGCTCACCTTTAGAATTTCAATCCTGAATCTTGTGTCTTTCCAAAAAAATATGCTGTAACAACAACAAGAACAACAACTTTATTCCAAATTTTGTTGATCGCTACATAATTCAATGCATATACACACCAACAATAAATGAAATGACGTCACAGCACAGTAAACAAATATGTACACTAGACCAACTGTGCACCAAAATATTCTGCCAAGTTATATGGCTCCAAGTTTGTCAGCAAAGAATACACTTCTTTTCTGAATTTTTTGAGATTACTTATACATTTTATTCTATTAGGCAGTTTATTAAATATTCTTATACACATATATGATGGGTTGTTCTCTGTCAATGTTAGTCTATGTATAGGATAATTTATATCCAATGATCTAGACGAGTATTTTTGAGTCATATTGAAATTATTTCTATTTTTAAATAAGAATATTAAACAATCATTCAAATATAGGCCACTTACAGTTAAAAGACCTTTTTGTTTGAATACTCCCCTACAACTTTCTCTGTATTTCATTTTATACATAATCCTTATTATTCTCTTTTGAATTATGAACATTGTTTCTAAGTTTTCTCTACGTCCCCAAAAAATTATGCCGTATCTTAATTTAGACTCAAAATAAGCATGATACAGTATTTTAAATGATTCTACTCCAACATACCTAGAGGTTATTCGCATAGCATAACAAATTCCACTGAGTTTTTTTGACACAATGTTTGTATGGTAGTCAAATTTCAAAAACCTATCAATGTATAGACCTAAGAATTTTGTGTATTCCGAGAGAGAAAATTCATTATCATTTATGGTTATTTGTTCTGGTTTTTCTAATCTACATCGGTTAGTACTAAAAATTACAACGTTCGTTTTTTTTCTCATTTAAATCAATTTATTTTGTTTAAACCATGATTGTGCTATAGAGTCATATTCGTGAATAACCCTGTATTTGTACATATAAGTTATACTGCGACAAAGTATCAATTGATTTTGCATGCCTTGAACTTCATTTCAAACTACCAATTGACACTGTCAGAGGTTTTTCAGCAAGTTCCCGACGCGATAATTAAGAACATGTCAAACTCATTTCACGATTTTCCATTGTTAGAACTTCTCAAAGTCTAGATGGCCTCGGAAAGACTGTGAAATGTCAATGGCAAATAAATGTCAACTGTCAACGCCATTGCGCATTCAGACATTTCATAAATGACTTTGGAACAACGAGATGGCGCTGACGTAAGTTTCCAATCTTTTTTCTCCATAATCTTTCCAATACACCTTTTCTCGTATTCTTTTAGTCCTTTAGCATCGAGTGGAATTAACGTATCAATTTTCATCGAGGAGTCTACATAATCTACTCACCAAATCGATGGTCTTGGCCGACTTCTTCGAGTTATCATCGCACCAAGTTTCGCACCACAACCATTCCTGCGGAAGGGACTTGATAGCAACCTGGTGGATCATATTGTTCGGTAAATCTTGATCCAGGTTAGACAAGCTGTTGGGATCTTGACTCAGAGCCTGATATTGTCCCCTCAGCCTATCTCCGGCTGCTATCCTTCGGAACCTCTTCAGATCGACAACGTACAACGCAGAAATGTGGTACTTCCTGCCTTGGAGGTGGTTCCTCCAGTATCCCTGTCTCCAGAACCTGAAGCCGTCCATTTCTCTCCTTGAATCGCAGAAGGGGGTGTAACCGTATGGAGCCCCTCCCAAATCTAGCTGCTGCAGCTCTCTTAGATCGGCTCGTACGACCTAATCGGGAAGAATTTGATGAAAAAAAATTGTCTTGCAGAGATTTTTATAGTTCATACCTGATCTGCATCGACGAATATTATCTTTTTCACGTCGAGCGGGAATAGGACATCTAGGAATAATATTTTATAACCCCAAATTGTTCTTTGTTTCTCGGTTTGTTGGTTCAGCCACCGGGGCCATTTGTATTGTACTAATTCGTATTCGAATCCGTATTCTTTAGCCATGTAGGGCAAGAAATCCTGTGGGAAATACAAATAATAACAAACATTCAATTGCAATAGTGATGAAACAAACTCTAATTATGTTTTAAATTTTTTCCTAGTGCATATTCATACAGGGTTATTCGCGAATATGGCTCTATAGAATAGTTTTAGGAAAGACACAAGATTCAGGATTGAAATTCTAAAGGTGAGATTCTCCATTGAATTCTGAGTCTTTTTGATTCGAAAAGTTTGAATTTTCCCGAGAAAATTCTCTTTAAATGAGAAAATACGAAAAAAAAATCTCAAAATTGAACTCTGTTGAAATACAGACAACTTTGAGGATTTTTCATTTAAAATTCTCATTTTTGAGAATCTCCGAGAAGAAAGGATGATTGCTCCTTTTTCGATAGCGTGATTTTCAGAATATGATACAGGAGGTGACAAATTCTTTGTCAAAGTTAGAAATGACGAAACATCAAAAAATCGTTTTCTTCAAATTGGAACCCCATTTTTTCGAAATCTTAGTCAAAAAATAATAGGAGCATACGTCCAAGACTTTGAATATTTTTCGAGATATTCAGGAAAAACGATTTTGTCTTCAATTTTCAATCTCATTCCGAATGTGTTTTTTTTTTACTGGAAAATAATTAGCAGTCAAGTGGAATTTTTGGAAATCTCTGTTATCGAGAAAATATTTTCTTATAGTTCAGACGAGTTCAGTTTTTCTCAATTGTTTAAGGCTTAGGATAA
The DNA here is from genome assembly GCA_038502775.1 of Hippodamia convergens. NCBI lineage: Eukaryota > Metazoa > Arthropoda > Insecta > Coleoptera > Coccinellidae > Hippodamia > Hippodamia convergens. The sequence continues at coordinate 41,242,180 of CM076610.1, forward strand.
TTTTCCTAAATTCTTAATTCTGGAGAATTTCTTTTTTGTCATAGTAGGGAAATTTGAATTTTCAGTAATGAAATTGTTACATGTTTTGTTGATTATTCTTTCAAAAGCATTAAAAATTATTACAAATTATTTTATCTGCATTCTTGAGAATTTTTTACGTTGACTTCACTCACATTGAGAACTTTAAACCAATTGTTGCTTTCGCATGGCAGATGATAATTCAAGAACTTAACTCGTCCGAACTATAGAAAATATTTTCTTGATAACAGAGGTTTCCGAAATTTCACTTGACCGCTTATTATTTTCCAGTAAAAAAAAAATACTCATTCGGAATGAGATTGAAAATTGAAGACAAAATTGTTTTTCCTGAATATCTCGAAAAATATTCATTTTGGGATAAAAGTCTTGGTCGTATCCTCCTATTATTTTTTGACGAAGATTTCGAAAATGCTTCGAAAAAATGGGCTTCCAATTTGAAAAAAAACGAATTTTTGATGTTTCGTCACTTCTAACTTTGATAAAGAATTTGTGACCTCCTGTATCATATTCTGAAAATCACGCTATCAGAAAAGAAGCATCAGCCTTTCTTCTCGGAGATTTTCAGAAATGAGAATTGGCAATGAAAAAACCTCGATGTTGTCTGTATTTCAACAGAATTCAACTTTGAGATTTTTTTTCGTATTTCCTCATTTAAAGAGAATTTTCTCGGGAAAATTCAAACTTTTGGAATCAAAAAGACTCAGAATTCAATGGAGAATATATTTATGAAATAAAAAATGGGTCTTTCCATCTGAAAAACCTTCAAAAAATATACGAGAAGTCGTCTTCTTACTTGAATCTTGTGTCTTTCCTAAAAATATTCTATAGAGCCATATTCATGAATAACCCTGTACATTGGTTATGTTTCAAATGGTTTTCTTGTTAGGAAAGGTCTCAATCAAATTATTAATCTATGTGTTAGGTTAAGTTATTTGTGAATCTGCAAGTTCAACCTGTAACCTATAAACGACCCTAACCTACAAAATTAAACGTTGACTATCTGTATAATGATTTGAATACATTTTGACAATGGGATATCTCAATATCGATTTTAATATTAATGTTTCCAGGAAGTTCAACCCTTTCAAAACAGTTTTTCATAATTTGGAGAAGTCCCTACAACATTTTAGGATATGTCAAACATAGGATTACAGATATGCCAATGTTCGACATTACTGCCGTCAACTGTCAAAAGATTTTCTGTTCAACAGATCTCTTACCTTGATTTGGGGAGATAGATAGTTCTTCAAGAACCAAAATTTTACAGGAGTCTTGGTATGTTTAAGTACAGACAACATCATTATCCTCAGGAATCTTTCGTACAAATGTCCCGACGCTAGGGAGAAAATGTTCAGTTTTTCTTCTGGTTCCTCTTCGTTACCTCCGAAAGAACTATGAATGGAAAAGAACGTTCGTTAAAAGAATAGAGAACAAAAACATTTTCGACGCACCTTGTGATTGAATTCCAAATCCCCGTTGGAGAGTCATCTTCGGACAAAAGATCCATGTTGAATTTGTCCGGTTTTTTCTGAACCCTCAATTTGAGAATGTGAGATCTCAAGGAACTGATGAGGACCTTAATATCACTCGAATTCGCCGGAGTATCTGTTCCGTCATGACTAAAATAAAAAAAAAATGAACGTCTCCGTGGGGATCACCTCATTGATATTTACCTGACAATATCATAGATTTCTGAGCTCCTGCCTTGCCTTAGCTTCAAAAGCCACGCGCCTGGGTTGGCCTTAAGTTGGAAGTAACCCAGATTGGCCATAACTATGGTATCAACGATAACCGGTTCACGTTCCGTACCTAAAGTTATTTGAAGGCCTCTGGGCGGACTACCGCTAGTAGCATCGAAGCAGTGACCTTCCAACAGCAAATACTCGAGTTCGTACTCACTACAAGATATCAAAGTTTCATATCACTCCGACAGTGCAATCTACAACATTACCTATGTACGTTACTGTCGACATTCTCCAAACGTATGTTGTCCAGATCGTACACAGATCTGACAACTTCTACCAGCCAGTTCTCAGGTACGTGGTAGTTTTGGGTGAGAAGAGGCGATGTTGGCATGTTCGAGAACTTTGCGATTGGTCCGGAAGTTTGTTTTCCATCTTCGGTGAACTGGATTTCCTTCTCCAGTACGTAACGATAAAAGCTAGAAACGAAGGACTCTAAAATACACACACTTCTAGCAACAATTAAAGGAACAGAAAAATCTTCCAAATTTTTTTGTGTTTCTCAACAGGCTGTAACTCATTGAAAAATGGTCGTATGAGAAATAGAAATATCAACTTTTGAAGCTTGAAGACTCTAGTTTCTGAATTTGTTGGTTAACAATTTTTCAGAGTACCGGAAGCCATTCAATCCTCGGATAAAACACGAAAAAAAAATTTTTCAAATTTTTCAAATTTTTATTTTTGCCCTACGCACATGGAAAAAATTTATTGAGCTAGACCGATGCAAAGCCCTCATAGCCTGTTTATTCAGGTCTAATTTGTTTTTCACCACGCTCGGTAATTACCATTTGTCTTCGAGATAACCCATTTTGAATACAGAAGGACCTTTTTTCACCCAACTGCGGATATCTCCGGAACTACTGGAGGCCTATCAAACCGACAGCCGGTTTTTTTTCTGCAGAAAATTTTCTACAAAAACCGTTTATGTTTAATTAAGAAAATTTTTTTTTACCTGTAATGCTTATGTGAAAAAAGAGCAAGAAAATGCCATTTTGCCATTTGCTGGTGAACGGACTGTATCTTCATCAATATTGGAAAGTTAAGGTTATAAGAAAATTTTACAGTCTAATTTACCCCAAAGACCCCCCTTAATAGGTAGATCGATCCATTCGAGAGACTTCAACCTCTTCAAGGCATTATCGTCCATAAAAATCAAATTTTCACCAATGTATGGGGCAAATGGCACTACATGCTCTTCAAGAATGTTCCCTATATACTTATCAGCATTCATAGCTCCATTATCAACGACCACTAGGTCTGTGCGAGCAGTCAAAGATATTCCACCCCATACCATAATCGATCCTCCCCCGAAACCAGTAGTATTCAGGATATTGCACTGAGCATATCTTTCATGTGGACGTCTGTATACAAGGGATCGTCGATCACAATGGTAGAGGCAGAATCTAGACTCATCTGTGAAGAGAACTCTTTCCCAATCGATATGCTCTGTCGCAAAATCCAAACGCGCCCTTCGATGGGCTGGGGTAGGAGCTGGACCTCTTGCCGCGACACGAGGCCTTAAATCATATTCTCTGAGGCGATTTCTCATTGCCTGAGTTTGCTGATTTTGTAGGAGGCGAGCGGTTGCAAACCGTTGTCTTAACGAAAAAACTCTCAAATAACGTTCTGGAATGGCAGTTGTTACCCGTGGTCTACCCTGTCCTGGTCTTCGGACATTCATACGTGTCTACCTGAATCGCTGCAACATTCTGGTCACACTTGTATGGGAAACTCCAAACCCTTCTACAATTCTTGTGTATGTTCACCCTTCTTGTCGCAAAACTACCGCTTGGGCACATTCCTCTTGGGTCAAATTGCGTGTTTCGCGTTGCATAGCAATCGAGTGTAGAAAATCAAACGAAAGAAAAAACTATTGATCACTAGAATTGATCGAGAACAACTGATTTTAGAATGGAGCCAATACATTCAAAATCTGATATTATCATATTTTTTTATTCCAGCTGGGAAAAAACATCTGTATTGAAGAAAAACGTTGAAAGTGGATAACATATGCATGCATAATTCTGATAAAAATAATTATCATTGAGAACACCTTCAGTTGTAGAATAAATTTGAGATTATCATAGTGTGCGTTAATTTTTTTGCGCAGTGTAGTTTGACATTTTTGAGGTTATGCGTACCCAGGAAGTTTTGACATTCAAGCGCTACTTGTGTTGTTTACATAACTTGGAAGATTCATCAAGGGTCAAAACAAAGTTTATCCTTCGAAAACTCACCTTTTCAAAGGCATGTCGCTGTTTTTCTCCACACTGTTCAAGAAAATCTTGATGTTACAATTCAAGACCTCGTGAAGTACTTGCAGAATAGGTCCTAGAGTCTGAGCTCCTCGAGATACCGGATCCACTATGGCTATCAGTTCGAAGGCTACTTGATCTGGACGGCTCGCAGGAATCTTAACAACCGAATGATCCTCTGTTTCTCCCTTAACCTCAAATCGGGCTTTAGACTGAGGTTTCGATACTAACAAGGATATTATCTTGAGCAAGGAATCGCTTGTTTTGTCTGAAAATGATCGACGAATGATTATTGAATCAAGAAAGGTTTTTTTGGAGAATACCTTGAGCGTCGTCTGTTTCCTTCGAAAGAACTTCAACAATTTTATCGAGGTACTGAACAGAACTGTAGCTCTCGAAGAGAGCGAAGTCCTCTTCAACAAAAGCTTCATCCTCGTCTAAGGGACCTAAAATCCTTCCATTTGCAACAATCGCTCTTTGTCCTACGCTCAAGCCCAAAACTCTTTGGCAATATACTCTCAACATTTTCAAGTTTAACTCTTGACTGACAACTCTAGATTTTACTTCCCTCTAAAACATGAATATTAATTTCCTTTTGAAGTTCAGGATTAAGAAATACTTACCGGTAAAGCGGATAAATCTCCTTTGAGGATTTTCTCAAGTTCACTATTATTTTCCAGAAGATTCAACACGAAATCTAGTGATTTATCTGACGGCAAACTTTCCAATGCTGCCAACACAACTTTATTCAAGGAGTTCTTGCTGGAACCTTCAACGTTTGGCATAAAGGTAACTCTTACATCAAACTCAGATTTCTGAAAGGACAAAATTGAAAACAAAAACTCTGATATGTAAATTATAATGCTTATATATATATACTCGCGGCCTACGATATTTAACAGGCCAGAAAGTTCCTTTGAACTGTGTGCGTTTGGTTGGTTTTTTAATCAATAAATATAGTGAAAATAAGTGTTGCAGTTGCAAGATCAGTGTTTATCGTATTTGATAATGAATTTTTCGACTTTGAGTGTTTATATCTGGAAGGATTATCAACAGGAAGGTCTGTCATATTGCTATTTATTAAAATTTCTTCGATTTGGGTACTATGCCTCGTACTTGTGCAGTGCCCGGTTGCAAAAGCAACTATAAATCTACTAATGTGAAAAGAAAGGGTCGGTATTTAGATGTCCGAAAGATCCAGCGAGGAGAAGAAAATGACTTTAACGAAATTCATAGAGAAAGTAGTTTTAAAATCCCCAAAGACAGTGCAGTTTGTATAAACATTTTGTAAATTCCCATATTATGAAAAATAACTCTTATCCAACTGCCTGAGGTTCAGTTAAAAATATACCGCGAAAATTTTCTGAATTAACTGATGATGCATTTCCTTCAATTTTTCCAAATCTTCCGAGTTACATGACGTCTTCAATTACTCCAAAAAAGAACTGATCCTGAGGAACGGAGACAAAAATTAGTTGTCCATTATGACAATTGTTACACCGATTGGGACAAACAAGATTAGATCGATTCATTTTCAGACTTTTGTTGTCAATTTAAAGACAAGGCAATCTCCCACTTCTTTTCCAACGTAAAAGAAAATGACTCTGGTCAATATAACTTTTTTGAAATGTTTATTTATGATATACATATATTCCCAGAGTACTTGAGATGTTTATCACGACAAATTTTCACTATGTCAGCAGCCTTCTGAAATTATCTTGAGCAAATTTTCCCAAATTTTTAAAAATATCTTCCTTAATAATGATTCTATAATGGTTAGCGAATCCCAAGAACTGCTCTTTCCGACAGGAAATTACTATCTTTTAGCCGTTAGTGATCTGAATTGTTTTTATTTATTCAGAGTTTATTTTTAGTTTTATATAACCTTTTTAGGATTGCATTCATAGTTTTTATTCATTCAGAGCTTATTCTTGTTGAATTTCTGTTTTATGGGAGGTTATGACGCTTGTCAAAATATTTCTATGTTCCAAGTCAACACTATGTTGGCCTTTCTACATTCTTAGCAATTACGTATTTCTCAAAATGTGAATTTTTTCGGAAAATGAATGAATTGGAAAAGACCTGATAGACGAAAATAATTAACGTTTATATGAATTGATAGAAAGGATTCCTTTTCTAGTTATTTGCAATATTTTGATTTCGAACAATATGTAAACAAAGAAACAAACTGGCAACATCATTTTGTCATTAATGATATTTCCTGTGTGCACACTGACTTTTCATCAGGAGTACCAACTCCTGAAAACGATACCATAACCTCCCATGTGATTTTATAAAAGTGAATGGGGTATTCCTATAATAACATCTACAAAAATCTGGTATAATAGTTATGGTACAAATAAACCTGTACAATCTAATATAGATTCTTTTAATTTATTCATTCTTAGTTCTTTTTTTTTTTTCATTTTGACAGCATCGACAGCTGGAGTCATCAGCCATATTAGCCGTATTATTATTTATCCCAAATATTGTCAAAACTAGCCGGCACTCCCTGTAAAATACGAAAAGACAACTTACAGCATGTTTCAAAGCCGCCTGAAGAACATCCCTGGACCTACTAGAGCTCAAATCCCCCACAATCCAATAAGTGTATGTGTGGAACTTTCTCCCCTTCTTGAATGCCGAGAAATACTTGACGTTCTCTAAGGCAGTCGCCGTCATGTCTCTCGGGCTCAATTTGATCAAGTTCTGGACGTCCGATATGCTCGAAGGGGTTCCCAACATGTCCAGATTGGTGGATTTCTCCTTGTTCAAGACGCGTTCAGTCAGCCTGAAGAAATGCATTTTTTTTAATATTCATTCATATTTCATTATACTATGGGCCAGTTTTATAATAAACCCCTAAAGTATACTTTAGTTAAAGTGCACTTTAAGCTAAAGCCCACTTTAAAAGTCCACCCAATTTCATAATGAAATTAAATGGGACTTCACGTAAAGGAGACTTTCGGTGAAATGTTGTATGTTGGCATAACTGAAATCGTTTCATTTGACCTAAAATAGACAGTTGCAGTTGTATTTAACCACAGCCATCTTGAAATTGAAGGAGGTTATGTTATTTTCATGTCCTGTGGATTTAACGTTCAGGTTCAAATTTAAAATATACACCTATGAATTTGGGGGAAAAGACCAATCCCAAACTGAATATTCAAAAAAAAATGGAATTGATGATTGCGGCTGACAAAAAGGCAATAAGGGAGCATTGCCTCAGATTAACATCATTAGATTTAGAAATCGAAATGGGAAAAAAAATTGAATAAACATAATTTTTGAATAAGCATTTATTTTCACCAATTACATCAGCTTAATATAGCAAAATGATATGTTATGATTGAATTTTTAACCTGTTTTCCATTAACTGCATCAGCAAATATCTTTTAATTATCACCTAATTCCTTTTCAAAATTATTTATAGGAAACATGTCATTGATATCAATTGCAACACTGCAGTTGCAACCACATGACATGAAAATAACATAACCTCCTTCAATTTCAAGATGGCTGTGGTTAAATACAACTGCAACTGTCCATTTTAGGTCAAATGAAACGATTTCAGTTATGCACTCTAAAATTGATTATGAAACTGGCCCTAAGTCTTTCACTATGTCATTAATTCCTAACCTATTACCTGGGCATGACATTGGGTTGTGTCATCATGTAATCCACAACATCGTCCACATCTGATAACTTGCCTCTATAGATGGCTCTTTGGAAAGTTTGCGTCTGAGTGGCAAGTTCCGTAAGAACAGCTTCTTCGAAATCGTCCACATTGATATGATTCGCAGATAAGGGAATTCCGTTCAAGAGCGCTTGAGGGAATTGGTTCCTGCCCAAACGCTGGATAAAATCGTGCGATAACTGTCTCCCGAAATCGTAATCTGAGTAAGAGCCCAAAACTTCATCAATATCTGCCCCGTATTCCTTCTTCAATTGAGATTTGACAGCGTCCACTGTGACCTTTTTGTCACCGGATGCAACCATAACCTTAAATGTAAAATGACAGATGTTTCACCTTTTTAGACAAGTGTCTTCATGCAAAATCGATTGATAGATTTTTTCATAACTCTTTTTTAACTTACATTCTTCAAGAAAGACACGGCATTCTGTGGGGTTTTCATTTGAGACACGTAGTTGAAGGCACACTGCATGGCAACACCTGCATCGTCCAAGCCGGTAAGGCTACTTGAAGGGTCTACCTTGAATACCAAGCCTACTCTCAAAGGTGCGGTGTGAACCACGAATGATTCAATGAGTTTCACAACTCCCTTAGCACCAGTATCGGTAGGGTCTATCACTAAAACTGGAAACACACAATATATCTTCTAATATGAATAAAAAACGAGGCTTGTTCGCATTGCAGGAGCTGACATAACAACCATCACGTTTCTTGCATATTCACCAAGAATTTTGACATTTGTCAAACTGGAAAATTTGTTATTGTCAAACTCGCAAAATTTGTCATTGTCAACCTGAAAAATTTGTGATTGTCAAACTGGAAAATTTGTGATTGTCAAACTGAAAAATTTGCGATTGTCAAACTGAAAAATTTGTCATCTATTAAAATATTGTCTGGGAGGTCTTTGACAAATTAATGCTCAAATTTTTACGTAGGGGCATTTCTCCTATTAATAAAAAATTTTTCTAATTGTTTCTTGTTTCAGAGACTGGGAGAGAAAATCCAAATTAAGTTTTCAGGAAAATGAAAAATTTGTGATTGTCAAACTGGAAAATTTGTGAAGAAAAGTTAACAGTGGGTTATATTTGTGATTATCCGAAAAGTTTGAGATGACAAATATGAAATATGCCGCCATTGCTTGCCTTGCGCAATCAGACATTTTCTAAATGACTTTGGAACAATTAGATGGCGCTGACGTAAGTGTAGTCGCTTCGTTTCCAATCTTTTTTCTCTACAATCTTTGCAATATACGTTTCCTCGCCTCTTTTTGCGCCTTTAGCGTCGAGTGAAGTTGACAGATCAATTTTTTTCGTTCAGCTGAGGGAAATGGAATGTATTGGTTTTGACAGTTGACAGTTCGAATAATCTGTCAAATTCACATAATATTTGTAATTCTTCGAAAAGCTTGAGATGTATATTCTGATAATTTTGAAATGCCTGTAGCATTGAAGATAAATTTTCAATAGGATATGTACTGACTGATATTGATGTCTTGAGTGATGGTGTGAGGGCTTTTTTTTAATAAACTCACCAAGTTGAAAAGGTTTCTCTTGACCTGCCTCATCATGCCGGGAAAGGTAGGCCTCAGCAATTCCATCAAACTGCGAGTCCACCGACTATACTTGGAGTCAGTTTCGATATTGTTCACCCAGAGGATGGCACTGTCTCTGATGTCTATGGCGAACTCCTTCGATCCCCCTGCTTCGGAGAAATCCAGCGCTAGCAACGAACTCAGCTGCTTGTTGGCAACCCCGATCTTATTCAAACCTTCCATGGTACGAAGTTCTTGCCTGACGATATCTAGGATGCCGTAAATGTCTACAATGTCCACATCGAAGAACATTCCGTTGATGAAAAGAGCTGTGTCTTGCGGTTGGAGGTTTATTGTTAAACCGAAGATTTCCTGGTTTTTCTTGACCTCTTTTTTGAGTTCTGATTCAACGGTGGTTTTGACCAAACTCTTCGCCTGGGATCAAAGACAAAAATCGGTATTTTTCATGCTTGAAACTAGCAAAAAAACTCACCAGCATCGGGAAATTTTGTGCTACGTAAGTCAGAACTTTCAACGATTCTTCCTTGGGAGCATTCATTATTCTCTGCGCAGCTTGAAGGCTCAACTCTTGAAACTGCCAAACTTTCAATGGGGCCATCTCGTTCGAAGATTCCTCCAAGTGTTGCTTGAATTTGTTCAGTTCGTTGATTTTGTCAGGGAACAAAGTTCTTGAAAGGAAAAGTATGATCAAAATTGATATTTTGCGTGATGTCGAAAACTCACTTCAATTTCGAGAAGTCAAATCCTTCAATTTCTGACTCCTCATCTTCGGGACTGGATTCTTCCGATTGGTTATCATGAATTTCAGCATCATCTTGAGCTTTATATTCTGTTGACTTCATTTGAAGCTCCACTCCGTAGCCAGAAAGCCTTAACCTTCTTCCATTTTCTGTCTGAAAAGTATTCAATTTACTTGCAGTTCTGAATTGAAACATCAAGAATGATTATAGCTTAAGGTAGATTAGATTAGGTAGTATTTTTAGGTTAGGTTAGACTAGGTGACATTTATAGGTTAGAAAGCTCCTTCAAAGTCCTTTTTTCAGTTTAAATTCATTTTTGTAATGAATATGTATCCTAGAAAGACCACTTCAAACACAGATAAAATGAATATTACAATAAAATTCTGCATATTACCTTCACAAAATGCCTAATAATATAGTCGATGACCCCTTCTTCAGCTTTTCTCGACAAGAAATTATGAAATTGCGAAAATTCCCTGGACCCCAACTCGCCATACAAAATTGCTATATTACTCCTGTTCTGGGAGCCAGGAAAATGTGTGTCTATATTAAAAACTTCCACTTTGTGCTTCACTTGCATCGGACTCTAGAAAAAAGCGTTGCTGAATAAGATACAAACAAAATAAAAGCTCACTTTTTTAAAGTAACTCTTTAATTCCTCTAAAGAACATATCAGGTGGCCATTAACATCAACAACGGTTGAGCATTCTGGAAGTTTCCTTTCCGATGCTATCTGGTTGAACATTTGGATTTTCGGAGAGTATATGTGTAGTGAAAGACCTAGCTTGAGGAGTTGAAGTTCAGCCGGTGTGATGGTTTTGCCGGCTATGTCTATCACAGCATCGTATTTTAACTTGTCGGTTTCTAAAACTAGGCCTTGTAGAGTTCATTATATTTGGAAATGTTGTTCTCACCTCGTTCGTTCAGCGGAGGATTCAATTTACATACGGAGTCTATGAAATTCCAGTAGAAATCTACATTTTCATCGGATAAATATTCAGCTACCTCCAGCAATAAAGGGGTTGCTCCCCATTTAGCTTCCAATAAGGTTGTGACAGATTTAGATTTTTTACTCTTTGCTTCGACATTGAAAACAACTAGGAAACTCAAAAATAAATACACCCCTAGATTTTTCATACTGAAAATAATTTTATGTTGAATGATATAAGTACACATTCAGTCCCAGCATATTTTACCTTGAATTAACCTAAGTTTTGAAACAGCCGAATATTATTAAATATAAGCTTATCAGAGAAATTTACATCGGTGTAATTCTATTTACATTTAAAAATGTAGGGATTTATATTGCTTATCTATAATATCACAAAAGCGTACAGAAAAATCATTCCATCTTTGTGAAAATTGATTCTTGATACAACAACAAACCAAAAACACGAAAACGACTACCTGCTCATGTCAATAATTCCAATTGAAATTGGAAAATTGTCAGAAAATAGCCAATGGGCTGACGCCACCGGTTAGTGCGCATTTGGCAGCGAAGATGCGTGCGCCAGATAAATGAATTTTCCATTTTCCCATTTCCCCCCTAACTTATGACACGCAGTCAGAAAATATGCAGTAAAATATCGAGCTAACTATTTGAAATCACCTAAAAAAGTAGTGAGATCTACGTGTGCGAAAATTTCGCAGATTAAATGACGTATGTATGCAACCATCAATACAGTGTGTTGCATGGGACTTGCATGATTTCATACCAGTTTGGAAACGTTGCTAGATTTTTCTTTTCTCATTGAACTTGTATTGTCATGGAATATATCACAAGATTTTCATTTAATTTAGATGAATCAATATAAGCATCATTACTGTAACTATGGGAAAAACAAATAAAATACCTGCATGTGTTTATTGCCAGATTGACTCACTTTACTAGACTCACGAAGTTTTTTGTCGCTGAATAATTTTGAATCATTCATATTTTTCAAGTCTTCTTTCAATGTTCATGGGTTCAGTGTTATTTAAAAAGCATCCATTATCCCTGGGCCTCTAAAATTAGAAAATGAAAATGCAGTTTGATCTCTGCTCTCATAGGTGAAGTGACAAAACATATTTGAAAAAAAGACTTGAATACATAAATACATTAACCTTGGAAGTTCGCAAAATAAAGAATTCATAATGGGCAATGTGATTTATTGCTACTTTTGAGTCTTCATAAGCCTGAACAACATTTTAAGATTAAAATGACCTAGGTATGTTTTTAATGTTAGTCTCAGAATATGCATCAAAACAAAGGTTATGTGCAAGAAAATTCATTATTTCCTATACTTTGTTATTACACATTATGGTTTCTATTCTGTTTTATTACATAAACAAAACGGTGCCATCAAATATTACACCATTCACGAATAATGCTTTCATATTTCTCGCAATCTACTTCCAATCAAATAATTCTTCGTATTTGATATCTTTTTCCACATTTTTATTAAAAATTACTTGAATGTCATCGAGTAGGATAGTTCTCATATATCCAGGTTTCTTAAATTTCATACCAGCTCTTGTACGAGGCAAAGATTATAAAGTATATACTCTATAATCTTTGGTACGAGGGTTATGTAAAAATGATCATATCGAGAATACGAATTATAATATGCGACATTCGACCTACTTATCGCGAAAACCCTCACGGAGTGTTGAAGATAACATGGTTGAAGGTCCAAGAAATGGCAAAATCACCTCATCTCCAGATTCTTTCACATCAGCTTTTCACTGATGAATAATTTGTTTTCGTTCCCAAAAAAATGTGAACGAATTCATTATCTCGTTTGATTATTATTGAAGCTTTCAAATTGACTTGACTGGGAGATAGGTATATAGACAATAAATCATCAGCAAATATTTTGCTCCATCAGTGTACAGACACCAGCACAAAGTGGAGACACAAAAACTTCCTTTACAATTCCTATGAACTTGAGATAATGCTCGAGGTATATTTGTTTTAAAGAAATAAGATTAATTTTATCTCGTGTCAGGAATATAGTTACATTAATTGTTATCTTAACACTTATTGTTCGTGATCTTAAACTGTTCACATGCTAGTTCAATACCGAATCCTGGCTTTTGTACGTAGATGAGCATTTTTTTCTTGTCGATGACTAATCAGAAGTTCGATGTGAAGTTTTGGACCATTATCAAATACGGAATTGTTATTAGTGATCTTAATTATAGCTGAACAGTTTTTTTTCGGACGGACTTATTCTACACGTGAATTGACTTAACGAGTTTGTTATCTAGGTTGAGTGTTTTCGATTGTGATCATGCAGAATAAAAACTATTCAGAAAATATAAATCTTGCAGGTAATAGAGGAAAAAAGTTGGTATTTCAGAAAATTTAATAGGGGCCATACAATAGATTAATCAATTTTTCATAGATAACGTATTTAATCTTAAATTTTTTTATCGACTCTATGAATATTTCTCCATTCTCCTCACATTTTTCGTGGCGAATTCTGAATTAAAAGTAAAATTTTTATTAAGTCTAGTAGAACAAATGAGATTAGTTCAGAAAGTGCCCTTCGAACACAGAGAAATTCGAATTTCTATGGTGCCGTAATGACCCTCAACTGACAACAATATTGACCTCAAGAACGCATAGCAAGAGAAATTAAGTCTGAATAGCCCTAAGCTTCAAGTATTAACTAATTTATCCTTCAAGGGGGCCGCGTCTCCTTCTTTAAGTGATCGTGGATGAGTCTGTTTCTCGACTACATCAAACTCCGATTTAAAAACGGTTAACCTAAAAACACGTGTAAACACGAATGCGCCAAAATTTGTAAGTTTCCTCATTAACCAATTTGTAATTTTGTAATTTTCAACTCTTCGGTTTTAATTATAAAACATAGTATGATTAACCAAAATGTAGTCTTGTAACATTTAGTTCCTCATGGATTTAAATATATTAGTTTAATCATCTAATTCTACCTATGATTTGTCCTAATAATTACCACTTGTCAAAATTGTTGCATAATGTTATTATTAACAGATCGTTCACTTTCTTTTTTATGTCAGTCATGAAAACAAGATATTTCTGTGAACTTTAATAGGGCGAGTCTTCTACCTATACAGTTTTTCGGTAAATTTATTATTTCGAATAAACTAAATCTGGGTCAATATATCCATTTTTGTTCACTGAAGTTATCCAAATCTGTTACCATTATCCAACATATATCTAAACATAATTACAATTGAAATTGACAATGTTAATGCTTTAAGAAATCATATTTCCAAACTGTTTTTTCTTATTTTATATTTCGTTTTTGAGTGGCGCGTGAGTGACAATTCATTGAAATTTGTGGAGAGATTTTCGAATGTAGGTGGAGTTGCAATTATATCCTTGATATAAACTAATGATATGAGATCTTCTCATAACATATTTCAGAAAATTCCTTTTTAATATTTACAATCTTCCGAAAATAAAAAATAATTGAAATGCATTTCCTTTAGAAACTGTGATAGCACTTCAAATCTCCACGAATATTTCAAAATACTTGTATGAGTCAATTCAACAGAGGTCGAATATGTAATGTTGATAATTAACTTTATCATTCACACCATATTGAAAAGAAATTATTTGAACATTCCAAATTATCAGAACAACCCAATGATGACTAAACATACGTTTCTCTAGTTAGTCAACCCACACAAAGATCAAAATAACCGATTTTTCAAAGGCCCGTATATGATTCTTCGTTTCATTTAGAAATGGGAAATTCAAAATTGAAGATTGTTACAGTAAGACGAGACAAAGAAAGATATTTATTGAAAGTTGAAATTATGAAAACTGAGCAGATTGTATTGAACACACTGGAAATCTTCTCAGTACGAAATTAGAAGAAGAGAAAAAGATTGGATGGCTAAATATTACCCATTTCAATAATCTGAAAATAGATTCATCATAAGAGGACTATGATTTTTCAGACGGAGACCACTGATGAATTCTTCTATGACTTCTTTTATGATAAAAATGAGTTGGGTCTTTCGAACTTATGATCAAAGTGAAAAATTACCGAATCAGTCCTCATTTATTAGAAAAAGAAATATGGTATCTCATCCATCGAAATATTTAAAATAAAGATCTTACTTGAAGAGGAAGTGCCTGTTCCTAATTAACATCTTTTAGCCAAAATGAATGAATTGTCAGTATTATCACTACCCTCAATTTTCACATACATTAACGTGTTGCCCTTTTTTTACCTTCGACCCGAAGAATTTTATAGAAACGGACACCCTACAAGAAAACTTTTGAAACAAAAATTGTAGACGATTTATTTCTTAACAATATTTGTAATGAATAAAAATAGCGAAAATCTTATAGGAGGTATTCTAGAAAAACTTGCAAAAACTCGATCCGGAGAATTTTATAGAAGCGGACAGCCTACAGAAAAACTTTCGAAACAAAAATTGTAGAGAATTAATTCCTCTACAATATTCATAATGAATTGAAATAGCGAGAATCTTATAGGAACTGATATATTTCAGAAAAACTTTCGAAAAGTCGATTTTTTTACCTTCGACCCGAAGAATTTTATAGAAACGGACACCCTACAAAAAAACTTTTGAAACATAAATTGTAGACAATTGATTTCTTTACAATATTTGTGATGAGTAAAAATAGCGAAAATCTGATAGGAACTGAGATATTTTAGAAAAACTTGCAAAAAGTCGAATTTTTTACCTTTGACCCGAAGAATTTTGTAAACGCGGACACCCTACAAAAAAACTTTTGAAACAAAAATTGTAGAGAATTTACTCCTCTACAATATTCATAATGAATGAAAAAAGCGAAAATCTTATAGGAACTGAGATATTTCATTTTTTTACTTTTGACCCGAAGAATTTTGTAAACGTGGACACCCTACAAAAAAACTTTTGAAACAAAAATTGAAGAGAATTAATTCGTCTACAATATTTAGCATGAATAAGAATAGCGAAAATCTTCTAGGAACTGAGATATTTCCGAAAAACTTGCGAAAAGTCGATTTTTCACCTTTGCCCCGAAGAATTTTGTAAACGTGGACACCCTACAAGAGAACTTTGAAACAAAAATTGTAGACAATTAATTCCTCTACAATATTTATATTAAATAAAAATATCGAAAATCTTCTAAGAACTGAGATATTTCAGAAAAACTTGCCAAAAGACGATTTTTTTCACCTTTGACCCGACTAATTTTGTAGAGGCGGACAACCAACAAAAAAACTTTTCAAACAAAAATTGTAACGAATTTATTCCCCTACAATATTCATAATGAATAAAAATAGCGAAAATTCAATAAAAACTGAGATATTTCAGAAAAACTGGCAAAAAGTCGATTTTTTTGCCTTTGACCCGAAGAATTTTATAGACGCGGACACCCTACACTCAGTAGGATTTGAGACAAATTTGCAAAGTTCAAAATGAACGCTTTCCCAAGTTCCCAGTTATCCCAAATCCCGAGATTTCGACTGATAAATGACTGGAAATGTGTACCTTTTGACAAACACAAGTGCTGAAATGAAACCTGTACCCATACAAACGCGCGTTTGCTGGATTTAAAAAGCTCATATGCATGTATACGGCAGCATTCAAGCTCTTGTATTTTGAAACGCGCGTTTCCAAACGCCTATAGTGTGTACCAGCTTTTAACCCTTGAATGTACTATGTTGCCATTTGTCAACATACCAATTTTCAGCTTGTACCTTCAATACAGAAAACTATTTATTCGTTTTTTCGCTATGTTGTCGTATGGCAACACAGTGCTGGCCTGTAATTATAGCTGCGGCTTGTCGCTAGTGTCCTGCGACTTGAAAATCGCGAAAACTGTAAAGACATTTACGCATGCGTTGAAGTTTGAGTGATTCGTGAATTATTTGAAAGTGCGAAAAATGTGTTGTTGCTCTTTGCTTGAATAAAAACAATAATTGTTTCAAAAATCTCCACAACCGCTGATCCCTATGTTTTCATGTTCATGTTTTATTCAAACCAAATGTGTGCAATGTAGCCATCTGGCAACAAACCGAACTTTTTTACATAGTAAATGAAATTTTATAGTTGGATTTTTTTTATTATTTTTCTGTTATTTCCCACTGATTAACGAGGAGAATGAGCTTTTCGGAACTGAAAAATAAAAAATCGTGCATTTAAGGGTTAAATCAGCCGTAAACACCGTCCAATGTAAATCTCCCATAATACGGACCTGTTTTCACTCCCAATACCCCACGCGACCGCATTTCCCGCCTCCGTCCAACCATAAATCGACCACATGCATCGATAACACATTCACAGATCACCACAACAATCGTAGCCGAAATTCCTAACCTCAAATTCCTCGCGATGAACTCCGAACTAACCAAGGACCTCAGGTTTATCACCAATCTCTGCTCAGTTTACAGCATGGGAGGACCGGAAAAATGCTTCGGGAGGGCGGAAGTTGTCCCGGATCCCTCCAGCTACGAGTCCTCTTGCAGCTACACGGTTTCTGGGGGCAGCGATGAGCAGAGGATCAGGAGAGAGAGGAGCAAGTCCCTGTCTCAGCTGGATCCTGACATGGCTGCTGGAGAGGTGACCCGCATAAGGGAGAAGTTGTTGAGGTAGGTCAGGGAGATTTGAATAGTGTATCCTAAAAGAAAGTTGTGAAATAGGCTCCTATTCCAACACGAATGCGAAGTTTCGAAGGCATGAGTGTAGGAATTGCCTTCTGCAACGAGTATTTTCTCTATTTCAGTCAAGTTTCATAAGATACTGTCAAAATTCAATGAATTATTCAGATTATACGTCCTAGTAACTTTTGTGTTGTATCTTGGCGGTTGGTGTGACTGTTGCGAAAATTGACAGATTACGGTATTTGAATTGACGTGTGTCGAAGTCAGTGTTGACAACCACAAAACGAAAAATACAGGTTGGGCCATTCATAACTTTCCACCCAAAACTTTGAGCGAAAATACGTGTGGTACTCGAGGACTGCCGCGGTAAAGCTATTGCATAGCATCTATTCAAAAATAAGAAGAAGATATATTGTTGATTTAAAATATTTATTTATTTTACAATACATGTAGGTTATTCAGGATTGTTTATCATTGAAACTATAGGTTTATGGTAACTGAAATAAGAAACATAAGTTTGAGACTTGATGTCTTCTAAATATCTGGAAAATACCGCGTCAATGGTGGTCATATTTTGTTGTGGATTCTTGTGGATCATTATTCATTTTTGAATTCAATTTTTCCGAAAGAAAAGTTGTCAACCGCTTTGATTTTTTATCAGCGAAGTTAATGTTGAAATCGCCAGCCAAGATAAGTGGAAATTTATTACCATTTGTACCAAGTATTTTCGACTCCAGTAACGTGCGATGAATAAAATGCTCTACCTCGTCCAATTTTGAATTCGGAGAAATGTAAATTGCTACCATGACTATGTGTGGGCCATTTCTAAGTTTGCATAAGCATGCACAAATATCTCCAACAAATGAGCGTCTAACATTATCATCGCTAACGTCTTCAATATTTTTTTCAATATTCGGAGTCATAGTATTAGTACCTAACATTATTACAATTTTGGTAAATAGCTACCCCACCTTTTGGAACAGTATGTCGTTTGAATTGGACAATAAAATTGAAATTAGGTATTTCAATCGGATTATCACGCGTCATGCATGTTTCGGTAAGAAGTAACACATTGGTTTGTCTCGTAACTGAATCTTTCAAATCGTATTTGTGACTATGTTGACTTTGGTAATTGAAAGTCATTATTGAAATGCCATTTCTATTACTAGTGAAATCTAAAACACTTTGAGCTATCGTCTGAACACTATTTAAAGACAGTCTTTAGAATTCTTGCAACAAAGATGCATTCGATGCAGCTTGCCTTCGATTATGGTAAAACTTAAATGCAGAATTATCATTATTTGTCGTTATATACAATTTTTCAATATAAGTCACCCGAGAGAGTGCAACATAGACGAGTTCCTGAGAATGTGATTTACTATACTCATATACTATTTCGTCAAAAGTTCCGCCTTGCGACTTACGTATAGTTAGAGCAGGAGCTGAAGTTGATGGAAAATTTTTGCTTTTGGCTGTACAATTTCTATCCGATGTTAATGAAATATTTGCCGTTCGTAATTCAATGGGAACAGCTAGATTGCCGACTCCATTTTGCACTGCTAGAGTGGCTGCACGCATCCGTCTAGTCGCAAACACCCAAACACCACGCCGAACTGAACCGACGATACACGGCTGTGTTAGGTTTTTTCGTAACCTAATTTCTACATTCGGTCGTCGCGCTCAAAGCCTGAGATAAAAGCTATGTAATAGCTTAGTAACTTTTGTGTTGTATCTTGGCAGTTGGTGTGACTGAAAATTTGAATTGACGTCTGTTGAAAATTGATAGGACCTGAAGTCGGTGTTGGCAACCATAAAACGAAAAATATAACTGAAAACAATTCTGTAATAAGTTTATTACAGCGCTTCTTTAAGTTCTGTAATGAACC
The DNA here is from genome assembly GCA_038502775.1 of Hippodamia convergens. Taxonomy (NCBI): domain Eukaryota; kingdom Metazoa; phylum Arthropoda; class Insecta; order Coleoptera; family Coccinellidae; genus Hippodamia; species Hippodamia convergens. The sequence goes on from CM076610.1 coordinate 41,261,683, forward strand.
CGATAAATAAAATTCTCTCAGTTTTTGCTCCAAATGCAGGGTTGCCAACAGGTAACGCGACATACCCAAAATTTTTGTCTTTACTCATTTTTTTTCATTTTCCAGGACAAATTCTCGCGTAGAGAAGTCGCAACTCAGAAATTTCACCGGCGCCCAAAGGCTAACACTGCTTCTGTTGGCCTTGGTGGATTTCATGGGGTTCTGCTCGATGTCCATCATGGCGCCATTTTTCCCCAAGGAGGCAACTCAGAAAGGACTGAACGAGACTGTGATTGGTTTAATTTTTAGTTTTTACGCACTTATTATGTTCCTGACGTCTCCCATCTTCGGTAAAATCGTGAGTATTAGAGTTGAGAACATCTACACTGCGCAGAAAAATTAACGCACATTCTGAAAATCTCGATTTTGATGAAAGTTAACTCTACATTGACTTTATAACTAATTTATGAGACGCATTAAATGGAAGAAAAATTCAGGATTTCACCGAATCTTATGTGAAAGAAGAGAAATGAACAATTTTCAAAATACTGAAACGACGGTTCATACTCAAAATGAGTGATCTTAAAATGTTCTGATCTAATCCTTCCCAGATATCTCTGAGTTGGATTCCTAAGTCATTAATGGCCGGTTTCCGAGGTCTTGAGTTAACCTTCCAATAGTAAACGATGCGATAACTTTAACCAACCGATAAACTCTAGTTAAACCTAACTGCGTTTCTGAAGTATTTTTCTGTCGTCCGTTAACTATCGAATAGATAACTGATGATTATCGACTGGATCACAAGTTTGTTTCTAGCTCAACAGATGTCGCCACGTGCAAATTCATATTTTAACGATAAATTTTGAAAACATTTTTCGAAACTCCACTCCTACTCCACTTCTGAAATTCATATTGAGGAAGTTTTCTATACAGATTATCAAGTTTTTACATAATATCTGTTTTGATAGTGTTTAATGAATTTTTTTTTGAGCAAAAAAAGTTTTTTTAATGTAGAAAGTATTAAAACGTAGCGAGAATTTTATAGAGCGTGAAAGAATGTTGCTTTCTGTATTTTGCCGAAGAGTGCACAAATATCATCGAGCACAAAAAAAGGGGGTCTCAACGATGAATCAAAGGACAGATGCATGGTTGGAAATAACTAGACGGGTTAATGCTAGTTGTGATATTGGTCCTAAGAACTAGAAACAATAAGCAACTACATGCTATAATTGATAATTAGAAAAAGGGGAAGAGGATCATGAGGGATGATTAGATGAGTAACCACCTATAATAGCAGAAGTGGCCAAGAGGTCAACTCGTCAACCGTGAAAGATGTTTAGGAAGCCCCGGAGATAAATAAACTCAAGAAAAAACAATTTTTGAATGTATTATTATCTTAATGAAAAAATGCAGTGCAAAGTATCAGCCCAAAAACATAATTCAGCGTGAACATTGTGTTTTATTTGTAACGTTTAAATTCAAAGTAGTTATTAATTTACTGCTAAAATGTTTTATTTCTCCCTCGTAAACTCTACCTTACAGTCACTCGCAAGGAATATGTTTGAACACAAGTAGATCTCAGAGGTCAAAAGTTTGAGCACCTCTGACCTATAGGATTTTTTTCAAATAATGAAATAGCACTTATTCATATAAGTTTATACATATATATTTATGTGAATCTTTGTTCAATGATGTAGAGGTCCCCTTATTATCTAACAGGTAAATGAAATACAATTTATTGAGAAAATTTTCAAATTTAATAATAATATAAGATATAAGAGCTCAATGTGAGAAATCTTTACTAATTCAAATTACACGTAAAAGAAAAGGGAGTAAACAGAAACTTCAAGCCCAAGTTGTACAAGTTGTGCTACCAGTTTTACACAGTAAGATTTTGAATCTTGGGTGCATTGAGGAAGCAACCATAATTATTGAAGATGTAGATAACAAAGGGCAGCAATGTGAACCTGGTGTGTGACCATAATCGAAGAAGCTGACAATGTAAATGAGCTGTCTCAATCGAAGGTACGTGTTATGCTATCCCAATTCCAATCAGCTTCAAGAGGCAGATGCCTCTAACTGAAAAAAAAAGAAAGTTATTCATAAAATTGTCAAACTCAATTGTGAGGAAGAAGTTAGAAAAACAAAATATTGGTCTTCTAATTAAAAAATAATTTAATGAATTTAATGAATGGAAACTCAAGAGTTATTGCAATTGGACATCACTAAAAAAGATTGAAGTGCAATTGCAAAATATTGAGCTCCGATTAAAAACAATAGAATTTCAACGTTACAACTCAGAATTTCAAACTTCGAAAGTAAATATGTCAACAAATCAAAAATAAATGATAAATTGTATAACATGTTGATATTAATTACATTCTAGCTATTACTCACCTAAAGTACTGGGTAAAAGTTGTTCTCCGAAGATTATTTTCCTTGATCGAACTAGGAATTTCATTATCCGTTGTTACAGAAGATGTACCTTGAAGTTCCTAGATAATCTGTATTTTGCAAAGCTGTATCGTGAAGCACTGCTCTGGCTGGTATATATAACACAATCTTACTTCTGACTTAGTTTCCACACACCAAATGCCTTTTGTTTCAACTATTGTATTTCTTGTCTTGATATAAGTTCTGTTGTATTTTGCCTGCGATAATGAATCTGATACGTTTTATATTCATCACGAAATTATTGATTTTTGCTTGTTGAACCCGTATCTATTTTCAAATTAATCATCTGTAACTAAACATTTCGATCTACGAATCTGGTTGCAGAAATATTGTTCATGATGCATTGTCTCATCTGATGATCGCTGCAACTTGAAACTAGATCATAATTCTTCCTATATATTTCATCATTCCACAGCAATATATTATGTTTACATACATTTTTGTAAACCAAAACACGCAAATCAGAGTAATCTCAAACAAAACTTGCAGCAAAAGTGAGGTTCGAAATCCAACATTACATCTTTGCCCATGCGCCAGTTAGTTATCGAATAAATAAACTGCCAAAATCGCCCCGTTAAAATAAACTGAGTTTATCGAATGGATAACTTTAGCAGGGGTGTTCAGAAACAGAAATCACCAGTTAATCCATCCGTCAAAGTTATCGAATAGATAAACTACCGTTAAAAAGACCTCGGAAACCGGCCCTAAGAGTAGCCGGATGATTTTCTGAATTTCTCAGCCTTCTATTGAGATTGTCCCAAACCTGCTCAATCGGATTGAGATCTGGACTTCTTGCTGGCCATTCCATTCGAGAGACTTCAACCTCTTCAAGGTACTCCTGAACGATGCGCGCACGATGGGGTCTGGCATTATCGTCCATAAAAATGAATTTTTCGCCAATTTATGGGGCAAATGGCGCTACATGCTCTTCAAGAATGTTTCTTATATACTTATCAGCATTCATAGCTCCATTATCAACGTCTGTGCGAGCAGTCAAAGATATTCCACCCCATACCATAATCGATCCTTCCCTGAAAACAGTAGTATTCAGGAAATGGCACTGAGCATATCTTTCATGTGGACGTCTGTATACAAGGGAACGTCGATGACAATGGTAGAGGCAGAATCTAGACTCATCTGTGAAGAGAACTCTTTCCCAATCGGCCTCTTCCCAATGGATATGCTCTCTCGCAAAATCCAAACGCGCCTTTCGATGGGCTAGGGTAAGAGCTGGGCCTCTTGCCGCGACACGAGGCCTTAAATCATATTCTTTAAGGCGATTTCTTATTGTCTGAGTGCCAATTTGCACCCCATGAGTTTGCTCAAGCTAATTTTGAAGAGGCGAGCGGTTGCAAACCGTTGTCTCAACGAAGAAACTCTCAAGTAACGTTTTTGAATGGCAGTTGTTACCCGTGGTCTACCCTGTCCTGGTCTTCGGACATTCATACCTGTCTCCCTGAATCGCTGCAACATTCTGGACACACTTGTATAGGAAACTCCAAACCTTTCTGTAACTTTTGTGTATGTCCACCCTTCTTCTCGCAAAACTACCGCTTGGGCACATTCCTTTTTGGTCAAATTGCGTGTTTCGCGTTGCATAGCGATCGAGTGTAGAAAATCAAACGAAAGAAAAACTATTGATCACTAGAATTGATCGAGAACAACTGATTTTAGAATGGAGCCAATACATTCAAAATCTGATAATATCTTCTTTTTTTATTCCTCCAGGGAATAAACATCTGTATTGAAGAAAAACGTTGAAAGTGGATAACATATTCATGCATAATTCTGATAAAAATAATTATCATTGAGAACACCTTCAGTCGAAGAATAAAATTGAGATTTCCATGATGAGCGTTAATTTTTCGCGCAGTGTATTTATACATCTTTTTACGATTCATACAGAATGATCGTTTAAACTAATTTTTTCAGTTGCCGAAAGTGGGGACAAAACTATTATTTCTTGGCGGAATATTGGTAGTAGCCATAACCAATATTCTTTTCGGGTAATGAAATGAAAATACGAAAATCCCCAGTATATTTATACCCATTTTTTCAGGTTTTTAGTTTATGTGGAAGATTTTACATTGTTCACAACGTTGTGTATTTTAGTACGAAGCATAGAAGCCTTGGGAGCATGCGCCTATTCCACAGCCAGCTACGTATATGTGGTGAATTCTTTTCCACAGAGTATAGGAAGTGTTTTGGTAAGTCCTTGCATTGATATTTCTTGAACAACATTCATGGGTTCAATAAGAACTATTGGTTGGACAAAAGTGAACTAACGCTGGACAAAGGATACTCCACAAGAGTTAGGGATATCGTCATTCAGTCGTTTTGAAAAGTATGTAATCTTCGAAAAAACCGCTCTAAAATCATTTGAAACTCAACAACAACTTGAATCGATCCAATAAAAATCAGTATTTCGTCAATTTGGTCGCCTTTTTTCTGAAGTTTGGTTTTTTTGCATATGCTTCATGAATGTTCTTATTTTGAAATGGAGGCAGCTTATCAACGGCTTCGATTTGAAACGAGTTTTCTGAAAATGCCAAGACGTGAATTAACAAACGCTGAGGCTAATAGAGCTATCGGAATGCTACAGGTGGCCTAACTCAGGTTGTTGTAGCGGAAAGGCTCCAAGTCAGCCAAAGTGTGCTATCTCGACTTTGGAATAGGTTCAGGGAGACAGGTTCCGTGTTGGAAAGACCAAGGTTTGGTGAGTGGCGAAAAGCAACACCTGCTCAGGATCGTTTCATCACCGTTTCGGCGAAAAAAAAGCCTACATCTTCATGTAGAATGCTAGGGAATACTCTTCAAAATGCAGATGGGGTCCAAGTTTCCATCGAAACCATCAGACGACGTTTGAGAGGGGTGAATCTAGGTTCTAGACGTCCATTAAGAGGAGTTCCATTAACACGTGACCATAAGCGTCAAAGACTGGAATGGGCAAGGCAACATATCAATTGGAAAGATCAATGGCATAGTGTCCTTTTTACTGAAGAATCCAGATATGGACGATTTTCAGATTCTCGAAGAATAAGTGTATGGAAAACCCCACTCATACCCCGTAATCGTCGCTATGTCCAAGAAGTCCATCCATTCCGAGGGTGTAGTGTTATGGTATGGGCCGGGATATGTTTCAACGAGCGCACAGATCTACACATTTGTCCTGGGAATATGACCGTTTTTAATATATAAGGAGCATGTCATTGACAAGGTTTTGCCAAATTTTCACGCTGCTATTTGGTGGAACATTTCAATTTCTAGACGATAACGCTAGACCGCACTGTGCAGCCATACTTGAGAATGCGCATTAGGAGCTTGGTATTCCTCATTTACCAATACCTCCGCACTCTCCAGATTTGAATTGCATAGAACATGAATGGGATATGCTTCAAAGAAGATTATATAATCATCAACCTACCCCAGAACCTTAAATGATCTGAGAGAGCTTCTGCCCCGTTTATGGAACCAAATTCCTCAAGAAATGTTCAACAACCTCGTGTGTAGTATGCAAAGAAGCAGTCAAGCTGTTATTGATGCCCGTGGAGGCCATACATTGTATTGATAGTCTTAAAATGGTATAATTCTCTTGGAATAAAATTTCGTTATTCTACTCGATTTTTCTTAACCATTCTGTTTACGCTGCAGACCTACAGGCTAAAATTAATTTTATTTCATTCAATTCGAAATCATATTTAAATTAATTTTCACACAAAATCTCATTTAAACTATATATTTTTGCCATTTAAGTCAATATCCCTAACTCATGTGGAGCATTTTATTTCATAACAGATTTTCATAGTTTTTTGAGTGGATAAATGAAATTATAGGATGGACAAATGTGAACGAACGTTAGAAAAACGATTTATATGCTCTTTAAGACAGTTTCCGACAGTGAAAAGTAGACCTTAGAATGGACAATCGGTCTTGAAATGGTTTCAAAATTCGCATTGGGGTTACCAACTTTACATAGTTGATTTTCGTACATAATTTTTATCCATTCACAATCAAAATTCATCGAATTGATTTCAGGGCATCCTGGAGACTTTCGTAGGGTTGGGAATGAGCACAGGACCAGCCATAGGAGGTTTTCTTTACACGGTGGGTATTTTTCTGTCGATTTTTTTTTCAGTCCTTCCTATATTCCAACCCTGACCTCGAGATAAACTATTCTTTTTCTAGGTAGCTGGGTGGCTTCACTCTTCCATTCTTAGTCTTAGGCATCACGATGGCTATCACGGTTCCCTTAAACTTGGTGTTTTTACCTAGAGTTGAAGGTGAGCATCATAATTTTTTTAGGATGTTCAAGTAGAACTTGTCGTGATTCATTCTGTTTCAGAATGTTATGTGTCCAGCAAATCCACTTCATTCACCAAGTTAATCAGGATAAAGGAGGTGCTGGTGATTGGGTTGGTTGTGGTGTTTGCTTCCAGCACTTGGGCCTTCTTGGACCCAACTTTAGAGCCTCATTTGAGGCAGGTGAGTAGTCTGATATTAATCTTTATCTGAGACATATTTAAGTTTGCTTTTATCAAGAAATAATGAGGTTACCAGTGTTATATATAAATTGGTAACCAGTGTTGGCTCGTGAATATTTTTCGTATTTCTTCAATCTGTCATATCTCGCGAAATATCCTCTAGAAGTTCATGCAGTAAACAGGTTTTTTTTATCAGGAAAACAAGTCTCATCTTAATATTACCCCAATGAATATAGGCCAAGTTAATTGGCTTCAAAAATGGTGTGTCTAGAAATAATTGGTGGAGTTCAGGAAACTGTTTTAATCATTTTTTTAGGACTCTAATAAGAGTAATTTGAGCTTTGCCCCAATTTCCCAGTGGAGCGTATGTCGTGGTGCTCAAAAAAACCTCGAAATTATCGGACTATTTTAGGTTTTTCTCGAATATCTCTTAAACTGAGCACTTTATCAAAAACATTATAATATTCAAAAGTGTTGAGCATTAAATTCTGCTTCTAGAAAGTATTACGACATTATATTTTGAATAATTAGTTCTGAAGAAATCAAAGGTCTAAGTATGGAAAATTTTCACACTTTTCAAAAAACACATTTTTCAATATAAAACGTAAAATACCTATGAAACTACGAATTAGAACGAAATATCATAGAATAAGAGTTGTAGACCATCATATTGTGATGAAAACGTAACCCCATTCCTCCAAACAAAAATGTTAAATCGCGCAATATCTCATCCTGCTTAGGATGCTGATCATTTCATCCTAGCTAGTGATATTGAATTTGCTCAGCAGTCCCATGAGTTCGTGGATAATGTTGGGAGGACACTGAGCTTCTTATAATTTCTATTATTCAAGCCTCTATGTGTACCAACTATTTTTTTGGGCCTGGCAAGCGCAAGCAAGACGATGTTGTCTTTTCTTCCTTGAACAACAGTTTTGATCTGTTTCGGAAAACAACATATTATTCCTTCATGCTTTTAATGGCTGCGACTCTACGTCATTTCTTCCGGTAAAGGAAAAATGAAATTCTTAAAGACGTCTGAAATCAACACAAACCTGCTGAAAGCAGCAGAATTGTTGAGAAAATCTAATGCTTCTACCTATATAAAGTCGACGAGGCAGGGAAGAAATGCATGGCAGCACTTTATAAAAATTATTTCAAGCAATTAAATGTATTGTGGTACGAGATGTTTGAAAAATTGTTAACCAAAACCTCATTTAATCTTGCCTCTGTGCCTCCAACTGAAGCAGCACCTCGACAACACTCGCTAAGGACGTATGTAATATGTAATATATTTTCTTAGCAATGAGTTGTATTGTTATTAGTTATTAGTTTATGAGTCCCACATTTGTTATTTTAAATGATTTAGTTGATTTTTAACGTCTTCAGGAATTTCACCAAGACACTAAAAACATGAGAGAAAATATGTTGGTTTTCGAAACAGAGAATAACTTGTAGTGCAAGGAAGAAGAGACAATTTATCGTCTTGCTTGCCTTTGCCTGGCTTTAGTAAAAAAATTTTGGTGCACATAGTGGCTGGATCAGTCATAAATACAAGAAGGTCAGTGTACTCCTCAACAATAACCACACACTCATGGGACTGCTGAGCAACTTCAACAGCGCTAGCTACGATTAAATGATTAGCATCCTAAAAAGGATGATATACTGCGCGATTTCACATTGTGTATGGGAGGGGGTAGGTTATGTTTTCATCACAATATGATGGTCTACAACTCTCATTCTATAACATTTCGTTCTAAAGCTCGTAGTTCCAAAGATAATATACATTTTATAATGAAAAATTTGTTTTTTCAAAAAGTGTAAAAATTTGCCATATTTCGACGTATGATTTCTATAAAATTACTTGTTTTAATATCGTCATACTTTTCAGGAGCAGAATTTAATGCTGAACACTTTTGAATACAACAATGTTACTGATTAAGTGCTTAGTTTAGGAGCTATTCGAGAAAAACCTAAAATAGTCCGAAAATTTCGAAGTTTTTCGAACATCACGACATACGCTCCACTGGGAAATTGGGGCAAAACTCAAACTGCTCTTATTAGAGGCCTAAATAAATGATTACAACAGTTTCCAGAACTCCACCAATTATTTCCAGGCAAAAGTCTAATTTGCTTTCTAAGCTCATTACCAAATTGGCTCAAACGAATTTTTTACAGTTTAATCTCACTCCTGGAAAAGTTGGGCTGATATTTCTGCTCTTCTCAGCTTTGTACGCCATCTCCAGTCCCATCTGGGGTTGGTGCGCCGATAAAGTAGATAACCATTGGTCAATGATGGTCATTGGATTATTCTCAAGCACAGTAGGTTTACTTCTGTTGGGACCATGCCCTTATATACCTTGGCTAGAAAGGTAAAAATATCGAATTAGAAAATGTACATCATGTTTTACTACATTTTTTTTGCAGCGCAACTTCCTTATGGCTCATAATTGTAGCCCTCTGCATACTTGGAGTATCCATAGCTTTAACATTGTTACCAACCTTCAGGGGTATACTAACATCAGCAACGTGAGTGAAATTTACTTTTACCCTCTCAAGAGTAATTCATGAAATGTAGATTTGTTGCTCGAACGCCCAGTGCAACTGTGTTTGAATTTAGAGGTGTCCTTCAGGGTTCATTCTGAGGCTCTCATATATTCATTGTTTCAGCGATGCTGGTCATACGGAATCTTTGGCGACTTATAGCGTTGTAGCGGGTATTTGGTCCTGCCTTTACTCTCTTGGTGAAGTTATTGGACCTTCTTTAGGTGGCGTTTTACAGCAGTATTATGGATTCCCCTTAATGTCTACGGTGATGGCAGCCATAACTTTTGTAATAGTAAGTACTATTGACTCTTACAGTATCGATATTAAGAGAGTCTTCCGGGCTTATTGACCGTGGTCTATTAGGAATTATTTCACCTAACGTTTCGCACACAACTTCGGTAGGCATCTTCAGAGGATTCTTGGTCTGAATTTCCGAAAGTGATGCTGGATTCGATCCGTTGGACCAACTCATACCCTGATCATTGGCGGGAGAAGGTTGTGGGTTTACTCGCTCGATGTTGATTGGTCCATCGATCCACTTCGTATTGGCTCAATTTTGGTTTTTTCCAACACCGGCAACCATGCGCTATGTACCAAAGAAGTTTCTTCCCTTCTGTTCATGTTGTTCTTATGTTTATATATCTCAATGGCTTCCATGTTCATCCTAGGATAGAAACTTTTGATGTTTGAAATAGCCTCTGCCTTCGAGAAAACAATATTGGTCCATCTGTTAGAGCATGTTCCGCTAGTGTGGATTTCTCTGTCTGATTGAGTCGACAGCATCGTTCATGCTCCTTAATTCTCGTATTGATACTTCGTTTCGTTGTACCAATGTAGACTTTGCCTCAGTCACAAGATATCCTATAAATACCGAGTAGAGAGAGTGGGCCAACTTTGTCTTTGGTAGTTGTGATCATTTGGCCAAGTTTCTGAGTTAACTTATAGACGGTCTCTATATTGTGCCTCTTCAGTATCCTACCAATTCTATCGGTGACTTTGGGGATATATGGTAAGATAGCTCTTCTAGTGGGGATGAGTTGTGACGTGTTATCATCACGTGTGGAAAGTTTCGGTCTTATTGCCCTCTGAATTTCTTTAGCATTATATCCGTTAGCGACGAATGAATGCTGTAGATGTTCAAGTTCATCCTCCAGAAATTCTGGCTCGTACAATCGTCTGGCTTTGTCTACGAGTGTTTTATAACTCCTCGTTTCTGTTGAGGGTGATGATTGGACTGCTTGTGTAGATATCTGTTAGTGTGGGTTGGTTTTCTATAAACCCTGTGTCCTAGCTTCCCATTAGGCTTTCTAGTAACCAAGACGTCTAGAAAGGGTAGAGCACCATCCGTTTAAATTTCTATAGTGAATTGAATATTTGGGTGCCTTCTTTTAAGATGGGATAAGAAAGCATCAAATTCTTCAAGTCCATGACTCCAAACGACAAAAGTATCATCCTCATAATGAACCATGTGGATCAGCGCTAGAATTGGTAGAATACTGAAGGGACACAATATAGAGACCGTCTATAAGCCAACTCAAAAAGTTGGCCAGATGATCAGAACTAACAAAGGCAAAGTCGACCCACTCTCTCAACCCGGTATTTACAGGATACCTTGTGACTGCGGCAAAGTCTACATTGGTACAACGAAACGAAGTATCAATACGAGAATCAAGGAGCATGAACGATGCTGTCGACTCAATCAGACAGAGAAATCCGCACTAGCGGAACATGCTCTAACAGATGGATACAATATTGTTTTCTCAAAGGCAGAGGCGATTTCGAACATCAAAAGTTTCTATCCTAGGATGAACATGGAAGTCATTGAGATATATTAACATAAGAACAACAGAAGGGAAGAAACTCCTTTGGTACATAGCGCAAGGTTGCCGGTGTTGGAAAAGACCAAAATCAAGCCAATACGAAGTTGGAGCGATGGACCAATCAACATCGCGCAAGTAAACCCACTACCTTTTCCCGCCAATGATCAGGGTATGAGTTGGGCCAACGGATCGAATCCTGCATCACTTTCGGAAATTCAGCGGTCGAGTTACAACCTCAGAGCAAGAATCTTCCTTAATTGAAATAATTCCTAATAGACCACGGCCAATAAGCCCGGAAGACTCTCTCAATGCCGGTGTATCCGGTCGTGAAAGCCTGAAACTATTTACCTTACACTATCGTTATTATTGACTCAACAAAGGCTCAATTTCGCGATTTCGAATTCATAGTGACTTTCAAACAGTGACATTTTTCCTATAACACAGTTACAGTTACAGTTATTTTAACGATGGGATCGGCGACCAGTGATTTCTCAGTCGCGACGATTGTATCGAAGGTTGTGAAATAACGCTTTTTTTCCAGGCACTGATAACTCTCTTGTATTTCGCCACGAAGAGGAAGAATGGGACTGAAGCCACCATGTCGTCCGATAGCGGCATCAACGAGTCTTGGAAGGGTTCGAGTAGCAACAGTGACGAGGATTGTTCTGAAACAACGTCCCTGTTGTACTCCAGAACGGATCACAGGGATTACAAAACCTACACGGAGGACAAGGTCCAGAATTACGGGGAGAGGAGGAGGATCGATCAAGAGGTGGGTATTTTAATGGGGCTGATTATTGTATGCGTCAGTCTAGAGTTATTGGTCGCATTCACCGGACGAAGATTCCGATACCGATACCTAGCATGAATCGAAAGCGCTCCCAAAAATACTGCTCCAGAGCGTGTTGAGTTTGCAGCGCATGTGCCACCGGAAGATTCCGCAACAGTTGCACAACTAACTGCCCAAAAAAATTCACGCACATTATGGAAATCTCAAATTTATTCTACAACTGAAGATGTTTCTCAATCATAATTATTTTTATCAGAATCATGCATGCATATGTTATCCACTTTCAACGTTTTTCTTCAATACAGATGTTTTTTCCCAGCAGGAATGAAAAAAGATGATATTATCAGATTTTGAATGTATTGGCTCCAATCTAAAATCAGTTGTTCTCGATCAATTCTAGTGATCAATAGTTTTTCTTTCGTTTGATTTTCTACACTCGATCGCTATGCAACGCGAAACACGCAATTTGACCCAAGAGGAATGTGCCCAAGCGGTAGTTTTGCGAGAAGAAGGGTAGACATACAAAAGAATTGCAGAAAGGTTTGGAGTTTCCCTTACAAGTGTGTCCAGAATGTTGCAGCGATTCAGGGAGATAGGTATGGATGTCCGAAGACCAGGACAGGGTAGACCACGGGTAACAACTGCCATTCAAGAACGTTACTTGAGAGTTTCTTCGTTGAGACAACGGTTTGCAACCGCTAGCCTCCTTTAAAATCGGCTTGAGCAAACTCATGGGGTCAAATTGGCACTCAGACAATAAGAAATCGCCTCAGAGAATATGATTTAAGGCCTCGTGTCGCGGCAAGAGGCCCAGCTCTTACCCCAGCTCATCGAAGGGCGCGTTTGGATTTTGCGAGAGAGCATTTCCATTGGAAAGAGGCCGATTGAGAAAGAGTTCTCTTCACAGATGAGTCTAGATTCTGCCTCTACCAATGTGATCGACGTTCCCTTGTATACAGACGTCCACATGAAAGATATGCTCAGTGCAATTTCTTGAATACTACTGGTTTCGGGGAGGATCGATTATGGTATGGGGTGGAATATCTTTGACTGCTCGTACATACCTAGTGGTCGTTGATAATGGAGCTATGAATGCTGATAAGTATATAAGGAACATTCTTGAAGAGCATGTAGTGCCATTTGCCCCATACATTGGTGAAAATTTCATTTTTTTTGGACGATAATGCCAGACCCCATCGTGCGCGCATCGCTCAGGAGTACCTTGAAGAGGTTGAAGTCTCTTAAATGGAATGGCCAGCAAGAAGTCCAGATCTCAATCCGATTAAGCAGGTTTGGGACAACCTCAATAGAAGGCTGAGAAGTTCAGAAAATCATCCAGCTACTCTTAATGACTTAGGAATCCAACTCGTAGAAATCTGGGAAGGATTAGATCAGAACATTTTAAGATCAGTCATTTTGAGTATGAACCGTCGTTGCCGAGCTGAAATTAACGCAAGGGTGGAAATACCAATTATTAAATCACTTATCAGCATTTCAGTATTTTGAAAATTGTTCATTTCTCTTCTTTCACATAAGATTCGGTGAAATCCTGAATTTTTCTTTCATTTAATGTGTCTTGTTTCGTTCAAAACCTTCCCGAGAGAACATGAAAAATAAGTTATAAAGTCAATGTAGAGATAACATTCATTAACATTGAGATTTTCAGACGTCCGTTGAATGCAACTATTGACATGAGGTTGCGAGTATTTGTGAATGGGCGAAAAGTTCATTCTCCAAGTTTTTTGTCCCTTTTGCTGTATAAGAATCTTGTTGGTCTGTTCTATTCAGCTTCTATTAGTTACTTACTTTCTGATGTTATTTTGTCGTCATTTTTTGTAATTTTATTCATTTTACTTCCTTTCGAGGTGTCGTCTGTGAATAGTACTGGGGATTATAGGTGGATTCCTCATGTTTTATGATTTTTTTTGCAGGCCGGCGATATAGATGCAAATCAGTGTACAGATGTGAGGGGTACAATTTCTATTACTGGAGGGGGAGCTTGCGAAGTGTAAAAATGTGAATATATTAGAAAGTTGTAAAAGTTTCCTTTAAGTATCCTATTTATTGTATTAATAAAATAAACAAACAAGAAAATTCATGTTATTCACCATTATTTCATGTGCTCAATTGAAGTTTGAAAACTGGGTTGACAGAGTGTTATGAAGTTTGGTTTAATACTTGATGCCGATGTAGATATAAGGTGAAGTAAAAAGAAGAAAAAATTTCATATAATTAAACCCAGTTAATAACGATGAACAAGTAGCTACCGTAGATTGGAAATATGCAATAAGAATTTTCCTAGTACCAGTTTTTAAGAAAATATCCATTTTTTTTTCCGTAAAATTTCGGAAAATTCGGTCAAATTTGAGATTATGTAACAGATAGGAGAATGGCAGCACATACATGCTGATTTTATTTTACATAGATTGATTCTTTGAGAAGTAAATGGTGAAAACTGCATGATCCTATATCAACTCGTTCAGTTTTTATGAATTTTTCCGGGAAGGTCTATTTTTCCGCATTTTCCACTGTCCATAACTTTTGAAATGAATTCATTTTTAAATATCTGTTTACATATTCGTAATTTACGCCCTCGAATTAATGAGAAATATGATTTTGGTCTCGATCTGAGCAAAAAATTTTTTTTCAAAAATCGCAAATTTTTCCATGCATATGTATGGAAAAATGACCGAAAAATTAAAGTTGTCCTATCCTCACGAAAGTTTACATACTTATTAAATCGAGGTCGTAGATTAAGAATATCCAAACAGTTTTTCTCTAGGACTCACAGATTTTGAAATAAAGTCGATGGGAAATCCGGAAAGATAGACCTCCGCGAAAAAATTCATATAAACTAAATCAGTGGCGATAGGACCTTGCAGTTTTCACTATTCCGTCCTCAAAGAACCAATCTATACACAGAAAAGTCAGCATGTATGTGTTCCAATTTTTCTGGCTATTACATAACCTCAAAGTTGACCGAATTTCACGAAAATTTTCGGAAAAAGTTGAACAATTCCTGAATAACTGATCGTAGGAAAATTCTAATTGCAGATTTACAATCTACGTTACCTACTTGTTCACAATTATAAACTGGGTTTATATATCTAAAAAAATATATTTTTTTTTACGGCTCATGAACGTCGCTAAACCCATATCACTCTGAATTAGTCCGATCAGGTTCCACTAGATGGCGCGAGATAGATGAGATTCCGTACTGAAAATGTTTGATTTCTGAGGTTGACCCACGATAAACAATCTCAACATTTTCAATTCATTCCGAAATAAAGTGCAATTTGAAGATTGCTCTTGGCTGCCTATAATGAATTTGAATAAAAATGAATGTGACAATTATATGCGGCAATTATTCTTGATAAAAAATGATCTCTACAGCATAGTTTGCAAACGAATATTTTGCGAGAAATGGCAGGTTGAAGAAATACGAATTTGAGCAAGAAATTATTAAATCTACGTCTACGAGAGAACGCTCTGTCACGTGCCACCACTTCGAGACTACGTTAATGAAGGCAGGGCGCGATCGACTTACGATCCTTTAGATTTTGAAAAACCCTGAATGTTTCTCTATTTCAGTATCGCAAATAGTTCATTACAGTACTAAAAGTAGTGCTGTAATGAACTCCATTACAGTATTGTTTTCAGTTATATTTTTCGTTTTGTGGTTGTCAGTACTGACCTCCGATCCTATCAATTATCGAAGCAAATCAATTCAAATTCCGTAATCTGTTTAATTTCGTAAGTCATACCAACTGCCAAGATACAATACAAAAGTCACTAATCTGAATTTCTATTTGAATTTCTAGAGTATTTCACAAAACTTAACTGAAATAGAGAAAATACTCGTTGCAGAAGGTAATTCCAACACTCATGCTATCGAAAACTCGCTCCTTCGTCGCTCGTTTTCGAACTTCGCATTCGTGTTGGAATAGGAGCTCATTCTGCAACTTGTTTTAGAATATACTATTACAGTAGCGTTCCGTAACAGCACCTCAGAGGTAAAGTGTGTTAAGTCACATTTTTCTCAGACACGATTTATCCATGATATTGGATTCACGTCATTAAATTCCACCTAGTGAAAATCAGATTGCACTCCCTAGGTACATCAATTAGCTGAAAAATAGCGATAAACAATCTTTGAAACAATAATTCCATTGAAAAATATCTCTTTTGGCTGATTTTTATTTTGTGACTTAACACACCTTACCTCTGAGGTGCTGATATACAGGGTGGCCATTTGAAAACGAAACAGACGAGATTACAGACGAAATAAATTTTTTCGATAGAAATGCTCGGACAGGTCGATTTCTGTTTCGAGGGGGACAACTTAAGATGTAGGTTACGGACGCATAGCGCTTCAACCCTTGCTACTACAACCCTCACCCCCAATTTTTGAATAGGGAAGATGGGGTGAGTGATACCTCATTTGAAAGGTATTTTTATACTCATTTCAGCACAGTAATTGTTTTTTCATTTTATGCATTAGTTCTCGAAATACAGGGTGGTCATTTGAAAACGAAACAGACGAGATTACAGACGAAATAAATTTTTCGATAGAAATGCTCGGACAGGTCGATTTCTGTTTCGAGGGGGACAACTTAAGATGTAGGTTACGGACGCATAGCGCTTCAACCCTTGCTACTACAACCCTCACCCCCAATTTTTGAATAGGGAAGATGGGGTGAGTGATACCTCATTTGAAAGGTTTTTCACAAAAAAAACACAAGTGCCATGAAAACACCACTTCATTTTCAAATGCTTAGTCAAGAATATTTCGAGAACTAATACATAAAATGAAAAAACAATTACTGTGCTGAAATCAGTATAAAAATACCTTTCAAATGAGGTATCACTCACCCCATCTTCCCTATTCAAAAATTGGGGGTGAGGGTTGTAGTAGCAAGGGTTGAAGCGCTATGCGTCCGTAACCTACATCTTAAGTTGTCCCCCTCGAAACAGAAATCGACCTGTCCGAGCATTTCTATCGAAAAAATTTATTTCGTCTGTAATCCCGTCTGTTTCGTTTTCAAATGGCCACCCTGTATTAATGAATATTACGCGAGCGGAGCGCGGGATTGAGCTTGTAATTCATAACTGTATGATGGACTTATTCTGAAAACGAACCCAAAAATTATTCTGATGAAATCGAGCTTCTTTTCAACCTATAAAAAGCAATAAAAAAAACAAACATGCCTCAGTTGTAAACTTTTAATGATAAAGTTAATACTTTTCCGAGACTCACTCGCAGAGCATCAGAGTTAATATCTAGCAATATTACAATATTTATATCAAAAATATATATACAAAATAGACATTCTCACGATCAGCAACATTGACCATCAGTAATATTGATCGAATTCACTATTTCCGAGGATTCTTCATCTTTAACCACTATCGCGCTACCGTTGCTGAAATTCTCCGCGGTTATGATCACGGATTTACTATTATTCGGCACTTCCACGTCCTCTATCTTAGTCCTAGTCATGTAGAACAACGTCACTAAGATGGAGGTGACGAGATTTACCACTGCAAACACTGTCGACGTCACTGGAAATCCGTAATTCTCCATCAGGGCCCCCCCTGCTATCGGGCCGATCACCTCTCCCATCGAGTATACCGAAGACCAAAGCCTGCTATCAAACTGTGGGTGCCTATGGTCTCCATGAAACCTCCAACCCTAAAAAAAAATGGAGGATGAAATAAGCGTATGAAAAGCATCAGGAGGTGCTATTTCGAGTTGAAATCTGCTCTTTCTTATAGTAACCCTGATATTTATAATTTATGAAACAGTACAGGGTGTCCAGGAGAATGTGGGAAACCTCTTGTCTTAATATATAAAACTATTTTGATCATTTTGTTGGTTACACCATTTATAACTCAACATTGGATGAACTGTTTGTTATGAAAGATTTTTTTTGGATTCTTCTACGACGGAGTTAACATGAAATACATTAAAACTCTGAAAAATTTGATGAAATGGAAAAAAAATAGGAAATTACTTTCCTTCTTGCGAATAAGGCCAGTAGGTGTCGCTACGGTTAACAGCGTTTTCGTGAAAGTATTATATTTGATATTAATTCGCTGAACTACATTCTATAATAATATTAACGCATCTGAGTCCATGTGTTATCACACCTATCTTTCTTCCGAACACTACCGAAAATTTCATGACGAAATGTTCTGAACAAATCTCCATTCTACTATTATATATGTAAACAATTACTGTGTATTTTGAGTTGCCTAAAAGGATGTTTTGGGGGAGCATTGATTCTTTTGTCTGGTGACTTCCGACAACCATTACCGGTAATTCCAAAATCGACGGCTGACGATGAAATAAATGCTTTCCTAAATCATCAACTTCAAATTTGACTTGGTAATAAAGCTCTCAATTCAGTTGATTGCGGTTGGAATAGTACCAATAGATATTTGCAGCCCACAAAAATGCAAAAAACACCTGCACCACAAAAATTGTTGAAAATGATTTTTTGTAACTGCAAAAAAGGATGCAATGCGTTATGAGCGTGTAAAAAACTGAGTCTTTTTTGTAACGCTACATGTGAGAAATTTGCAGGTGTTAACTGCCAAAACAGTTGTCCAATCTTTGGCACAGATGAAGAAATAATTGACAGTGGCGACAGCAACTCAGAATCAATTTAATTTTTTGACACAAAAAGTATTAATTTCACGTGAATAAAGTAATGAATAAATAAGAAGTTCAAATGACATTTTCATTTTGTTATTTTGAACAGATAGGGGTTGCTTTAAGGCATTGAAAAATAAAATAACTGAAACTAACATTGATCTAAAATACTGTTAAAAAATTGATTGAAATTAATTAATCATATTGATAGAGACCCATTTTTACACATTTTATGCTGGAAGGGGGTGGTTTATACGGTCTTGAAGTATATGAAGACCTTCATTAAACTTCATAAAACGCTACTGAGGCCCAAAAATTACTTTGATTTACGTAAAAACAAGTTTCCTTTAATTTTGGATAAAGGGGTTGTTTTCATCCCTTAAAAATAATAATCATAAATTGGGATAGGGTAGGAGTAGAAGACAAGTTTAGCTCATATCCAAAATTTTATCAAAATCGAAGCATTTTGATAGAATTCGGAGGTAATGCCTAATTTCCGCCCTCATTGACTGGACTTATTATTGTACAGGACAATTTTATCTCCACTCTCAAGGTATTATACCATGATAGTTTATTATAATGATAAAGTTGCTTTTTTATTTATCGATTCAGGCAGTACGAAGTCTGCCGGGTCAGCTAGTATTCAGATAAAACATAAAAAACCAAGATGACAATTTTTTAACGAAAAAAATTCAACGCCACCTGAACTTACAGGGAGAATTTTGAAAAGGAGAACTCACAACTAACCCACTATCTATTATATCCATCGAATTTGACTATTTCGAAAAGTGTTGAGCTGGTATATTCACCATATTTTTGGAAAAATAAAGGAAAACATTCCCAGCACAACGAAATTTTGAAAGTAAAAAATGCTGGGCCAGTTTCAGACCCATTTTCGAGATTCTCTTCAAAATGACGAAAGACTATGATTTACTGGAAGCACCCCGCTTTTATTGATATTTCACAATACCAAATGAATACTGATTATTAAATTTATTTTTAACTTACATGGCACTGTCCAAAAGGCTCCTGTAAGTTGGCATCTGAGCCATGGCCACTGATATTCCCAGAGTCGATAGGGACACTATGTTCAACCAGATCGTGCTGAAAAAGACAAAAAAAATATTTAAATTTATCGATGCATGTCGATATATCGGCCACTGGTTGACTTCATCTTTATTCATATGCTTGTGATGTTTTCTCTACAATAGGCCTTCGAATATTCTATTCACTATTTGTAGAAATTTGGAAAAATGATTTACCCAATCAAGACGTCTTATTAATTAGAAAGCCTAATGGGAAAATAAGACACTGGGTTCATAGAAAACCAACCCACACCGACAAAGTCGGAATCTGCACTATCGGAACAAAATACAATTTTCTCGAAAGCAGATGTTATTTGAAACATCAAAAATTACATGAAAGCCATTGAGATTCATTAGCATGAAAACAGCATGAATAAAAAATAATGAAACAAACTTGGTACACGGCGCATGGTAGCCTGTCTCAGGCAGGACCCGAATCAAGACGACACGGAGTGAGAGCTATGTTCAAATCTACATCAGGTACGTTAAAACTCCCTCCATTAGAGGTTCTATGAATAACGGCTCAGAATTGAACCCTGCAACAGCGTTCCAATTACAATCTTAGACCAAGAATCCTTTGAAGATAAAATAAGAAGATAAGTTTTAATGTAGATCGTCAGAGAAAATCACTGTTTATCGTTGGCTCTTGGGATGTATTTTTCTCAACGGATCTGAGCGTAAAGAAAAATATCATGAATTAGTCATTATCTGCAAAATTTTGTCATATAGCCCGCGAAACACTCTGTATAAGAAGCAAACAGGAAATAGATGCATAATGCATAGATTATGTGCATAAAATTCTCATGATTATGCTTCATTAATATCTGCAACGTTTTTTTCGAGATGTACTGACTAAACATACATAAATGCATGGTTTTTCAACTCGTATTTCTCTTATCATTACCGAGAACTGTATCAGTATTACTAGAAATGCGATTCGAAACATCATAGACTGGTATTCCCGAGGATTATTGTATTACGTTTATATCATTTTAATAATTCGACGTGTGCATTTATGAGTAACATGTCTTAAATTGCATCGGCCGACTGTTTTATTGAGTTACTCGACCATTCAATGGAAGAATACCCGAACAACACGCTGTAATGCTTTGTAAATTGTCTCGAAATGCAAAACGCATTGTGTTGATCGAGAAACACTGTTTATAGATTTCACACTTCGGTAGAAAGAGTATGAATTAAAAAGTTGAACCTTTCATGATACAACAAGTGTCTTCTGGGCTCATTTTCGGTGGACTACTAAGAATTACACTGCGCAAAAAATTACATTCTGAAAATCTCAATTTCAATGAAAGTTAACTCTTCATTGACTTTATAACTTATTTTTTATGTTCTTTCGGGAAGGTTTTGAACGAAACAAGACACATTGAATAAAAGAAAAATTCAGGATTTCACCGAATCTTATGTGAAAGAAGAGAAATGAACAATAAATACTGAAATGCTGATAAGTGATTTAATACTTGCTATTTCCACCCCTTGCGTTAATTACAGCTCGGCAACGACTGTTCATACTCAAAATGAGTGATCTCAAAATGTTCTGATCTAATCCTTCCCAGATTTCTCCGAGTTGGATTCCTAAGTCATTAAGAGTAGCTGGATGATTTTCTGAACTTCTCAGCCTTCTATTGAGGTTGTCCCAAACCTGTTCAATCGGATTGAGATCTGGACTTCTTACTTGCCATTCCATTCGAGAGACTTCAACCTCTTCAAGGTACTCCTGAACGATGCGCGCACGATGGGGTCTGGCATTATCGTCCATAAAAATGAAATTCTCACCAATGTATGGGGCAAATGGCACTACATGCTCTTCAAGAATGTTCCTTATAGTTATCAGCATTCATAGCTCCATTATGAACGACCACTAGGTCTGTGTGAGCAGTCAAAGATATTCCACCCCATACCATAATCGATCCTCCCCCGAAACCGTTGTATTCAGGAAATTGCACTGAGCATATATTTCATGTGGACGTCTGTATACAAGGGAACGTCTATCACAATGGTAGAGGCAGAATCTATACTCATCTGTGAAGAGAACTCTTTCCCAATCGGCCTCTTCCCAATGGATATGCTCTCTCGCAAAATCCAAACGCGCCCTTCGATGGGCTGTTTTAAGAGCTGGGCCTCTTGCCGCGACACGAGGCCTTAAATCATATTCTCTGAGGCGATTTCTTATTGTCTGAGTGCTAATTTGCACCTCATGAGTTTGCTCAAGCTGATTTTTAAGGAGGCGAGCGGTTGCAAACCGTTATCTCAACGAAGAAACTCTCAAGTAACGTTCTTGAATGGCAGTTGTTACCCGTGGTCTACCCTGTCCTGGTCTTCGGACATTCATACCAGTCTCCCTGAATCGCTGCAACATTCTGGACACACTTGTATGGGAAACTCCAAACCTTTCTGCAATTCTTGTGTATGTCCACCCTTCTTCTCGCAAAACTACCGCTTGGGCACATTATTCTTGGGTCAAATTGCGTATTTCGCGTTGCATAGCGATCGAGTGTAGAAAATCAAACGAAAGAAAAACTATTGATCACTAGAATTGATCGAGAACAACTGATTTTAGAATGGAGCAAATACATTCAAAATCTGATGATATCATCTTTTTTTATTCCTGCTGGGAAAAAACATCTGTATTGAAGAAAAACGTTGTAAGTTAATAACATATGCATGCATAATTCTGATAAAAATAATTATAATTGAGAACACCTTCAGTTGTAGAATAAATTTGAGATTTCCATAATGTGCGTTTATTATTTTGCACAGTGTATTTCACTTAAGTTTCGCCTACATAAGCTGTAGGCATCTTCAGAAGATTCTTGATCTAAGGGACCGCCCTGTTAGAGAGTTAAACTCTGACCGGGTTGATGCGGGTCCTGTTCAAGACTGGCAACTCTATGGTGAATTTAACCCTCTCGTCGAAAAGTTTCACTCACTTTGTCAAAAAATGCAGGACTGGCGAGGGACCCAAACACATTAGGCAGAAGAAGTTGAGCAGCAAACCAACGGACATGATCCACCAATAAGTGTCCAGTTTGTCTGACAGCCAGCCCCATCCTGGGCAGAATATCCCATACATGGCGGATAAAAGGAGGAATATCAATCCAATTTTGCCAGCGTCCAAGTTAAACTGAAAAAAAAACATGGATATCAGTATTGCGTTTACCAATGAGGAAAATACGAAATATCGTCAAAAGTCTCGTTCCCCACTAGGTTTCTCAAGAAATGAACAATATACAGGGTGTACCCAGTTCGACGGCCTATTAGGCGTTTCTGGAGAACTGAACCTATTTGAAATCTGAAAATTGGGATTATGTTATTGTTTGACATTATCTACCCAGCCAAAATGTTTTTCGAGTCAGAACACTTTCAGTTATATGTTTTTTGTTTTTGAATTTGATAGAGTATGCAATTCTGAATACATTCGTACTCAAATCGTTGCATTCGTCGAAATAGTTCACGAAATATCGAGAAAAAAACTGAAGAAAAAAGGGAGAAAAGAGTATTCGGTATCATGTTTGTTATTCCTATTCAAAATATCTTGAGCACGAAGCGTTTTCACATTTTTGAAGTTGAAGATTGTGGAAATATTGTACATTTCTCGAATTTTGAAAAATTCGTCACAGGTGTTCCAAATGTTGGGACAAAAATTGCAATCGAGATTGACTCATAACTTGCGTTTTTCAAATTAGAACCATATTTTTCATGATTGCGTTGGATTGTGCGAAGAAAAATGATGATAATGTTCTATCATGTTGATGCTCCTAAAATTAATAATTCTTGAGTTATTCCGGATTTTCTGATATTACATATGTCGTACGTAGCGTCAAATTAATGAAATCTGTTCCATATCAACAATGATGAATGAATTCAGAAAAGAGTTGTGTCACTAGTGAGTTATTGGAATAATTTATCTTCTATGACCAAGGTCATTGTTGATATAGAACAGATTCTATGAATTTGACGCTACGTACGACATGAAATCAGGAAATCCTGAATAACTCAAGAATTATTAATTTTAGAAGTATTAACATGTTGGAACATTGTCATCATTTTTCTTCGCACAATCCCACGCAATCATAAAAAAGTAGGGTTCTAATTTGAAAAACGAAAGTTATGGGCCAATCTTGATCCCAATTTTTGACCCAACATTTGGAACACGCTGTGACGAGTTTTTCAAAATTCTAAAAATGTACAATATTTCCACCGTCTTAGACTTCAAGAATGTGAAAACAGTTTGGGCTTAAGATATTTAGATTAGGAATAGCAAACATAATATCGAATACACTTATATCTCTTTTTTCTTCAGTTTTTGGAAAGTATTATGACAAATGCAACGACTTGAAAACGAAAATATTCACAATTGAATACTCCATCGAATTTGAAAACAAAAAACAGAAAAAAATGTTCAAAATTCATATACGAAATTCATTGAATATTGGAAGGAAAAATTATTCAAAGTGTTGAAGACTTCAATTAATAAAAGAATGAGATTTCATACTCAATTTATGGGCAACGAACATAATAAATCAAAAATGGACTAGTGGAGACCAAAATTTGCAGATTCTTCCAGATCAGGAAAGCGCCGCCATTGCAGTAGAGTAGCGACAGACCGGTTTCGTCATTGTTACGACTCATCAGTGCCACTCTGCCCAATCATATCAAAATCAACTATAGTAGTATAAAATAATGCCAAAGGCAAGGTTTGCTTTTGAAAACGTCTTGTAAGCTCCTTACCGGTCTTAAATGCGGCTCTAAGGTGGGATCCAAGAAGCCCCAGGTAGCTGCAACTACCACTAAAATCAGGCAGGTGATCAATACTGAAGGCAGACGGAGAAGTTTTGTGAATGATCCTGCTTTTTGCTCCATTGTGAATTCTGGAAAAGAAAAAGATGAAAATTATTGATTAACTACTGCTGGTGGAAGTTAGCCACTTTGGATGATACTAATAATCATATTCATTTTGAAAATCCTACATATAGTACGGTACAGTATTTGGTTTCTGAGCTATAGGGTGATTTTGAAATTTGGACAACTATTTCAAATCTCAATAGCTTCTTCAGTATTGTGGCTATGCTCTCGAAATTTAATTTTAATTTTAATTTAGGGTTGTATAATTTTTATCACAGTTTCAGTACCGCATCAAATTTCATGACATTTTTTTTTATACACGAGAACTTAAATTTTTTGAGTGAACTGATCTTGAACCACAAATGAAAAAAAATAATTTTCAGCTGAAACTGTGAAACTTGAAGAAATGTACAAAAAATTATTAAGATCAGTAAGTTAACATTTAACTATCTGAAATTCAAAGAATTGATGGAAAAATATGAAGACTTGAAAAAGTGTCAACATTTCTAAACCTCCTTGACTTATGTGGATCAATCTCTGAGCAACAATCTTGAAAAATCGCATCATATTTTCGCAACTTTGTGCTTTGATCTATGAACAATGAAGGATGAGCACATTATGCAAATAAATATGGGATTGAGAAAATTAGTTGCAATCATATTCGAGAATGGAATAATATTTACATCAAGTCAAGGAGGTAGGTACCTAGAATTGACCATCGGTGATTGGCTTCAAAAATTCACTAGACGAGTTACAATGGCGTCCGCACGGGTGAAAAAATTATACGCCACTTTTTCTTGAAATGATTTGTATTTGGAATTGTGATTTGTTTTTCAACACATTCAATAATAATTATGATAGGAAGAATAAATGACTTTTATTTATTTTCCATTTAGTTATTTTTTTTTACTTATTTTTTCATGATTTTATTATAGACCTACTCGTCATTGCCGCATGAAAAAATATAAAACTTTTTTAATCAGGGTCGTACATCCTGAAAAAAAATAAAAGCATGGTTTTTATACCAGAAAAATGCTCTTGGTGATTTGAAGAAATGTTGAGATTTCTAGTTTGAAAAATTTGATGAAATGGGAAAAAAAATAGGTAATTATTTTCCTTCTTGCGAATAACGCCAGTAGGTGCCGCTACGGTTAATAGCGTTTTCGTGAAAGTATTATATTTGATATTAAATCAGTGAACTACATTTTCTAATTATATTAACGCATCTGAGATATATCTATCTTTCTTCCGAACACTACGGAAAATTTTATAACGAAATGTTTTGAACAAATCTCCATTCTACTATTATATATGTAAACAATTACTGAGTATTTTGAGTTGCCTAAACGGATGTTTTGGGGGCGCATTGATTCTTTTGTCAGGTGACTTCCGACAAACATTGCCGGTCATTCCAAAATCGACAGCTGCCTATGAAATGAATGCTTGCCTAAAATCATCAACTTCAAATTTGGATAGGTAATAAAGCTCTCAATTCAGTTGATTGCGGTTGGAATAGTACCAATAGATATTTGTAGCCCACAAAAATGCAAAAAACACCTGCACTACAAAAATTGTTGAAAATAATTTTTAACTGCAAAAAAAGAATGCAATGCGTCATGCACCTGCAGAAAACTGAGTCTTTTTTGTAACGCTACATGTGGGGAATGTGCAGGTGTTAACTGCCAAAACAGTTGTCCAATCTTTGGCAAAGATGAAGAAATAATAGACAGTGGCAACAGCCTCTCAGAATCAGAATTTTTGACACAAAAAGTATTAATTTCACTTGAATAAAGTGATGAATAAATGAGATGTGTAAATGATATTTTCATTTTCTTATTTTGAACAGACAGGGATTGCTTTTAGGGTTGAAAAATAAAAATAACTTAAACTAACATTGAAGAAAAAATGGAGAATAAAAATGATACTTCTCAACTACCACTCTATGGATTTTTCATTTTAGAACGTCCCCTGTACAAGGAGAGCATCAATTTCTGACCATTCTC
This sequence comes from Hippodamia convergens, assembly GCA_038502775.1. Classification (NCBI taxonomy): domain Eukaryota; kingdom Metazoa; phylum Arthropoda; class Insecta; order Coleoptera; family Coccinellidae; genus Hippodamia; species Hippodamia convergens. Next base: position 41,288,357 of record CM076610.1, read on the forward strand.
GGGACAGGGACACTTCCTCATAGTGGCCTTTTGTTTACTTCACATGACCGGTGCCTTATCTCAGTTTGCCAGGTCAATTTTACAACAATTTGCCCGTTTGTTCGGATCCCATAGTGGGTCGTAATTGAAGAACCTTAATTGTTTCAATTTCGAGTTCATTGAGTGTACGGGAATTGGTTAAAGAGACGAACGCATCCTTGACGAACCCACGTATGCGGAAGAAGAAACACAACGAACAATTTTCTACAATATATCCAAAGACATTAGTTATAAGATACCTAAAAAAGCGTACGGAATCGTTACTTTCTGAATGGAACGTCATAAGATATTACCTTTCAAACGGTAATAGCGTTTCTGAAACGCTATACACCAAAAAAGGCCAAGGTATCAAGTAAAGAAGAGGCTGAACAATTTCTTTCACATGCTCCTGATGGCCAGTGGTTGCTGGCGAAAATTGTAACAATATTTGGGATTTTTGGATGTTGTCGATGTGACGAAATTCTCTCCTTAAACATGAATGATGTAGACGATATGGAAAAATACGTTATTGTGATATTGCGGCAAACAAAAAATTTAACAACAAGAAGATTCACCATAACCGATGATGGCTGCAGCTTCAAGCCCTGCATGTTATACAGAAAATATGTAAATCTTCGGCCTCCTGGAACAGAAAGCCTAAGATTTTTTTTGACATACCGACATGGAAAGTGCATTTCCCTTAATGCTGGCCAGCACTTTATTGGAAGTGTCCCAAAACAAATAGCGAAATATTTAGGTTTAAAAGACCCAGAGTTATACACCGGCCACTCTTTTCGCAGAACTGGAGCCACTATGTTTGCGGATTCGGGATATTTTAGCACTAAAGCGTGCAGAAGGGTGGAAGAGCACCGAAATTGCGATGAGTTATGTCGATGGTTCGGTTAACAAAAAAATCGAAATGTCTAGCAAATTATTTGGTAGTAAGGAGAGTACAAATGTTCTGCAGTCCTCGAGTTCAGCAGTTTCTGAGTCAACAGATGGTTCATCATCATCAGTATCAACTCTTTCATCATCAAAAATCTGTGTTACTGGAAATAACAATTGTACCATGATTTTCAACATATATGACGATGAAACAAAATTTTCAAATGTAAATAATACTACTAACTTGTAAAAATTTTGCAAGTTAACTGTCAGTTTTACAAGTTAGTGACTTGATAAAATGAACTTTCTTCATTAATATTGTGTTTTTGGAAACTGACGTTTACAAATGAGAAACAAATAAATATTATTTCTTATGACACTAATCCAAAAGTTCATTCCCGATGTCAAAATAAAAATCGTCACCAGAATTATAATTATTATAATACTCGTTGCAGAAGGCAATTCCAACACTCATGCTTTCGAAAACTCGCTCCTTCGTCGCTCGTTTTCGAATTTCGCATTCGTGTTGGAATAGGAGCTCATTCTGCAACCTCTTCCTAGAATATACTATTACTCATTGTTGAAAATAACGCACGACATTGCATGCAACATCGCTCTTCTCTCGCCGACGAGCCGCCACTGTCGATCGAAATGACGATCCCGATTATCTCTCGATCTCCATCGAATTAAAAGCGGATAATTTCGCTAATCAGATTTCTCGCTAGTCGGCATAATTTGTGATACGGTTTCGAGTTCTCCAACACGTGCTCGAGAATTATTGAAAGCGTGGTGATCTTGGGAAATGAGAATTTAATGATCTCCACAAATCTGGATTCAAGCCAAGGTCGACCGAGATTATCTCTGTCTGGAAAATTGCTTACGTTTTTTACCAACTTCCACATATAGAGATGAAGACTTCGCGAGATATTTTTCGAGTTCAGTTTTGCAGAATTATCCAATTGAGTGTTTTTCTGATAGTAATAATGAAAAATTTTTACTGAAATTCATAATGCAATAGTATATAACATTACTAGCAAGGTAAGAGGGTTTTACTTGCGAATGGAGGATATAACTGACGAGCCGCAGGCGAGTCAGTTACCTCCTTGAGCCAGTAAAAACCGTTACCTTGCGTGTATTGTTTTATATTTTATTTGTTTCTCATTTGTAGAAACGTTAGATAAATTCAAAAAAAATCTCAATTATTTGTTGCAAACGTCGTAAGCTATGGAAGCGTTGCCATGAACATATCTGTTTATTTTTCTTTGCATTTGTTCTGGCGAAAGCGAAAATGAATGCACCAAAAGAAATAATTGAGGCAGCCAGCAGTGTAGCATCAAGTTTATTACCTGCAAAATCAGCTTCAAGGAACGAGCGAGAATACGCCCACTTCAAAAAGTGGCAAAACAAAAATAGTGTGATTGGGGTAACTGAAGATGTTTTGTTGGTCTACTTGAATCAACCATCAGCTAGATTCAGCTCTAATACTTTATGGGCAAAATGGTCTATGCTGAAAAGCTGCTTCAAAATGAAAGAAAATGCCTCTGTTCGCAGGTTTGTTTTCCTTAAAAAATTTATTGAAAAATATGAAGTTTAGTTGTCATTTGCAGAATTCAAAAGGTAATAGCGTTTCTGAAACGATAAAATGAGCGTTATACGCCAAAAAGGGCAAGTTATTAAGTAAAGAAGAGGCTGTCCAATTTTCCTACATGCTCCTGATGACCAGTGGTTGCTGGCGAAAATTGTAACAATATTTGGGATTTTTGGATGTTGTCGATGTGACGAAATTCTCTCCTTAAACATGAATGATGTAGAAGATATGGAAAAATATGTTATTGTGACATTGCGGCAAACAAAAAATTTAACACCAAGAAGATTCACCATAACCGATGATGGCTTCAGCTTCAAGCCCTGCATGTTATACAGAAAATATGTAAATCTTCGGCCTCCTGGAATAGAAAGCCTAAGATTTTTTTTGACATACCGAGATGGAAAGTGCATTTCCCTTATTGCTGGCCAGCACACTATTGGTGGTGTCAAAAACCAAATAGCGAAATATTTAGGTTCAAAAGACCCAGAGTTTTACACCGGCCACTCTTTTCGCAGAACTGGAGCCACTATGGTTGCGGATTCGGGTGGAGATATTTTAGCACTAAAGCGTGCAGGAGGGTGGAAGAGCACCGAAATTGCGATGAGTTATGTCGACGATTCGGTCAATAAAAAAATCGAAATGTCTAGCAAATTATTTGGTAGTAAGGAGTCTTCGAGTTCAGCAGTTTCTGAGTCAACAGATGGTTCATCATCATCAATATCAACTCTTTCATCATCAAAAATCTGTGTTAGTGGAAATAACAATTGTACCATGATTTTCAACATATATGACGATAAAACAAAATTTTCTAATGTTGTTCAGTTCTGCGCTGAACTGTCTCAAAATGTATCAAAAAGCTACAAAATTTCTTTCGATCTTTTTATTTCTGTCAACTGACTTTCAACTGACAACAACCTTCTTTTTTTCTAGTTCTCACAACAAACAAAATTAAATCATATATTTGAGAAGAATGCTTGGACGATCCGACAAATGTAAATAATACTACTAACCTGTAAAAATTTTGCAAGTTAACTGTCAGTTTTACAAGTTAGTGACATGATAAAATAAATTATTGTCTTGGTTAATATTGTGTTTTTGGAAACTGACGTTTACAAATGGGAAACAAATGAAACAGTATCTACACTACAAGAAGTACGTGGGTGGTTCAAATATGATGTAGACAAAAATGCTGTACTGTAGATGGCTCGCATGTAAGTTTTGAAGGTCGTGACTCGAGTATGTGATGGCTGGGTCGCTCACGAACATTCTGGCACAGTGAATGAACGTGTCAGAGGATTTGTTGGAGACTCTTTATTTTTTCCCAAGAAAGTGAATTGTTGAAAATAAAAAAATTACTCACTCTCTAACTTCGGCAGTAGATAAATGTTCATCGGGGCTATCACAATTGTTATTAATCCTACTACGTAAAATGGCAGCCCAAAACCTCCGACCTTCCTAGAAGAAAAGGAGCAATCAAATCACGTAAAAAAATTGTATCGTAAAGGTCGAATTTCGGATAGAAATTAAAAAAAAATTACCGCATAGAGCAGGCCTCCTATGGCCGGTCCAGCACTCATGCCCAGGCCCACGAAGGTTTCTAGAAGGCCCTGAAAAAAATTAATCATCAGTTGGGAAGTCAAATTGCTGGATCTTTGATAGATCAGTGCTTGAACATTGATTCTGAATAAAAGCATATGTAGATATACTGCTCCACAAGAGTTACGGATATCGTATTCAATCGTTTTGAGAAATATGTAATCTTCGAGAAAATCGCTGTAAAATCATTCAAAACTCAATAACAATTTGAATCGATCCAATAAAAATCAGCATGAGACATTTCGTCAATCTGGTCGCCTTTTTTCTGAAGTTTGGTTCTTTGCATATGCTTCATGAATGTTCTCATTTTGAAATGGAGTCAGTTTAAGAACGGCTTCGATTTGAAACGAGTTTTCTGAAAATGCCAAGACGTAAATCAACAAACGCTGAGGCTAATAGGGCTATCGGAATGCTATAGGGTGGCCTAACTCAGGTTGTTGTAGCGGAAAGGCTCCAAGTCAGCCAAAGTGTGATATCTCGACTTGGGAATAGGTCCAGGGAGACAGATTCCGTGTTGGAAAGACCAAGGCTTGGTTGGCGACGACAAACAACACCTGCTCAGGATCGTTTCATCACTGTTTCGGCGAGAAGAAAGCCTGCATCTACGTGTGTGGAATGCTACGGAATACTCTTCAAAATGCAGATGGGGTCCAAGTTTCCATCGAAACCAGCAGACGACGTTTGAGAGAGGTGAATCTAGGTACTAGACGTCCATTTAGAGGAGTTCCATTACCACGTGACCATAAGCGTCAAAGACTGGAATGGGCAAGGCAACATATCAATTGGAACGATCAATGGCGTAGTGTCCTTTTCACTGATGTATCCAGATATGGACGATTTTCAGATTCTCGAAGAATAAGGGTATGGACAATCCCACGCATACCCCGTAATCGTCGCTATGTCCAAGAAGTCCAACCATTCGAGGAGGTAGTGTTATGGTATGGGCCGGGACATGTTTCAACGGGCTCACAGATCTCCACATTTGTCCTGGGAATATGACCGCCTTACACTATAGGGAGCATGTCATTGACAATGTTTTGCCAAATTTTCACGCTGCTATTGATGAAACTTTTCAATTTCTAGACTATAACGCTAGATCGCACCGTGCAGCCATAATTGAGAATGAGCGCGGGGACCTTGGTATTCCAAATTCGTCAATACCTCCGCACTCACCAGATTTGAATTGCATAGAACATGCATGGGATATGCACCAAAGAAGATTAGATAATCATCAACCTACCCTAGAATCCTTAAATGATCTAACAGAGCTTCTGTCCCGTTTATGGAACCAAATTCCTCAAGGAATGTTCAACAACCTCGTGTGTAGTATGTAAAGAAGATGTCAAGCCCCTACATTGTATTGATAGTCTTAAAATGCTTGAATTCTCTGGGAATAAATTTCGTTATTTTTCTCGATTTTTCCTAACCACCCTGTATACGCTGCAAACCTACAGTCCAAAATTAATTTTATTTCCTGCAACTTGAGAACATAAATTTTATAATAAGAGTCTGAGCTCCTTTACAGCAAAAAAATTTAATAAAACAATAACAAATTTGTTTATCCAGGGAGCATATTATTTGGTTGATTAATTTTTGAGCTCAAATTTGAAAATTTAAGAGGGAAATCTATTATGCTGTCTGAGATATTTACCTTGGCTTCTCCAAAAATAAAAAAAAAATTTTAAAAAATGTATTTGCTCTATTAAATAAATGTGTATTTATTATACATAAAGTAAGTAAGCTCGTAATTGTTAATCCAGTTTGTTGTATGTTGTTTCAGTATGTGGGTTATATTTTAGGATAGACTATGTGATATTTTTCTCATTCATACCTGTAATATTTTTGATTTATTTAATTTGTATTCATGACTAGTGATGTAAATATTTTTGATGACGTTAAATAAACATTGAACATTGAACATATTGATATGAATTTTCTTCACAAAATCTCATTTAAACTATATTTTCTTGCAATTTAAGTCAATATCCCTAACTCATGCGGAACAGTTCATATTTCTCGATATTGTTTAAAAAAAATAATTCTCACCCTTACTGCTCCGGAATGTTCTGGAAAAATATTAACTATTATCACATAGCCTGCCGTGGAATACGCACTGGCTCCTAAGGCTTCAAAGCCCCTTATTACGAAGGATAAAACTGCAAACGTGGTATAATCGTCTATCACGTTCAACAACCTGAAATCAACAAAGTAAAGTTAATAACGCTGAATGAAATCGCAACAGAGGTTTACCTACCCGAAAGCAAAGCTGCATATCCCGGAAAAAAAAGTTCCTAATATAAAGCAGAGCTTCACTCCTACTTTCGGCATCTGCAACAAAGAAAGGAGCGAAATTGTAACCATTTGTAGTTTTAGCTTACATTATTTTAATTTCATTTTCGTCTTTGAAAGACCGCTTTCGTTTTTTGCTGAGTGGATTGGTACCAAAACAAATATTAATCATCGAAAATCGCTTTAATCGTTTCTCTATTTCAGTATAGTAATGAGTTCATTACAGTACTGAAAGTACTGCTGTAATGAAACTCATTACAGCATTGTTTAAGTTATATTTTTCGATTTGTTGTTGTCAGTACTGACCTCCGATCGAATAGTTTCGAATCAAATCAATTCAAATTACTTAATCTGTCAAATTTCGTAAGTCACACCAACTGCCAAGATGAAATATAAAAGTCACTAATCTGAATTTTTATTTTTATTTGAATTTCGAATGTATTTCACAAAACTAGACTGAAATAGAGAAAATATCGTTGCAGAATGAGCTCCCATTGCAACACGAATGCAATGAGTGTTGGATAGCTCTATTCTTCAAGGAGCCAGGGGCATTGACTCTCTACCTGTAACTTGTATAAGGAAGGGTAGAGAGTCGACCAAGACCTCCCTGAGGGTCTACCAACGTAACCAAGACGTGGAAACATACGAAATGTAGAGTTAAACAGTGAACAGCCCCTCCTTATGATGAAAACTGAACACTAGATGACTTCGAGACTGGCATCTTCAAGAACTGGCCATTGCCACGAAAAAAAAAGGGGTTGTCCAATCCGGAAATATATATATTCTTTTGATTGAGAGAGCTAAAATAATACAATACATATTGAAACAAAAAAGTACCTATCTGGGGTAAGTGCAACACAGGAAAACCATACAGGTCTGTAGTATGATAAAATGAGAAAAGGGAAAAACCCCTAGAAAAAAACCCTGACTTCACCCGTGAAGAAATTTACTAAAAATATCATATCAGATGATCTTGGAGGACATCTACGTGATCAGAAAAACATCTTCATGTAGTTCTTCTATGGGCAGCAGAGAAAAACAGACTCTTCACCAATCTACCCGAAATTCTAGATCTGAAATAAAAAAAGACAAAAGCAGAAAAAACTAGCTATTTAAAATCAATAAAATGGTTTTCGAATTAACCACTCATTGCAGAAATTCTTTCTTCATGAATTAGTTATGACAGAAATGTCACAATGTTTGGAAGAAATGAAAAAACCCAATCAATTTCCCCTTTTGAATTTCAAAACATAAGAAAACCTATAACACAACAAGCTTTACCGTAATTTGGACTAAGTGAAAAATCAATGAGTACGTAACTTTCAATTGTCCTCCTTCACGAAGAAGTTCCTCTGTTGCCATCTGGGTTTCTTAGAAGATCTCAACATCATGTTCAGTGGCTAATTTCGGAACGTTATAACGCTTGTCTTTCGAATTCCTCCAATATTCAAATTTAAATTCTCAGCCTTGCTCTCTGATCGTGAGGGTTTTTTCGAACCAGGTACGACCATCCTAGTGATGATTTTTCGGAACTTCTGATGTTTGAAGACCGCTACGGGACCCTAATGAAAGGAAATCGTCTCCCATTGATGAACCAAACATCTCATAACACAAGAAAACCGAATATTTTTCAGGACCAAAAATTACGACATATTCCGGGAATATAAAAATGGCAAATAAAAAAGTCAACCTCTAGAATCATTACATATCTAGTGATGGAGTGCTGATATTTTGTGTTCAGTTTCGATATAATTGGAAGAGCCATGATCCATTGCAGTCGTTTAGTCACTCTAGCATTTGTCGGGCAGTGTATGTCAGCGACCGCACCGTTTCGAGTGGCTCGACCTTCAGAAAGTGCCATACGTCACAAGAATAACTGGATCCCGATTGTCAAGGCGCCATATCCTAGAGATTCCAACGGATCAGCTGTTTTCCGAACGTCACCGGGGCCATGTTTGGATTTTTCCACTGTCATTCGGTGACATTTTCGTGTGAGGAGCTCGGAATCTGGCCGAAGGTGAGAATGGTCATGATCTTTTTGCGAATTGACGAAATTGTAGTGTTCGTGCGAAAATTGGCCATGGGAGATGATTGGAGGTCATTGGCATCTAGAGGACTATCACTATCTGTTCGTTGGGTTTTAATGGAGTGAAAACGCCATTGTACCATAATTGACAGCACAGTCTGTCTCTACAACTTTTATTTGGGCTGGTTAAATATGCTTCCTTAATATTCCTTTACGATAATGTTATGGTAGATGGTCCATTTTCCATTTCCAAATATCTCTGCATACGATAGGTAAGAACTCAACGCGTCATGAGTTATTGAGATTCTTATGAAAAAAATGGTGAAAACAAGGGACTATAGCTATTTGAAAATTTTGTAGAAAAAACAACCTCTGCGTGGGAAAACCTTTTTCATTTTCGATTCTGCCGATGGGTAATGCCATCAGACAGTTTTCTGTTTCGCCCAAAAATGTACAGGGTGTTTATGAGAAGACCATGAAAATCAAGATTTTCATGTTAAGATCACAGTTCTGATTCTTTCAGCCAAGAGAGGAGGGGGATGGTTTCTGAATCTTTTTGAATTTTGTTAGGGTTAGGGTTCTCCAGTCTCAGGAACAAAAAAAAGAAAATGTTTGTGAATAATAGAAGTAATGCCTGAGTGAAACTTGTGCACTAATTTGTCAAGGGCACAATTCCTTTCATAAAATTGTTGCATAACAATGAAATTCAAACAATTTTCAGGATTTTGAAGATTTTCAGGAATTTTAGATGTTGTATGATGAAGGAGTCTGATATAGAAAGAGAGAAAAGCCTGAAGAAAAAATTTTGAGTTATCTAGGAAGAATAAACTATCATCGAATAAACTACTTGATGATGCAATAATATTCCGGCTTCGTCATTTGAAATGAGAAAGTTACAGTGTTCTGAAATTATTTTAGGTAGAAAATTAATTGTCAATAAACCCGCGTATGCAAATTTTCAGCATAAAATTGAAAATAGTTTTCCAAAACCTAATCTTTTCTGTTTTTGCAATTTCTCGAGATCCACTTGGAATAAAGGAAAACAATTCTATGGCACAAAGCGACTCAAACCTAGCATAATTTAGCACAACAATAGTATATTCTAAGACAAGTTGCAAAAAAGGATCCCATTCTAACAAGAATGCAAAATTCGAAAACGAGCGAAGCAAGAATTGAATTCTGAGTCTTTTTGATTCCAAAAGTTTGAATTTTCCCGAGAAAATTCTCTTTAAATGAGGAAATACGAGAAAAAATCTCAAAATTGAACTCTGTTGAAATACAGACAACTTTGAGGTTTTTTCATTAAGCTCTTTAGAATGGCTCTATAGAATATATTTAGGAAAGACACAAGATTCAGGATTTAAATTCCAAAGGTGAGCTTCAAGTAAGAAGACGACGTATATTTTTTTAAGGTTCTAGGTTTTTCCAACTCTTTTCCAACTTTTTCAACTCTCGTTCTTCAAATGGGAAAGTCCATTTTTTATTACATAAATAGATAGACGTTTTTTCATTAATAATTCTCATTTTTGAGAATCTCCGAGAAGAAAAGTTGATGCTTTTTTTCGGATAGCTTGATTTTCAGAATATGATACAGGAGGTCACAAATTCAAAGTTAGAAGTGACAAAACATCAAAAAATCATTTTTTTCGAATTGGAACCCGATTTTTTCGAAGCATTTTCGAAATCTTCGTCAAAAAATAATAGAAGCATACGTCCAAGACTTTTATCCCAAAATGAATAGTTTTCGAGATATTCAAGAAAAACGATTTTGTCTTCAATTTTCAATCTCATATCGAATGTGTTTTTCGACTGGAAAATAATTAGCCGTCAAGTGAAATTTTTGGAAATCTTTGTTATCGAGAAAATATTCTCTTATAGTTCAGACGAGTTTTTCTTTATTTTTCAAAGCTTCGGATAATTTCCGCCAATTCTTAATTCTGCAGTTTTTTTTTTGTCATGGAAAGGAAATTGTTACATGTTCTGTTAATTATTCTTTCAAAGCATTAAAAATTATTACAAATTATTTTTTTCTGCATTCCATTTTTTACTTTGATTTCACTAATACTCACATTGAGAATTTTAAACCAATTTTTGCTTTCGCATTACCGATGATAATTTAAGAACTTAACTCGTCTGAACTATAAAAAATATTTTTTCGATAACATAAATTTCCAAAATTTCACTTGACCGCTAATTATTTTCCAGTATAAAAACACATTTAGAATGAGATTGAAAATTGAAGACAAAATCGTGTTCCCTGAATATCTCGAAAAATGTTCAGTTTGAAATAAAAGTCTTGGACGTATGCTCCTATTATTTTTTGACGAAGATTTCGAAAATGCTTCGAAAAAATTGGATTCCAAATTTGAAAAAAACGATTTTTTGATGTTTCGTCACTTCTCACTTTGACAACGAATTCGTGACCTCCTGTATCATATTCTGAAAATCACGCTATCGGAAAAGAAGCATCAGCCTTTCTTCTCGGAGATTCTCGATAATAAGTTTTCAATGAAAAAACCTTGAAGTTCAATTTTGAGATTTTTTTTCGCATTTCCTCATTTAAAGAGAATTTTCTCGGAAAATTCAAACTTCTGGAATCAAAAATACTCAATGGAGAATCTATCTATGCAATAAAAATGGGGCTTCCCATTTGAAAAACGAAAGTTGATGTCACTTTCGGAAAAACCGGAGGTCCTAGAACCTTCAAAATCCTTCAGATTAAGGAATTTGAATTGATTTGATTTGACAATTGAGAGGATCTGAGGTCAGTACTGTCAACCACAAAACGAAAAATATAACTGAAAACAATGCTGTAATGAGTTTCATTACAGCACTACTTTTAGTACTGCAATGAACTCATTGCGATACTGAAATAGAGAAAAACTTTTTCTAATACTGGGTGTTTTAACAGGAGCTAGGACAGGTGGTGTAGAACAAGACTACGTTGAACTTATGCCGACGTTTCGTTCGTATATTCGAACTTTTTCAAGGCAAGTTCATTCAGTCTGATGAAATCGATATTATCTCTAATAATATTCGGAAAAATTGCAACCCAGTTGAGACTTTTTTAACTTTCTGTTAAAACACCCAGTATGTACAACCAAGGACGTGACTCTCACTTCATTCACTTTTTCTAATGCTCAGAAGTCTATCTGAGGCTTGACTCAATTTGTCTTTCCTTTGTTTTGACGATTTGATTGATCAGGTTAGTTGGTTGGATTGTTTCCGGTGGTGATGTAATGCGGAAAGGTAATAAATCAGATGGCTAATGCTGTAAAGGCAAGCCAACATCCCTCAAATTAAAAAAAAAACTCAGAAGTCCTGGGCCAACTTCATATACCTACATCAAACGTGAGCTCAAAATCCCCTCTCATAGAAACTCATGCAGTAGTTAACCTTTACAGCAGGAAAATCAACTTTTTTGACATCTCCTTGTAATCTTTTGAATGTAAAACTAAAAATGTGTTGACCTCTTCGAGGAAAAAGTGTTTTATGTTCTCCCTATTTTTCCAATATTTGGTTTTGTCGTTTGTAATTCAAGAGTGCTTGGGAAAAAGGATATAGGTCAAAATTGTTGGTTTTTGATGATTCAAGTTTCTTTGTTTTTTTTATGGGACTGTTTATAATTAACTATCTGGAATTGTTTCATATTCTACTTTGTTATATTGCACCTTTTTACCAGAAGGTTCATTATTGAAGGACATACATTTGAGAAGTAAGGACATCTCTTTTTTTTAATAAAAATAGTGTTCATTTGTAGAATTTTTGCAAAACATAAAGAATAATAACAGAAAAATAAAAACAATTCAAAAATAAACAAGATGAAATCCTCTAAAACAGAAGTTGTGCGTCTCTCATTCTGGCCATTTATAATTACTTATACTCCTTTTCCCGAACACTCTAGAATTGTTAACTATGTTTTTTTTCGTTAAAAACGTGGATAACGTATTGGCCCATCTGTTGTCGCTATTTCACAATGAAGAAACATAATAATTGAAAGGTAAAAATCATACTCACACACTTTGCCGAAGACCGGGGAGCTGAGCATCACCACCAGAGCGTAGAAACCAAAGACAAACCCCGCAGTCAGCTCGGTCATCCCCTTGGCGGCCGCCTCCTTGGGGTAGAAGGGCGCCATGATGGACATAGAGCAGAAGCTCATGAAGTCCACCGTGGCGAGCATCACCAGCGCCACCTTCTGTCTCAGCGTGAACGTCTGCCTGCAACCGAACCTCTTTTTAACGGGCTGTTCGACAAAAATCCGCTTTTTCGCGAGCAGCGGCACCGACTGGTGACGCACTAGGGTTCCGTCCATAGCTGCGTTCGAACTACGTCTAGGTTTTTCCGAGGTGGACGACGAAAAGACCCGGTATCTCTGATAAAACCGCGATTGAGTGTCGACTCTCTCCTGTTCGTGCTTTTTGAGAAAGTGGAGCGAGCGTACCTCGCTCTGCCGCCTGCTGGAGGCAACGTGGAGCTGATACGCTGCCCGCAAAAAACGCGGCGACCGATACCGTAAAATATCATCGTCCAATGAATGCCAACAAAACTAAATGCATCACATTCGCCCCTTATAAATCAGGCCGGCCAAACATGGGAAATCTGGTAATCGAAGGTTCTATACAGATTTATGAAATATCTGGGAATAATAGTAGATAATAACTTGAAATGGGACAAACATATACTCTGCGCAAAAATATTAACGCACATTACGGAAATCTCAAATTTATTCTAAAACTGAAGGTGTTCTCAAAGATAATTAATTTTATCAGAATTATGCATGCATGTGTTATCCACTTTCAACGTTTTTCTTCAATACAGATGTTTTTTCCCAGCAGGAATAAAAACACATGATATTATCAGATTTTGAATGTATTGGCTCCATTCTAAAATCAGTTGTTCTCGATCAATTCTAGTGATCTTTCGTTTGATTTTCTACACTTGATCGCTATGCAACGCGAAACACGCAATTTGACCCAAGAGGAATGTGCCCAAGCGGTAGTTTTGCGAGAAGAAGGGTGGACATACACAAGAATTGCAGAAAGGTTTGAAGTTTTCCATACAAGTGTGTCCAGAATGTTGCAGCGATTCAGGGGGACAGGTATGAATGTCCGAATACCAGGACAGGGTAGACCACGGGTAACAAATGCCATTCAAGAACGTTCCTTGAGAGTTTCTTCGTTGAGATAACGGTTTGCAACCTCTCGCCTTCTTCAAAATCCGGTTGAGCAAACTCATGGGGTGCAAATTAGCACTCAGACAATAAAAAATCGCCTAAGATAATATGATTTAAGGCCTCGTGTCGCGGCAAGAGGCCCAGCTCCATTGGGAAGGGGCCGATTGGGAAAGAGTTCTCTTCACAGATGAGTCTAGATTCTGCCTCTTCCATTGTGATCGACGTTCCCTTGTATACAGACGTCCACATGAAAGATATGCTCAGTGCAATTTTCTGAATACTACCGGTTTCGGGGGAGGATCGATTATGGTATGGGGTGGAATATCTTTGACTGCTCGCACAAACCTAGTGGTCGATGATAATGGAGCTATGAATGCTGATAATTATATAAGGAACATTCTTGAAGAGCATGTAGTGCCATTTGCCCCATACATTGATGAAAAGTTCATTTTTATGGACGATAATGCCAGACCCCATCGTGCGCGCATCGTTCAGGAGTACCTTGAAGAGGTTGAAGTCTCTTGAATGAAATGGCCAGCAAGAAGTTCAGATCTCAATCCGATTGAGCAGGTTTGGGACAACCTCAATAGAAGGCTGAGAAGTTCAGAAAATCATCCAGCTACTCTAAACGACTTAGGAATCCAACTCGGAAAAATCTGGGAAGGATTAGATCAGAACATTTTAAGATCACTCATTTTGAGTATGAACCGTCGTTGCCGAGCTGTAATTCACGCAAGGGGTGGAAATACCAAGTATTAAATCTCTTATCAGTATTTTGAAAATTGTTCATTTCTCTTCTTTGACATAAGATTCGATGAAATGCTGAATTTTTCTTCCATTTAATGTGTCTTGTTTCGTTCAAAGCCTTCCCGAGAGAACATAAAAATGAGTTATAAAGTCAATGTAGAGTTAACTTTCATTGAAATTGAGATTTTCAGAATGTGCGTTAATTTTTTTGCGCAGTGTATTTCAACCATCTGCCTGATAGATTGAAGGTTTTGGATTCAAAAATGAAATTACGGCCTTGCTGCTCAAAAAGTGCTTTAACAACCCGCATGAAAATTTTGACATGGTCATAAATTAGTGTACAGTTTTTCTCCTATTTCTTTCTGATTTTCTGCTGTACTTCATTCACTTTCTTAACATTTTGTATTGTTTTTATTTTTGTATTGTAAACGAGTCCCGTACAAATGTATTTTGTCTTAAAGGACGAATGAACATTTTTATTATTATTATTATTATACACTGTTCCACAAGAGTTAGGGATATCGTATTCAATCGTTTTGAAAAGTATGTATCCTTCGGAAAAATCGCTGTAAAATCATTCAAAACTCAATAACAACTTGAATCGATCTAATAAAAATGAGTATGAGACATTTCGTCTATCTGGTCTGAAGCTTGGTTCTTTGCATATGCTTCATGAATGTTGTTATTGTGAAATGGAGTCAGTTTATCAACTGCTTCGATTTGAAACGAGTTTTCTGAAAATCTACACATTTGTCTTTGGATATGACCGCCTTACACTATAGGGAGCATGTCATTGACCATGTTTTGCCAAATTTTCACGCTGCTATTGGCGAAACTTTTCAATTTCTAGACGAAAACACTGGAGCCATAGTTGAGAATGCTCGCGAGGAGCTTGGTATTCCACATTTACCAATACCTCCGAACTCTATAGATTTGAATTGCATGGAACATGCATAATATATGCTCCAAAGAAGATTAGATAATTATCAACCGACCCCAGAATCCTCAAATGATCTGAGAGAGCTTCTGCCCCGTTTATGGAATCTAATTCCTCAAGAAATGATCAACAACCTCGTGTGTAGTATGCAAAGAAGATGTCAAGTTATTGATGAAGTGGAGGCCATACATTGCATTGATAATCTCAAAATGCTTAAATCCTCTGGGAGTAAAATTTTGGTATTTTACTCGATTTTTCTTTACCATCCTGTATACGCTGCAGACCTACAGGCTAAAATTTATTTGATTCCCTACAACTTGAAATCATATCAATATGATTTTTTTTAAATTTAAGTCAATATCCCTAACTCATGTAGAGCAGTTTATTTAAAAAATATGCATGTATAAAAGAAGGTATGTTTTATTAGCGACGTGTATGCTGAATGTTCTGTCATATCAAATAATATTCAGGCATCTGATATGCTCTTGACAATGGGAAATTTGTATTATTTATCGTGTTGAAATCCACAAGTTCGTGTTTAGCGAATTTTTATTACCTACTTGATGGCGATTTTTATACATACTCTTAAACCCCCTCTAGCACTTTTTTTAGCGAATTTTTATTGGCTACTTAATGGCGATTTTTATACATACTCTTAAACCGCTTTTAGCACTTTTCAAATTCATTTTTGACTGAATCGCATACGCAGATCGTAAAATAAATTTTTACACGGAGTACCAGTACCCCTAAATTATAAACTATCGAACACGATTATGTCTGGCGTATCTTTCATTAGTAATAGTGATAGAATAGTCATTGAAATGGATTGTGTTATTTAAATATTAGTTAGTTATCGTGAATTCGCCTTCGTTTATATGTTACTCAGATAACGGATATCTGGATAGATATTTGTAGGGGTTGTCTAGACTCCTGGGAATCTTATGATGCTATAACCACTAGGAATATTCGAAAGAAAAACTCGAGGTAACACTTGAAATTTTATAGTTGTGCTTTATTGGTAGAGATGAATGATATCAACTTTGATTTTTTAAATACTACTATTGGACTACTGTTCCAAAATGCTTATTTATATAGTTATTTGGTCTTATTTTTCTCAGAAATTCTTTGTTTTCTTTCCTTAAGGAGTGAGGGTGAAAAGACAATTGCATAATGGTAAATTTTCAATTACAATGTTCGATATGTATACAGGGAATTTCAGAATAAGGTTCCGTAAATTCTTGATCGTAATCCTCAGATGATTTTATGATATAAAGTTCCTATGAACTATGGGTCTCTGACGCACTGTTTTTGAGATACAGGGTGTTGAAGTTAAAAAAAAATGGTTTTATGAAGTTATTTTCTATACCGTACACGATCTATTTTTTCGTTTTGGCACGTTATGAGAACGCATTATGACACATTTTTTACGATACAAAACGATGTTCAATTTTCACCAGTGGCGTCGGTACAGACTTCTGTCCCAACAAATTCGGTGAAAAAATTTGTACGCCAATGATTTTTTTTTAAATTTTGAATTATTTTCGTGATAACTATATAATTCACAGTAAGAATGGTCTCTTGAGTTTTTTACCTGCGACGAATATTTTCTCGGAAAAAAAAATAAAATTCAAATTCAGCATGTGCATCAATACCGACTAATTTTCAGACTAAGGTTCCATAGATTCGGAATTTTAATCCTCACATGATTTTATGATATAAACTTTCTATGGACCATGAGTCTCTGACGCATTGTTTCTGAGAAACGGGGTGTTGAAATAAAAAAAAAAATTCGAATTTATTTTCGGCACGGTACATATTTTTTTTTTCGTTTTGGTAGGTTATCAGTACGCCATAAATCACATTTTCTGAATTTCGTGAAGTAATAAAAAAATTTCGTAACTTTCCTAGATGAAATTGCATTTTGGAAGTAATCAAAGAATTTCGTAAATTTCCTAGATGAAATTGCATTTTATTTTTTTTCTCAGAAAGTATTCGTCGCAGCTAAAAAATTCAGGAGACCATTCTAACTGTTGATTATGTGGTGATAACGAAAATAATCAAATAAATCATTGGAGTACCAATTTTTTCACCAAATTTGTTCGGACAGAAGTCCGTACGGACGCCACTGGTGAAAATTAAACATCGTTTCGTATCAGAAAAAATGTGTCTTAATGCGTACTCATAACGTGCAAAAACGCAAAAAGAGATCGTGTACGGTGTAGAAAATAATTTCATAAACCCATTTTTTTTTTAATTTCAACACCCTGTATCTCAGAAACAGTGCGTCAGAGACCCATAGTCCATAGGAACTTTATATCATAAAATCATCTGAGGATTAAGATCCCGAATTTACGGAAGCTTATTCAGAAACACCCTGTACTGTTTCAATCGATTTGAAAAAACTACGGATGATATGATCTTTATGTGAGTAATGAACAAGTTAACATACAATCAGTCATGCAGAGGTTTTTTCAAAAAATCAGGAATGTTAACTATTTCTCCATAAACATAGATATCTGTTTGATCAACATCTCAATCTCAAAACTAGATATGCTACAAGATCTTCAACATACAGGGTGGCCATTTGAAAACGAAACAGACGAGATTACAGACGAAATAAATTTTTTTGATAGAAATGCTCGGACAGGTCGATTTCTATTTCGAGGGGGACAACTTAAGATATAGGTTACGGACGCATAGCGCTTCAACCCTTGCTACTACAACCCTCACCCCCAATTTTTGAATAGGGAAGATGGGGTGAGTGATACCTCATTTGAAAGGTTTTTCACAAAAAAACACTACAAGTGCCATGAAAACACCACTTCATTTTCAAATGCTTAGTCAAGAATATTTCGAGAACTAATGCATAAAATGAAAAAACAATTACTGTGCTGAAATCAGTATAAAAATACCTTCCAAATTCCAAAATTGGGGGTGAGGGTTGTAGTAGCAAGGGTTGAAGCGCTATGCGTCCGTAACCTACATCTTAAGTTGTCCCCCTCGAAACAGAAATCGACCTGTCCGAGCATTTCTATCGAAAAAATTTATTTCGTCTGTAATCTCGTCTGTTTCGTTTTCAAATGGCCACCCTGTATAATTTTCCAGAGTGTAACTTGACCACTACCCAAAGGCAATTAGAATATAGCTGTCTGAAGTTATCTATTGAAATATTTTCTGGGAGGTCTCTGCATTTTCCTGAAAACCCATATTAAGTTTTCAGGAAAATGTCTGAAGTTATTCAATACACTTCCTATAGAATTCCAACAGATAGATGATCTCAAAGTCTTCAAGAAAAGATTTTTTCATTACTGTTGAACTTGGAACCATACAGCATGGACGAATATTTGGGGCTAAAGGTACGCATTTTAAGAATCCGTTTGCTTCCGTATATAAAACGGATCCGTTTCAGTTAATTAACCAATTTAAATAATCTATTTACAGATCTGTAGTTATCCAGAAAAATGAGTAGTGGAAGTGGATCAAAAAATCATATATGCGCAATGTTTTTTATCAAATTTAATAACAAAAAGTCAGTAACATCCATTATAACTATTTTGATGCACAAAACACGAAACTAGTATATATTTCTCTTCTTTCTCAATATATATTGTTTCTACTATCCGAAGGAAAGAGTTGGGATGCGTTCGACAAACTGATTCATCACAGTCCATACATTGCACTCTGTCCGTTTCAAACGGAACCGTTTGAAAAGCGGGTCCTTTTTAAAATCGTACCCGTTTTTTGAACGGATTCTTAAAATGCAAAGCTTTAGGAGCTAATTTTGTTTTCTTCATGACACTATTCCGTTTCTTTTGTTATTTCGTTTGAAGTACTAATTGATTCTGGAATAAAGAGCTGTTATTATTATTATAAACATTACAAACAATCTCTCGCGAAGTTTCATGCGAATTGAAACGTATCATCTTCAGGCCATGCTTTCAGATTTTCCTACAACGAAAGAGTCGTGAAAATCAAAGTTGAAGGTCGTTTTTAGCTCGAGCAATCTTCGTGCAAACGACTCGGACACTTTGCAACCTCAGAAGACGGTCTCATTGTGTTCCAATTGAGGCAGAAACGTCCGCTACGCAGGTTGTAAATTGTTTTTAAACACACAACAAAAGCTCGACATTGGACGTGATTAAACGAGACGATTGGCTGGTCGTAATTCGATCAAATTTTGTTGATATCGATAACAAACAACGGAGGAACAATCGGAGCCTTTAACTTTGGCCATGAGGCAAAGGAGGAAGGTTTCTTCGGTTGAGGTAAGGACGAGCAACGAATTCTAAGAAAACAAAAATTCTTTGCCTTTACGGAGGCCACATCGAGAACATTTTTGAAACATAGATGAATTCAAAAGAGTAATCATCGAAATGAATACCATTTTCAATTCCCAGGCTCAGAGATCTTTTATCATGAGGTTGGAGAAATGATATTAGATTTTGTCACTGAGATGAGAGATATACCGGTTTTCGGCCTTGTTGGGCCTCATTTTCTTTTTCTTAAAAACACTTGGCTTCACAGTCGCAAAAAGAATTGGGCTTTTCCCATCACTTTGAGAAACTAGCAAGCGGGCCCTGAATAGAGCCACTGCTAAAATCTCATTCAGTGAAAGAGGAAGTACAGATTTCTTTTTTAGCATTTGATTGGAGATGTGAAACTTCATTTTGACGCAATTGGATGTCACCACCTTAGTACTTTATAATATTTTACTCATTACTTCACAATCAATTGCTTCAAATATCGAAGTTTTTTATGAAGATTTTGTCCTGAGATGTACGGAATACTGATGAGGCCCAACAAGGCCGAAACCGGTATATCTCTCATCTCAGTGACAAAATCTAATATCATTTCTCCAACCTCATGATAAAAGATCTCTGAGCCTGGGAATTGAAAATGGTATTCATTTCGATGATTACTCTTTTGAATTCATCTATGTTTCAAAAACGAATTCTAGCTACATTTGTAGTTTTCACTGCAAATTGGACCTCTTAAAATATTCTGCTCCAAAAGAGTTAGGGATATCGTATTCAATCATTTTGAAAAGCATGTAATCTTAGAGAAAATCGCTGTAAAATCATTTAAAACTCAATGACAACTTGAATCGATCCAATTAAAATCAATACGAGACATTTCGTCAATCTGGTCGTCTTTTTTCTGAAGTTTGGTTCTTTGCATATGCTTCATTAATGTTCTTATTTTGAAATGGAGTCAGTTTATCGACCGTTTCGATTTGAAACGAGTTTTCTGAAAATGCCAAGACGTGAATTAACAAACGCTGAGGCTAATTGGGCTATCGGAATGCTACAGGGTGGCCTAACTCAGGTTGTTGTAGCGGAAAGGCTCCAAGTCAGCCAGAGTGTGATATCTCGACTTTGGAATAGGTTCAGGAGGCTTGGTGGGCGACGAAAAACAACACCTGCTCATGATCGTTTCATCAACGTTTCGGCGAGAAGAAAGCCTACATCTACATGTAGAATGCTACGGAATACTCTTCAAAATGCAGATGGGGGCCAAGTTTCCATCGAAACCATCAGACGACGTTTGAGAGAGGTGAATCTAGGTTCTAGACGTCCATTAAGAGGAGTTCCATTAACACGTGACCATAAGCGTCAAAGAATGGAATGGGTAAGGAAACATATCAATTGGAACGATCAATGGCGTAGTGTCCTTTTCACTGATGAATCCAGATATTGACCATTTTCAGATTCTCGAAGAATAAGGGTATGGACAATCCCACGCATATCCCGTAATCGTCGCCATGTCCAAGAAGTCCATTCATTCCGAGGGGGTAGTGTTATGGTATGGGTCGGGATATGTTTCAACGGGCGCACAGATCTACACATTTCTCCTGGGTATATGACCGCATCACACTATGGGGATCATATCATTGACAATGTTTTGCCAAATTTTCACGCTGATATTGGTGAAACTTTTCAATTTCTTGACGATAACGCTAGACCGCACCGTGCAGCCATAGTTGAGAATGCGCGCGAGGAGCTTGGTATTCCACATTTACCAATACCTCCGCACTCACCAGATTTGAATTGCATAGAACATGCATGGGATATGCTCCAAAGAAGATTATATGATCATCAACCTACCCCAGAATCCTTGAATGAACTGACAGAGCTTCTGCCCAGTTTATGGAACCAAATTCCTCAAGAAATGTTCAACAACCTCGTGTGTGGTATGCAAAGATGATGTGAAGGTGTTATTGATGCCCGTGGAGGCTATACATTGTATTGATAATCTTAAAATTCTTGAATTCTCTTTTACCAGATTTTTTTCAACCATATTATTATGAATTTTCATCACAAAATCCCATTTGAACTATATTATTTTCCAATTTAAGTCGATATCCCTAACTCATGTGGAGCAGTTTATTTTCAAGATTTAACACCCATATGTTTTCTTTAAAATTATTCTGCCTTCCAAATTGTAAGATGTTCAGCAGTTTCCAGAAACAGTGAAATCTCAAACAATTTGTTAATGTCTCGATTGAAGCAATATCAAACTTAGGTGCTGTGTGATTTTTTTAATAACTTTTGTTGATCTACTTGCAGGGCATTCAATGCGAAAATCCCCCTGAGTTACCTGAAATGACGAGAGAAAATTTCCTAAGAATTTGAAACAACTTCTCCGAACATGAAAATGTCAAAACATCAAATGAATTTGAATTTGTGCGTTACTTTTCTCCCAATCTGTATATAGCTGGGAGCAGAGTTCATCTCCGGATAGT
The DNA here is from genome assembly GCA_038502775.1 of Hippodamia convergens. Classification (NCBI taxonomy): domain Eukaryota; kingdom Metazoa; phylum Arthropoda; class Insecta; order Coleoptera; family Coccinellidae; genus Hippodamia; species Hippodamia convergens. The sequence goes on from CM076610.1 coordinate 41,310,361, forward strand.
AATAGATGATACGTTGGCCACGATTTGCATACGTTATTAGTATCAATGACCTTTCAGTGGGCGTTTGCCCGCTGATTCAAATTAAGCAGATGTCCAGTCTCCGAAAAAAAATTGTTGTAGGTAGAACGCGACGATATGTCTAGTCGAAATTCGCTGACTTAAGAATTCCTGTACAGATATTAAAAGAGTCTTTCGGGCCTATTGACCGTGGTACATTACGAATAATTTCACCTAACGTTTCGCCTACAACTGCAGTAGGCATCTTCAGAGGATTCTTGGTCTGAAGTTGTAACTCGACCGCTGAATTTCCGAAAGTGATGCTGGATTCGATCCGTTGGCCCAACTTTTACCCTGATCATTGGCGGGAGAAGGTAGAGGGTTTACGCGCGCGATGTTGTTTTGGTCCATCGCTCCCACTTCTTATTGGCTCGATTTTGGTCTTTTCCAATACCGGCAATCATGCGCTATGTACCAAAGGAATTACTCCCCTTCTGTTCATGTTGCTCCTAAGTTTATATATCTCAATGGCTTCCATGTTCATCCTAGGATACAAACTTTTGATGTTCGAATTAGCCTCTGCCTTTGATAAAACAATATTGTTTCTCTTCTGTTAGAGCATTTTCCGCTAGTGCGGATTTCTCTGTCTGATTGAGTCGACAGCATCGTTCATGCTCCTTAATTCTCGTATTAATACTTCGTTTTGTTGTACCAATATAGACCTTGCCGCAGTCACATGGTATCCTGTAAATATCTACTTGTGAAAGTGGGTCGGCTTTGCCTTGGGTAGTTCTGATCATTTGCCCAAGTTTTTGTGTCGGCTTATAAACGGTGAAATTATTCCTAATTGAGCACGAAAGACTCTTTCAATATCAGTATATCGAGTCCTGAAGGCCTTGAACTATTTAATTACTATACTGTGTCACATTTTATCCTTGAAGAGGCCAATTTTTTACGTAAAATCCAAGCTAGGAGTACCAGAAACAGCAAAAATCAATCAATTTGGAATTTCTTATGCAGATTGTTTTCAATTGATGCTGTCAACTGGAATATTGTGTCATTTAAACTAATTTCATATAACTAGGAGGCACAGTAAAAGATAAAATATTGTCGAAGGCATAGGCGTAACGGAGAAGGAGGGATATTATTGATTCGAATAATAAAAAAAATTAAGTAACAATTAAAAAAAATGATAATTTGAAAGATTTTTTTGACACGAGTTGCGCCTATGGTCTAAAGAAATGACAAATTATCGAACGGCGAGTTTTCAAACACACGCAGATAAGGTGAAGTTGACCAACAATTATCTTCTGTGGTGATATGAAAATTGGTGAGTTTTCGAGGAGTTTGAAAAGTTTGAAAGCATAATGATGCCCAATTTCCTCTTTCTTATCAAGGTGATTGGATTTTTCATTTCCACATTTTGAGTCTCAGACTTATTGAGGTGATTGTCTTCAGCCGGAATGGAAACAATATTGAAATCCGAGTTGCCTTTTTTTTATTAACCAAATAAATGAGCAACGGGAGGGAACCATCTTTATTTTTTGAACTAGGTGAATTAATTAATTTCACTTGGTAGATTTGATATCTGACACCTTGAAAGATGGAAGTAGAAAATAAAACCTTGCAGAAACTAGGGCACAGAGATATGGATATTACCCCTTGAAAATTGATGTAGGAATTCATGTAGGAGAATTTGAATCATTTAAATAAAAAAAATTTTTTTCGAAAGAGAATTCTCCAGAACAATTTCAATCGATATTTCATACGACAAATCTTTTACAACCCATCAAAACCTCCTTTTCGAAACACTATTTGCCCATTCCATAACTTAAAAGCAGAATGAAATATAAAAAACAGCAGAACAATTTTGGAGAGGAATTATTCGAAAAACGCTTTTTGAGATGGAAGAGTTTCATTGATGTGGATCAAGTTGCTGTATTTTTCGATGCCCCCCATAAATACGTGTCAGTTATTGTTTCGATTAGTTTATTTATAAATTTATAATCACGGTTGATACCGAGTACATTTGTCGGACTGATATACGATGTCAATTTGAACGCGACTATCAGATACACTGTCGAATTATATACATATGTTTGGTTTTATACATTTTCCTGATAGATATCTGATAGTTTTAGGTCGTGCACCCGCCTCCTATAAAAAAATGCATACTTAAAAACTCCGATAGCACAGAAATTAGCTATCATGAAATAATTACTATATCTCATAACAAAAACGGTTCTAAGACATTACAAGAGTATATTAATCATTTACTTTAGTAATTCTGACGTGAAATTTTGTTATTGAAATTCAAAAAACATCTTTACATTAAGTCTTGACATGATAGAATCAATTGAGGGAAACTTCTCAAATTGTGCCGATCAGAATTTCAGAAAAAATAAACAGGTTTTCTCTCCCATGGAGAAAATAAGAAAAATCAGTGTATTGTAGGAAAATCAGAGTCTGTTAGAAGTTGGCTCCCTATAACACATTTTGTGAAGTATCCTTAGAATGTAAAAAAAACATTTCAAAGGCACAAACCTAGCACAATGAAAATTTTTCGAAAATCCATAAGTGCTGAGCCAACATCGCACACACTGTTGCCAGGTATGCTGAATTTCCTGCAATCCACTGACTTTTCTTATTTCCTCCAACTTGAAACATGTGTTAGCACAATTTTTTTGGAATCCAATTTTTCGCTAAATGCTGAGCTGGCAAATTTTTTGGGCTTTTGAAATATCTCGAGAACCAAATGAGCACGAACCTAGCACAATTCAGCCCAATAAGAAAAATTTTATAAACCAAAAGTGCTGGTTTCTTACAGAACCTAAAATATAGACGTCATGTTCAGTCAGTGATCCGAATGTACCGAAATAGATCCAGATCTATGACTGTGACATAATGAACCTCATTGAACTCCGAATTTAGAACGGCAAAGGACGGTGGTTATTTCAAGAGAGCGTTAAAAGTATCAATTTACATCCCCACAAAGTACCTAGAAAGAAAGACCCAGAGATCTCTTCAAATCATCGAGAATAACTTACGAAGCTCAAACTCACGATTTGGTACCAACTTTTTCTCAGAATTCGAGTTTCTCCTGCCAGATATCCCTCTCATGACTAGCACCAAGTTACTCATTGTTTTGGAGACCTCAACTAGCACAAATGAATTTATTAACCGTTCAAACAACATAATCGCTTTGACTCTAATGACATTCGACACGAAGTGAGATAAATATTCGAAAAATACTGATTTTCTTGATTTGTCATCTAACGATGCAACAGAAAGTCATAGAAACTTGATGAATATTTTTCAGACTCATCCGGAATGTCTGAAAAATAGCACAGAAAGTTATAAACGTATTAAAAATTCATTAGTGCGGATGATAAATGGTCATCAGTTCTTCAGTGTTGTATAATATCTTTCTGCTGTGATTTATCAATTGAGTAAATAAAACATATTGTACTTTTATCTCGAGAAGTAATCGAAACAATTAGGTACACAGTGACAGTGCTTTATACTGATGCTGATGAAGATTTCTCCCGATAATCTGTTATGTCAGAAAATTTAACATTTTGAGATATGAAAAGGATTTGTTTCGTATCAAGCAAATACGAATGAATCATGATTTTGTACAAAATATGTGTTAAAACATTTTGTATTGCTCTTCAGTTTTCAAGATATCAAGACCAATTAGAACGGATGTTAAAGAAACTAGGTGTGAAACAATGGAGAATTTGTCCTCAGACCTAGGAAAATATTTCGACAATAAATGGAGATGAAAGATTTGTAGTTTTTTATGTTTGGCTCGAATTAACCGAAAAACTACTGGACCTATTTCATGAATTGTTTCACCCTTGAAAAAAATAAAGGATAACTACTATAATTAATTAAGAAACGTTATGTGAATGAAATTTTTTTTATTCATTTACTCTAGGGTTATCTCGAAAAATTTATGAAACAAATTTCTAACCATGGATGAGCCGTATATATATAAAAAAACCAACCTTAAGTGATTTCTTTCTGTGAGAAAGCAAAAAATGAGAAAAATTAAAAACAATTTTTTTACGGATTTTGGATATGTAATGAAAAAAAAATTACATAGGTTGATAGGCAGTTTTGGCACAATTACGAAGCGTAGATTCGATATATTTAACAAATCAATGTCACTGTGTGGGCAAATTACCAATGATGAATTGAAAAATCAACAATTCTGAAGAGGTCACAATTTTGTCTGTCGTAACGTTATTTGCTATGATAGTTTGAAGTTTTACTGTTTGTTCATTGTTTAGCAATAATTTGGCTCATCTGATTGGCACATGACGAGTAGGTATAAGAATTTTCAAAGGAGCATTTCCAAAATATTATTCAAAAATATTGTTTCAAAAACTGGGAGAGAAAATTCAAAAAATGTAAAAAAAGAGAACAACAATACAATTTAGATAATCCAAAATATAAAAGGTACAAAATTTTTTTTAAATAAGAAATCACAAGTTTACGAGTGACTAAACAAAATTAAAATTGTCAACTTACATTTTATCTTCGTTCAGTTCTGTTGTTAGTATTTAGAATTTCAGAAACGATAACAACTGAGAAATCTTGAAGAATGAGGTTAACAAATTAGTGTTTGACGCATGTGCGAATCATTCTGCAATTAAGGGACTTGGGGTAGGACAACTGTTTATGTTTAATTTTCTCGAGGGAAAAAAAAAGAATTTGTGATTTTGAATATAGGTCTGTTTCTCGATATTGAGTCAGAATAAGTAAAAATGAATATGTAGAATAAAAAAAATTACATGCAGTGTGTTTTGGAAGTTTTACCAAATTTCGTGCATTTTTTTTGTGAAAGTTTAAAAAAAACAAAACTAGTTTTTTTTTAATTTTCACATGAATTTTGAAGTTGTGTGGAAAAAGCTGTAGATTATCACCTAGAACTTTGTTATTCAACTTTTTCAATAGGACCGTTTTTGCTCTTGAAAGCTCAGTAATTTATTATTCCTTTAATTTTTGTAAGGTTCTGTTACTTTCAAAATGGGCTTCATCCTACTCTAATTTCTTGTTATATCTAAAATTATCAACCCCAGTCTAAAATGACCTTATGTTTATCAACATGAAACCGAGCATAAAACTCATATTATCTACAAAAAATACGAGTTGAACTGTTTGTCATCACTGATTGTAAACGGAGTATAAATCTTGCAGATAATTGATGTAATTTGTAATAATAATTGTAAATGAAGAAATATGAATATTTTTTTTTAATCCTGGCATGAAATCGTCTTTGATGCATCAGTATATATCCAAAAAAAAAAAAAAAAACAATAATTGATTTTATTTTGTGAGAGCAAAATTGATATGAGTAAAAGAAAAATTGGTTCATTAATTTTTTCTGATATTATTTCAATTGAACGAAATGGATTTTTCATTCAATTCACATTACGTAGACGTTTCGAAGAAAAAAAATGGTTTTCTTCAGGAATTCCGAAAAATTCAAGAGATGAAGGAGGAAAAATTACAGGATGAAAGGATATACATACTTTTAGTTTTTTCATTGTTGTTCTCCTCGCATTTCTTCTGATTATCCTCAGAACCAACGGACTCTGCAGATGTCATCTTTTCTTCTTCGAACGTACACGACTGTTAAATCACAAACAACAATAAATCACCTAAATTCTTCTGATGTCGGCGTATAAAGTACTTAACGAAAACCAAAAACAACTGTGCTCTTCTGTCCTAGTGGCAAATAACATTTTTTTCTTCACGGGAATTTTGGAAATACGCTAGTGATGAGGGACCGTTAGCGAAAAGGCATTTATCCTATCGGTTGGAGGAGGGAGCGCTACTGATTGTTGTTTGAACGGATCTGTAATTTATAGGATTACGCATAGTGTACGGGGGGCGTCGGAAAATATGAAGATCTTGCTCATCGGCTTGCTGAGATGTTGTTGAGTGGAATGATTCACCAAGCTAACAGTAAGATGTACAAAGATTGGAAATCTTCGCAATTGAGTGTAATTTTAATGGCAAATGTTTATACGGGAGACGTTCTAGTCATATACACTGCGAAAAAAAATTTGAGCACATTCTGAAAATCTCAATTTTAATGAAAGTTAACTCTACATTGACTTCATAACTTATTTTTTATGTTCTCTCGGGAAGGTTTTGAATGAAACAAGACACATTAAATGGAAAAAAATTCAGGATTTCACCGAATCTTATGTGAAAGAAGAGAAAGGAACAATTTTCAAAATACTGAAATGCTGATAAGTGATTTAATACTTGGTATTTCCACCCCTTGCGTTAATTACAGTTCGGAAACGACGGTTCATACTCAAAATGAGAGATCTCGAAATGTTCTGATCTAATCCTTCCAGATTTCTCCGAGTTGGATTCCTAAGTCATTAAGAGTAGCTGGATGATTTTCTGAACTTCTCACTCTTCTATTGAGGTTGTCCCAAACCTGCTCAATCGGATTGAGATCTGGACTTCTTGCTGGCCATTCCATTCGAGAGACTTCAACCTCTTCAAGGTACTCCTGAACGATGCGCGCACGATGGGGTCTAACATTATCGTCCATAAAAATTAAATTTTCACCAATGTATGGGGCAAATGGCACTATATGCTCTTCAAGAATGTTCCTTATATACTTATCAGCATTCATAGCTCCATTATCAACGACCACTAGGACTGTGCGAGCAGTCAAAGATATTCCACCCCATACCATAATCGATCCCCTTCGATGGGCTGGGGTAAGAGCTGGCCTCTTGCCGCGACACGAGGCCTTAAATCATATTCTCCAAGGCGATTTCTTATTGTCTGCTAATTTGCACCCCATGAGTTTGCTAGAGCTGATTTCGAAGGAGGCGAGCGGTTGCAAACCGTTGTCTCAACGAAGAAACTCTCAAGTAACGTTCTTGAATGGCAGTTGTTACCCGTGGTCTACCCTGTCCTGTCTTCGGACATTCATACCTGTCTCCCTGAATCGCTGCAACATTCTGGACACACTTTTATGGGAAACTCCAGACCTTTCTGCAATTCTTGTGTATGTCCACCTTCTTCTCGCAAAACTACCGCTTGGGCACATTCCTCTTGGGTCAAATTGCGTGTTTCGCGTTGCATAGCGATCGAGTGTAGAAAATCAAACGAAAAAAAAAACTATTGATCACTAGAATTGATCGAGAACAACTGATTTTAGAATGGAGCCAATACATTCAGAATCTGATAATGTCATCTTTTTTTATTCCTGCTGGAAAAAAACATCTGTATTGAAGAAAAACGTTGAAAGTAGATAACATATGCATGCATAATTCGGATAAAAATAATTATCACTGAGAACACCTTCAGTTGAAGAATAAATTTGAGATTTCCATAATGTGCGTTAATTTTTTTGCGCAGTGTAGTACAAAAATGTCAACATTTCTTGATGGTTGGAAAAAAATCTATTTTAATGTCGCAAAATGATAAAATTCACTCCATTTATTATTTATTACTTTCGCGATTGATTACGGTTACAAAACCATTCATTATGTTTTTTTTTATGTCAAAGACAAAAGGTATTTTGATGTATATCTTGTTCATTGAAACAAGGAAATGATACCTCAGGTCGTAATACAACTTGTAACAGTTTATCTTCCTCATCTCTCTGCCGGACTTTGAGGAAATAAGTACGCGAAACCTCGACATTTACCAAAGATACCATACGCAAATCCTAATTCGAATTTCGTCAGAGTTTATCCCTTGGAAATCCCAAATTTACATTCCACCGACCAGTTTTTTATGCACAATTAAAGAGCAAAAAATTTGGAGGCGTGCCAATGTTCAATCGCATCTTTACCTGTATTTTCTCTCGATCGTAATTTTTGAGGTACGGATTTGTCTCCTGACTATTAATGATTTCTTAGAAAGATGAGATGCGATGTATGAAAGAAGACAACGTTATTGGGTAAATTCCCATTTTATTTACTCAGAAAACAACAATGTGGTTGTTTATTCCAGTCGATGGGAATCTGATGGAAAAATTGCTGGGGATTCTTTGATAAAGAGATAATAAATCTTGAACGTCCTTGTAACATACAGATCTAATGGAGGATCGTATTACTTGTAGAGTTTGCAATTCAATTTTACTGTAATTCGAAAACGAATTCACTTTTTTCATTCCAACTACTTCTTCGGAAAAATTTATTTATGGTGATGATATTGCTCTGGTTTTTCATCATTCTTATTCTCAAACAATAGAGAGGACCCTTTCTGCTGATTTGGACATGAAAAATTATTTTTCAAAATGGCGTTTGTGCCGAATGAAAATAAAACCGAGGTTTCGTGTTTTCATTTGAATAATCATCAGAAATATAGAAAATTACGTGAAACTTTCGGTTCTTCTCCCTTAAATAGTATATAACATTACTAGCAAGGTGAGAGGGTTTTTACTGGCGAATGGAGGATATAACTGACGAGCCGCAGGCGAGTCAGTTACCTTCTTGAGTCAGTAAAACCCGTTACCTTGCGTGTACTGTTTTATATTTTATTTGTTCCTCATTTGTAAAAAGGTCAGATAAATTCCAAAAAATCTCAATAATTTGTCGCTAATGTCGTAAGCTATGGAAGCGTTGCCATGAACATGTCTGTTTATTTTTCTTTACATTTGTTTTCGCGAAAGCGAAAATAAATGTACCAAAAGAAATTATTGAGGCAGCCAGCAGTGTAGCATTAAGTTTATTACCAGCAAAATCAGCTTCAAGGTACGAGCGAGAATACGACGACTTCAAAAAGTGGCAAAACAAAAATTGTGTGATTGGGGTAACTGAAGATGTTTAGTTGGTCTACTTGAATCAACTTTCAGCTGGATTCAGACCTAATACTTTATGGTCAAAATGGTGTATGCTGAAAAGCTGCTTGGAAATGAAAGAAAATGCCCCTGTTCGCAGTTTTGTTTTCCTTAAAAAATTTATTGAAAAATATGACGTTTAGTTGTTATTTGCAGATTTCAAAAGGTAATAGTGTTTCTGAAACGGAAAAATGAGCGTTATACGCCAAAAAAGGGACAAGGTATTAAGTAAAGAAGAGGCTGAACAATTTCTTTTACATGCTCCTGATGACCAGTAGTTGCTGGAGAAAATTGTAACAATATTTGGGATTTTTGGATGTTGTCGATGTGACGAAATTCTCTCCTTGAACATGAATGATAAATATATTATTGTGACATTTCGGCAAACAAAAATTTAACAACAAGGAGATTCACCATAACCGATGATGGCTGCAGCTTCAAGCACTGCATGTTATACAGAAAATATGTAAATCTTGGGCCTCCTGGAACAGAAAGGCTAAGATTTTTTTTTGACATACCGACATGGAAAGTGAATTTCCCTTAATTCTGGCCAGCACACTATTGGTGGTGTTCCAAAGAAAATACCAAAATATTTAGGTTTAAAAGACCCAGAGTTATACACCGGCCACTCTTTTCGAAGAACTGGAGCCACTATGGTTGTCGATTCGGGTGGAGATATTTTAGCCTTAAAGCGTGCAGGAGGGTGGAAGAACACCGAAATTGCGATGAGTTATGTCGATGACTCGGTCAACAAAAAAATCGAAATGTCTAGCAAATTATTTGGTAGTAAGGAGAGTACAAATGTTCTGCAGTCCTCGAGTTCAGCAGTTTCTGAGTCAACAGATGGTTCATCATCATCAGTATCAACTCTTTCATCATCAAAAATCTGTGTTACTGGAAATAACAATTGTACCATGATTTTCAACATATATGACGATAAAACAAAATTTTCTAATGTGAATAATACTACTAACTTGTAAAAATTTTGCAAGTTAACTGTCAGTTTCACAAGTTAGTGACTTGATAAAATAAACTTTCTTGATTAATATTGTGTTTTTGGAAACTGACGTTTACAAATGAGAAACAAATAAACATAATTTTAATTCTAGATACCTGGGAATCAAACTTAATTCCTCTCTAAATTTCAACGCTCATTTAGATGAGCGCAAAACGCACGCGTTTTTTTTTCAAATATCAACTTTTTATGAAGACCCTGTGACAAATCAATTGATTATAAGAACTTAAGGTAGTTTTCGATGATCTTTGTTAGGTTTCCATATATCCTCAGTCTGAGAAATAGGTCCATTCATTTCAATATGGCCCTTTTCATTACTCCTGTACACATTCAAACCTTGTTGATTTAATGTGCCTCGCTTTGTCATCTTAAGTAGTCCTCAAGGCCTCTTCTCTCCATTGTAAACAATCCTGAAGAACAAACACTGCGTCCCTCTTTAGTATTAGAAGATCAATTCACAACAATAAATTACGCAAAAATGTGTGTTGGCAAGGTTAAAATCCAAGAGTGTCCTAATATTACATAACAAATGTGGCTGAGAGAATCCCAGCAATAAATGGAATGCTATTAATTCTATGTTATTGATTTAACATTCTTCATACGTCTATTTTTCAGAATCAATTGATGGATGTACGAGGTTGAATTTTCCAATCCACAATAAAAAGTTTATTGTGGTTATTACGATTGTTAGAACTGCCAGATGATTTGCATAAGATGTGCACGATTTTTTTTTTCGAAGGGAAGGAGGAAAATGGACATTCAGTCAAATTAGATTTTCACAGGCTTTCGAAAATACAAGCTACTTAATTGTTTTTGATGGAGAATCTTTCGATCTCAAACAATATCCGAGTGGAAAATAACATCTCGAGCGGAACAAAAGTCATGCTTTCCTGTTGTATTCATCCAATTTGATGATTGCATTATAATTTCGCGCTCTTTTTATAATACAGTAATCTGCCAACACGATTTCAGCACCATCTAGGCTTTCAAATGTCAAACATAATCAGCGCTTTTTGGCACTAAGGATGTTTTCCATCTTTCTTCTGTATAATCTTTACTCCACAGATTCTGACACAGTAAATCCACTTTCAACTTGCTCACAACAATTTGTAACAAGCAGAATTCTACCAGCATTTCCCTGATATGTTGATATATTCCACGTGATAAATTTCCACGTGTTGACGTGGAAATTTATGTTCATCGCTCAGATTCAATCTACGATTAACAACAATCTGTTTTCATTGTTTCTCGAAATTAACAAGCATTGTCTTGTAGTTTTCCCATGGATTTCAGATTTGTCGAAAAAAAATTCCATATTTTGCAGATCCAAATAGTGTAGGTGTAGTTATCTTCGGAAAAAGATGAAAACCAGGTTGATTAAATTTTTCCAGAGAAGTAACATGTGATTCAATGGGTTTTTTAGATCTGAAAATCAATATTTACACATTGCCTATTCGTACTGAGTTGGAATAAGAGAACAATAGATATCTTATTCGTGACCCGATATCAAACATGAATCTTGGGTATCACATCCTTTGTTGCTACCCAAATTTCTTAGCAGATTTCTTCTCAATAATTTCACGCACTTATGGAACGTTTAGTCCAGTTTTCAATTTTTTTGATTATTATAGAAATCCTGCATTACCAAGTGAAATGATATATAACATTGTGAATACTGTTTTACTCTTAATCTATCATATCAATAATTTCATTTTATATTTTCCACTGAAATAACCCGAAATCTACAAGAGTAGCACCTAGCTCACTCTATAATCTTCGCTTGTGTGTTTTTCTGTTATAAATTTTGTGTTAAAAACTGGCCGACATTTAAAATGCTTGGGAATTAATTGCATAAATAATAGAAAAAGAATAATCCTGAATGTGCATTCTTTTCATTACCAAAGAGAATGGAAATGTTTGTTTTGAAACTCGTATCATGTAACTGTCTTGTTCATTGCTTTTTTATTTTCAGAGCTGTCAAATCGATAGAGTTTTCGGTCCGAAAATGTATTGTTCTGGATAACGTATAAAGAACTCTTGCTCGGCTGACATATACAGGACTCGTGGTACACCTCTGATATTTTTTTTTATTGTTGTGTTCAAACATTCTGTAATTAATATACAGTGGACTCTCGTTAAGTCGAACTCCTAGCCACCAAAAGAACTGTTCGACTTATCTATTGTTCGGCTCACCAAACATTTGAGTTATTCAAGTGAGTCTTCACTTCATTGAGAGAAAAACTCAGGTAAACACGAAATCATCATCAATGAGAAACGAGCGTCTGAGCACTGGAAACATGTCCTTAGAGGTCGAAAAATCGTATGATACTCATCACGTGTGGTGATTTGTTTGCGAACCGAATCTTCTTCGGTCTCATTCATTAGATCAAAAAGTTCCACTCATAGAGGCAATGGTGGTTAGAAGAACGACTTATAGAGGTGGAGGTTCTTTTGACGACCCTTCCAGCAGTTCGACTCATGTACTAGACACTACTAATACACTGGGTAAGATATGTATGAATCGGGTCCAGAACAACTGTTCGATTATCGATGTTCGATTTATCGAGAGTTCACTGTATGAATAAGTTCTTGAAATTGTTATAATAATTCTCTAATATGTAAACAAATTTTAAATGTTCTCAATTTCATAATTAGAGTATTGTACTTGATTTTACAAGCGTATTTCATTTGATTCAAAACAATGTGTGGATGGAAAATATCATCCTGATCAAAAAGCGAAGCCCTGCTTTAGTTTTGTCGATCAGGATGTTTCTTTAAAAGCTCGACAAAGAATACTCAATTTATATGAAAATTATGAAAAGTATAATTCGAATTTCGCGCCTATAAAAATAGTTTTCTGTACTGAATAATGTTTTTAGCGCCCCCTAAGTGTCAAAAGTAAGAAGCTATCCAAAAATCGTAGTCGGATTTTAGTACCACAGATATAAAGGCGTTTCCTATCTTTCTAACTCTATAATCATTAAATTCGTTTTGAAAATTGAGGGGAACTACATTACGATACTGAAATAGAAAAATAATTATTATGACTTGCATTGATTCTCATTATGATATTATATTACGAGTCATTTTCAAGCAAGAAATTTTGCGATGAATTAGATCAATGTCGTCATAATAATTAATATTAATCTATGGTCATCAAGTATCGACAAAAAATTTCAATTGAGAAGTTCAGAAGTTTGAAGTGTTGTTTCTTTTTCCAGTGCTAAGCAACAATTTTTTGAAAAGATTTGGCCCTGGTAGGGGCCTTTCTTTTATTAGTTGAAAATATATTCTAATTTATCTTGTTTCAGGGACTGGGAAAGAAAAACCTGAAATAACTTTCACAAAAATGCAAAGATGAGCTCCATAAAATATATAAAAGTTTGTAGTGTTTTTTCTTTTTTCATTGTTAGGCAACAAATTTTCAAAGAAATTGCCCCCTGATAGATTAGTAAACGAGTTCTAGGCTATTATTTGAAAATTCTTCTAAGTGATTTTTGTTTCAGCAACGGATGAGGAAACATTCAATTAGATTCAGCTCCCATGTCATTTGGGACTATCTCAGTTGTCTCAAAATTCGAAAATAAGTCAAATGATACCACAAACTCCAATCTCAATGTTTTTATTCAAAAAGTACACAAATCTCCTACAAATCAAGCATCCTCAGCAAACGCTACAACAACGTCATCTTTCGGAACGTTATCGCCTGGTTTGAAGTGAACGCTCGACACCTTGCCATCTTTGGTAGCTTTCACAACATGCTCCATCTTCATGGCTATCAAAACGAAGAGGTTATCACCCTTCTTCACGCTGTCACCCTCTTCCACGAACATCTTGTCGATTATTCCTGGCATTGGTGATCTGGCTTTGTCGGTTGCCTCTACAGAGTCTTCTTCAGTTTCTGCTCGCCTCGACAAGTGGGGTAGGCTGAATAACTTTTTGCCACCCTGTAGAAAAAATCGGGTGAACAGAGAGGATGAACACAATAAGAACGTTCGTCTAAACTCTGTTCAAATTTAAGCGAGAGCAATAACAACAAAAAGAATCGTCTAGTTTGCGCACAATAGAGCTCTTATTGGTCAAACGGTCATAACAACGCTCCCTTCGACCGCCCTAAGAGATTGCCAGGACCGTACTCGGAACTTTGCTCGATATTGCGGCAAGGTAATTCCAGGAAACACCAGATTTCTAGAGATTTGGGTAGGAATCTTGCAAGATTTCGATAAAATAATTCTGGGTAACACCAGATTTGGGTCCTTTCCATTCAGTTATAACTGAACGATTGTGTGAAATCTCTTCGATTCGACTCTGGACGGAAAGTAAGTATCCGAAGGCCCTCCTACCGCTGCAACCAACTTGTTGTTATTGCTCTCGCTTGAATTTGAACAGAGTATAGAAGTTAATCAGTGAAATTCAACGAATCTGATATATGTACAGGGTTATTCACGAATATGGCTCGATAGAATGTTTTTAGGAAAGACACAAGATTCAGGATTGAAATTCTAAAGGTGAGCTTCATTTAAGAAGACGACTTCTAGTATATTTTTTGAAGGTTCTAGGACATCAACTTTCGTTCTTCAAATGGGAAGACCCATTTTTTGTTGGATAAATAGATTCTCCATTGAATTCTGAGTCTTTTTGAATCCAAAAGTTTGAATTTTCCTTGGAAAATTCTCTTTAAATGAGGACATACGAAAAAAAATCTCAAAATTGAACTCTGTTGAAATACAGATAACTTCGAGGTTTTTTCATTAAAAATTCTCATTTTTGAGAGTCTCCGAGAAGTGAGGCTGATGCTTCTTTCCCGATACCGTGATTTTCAGAATATGATACAGGAGGTCACAATTGTGACGAAACATCAAAAAATCGTTTTTCAAATTAGAACCCAATTTTTTCGAAGCATTTTGAAAATTTTGGTCAGAAAATAATAGGAGCATACGTCCAAGACTTTTATCTCAAAATTAATGTTTTTCGAGATATTCAGGAAAAACAATTTTGTCTTCAATTTCCACTCTCATTCCGAATATGTGTTTTTACTGGAAAATAATTAGCGGTCAAGTGAAATTTTTGAAAATCTCTGTTATCGAGAAAATATTTTCTTATAGTTCAGACGAGTTCAGTTTTACTTAATTTTTTAGAGCTAAGCATAATTTCCGCAAATTCTTAATTCTGGCGAATTTTTTTTTGTCATGGTAGGGAAATTTGATTTTTCAGTAATAAAATAGTTACATGTTCTGTTAATTATTCTTTCAGAAGCATTAGAAATTATTACAAATTATTTTTTCTGCATTTCTGAGGATTTTTTAAGTTGACTTCACTGATACTCACATTGAGAACTTTAAACCAATTGTTGCCCTCGCATTACAGATGATAATTCAAGAACTTAACTCGTCTGAACTATAGAAAATATTCTCTTGACAACAGAGATTTACAAAAATTTCACTTGACCGCTAATTATTTTCCAGGAAAAAAACATTAGGAATGAGATAGAAAATAGAAGATAAAATCGTTTTTCTTGAATATCCCGAAAAATATTCATTTTGGGATAAAAGTCTTAGACGAATGCTCCTATTTTTTTTTTACGAGATTTCGAAAATGCATCGAAAAAATGGGGTTGCATTTTGACTAAAACGATTTTTTTATGTTTCGTCACATCTAACTTTGACAAAGAATTTGTGACCTCCTGTATCATATTCTGAAAATCACGCTATTGAAAATGAAGCATCAGCCTTTCTCGGAGATTCTCAAAAATGAGAATTTTTAAAGAAAAAACCTCGAAGTTGTCAGTATTTCAACAAAGTTAAATTTTGAGATTTTTTTTCGTATTTCCTCATTTGAACAGAATTTTCTCCGGAAAATTCAAACTTTTGGAATCAAAAAGACTCAGAATTCAATGGAGAATCTATTTATTCAATGAAAAATGGGTCTTTAAATTTGAACAACGAAAGATGATGTTTCCGAAGAAACCTTCAAAAAATATACGAGAAGTCGTCTTCTTGAAGCTCACCTTTAGAATTTCAATCAAGAATCTTGTGACTTTCCTAAAAATATTCTATAGAGCCATATTCGTGATTAGCCCTGTAGACTTCGAAACGTTACTTGTTTTGATTGTTCGAAGATCATTAATTCTAGGTAACTCCTGTATGAGTGGACTTCCAACAGAAATATTAGCAATAGAAAGATGTCTAGACATTAAGACTTTATTTTTCCCTCAACAGACTTCAACCGTCACCCGTTTCCCGACCTCACTTAGAAGTACTTTCCCGAGCAAATCCGTGGAACTTTCCGTACCGTTACCCCTTAGGAATCGAATTAACTTTTCACCTTCTCTGAGAAGTCTTTCACACATTAAATTTTGGCATTACCAATCAGATTCGTTGAAATTAATTTTTCTCCTTCCCTAGTAGGCGCATCCAACCAAATATACAATTTTGCATTTCAGCAAAGATTTTCCTCTCACGGTTCCGTTTTCTGCTGAGGAGCTAAATCAGCGTCTCATGCGTGGGACTGTTCATACTTACTGATAAATGGTTTGGAAGCAAAATCACTTACTTCATTGAAGATAACAAGATTGTCGTCGAAATGGAAAACCGTACAAGTTGATTTGAACCCATCTATCACAGTGTGTAGTGATGTTTTTGACTCTTTCCTTTTCAATTCAGCGGTGACCATATGCCAACTCTTACCCCCATCCAGAGAAACTTCAAAGATGTTACCACCCATGAACTTTACCGTCACCATCATTTCTGAAACGAAACATCGAAATTGATCTGGACAGGATCATTCAAGACAAAAAACTCACCTTGTTTATCTAATAAAATTTTCACATTCCGCATGTGTTGATGGTTGACTCTAAAATTAGCCTCCAAGACGAAAGGGTTGAAGGCATCCCTCGTTTCTTTAGCCTTTCGATCGCATTCTTCTCTCTCGTTCAGGATTGTTGAAATAGCTGCCTGAATTTTTTCGTTATCCGTTATATTCACTACAGGAAAAAGAGTATCGTGGTGATCTCTAATGAAATTAGTGTGAACGTGGCTTCCTTGAATTCTTTGTGGTTGCACAGGTCCAATAAGAAGTTGACGTTAGTTTCCAAGCCTGCAATCTGAAAACATCACGGTTTATAGAGAGTTTGGCTAAAATGAGACATTTTCTGAAGAGTGAATTAATAGAAACTTGGGTTTTCAACTCACGTGGTATTCCACTAGGTTTCTTCGTAACCTGCTGAGAGCCTCTGTTCTGTCTGCACCCCAAACCACCAATTTGGCGATCATGGGATCGTAAAATACTGATACCTCATCACCTTGTCTGACTCCTGAAATATAAGGTTATTTTTTTAGGACAATCAACCAATTTCAATGCAGAAAACTCCTAAGAACCACCTCGATGGTTTATTTTGAAATCTCACCAGATCCTCCAGTGCAACACTAAGCACATTAACTGTGGATGCCACAACTTCAGGGGAATAGAGTGAAAAATGGACATGACGCTGTCGCTAAGTACTACTCAAGTGAAATCTTGTATCTTAATATATAAAACTAGGAATAGGAAATAATTTTTCTTCTTGCGCATAACACCAGTAGGTGTCGCTACGGTTAATAGCGTTTTCGTGAAAGTATTATACTTGATATTAATTCGGAGAACTACATTTTCTAATAATATTAACGCATCTGAGTCCTTGTGTTATTGCACCTATCTTTCTTCCGAACACTACGGAAAATTTCATGACGAATTGTTTTGAACAAATCTCCATTCTACTATTATATATGCTAACAAGTACTGTGTATTTTGAGTTGCCTAAACGGATGTTTTGGGGGCGCATTGATTTTTTTGTCTGGTGACTTCCGACAACCATTACCGGTCATTCAAAAATAGACGGCTGCCGATTAAATAAATGCTTGACTAAAATCATCAACTTCAAGTTTGGCTAGGTAACAAAGCTCTCAATTCAGTTGATTGCGGTTGAAATAGTACCAATAGATATTTGCAGCCCACAAAAATGCAAAAAACACATGCACCACAAAAATTGTTGAAAATGATTTGTTGTTACTGCAAAAAAGGATGCAATGCGTCATGCATCTGCAGAACACTGAGTCTTTTCTGTAACGCTACATGTGGGGAATGTGCAGGTGTTAACTGCCAAAACAGTTGCCCAATCTTTGGCAAAGATAAAGAAATAATTGACAGTGGCGACAGCAACTCAGAATCAGATTAATTTTTTTACACAAAAAGTATCATTTTCACGTGAACAAAATGATGAATAAATGAAATGTTTAAATGATAGTTTCATTTTGTTATTTTGAACAGATAGGGGTTGCTTTTAGGGATTGAAAAATAAAAAATAACTAAAACTAACATTGATCCAAAATACTGTTACAAAATTGATTGAAATAAATTAATTACATTAATAGAGACCCATTTTTACACATTTTATGCTGAAAGGGGGTGGTTTATACGGCCTTGAAGTATATGAAGACCTTCATTAAACTTCATAAAACGCTACTGAGGCCCAAAATTACTTTGATTCACGTTAGAACAAGTTTCCTATAATTTTGGATAAAGGAGTTGTTTTCACGCTTTGAAATTAATAAGCATAAATCGGCATAGGGTAGGAGTAGGAGAAAAGTATAGCTTATATCAAAAATTTTATCAAAATCGAAGCATCTTGATAGAATTCAGAGGTAATGCCAAATTTTCTCTCTCATTGACTGGACTAATTGTACAGGACAATTTTATCTCCACTTTTAAGGTATTATACCTTATCAGTTTATTATGATATTAATGTTGCGATTTTATTTATCGATTGAGGCAGTACAAAGTCTGCCGGGTCAGCTAGTTACAAAACAACTTCAGTATTTATTTTAGAAAATGGGCTCTTCAAACTCTATTGGGATTGCACTGTGCTTGAAATGGTTCCAACAGAGCTTAATACTTCTGATATCCAAGCTAAAATCGTTATAGTTGTGAAGGATCATCTCATATAAAAATCAGTGTTTTATATCACTTCTGATGAACACAAAAAAACTTACCTGTCTCAATTCGAACATTTTTGGTTTCCAGAGGAGGAACAAGGTACTTCAGGTTGCCAGCTCCTGGTAGAAATCCTTCTCTAGGATTTTCCGCGTATATCCTTGCCTCGAAAGAGTGTCCATTCAGCTTTATTTCCTCTTGGGTTAACGGTAGTTCTTCACCAGAGGCCACTCTGAGCTGCCATTCCACTAGGTCGGTACCTTAAACACCAAAAAACCTGGTATTACTCTCGCCAATTTTAAAAAACTCATTGTTAAGCTATTCGGGATACATTCATAGTAAATGTAATGTTGATATTCCCAAGACAAAAAGGGAAACATATTACTATAAGCTCAGTGTTCAATTTGTTTACTCAGATTTAAGCTTTGAGTAGCTTATGAG